>CP124717.1:23637500-26137500 GCA_031232105.1 Capsicum rhomboideum | reverse complement strand
GATACGGTCCTCATATACACTTGGGATCGACCCATGCTAGGCTTTTCTGTCGCCCCTGGAATACCACCCATGATGTTTTGATTGACCCATGCTAGGTAATTTAACCCCTAGGATACCACCCATGATATTGGGATTGACCCATGCTAGGTGTTGCTTCCACCCCTTGGATACCACCCAAGAATACTCATCAATTATACATTACTTCTTTCTTTCATTATGAGAGTAATACATTCCTTCATTCCTTTACGTCTATGAGATTGATACGTTGGTATTCATAACATTATTGGAAGTGCTACATAGGAATGAATAGATTCTCTTTACATCATTACTTTCTTTGAAATAGTTCTTTTAGTAATTACAACATTATGAGAGCTTTGGAACTTCAGTCAATGAATAGGAGATATGTGAACCACAATTGGTCTAATAATAGGAAACATGTGAATAACAATAATTGATAATCAAAAATGGGATACGTTAAACCATTTCGGAATGGAACAAGTACAATGACAATGTGAACAGTATGTGCTGCAGAAGGATACGGATAGAGTAACCTTACATACCTTATCTTCACAATATGAATATACAATCCTATATGTGAACACAATAGTCCAGCTCCTTCCTTACGTTTCACTCTACAACACAAGTACATAACGGAACTTACGTTAACAACCAACTTCCTTACAAGTGCACGAGATGCCAATGAGTTACATGTTGGCTTTAAAATGTCATTTCCCCCTTGACAATACCATTTATGAAATTATCATACCAATAATACCACAAAATTCCATACATTTACCAATTCATCATAAACTAATAGCATGTCACCCCGAGTTCATACTTTACACTTCTCCATCAACACAACATCACAATTACTCCATCAAGTCACCTCAATACACTTCATAACAACATATCCACAATAATCCCACAATTTATAATTATAGAAAAATAACAAGTTAAGGAACATAACCACACTATACATGTTAATATTTCATCCATACCATGCACTTTCATCAAAACCTCAAGTCCTTTTTCAAGTTTAAATCACAAGGATGCACATCTTTTAGCAAAAAGCAAAAGTGCACTATTCAATACCTTGCCAACATAACCACCATGATATACATAATCTCCCATACATATAATATATTAAATCATAAGAATAAACACTTACCCAAGCTTGCAAAGTGATGATCTTGCCCAAACAAGTGTAGTTGCCTTAGGGTTATTAGGGTATGAGTTGAGAGAAATGTTGTAGAAATTTCTAGATTGGCATGTGCGGTTTTGGGAATAAAATATGATTTTTGTTCCCTTTATATAGGTCCTTGAAGTCATCCTTAGCCACTTTGATAAATAATTGATTATTCAAAGGAAGAATGGGTCATTTGACCCATTGGGCCATGTCTTTTGGCTTCATTTTGGGCCTCAAATTAAGCCCATTAACACATATTAACTTAGCCCACCAATTTCAATGTGTAATACTCCAATTATATCATGTTTAAATAATTTCATAAATGTCACAACAATATTCAACTCACGAGATTCATGTTCGTAGCCTTAATCTCAAAAATGAGAGATTCTAGCCACCCATGGCTTAATTGAACATAATTTGATAAAATACTTGTGACGAAGAATTAAACCCAACTCGGATCTAATATTGCTCAAGATTAGCCCTACTATGATTCAATAATAATATCATAACCCAAGAGTCTTCTTTATAGACTAATAATCATTGAAGAAATTTGGCCAAAAGCACCCTGGCACGCTCCTGGGCGCCCTTGGGACTTAGAAAAATTTCAGCACCTGAACAGGTGCACATTAGCGGCCTGGCACGCCCCCAGGCGCGCCCCTATGCTGCCTTTGCCACAAAAATTTTGGCCAGAAGAAGCCTGGCACGCCACCTGCAGCTCCCCACACTTAACTTTTGATTCTGACTTTTCTTTGCGGATTTGGTTGAATCTTTCAAGTCCAAATCTTTACCTTGCCTCTTAAATTTAATATCCTTTGCTTGGATGTCCTTTAAACCTCGCTTTTCACCCCCACAAGTTCTCACAAAGTCACAAACACCTCCTACAAGGGTCTAATCATATTTACTAACACAATATCACATGTTCCATCAATAGTAATACCAAAATACGTACTTTTTGCTTTCAAAACCAATGTCAACATGGTTCATAGTTGGCAAGTAAGGTCAAAAATGTATGGGGTGTGACATCCTTTCCCCCTTAGAAACATTCATCCTCGAATGTTAATAACATCATCTCACGTACCACAAATGCATCTTTATGTTAACATATATACATATACACATAATGTTTCTAGATACTTACTTATTATTGTTCCTCTTCCGCACTTTGAACGTTTTCTTCCATGTGAAACAAATGATGGTATTTAGATTTCATCAGTTCTTCAGCTTTCCATGTGATCTCTTCTACTTACTGATTTCTCCAAGGTACTTTTACGGAAGTTACGTCTTTATTCCTCAACCTCTTCACCTGTCGATCTCGAATAGAAATAGGTATCTCTTCATAAGTGAGATCCTCCGTAACTTGTACATCCTCTATGGGAGTAATATGAGATGGATATCCTATGCACTTTCGAAGCATCGAAACATGAAATACTGAATAAACTGTGGAGAGTTTTTGGGGTAGTCTTAATTCATACGCAACTTGCCCAAATCTTCTGATAATTTCATATGGTACGTTATATAGGTCCAACTTTCCTTTCTTTCTAAATCTCATTGCCCTTTTTATTGGTGTCACTTTCAAAGATATCCAATCACCTATGACAAAGTCGAGCCCTCTTTTTCTAACATCAGCATATGACTTGTGTCGATTTTTGATACAAATATTGGTGCAAGATTTGACAAGTAATTATCACAACTGCTAACCTAAAATCATATGTGGAATAATTTTTCTCATGTGATCACAATTGTATTAAGGCATACGCTATCACACTGTCGTTCTGCATTAATACACATCCTAAACTATCTTCTAAAACATCACAATATACCGCATGCTCTTATGTAACTTCGGGAAGTACTAATACAGGTGTAGGAGTCGATTTATCTTCCAGCTCTTGGAAACTTTTCTCACATGCATTATTCCGCTAAAACTTGGTTACTTGGTGTGTCAACTATGTTAAGGATGCTGAAATGGAATAAAGCCTTCTTAACAAATCTTCTATAATAGCCGGCCAACCCAAGGAAGGTACGAATTTCCATAGGCGTCGTAGGCCTTGGCCAAATCTTGTGCGTATCAATTATTATTCCTTCATTCTATCCAATGTGACCCAAGGACGATACGAATTGTAACCAAACTTGTATTTAATGAACTTTGCATATCTTACGATCACGAAGAATTCGTAACACCTGTCGTAAGTGATTAGCATAGTCCCTTTGTGATCTTGAGCAAACCAAAATACCATCTAAAAGCTAGCGTATTCGTTAGCCCGCATGACATAACTAAGAATTTATAACGACCACGCCATGTTCGGAAGGCTATCTTGGATATATTTGTTTTCTGTAATCCCTACCTAATGATTGATGCCCTATAACCAGTCAACTAAATCATAAACTCTGGGGATGGAATATTTATTCTTAACTTTTACCTTACTCAGTTACTGACTAGAAGTAGTCTGAGTGCCTGGCATCACATCAATACCAACTCGTACATCGAGGAAATTCATTTATCCTCGGAACCGAGCAAAGAATTGGTGGTTCCATATTAATCTCTTTCACTCTTACTAAGTGACACGTGTACCTCTTGGATATCATTTTCAGTGCCTTAAGATAGGAAATAAACTTACCTCTCGTTGCTCTAATATTAACCCTCCATTCCACCATAAATAGTTACTATACAATTACGATATACTCTTTTAGCTTCACTAGATTCACTAACTAGGATACATACATCACTCGACTTAACTAATAATTTTGGTGTCCTTTCAAATTCGCTTGCAACAATCAATGAAGTAACATATGATCGGGTAGAACCCAGATCAATCAATGCATATGCCTTATAAAAAAAAATATGAGTAGGGTACCTGTATCTACATAGGGAGAAGCCTCCGAATTCTATCGATCTACTAAGGCATAAAGACAATCCTGGGTTCCACTGGAACTAGCTGCTCCTCTAGAACCTCTTCCACGCCCCGTAGGCTACGCACCTTGACCTAGAGGAGGCATCGATAATGGCGTTACGACGGTTGGTCCCACAAGTCGTGCCATACCACTCGTGCTCCTTTGTGGACACCTTTTCATTACATGTCCCGACATACCACACCAGTAACAAACATTTGTTCCAACTCGGCATTCACCTGAATGAAACTTCCCACAGCGCTGGCACAGCTGACGAAAAAACCTCAATTGGCTCATATTTCCCTGTGTTTGATACCCCACTATTCACGAATCTTCTCACTTATTTTCCCAAACTGGTTGCTTCTAAACCCTTGGAATAGAGAGGGTGGATTTGCTGTGGAATGGGGAAATGATGGCCTAGGCGGTCTAGAAAAAACTCGAGGCCTAACTTCTTCTTGGGACGCCATAAACTGTCCCATAGGTCTAGCCCTTTTTGACAGCCCTTCTTCCAATCCTTACATCCTTCTCCTTTGCCTCTGCTCCTCCATCTGCGGCGCAAAAGGCTGTCTTTGAACTTGTGCAACAACTACACGGGTCAATATTTGTACTGCATTCATTAAGTCCTGCTCAATAGTATTAATGGGAAGTTCCAAAGATACTCCTCTCCTTCTTGTCTCTTCTGTAAATGGAAGAGTAGAAGAAACCCACGATACGAACTCATTTCCAGTCCAACCTTGATCAGCTTGCTTAGGTGGTGCTCTACTGGTTCCTTCTCTAGCAGTCCTATCTATTTTCTTAACTTCTCCCCAACCTTTTCTTGCCATCGGCATTTCTATTATAAAAACAAACACAATTCCCATAGTCAGTTATACTTCAACCTATATTTTGGCTCTAATGCACGATCTAGAAATGAAGGAAAGAAATAACTCCTAAATGTCCCGTAGCCTCCTACTTATAAATTATGTGCACAACACATCCATAAGCAAGACTCTACTCAGACACGGCTTTGTAGACACCCTTAGGACGACCTGCTCTGATACCACTTTTGTCAGGACCCGAATTCCATTCGGGACGGACTGGAACCCGAAGCCGTTGAGGCCCGAGAGAACCAATCTTTACTCATATACCTTCGTATGCATGTCTGTATATGAATGGCATTCTATCTCGTGTCACTTAACAATATAACATCCCAATGGCGGAAGTCATGGCAACATATGCTATATATATGAAACTTGGCCGTTAGGGCCATCAAGTCGAGGACATGCATCTCTTACATTCAGTTTCCCACATTTATCTACAAAGCCTCTAACAGATACATGTGCATAACCAACCTATAATCGGGATGAGTCCCCGCTTTATACAACATTTACCATGCCCAAAACTAAAAACAACATACACATGAGAATCGGAAAGCCCCAAACCAACTGGAGCTCACTAATGACTGGAGAATGATCCGCAACCTACTGCGGAGGTCTACTAGCACCTGTGCCTGCAGCAAGTAAGGTAAGTCCCCAAGAGGGGCTCAGTACAGGGAATGTACAGAGTATGTAAGGCTATAAGAAACTACATCATACATAAGAATGTCAATGGAATAAAATATGAGGGAATAGTCAATGTGGATAAACCATTGTTGTATGTGTGGAAAAATGTACATTACGTTCTTTTCTTTACGTTACTTTACTTTAAGCAGATTACCAGCTGATCAGTGGTAAAGAGGATAACCCATGCTAGGTTCTTCCACCCCTGGGATACGGTCCTCATATACACTTGGGATCGACCCATGCTAGGCTTTTCTGTCGCCCCTGTAATACCACCCATGATGTTGGGATTGACCCATGCTAGGTAATTTAACCCCTGGGATACCACCCATGATATTGGGATTGACCCATGCTAGGTGTTGCTTCCACCCCTGGGATACCACCCAAGAATACTCATCAATTATACATTACTTCTTTCTTTCATTATGAGAGTAATACATTTCTTCATTCCTTTACGTCTATGAGATTGATACGTTGGTAGTCATAGCATTATTGGAACTTTTGAGCATAACATTATTGGAAATGCTACTTAGGAATTAATAGATTCTCTTTACATCATTACTTTCTTTGAAATAGTTCTTTTAGTAATTACAACATTATGAGAGATTTGGAACTTCAGTCAATGAATAGGAGATATGTGAACCACAATTGGTCTAATAATAGGAAACATGTGAATAAAAATAATTGATAATCGAAAATGGGATACCTTAAACCATTTCGGAATGGAACAAGTACAATGACAATGTAAACAGTATGTGCTGCAGAAGGATACGGATAGAGTAACCTTACATACCTTATCTTCCCAATATGAATAGACAATCCTATATGTGAACACAATAGTCCAGCTCTTTCCTTACGTTTCACTCTACAACACAAGTACATAACGAAACTTACGTTAACAACCAACTTCCTTACAAGTGCACGAGACGACAATGAGTTACATGTTGGCTTTAAAATGTCATTTCCCCCTTGACAATACCATTTATGAAATTATCATACCAATAATACCACAAAATTCCATACATTTACCAATTCATCATAAACCAATAGCATGTCACACCGAGTTCATACTTTACACTTCTCCATCAACACAACATCACAATTACTCCATCAAGTCACTTTAATACACTTCATAACAACATATCCACAATAATCCCATAATTTATACTTATATAAAAATAACAAGTTAAGGAACATAACCACACTATACATGTTGATATTTTATCCGTACCATGCATTTTTATCAAAACCTCAAGTCCTTTTTCAAGTTTAAATCACAAGGATGCACATCTTTTAGCAAAAAGCAAAAGTGCACTATTCAACACCTTGCCAACATAACCACCATGATATACATAATCTACCATGCATATAATATATTAAATCATAATAATAAACACTTACCCAAGCTTGCAAAGTGATGATCTTGCCCAAACAAGTGTAGTTGCCTTAGGGTTATTAGGGTATGAGTTGAGAGAAATGTTGTAGAAATTTCTAGATTGGCATGTGTGGTTTTGGGAATAAAATCTGATTTTTGTGCCCTTTATATAGGCCCTTTAAGTCATGCTTAGCCACTTTGATCAATAATTGATTAGTCAAAGGAAGAATGGGTCATTTGACCCATTGGGCCATGTCTTTTGGCTTCATTTTGGGCCTCAAATTAAGCCCATTAACACATATTAACTTAGCCCACCAATTTCAATGTGTAATACTCTAATTATCTCATGTTTAAATAATTCCATAAATGTCACAACAATATTCAACTCACGAGATTCATGTTCGTAGCCTCAATCTCAAAAATGAGAGATTCTTGCCACCCATGGCTTAATTGAACATAATTTGATAAAATACTTGTGACGAAGAATTAACCCCCAACTCGGATGCTAATATCTCTCAAGAGTCGCCCTACTATGATCGAATAATAATATCATAACCCAAGATTCCTCTTTATAGACTAATAATCGTAGAAGAAATTTGGCCAAAAGCACCCCGGCACGCTCTCGGGCGCCCTTAGGACTTAGCAAAATTTTAGCACCTGAACAAGTGCACATTAGCGCCCTGGTATTCCCCCAGGCGCGCCCCTCTGCTTCCTGTGCCACAAAAATTTTTGCCAGAAGCGGCCTGGCATGCCACCTGTAGCGCCCCACACTTAACTTTTGATTCCGGCTTTTCTTTGCGGATTTGGTTGAATCTTTCAAGTCCAAATCTTTACCTTGCCTCTTAACTTTAATATCCTTTGATTGGATGTCCTTTAAACCTCGCGTTTCACCCCCACAAGTGCTCACAAAGTCACAAACACCTCCTACAAGGGTCTAATCACATTTACTAACATAATATCACATGTTCCATCAATAGTAATACCAAAATACGTACTTATTGCTTTCAAAACCAATGTAAACATGGTTCATAGTTGGCAAGTAAGGTCGAAAATGTACTGGGGTTTACACTTGTATCTATACAGCCCCCCATAAGACTGATAAATACAAGCGCCAAACAATTATACTGGTGATAGGCAATGTAAATGGAAGAATAAATGCAAGGTAAACCAATATTATTATATTAATAAAATACCATAATGTGCAAAGCATATACACCTCCTTAGGCTCTCCGTCTCGCGAGGAAAGACCTAAAGATATGACCTCTTCTAATACGTGGTCCCTGGATAGAGGAATCCATAGGGGATTTGGGATGTCCATATATACGACATGGTCCCAAACCAGGATTTCCAATAACCATCATAACCAATCTACTCCGTCCAGAAGCGGATTATATATAAAGTGCAACAAGGAATGCTGGACTTGAACTGGAACTACGAATGTGTATATCTGTAATTCCATTGTGTGAGATCAAATTCGGGGCTAAAACAGTATAGTAATGTAGAGAAGGTCAAGATCTCCCGTGACCAAAGTGAATAAGTAGTGGTAAAAGAGAGTGGATTAATAACGGACCAAAATTAGCCTCAGTCTAATTTCCAAATTAGAATGTTCAGGTTTAGAAATGCATAATCCAATAATAAGGGTGGTAAGAATTCCATTGTAAAAGAATTAATTTTAAGAGTGAAAAGTGGGAATAAATCCTTTTTTAGAAAACAGTAGTAAAACCAAGGTTTTGATTAGAATCGTACCACTAAATGAGCATAAATGCTCCTAAAAGTATGCATGCCATCACCAATATCCAAATAATGCAACCATAAACATCTAAGTGTCTATAAACTAGAATCACGTTCTTTTTAAGGATAAAGAATTAACATGAAGTCCAACTGATATCATAACCACGACCTCGAGCCCAACAATATATATAAATTAACCTAATAATAGCACCATGATCCGGGGAAACTACAGTAAATTTGGGCATACAACTATTAGTAGGAGAAAATAGAGGAATATGGTCCTAATCACTAGATAATACCATAAGTCTCATACAAAGGGATCCTTAATGTCAACCTAATGTCAAACAAACATATAATCAAGTATAATAGGATCCTACGACCATAAGGGGTATTCTAGGCTATGATTCAAGTCATATTTCTATTCTAAATCCCCTAAATAGGTCAAGTCATGATACAACTAGGTATAAACCTACACTATAACACCTACCTAGCATGCAATCCATATAATACAAAATCTCATAGAGAAAAATAGACCGAAGCGTACATCATAGCCGAACCGCAACCTCGAATTATCCACGAATCGCTTGTCTTCATTCTATGATCCCAAAATATTATCACGCTATAAAAGTCATAATCTAAGTTTTAGTATGAGTAAAATGATACCCATATTGTAATATAAAACTCAGGGCCTAAAATTGAGTCAAAAAAATGGGTCCTTGGGGCTCGCTAACAAATGTCCAAATTGAATCCGTCACGAGGTCCCTCGAAGGACAAGGAAGGTATGCTCAAAATTTGAGCACAAATCGATGCCCAAATCAGCCCATAAATCTCAAAGAAACAAACCCTAAAACCAAGAATTAAACTGAGCTTGGGATGGAATAACACAAAAACAAAAAGGGAAAATCGATAGGCTAACATACCTGAGCTTATTGGGATGAAATCCCAATAATTTCCATTCTCTAAGGGCTTCTAATGGCAGAACAAGGGTTCGAAATGAATGAAAAATTGGGGAAGAGGGAATTATATGCTGTCAGGGGGTTACTCATCCCAAACGTGAGGGCCCCTAGTTGTGATCATGAGATACAAAAAAAATACCCTTCGCAAATGCGGGCGAAGGTTTGCAAATGCGACGGCTTAGCAAGATAGACCATCGCAAATTCGGGAAACTAGCCACAATCGCAAAGATGGAAATGGATCGGGTCAAACTGACCCTTCATCCTGAACGCGATGAGAGATCTCGTAAGTGCAAAGGTCGAAGAATTGAACTTTTATGAATATGAACAACTCCTCGTGAACGCGAAGGGAAAAATATTCCTGCACCAGATTTTGGAAAAACCAGCAAAAGCCAAGTTTCAACTGACTCCGATCAGGTGCTCGGGATTCATTCAAAACCCTTTGCACGCAAAAGAACTATGAAACCATACCAAAATCAACATTCCAAAATAACGGGCCATCAAAACTTTCATCCGAGATCATTACAATTAAATGTGGGTCCCACACCTATAGTTCCATTTTAACCAATTTCCACTCAATAGCCCAAAATGAGTGTGGAAGCTTCGGGACCCGAACCAGGGTTCTTCTAGCCTAAAATCAACATTCCAGAGCTAACAGCGTTGTTGGAATTTTCATCTGAGTCTGTTTACTAGGTGTTTTGATATGAGTCCAATTCCTTAACAACGAAAGCTCCAAAATAAAAAAATGAGCCTAAAACTTAAACGAATTATCCAAAAACCAAACCGATAGTTTCTACAAGTCATAAATGACCTATAGCCGCTATAGGAAGGATCAAAATGCCAAAAATCCATAGAAATAGAGAAAATGACCTAGAGGTCATTATAATATCCACTGCTAAAATGACTTTCATCCTCGAAAGTCAATGGATAGAAAGAGCCTGAAATCTTGAAAGAAAGAGGTACTGGCCCGCATGATTAGAGCAAGACTCCCCAAATAACCTCCAAGGAAAACCAACGCTTCACATTTTTAATTCACTTTCCAAAATAACGACCAACTATTCCTCAATAACCAACTGACCTTCAATTGAATTGAGCACGACTGAAGCATGCCTACCTAAACCATATCATATTGACATCACACTGAAACAAGCACAACCAAACGACAGCTCAACTAGGCAAGAATCAAACCAAGGCTGAATCATACGACCAACTCCAAATTCCAAACCTAATATTCTCTTATCTTTCGAAACCCGACGTCAACTCTGAACTGTCCAAAATCTTCCCAATATCATCCGAGTCCTGTTCACAAAATCACCTCACGCTAACCTTGAAATACTGAAGTTGATCCATCAAAAATCCACATGGACTAGCATATGAACAATGCCAAATAAGGTCCACATGAATATCCAAACGGTGATGACCAAAGTCTGTGATCTTTACCAAGCCACTAATTGGTTTGAATGGCCCTAGAAAGCAATAGTCATGAGTCCAAAGCACCAGCTCTAGAAACTAAACGATCCACTCCAGAATGCCCCACAAATTGTGGGTGAAACCATGCTAAACCCAACTCGAGTACACTTCTTCCAATGAGTAGACATATAAAATTTCTGACTAAAACTGAAAATCAAGGCCAAAATTAGTAGAAACCAATACCATGTGCTTATGGACCAACCTCCGATCGCTCATCAATACAATCTACCTGAACTGAAGAAACTGATTCGATATGTAATGAATAGGCTTAGTCAACCTATCGATGAAGGCTCACCTGAGTCAAAACCATGAAATAGGTTGCAACTAAGTTATGTAATCCATAGCCGTAATCTTAACGCCAAAGTTGAAATACTCGATCTCAACTATCAAAATTGATCATGTTGACGAGTAAGAATCCATATACCAAAATCTATCACAACTCCCCAACCGTTATTCAAAAGAGTCAAAAACCACAACTAGAGCCAAAAAGTCTTCACTAAGGCCAAATACCCAAATTATTCTTACTATAAGAATCAAGCATATATTCTACAATCCCTGCAATGGCTGAAAATGAAATATTGCCGAAGAACGTACTCACACTTGAGGAGAACCATAAGCTAAAGATATGAGGAATCAAATCCACATCCGCTAAGGGCATAACCATCAAGGAATAACTAAGAACTCACCAAGGCTAAAAAGAGTACTAATGGTATCCAAATCTTGATCAACTCAGAAAATACAATCTTAGCCTGAATCTAGTCAAACCAATACCTAACTGAGAAACTTTTGAATTCACCTATTTGAACCAAACATAACTCAAATGAACTATAAACCATATCACAGAAAGAATGGAGTACCTATCTCAACACCAACACCAATGTCAAGACTACCATCGGGAGATGAATCTAATAATTTAGAACAACAGGCCTCAAAATTATTAGTCATATGAGTGGGCTATAGAAAAAGGTCGACAATAGTAAAATCACAATAGAACTAGGAAAGGCCACACCTTCTTATACTTTTACAATCTGCTCAACAATCGACCTTGCTAAAAGAAAAGGAAAGCCAACCTCCCAAGGTAGCTATCTAAGCCAGACGGATGAGAATTGCAATAGAGGAGTTACTAAATAGATACCGTTAGTCTAACCATCTATCTATTAAGAATCAATAAATTTCAAAATAATGACAATAATAAAAATAGTATAAGGGCAAGTGGCACCAAAAATGATAAACACCCACTAATACAACTCTAGTACCATAACAAGGCCAATATGCTAAAGAAAAGGGACTTTAACCCAAGCGCTACACCCCAAGGAAAATACCACACCATTCTACTCAATCTACTACTAAAAGTAAATATCTACGAAGGTAGTCACATATGCATAAAATCTACACAAAGGCTACAACTACCAATATAGTAATTTCAAGGCATATAAACATCGATGGGTATAAAAACCCCAACTCAATTCAAATAAAACTAAAAGTATAGAAAAATAAAAGCACACCTATACGATGGAATCTGAAGTCATAGTCCCTAACATGGCCAAAGAAGTATGAACCTAAATATGTCTAAACCCGAACTGAGCATTGACCTCGCCCAAATTACACCTCTAAGAAAGTATAAGTGGTCTCTGTTCAAATATAGAACCCAAGTGAGGTTTCGGTCGATCCCATGAGGAATAGATCAAAATCCAATCAACTTTATTTGTTGGAGTTATTTGGTAAATAAGCAAATAAGTAAAAAAGGGTTTTTATAAAGTAAACTAGTAATCATTTGCTGAGGTTAAAATCAAGATGACAGAAGCACTAGGATTGTGTTCCCCAATAACTTCATAACTTCATCTCTTCTTATGAACCTATTAGGAACCTGGTCCCTTCTATGAGTTCTCTCTGGATTGCTTTTGACATAATCCTTGTAGTCACTCTTTTGGAGAGGACATTCCTTGATAAAGTGACCTGGTTTCCTACTATTGAAACAATAATCAATTCCGCTAAATCCCCTGCTTGAGGTTCCTCTATTTTGAAAACCTCCACTTCTAACCATTTTTCAAAATCTTTGAGTGAGATAAGCCATGTTTTGTTCATCACCACTCGAGTCACTTTTACCAGCCTCAAATACCATGCTCTTTTCCTTCTTGGGCTCTCTTCTCTCCAGATCTTGTTGTCTCTTAAGCACATACATTTTCAGATCCCCAATAAGTTTGTCTAGAGTTAATTTTTGGAGATATTTTGCTTCATAGATTGCATTAACCTTGCTCTCCCAGGATAGAGGTAAGATACTCAAAATTTTTCTAACAAGCTTGTATATTGGAATGCTTTCTCCCAAACACTTGAGCTCATTTACAATGAGAGTGAAACTAGTGTACATATCTTTAATAGAATCACCCTCTGCCATCATGAAAAGCACATATTGGGTTTAAGCATATCAATTTTTGATTGTTTGACTTGACTTGTTTCTACATGTGCTGTTTGAAAGGCCTCCTATATTTCTTCAATTTTTTCATAAGTAGAGAATCGATTGTACTCATCAGGTCCTATGCCACAAATGAGAATTTTCATAGCCTTGTAATTTTTCTTAATTTTCTTCCTATCACCTCTATTGTAGTCTTTTCTTTTCTTGGGAGCAGGTCAAGAAATTTAACCTTCTTTAATCACCTTTATTGGTATATAAGGGCCATCACAAATAACGTCCCATAGCTCGCTATCTTCAGCCATGATGAAATCATGTATTCTTGTTTTCCACCATCCATAATATTATCCAGGAAACCTTGGTGGTTTGTATGTTAATTGACCTTCCTCGAGATTTTATGGAGCTGCCATCAAGAAAAAGAATCTTTGTAGGTGTTAACCTTTAAATAAGTACTGCTCTATTACCAATTAATAACTAATGTGAGTCCACCACAGCAACAAGGACCTGATTCGATACCAGGTCCCTCTTAGGTTTTCGGTATGAGATACTTTGGTAGGTGTATCTGGATTGTCCATAGCTACCTGTTTTTTGAAATATTTATTTATTTATATATAAGAAAACTCAACACATGAGCGGGGGGAGAGAAGAGAGCTTGCTGAGAGAAGATTTCTCAAAGCTTACTCCTTCTTCTAAATTTTACACATATATATACATAATCCAGCTATTTCAACTGCAGGTACAAGCAGGACAGCTAACAAAAGGCCAATTAATAACTTAAATAGCCTATTTGACAAACCATTTGTCCAAAAGATACCTACCACCAATATACCATCACCACAAACATCCACATATGCAAATAGCCTAAACCATGAAAACAAAATAATGTGGGGGGTGCGTGGGTTTGTTCTTGAGAATGACGAATGGAATATATAGAACCAATGGAAATACAATCGTACTAATATTATATAACAGGAATATTAGACCAAAGAAAATATTTAATCCTAATAAATACAGGAGAACAGGAAAACTATATTACACGAGAATTAGTATTAGAAGAAGAAATAATAACGCACGAACAAACATGTTCCGACTTACCCAGAGAACTAAGACAGACAAAAGAAGTAACCATTCAAGAGTTAATTATTGGAGGAATATCAATCAAAATACAATTTACAATATCACAAATTAACACAAATATTATTTTAGGACTCACATGGGTAGAACAAGTTAAGCCATACAATATAGAAGACAAACAATTAATTATCCATTACAACAATAAAAAAATTATCATAAGTAGAACAAAGATATAATGGAATGACAAAAGTATATATACTAGCAAAGATAATCGTAGAAGGATATAATAGTAGATATTAAACACCTATGATTGATACAGGAGCTGAAGTCTTTTGTTCACATAAAAACTTGGAATATCTGATTCTGGTATTTCTGGCTGTTCGCCTATTTCTTCGGGTATTATCATTTCATGAGTTAACCCTATCTTGACAACTTGTATATTGGGTTTTATTTCCGTATAAAGTAACTCTGCTGGAGCAGTATAGAACCTTACATAAAATAAAGTTCCTTTTGTAATTTGTTTGTATCTGGAAAATGCATTGTATATTATGGGTAGTTTTTGTAATTCATTTCCCGTAGATGTATATACTGTACTAAGTAGACGAATTATATCCACATATATTAACCAAAACACATTGGTGGTTTACTACATTATGTAAACACAAAGTAAGAGCTAAAAGAGTACCGAATAAAACTAGAAAACAAAACACCATGGATAAAAGGAAGTGAAAAAATAACACAAAAACTAGAAAATAGTAACATCCCCTAGAAATCAATACAACTACCAAGGAAGAACCAAAAATTAATACCACAGAAATAAATACAAATACTAAACATGAACCAAGCACTTCTACATCAACACGAGAAAGATTACATCCAAGAACCTCGAGTCCAAATTATTTTTCAGTTGGGTGTGTGGGTTTGTTCTTGAGAATTAAATGTTTCTCTATAACATTGTTCTTTTAGCGGAATTAATCTCATAATTTCTGTTGCATTATTTGCTATATATTCTAAGTATTGTATATCTTGGGTTCTTTGATATGTTTCTATATTAGTTTTTAATAATTTTTCTAATAATATTATACTTTCCATGGTTTGTAACCAATAATGAAGGCTTTCATAATTAATTATGCTTGTATTTAGATCCATTTCTATCTAAATGTTGCTTCATAGTATCTATTCTGTAGTGGAATTAATAGTAACATATGTGTTACATTTTCTAGTATTTTTTGTAAGTCTGTTATTTCCTAATTTTTTATATCTTCGTACTAAATTCGAATGTATTATTGTTATTAATATTCCTTCTGATCCCATAAATGTTTTTTCTTCTACAGGGTATTCTTCTTTATTCATTTCAAGTCGTGTTGATATTTATGATCTAAATGAAACAATTGTAACTCTAAGTCAAATATTGTGTTTCTTTGAGTTAATATTGATTTATAGTGTACTCCTGCAAATATATTATATTGTAATCTATCTCTTCTAAAGTTTAATTCTTGTTTTACATCCATAATTTGTTTGAGTAATTCTATTTGATTTTTTGTTAATGGTCGATAGTTAGATTTTGTTTCCATAATACTTTTATCTTTAGATGAGCTTGTTTCTGTATCATTTTTCCTTATAATTTTATCTTTATTCATAGCTCTGATACCAATGTGGGGGGTGCGTGGGTTTGTTCTTGAGAATTAAATGTTTCTCTATAATATTGTTCTTTTAGCGGAATTAATCTCATAATTTCTGTTGCATTATTTGCTATATATTCTAAGTATTGTATATCTTGGGTTCTTTGATATGTTTGTATGTTAGTTTTTAATAATTTTTCTAATAATATTATATTTTCCATGGTTTGTAACCAATAATGAAGGCTTTCATAATTAATTATGCTTGTATTTAGATCCATTTCTATCTAAATGCTGCTTCATAGTATCTATTGCGTAGTGGAATTAATAGTAACATATGTGTTACATTTTCTAGTATTTTTTGTAAGTCTGTTATTTCCTGTGTTCTTATGTAATTATCTAAATTAAATTGTAATAGAGTTTCTGTTTCTCTTAGCTCGTCTACTGTTTGTCTCCAATTTTCAAATTGTTCTTGATTCATTTTTAATTTTCTAGGTTTTCTAAATGACATGCCATAAAGGCTGATATAAAATATAATTGTCTTACAGGGTATAATCGTCTTAGCTCTTTTATAGTCTGTTCTATGTAGTCTAAATATTAGAGTTCATAATTCATAAAATAAGTATCTACATGTATCTTAAGGATTTCCTCATTTAATTTTACTTCTTCTACTATTTCTAACCAATAATGGAAGCTATCGTAATTTATCATCCTAGTCAAAATTTGGATAATCTAGGTAATCATCTTCGATAAACATGTTATACATATCTGATACTATAAATTCTGTCCAATTATTTTGCATTACTGCTATAGATTCATAAGTCATTAACAAGTCATAAATGTATTTAGTTGTATCAGTATCTAAGTCACGTAAAATAGATAAGAGTAGTAACTTATATTCTTCATTATCATCTAGTAGATAAGTCTGTGTGTCTAACTGGTTATTTTCCATATTTTCAAAATTCATGTATTGACTAAAGTATATTCCCTTTAACCTCTACTAGTATTATTAACTATTTATCATCTAATAGTGTAGTATTTTGAACAATTTTTTCTGTCACTACTATGAGTTTTAGCCTTAATCAGTTACCCTAACAATGCCTCAACTAGTGTCTACTCCCCTTTAACGGCATTCCTTGCCTACTCGGTTTCGACTATAGGATGGCTTAGTCTGGGCTTACCTACTCTTGGCTTACTAATCATAGCAAACTTACTTAAACAGTTCAATATATAGTTACACTACTACATGATAAAAAATAATAATATTCTAGAGATTATCAGGAATATAACAAATTAGTTATACATATTTAAACATGGATGTACCTTAGTTGTTAGGTTTTCGGTATGAGATACTTTGGTAGGTGTATCTGGATTGTCCATAGCTACCTGTTTTTTGAAATATTTATTTATTTATATATAAGAAAACTCAACACATGAGCGGGGGGAGAGAAGAGAGCTTGCTGAGAGAAGATTTCTCAAAGCTTGCTCCTTCTTATGAAGTTTACACATATATATATACATAAACGTTGGCTTCTAATCAATCCTAAGAGCCAACTACTATTCCTAAGATAGGGACGCTTGCCCTTTCAAAAAAGTAAAAGGTGCAAGTAAAGTTACTATGCACTTTTTGACTTATTCACTAAAAAACAAAAAAGGAAAAAGAAAGAAATGGAATCTACTTTATTACATATCTTCTTTCTTTATCTTTTGTCGGTCATAGTGCTCTTCCTCCTGTCTATCTTGTCGGCCATCTATTTTCTTCTTTAGCTTTGTAGACTGACGGCTGCTAGTTGTTTGTTCATAACTGATTTTATTCTAAAATGACTTCTGGAATATGGATAGTATCTCCTCCATTGCATTTTGAACATTTGTGATCTGGGTATTTTTGTCCAATTAATTGGCAATATCTTGTTAATAAATCTTCTGAAATAAATGCCTTTTTTAGTGCTCTTGTTGTGGGTAATTCTTCTGGACGTAATAATGAAAGAACCCATTGTCTGACTTCTTCCATATCTGCTGGCCTATATTCTCTGGAATTGGAGTACATCATGACTTGATCTCTTGCATAATAACTCCATATTGCTTTTCCATTTGTATAATTATTGACTAATTCCTGAATAATAGTTGTTAGTCCAATAAGTCTTTTGTTCGCATAAAAACTTGGAATATCTGATTCTGGTATTTCTGGCTGTTCGCCTATTTCTTCGCTTATTATCATTTCATGAGTTAACCCTATCTTGACAACTTGTATATTGGGTTTTATTTCCGTATAAAGTATCTCTGCTGCAGCAGTATAGAACCTTACATAAAATAAAGTTCCTTTTGTAATTTGTTTGTATCTGGAAAATGCATTGTATATTATGGGTAGTTTTTGTAATTCATTTCCCGTAGATGTATATACTATACTGAGTAGTCCGAAATCATAACATGTTTTCACTAGGTTTGCATTAGTCTTTGGTTGGGCAATAAGTTTATTGTATCCTTGTAGCTTTTGGGTTATGTAGTCCGTATTTGGTTCTGTGGCTGTGGTAGATCTTGGTTTGAGGTTCAAATATGTTTGGATTTGGTGTAGGTTTCGCATATATGTACTGGAGATGTGGTTGTATATTTTCTTTTCGTGGTTTAGGCTATTTGCATATGTGGATGTTTGTGGTGATAGTTTATTGGTGGTAGGTATCTTTTGGACAAATGGTTTGTCAAATAGGCTATTTAAGTTATTAATTGGCCTTTTGCTAGCTGTCCTGCTTGTACCTGCACTGCTTGTACCTGCACTTGAAATAGCTGGATTGTTATGGGTTTTTAGGAGTTTCCCATCGTCTCCTTTTAGCTCTGGAATTTTACCGTCTTCCGATCGACGTAGCTTAGCATATTTAGAGTCATGTGGCTGACTTGTACTAGCTGTAGGTTTCAGAGTAACTTCATTAACCTTTAGCTTTTGTACTTCTAGGTCAATACTGTCCACTTTATGACAAAGTGTAGTAATGGCCTTCAACATATCTTCCATAATATTATCTGGTTCGGTTTGAGTAGCTTTGTCTTGATAGGTAATCTGCAACAGTATTTTTGTTAGTTCTAATTATTTCAATAGTAAATGTAAAATTTTGTATATTCAGTACGAGTCGTCGTATCTCTTTTGTTGTCACAGAGTCCTGTATTTTTCTTGTTAGCCACCATTTTACTTGTGTATTATCTGTTCTCACAATAAATTTGTTATACCCAATATATGGTTCAAAAGATAATAAACATTTATATAAAGCATATAATTCTTTTCGATTTATCTCCCATTTTATCTGTGGTTCCGTATAAGATTCTGAATAGTATCTACAATGATGTTCTATTGTTTCATTATTGTATTTATATTTTAATACTCCTCCGTAGCTATGTTCACTTGAGTCTGTTTCTACTATGTATGTAAATTGCTTCTTTTCGTCTGGAAAGTATAGTTTTGGTAATTGTTTACATATTGTTTTAATATGTTGGATATGTGTCTTATCTTGTTCATCAAAACGGTATTCTATATCCTTCTTTAATTTTTTCTGTAATGGTTTTAAATGTTCTTCTAGTTTAGGTATATATTCACGTACTTGATTAACTAATCCTAAAAAGGATTGTAACTTCTTCTTAGTGTCTAAAAGTTCTTCTGAATTAAGGATTTTATGTACTATATGTGTTTGCATTTTTATTCCATCTTTATCTATTTGTATTCCTAGAAATTCGATTTGATGTTTCATCAATTCTGCTTTTTTCTTACTTAGGCTTATTCCTGCTGTTTCTACAATATGTGCAAATTTTTCTAATAACTGTATATGATCTTCTTTTGTTCTTGAGTATAGTAATATGTCATCTATATATACTATGCAATTTTCTAATTGTGTAAAATAGGTGTCCATAAAATTTTGGTATCTTCCTGGGGCATTTTTATATCCAAAAGGTAGAACATTCCATTCATAAAAACCTTGGGGTACTATGAATGCTGTTAATTTTTTAGATTCGTTTTCTAGCTTGAGATGGTAAAATCCTGATTTACAGTCAAATTTACTAAAGTAATTATATCCTTGTATTTGGCGTACTTTTAGTATTTTATTAGGTATTGGGTAATTATATGTTTTTGTTTTTGCATTGAGGTTTCGGTAGTCTATAACCATCCTACTATCCCTCTTTTTTGTTCACTATGTTTATTGACAATAAATGCGGGACTAGTGTGTTTGCTATTACTCTCCTGTAAGTAGTTGTTTTGAAGTAATTCATTTATATGAAGTTTAAACTCATTTAAATCGGCGAAATTGTATTTTAACGGTTTTTGTGTGATAATACTATTGTCATCTATTAATTCAATTTTTACGGTTGTTTTGTGTTTTTCCAAGCCTTGTAAGGGGTTTTCACTATATAATAATTCTAGTTTGTCTTGTATTGGTTTTAATGTATTAATAGAGAATTTTATTATTTCAACTGAAGTATCCTGGATGTTACTATTTTCTAGTTTTTGTGTTATTTTTTCACTTCCTTTTATCCATGGTGTTTGTTTTCTAGTTTTATTCGGTACTCTTTTAGCTCTTACTTTGTGTTTACATAATGTAGTAAACCACCAATGTGTTTTGGTTAATATATGTGGATATAATTCGTCTAAGAATGACATTCCTAGTAACATATCTCTGGTTGTAAATTCGTAATTATACATTAGTTTGATTGTCAATATTTTATCCCAAATTTGTAATTTAACATTTTTAGCTAAGTATGTAACCATACTTCCTTCATTATTAAATCCTGTTATTATTACTGGATTTTTTAATTTTTCCCATTTATCTTCTGGTAAACAATTATATTTACATAGATTGGCTTCAGCTCCTATATCAATCATAGGTGTATAATATCTACTATTATATCCTTCTATGATTATCTTTGCTACCAAACAAATACAGATATAAAAAACGACAAAAAATATATAAGACAAATAAGTCAAAATATAAATATAAACAACCACGGAAAAGATATTATGTAAAAAATTATAAAAGTAAAAAACCATATAAACCTAAGAAAAAGTTATCCGAATACACATGCTATAATTATTTGTTACATTTTCTAGTATTTTTTGTAAGTCTGTTATTTCCTGTGTTCTTATGTAATTATCTAAATTAAATTGTAATATAGTTTCTGTTTCTCTTAGCTCGTCTACTGTTTGTCTCCAATTTTCAAATTGTTCTTGACTCATTTTTAATTTTCTAGATTTTTGTAAATTATTTCCTAATTTTTTATATCTTCATCCTAAATTCGAATGTACTATTGTTATTAATATTCCTTCTGATCCCATAAATGTTTTTTCTTCTACAGGGTATTCTTATTTATTCATTCCAAGTCGTGTTGATATTTATGATCTAAATGAAACAATTGTAACTCTAAGTCAAATATTGTGTTTCTTTGAGTTAATATTGATTTGTTCACTATGTTTATTGACAATAAATGCGGGACTAGTGTGTTTGCAATTACTCTCCTGTATGTAGTTGTTTTGAAGTAATTCATTTATATGAAGTTTAAACTCATTTAAATCGACGAAATTGTATTTTAACGATTTTTGTGTGATAATACTATTGTCATCTATTAATTCGATTTTTACTGTTGTTTTGTGTTTTTCCCAGCCTTGTAAGGGGTTTTCACAATATAATAATTCTAGTTTGTCTTGTATTGGTTTTAATGTATTAATAGAGAATTTTATTATTTCAACTGAAGTATCCTGGATGTTACTATTTTCTAGTTTTTGTGTTATTTTTTCACTTCCTTTTATCCATGGTGTTTGTTTTCTAGTTTTATTCGGTACTCTTTTAGCTCTTACTTTGTGTTTACATAATGTAGTAAACCACCAATGTGTTTTGGTTAATATATGTGGATATAATTCGTCTAAGAATGACATTCCTAGTAACATATCTCTGGTTGTAAATTCGTAATTATACATTAGTTTGATTGTCAATATTTTATCCCAAATTTGTAATTTAACATTTTTAGCTAAGTATGTTAACTCGATATTGCTTTTCCATTTGTATAATTATTGACTAATTCCTGAATAATAGTTGTTAGTCCAATAAGTCTTTTGTTCGCATAAAAACTTGGAATAGCTGATTCTGGTATTTCTGGCTGTTCGCCTATTTCTTCGGGTATTATCATTTCATGAGTTAACCCTATCTTGACAACTTGTATATTGGGTTTTATTTCCGTATAAAGTATCTCTGCTGGAGCAGTATAGAAATCATTTTTCCTTATAATTTTATCTTTATTCATTTCCTGTAAGGTTATAGGAAAACAGTGAAGTAAGATAAGGAATGGGGATTCTAACTATGTGTTATGGGATCTGTTCTAATAACAATAATTTTTGTTCTAACTTTTTGTATGTTAATGTATTTTTTCTAATGAGTAAGTGATAGCCTTGTCCCTATTATCAAAGCTGTAAACTAGATCCCACATAAGCGATGTTGGTTGCGAAAATGTTTCATATTTTTACTTAGTTTGTTTGCACCTTAGAGAGTTCGTTGATTGGCTCTTTTTAGTGGCCAAGGGACTTCAAATTTCAGGAAATATATCATTTGAATCTGACATGCTAATAATGCTACCATTATTAGGCTGCAAAATAAAAGAGAATTCAATTTTTCAGTAGAATATTGGGACACCAAAGAATGTTCAATTGTCCGTGTATTTTGATTTTATTTTTTGTGATGTGCAAGCTTCTACTGGATTTAGCTTATCAGTGTCGTTTACACACTTGGTTGCCAATATTATTTTGGTGAATAGAAGGATTCAGTAATATGGCATCATCTCGAAAAAATGAAATAGTGATCTAAGGTTTGTAGGTGATCCACTAGGTTTTAGGCACTACTACATTTGGTTCAAAAGCAAGTCCAAGAGTACTGGACACATAATTTCATATGCAAAGGCGAATCCAAGATTTTAAGTTTATGGTTCTGGACGACAACTCTTTTGCTTATGGGTGTTAGATAGATTATTTATAACTATTAACTGAAATTTTTAACACAAATATAGGGTATGGGTTCTTCCAAACCCATAATTTGAACTTTAGATCCACCCTTGTCCACATGAGTTCCCAAACACTTACTTTTTGTGGTAATAATTTCTATAGTTAGTTATGTTCCTCATTTTTCAGTTGCTCCTTCAATGATTTTCATAGTGTTGTTTCTTATTTCCTCCAAAAACCAACCCATGAATTCAAGATACTTACGAAGGATATCATACTACATTAAAACTTATTACATACTGCTATGTCCTACATTATGTGTCCATTTTCTTAGAATGATTTATGCTTTCATTACTTGTTATTCTACACGATCATTTTTTGTTGCATTTTTTTTTTGTAAAGGTAAGAATTTAGAATTGTATCCATAGCATTATGTCATGGCCTAATCTCTAATTGACTAGGGTGCTTAGATACATGATCCTTGTGTGCTCAGATACAGATAAATGAGCCTTATGTGCTTGATCACTCAGATCGTATAGGTTAGACAAATATACAAAGCCTATGGGGTAGCAGGTTACACTGAGCCTATGAGTCAGGTATACTGAGTTTACGGGCTAGGTAGCTACATCGAGCCTACAAAGTAGAAAGGCTATAACTATGAGGTAGCAGTTATATTATACCTTAGAGCCTAAGAGTTGTATGATTCATGGAGCCTATAAATTCAGATAGTTTAGTTTAGATTATTGTTGGGGTCCAGGAAAAAGGGCCAAGTCAGTTTATTATTTGTTGTGTGATTATAAAGATATACATTTGCCATTGGAGCTATATAGATCTACAAGTTCCTTCAGGGCTATACATATCTACAGTTTCCTTCTTGGCTATAAATTTCACAACCCGAGCCTAGGACCTGGAAGTAACAGGCACCCCGAAACAATTAAGGTCTGAGATAACCTCTAAACATTCATAATAACCATTCAATTAAAAGATGCGGAAGAAATATTTAAAAATCATAAAGACAATTGTGGAAGTGAAACCCATTTTATAGATACTTAAATCACTAAAACATAAATATAGTAAGATTTCAAAGTAATTGAACAAAAATGAAACATCTTAAAAACATTTGAAAACTGCCATCTGCATAGGTCTATGAAGCCTCTATATAACAGGACTATCTAACTATGCCGGGATAAGGCCTTGACTATACCATAAATATGAGATAAGGTCTGGACATCAAATGGACTATGTCTTCCAGAAGATGGAGGCTCACTGATAGCTAATACGTCAAGTCTTAGCTGCATGGAATCACAAACATACATCTGAAAACCTACATCATGAAATGATGTAGCATCCAAGATGTTCAATACGTAGAATGTATTGGTATGTAAAACTGGGAAGAGAAGCATAATAAAGAATACATATATGAAATTGATACCATAAACTGAAGGTGGAAACATGGAATATTATGGACATAAATCATCAACCAAAAAGACTCAAGATCGTTCTTTTTCCAACATCTTATTCATAATACACCACAGGCTATGTGGGTTAGATCAATACTCAACTGGCTAAGCCCCAATCCATATTTGTCGCATGAATTGGGATCCTTTTGTATATAACAGCATAAAGGTCTATATAAGTCATCCACTTAGAGGAGAACATAAGGCCGTCCAATTAAGGAGTGAGCGACCCCTATTCGGCAAAACATAGGTTTCGGTTAATGAGCCTTTCAGACTCATACCTTCTTGGTTAATCATGTAATTCACTTTTAGCCCATATTTTAGCATATTCATATCTTCAGTCATCTCGTAAAAATATTTCATCTTCATTTCATCGACCATCCATTAAACATAAAAATTCATATCATAATGGTATCGTCATACCATGACTTGCAAGTTACCCATTCATAACCATATCATTATTAAAGGGTTTTAGATGGTTCTTACATTTCATTGATTTAGAGATTCATGCTTCAGCAACACATTCAAAATGCTTACTTGAAAACAATGGTTGATATTTAAGAGGTTTAGAAATTCATTAAAGAACCCATTTTTAGAAGTCATATCAAACCAAATATCTTCTTAAACATTTAAATCAATAAGAGGGTGATTCATCAACCATTACAATTAGGAACCCATGATTATTTCTCAATCAATGTTAAAAACAATTCCAACAACTCACATACATCCATTTTAGACAAGAGCTAAATAAAAGTAAAAGAGTTTTTTAATGAAATTGGGCTATCCGCCCATTTATTAACCAAACAAAAACATTTTCAAGATGATATGTGCCCAAAACCTGGCCCATACCTGAAAAAGTATATAAACTAAGACAACAAAGTCAGCTAAGAAATAAAAGAAAACAAATCCCCAAAATAGGAAAGTTGAAAAGCTGGATCGCCTCTCAATCTCCAAGGTGTTTTCGATGAACGCTTTGGCGGCTGTTGATGCCAACCACTTCTGCACTCCTTGGAAACCATTTAAACCGAGCTCAACCTCGATCTGGTAAGGCAAAATAAAAAAGCATGAGTGATTTTCACTTGGGTATCAAAAACTCTCACTAACACCATGAATTCACTCGATGAGAACTTCTTCTGCTCCAAAATAGCCACTAAAATGTTGGATGAGGTACGATTTAAACCTATCCACTATCGGGGTTCACTAAACAATTGATGAGCTTCTAACTATTTCTTTTCCTTTTAGCAGAATAAGCTCTGAAGAGCTAATACCACTACCAAAAAGATTTGGATATAGCTAGAAAATGCTCTATTTGGTAAGTATCAAAGTTTATTCTTGCTCAAATAATCAGATCTGCTTGTCCTTAGTAATGCATCTCACTTTGTGCTTGATTCTTATTTTGGCATTTTCTTATTCTGAGATGTTATGTGTTGTTTTTCTTCGCTTGAATAATGTTCTTTGCCTTTGTTGGAATTTCTTGTAAAGTATTAAACTGAATCTTATCTGTACCTTTAAAATCAAAAATAAAGTTAGTGAAATAATCCGCTAGATGATTTTCTTCTCTGAATATGTGTTTCACAACCACATCATTATGTTCTATCAAGTATTTGAGCCTTGCAACTTCAAATGCGACTATCTAAGGCACCTTCCATATTCCATCAAGAATTTTCTTAAGTAACAAAGAATTAGTTTCCAAAGTTAGTGGAATTCGATTATGACTTAAACAGTATTCCAATCCCATTCTCATTGATTTAATCTCCTCATTAAGCATTGTGCCCTCTTCACTTCTCTTAGTTTCAGCAAAAACAAAGTCACCAACCTCATTTCTGATACAGAATGCACTTGAGTTGGGTCTAGGGTTACCTTTGCTTGCCCCATCTGATTTACACTTATAACATCCCCTATCAAGTAGCTTCCATCTAACTAATTGACAAGAAATAATAGAATTGTATTCCTCAAACAACTTAACTATCATAGGCCAATTACGTGGGATGTTCTGCATCCAAGGATATATGTTCACAACCATCATGTGTAGATTCCTATTCATTTCCATTACCATAGCCTGTCTTGACATTCCACCCCTATTTCTGTTTCTATTCCTCCTCTTCCACACCTGCCAAAAAATAAAAGCTGGAATAACCTTGTAAAAAGGCTTTAATTTAGTTGCACATTTTGGATTCCACCATTTTAGAATGGTATCTTTCACCTGTAAAAAAGGACTAGTCACCCTTACTGCTCTTGCAAATATACTCCATAAATATAAGGCATCTGAACATCTAATAAATAAATGTTCAAATGTTTTTGGAGCATTACCATTGCAACAAAAATAGATCACTTCATCAACCACTTTTATCTTTACCAGCACCTCTCCAATTGGAATACTAAGTTTCACAAGACTCCAAAACTGAAAAGAGACTTTGAAGGGAATTCCTTTTTCCCATATATTCATCATCAAATATCGAGGATCTCTCCCCTATCTCAATAGTTCCCAGGCACTGCCAAATGTGAACTTTCCAGTACTATTGAGCATCCACCAGGGTTTGTCCTAATTTTCTCTATCTTGAATCACCCCAATCTTCTATTGAACATGATTATAAATCTCCTCATTTATTAAGTCAAGCAACAACTCATAATTTCGACCATCTTGTGTCATCAACTCACTCACATCTTTAAAATTCCCATTTAGATTGTGATTAATAGGAAGGTAGAGGTGAAAAGCCTCTAATTGAGTCCAGTTATCACACCAAATGCTAGAGTTACCACATCTAGGCTCCCATCAAATATCTTGGTCAATACAGTCTCTAGGCTGAAGCATAAACTTCCTCACTTGTGAACCACCTCTCCATTTAACCACCTGTGGTCTATGCTTCTTACAATATTTGTTCCACATAAAATTAGCCCACAATGACTTTCTGGTCCTGAAATTCCACCATAGTTTTGCAAACAAGGCCTTTGAAATTTCAAATAGCGCCCTGAATACCAAACCACCCTCACATTTAGGAAGACAAATATTTGACCAAAAAATCCAGTGCTTGGCCTTCCTTTCTTCTTTAAAGTTCCATAAAAATTTAGCAAAAGTTCTATGTAAGTCATCAATAACTCCTTTAGGGGAGATGATTGCAGATAATGAATAGATTGGAATGCTCTATAATACATGATTAATAAAAACAACCTTCCCTCCAAAAGACAACAATTTGACCTTCCATATGTAAAGCTTACTCTGCACCTTCTTCAATAATTCAGTAAAGTGTTGCTTCTTCTCTTTTGCAGGACCAATAGGGCATCCCAAGTACATAAGATGGAATTTACCTCTTTGAAATTTTGTGACTTGCTCCACCTCTTGAACTGTAGCAGTAGCAGCCTTATTAAACATAAAGAAAAAACTCTTTTCTTTATTTATTTTTAGCCTAGACTGCTCTTCATACTGACTCAACACCTCCATGATTAACTGTAGAGATTTTCTATTAGCATTCACAAAAATTATGGTATCATCAACATATGCCAAGTGATTTAATTGTCACTCTATTTAGGTAACCAAAAACTCTTAAAATCTTTGATGAAAAACAAATGATTAAGAGATCTTGATAACACTTTTTTTGATAAGATGAATAAAACAGGTGATAAAGGATCACCCTGCTTAACTCCTGTAGTAAAAGAGTTTTCTTGATTTGGAATATTCATGGGTTTAAAATTCTCAAGATTTCAAAAATATAACTCAAGCCCTAAATCACCGATTAGAAAATGATACACTTTAAATAACTAAAAACTTAAAAGCTTAGTTGGTTCGGGGTAGTTCTATATACATCACAAATTTTATGGAAAAAGAACATAAATAAAAAACTTCAAAAGTGACATAGATAGATACGGATTAATTGAGAATCAAGGGACATGTCTCAAACCCTAGTTCATAAAAAGGGGATTAATAAACATAAAGGACCTAATTTGAAGAGGTTCTTTACTTAAGATAGTCTTACATATCATTATTGATGAGATTGGAGAAGAATCCCATTGAATAAGAACCTTAACCTTGATCTTTCTTGAGACTTGAGAGTTGGGGGGTTTGAGAGAGAGGAGAGGGTTTATCAATATGATTTTTGAGTAATAGAATCAGTTTTGGGGGGATTTAAGGTAGAGGAACGGTTTTATAATAGATAAAATGACTAAAACGACCTTAAAATAAACAAGAGTTGGGAAAATCCTGTCATTTCAGACTGTTGTTCAGTAAAATAGACATAACTATTTACTCAAGACTCGAATTTATACGCAGTTGGTGACGTTGGAAATAAGAGTTAAATATCTTTAATTTGATAAGTAATGGGTCACGTAACTCTATATATTCTAGAAGGAATGCTTGTTTGAAGTTGACCTTTGTATGACTTATATGAAAACTTAATCGTTAAACGATCTTTCAACTCAACTTCATTCTAAAGATTTCTTATAACCTTAATTCACATATAATACACTTAAGACACTAGATGATTGATCTAAACATTTATATCTAACTAGAAAGCATTGGGTTCGGGCCTAAATGCGTTTGAAGAATGGTTTAAATTCTAGCTTGAAAGTTTGAGTTGTTACAATAAAGATACACAGATTTGCTCTGGGGCTATATAATTGCTTATTTGTGTGTAGATTTTTATGGAACCTACCGAGTTTATAAGGGCTTAGTTGGGATATAATATTTGTTTTTTGTACCTACCGAGCTTCTAGGAGACCAGTTAGGTTATTGTTTGATTTTTCTGTATATGATATGCGCTAGGAATGGTAGGGTATGTCATGTCTATTCATAAACACCCTATTCTGATTATATTTTTTAGTTTATGATATCAGTGTGGCATGATTATTGACTTGAATGTGAAACTAATTACAACACTAGTTATAAGTTATTAGTTATGAGTCAGGAACATGTAAGTACATTCTATCTAATCTCTAGCTCTCTATCCAAGTATTTACTATACTTTATTATATCAGTTTAGTTATTTATAAATTTAGGATTTGGTAAGTACATTGAGATTTTATTTGGCCCCTTATATATGTATTTACATCCAGTACTTTAAGATACATACTTAGTTATTATTTGCCTTGCAAAATCATTAAATTATTTTGTACTGACACATAGCCTGGGGGTGCTGCACTCAAGAATAATGTCCTTACAGATAGGTATTCAAGTCTCCTCCATAGTAGTGTTGAGTTCCAGTAGATTGGTCAGCTACACTTCATTCAGAGTTTCTGAGGTTTATCAACTTTTACTGAAGATAGATTTTTGGTAGGTCGGGGCCCTGTTGTGGCTATGTTTTATTCCTGTTAAGGTCTTAGAGATTTTGGTTTGTATAGATGTGCATTGTAGACTATGTTGGCCTTGTAATTATATCCTTTTAGCATAGTGGCATAATGGCCTCAATCGTATATTTATTTATGTATTAAGTTTTAATATTTTTGGATATCATGGTGGCCTTGATGTCCCATATAGAATTACTTGATCATAGGTAGCATGGTGGCCTCGATGGTCCACACAGGATTTAGCTCTGTTCTACCTGAATTATTGGGATTAGCGGAGTTGTTACAGGTTATGATGAAAGGGGAATTGCCAGTTGAGAGCCTATTTTTTCACTAAGATAAACTCATTTGTTTTGTTGATTTTGTGGTTGGTATTATGCTCATAATGTAGTTATCCAGCAATGGTCGACTCGAGTTTATGTTGGCACTAGGTGCCTGTTATGTCCCTATGTTGGGGTATGAAAATTGACATATACCTAGATCACCTTACTTGGTTAATAAATAGGAAGCACAAGTATATTTATATTTTATCTTCATCATAAAAATCTAGACATGGATATGCATGTCAAAAGGTGATTAGAGGCTCGAAAGACTATAATCATAAGTATAAAACTCATAAATCAACAAATAGATAAACTAAACAAGTTGATGAAATTTGTTACACAACATGATTGCGAATTAGAGTCATAACCCTATAATATTTTTATTATTGTGATCAACAACTTTACTTGCCTTTTAGTTTTCAATTAATTAGTAGAAATAAAGAAATTCAAAAACTCATTCTTGGTTACTACCCACTTATTCTAATTTTTTGCTGTATTAGATTAACTAGATCTTTAAAACTCACAAGTCCATAAGGGTATGATATCCAACTTAACAAGTCTATATTACACGAATGACCAAGTACATTTGTATGTTTTTCTGTGCGACATCACAATCTCTGAAAAATATTAGAGATACACTTGTGGGTCCTTACGTGAAAAACCCATAAACTGCCCATTTTAGTGCAAGAGGTGCACCATGGTCTATTTCAGCTCCCATCTTCTAGAAATTATGGGTTTCACATAATTTAAGGTTACATTTCAAATGAGCAGAACTCCTACTTTGCGCACTGCTAATATGGCTGGTGGTTGAGTTATAATTATTGAAGGTGGTTGGTTGCATTTTAACCTATAATAACATAGTTAAGATTAATCATTAATACTTATAAACATAAAAATAATAGAAATAAATCTGAAACTTTTCAATAGTTTAAGTTACAATGACCCTTTAGGTCATTTCCCCCATTTTCGTGCTTTTACTACATTTAGAGCTTTCCCACAGCTGTCCCAGGTCATTTATGACTTGCTGGGACTGACAGTTCGATCACTGGGCAGTTCGTTTAGTTTGTAGAACCATCTCCATATTTTGGAGCTTTTGAAGTTAAGAATAGGGTCTCAGGCCTAAACCTCAATAAAAAGGCCTCGGAGGCTATTTCTGACAGTCTCATCTGCTCCAAAATGTCAATTTTAGTCTAGGGGACCCTTGGACTGGGTCTCGAGGCTTCTGGACTCATTTTGGACGACTGGGTGGTATTTGGTTAAAATGGCCCTTGGGGGTGTGGTTCCCACTTTTGGCCAAAATGACCCCAGATGGAAATTTTGATGGAGCCATTCAGTTCAGAAAGTTGAAATTGGTAGGGTAGCATAGTTTGTTTGCTTTCATGAGATTCCAAATGAATCCCGAGGGGCCGATCAGGATATTTGATATTTGCCAAAATTATTGGTGCATCAGCACCACATACAGGCCCAGTTCCTTTATCGTGACCGCGATGAGGACCCCCGCTATCGCGAGGGGCCATGATCTTAGTCATCTCGATTACGAGGCTTGAGGGCTCGCGACTGCAATAAAGAAGGTTGTAGGGTCAAGCCAGCTTATTCATTGTAACCGCGTGGCTAGGACATCGCGATCGTGATGTTCCCGTGAGTAGGTTATCGTGACTGCAAAAAAGGTACATAGCGACTGCAAAGAGGAAACCCCTGGCACTATGAATATATCTTCCCCTTCATTTTTCTCTCATTATTTTCTAAGTGTAAACACCATTAAAGGCCATTAGAGCTCGTGAATAACAGGAGTATAGTATAATTGAGCTGGGTGTAGCTTGGGAAGGTGCTTGTGGGCGTTATATCTTCGAATTCCCATAAGCTTTCAGTTAATTTCTCGAATAATTCCCCATTCTTGTTATTTATTTTGAATTGTTGTTGGGACTGGTTTGGGACTATTTTAATCTCAAAATTGGCAACATTTTTATGGCTTTTAATCATTGAGCAGTGTGGAATGCTGTGATGATTTTAATTTTGTGATTTTGCAAGTGGGCCCCATATGGGATTTTCAGTCTGATTTTTGACCCGGATCATTTATACTCTATATGAGTATTACTTTACTCATCTTGATAAATAGATCACTATTTTTATAGCATGGCAGCTCTTAGAGGCTTCGCGATAGGGGAAAGCTCCAGTTTATAGGATTCGATGAGCATTCGGTGGCATCCAGGTAGGCTAGGATTACCCTAATTTTATATTAAGCTTACCTATGGTATTAACGTACTATTGTTCTAGTTTCAAGCAGGTTTTATCCCAGGTACTATTTTATTATTTTTATGTCTTATTTAGCCAGTTAGGGCCCTATTTTGGTAAATTACGGGCACGTTCTCCCCTAGTATAATGAATTATAATCCTTTAAGGCTAGGTTTAGTGCTAGTAGTACCTTGGTATGGGATAGGGAAGCCTTAGACTAGAGTCAGGTAGACTTTGATTTAGGTTTGGTTATTCGAATCTTATAATGGACCCCACTGCCTTTTTAGATAGTGCATTTCGGCATGAAGATTCTTTAGGTTTAGTTAAACTCTTGGCTACTATTTTAGGCTACTTAGACTTGATTTATGCCCTATTTCAGCTTCTTTTCCTGAGTAGAGTAGCAATTGACCTGAACCGCTCTTCCTTGACCTAGTATTCAGGACCCGCCTTGCCGTAATGGACTTACTCGCTCGAGATTGGTAGTTATGACCTTATGGTCTTGAGATAGTCTTGGACACCTTGAATTTCTTTGTATTAGCTAGTTATGCTTATTTCTATAAATGTATTTCAATTCCAGTTTGAGTCCGACATACGCTTTATAGCCATAGTTATTATGAGTTTGGGCACTATACTGGCATCGGCTATGGTTATGGTTATGGTTACTATGTACGAGCTTTGGTATGGTTGTGGTATCAATTTATGGTTGAGATTGGCTTCTTATGGGATCACTTGTTTCTAGTTATGACATGGTTACTATGAATTTCGATTCGAGTTTGGCATATGTTTATGATATGGTGTCGATGTTCAGGAGTTAACTATGGTTGTTACTAAGAGTATTGGCAGTGGTTTTGAGTTCTGTTGCACATGATTCATGTGGCCTCTTATTAGTACCCACTATTTCCAGTTCGAACCCGGTGTCTGGCCTCTCGTTACTACCCATTGGTACCGAGTCAAGTCGGTACATATCTGGATGTTTCATCTTGGATTTTGGGATAAAAAGGTCACTTGTGATAGGTTCAGTCACTGGATATTTATGTTTTCTATCTTAGTTTTTCTTTTTTCACCCACTGGCATATGGGGGCTCGGTAGGGTTAATTGTCTTCTTGTGTGTGCCTTTTGGTCTTATAGGGCCCTAGTTAGGTTATAGTTAGCTCGTCTTTCTTACTTTTGAGTTATTTATTTCCATTACTATACTTGCTCAGTACAATAGATATTTACATTTTCCCCATATTACTGTTGACTTAGCTTACACACTCACATTATATTTATGCTTTTACTATATTTGATCTCAATCGGCCGATGAAATCTACTGAGTACCCATTGCTTTGGTACTCTTATTGCACTTCTGCATCTTTTCCCTAATGTAGATTCGAGTATGATCCACCGGTATTGACATTACTGATCCAGAGGCAGGGTAAGCTTCCTAGAGTTCGAGGCTGATCTTGCTCCATCTATTTTAGTTACAGTCTTTCATATTTCAAGACTGCTGAATATATGTATATTTGGGATACTCTCTAGTACTCTTGTTTTGTTTTAGTGGATCAATTACGGACCTTACTAGGTCTTGGGAGGGATTCATTTTGTTAATTTTGTCCTCTCCCTCTCTTATACATATGTTATGTATAAATATATCTTTGCTTCTGCTTATACTATTGTTGTACACTAGTTTCACCCTCTTGTTCTTTTATTTTACACCCGTTAGCCAATTACTTGACTTTTTGGGCTATGGCTTGGCTTACCTACTGGTAGGTTAAAGTAGGTGCCATCGTGACCTGAGAAATTGGGTCGTGATAGCTTGGTATCAGAGCCTAGGTTCACCGATATCATTGGTCCAAGTGCTAATGTTTAGTAGAGTCCCACAGATTGTTACAAAGACGTATGTATCCTATCTTCGGTAGGCTACAGGACATTTTTAGGAAAATCTCATCTTTTTGGTTCATTTCCATGTTTTATGTCTGTATTGGTTTCTAATTCTTATTTTATTTCACTCTTTTGTAGATGGTTAGAATGTGGGGTGTGGCAGCAGGGGATAAGGACCCCAAGCTTCCTGCTTGAGTGCCAGTTTGAGGCATAGGTTGACCTAGAGGTTGAGATCAGGATAGGGAGCCATCGCTAGATCATATTGTTACTCCTGAGCCAGAGATAGCATAATAGGTACGACCACTATAGCAGCAGGTGGGCCAGGGAGCAGCCATGGACATACCTAGGTTTATATCTTTCGCAGTGCTCAGAGATGCCTTGGTTTAGTTATTGGGGTTAGTTGGTGGTCCACCAACAGACGAGGCTCAGACAACAACCTAGGGTGGTATTAGCTTAGAGGCACAGGCTGCAGCTGTAACTCCCAGACCAGAGGTTCCACTATCACTGGTATTTCTACATCCGATAGCCATACAACCAGTTATAACCGTGGATGAGCAGAACATGTTGGGATGATTTTTGAGATTAACTCTACCTAGGTTTGCTAGGTTCCCCAGAGATGATTGTTATGATTTACTGACTTGTTGTAAGGAGAGGCTGCATAATTTGGGTTTGGTGGAGACTCGCAATGTGGATTATACTACTTATCAGCTTGACAGGGTAGCGAGGCAGTGGTGGAGAGGTTATCTTGATTATAGGCTAGCTGGATTTCCACTCATTAGTTGGTCTTAGTTCTCCAAAACTTTATTAGGGAATTTTATGCCTCGCAACATGTGCGAGCACCTTAGGGATAAGTTTTTTACGTTAAGACAGGGTTCTATGACTGTGTTCGAGTATGAGGCGAGGTTTCATGGGCTATCCCGGCATGCTACTATGATTCTGCCTATAAAGTACGAGAGGATTTAGTGTTTCATTAGAGGGTTGAGACTACCGCTCTATAGGGCTACTCAGAGTTATGACTTCAGGAAAGTCGTTTACTGAGATTGCTGACCATGTCTACACTATAAAGGAGATGGATCTCCAGGCTCAAGGGGACATCAATAAGAGGCCTCATTATTAGGGTAGTTTCAGTGGGAGCCACAGCGGCTCACAGTTTGGGGGTGAGGATTTTAGAATAGGTACCTCCAGTGTCAGTCTTATTAGCACCAGTGTCATCCTAGTAGGCCCATTCAGGCAACACTGTAGATTTCTGATGGGGGTCAGCCCAAATATGGTAGCTTGGGTAGTTAGAGTATTAGTCAGCCAGTATGGGGCATTCAGTCAGGGTAATCAAGCTGAGATGGCCATTTTGGGTTAGTCGTACCTTCTAGATAGAGTAGGGTGCCAAGTGCTTGTTATAAGTATGGTGTTATTGTTCACATTGCAAGAGAGTGTCCCCACTGTGGGATGATTAAGCCAACAGTTCAGAGCATACAACTGATCGAATCAGTGTCATCATCAATTAGGGGTGGTACTTAGGGTCACAGAGGTGGTCTCCAGTGTTCTAGATGTGGTCCTCAGGCATATAAGATAGGTGGTCAGGCAGGCACCTAGTCTGGTAGTGGATAGGGTAATTTATTCGTTGTACCGGGTCGGTTGGAGGCTTAGGCTTTGGATTGTGTGATTACATGTACGATTTTAGTATGCCATTAGCCAACTTCTACTTTATTTGATCTTGGTTCCATATTTTTGTATGTTTCTACTGATTATGCACCATGGTTGGGTTTGTCTTTGGAGTCTTTATCTGTACCATTGCATGTAGTTACTCTCGTGGGTGATTATTTAGTAGTGGATCGAGTATATAGATCATGTTTGGTGACTATTTTAGATTTTGATACTTGGGTTTATCTCATTGTATTAGATATGGTGGATTTTGACATAATTTTGGGCATGGACTGGTTATCCCCCTATCATGCGGTCTTGGATTTCTTTGCCAAGAATGTTACATTAGCTATACCTGGCAAACCTGAAGTTGTGTGGCAGGGTTCTTTTAGGCGTGCACCAATTTGGATTATTTCTTATGTTCGGGCTAGGAGACTGGTATTGAGGGATTGTGAGTCATTCCTTACTTATGCTCAGAATGTTAGTGTTGTGAGTCTTTTGCTTGACTCTGTTCCTGTTACCCGTGATTTTTCTGAATTTTTTCCTACCGACTTACCTAGCCTTCCTCTTGAGCGTGTCCTAGAGTTTGCTATTGACCTTTAGCCGGGCACCCAACCTATTTCTATGGCTCCTTATCGTATGTCTTCTCTGAGCTAAATAATCTAAATATTTAGCTTCAGCATCTTTTAGGTAAGGGCTTTATCAGATCGAGTATATCACCTTGGGGTGCTCCAATTTTTTTATAAAGAAGAAAGATAGTTATATGCGTATGTGTATCGACTATAGGTAGTTGAATAAAGTGATAGTGAAGAATAAGTATCTTATGTTGTGTATTAATGATTTATTTGACAAGGTTTAGGGTGCAGTGGTGTTTTCTAAGATTGATTTGAGGTCTGGTTACCACCAGTTGAAGATTAGGGTTGAGGACAACCTTCAGGACTCGTTAAGGCCATTATAAGTTCCTGGTGATGTCTTTTGAGTTGACCACTGCCCCAACAACATTTATTGATTTGATGAACTGTATTTTTAGGCCTTATTTGGACTCTTTCGTGATTGTTTTCATTGATGATATCTTGGTATATTTGAGGAGTCGGGAAAGCATGTACAATATTTGAGGATTGTGCTCCACACTTTGAGAGATCATAGTCTTTATGCTAAATTCTCAAAGTATGACTTCTTTCTTGAGTCTGCAGCTTTCTTAGGGCACGTGATGTCCAAGGATGGTATTATATTGGACCCGATGAAGATTGAGGCTTTTCTTGATTGGGTTAGGCCTACATCTCCTACTGAGATTCATAGTTTTATTAGGTTAGCAAGCTACTATAGGCGGTTTATCAAGAGATTTACTTCTATTGCAACCCCTAGGACTAGGTTTACTAGGAAGGAGGTTTCGTTTTAGTGGTCTGCGAGTTGTAAGGCGAGCTTTCTTAAGATTAAGGACTTGCTTACTTTAGCTCTTTTTTTGACTCTTCCAGTTGAAGGTGAGGGGTTCACCATCTATTGTGATACTTTTGGTGTTGGTTTGGGGTGTGTTCTGATGAGCAGGGATGTGTTATTGCATATATGTCGAGACAGCTGAAGGTGTACGAGCACAACTATCCTATTCATGATTTGGAGTTGACAGTGGGAGTTTTTTGCTTTTTTGATTTAGAGGCATTACTTGAATGGTGTTCATTGTGAGATATTCACTGACCACTATAGTCTTCAGTATATTATGACCTAGAGGGATTTTAATTTGAGGCAGCATAGGTGGATTGAGTTGCTGAAGGACTATGATATCTCTATTCTATACCATCCAAGTAAGGCGAATGTGGTAGTGGATTCTTTGAGCCGGAAGGCATTTAGTTTGGATAGCTTGGCCTTCATTTCAATTTCACAGTGGCAGTTGTCTTTGGATATCCATTCCTTAGCAAACATGATGGTTCGTCTTGATATTTCTGACCCCAGGAGGATTCTTGCTATTGTTGAGGCCATATCTACCTTGTTGGAGTAGATTTGGGGTTGTCAGTTTGAGGATGGCAGTCATCATAACATTCGAGGGTAGGTATTGAGAGGCGAGTCTAGGAGAGCTACCTTTGATATGGACGGTGTTTTGAGATTTGATGGTCATATCTGTGTTTTGAGGGTTGGAGATTTGATTTAGTGGATACTTTGTGAGGCTCGTAGCTTTAGGTATTCTATTCACCCTTGGGACTGCTAAGATGTATAAGGATTTGAGGTAGCATTACTGGTAGAGTAGTATGCAGAGAGATATGGCAGAGTTTATGGCTTGGTTCCTTTGTAGTCAGCAGGTGAAGGTCGAGCATCAGAGACCTATGGATTGCTTCAGATGCTGACCATTCCCGAGTGGAAATGGGAGCGGGTTACTATGTATTTTGTAGGTGGTTTGCCTCGTACTTTTTGTGGTTCCGACAACATTTGTGTCATTGCTGATCGATTGACCAAATCTGTCCATTTCATCCCTATTTAGACTTTCTTCAGTGTCAAGAGATTAGTCGTATCTATATTTGATAGGTGGTTCACCTTCATGGGGTACCCGTGTCCATTATTTCAGATCGAGGCTGTCAGCTCACTTCTAGCTTCTGCAGGACATTTCAGGAGGAGTTGGGTACCCAGGTTGATCTTAGCACCGCTTTTGATCCCCAGACTAATGGGCAGTGGGAAACTATTTAAGTTTTGGAGGATATGCTCCACGCTTGTGTGTTTGATTTTAGAGCTCAGTGGATCAGTTGTTATCTTTAGCAGAGTTTGCGTATAATAATAGCTATCATTCGAGTATTCAAATGGGTCCATTCAAGGTATTGTATAGTAGGCATTGCCGGTCTCCAATTGGTTGTTTTGAGACTTCTGAGGTTAGGCCCCATGGTATGGATTTGCTTTGTGATTCTTTGGACTGGGTTTGGGTGATTTAGGATAGGCTATGGGCAGCTCAGAGCTGACAAAAGAGTTATACTGACCGTAGACTTCATGCCTTGAGGTTTAGAGTTGGTGACTGGTTCTTTCTGTGAGTATCACCCATGAAGGACGTGATGAGGTTCGGGTGGAGGGGCAAGCTCAGCCCTAGGTATATTGGACCATTTGAGATCCTATAGACAGTTGGGGAGGTAGCAGATGAGTTAGCTTTGCCTTCATCCTTTTTAGCCATCCATACAGTTTTCCATGTATTTATGCTGCGACTTTCTGATAACCCTTAAAATACCAAAAGTGGGAAAAGATACGAAAATGAGATAAACAAGGAATCGAAAAGGGAAAGATAGAAAGATAAAGAAATAAATACACAAAATAAGGAAATTGAATGCAAATTAAGGGTATATTAAACCTCAAATCCTCAATCAAATTAATCCTACAAAGCACCTAAATCATACGTAGACCACAAGGGAATCGAACTCTCAAGCAACCAATGTTTCCAAAGGATTGTTCAACACACGCTATTCCAAACTCACTCACACTCTCAAGTGTATAATTGTTCATTAGCATCAAAGTTGACCTAAAAATGAAGTAGAAGCTACTATTTATAGCCATGGGCTAATTATTACAACTATGGGCCCAAAAGTGAGCCATTTCAGAAAAATAAGCAATCCGCTGGATAGATGGGCCACCTGCCCATGCATTTCACAAAGCAGGTGGCTCTGGATTGGGCCATAAAGGCCATCTGCGGCTGCACCTCAGTACCTGCGGGCGCAGGTGACTTCGCAGGTCCCTCCAGGGCCTCTTTTGGCTCGTCTTTGCTTCCCTTTGACCTCTCTAAAGCCCCTTTACCCTTCTTGGATGTAATCTCTAACTCATGACACCCTTTGGATAGCACTAAGAGGTCGTCAAACACTTCTCGCTTTATGATCAATCCATCAAAAGGTATAGAGGCATTTTGGATTGTATCACTTTACATTCCAGATGAGTCATACGTGCTTCGGTGGGACTCGGTGCAGTTGGATTAAAGGTTGACTTTTACAAAGAGCCTGTGATTATTTTGGCCAGAAATGTAAGGCGGTTGCACTACAAAGACATCCCTGTAGTTAAGGTTCAGTGGCGACAGCATCCAGTCGAGGAGGCTACCTGGGAGACTGAGCATGATATGCGGACCTAGGATCACTACCTGTTCGAGCTTTAGGTACATCTTGATCCTTTACTTTTGCCAACGAAAGTCCTTTTTGTAGTGGATGTTGTAATGACCCTCTAGGTCATTTACCCCATTTTTATGCTTTTACTATGTTTAGAGCTTTCCTACATCTGCCCCAGGTCATCTCTGACCTACTGGGATAGACAGTTAGGTCGTCGGGAAGTTCGTTTGGTTTGTAGAACCATTCCTTTTTTTTATATTTTTTGAAGTTAAGAATAGGGCATAAGGCCTAAACCTTAGGTAAACGACATTGGATACCATTTCTGACAGTCTCATTAGCTCCAGAATGTCAAGTTTAGGCTAGGGGAACCCTTGGATTGGGTCTCGAGGCTTCTGGACTCATTTTGGGTGATTGGGTGGAATTTGGTTAAAATGGCCCTTAGGGGTGTAAGATGTACTTTTTTTCGAAATGACCCTAGATGGAAATTTTGATGTAGTCGTTGAGTTTGGATTGTCAAATTTAGTAGGGTAGAATAGTTCATTTGTGTTCACGGGATTCCGAATGAATCCCGAGGGCCAGGTCTGGATATTTGCAATTTCCCAAAATTAATGGCGTATTAGAACCTGGTGCAAGCCTAGTTCCTTCATCGCGATCACGATGAAGACCCCCGCAATCACGAGGGGCCATGATCTTAGTCATCACAATTGCTAGGCTTGGGGTCTCGTGACTGTGATGAAGAAGGTCGTAGGACCAAGCCAACTTAGTCATCGCGACCGCATGGCTAGGCCACCGCGATCGTCATGGTACTGTTAGTAGGTTGTTGGGACCGCGAATAGGAGACCTCCCAGCCGTGATGAGGAAACCCCTCGCAATATGTATATATCTTCCCTTTTATATTTCTCTCATTATTTTCTAAGTGAAAACACCATTAGAGGCCATTAGAGCTCGTGAATAGTGGGAGTATAGTACAATTGAGCTGGGTGCACCTTTGGAACGTGCTTGTGGGCCATATATCTTCAAATTCCCATAAGCCTTCAGTTAATTTCTTTGTTAATTCCCTATTCTTGTTATTTATTTTGGATTGTTTTTGGGACTGGTTTGGGACTATTTCGAACTTGGAATTGGCTGTATTTTTGTGACTTTTGATTTTTGAGCTGCATGGGATGCTATGACGGTTCCAATTTCGTGATTCTGCAAGCAAGACCCACGTGGTATTTTCAGTCCAATTTCTAACCAAGAGCATTTATATGCAATATGGGTATCGTTTTACTCGTCTTGACGTATAGATCATTGTTTTGGTAGCATGGCAGCTCCCGAAGGTATCTCAAAATGGCAAATCTCTTGTTTAGATGATTCGGTGAACGTTCGGCGGCGTCCAGGTATGCTAGGATTACCCTAATTTTAGATTGATCTTACCTATCGTATTACCACAATGTTGTGCTAGTTTTGGGCAGGTAGTTTTAACTTGGGTACCGTTTGAGTATTTTATGCCTTACTTAGCCAATTAGGCCCCATTTTGGTAGATTACGGGTGGGCCCATTCTCCCCTAGTATAGTGAATTATCCTTTAGGTCTAGGTATAGTGCTAGTAATACCTTGGGATGGGATAGGGAAGCCTTAGACTGGACTCGGGTAGACTTTGGTTTAGGTTTGTTTATCGAGACCTTATAATGGGCCTCACTGCCCTTTTTAGTAGTGTATTTTGGTATGAAGATTCTTTAGTCTTAGTTAGACTCGTGGCTACAATTTTAGGCTATTACCTTGTGTTGGTTTAGACTTAGACTTGATTTTTGGGCTATTTTAGCTCCTTTTACCGAGTAGAGTAGTCATTGACTTGGACTGCTCTTCCTTGACCTAGTATTTGTTACCTGCCTTGCCGTAGTGCACTTTCCCGCCCGAGATTGGTATTTATTAGTTATGACCTTATGGTCTAGATATAGGCTTGGAAACCTTTAATTTATTCCTGTTATCTAGTTATGCTTATTTCTATAAAGGTATTTTAGTTTCGATTCAAGTCCAACATATGCTTTAAGGCTATAGTTGTTATGAGTTCTGGCATGATACTGCATTGGTTAAGATTATGGTTACTGTGTACGAGATTCGATATGGTTGTGGTATCAGTTTATTGTTGAGATTGGCTTCTCATGGGATCTCTTGTTTCTGGTTACGACATGGTTACTATGAGTTTCGATTAGAGTCCGACATCTGTTTATGATACGGTGTGGATGTTCAGGAGTTATCTACGGTTGTTACTAAGAGTATTGGCAGTGGTTCTGAGTTTTTTTTCACATGATTTATGTGGCCTCTCATTATTACCCGTTATTTTAAGTTTGAACCCGGCGTCTAGCCTCCCATTGGTGCCGATTCAAGCCTGTTACATATCTGGATTTTTCATCTTGGATTTGGGGATAAAAAAGTTACCTGAGATTGGTTCAGTCACTGGATATTAAGGTTTTCTATATTAGTTTTCTTGTTTGCACTCGCCGACTTATGGGGGCACGATAGGGTTAATTGTCTTCTTGTGTATGCCTTCTGGGCTTATTGAGGCCCAGTTAGGTTATAGTTAGATCTTATTTCTTAGTTTTGAGTTATTTATTTCTGTTACTATAATTGCTCAGTACAATGTATATTTACATTTTTACTCATATTACGAATTAGCTTACATACTCGTATTATATTTATGCTTTTACTATATTTAAGCTTAGTCGGCCGATGATGTCTACTGAGTAATCGTTGCTTTGGTACTCATAATGCACTTCTACATCTTTTCCCTGATGCAGATCCTAGTATGAGCCACCGGTATTGGCATTATTCTCAGGCCTAGCTACTGATCCGTAGATGGGGTGAGCTTCCTAGCGTCTGAGGCTGATCCTCCTTCATCTATTTCAATTAAAGCCTTTTGCATTCCGAGGCTACTATATATATATGTATATTTTGGAAACTGTCTAGTACTCTTTTTTTATTGTAGTGTCTCTAGTACCGACTTTACGAGGTCTTGGGAGGGATTCATTTTTGTTCATTTGTCCTCTCCCTCTCTTGTATATATTATTATTGTATACTCGTTTCACCCTCGTGTTCCTTTATTTTCCGCCCCGCTAGCCCATTACTTGACATTCCGGGCTATAGATTGGCTTACCTACTGGTGGGTTAAAGAAGGTACTACTGTGACCGGAGAAATTTGGTCGTGACATAAGTTCCCAGCAACAACACCAAAAACCTGTTTTCTTCCGAATATGCATACAAGTGTACATGATTGCTAAAGTTATAAGTGATTGCTATCAATAAAGGTTGTTGATCCCATAAGTACTTAGCACTGACAAGCTTACGAAATAATCTATTATAGATATAAGAACAAGTATTATCCAATTCATGATTTTTTGTTTGGTTGTTGATTCTAATTAAGCATGAAAGTAAAGTGAGTAATTATTGTCGTAGTTGTTTACAGAGAAGTTAAGACCTAGGCTATGGTGCTTGCATTATTCCAACATATCTTTATATAGTTGATATTCATAATTAAGATATATATCATGTTGCTGAGTGGTAATATTCTTGCCATGTGACGAGGAGGTCACAGGTTCAAGCCTTGGAAACAACCTCTTGTAGAAATGCAAAGTAAGGCTGTAGCACCTCGAAATTTTTTTTTGAATAAATTTTAATACTATAAATGAGCATAACTCATAATTAAAACATTTTTACGTGGTGATCATATACTAAGTAATATTATAGTGCATATATACATAATTGTAGTGTATACAATTGGTGTGTTTGTTTCTAATTGGGGCCACCTGAGTGAGAAAAAAAGGGAAAAAATTGAAGGGGCATCTTATATTTTTTGGGGGAAAATGTACAGGTGTACTAAGGATAGCAAGAACAAAAAAAACAAAAAAACTCTTGCATGGACATTTCTTTTCGAAACAAGAAAAATCAAGTGCTCCCACATTTTCTTTCTTTCTAGCGTAAACCACCATGAAATTGGGGTTATAAGGATACACTGATTATCCTACATGAGAAGCATTGATAATCTTGAAATCTTAGCCAATGATTAGCTTTCATTCAATAATGCAAGGATTATTCAAGAATTCAAGTTGGGATCTATTTTCAGAAAGGTAATTTCTATACTCCACACTTGGATATAATTAGGAAATTCATATTTGGGGTATGGTGTGAAGTGTAAACCATTATTTAATTTGAATTTCACACTGGTTTTGAAATGGGTCTTGTGAATTAGGGTTCTTGAATAGGGGAAAATGAACTTGTGTTAAAAGTAAAGTTCTTGGGTATTTCTATTGGCGGGACATATTTGATAATGAATTTTGTAAGTTAGAAATAAAGAATTCACTCCGAATGATTGTTAAGGAATTTTATTAGTTTTAGTTGTAAGTGAAAAACATTGAAATAAATTGTTAGATGAACCTACAAGTTATTGATGGATGTATATATCATTTCTTATAGTTAATTGGTTGCCAATTGAATGGCGGATGCTAGTGGTTGGCTATGTAAAAGATACACCCGTGTAGATTGAGTTATTTGAGACTTGCGGTACTATAGTTATCTAGGAAGTTGTCATGACCTGAGACAACTCCGTATCTGTGAGCCATATCTAGCTACTCACTAGTAGTCCGATGGGACCCTTGGCATAACATATCTATAAAATAAGTGAAATAATGAAACTGATGCGAAAACAAAGAAATACTAGTGGGCTAAATCTGAAGGGAACAATGTTTTTTGAGGCATAACTAGAAATAAATGGAAGACTGTCAACTACAACACAACTGTTTGTCTAATGAAGCCTCTACTACTAAACATGAGAGTCAACCTGGACAAGAACCTATAACCTTTTCTTGAAACAAAAGTATATACTAAACAAAGAAGAAGACTCAATCATCTCTAAGCCTTCTGAATGATCGGAGCGGTCACCAATCCATTGAATGTCAGGTGCTACCGAATGTCTAGTAGAAACCCTTAAGCTCGAGTATCTAGATCTACATCACATAAAAAAATATAGTGCAAGAAGCAGTCAATACAATAGGATGTATTGGCATGAAAGTTATATACATATATTTTATAAAGCTAAAAACTGAGCATGGTAATAAGTCTAAATCATGAATCTTGTGAAAAGCCTTTAAAACATCTAAAACATGCTAAAAATTTGATAAGAAACTGAAGGTTAGAAACCTTACATAAAAGCTTCTTTCTTTAATACATATATAATGAGATCATAAAGTCATAAATCTATGTGGAAACATGATAACTTAAGTCATGCATAAAAGAATTTCATGAATATGTAAATTGAAGTTTTCATAATGTATAATTATGTGGGGAAATCGTTATATCTAAAATCTGCATAAAGTACCTCATGAGTATATAGATAATAAATTTTATAAAGCTTATGTAATTGGGGGAGTTTCTTATAACCAGCAAACAACATGCGAGCTATGATACCAGTGCCATGCACCTACACTAAAAAGGTTCCTCTAACCGGCCATAGTTAGAACCATGTACATGAGGATCATATAATCATGCCTCTTTGGTAAAATCTATGGTGACAATGTAGTTATGAAACTTGGGTTATCTTAAGCTTTGTTCTCTCATTACTAAATAATCCGCCCAAAACATAATAGTGCTCTGTATCATACCATGTGACATATCTGGATGTCAAAACTATTCATAAATTATAAAGGACATATATCTAGATATCCTACTATTCATAAATCTTATTTTTATGAGCCTAAGCTCCATGTCATATCATTAATCATATACTAAAAATCATGTATCTAAAACATGACTTGTAAATCATGTTTGTAGCATAAATCATGGAAAACTTGCTTAAAACATGCATAGCTTGATAAATTCTAAAATAAAGTTCGCAGTTCATAAATAAATTGTAAAGCAAAAATCTTGATGTATTAATCATAGTTTAGATAGAAATCATAAGTAATCATAAGTTCATGAGAAAACTTTTATCATAGAAATCAAGGAAAACAAGTAAAGAATTAATCGTTAGTACATTGAGCATAAACCCTTGTTTTGAATCATAATATCTTAAGTCTTAAATGTACTTGAAAGGAATCCATCACTGAAAACTTGCGTACCTGAATGAGGACAAACATTTTACAAGAGAAGCTTGATGAACTTGCTTGATTAGGAATCCTAACTTGTTATATCTTTCCTTAGACTTGTTATAGACTTGTTTTTGAGCGATTAAGGGAAGAAAAGACTTTAGGATCTCATATATATATAGGTTTTGATGACCTAAACATCATAGGATAGGGTAAGAAGACAAAGAAAGGTTGAATTTGCCTTTAATGAGATGTTGCTGAATTTTCTGGTGCAGGGCACCATGATTCAACCTCTGACTTTTACTCCCAACCTACGACTTGTACTCCCAACCTTGATCCTTATCACATAGTACAGCTCGTACTATTATTTGTAGTCACTGATAGTTCTTACTAAAATACCCATAACTATTTGCTCCAGACTTGGATCGATGAACAATCATTGGCATTGGAAAAAAGACTAAAAAATCTTTAATTCGGTAGGTATTAATCAAATTAACACTTCAAATTCTAGGAGAAATAATCATTTGAAGTTGATTCTAGTAGAATCTTATACGAGAACTTAATCGATAGAGGAGTTTTCAACTTGATTTTGTGTTAGGGATTTCTTAAGACCTTGAATCACATGCAATACTCTTACCACCATTAAATATTTCCCTTAACATCTAGGTATAATTAAAAATCAACAGGTTCAGGTCTAACTACATACTTAGATTCATTAAATTCTTAACCCAAAAGTTCAGGGTGTTGCAGAAACACCGATGGTATTTAAAGCTAAAACGTACTTACCGTTAAGGCATGACCGTAAGTCATTTTCTTATCCTAAAATAATTAATATAGTTTAATTGATATATATGAATATAGACTTCACTTTCTATATGTCAAACATATGGTTACAAGTCTAATATGGTCGAAATATATATATGCTCATTCCATTTGAACTTTCTTGTCTTTGAAGTTAGATGCTTGTCGGTTAAAGTCACACTATTCATATTACTCACTCGAGTCTAGTAATTATAATGTTTCTTATAACAATAAGTGTCTTTACAGGAAATCCATACAAATTACATGGTGTATCTATCACGTTTTATAAATGAGAATAAAATGGTTAGAGTATAGTCACCCTTGTATATTTGATCACATAGAATTATATTCATAAGATGAAATAAAGAACTAGCGCTTTAATAGATAGATATCATGTTTAAAGAAGTTAAGCACTATATGAAGACCTGATTTTAGGGGCTAAATGATCCTTAGTGTAATCTACTTGTTATAGACAATTAAGGAATTGAATTATTTCATAAAAGCTATAAGAAATGAGGGAAAGGTATTCATAGGTTCTATTTGACACACCCATGCAATGTGATTCTCTGCACAGTATCGAGACCAGAAAAATATAATATGCCCAAATATGATGGAGTACCCGCCCTTGTTGCATCATTTGCATTTGGAGTTATTTAGAATATCATGTACTAGTTCCCCTGACTCGAGCCAATATATGGCATATATAGCATGTGAGCAGATCCTTATATTAAGCCTCTGGGTGGTGTACCCTATATTAAACTGTGATTATAGTTATACATATAAAATCATAGTCATGAGTATATGGGTGACAAATGCCTTACACTTCATAGATCGCCTTAGGTAGGCCCTCATACGATTAATTGTGTTAAAAGTAGGCATGTGGCCTTACCTAGGCAAATTACATGGCACTTCATAATGATGAATTACTCTTAAGACATTATATGGTAAGTTAATATAACACATGCAGAGGTTACAAACTTATGTTGTGTATCTGTAAACAACAAATGTATAGGTTACAATTTTATGTTGTGTATTTGTCACTTACATAAGAGCTTCTACTATTTAGTTGTCTACAGTTGCTCATTTAGTTATTTGATAGATTGAATACTTATATGTCTACTTGTTATTCTATCTACTTTACATACCTGTATATGTTTTATATGTATTGACATCCCTATTCTCTGGGACGCTATAATTTTGTAAATGCAGGATCAAGTCTATTGGTGAGCGGACTTCCATACTAGTCACTCGTTCCATATCCTGCAAAGCAGTTAGTGAGATCTTTTCTTATCAGACGATAGTAAACTTCTAGTACTCTATAGTCATATTTCTAGTTATAGTTTTGATATGTCGGGGCCCTTTCCCGACCATCTTCCATGGTATAGTTATAAATTCTATTACAGGCTTCGTAGATAGTGTGAAGTTGTCATATGTAGTTATGGTTTCACTTGTCTATATCAGTTATGTGCCAAGTGGGATAGTGTTGTGTATGTACATAGCCCCTTATTATTGTTTATGAATAGTAACACTTTCGCTTAGTATATGTAAGTTGTATAACAAATGCTCTTACGGTTCATGTCTGCCTTGTCTAGGCTACTTGGGGTGTGACAAAGGCTGCGTATAATAGACCCTTATGGTCGAGCACTTCCAAGGACCTTGTGCATAGCCGGAGCTTTAGTGAAATGGTCTATTTTTTTAACCATTTTGCTGACTCACAGGGTTGACATTATGCTCATGGTCTTTTGAGCCTCTAATCGCCTATCCATATTTGTCACAACCTGAGTCTGCACCCTAGTTGTGAGCCATACCTAGTTGCTCACTAGTGGTTTGGTGGGACTTTTGGCATAGCATATCTATAGGGTAAAATGATAAATGAAACTAATGCATGGAAATATGTCACGACCCAAAAGTCGAGTTCATGATGACACCTACTCCATCCCAACCCTGGGTAGGTAAGCCCAACACCAAAAGAGTTAAAGATGAAGAAAAGAAATAATTGAAACCCAATTTCGAGGCTTTATAATAAAGACAGTACATATATATATATATATATATGACAAATTTTAAACTGAAATAAATACAACTCCAAACCAAAAATCTAGTGTCATGAGCGAAGAGTACTAATACTGATAAAGAGTATGGAAATACACAACTCTACCTCTGAATAATAAAATACAAACATGATAAAGATAAGATTAAGTATGGGAAGAGGCTCCAATCAGGGAGCTCACCAGTACTTTGAAGATGCCTCAACAAGCACGAACTCAAGATCCACGAGTTGCACTAGAACTGAGATCTGAATCAAAAGGGTACATAAAGTAGGAGTGAGTACGGTTCATTTAAACTTAGTAGGCATTATAGGCCTACCTATTAAAGCAGAAAACTAAACAAGTAAAGGATACTATGAGCATGCTTCCACCTACAAAAAGAAAAGTTCCCAATAGTGGATCAAACTTTATCTCCTAAGCAATTCTACAAGTATAGCAACAGTAAAAGAATACTTTACACAAATATATAAGGTAAAACTAAATACAAGATAGCAAACACATAATATAAATGCAAATGAAGTAATGTAATGATATTATAAGTGTAACACCCCGTATGTTTCCGAACCTAGTTAATTCCCGTACCATTCATGGAATTATTTGGACATGAGAGACTTGATGAATTATATATTAAAATTTGTGGGCTTAAGCCATTGGGCTCAATTGAAGCCCAAAAATAGAGTAAAATACATGGCCCAATGGGGTAAGAATGACCCATTCTTCCATTTGACTAATCAACCATTACATTTAATGCTAAGAATTGGATAAGAGAGACTTAAAGGGACTATAAAAGGGCACAAAATCCGATTTTTATTTCATTGTGACACCCATGCCATTTATAGAATTATCTCCAACATTTCTTTATCTCACACAAACCCTAGACCTTCATCCCTTTGGCCAAGATCATCATCTTGCAAGACTTGGTAAGTGTTTATGCTTATGGTTTAATATATTATGTGCATGAGAGGGTGCCTATATGATGTTGGTTATGTTGGTGGAGTATTGAGAAGTGCACTATGTGTGTAATGTTACATGTTTGCTAAATCGGAAGAGGTTTTGCCTTGTAAACGTGAACATGGACTCGTGGTCTTGAAGGAAGTGAACTTAATGGAGTCAATATTGACATGTGAGATGTGATTATAGTCTTACTTTGTTTTATCCTTGTGTATAATGTTTGGAATTTTATTATGGATTGGGTGACGTATTGAACGAAAAGTATAGTTTTGGGTGTGTTTATGTGTGTTGTGAGACCATGGCTGATGGTTGGCATTCAAGATGATCAAAAATATGTTAAAATAATTTTAGTTATGATCATGTACCATTCATTGCATAAAAAGACCCAAAAGAGACCAATTTGGACCGAAACGGGCATCCGCCCCCGCAGACGAGGGCATCTGCGGGCGCAGATGCCAACGCAGGTGCCTCTGGCATCTGCCAAAGGCCATATTTGGGAGCACCTCAGTTACCTGCGGGCGCAGGTGGCTTCACAGGTCAGCCCCAAGTTCGTTTTTGTGTGTTTTCGCATCTATTTGACCCCCGAAGTCCCCTATACCCTTTTTGGATGTAATTATCAACTTATGATGCCGTTTTAATGATTTTAAAGGGGTGTATGGAAGTATGTTGGACTATATTCAGTATGTATTGTTGTTCATAAGTTGTTATGAGGCAAGTTGATAAGGTAATTGTGACAGAATGATAATAAGAAAGCATAAAGGGTAAGTGTGGTGTGAAATGCTATTGATGTATGATATCTTGGTCAATGTGTGGAATGTTATGGTGTTGTTGGTATGATAATGCAGTGGGTCGTATTGTAAAGAGTGAAATAACATTATACGACAGTCACGTAGCTCATTGTCATCGTATGCACTTGTAAGGTAGTTGGTTGTTAACATGAGCTTTGTTATGTACTTGTGTTGTAGAGTAACACATAAGGAAGAAGCTGGGCTAGTGTATTCACGTATAGGATTGAGTGTTCATATTGAGAGGACAAGGTATGTAAGGTTACTCTTTCTGTATCCTTCTACAGTATATTGTTCACATTGACATTGGGCTTGTTCCATTCCGAGGGGTTTTAAAGTATATCAAGTCAGGTTGACATATATTGCTATTCACATGTGTCCTATTCTTAGACGAATTCTGATTCTCTTATCTCTTATTCATTGACTGAAGTTCCAAAGCTTTCATAACGTTGTAATTTCTAAAAGAACTATCTCAAAGAGAGTAAAATGTAAAGGAATTAATTTATTCTTGTCCATGAATTCCGCATAGTTGCATGAGGTATAATAAGATTCATACGAGGATATGCATACGAATGTTCATAAGCAAAGATTGGTTATCTCGTGCCATATCGACTTTAGGTGCCAGTCCACCTCAATGGGATTTGGGGCGTGAAAATAAGGATGGAATATTTCAATATCACCTCGTAGACACCTTCCTAGCATAAAGCTTCTAGGACAGGACCCATGGGGGGTTCGCAACCCATATACTTTCACAATCTCACATCTCAATCAACCTTGCGGGCACATCCCTCGGTCAAGGGATTTTACAAAGTGTTTCATTTTCTTTCAAAATAAGTATTTCTCTGTGGTAGAAATTCCATGTATATGGATGAATGAAATGAGAATGCATGCTCATAACCAAAACAATATCATGTAATGAAGCAACATAATAATTGTATTAAATAAGATCAAATCTACTTAAATCTCAATAAATCATGATATAAGCCATTGCATGGCACCACAGTAATAAAAAATCATGTAAGACATCAATAATATCAATTCAAGCCCTCACTCGGGTATCACAATGATAATAAAGGCAAAATAATGCTCAAACAAGACCAATATCAGCCTCTACACATGCATCACCATAATAATAATAATCTTTCATGTCAATAATAATTTTCACATAATCCCCCGCACAGGCAACAAAACAAAATAGCTACCTCAAAGATGAATCTAACAATGAAATTTCTAACCCATAGCATACTTAACGTGAATGGTTAACTAGCCAACCCTATATGAAGAACGTGAACTCATAATCTACCTCGAATAGGCAAAACATGAGTCTGGACTCTTCAATAAGGAGCTTTTCCTTTTCGTTCAGTCTTTAAATGAACCCAATCTATTAAAAACGTAATTTACACATCAAAAATTGTCTAATGATACCCATATTAGCTACATTCATTCCAATTCAAAAATCGACCCCAGAGGAAAAAGGATAAAATTAGAATTTTATTGAAGAATCAAGTTTCCCATCCTCCAATGGTTGTAAATATGAAAACTCCTTGAAAAACAAGTTGAAATCAAGCTTGAAATTGAAGAAAAACCATTTTCTCACTTTACCGGTTAAAATCCCGTTTAAAATCCAAGTTTTGAAGTTGTTTTTGAGATAAAATCAATGAATAAGGATGGAAATCATGTTTAGAAGCTTACCCAAACACTTTTGATGAAAATCTCTCTTTGAAATCACCAATCTTGAGGTTTCCAAGTCCAAAAATAGTAAAACATTGTTAAAAAAAGGTTTTATACTATTCAGATGAACAGTACCTCCCAATCTCGGCACCCACTATGAGATCGCAGGGGTCAATGTTGACCTTTACCTGAAATGGTCTTAGCAATTATGGGAAGAAGCCATGCAACTGTGATACCTGTACGACCCAAGCCTCGCTATCGCAATGACCTGACTCATGATCGCCATAAACAAACACACTACTCTTCACGATCGTGACTCCTCTCCACACGATCGTAATGAATATAATACATGGTGTACCTAGAACTGTGCTCCAGTAATGATCTATGTCCAAAATTATTCTGAATAGAACATTTGGATTTGTCTGGGACCCAATAGAAATAAACCAATAATGCTACTAGGCTAATTTTGACGTTCCGGAGTCAATGGAACCATTAGATTTATCGAAAGAGGTCATTTAAAACAAATAAACCCATGGAACCCCTTTAGGCTAAATTAAACAAGTTTCTCATCTAAATGCTCAAAACTCAAAATAAAGTTTTGGAACCGAAACCAACAACTCTACTAACCAAAAAAATGACATTCTGGATCTAATAGAATTGTCAGAATCACCATCCAACACTTGGATCATGAATTGTTTACCAAAGTCATACTAATCACTTCCAAGGCTACTCAAAACCACAAACTCACTCCCAAACGCTTCGGGGACTGGGTCAACCATACCCACAACTCATAAATAGTATATAGCAACTACGGGGGAAGGGAAAAAAGGTCAAAACACAGAAAAAGCTAAAAATCACAATAAGGGTTGTTACATTATCCACCACTAAAACGCGCGCTCATCATCGAACTAAAAAGCAAATAAAGTACTGGAATCAGTAAAAAGATGGGGGTGTATACTCCATATATCGAACTCAAACTTTCAGGAAGCCTCCTCAATTGAGCGGTGTCTCCACTGATTCTTCACAGAATTAATCTGCTTTGACTTCAACTTCCTAGTTTGTGTGTTTAGGATAGTAATGGGCTCCTCCTCAAAGGACAAATCATGATCTAATGCAACTAAATCCCACCGTATCACATGCGTATCAAATGGATGGTATTGCTTCAAAATCGAGACATGGAATATCGGATAAACAGCTGGTAGATGTGAAGGAAAAGCTAGCCTATATACCACATCTCCAAACTTCTCAAGAATCATAAAAGGCCCAATAAATCTTGCACTAAGCTTTTTTTTTCTTCCCAAATCTCATCACACCTTTAATGGGTAATACCTTCAACAAAACCTGCTCACCAAGCATGAATGTTATATCATGAACTCATCGGTTGGTGTAACTCTTCTGCCTACTGTAGACAGCCATAAGCCTGTGTTGAATCAATATAACTCGATCTATTAAGTCTCTCAAAAAATCAGTGCCCCAAGGCCTGGCCTCGAATAAATCAAACCATCCCATGGGGGATCTACACCTCTGCCAATATAGGGCCTTCAAAGGTGCCATCTGAATGTTGGAATGGTAACTGTTGTTGTAGGTAAACTCCACTAATGGCAAGAAAGGGTCCCAATGACCACCAAAATTCATAGAAAACACTCAAAGGATGTCCTCAAGAACCTGAAAGGTCCACTTTGACTGGAAATCTATCTCAGTGAGAAAAGATTTGCTCATCTCAAGCTGAGTACCCAACTCTCTCTGTAAAAAACTTCAAAAGTTTGAGGTAAACTGTGTACCTCTATCAGAAATAATGGAGATAGGTATACCATGCAACTGAACAATCTCCCAATATAGATCTTTCCCAACTTCTCTGCATTATAGTTCAACTTCATAGGTACAAAGTGCATTGATTTGGTCACCCTATCCATAATCACCCAAATGGAATCAAACTTTTCTAAAGTATGGGGCAGACCAACAACAAAGTCCATAGTGATCCTCTTCCACTTCTACTCGAGAACAGACATCTTCTACATCGTATCACCCGATTATTGATGCTTATACTTACTTGCTGGCAATTCAAACACTTGGCCACAAACTCCTTAATGTCCTTCTTCATCCTACAACACCAACAGTATTGCTTCAAGTCATGGTACATTTTAGCCACTCCAAGATGAATAGAATACTTTAAATAATGAGCCTCCTCCAAGATCAGTCTAATTCAACCACCAACTCTTGGTACACAAATATGACCATCAATACTTAAAACACCCTCGGGATCAAGAAATGCAGTCTTCGCCTCACCACTAAACACTTTATAATGAATCACCCTCAACTTCTCATCATCAAACTGACGAGCTCGAATCTGCTCTATTAATGAAAATCTAGCCTCAACATATGCCTAAACACACCCAGGTGTCGAAACATTAAGTCAAACCAACAAGTTCGCCAAAGACTGAACGTCTAAGGTCATTCCCCTATCAAAAGATGAGCCAAACTCTCCATACTCGCTGACTTCCTACTCAAGGCAACCGCTATCACATTAGTCTTTCTTGGATGATAAAAAATAGTAAGATCATAATCCTTGAGCAATTCCATCTACGTTGTCTCATATTATGATCTCACTGAGAGAAAAAGTACTGAAGGCTATGAGAATCATAGAAAATCTCACAATAAACTCCATACAAGTAGTGTCGCCACAATTTCAATACAAACAAAACTACATCTAACTCAAAATATGAGTAGGGTAGTTCTTCTCATGAGGCTTCAACTGTTGAGAAGCATAAGCAATCACCTTACCCTTCTATATCAACACACCACCTAAGCTAACTCTAAAAGCATTATAAAATACGGTGAACCATATGTCCTCCTCTAGCAAAGTCAAGATAAGAGTTGAAGTCAACAACTCCTTAAACTTTTGAAAGCTTCTCTCACAATCATCTGACCACTGGAAAACAATCTTCTTCTGAGTCAACTTGGTCAAAGGAGACGTAATAGAAGAGAAGCCATATATGAACCATCGATAATAGCCCACTAATACAACAAAAATTTAAATCTCAATAAGAGAAGTAGGTTTAGCCCAATTAGGAACTGATGTTATCTTGGCCAGATTAACCATAATACCATCCTTGATCACCACATGACCCAAGAAAGAAATATAATCCAACCAAAACTCACACATGGAAAACTTGGTATACAATTTGTCATCTCTCAATCTCACAAGTATGGTCCTCAAATTCCTCACATGGTCAGCCTCATTCTTAGAATAAACCAAGATATCATCGATGAACACAATTAAAAAAAAATCAAGATAAGGCCTGAATACCCTATTCATCAACTCTATAAATTCTATTGGGGCATGAGTCAGTCCCGAAGACATAACAAAGAACTCATAATAGCCATACGATATCTAATAAGTTATCCATACTAGTATCACTAACATAGGACAAATAGAAAAGACACACATTCCCTAACATGTGACGAGCACGTAGAAAAGATATAACCTTCTTCGCGAAAGAAATGGGAGAGCCCTTCCATTCTAATCTTGGTACACCAAAAGTAGCTAAGGTCACTAGCTTAGCAAAATATTCCAAAATAGCATGATAAAGAGCCAACCAATCTATACCCAATATAACATTTAAATTAACTATATCGAGGATAATCAAGTCCACCCAAGTCTCATGCTCCAAAAAGGTTACTACATATGATTTGTACACTTGATCCACCAATAAAGAATCATCTATGGGGGTAGAAACATGAATAGGCATAGCAAGGGACTCACACATAGCATCAATACTAGAGGCAAAATATGCAGACACATAAAATAATATAAACCCAGGGTCAAATAATACTGTAGTGGGATGATGGCAAACTGGGACGATACTTGCAATCACTGCATTAGAGGCCCCTATCTAAGGTCTCCAAGGAAAAACATTGCACTGATCACGTCTTCTACCAGACTTAGTGACTCTTCATCCAATACCATGAGCTCCCTTAGACCCACTTTTGTACCTTTAGAACTACTTCTACTGCTCTATATACCACCTCTGACTGTTGACACTGGAGTTGCGCAAAGCTAAAGCTAAAAAACCAGGGACAATCCCTCACTAAGTGACCATGCTTATCACACACAAAATATTCACTACTAGCTGAATCATGCTAAGAGGGCCTAGAAAAACCATAACACCCTGCATAATTTGATGAACTAGAACGAGGCCATCTCCCTGCATGGTCTGATCTTTAACCACTCAAAGTCTCAAAACCAACAAACCTACTATCTTAACTTTGCAAACATGTCTGAACTGGTTTGCTATGGTAACCTTGAGAACCTCTACCTAAGAAATCCCTACCTCAAAATGAATGATCACTAAAATCCCCCTGTCAGCGCACCCTCCTAGGACCACCACCCACATACCCTGATGAATAGTCTCAATTATCTTGGCATTATCCACTATACTCTAAAAAGAACCACTAGAAACAACTAATTAAACCATCGCCAACTAGTAATAACTAATCAAACCCTTAACAAACTTTCTGATCCTCTCAGATTCTGTAGAAATGCTATTATGGCATATCGGGACAATGTATGAAAGTTAGCCTCATACTCTACAATAGTCATGAAGCCCTGCTCCAAATGATTAAACTTATCCCTCCGCTGGTCCTTCAAGCCTAAAGGGCACAAATCGCTCTAGAAAAGTCTTAGAAAATTGGGTCCATGTCAAAGGAGGGGAAATCCTAGGTCTACAACTGACAATGGATCTCCACCACTAGCTAGCCATGCCAGTTTATTGGTAGGTAGTGTAATACAACCTCTTTTGACAATCAATCAAAAAATCATAAGCATCCTCAGACATGGCACCACTGAACATAATATAAAAAATGTTTTGAATCTCTTCTGTTCATCAGTAGACATAATAGGACCTCAAGCTATAGGCGAAACAAGTAGTGTAGTAGGAAATATCTCAATATATGGGGGCCCTATAGTAGGTTGTTGTGCCTCGAGAGTCTAATAAACATCAGTAGGAATTAGTATTGGAGATGAACAATACATATCGCATGGAATCAAATTAGAGAAGTTTTCTTATAAACATCCCATAGCCTCTTGAAGATAGATACGGATATCAACATATCAATCAACGAGACACTATTAGGTATCTTTCTTTTTTACTCAGGAGACCGGTGAACCTAGTGCTTTGATACCAATATTTCATAACTCAAAACACGAGGTCATGATGGCACCTACCCTCATCCCAACCCTGGGCAGGTAAGCCCAACACCCAAAGAGATAAAGATGTGGAAAAGAAATAAATAAAACTCAGTTATGAGACTTTTTACAAAAGTCAGGCCATATATATATATATATATATGAACAAATCTAAAACTAAAATAAATACAATTCTAAACCCAAAATCTAGTCTCATGAGAAAAGAGTACTAATACTGATAAAGAATACAGAAATACACAACACTATCTATGAATAATTAAGTAAAGACATGATAAAGATAAGATGAAGTCCAAGAAGAGGCTTTGATCAGGGAGCTCACAATTACATTAAAGCTGCCTCAACAAGCATGAACTCAAGCCTTGCAGGTTGTACTCAAACTAAAATTTGCACTGAAAGGATACAAAAACTAGGAGTGAGTATGGTCCACTTGTACTTAGTAGGCATCATAGGCCAATCGAGCAAAGCAGAAAACTAATCAAGTAAAGGATACTATGAGCACGCTTCCACATGTATTTTGAAAAGCTCCCAACGATGGCTCAAACTGTATCTCCTAAACAAATCTACATGTATAACAATAATATAAGAATAGCTACACACGAAAATATATGGTAAAAACAAATACACAATAGCAAACACATAATAAAAATGCAAATGATGCAATGCAATAGTATGATAAGGATGGAATGTCTCAATATCATCTCGCATAAACCTTCCGAGCATAACTTTCCAAGTCATGACCCATGGGGGGGGGGTGTTATAACCCATATACTTTCACAATCTCACATCTCAATCAACCTTGCCAACATATCCCTCGGTCAAAAGGTTTTCCAAAAAAATTTCATTTTCTTTCAAAATCAGTATTGCTCTATGGTTCCAATTCCATGTATATGGGTGAATGAAATGAGTATGCATGATCATAACCAAAATAATATCATGTAATGAATCTACTCAATAATGGTATTAAATGAGCTCAAATCTCAATAAATCATGAATAAGCCATCACTTGGCATCACAGTAATAAAAGAGTCATGTAAGACATCAATAATATCAATTCAATCCCCCACTCGGGAATCATAATGATAATAAAGGCAAATAATTCTCAAACAAGACCAATACCAGCCCTATAAGGGCATCACAATAATAATAAATCTCAAATCAATAATAATGGTCACATAAGCCTCCACATGGGAAACACGATAAAATAACTATTTCAAAGATGAATCTCACGATAAAATTCTCAAACAATAGCATACTTTACATGAATGGTTAACTACATATCCCAGTCTAAAGAAAGTTAAGCCATAACCTACCTCGAATAGCCTAAACACGAGCCTGGACCCTTCTACAAAGAGCTTTTCCTTTTTGTGTAGTCTCAGAGAGAACCCAATCTATCAAAAACATAATAAACACATTCAAAAGAGTCTAGTGATACCCATATTAACTACTTTCATTCTGCTCCAAAAAATAGTTTGAAAATTGACCCCGAAAGAAAAAGGGTAAAGCCATAATTTTATAGAAGAATCAAGTGTCTTATACTCCAAGGGTTATAAATATGAAAATCCATTAAATAACAAGTTGAAATCGAGCTTAAAATTGAAGAAATACCATTTTCACATTTTATCAGATAAAACTCCAAAATTCCAAGTTTAAAATCCATGTTTTGAAGTTTTTTTTCAGAAAAAATCAATGAATAAAGATGCAAATGATGTTTAGAAGCTTAAACATGAGGGTCAATGTTGACCTTCTCCTAAAATAGTCTTTGCGATCATGAGAAGGAGCCACGTGACCGTGATGCCAACCCGACCCAAACCTCTCTATCACAGCGACCCACCTCAGAATGACCATGAACAAACACACTACACTTCACAATCATAAATCCCCTCCATGTGATTGCAATGAGTAAAATACCTAGTGCACCTGTATTATGCACCAGCAATGATCGAAGTCCAAAATTATTTTGAATGGACCCTCAGGATTCATTTGGGACCCCGTAAAAATAAACTAATCATGATACTAGGCTAATTTCAATTTCTGGACTCAATGAAACCATCATATTTATCAAAAAAGGTCATTTTCAACAAATTACCCCCCCCCAAGACTCCTTTAGGCTAAATTTAACTAGTTTCTCATCTAAATGCTCAAAACTCTAAATAAAGACTCCAAACCTAAACCAACCATGCTACTAACACAAAAACAACATTCCAGATTTAATAGAACTAACAAAATCACCAACCGACGTTTGGATAACAAAATATTGACCAAAGTAAAACTAATCACTTTCAAGGCTACTCAAAACCTCAAATTCACTCATCACTCCAAAACGTTTCAGGGAACATTCCAACCATACCCACAACTCATAAATAATATATAGTAACTACGGGGAAGTAAAAAATAGTCAAAACACAAAAAAAGATAAAAATCTCAACAAGGGTTGTTACAAAATATAGACTATCATAGTGGGCTAAATATGAAAAGAATATTCCTTTATTAAGACGTGAATAGAATGAATGAAAGAATGTCAACTACTAAATATTGAGTGTCTAGTGAAGCCTCTAATACTAACATCAAAGCTAACTGGGACAAGGCCCCATAAGCTTCATTGAATTGAAAGTCTAATCCAATATAATAAAGAAATATAAGAAATTTATAAGCCTCCTGAATGATAGGACCGCTCACCGATCAACTGAATTTCATGTGCTACCAAACATCTAGCATCAAACCTTAAGGTCGAGTGAGTGGATCAATATTACATAAAAAATATAGTGCAAGACACAACCACTATAATGGAAAGTATTGTATTCCAGTATATATGTATGTATATATATATATACATTAAAGAACTAATTATCGAAACATGTAGTGAGTATCTTAAAATAATAGTGCTATGTATCATAACTAAATCATAGGTTTGAGTTTGTGCTCAACATGTTAGTAAACTGTACTATAGCGAGAATGTGGTCAATTTCATGTCATGAATCATGTGCATAAAACCATATAGCTGAAAGCATATCATTCAATTTAGATATAATAATTTCATGATTCAATCCTTAAAGCATGAGTTTAGATACGTTAATAAGAGCTTAGTATAGAAATAATAGGATCATGATAAAAGCATGTTCATAGAAATCAAGTAAAACATGTAAAGAATTCAACTTTAGTAATTTGGGCATGAACCCTAATTTAGAAAATAATTTGCATATATCTTGGAAAAAATTAAGCGTGACGATGACAGTAATCTATCAATGAAATCTTGCATACTTGAATGAAGACAAACACTTAACAAGAGAAACTTGATGAACTTTAAAGATTAAGAAACCCTAGATTGCTTGATTTTTCCTTAGACTTGTTCTTGATTTGTTCTTGACTTGTTCTTTAGGGAATAAAGGAAGAATAGGCTTTAGGATCTTATATTTATTCTTTTTGGTACCCAAAACATCATAGAATAAGGTAAAAAGAAATGAAAAAGTCAGATTTACCCTTACTTAATCATCACTGATTAATTTGGTGCAGGACCCTACGAGTCATAGTATGACTCATGGTCCATAGTACGACTCATACTATGAGCCGTAGTATCTAGGAGTTTTTTCAAACTCAGGGATCTATTCTCTGATTCCATAGCACGACTTGTGGTCCCCATTTCATGACTCATACATTCATACTATGACCCATACATTGAGTAGTGTTTTTGAGAGGAGTTTGTCAAGTCTCTGGCATGGCCTATGGGTCCATAGTATGACTTGTACACCCATCCACGACTCGTGGTATGAGTGGTAGTGCTTGGGGACTTTGGAACAAATTTGGTGTTGATACCATGAGTCATACCATGAATCGTGGTCCTATTGTACGATTCATACTATGAGTCATGGTGACTTGGGACTGCAAGTCTTTAGATTTTGGTTTTGCATACTAAGCGCTGGGTGTTCAAAGGTTCAGAATTGAAGGTGTTACAATATCTCCCCCTTAGGAATATTCATCCTCAAATAAAGATAAGGGATAGGTCAAAGGAAAAAGGAACCATCCTAAGCTGAAATTGATTGAACCATACTGAGGCATGGAACTTGATATAGAGTACAAGAGCACAAACATGGACATGGGCATGTAAGACATCAACATATGACATAAGAGTCCTAAGAATTACTATAAGAACGAGGTTACTACCTTAAATACTTTCATTGGAAGGAGTGAAAAGATGGGGATATTTAGCCTTCATATCTTTTTCAACTTCCCATATAGCTTCTTAAATTGATTGACTCCTCTAATGAAATTTAAGTGATGTAACTTTCATAGTTCTCAACTTATGAACCTGAAGATCTAAAATCTAAACCTGAACCTCTTCAATTGAAAGTTGTCCTTAACCCCAACATTTTCTATCAGCACAATAGGTAAAGGATCACCAGTACACTTTTTCAACATCAAGATGTGAAACACTAGATGCACGAATACTAACTCTTAAGGTAACTCCTTCGCATAAACTACCTCTCCAGTCTTATTAATAATTTGATAAGGTCCAATGTACAAGGGACTGATTTTTCCTTTCCTACCAAAATGCATAACACCCTTAATGCTCAAAACCTTCAAGAAGACCCAATCATCAATCTCAAACTCTAACTCTCTCCTACTTACATCTGAATACGATTTCTATTAGCTCTATGTGGTTCTCAATCACCTTTTAATCACCTTTACCTTCTTTATAGCCTCATGAACCATGTCTAAACCTATTAATAAAGCCTCACCAACCTCAAACCAACCAATATGAGATCTACATCTCCTTCCATAAAGAGCCCAAATGGAGCCATCTGAATGCTAGAGTGGTAACTATTATTCTAAGCGAACTCTATAATAGCTAAGTGATCGTCCCAATCACTTTTGAAATCAATGAAACAATATCTAAACATATTCAAAAGAGTATGAATAGTATTCTCTATGTAACCATTAGTCTGTAGATGAAAAGTGGTGCTAATATTTAACCTCATACCCAAACCCTTCTGAAAAAACTACCAAAAGTAAGCCGTAAACTATGCACCATAATCTGAAATAATGGATAACAGAATCCCATGAAGTCTGACTATTTTCTTGATATACATCCTTGCATAATTCTCAATTGTATTAGTCATCTTAATAGGCAAAAAGTGGGTTTATTTAGTCAAGCAATCAACAATCACCCAAATAGTATCATGATGACCCTACATGAGCGGCAAACCTATATAGGAAAACTTACATCTTGAGATAATCCATCTGGCCTGTGATGTTCAACCTTAACCGACTGATGGTTCAGACACTTAGTAAAAAATTTGTAATATCCTTCTTCAAAGCATTCCACCAATAAACCTCTTAACTCGTGATACATCTTTGTCGAACTTGAATGAATGGAGTATCTAGAACTATGTGCCTTAGACATAATCCACTCTCTTAACCTATCAATAATTTGTACTTTAATACTAAGAAAGAACATCTTATCATTGGGATAAAGCCAACACACTCTTCTTAAGGACCATTTCATTCAACTGGAGGAGTATGGGATCTTTAATTTGTTTCTCTTTCACCTCTATCTCTAACAAAGACTCGAAACCATTCTATACTACTACACCACCATCGTCTGAATTGATGAAATGAACTCCCAACCGTGTAATTCTATTGATAACCTTCACATATTCCTTCTTGCCTTCTTCTACAGGAGAAACACTCCCATGGACAACCTACTAAGTGAATCAGCAACAATATTTTCCTTACCTGAATTGTAAAGCACACTAATATCATGATCCTTTAGAAGCTCTAGTCATCTTCTCTACTGAAGATTCAACTCTCTCTGACTAAAAATAAATTTCAAGCTCTTATGATCTATAAAAAAATCAACATGCATACTATAGAGATAATGACACCAAATCTTTAATGCAAACACAATAATTGCTAACTCAAGGTCATGAGTAGGATAATTCCTCTCATGAGTTTTAAGATACCTAGAGGCATAAGCAATAAGCTTACCATTCTGCACCAATACAAATCCAAGACCAATTTTAGAAGCATCTATACAAACCACAAAATCATTTGTATCTATTGGTAATGTAAAAAATAGAGCCGAAGTCAATAGAGCTTTGAACTCCTGAAAACTCTTCTCACAAGTATTAGACCACTGAAAATTTGTTGTTTTATGAGTTAATTTGGTCAATGGAATAGCAATAGATGAAAAACCATCTATAATCCATCTGTAGTAACTGGCTAAACCTAAGAAACTTTTGATATCTAAGGCGGATGTAGGCCTACACCAATTTTTAAATGGTTTAATTTTCTGAGAATCAACTAGAATACCCTCACTATAAAAAAACATGCCCAAGGAAAGCTAAAAACTTCAACCAAAACTCACATTTCAAAAACTTTGAATACAACCGTCTATCTTTGTGAAGAATAATTCTATATTTATCGGCATGCTCATGATCACTATAGGAGTAAATCAGCATATCATTTTTGAATAGAATCACAAACATGTCAAGGTATTTCTTGAACACCTTATTCATGAGATCCAAATGGTCTCAGGATCATTCGTTAACCCAAAGGACATGGCAAGAAACTCATACTTACCGCACCCAATATAGAAAGCCATTTTCAAATGGCGTACTCCCTCACCTTCAACTGATGGTAACTGGATTAGAGATCAGACTTAGAAAAACAAATGGCACCTTGAAGTTGGTCAAATAGGTCATCAATTCTGGGAATCAGCTATTTGTTCTTAATGGTTACCTTGTTCAACTAGCAGAAATTGATACACATTCTAAGGAAACCCTATTTCTTAGACATGAAAAGGGTTGGAGAACCCCATGGAGAAACACTAGGAATGATGAAACCCTTATCTAGAAGATTTTTTAACTATTCCTTTAATTCTATCAATTCAGCTGGAGACATCCTGTAACACCTTGGATTCCAGACCTATGACTACTCAGTGTTTAGTATGAAAACTCAGAGTCTAAGACTTGATGTCCCAGACTAGTACGACCCTTTGTACGAGTCGTGAAATAGTGTACGAGTCATACCTTGGCTCATGGACTTAGAACAAAGTCTTAACAAAGCCCCACTTGAAACCACTAGTCATAGTATGAGTCATACTTATAATGTACGGGTCGTACTGATAAACCTACTAGTAACTAAAATTTGAATTAGAGAAGTGATTCATAAATTGAAAAACTTCTAATGATCATGACTCAATGTGAGTCATACCTTGGACCATGACTCATGCTATGAGTCATGGTGCCCTAAACCAGAAATTTTAGCAATATCTCATTAAGGGTACATTTAACTTTTCCTTATTCATTTACACTTTCCCATGATATTTTTGGTCATCAAAACCTATAAATGTGATATCTTAAAGACTATTATTACTTTAAGCTCTCATGAACAAGTCCAAGGTAAGATCAACAAGCTAGGGTTCCTAATTAAGTAAGTTTATCAAGTTTCTGTTGCCTAGTATTCATTTTCATCTAGTTACGCAAAATTTCAGTGATTAATTCATTTCATACTCACGCCCAAGTTAATTTAAGATATTATGGTATTATGATTCAAAGCGTGGATTTTATGCCCAAATTTACTAAAGTTTGATTCTTTACAAACTTTACTTGGATTCTATGAACAAGATTTTCTAATAAAATTATAGTTTCTATATAAATTATAATATGCATTAAGACTCATACTTTAAGGTTTCACTATGACTTATGAACTCTATATTGAAGAGACATGATTTTATTTACATGATTTTTAGTATACAATTTATGGCATGATATTGAACTTAGTTTCACAACAGTAAGATTTATGAATATTATAACATCCAAATATGTCCATTATTTATAAATAATTTTGACATCCGTATATGTCTTATAATATGATATGAGCACTAGTATGTTTTTGGAGGATTACTTAGCATCAAGAGAACAAGGGTTCAGATACCCAAGTTCCATAACTCTGTTGCCACTAAAGTTATTGCCTAAGAGGCATGATTTCAGGATCCACATGCTATGGTTCTGTATCGTGGTGGGTCAGAATAACTCTTCCAGCCCTATGTATAAACTTTTTTAAAAATTACTATTTATACACTCATGATCTACTTTTATGCAAATATATTTCTCATGATTTTACTTCTCAGGTATTAAGTTGTTTAAGCTATTCTTTATATGCTTTTATGATTAACTCTTCAGTTTATATTATATATGTATGTATATATATATATATATATATATATATATATGTATGTATGTATATATATATATATACATATATATATATATATATGTATGTATGTATATATATATATATATGTATGTATGTATAGATATATATATATGTATATATTTGCGTAACAATATATTCTATTGTATTGACTGCGTCTTGCACAATATTTTTTATGTGATATAGATCTAGGTACTCAAGCTTAAGGTTTTCTGCTAGATATTTAGTAGCACCTGATATCAGGCTGATTGTGAGCACTCTTATCTTTCAGGAGGTTTGAGAGTCTTTAACTTTCTTTCATTCTCTAAGCTATTTTTCTCTTTCCCATATTTTTTTTGCATTTAGAGAATTTATTTAGCTACCCCAAGTCATAAGGGAATGATAGTTCAGCTCTTGGTCATATTATTTGTTTTTTTTCCAATTTTCCTGTTTTGGAGCTTTTGAAGTTGAGAAATAGGTATTCTGCCTAAACTTCAAGAAAACAACCTCGGATGAGAATTCCAACAATTTTGTTAGCTCTAAAATGTTGATTTTAGGCTAGGGGTACCTTTGGTGTGGGTCCTAAGGATTTCGGGCTCATTTTATGCTATTGGTTGGAAATTGGTAAAATGGAACAATAGGTGTAGGATCCACTTTTTGTCAGAACAACCTCTAATGGGAATTTTGATGGTTATGTTAGAGTTTAAAAAGTCAATTTTGCTAGGGTGGCATATTTCATTTGCATGCATAGGACTCTAAACAAATTCCAAACACCCGATTGGGATATTACAAAATAGCTAAATATTTGCTGGTATATTTGATTTGGTGCAACAACTAAAGCACCCTTTTTACCACTTTAGCGGCTAGGTGCCACTTTAGTGGTACTAGTGAAATCAACACTAGCCGTTTAGGTGGACCCTTTTCTGCTTTAGTAGAATTGCCTTAGTGGCTAAGGGTCCACTTTGGTGGATCCAGGTGACATCACCAGCGACCGCTTAAGAGGTTTCCCTTCCACTATAGCAGCTAGTGCTAGTAGTATATATGTCCTTTTTTTTTATTTTGAGCTTATTTTCTCTAAGTTTTCCCACCATTAAACCACTTTGGAGCTTGGAAAATTAGTATGGAATTGTACTATGAACTTGGGGGAAATTGTCTGTTCGTTCCCAAAAATATATCTCCACCTAATTCGTAAATTCCCGACACTATTTTTTGTTATTTTTCTAGTTTATATTCTTGCTTTATTGAACTTCTTGGGACTAATTTGGAGTTGTTTTATGCTTGGATTTTGCTCAATTTTAGAGCACGCAATCCTTGAGCTGAGAGGGACCTAGTGATAGACTCAATTTTTGATTTCGTCAGTGGGTCCCATGAGCTAATTTTTAGCTTTCTAATTAGGAGCATAAATTTACAATATGGGTATCTTTATTCTCATCTTAATGCCTAGATTACTATTTAGATAGCTTGGTAGTAGTCGAAGGATTTTTGAAAGGGAAAATCTCTGCTTTAGTGAATTGCGAGCACGTTCGTCTGTATCCAGATAGGCTACGCTTACCTAACTTTAGACTTTCCTCATTTATTGTATTGGCATTGTAAATGTCTAATTATTAGTGGGATATTATGTTTCGGATAGTCTCTTAGGTAGTTTATGATTATTTTAGCCGGTTAGGGGGCTTTAGGGTAGAATTTGGCCTTGGATTCCTTAGGCCCAGTAGTTACTTCTCCTTTAGAACTTGGCTTATAGTAACTAGGGCCCTTAGGATTGGTTTTAGATGCCTTAGTCTAGGTTAGGGTAGTTTAGTTTCTTTCCTTAGGTTTTGTTCTCAAGGCTTGTAGTTAGCGTTATCTCTTTTCTTTAAGGTAAAGTACCTAGGATAATGTCCTTTTCCTATTGTAAATAACTATAAAATACTTAGGTGGGTTGATTATCGGAAATGAATTGGTTTTCTCACTATGTTTTGTTTGTTTGACACGGTATCCCTAGCATTTTAGCATTTTGGTCTTAAAATACTATTTTCACCTTGATAAATCAGGATTATTAAATACTTTTAAGGATTTGAGTTTCTGAAAAGGAAAATGGACTATTTAGTCCTGGTTCAAGTCTGGGCATTTGATTTTAGCCATTATTTCATATAGAGATCCGATTTGAGTCCGACCCCAAATTTTACTGCTCATCATATGCTTAGTCCATGTTTGCGTCTAGCATGCATTGTTATTGGTTACTGGTTAGGAATCTAGTTTGAGTCCGGTATTGTATAGGGATATGGCTAGAGGAGGAGTATATGGTACATTCATTATACATCATGGTTTATTTTTCATATTCTTTACTATTGTACTTTATTTATATCAATATTAAATATTATTTGCATCCATCGTGCTTTTGGGGGCTCGGTAGGGTGCGTTTTTCATTGTGTGTATCTCTTGGGCTTATAAGGGTCCAGTTAGATTGTAGTTAGGTACTTATTCACATTTTTTGAGCTATTTTCTTATGATTCTCATGTTTTCCAAGATTTAGCCTGTTATTCTCTTTCTGACCCCCTCTTCTATTACCTTTAGTACATATTCATACTTATTATGCTTTTACACTATTTGAGATCAGTTAGGCTATGATGCGTAATGAGTACTGCCTGTTTTGGTATTCATACTACACTTCTGTATCTTTTTTCCCTAATGTAGATCCTAGTATGAGTTATCGTTATTGATGATGCCCTTGAGCTGAGCTATTGATTAGACATTTGGCTGAGCTTTCAGCATTTGAAGCTGATCCACCTTATTCTGTGTTGGTATTAGTCTTATTTTGTATATTTTGGAGACTATTTTGTATATTTGGCACTTGTCTAGCAATCCTTGTGTATAATGGCCCTTGTACTAGCTTTACCAGGTCATAGGGGACTCGTTTTGTATATTTTGTCATTTACCCTTATTTTGTATGCATGTATTGTATATTTTCTTGTATTAGTTACTTTAATTGCTACTTTATCCCTATCCTTCTCTCTTCCACCTGTTAGCCCGTTACTCTTCATTTTGGGCTATGGTTTTGGCTTACCTACTGGCGGGTTATAGTAGGAGCCATGATGTCCTGAGTTTTTGGGTTGTGACAGTTTGGTATCAGAGCCTAGGTTCACCATTATTATTGGTATAATAATAAGTGTCAAGTAGAGTCTAGTAAATTATTACAATGACGTTTGTATCCTATCTTTGAGTAGCTATGGGACATTCTTTGGAAAATCCACCTTTTTGATTTGTTAATACGTTGTGTCTATATTGGTTTCTAGATTCTTATTTGTTTCACTCTTTTTACAGATGGCTAGGATGAGGGACATGAGGGATGAAGGAGAGGCTCCCGAGCCTTCAGCTAGGGAACTAGTTAAGGGCAGAGGTAGAAATTAACCCCGAGGTCGAGGTTGGGCAAGATATGTAGCACCAGCTAGAGGCCAGGCTAGAGAGCCTTCACCAGAGCCTGTCATTGATTCAGAGCTAGAGATTGCACCATACAACCTAGGCTCTACCTGGATTTATGTCCACGTTTGTCCTTCGAGATGTCCTAGTCCAATTATTTGGTATGATTAGAGTTCAGCCGACGGATGGGGCCTAGACATTCGCTCAGGAGGCAGCATAGGGTGGGCTAGGTTTTACAAGCACAACCCATAGTTATGGCTCCTCGAGCAGAGGTTTCACCAATACTATTAGTTGCACAGCTAGCAGTAGCCCGACCAATCATTTACTCCTAAAGAGTAAGAGATGCTGGGTCGGTTTCTTAGATTATCTCCACCAAGGTTTTCAGAAGCCCCAGGAGAAGAAGCATATGTATTCCTTGCCAGCTGCATGGAGAGATTACATAATCTTAGCTTAGTGGATTTACACGGTATGGATTACACTAGATTTCAATTAAACATTGTAGCGCGGCAGTGGTGGAGAGGTTACATTGATCGCAGACCATTGGCTCCCCTCTTATGACATGGATTCAATTCTCTGAGGCCTTCTTGGAGAAGTATATACCTTACAACATGTGTGAGCATCAGAGTGATGAGTTCTTAGTTAAGAGTAAGGTTTTATGACAATGTTTGAGTATGAGGATGGATTTCATGAGTTAGCCAGGCATGCCACCATGATTCTACCTACCGAGCATGAGAGAGTATGATGCTTCATCATAGGGTTGAGACTTCTACTCCATATGTCTACCCAGAGCCTGGTTTCTTCAGGTAGATTATTTATAAATATCTTTAATCATGCTCGCACTATGAAGGGTATGCATTGTGAGGTCCGTGGGGGCAGTGATAAGAGACTCCATCATCAGGGTAGTTATAGTGATAGTCATAGTGGGTCACAATTCTAAGGTAGGGTTTCCAGGGTAGGAATCAATAGCATTACCATCAGCAGTAGCCGTATCAGTAGTATGGTCAATCTAGTAGGCCTACTCATGTTGCACTTTTGATTCTGATAGGGGTGAACCTAGTTATAGTGATTTCAATAGTAAAGGTAGTGGTCAACTATCGTGTGGTGATCATATTGGGGCTTTAGGCTGTGGTGGTCATTCAGGGTTAGTAGGACCCTTTCGTCAGGTTAGGCCACCCGAGGTATGCTTTGACTATGGGGTTATTATTCACTTTGCCATAGAATGCACCCAGCGTGGGATGATTGAGCCTTCTTTAAATAGTGTACATCATATCAGGACAGTGGTTCCCTTAGTTAGGGGTGGTGCACAGGGTCGCAGGGATAGTCCCTAAGGTTTTCATAGAGGTGTTGAGGTAGGCAGAGTAGGTGGTCGGGTAGGTACCATTACGTAGGCGGGTGGGGTCATTTATATGCTTTTCCTAGTAGGACAGAGTCTAAGGCTTTGGATGCTATTATTACAGGTATGATTTTGATTTGCCAATAACTGGCTTATGCGTTATTTGATCTAGGCTCCACTTAGTCTTATATCACTTCTTATTATACATCTCGATTTGGATTATCTTTTGAGCCACTATCTATACCTATGTGTGTAGCTACTCCCCTGGGTGATTCTTGAGTAGTGGATCATATGTATAGGTCCTTTATTGTGACTATTTGAGAGTACGTCACTTGGGCCAATTTATTGTACTTGATAGGGTTGACTTTGATATGATTCTGGGGATGGATTGGTTATCCCCCTATCATGCGGTCTTGGATTGCTTTGCCAAGACTGTTACCTTAGCCATGCCTGGAATACCCCCGATTATGTGGCAGGGTATTTATAGTTATGCACCGACGGGGATTATTTCTTATATTCAGGCTAGGAGACTGGTATAAAGAGGGTGTTTGGCTTATCTTAAATGTGTCTGAGATGTTAGTACTGAAAGTTCTTTGCTTGATTATGTTCCTATATCCCGTGAATTTGTGGATGTCATTCGTGATGTGTCTATATTTTGATGGCACATTTAAGGATTTTAATTATGAATAATTTCAAGCTCTCGAGCAACTCTTGTAATATCTAATTATTTTTACTTCTAGTATGCTGAAAAAGGCGACAAGGTAGAAAACAGGAGAAATTAAGCTAAAAAGAGGAGTGGCGGCGAAGCTGATGAGACGTTAACCCTTTGATGACCCACCAACCATATCGTTAGACTTAAATAGAATAGCATGCAAGAGAAGTTTAGTTGTGACCAAATTGACGAGACATCAACAAGGTGAAAAGACGTCAACTAAGTCATCAGGCTTAAATAGAGCTCAACACAAATTGAAGGCAAGTGATGGCCCAGGTGACAAGACGTCAACCTTCTGAGGGGTTGTTAACTTTGTCGTCAGATGCAAGGTCGGTAACTCTGTGTTTCATTTGAATTCCAAATTTCCTGGTACTATAAATAGCTACTATTATGGCTTATTTCAGCATCTCACAATATAGAGACCAAAATGCCTTTTATTCTTGAGTTATTCTTGTTGGGTTTAGAAATTTCATTCAGATTTGGAAGACAATTTAGTTATTGAATTCATTTTGCAAGGTTAATCTTCATCTGTGATTTTTATTACTGTATTTTATTTCAAAGGTATGAGTGGCTAAAACCTCACAACTAGGGTTATGGGATCCATGGCAAATTAACATCTCTAGGGTCGCTAAATTGTGTACATTCAAATAGTGCTTAGTTTGTATTGTCAAATCTTTCATTTTAACTTACTTCTAATGGTTGTAAATGTTAGAACATGTCTCACAATTAACTTCCTTGAGAAAGAGGTTAAAACTAGGAAAATATTTGAGAATGAGGATTTGGAACTTCAAATTTCCATCTAATGGGTAATGTTTTAATAAGATTAGCCAACTTAGGGTGATTATTGAGTTTTGTGTTCTCATCACTTGTAGTTCGAGAGAATTTGAGTGAATATCATCTAAATAGGTTGAGAAACATGTAGATGTAGTTAAAGAGCCAATAGCCCTGCATCCTTCACACTAGAAGAATTTACTATCGCTAGTGACCCGATGGTGTTATGAAGTCATGGTGATCACAAACCTAGTTCTTTTTATTACTTGAATACAAAAAATGAAATTCTAATAATTGTTATTTAAAATAATTGCAAATTAAAAACATACTTTGTTAACAATCCCCCTTAAAGAAAGTTATTGACTAGAAGTCTATTTAACCGCATAAAGCTTTGTTTTTACCTTATTTCCCATAGGATTAGAACCCAATCTAGTTGGGTTATATATTTTACAATGGCCGTTTTATACTTCTAAAAGAGATGTAACTTGGGTGTATGAAATTTTTGCACCATTGCCTGGGAATACGGTTGTCAATTAAGTCATGTGTGTTGAATTGACTCTTATTGTTGTTTCCTAATTTTATTTTATTTGTTGTTTCTGTTTTCTATAGGGTATACGTTAGTGCATGCTAAATACGTAAATTCAGGGTGAATCACTCCATAAAACCCCAAACTATATAACACTCTCCGAAAAGCAATGAATACACAAGAACATAAAGCGGTAAGGATACAACAACTTGCTGATGATCAGGTACATAAACATAGCCAAGATGCACCCATCAATAAGGACAATAGATCTTTGGGTGATGATATTAATGCACAACATATTGATAATATTGCCCCATCCAATCCACATGAGCAACATAGAGAAAGAGGATGATAGCAATAGGCTATGCTGATTGAGGTTAATGATGAAGACGATGCCAACATGGAAGGGGTTGGTGTCCCTGGGGCCATCGTCCTTCTAGCACTAGCTCCTAGAGTGAAGTTCAATATTACCAGCACTATGATTCAATTATTGAATCTCAAGGGATTTTTCAGAGTTGTGTTGAGGATGACCCAAATTTGCATTTGATGAAATTCAAAGGGATTTGCAAGTCCTTTGAATTACCAGGAGTTAGTCAAAATGCCATTCGACTATGATTTTTCCCACCATTTTTTTCTGGTAATGCAACTTTATGGTTGACAAAGCTACAATTGAATTCTATTACCAACTGGAGTTAGTTGAAAGGAGTTGTCCTAGAAAGGTTCTTTCCACCCTCATGGATGTTGCATTTAAGGGACAAGATCAGTAATGTCAGGCAGCTGCATGGTGAAGCACTACATGAAATATGGTTGTGGTTTAAGAAGAAGTTGACTCAATGCCCACACCATAAGCTAATGGATGAGCACTTGATAGAGACTTTTTACAGGTCTCTGAATTTCGTAACCAAATCGATTGTTGACAATGCTACCGGGGAGCTTTTATATCCCTCACTTATACAGATGTGGCTGTAATCTTGGATAGGCTCATAAATACAAACAGAGCTTGGCATACCAAAGATTTTGAGGTTATAGGTGGTACTTATGTTATGGGCATGTCTATTGAACAACGTTGAAGAGATGAAGAATGTGATCAAGACATGACCCATATGAAAATACATATGGACATGCTTACAAAGCACTTGTGGGTAGGGGGTACTGAAAAGTTGAATGTTGTAGGGTCTTAGATTAAGTATTTGAATGTTGTAGGGTCTCAGATTAAGTATGCTGAATTAGACCCTGAAGAGGAGGCAAACTACCTAAATAATCATCTAGGGGTTTTCGGGCAAACACCTAATGAAACCAAGTTTAGAACTATCATAAAGACAATTATTATGAAAAGTCTAGTTACAAGAATAGGGATCAAGAAATCTGGAAGAGCAAGAATGATAAAAGTAGTCTTTACGTGCAACCTAGAAATAACGATAGGACCAGTAATGATTTAGAAAGCTCAAAAATAAAAGATATGCTGGCTAAAGTGCTACAAAGGGTCGAATCCACCAACTCTGGTGTTAAAGAAATGAAGGTAGAAATAGCCAACTAGCTGATTCATATTCCACTTCCATTAAATAGTTGGAGTTCTAATGGATCAGATGTCCGCAACTTTAAATAAATGGAAGAGTGAGACATTACCTAGTGACACCATCCAAAAGCCGAGAAATGATGGCCAAATTATGGTTGTCACTACTAGTAGTAGAAGGGTGTTGCCTGATCCAATGCCTATTATGATGAGCATGAAGAGGTTTTTTTTTTTTTATTTTGGAGTTACAGTTGATGATGCTCTAAAATGTAAAACTCTAGCTGATTCTGACAAGCATGTGGTTATCAATGATGTTGTTGTAGAGGCTGAGAAATCTACAAGTGTTCATAGTTGGAGTCCTAAAAATATGGAGAAGGAAAAGGTTGCAAAACCTTTAGTTCAAATTTCTATACCTCCTCTTCCATTTCCCTAAACAATGAAGAAGAAAGTGGAAGACCACAAGTTCCATAAATTCATTTCCATATTGGAAGAGTTGTCAGTGAATATTCCCTTAGTAGAGGCATTAGAACAAATGTTGGTTACACCAAGTTCATAAAAGACGTGGTCACTAAAAAGAGGTAGTTAGTTTTGAACCAGTGGATAATATAGACCAATATGGTGTAATTGCCTAGTGCACTTTATTTCAGAAGAAAGAAGACCCATGTGCCTTTACTATTCCTTACACCTTCGGAACATTTAAATTTTCTAATGCATTGTGTGACCTTGGTATAAGCATCAACTTAATGTCGCTCGCGATTTATAAATAGTTGGGCTTAGGATCCCCTAAAACGATGATAATGCGGCTACTAATGGTTGACCGTTCGATCAAGAGGCCTATGTGAATCCTATGTGATGTGCTAGTGAAGGTGGAGAAGTTCATATTCCTTGCTGATTCCATGATCTTTGATTGTGAAGTGGATTTTGAAGTTCCCATAATCTTAGGAAAACCCTCTTAGAGACTAGAAAAGTATTAGTTGACATAAAGAGCAACGAGTTGAAATTCAGATTGAACAATGTAGAAGTTAAATTCAATGTATGTTAATCCATTAAGTAACCAAGAGAAACTAATACGGTGTTTGTGATTGATGTTCTATATGAGGAAGACGTTGAGGTGACCTTTGAAGAAAGATTTGCAGTTTAAACCTTAGATATAGTGATGATTAACTTTGATGATAATGATATCAAAGATTATGATGAAATAGTGAAGGCAGTGGTTGGGATGGGTTCCGATTCCTATGCTCCAAAGAAGCTTATCTTGGACCTGAAAAATAGGCCTATCCCCTATCTAAGCCTTTGATTGAAGAACCACCAATCTTAGAAATGAAAGTGTTGCCTGGTCACTTATGATATTATTTCTTGGGAGAGAATAGTACATTTCCTGTTATTGTGGCTGCTAATTCGGTTGAGTGATAGGTGGAAGCACTAGTGTCAGTGATTAAACGGTTCAAATGGCAATAGGGTGGAAAATTATCATATCATTGGGTTCCCTCCGGGGATTTGTTCTCACAAGATCCAACTAGAAGAAGATTTTATCCCAAGCATTAAACATCAGTGCATGCTCATTCCACCTATGCAAGAGGTGGTGAAGAAAGAGATCATCAAATAGTTAGATGCAGGAGTGGTGTATCTGATTTGGAGATCATTAAAGAGACCACGTATGCTAAGTCCGATACAACGTGTCCCAAAGAAGGAAGGTATGATAGTGGTTCCTAATAAACACAATGATTTGATCCATCTTAGACCAATCACAGGCTGGTATGTATGAATGGACTGTCAAAAATTGAACTCTTAGACACTTAGAGGTCATTTTCAAATGACTTTCATGGACTAGATATTGGATCGATCAGTAGTCCGAGGTTGGTATTGCTTCTTAGATGGATACTCTAGCTATAATTATATTTCTATTTCCCCAAAAGACCAGGAGAAAATGATATTCACATGCCCCTATGGTACGTTCACATTCAAATGCATGCCTTTTGGTTTATTCAATTCTCCTTGAAAGTTCCAAAGATGTATGATGTCAATCTTTTCGGATATGGTAGAAGACACTATGAAAGTGTTTATGTATAATTTTTCCATAATGGGTGATGGGTTTGAAAACTACTTGGCCAATCTTGGCTAGTTTCTACAGAGATGTGAGGAATTGAATTTGGTGTTGAACTAGGTGAAATGCCATTTTATGATAAAGGAGGGCATTGTTCTAGGGCACAATATCTTTGAAAAGGTATTGAAGTTGATAGGGCAAAAATTGAAGCAATTGTGAAGTCATCTCTTCCAATATCAGTCAAGGGGGTGTAGATTTTTTATGTTCATGCAGGTTTTAATCGCAAGTTCATAAAAGACATCTCAAAAATTTTGAATCCTCTTTTCATGTTGTTGGAGAATGAAGTCATATTCCATTTCATTGCCTTAAGGAAAAACTTACCTTCGCTCCCATTATCGTTGTTCCGAATTGGTCTCAACCTTTTGAAGTAATGTGTGATGTAAGTGGGGTAGTGCTTGGTGCTATTTTTGGATAGAAGAGGGAGAAAATATTTCACCTAATTTATTATATGTGCAAGGCACTGAATGCAGTGCAAAAGAACTACACAGTGACTAAGCAAGAATTGCTTGAGTGGTATATGCTTTAAGAAATTCCAAGCATACTTGATTGGTATAAGGGTGGTAGTGAGCACTGATCATTATACATTGAGATACCTCATGGACAAGAAATATACAAAACCATGGATAATTTGTTGGCTGATCTTACTTTGGGAATTTGACTTCGAAGTCAAAGATTGGAAATGTTATATAAACCCAAGTTTTTGACCATTTGTCTAAACTTGAAAATGAGAAGAAAGTAGAAGATGAGGTAAAGATTGATAACTCTTTTCTTGATGAGCAAGTATTGGCAACTTCTCTTGAACTTGTGCCTTGGTTTGCTGATTTCGCTAACTACCTTATTAGTGATATGATGTCGGAAGATATAAACTCTCATCAAAGGAAGAAATTTCTACATGATGTGAGTAAATATTTTTAGGATGAGCTATATCTATTTAGGCTATGTGCTGACGGCTTAATACAAATATGTGTTCCCAAAGATGAAATAATGAGTATGATGGATGCTTGTCACTCATCCTTTGTGGGGGGACATCATGGTGATATGCATACGACACAAAAAATATTACAATGTGGGTATTATTGGACCACACTCCATCAAGATTTGGAAGAGCTTATGAAGGCATGTGATTAATGCCAAAGGCAATGATCTATCTCACGGGGACGTGAGCTGCCCATGACCCCGGTCCTAAAAGTCGAATTATTTGATGTGTGGGGTATTGACTTTATGGGTCTCTTTGTGAGTTCCTTTAACCAAAAATACATATTGGGGGCTATGGATTATGTGTCAACATAGGTGGAAGCTGTGGTACTACCAAATATTGAAAGTAAGAGTGTAACTGCGTTCCTGAAAAGGAACATTTTCTCTAGGTTTGGTACTCTAAGGCCAATCATCAGTGTTGGGGGTCATATTTCTGTAATAGAGTGTTTTATACTCTGCTAGCAAAGTATGAAGTAAAGCAACTTAAGATGGCTACCCCCGTAATCTGCAGACCAGTTGTCAGGTGGAATGATGAATCAAGAGATAAAGATGATTCTTGCAAAAATAGTGAATGCCAACCGAACTGATTGGGCTCAAAAGCTTGATGATGCCTTATGGGCATAAAGAACTACATATAAAAACCCTATCGAGATGTCACAATATTAGTTGGTTTTTTGCAAGGCATGTTATTTGCCAGCAGAGCTTGAGCATAAAGCCTTATGGGCACTCAAAGAGCCTAATCTTAGCTGGAGTAATGCCTCAAACTTAAAGCTTGAATAGATGAATGAGTTGGATGAATTTCGACTGAGAGCATATGAAAGATCGGACTTGTACAAAGAGAAGATGAAGTTGTATCACGATTATAGGATTGAGAAGAAAGAATTAAGCCCAGAAAACTTGGTATTGTTATTCAACTCTAAGCTCTAGTTGTTTCTTGGTAAACTCAGATCCAAGTGGTTTGGTCCATTCACAGTAACACAAGTGTTCCCTTCTGGAATGGTTGAATTGGAAAATCAAAAAAGGGAACTCTTCAAAGATAGCAGCAAACAATGTGTTAAGCTGTAATTTAGAGTACTTGAGAAGGTAAAAATGATGGAACTGATGTACCTTAATAAAGTATGAGTAATCAAGGTACCCGAGTCAATCCGCGACATTAAATAAAGAGCTGCTGGGAGGCAACCCGTGAATGTTATTTGTAACGTGATTTTTGACTAAGTTTTATACCTTGGTGTTGGTTGATGTATGTGCTGAAGTGTACAGGTAAAGAAGAAAAGAGGCTAAAGCTAACTGTTAGAGGTGACAGCTTGGGTGACAACTCATCAGACAACTGACCGTTCGTTAATCCAAGCATCATATTTGACCAACAGAAGGTTAGATTCTGGATGAGGTTAATGGCCCACCTGAAGTCTCGTCAACAAAGTGATAGGACATTACCTTAAGTCAACGAGTGAATAAAAAGGCACCATTCTGCCTAAGGTTGACGGTACTCTTGACGAGCCGCCATCCACTTGACAAATTATTACACGAGGTCGGACCCAGGTAAGTGTTTTTTTTGTTTTAAAATTGACTGTTCTGACCCCGTCTACTAATCAACTCTAAACCCTTAAAATGAAGCCATTAAACTTCGACCTAAACCCACTTGTTTCTGACTTGACCAAATATACCAGATCCAAAACCCTAATAACCCAATCCACATGACCATATGTTAAAAGAGGGAATAGTTTAAAACCTCTCCAACTTTATCACTCCCTCTTAATTCCCTCCTCCATTACTCCACCCATGATCACAACCTCCCCAACTTTGATAACTCCATCTCCTCTACCATATAAATTATCCACCTCAATCCCAACCAAAACCCTGCCTACGTGCTTAAAGAAGTGTTAGAGAAAAAAGTTTAGTTGTTTTCTTTAACTTTCATTCAATATATACCAATGTATGTATTTGCAGATTCTTTTTGAAATATAGTTTTTTTCTACTTGTTTTCTTTTTGTTTATAAGTGAGTATGTCTATAGATGATTCGAAGGGCAACCACTTTTTCTTTCATTGTGACACAAAAATTTTGGGTGAAAAAGTTTGTCGCCCACCAAATATGTTTAAAAAAAGTGTAAATATAAGGGTGAAGTATGAGTAACCCTAACACATATGTGGAAATTGTTAACAAACCATTGTACCATGAGATTTACACCATGCTTGAGCATGTTACCTTAATAGTATGATAGAGGAGTAAATAATTTCAATAAGATTACTTACCCTTACCTGTATTGGATTCTATTTGAGTTGACGATAGGTTTGACGAGCACATGTGATGAGCCATTAACTATATTGCCAAATCAGGAAAAGTTTTCTATCAAGCTGGATACATTTGATGATGAGGTTGCGAAATTAGTAAAATTTGCCTTTCAGACTGGATATGCTTGATGATGAGGTTGACGAGATGTCAAGTCATTGACAGGCCATTACCTTAAGTTATCAACTAGGATTTTTAATCTGGATAAGCTTGACGATGAAGCTTGATGAGACATCAAGCCATTAATGGGTCGTCACCCCAAGCCGTCAAGCATATACATATGCAATAAATGTTTTTTATATTTTATTTCTTTTTATAGTCTCAAAATTAACATTAACCCTCCACAGGTACAAATGCCTCCCAAGTTTCAACCAAAATAAGGTGGGGCTTGCAAGGGATTAGCACGGGCTACCTCGACCCAAAAACTTTTTGATAGACCTAACACAAAGGTGGAGGAGGTAGAGGCCCTAGGCTATAACACTAGACAGAGTGCAAGGCAACATGCACTTACTCTCTAGTTTGACGAGGGAGATAAGTCGACAGGCAATGACTTTAGTACTCAAAGTGCTAGTTAGGAAGATAATGAAGAGAGTGGCACCGATGCAACCACAAGTCCAGAGAATGAACCTAAACTAGTGTGGGGTGATATAATAAAAATTAAAAACCTAGGGTTCAGAGAAAGTATTTGATGGCAACTGAAAGGGTTGGATAAACTCTATTAAGATAGTCTTTCCTTAACTGGGAAGTGGAGTGTCAAGAGACCTATTGCTGAGGAGGTTCGAATTATTACTTTTGAACTAGAAGAGTATCCTAAGATACAATAGTGGTTCAAGTACTACGAGTTAAGTTGGACTATCACAACACATAGGAAATATTATCCGGCCATGGTTCGCAAATTTTATGCAAACTATGTTGCCACTCTGGACAACAGCTATAAGAAAGGACAGAAAGTTACTAAACTTCCCAACTTAAACTAAGTTCCTGTTCGAGGAATTCTGGTATACATTTTAGATCAAACAATCAATATATTCCTATATGGGAAAGATTTTGTGCCACCAATAAGTAATCCAGATGTTATTCACAAGATGGCTGATAGATCAAATTAATGTCTTTGGTTGGCACAAGTGTTGACTAAGAGGGATCCCGAATGATTGACAAATATCAGTGTGAGGATTTAAAAGTCCACTTTGTTTTTTAAATCCATGTTTTGGTGGGCACTAGTGCATTTAAGGTTGATGCCTACTAGAGGGGACAACACTTTAAGTGAAGATCAAGTTGTGTTGATACCTATCTTAATGTCTAGTTTCAACTAAATTTTGTTGTGATCATATCCAATGAGATGATAATACATACAAAAAAGCCTATCACTTCACTACCATTCTCATGCCTTATCACTTAGTTATGCAGGGAGGTTCAAATTTCATTGTTGACCGGTATAGATGTTGAAAAGATAGCAACAAAGACACATAACTGTGAGAGATCTTGAGATAAATGGAAGCTTGGGCTATGACTAAGCAAATATTCAAGTTTGGGACTTGATACTTAGAACACATGGGATCCCCCTACCACTTCATAGGCTTCGAGATCCACATCAGAAATGCAGCTAGCTATTTCCATATCTCCACCCACTATCTCTACTACTGGTATGACCCTGACTATCGAGTCCACAGACATTGTTGCTGCTGTAGACTTACTCTCTAAAATTTCAAGAAGTGGGTTAAGCAGTCACAATGGTTTTAATAACAACTGAAACTCTTTCAAAAATAGTTCGAACCATTTATGAATCGATATATACAAGCTGTACTAGTGTCATATGCCTATCTCTATGACCACTTTGATGATATGGAAGGGAGAATAAATGAGAATTTAAAGGCCATGACTGTACCATATTTGGCCAAATTTGAAGCTAAGAGAAAAAGCCTGAGTTGGCATCACAAAGATATAGAATAGACCTACCTTGGTTCTCCTGACTCCAGATAATGAGGAGTTGGAGGAAGAAGAAAGGGAAGACATTATATATGATTCGATGCAAAACCTCTAAAAGACAAAAGCAAGGGTAAGAGAAAAATATAATACAGAGAAGGCCGAGAAAAGAAGGAAGAAGTAAGAGAAGAAAGATCTCAAGGAAGCATGAAAGAGAGTAATGGAGGACCAATAGAAGCAAGAAAAAGTTTTGAAGAATCAAGTTGTGGAAGCCTATTCTAGTGTCCCACCAGTAGTTGGTGGTGGTTCTGAGTTGAGTGTGGAGTTTTCTACTCCACCACTTGATACATTTAGTGCTTCAGTCATCCCTGGTGCCACTATTAATGATGCTGCATCTGATGTTACAGCCCACTCCGTGTCATATGACACAAGCACATAAGGTGCCATAGGTACGCCCTCCCTCTAGCACTTTAATATTTCTTTCTTTATGCATTGGGGACAATGTATACCTTTTTAATGGGGGGTGGGGAGTATTTGTGTCCACATAAGGGTTTTTGTTGTCGTATTTGTTTTCCCTCATGTGATATCTAGTAGAACTATAATGTTAAGGTTATTTTTAGTTTTATGTGTTGTTTGTATAGGCAAAAAAGGTTTAGGGAACTTATAGCAGTCATTTGTGTATAAGTTGAGAAAATGGGGACCCCTCAAAATATTTTTTTTGTGATGTGTGTGTACTTTTGTTTTGATATATTGACTACTGTAGATCTTTGGATGAAATTAAATGTATATGAATGAGGTAATTATTGCTTAAGCTTGAGTATGAACTTGATAGTTAGTGGTTGATTGTGTTATTTCATGCCAAGTGTGTGAGAGCTATATTTCCTTATTTCTTTCTCTGTGGATACAATTAAGAACTTACATTATTAGTCTTGTGTAGGTCACTGGATAGAAGATTAGAAATGGATAATAGGCTTTGTTTGATTTTTGTCCACTCTAGCCAAATGACAGTCCAAATAATAATTATGTATCCCTTGTTCCCTAAATTTATGCCTAATTGACCCTTTTCTTCATAAGCCGATTCACCTTTTTCCATCTTTCTTGAAACCCTTGTCTTTGACCTAGTCCCTCTTTAGGACATTGTGCACCTCAACTCTGGTAACTAGTCTAAGTTAAGGGTTACTGCTGTGGAGGCTCCCCAGAACCTCTACTTTGGCCCTGGTTCAGTGTAGGACATTGTGCACCTCAACTCAGAGAGATTGCCTAAGTTAAGAGTGGCCTGTTAAAGAAATGAAAAAAAAAAAATAGAGTATGAAAAAAAGATATTGATGATAAAGGAGTGATGTGTATGTGTATTGTGCGAAAAGGAAAAAAAAGAGTTAAAAAATAATAGAGAGAAATTTTGAAAAAGAAGCACACCCGTAGTTAAGCAAGGAGTGAATAAATGAAGAAGAATGAGAATAGGGTTAGTCTTAAGTAGAGAAAAAGTAGTATAGTTCGAAGGAGGGTTTACTCACAAATCTTAAATGTACCATACCTACCTCAAGGCTACATTATAAGCCAAAAAATTCCTAAAGTGTTCCTAGTCTAACTGTCAAGAAGGCAAAGCATAGAAAATAAGCGAAAGACTTTGATATTGTTTGTGTATTTCTTGATTCCAGTCCCAATTTAATTTGATCTTTTGTGTGGGGGACTTTTTTATGGTGAGGGCATGTGGATAGAGCTACTAACTGCTTATTGTTAGATGGTCTACTTTATGTGTATGCGTTGTTATCCATTTATATCATAATGTCACACGTATAAATCCTTGTTGGTTTGTTTGACGAATAGACCATGCATATTTGTTTTGTTTAAAGGAAGGAAATGATGGGGTTGAGGAAGATGAATTATAATTGCCATAGTATTCCTTAAAATCTTCTTACTTATAGAGGTGTGGTGTTGTTTAGTTACTTGAGTAGAAGCAAATGTTCAAAGTTAAGGGTGTTGATGTGTCGGCATTTTGACACGACATTTGAGGCTTTCAACTGTGAATAATTCCAAGTTCTTGAGCAACTCTTGTTATATTTAAATATTTTTACTTCTAGTGTGCAGAAAAAGGCAAGAAGGTAAAAAATAAGGGAAATTAAGCTAAAAGAAGGAGTTGCGGCCAACTTGATGAAGCGTCAACCCTTTGAAGGCCCACCAACCATATTGTCAGACTTAAACAAAATGGCATGCAACAGAAGTTGAGTTGACGGCCAAGCTGATGAGATGTCAAAAAGGTGATGGGTCATCAACTAAGTCGTTAGGCTTAAATAGAACTCAACACAAATTAAAGGAAAGTAACGGCCCAGGTGATGAGATGTCATCCTCCTGATGGGCCGTTAACTTTTTAATCAGAAGCAAGGTGGTCAACTCTAAGTTTTATTTGAATTCTAAATTTCCCTATACTATAAATAGCTACTATTAAGGTTTATTTCAACATCTCATGATATAGAGTCAAAAATACCTTTTATTCTTGAGTTATTCTCTTTGGGTTTAGCAATTTTATTCAGATTTGGAAGACAATTTTGTTATTGAATTCATCTTTGCAAGGTTAATATTCCTCTATGATTTTTATTACTGTATTTTCTTCAAAATTTATGAGTGGTTAAAACACCACAACTAGCATTGTCGGATCCATGGCTAATTAACATCTCTAGGGTCACTAAATAATGTAAATTCTAATAGTGCTTACATTTGTATTGTCAAATCTTTCGTTTTAACTGACTTCTAATAGTTGAGAACATTAGAACATGTCTTAGGTTTAACTTGCTTGAGAAAGAGGTTAAAACTAGGAAAAAATTTAAGAATGAGGATTCGAAACATCCAACTTGTGTCTAATGGGTAATGTTGTAATAAGACTAGCCAACTTAGGGTGATTATTGAGTTTTGTGTTCTCATCACTTATAGTTCGAGTGAATACCATCTAACTAGGTTGAGAAACATGTGATGTACTGAAAGAGTCAATAGCCCTGCATCCTTCACACTAGAAGAATATACTATCAATAATAACCCAATGGTGTTATGAAGACATGGTGATCACAAACCTAGTTCTTTTTATTACTTGAATACAAACACTAAAATTCTTATAATTGTTATTTTACACAATTGCAAACAAAAAATGAACTTTAACAAGGAAGTAATTGACTAGAAGTCCATTTACCGCATAAGGCTTAGTTTTCACCTTATTCTCTGTGCAATTCGACCCCAACCTAATTGGGTTATATATTTGACAATTACCATTTTATACTTCTAACACAAGGTGTAATTTGGGCGTATTAGTTTCTACCGACCTACCGACCTATCTAGCCTCCTCCTAAGCGTGATATAGACTTTGGGACTGATCTTAAGTCAGGCACCTGACACATTTCTATTGAACCTTATCATATGGATCCTATTGAGATAAAGGAGTTAAATGTTTAGCTACATGATATTTTGGGCAAGGGTTTTATTAGACTGAGTGTCTTGATATGGGGTGCCCCCATTTTTTTAATGAAGAAGAAGGACAATTTTATGCGTATGTGTATAGATTACAGGTAGCTGAATAAGGTGACAGTGAAGAATAAGTAACTTATGTTGCATATCAATGATCTATTTGACTAGATTTAGTGTACAATCATGTTTTATAAGATTGAATGAGATTTGGCTACCATCAATTGAGGTTTCGAGAGTCAAAAATCCCTAAGACATCCTTCAGGACTCGCTACACCTATTATGATTTCCTGGTGATGTCATTTAGGTTGACATATGCCCCAATAACATTCATAGACTTGATGAACCTCATATTTAGGCCTTATTTGGACTCCTTCATGATTGTGTTTATTGATGACATGATAATGATTCTAATCGATGTGACAAAAATTGATATCAAACACACAGAATTAAACAACACAAATTGAAGATAGAGGGATAAATTAGAAAGGGGATAAGAATAGAAGAAAGAAAGGCCTAAATGAATTCACAAATAGACCAAGGAAGAAGAGAACTCAATCAAATGCATGAGAAACAAAAATTGAATCCACAATATGATAACTTGATAATCAATCAAGTGAAAAATATAACACAAACAATTCGGGAATCCACCCTAATCACAGATCTAAGCTAACAATTAGAATTGAACCCAATCACTACCCTTACCTAGAGTAACCAATTATCAAGTCTATTCAAGACAATTCAATCTTCCAAAATCTAAGTATGAAAATGGCTAAGGCAACTATTTATAGTTATTGACTTTACAAAAATAGCCTATTAAAAAAATAGCCCAAAAGTGACTATTTTGAAAATAACCCACATAGGCCCTTCTTGATTACCCAAATGGCATCTTAATCGTCCATGGCCTTGTGTATTTGTTGCTCCATGGCTTCCTCCTGGATCTAAGCTATCATCTATATGTGGAAGCCCCTCCTAATGTGCTCCAACCTAACTGTGCTCGAATCATCCTCCCCTTCTTCAAAAGGATTCGCCCTCGAGTCCAAACCTTGAAAAAACATAAGAATGATGAACAACCAAACATTCATCATAGTATGAGGTTTAGCATAATGGTTAGCTCAAAAATCATCACGTCAATGATTCTTGGTTAGCACAAAAATAATCACACCAATGATTCTCGGGGTACAAATGGTAGAAGACCCATAAGTGTTGGTCACAACAATAAATGGACCATCTAAAGCAACCCTACCTCCATAGAAAACAAATCAAATAATTATTGACATTGTTATATCCCAATAGGTAGTAGAGAAAGGTGTTAAGAAGACTAATATTCCCCAATGTTCCCTCACTTGTAAGCTCACAAATAGAATCACCACTTATATCAAGCACACTATTATAAGTTGAGACACAAGAAGAAGATAAGATGCCTTATGGGAAGAGGCCACCTTTCTTTCCCAAACAACCCTCCTAAAAAGGTGGGTGACCATATGGAGTCATGCTAGTAGAAGAGTTGAGGGACCCACTATACACAATTTTATTTATAAACAAGTGGTCCCCCAAAGGGGTTGTCCTCTCTCTACTGATAAGTGTAAGCATGCTACTTAGAGTCCAAACTAATACTTCAATTTGCCCATCCCCGTGAAGGTGACAAGAAGTAGTAAGCATGGGCTTGGTGAAGCTCATATCAAAGGAATGCTCATGGCTCCCCTTATTTGAAGAGCATTCTTTGTCATTAGAGATTTGACCTATACACAATGTAGGTCCATCAAGTGTACTGAAAACCCCTAAGAGGACTTTCCATCATTGGCAAAGGTGTCAACAACCACACCCAAGTCTTTCTTGTCATTTGGACTAAGCAGCTCATTCTAAGTGCCACAATTCAAAGAGAAAGGAAATCCAAAAACATGGTTCAAGCATACACTCATTTTCCCCATTGGCACTTTCCCTCTCACACAACATACTCCACTTAAAGTCAATGAGTATCATTATATGAAAAAAATAGTGTACAAAGGTGTCACATAAGTCAACTTCATCCATGGTGTCCTCATAAAATGGTTCACTCATTGATTCAAGCACGTTAAGGCTTTGACCAAGAATAGGAACACACAATGATGAAAGGGATAGTTGTAGCACATATATCATATTTTTTTTGAACACCATCCTTTCTAATAGACGTACTATCATCTTCTAAGAAGAGAGTTTCATCTTTGGAAAGTGTGTCATCATACTATAGTGGATTCTCAATCACTTGGTAGCATTCAAGAGGGGATACACTTCCATCATGACAAGACATACTACTATGGAGTTTACCTTCATTATTCATGTCAACCTCAAATAAGGGATTATCCTCAAAAATACATTCCATCTCAAAATACTTATGAGAATAACAAGGAATGGAATCACAATTCAAGGATTCAACATTTAGGTGCTATGACTTCACATGACTATCTATATGACCAACTATATAAATTCCATCACTAAATTGAGGTTCCTTAAGTTCATCACAAAACTCCTCATTTAGTGGGTCATCATTACACACAATTTGATCAACACCAATATCACTTGATAATGAACTATCATTCAAAGCACATGTTTGAATAGTAGATGGACACAAATTGATTTTACTAGAAGAATCAATTTGATCATCAATAGGATCAACTAGTATATCTACATTCTCAATACACACATTATCAAAATATGGCAAAGAGTTACATGACAATGTACAATTAGTCAAGGCACAAGTGTCAACACTAAGTGGACACAAATTGATCTTATAAGAAGAATCAATTCAGTCATCAATAGGATCAACAAGTATATGAACACTCTCTATAAATACATTATCACTATGTGGAAAGGAATCATTAAGCTTACATAAGAATAAGATATCACTTACACTCAATTAGCTACTAGCCACACATTTACCTTTACTTTCAACAAAGTGTAAGGTTCATCTTTGTTACTTTGTAGCTCACATGAATGATTGTCTTTACCTTGGTTTTCACTATTGGAGAATAAATGCTCCTTTAGAAACTTTTAACACCTCTTGATTCTTCACATTTTAAGGTGTTTTGCTAGGATTTCTTCAAAGGACACCTACGTATACATCAAAACAACTAGAGAAAGAAAAGTTACATGAGTTAGGATAAAGCTGTGACAATCTTTTCACATTAATCCTATCAATATCTCCTTTTTAATCTCTCGAGTTGTCACTTTTCACATCCTTACTCCTCTCAATATTTGGTCTCTCAAGTTTATAGGAGTTAGGAAAATTTCTAAGAATTCCTTCGGAATGATTTGGAGATCCCTTTAACTCTAACTTCCACTTTGGTGCCCAAGGAGTGGATATGTTGACTTGCATGCTCAACTCCTTAGCACCAACCTCACAAGAAGTAGCTTTCTTTTCCTCCAAAGGCAACTCCTTAGATTCTTCTTCATTAGGAGTAGTATGCTTTAATAGCCTTTACAACTCCTTAGGTTCCATCTCGGTGACCACTTGAGTAGTCTTTTCAATGTTCCTTTGCATTGAAGCAAATAATTCTTTTGTCCTCAAGTAATAGGATCCTCAATTGGGGGTGGTTCACTTGTATTTTCATCTCTAGGAGATGATGAGGGAAAGAAAAGCTTCCTATTATATTCCATTTTATACTTGTACCAATTTAGCACATACAAAATTCTATGATTTCGGGAACCAAGCGCATCCCAAATCTAGGTGACAAGTATCCAATAAGCCTATACCACACCATACCTTCTTTTGATATTCTCCTAGTGAAATATGTACCTTTACTTGTTGGCTAACCCAAATCCCTCCTTCATCAAAGAATGGATAACGAATCAGATGTAAAGGTAGTTGAAGATAGTCCACCACTTCATGGGATATAATAGTGGAAAAACTTTGATCATCAAGTACAAGATCAAATCCTGAGACACCATTAACATTCACTCTATTTTGAAGAGTTCACCTCTCCAGGTCATGACTTTCTTAAAACCTTGTATTCACTCTACTTCAATGGATTGGTGTTCCTTTCTGAGAAGTAGGGAATGTACTATTTTTATGGTACACACGATGACTTCAAATTGGTGCCACCCATATATCTATACCCCCTCGATTAGGATTAGAAGTAGCACAAGACGAGGAAGTTAATTCATCCTCAGATTTTCTCTTTCTATCACAATCCTCCTCAAAGGGTTTATAAGACATATGGGAGAAAGCATCGTACCTTCTACCATTTTCATTATCATGATGTGTAATATGAGAACCTCGATACCCTTCATTTTCACTATCAGAGTCATCATAAAATACTTGAACTCCTTTATGTTCATCATAATATCCATACGCCTTATTCTTTTCACATTCATCTTTGGAGCAGTAGTTCGCACCACCATATCGTTCATAATCACAACATAGTCTTCATAAAATGTATCTTTAAAAGATTATGAGGCTATGGACGACATTCTTCCTTGTACCTAATTTTCTACCTACAAAACTAGCAAACAAGTGAGTAATAAAAGCCTCACATCATTATTTATATGAACTCTCAAGTCACCTTTTACGGCTTCTTTCCAAAATTGATAGTGTTACTAGTTTCGCTCAATCAATTCAAGGTTATCTATCCTTATGGAGGAATGGATTTTTTTCTACTCTTGAAAGAAGTTCGACTTAATTAAAGATAAAAGGACTTGAATCTAAGCTTATCTATGAATTAAGTTGAGAAAAGTTGAAGAAAAGAAGCACAAAAAAATTAGACTAAAAAAAAACAACGTAACAAAAGTAGAAGAAATTACTTGTTGTTGCTTAATTTGAAGAATCAAAGAGATGATTTGATGTTCAGAAACTAGTTAACAACTAATTAAAGATGTTAATTAGTTGTTAAATAGTTGATAAATGGAAGAAAAATGGGTGTAGAAGAAGAAGTTTAAAGTTTTGACACTTAGAAAAATTTTGGGGGTTGTTTTCAATTTTAAAAGCTTACTAGTTTGGGCATTCCAGCAAGCGTCTCGCCCTTCCTAGGATGTTGAGCTTTAAAAGCTTGCTGGTTTGGGCATTCCAGCAAGCGTCTGACCCTTTCTAGTATATTGAGCAGTCAGCTATTGTGTGTTGCTGTTGATGGGGTGGTTGTTGACTGGAGTTGACTGCTGATGTGGCAGCCAATGTGGATAATAATTTAATTTGATTTTTTTTAAATTTTCTACAAGTGGACCCACAAACACTTTGAAAAACTTTGATTTGGAAAATTTGGATCAAAGTGTCCTTTTTCTCCCTTCGTCTTCAAGAACTTGATGATCACCAAGAACACTAAGAACAAACACTAATCTCCAACACTACCAAATCAACTCGGAATTGTCTCAAAATTTAGGATTAGATTCCCCACGACATATGGAACAAACCCCAAAGGTTATTAATCTCCAATTCCTCCACAATCAATAAACCCACTTTCCAAGTTTGAAAAGTTTAAAAGTTTGAAAACCCTTTAATGGAAACTTCACTTCTACAACTCCAGCTCAAACGAAATTTAAAATCTAAACTCACAAAACACTAGGAAATCAAGATATACTGTCAAAAAATAACAAATCAAAAAAAAAAACTTTTTAGAATTTTTTTGGGACAACTTTTTTTTGTTTTTTAAAAAGATCAAAATCCCAAGATTTAGATTTGTGAAAACAAACCTAAACCTATACTCTTGATACCAAAATGATAGTGATACTAATCGATGTGACTAAAATGAAAACATGGAATTAACAACACAAATTGAAGGTAGAGGGATAGATTAGAAAGAGGGATGAGAATAGAAGAAAGAAAGGCTTAAATGAATTCACAAATAGAACAAGGATGAAGAGAACTCAATAAAATGTACGAGAAACCAAATTGAATCCATAATATGATAACTCGATGATCAACCAAGGAAAGAAGATAAAACAAGCAATTCAAATCACCCTAATCACTCGATCTAAGCTAACAATTGGAATTGAACCCAATCACTACCCTAGCCTATATTAACCAAATATCAAGTTTTTTCAATACAATTCAATCATCCAAATCTAAATATGAAAATTGCTAAGGTAACTATTTATAGTTATTGCCTTTACAAAAATAGCCTGTTAAAAAACAGCCCAAAAGTGACTATTTTGGAAATAACCAATAAAGGCGCTTCTTGATTGAGCAAATGGCATCTTAATCTCCCATGGTATTTTGTATTAGTTGCTCCATGGCTTTCTTCGGGCTCCAAGCTATCATCTTTATGTGAAAGCCCCTCCTAATGTGGTCCTAGCTAATTGTACCCGTATCACGACATCCTTGTTTACTTGAGAAGTAGGTAGGGGCATGAGCAGCATTTGAGTTTTGTGCTTCACACTCTAAGCGATAAGAAGCTTTATGCCAAGTTCTCATAGTTCAAGTTCTAGCTTGAGTCTGTAGCATTCTTGGGGCACGTGTTGTTCTATTAGGGTAGACCCAATGAAGATTGAGGCAGTTTGTGATTGGGCAAGGCCCACTTCTCCTATCGAGGTTCACAATTTTATTGAGGTGGCAGGTTACTACAGATAGTTTGTTGAGTGGTTCTCTTATATAGCAGCACTACTAAATAGATTGACTAGCAAGGATGTTCTGTGCTAGTTATTCAATGAGTGTGAGGTGAGCCTTCTGAAGCTCAAGGTATTAGTCATGTTAGATCTTATTTTGAATCTTCTAGTTGAGGGTGAAGGGTTTTCAGTGTATTGAGATACTTCAAGTGTTAGTTTAGGTTGTGTTTTGATACAGCAGGGTCGAGTTATTGCATATGCTTCTAGAAAGCTGAAGGCGTAGGAGTGCAACTACCCTACTTATGACTTAGAATTGGCAGCAGTGGTTTTTCCACTTAAGATTTAAAAGTATTACTTATATTGTGTTTGCTTTAAGATATTCACCAATCATCAAAACCTGCAGTATATTCTTAGTCAAAAAGAGCTTAATTCGAGGCAGTGCAAGTGGGTAGACTTGGTGAAGGACTATGATATTTCTAGTCCATACCATTCGGGTAAGGCAAACATAGTAGTAGATGCCTTAAACCTAAAGGCGGTGTGTATGGGGTGTTTGGCCTTTATTTCTATTTTGGAGTGAGCATTGGTCTTGGATATCATGTTCATAGCCAACAGGTTGTTTCGGTTTGATATTTTTGACCCCTTGAGAATTCTTGCTAGTCTTGAGGCCATGTCTACATTGATTGAGCAGATTCAAGTGCTACAGTTTAAGGATATGGCATTCAATTTCAGTTGTAGAGGGGTGAAGTCGAGAAGGCTTACTTAGATTGAGAGAGTGTTTTGAGATTTGAGGGTTGTATTTTCATTCTAAGGGTTGGTGATGTGATTTAATTTATATTGTAGGAGGCACATAACTTTAGATAGTCCATTCATCCTGGTGTATCCAAGATGTATATAGATTTTATATAGCATAACTGGTGGTTCGGGATGAAGATGGTTATAGCATACTTCGTATCTCGATGTTTGTGTTGCCAGTAGGTAAAGGCCGAGCATTTGAGAATTGGTGATTTACTTCAGAAGCTACCCATTCCTAAGTGGAAGTAGGAGCGGGTTATAATGGATTTTATTATGGGTTTGTCATGCACTTCTCGAGGTTCTAATAATATTTAGGTCATTATTGATCAGTTGACCAAATCTGCTCTTTTAATATAGGTTCAGATATCCTATAGTACAGAGAGGTTGGCTCAGATTTATGTTCATAAAATAGTCCATTTGTTGGGGGAATGAGTATCCATCATCTCTGATAGAGTCTCTTTGTCCACCTTCTACTTTTGGAGGGCATTTTAGGAAGAGTTAGGTACCCTGGTTTATCTTAGCAGAGCATTTCACCTTCATACCAATGGGCAGTCTAAGTAAACTATTCAGGTTTTGAAAGATATATTACAGGCTTAAATGATTGATTTCAGAGGTTAGTAGGATTGGTTTCTTCATTTGGCAGAGTTCTCGTATAATAACTGCTACCATTAGAGCATTTAGATGGCCTTGTTCGAGGCATTGTATGGTAGATGATGCTAATCACTTTGGTTGGTTTTGAGATTTTAGAGTCTAGGCCACGAGGTACCGATTTGATATGAGAGTCATTGGATAGAGTTTGAGTTGTTCAGGATAAGCTATGATCAGCTTAGAGCAGGCAAAAGAGTTATGCTGACTGTAGGCTTTGTGATTTGAGGTTTGGGGTCGTTGATTGGGTTTTTCTTTGAGTATCACCCATGAAAGGCATGATGAGGTTCTGGAAGATGGGCAAGCTCAGCCCAAGGTATATCGATCCTTTGAGATTTTACAAAAAATTGGGAATGTAGCTTATGAGTTAGCCTTGCCTCCAGTATTCTCTTCCATTCACCCTATTTTTTTTGTGTTGATGCTCCAGTAGCACTCAGTTCAGTTCAATGATAGGTTGACCTTCACGGAGGAGCCAATTTCTATTCTATCCAGATATATCACACGGTTGCATTCGAGGGAGATTTCAGTGGTAAAGGTTCAGTGGAGACACCATCAGATCAAAGAGGCTACCTGGAAGATGGATCATGACATATGAACTCAGTATCCTCACCTGTTCGATCCTTCAGGTACTTCATGACTCTTGACTTTTGCTAATGAAATTCCTTATAGTTGTGGATGTTATAAAAACCCTCCAGGTCATTTTTCTCTTTTCCATTTTTTTTGGGTTTAGAGTTATCTTATAGTTGCCAAAGTCATTTATGACTTGCTAGGACAGATAGTTCGGCTCCTGGGTAGTTCCTTTGGTATTTTTATGCTAATTTCCCTATTTTGGAGCTTTTAGAGTTGAGAAATAGGTCTTTATCTTAAACTTCAAGTAAATAGCCTTAGATGAGAATTCTGACAGTTCCAATAGCTCTAGAATGTAGATTTTAGTCTAGAGGGACCATTTGTTTGGGTCCCAAGGCTTTCGGGCTCATTTTGAGCTATTGGTTTAAAATTGATCAAAATGAAACAGTGGGTATGGGTCCAACTTTTTATGGGAACTACCTCTGTTAAGAATTTGAATGGTTCCATTGAGTCTGGAATGACAATTTTGGTATGGTAGAATATTTCATTTGCATGCACGAGACTCCGAACTAATCGTCTACACCCGATCGGAATATTTAAAAATAGCTAAAAATTTGTTGGTGTATTTGATCATCTGCAACAGCTAAAGTGCCCCTTTTACCACTTTAGCGGCTAGGGTGTTGCTTTTGTAGTGCTTGATGGCGCCAGCACTAGCCTCTTAGGCGGCCCCTTATTCGCATTAATAGAGTCGCTTTAGCAGCTAAAAGTTTATTTTAGTTTATTTGAGTTACATCACCAGCGACCGCTTGTATATTTGGCATTTGTCTAGTACTCCTTGTGTATAGCGGCTCTTGTACTAGGTTTACAAGGTCTTGGGGGACTCATTTTTTATATTTTGACCTTTACCCTCATTTTGTATGCATGTCTTGTATTTTTTCCCCTGTTAGTTACTTTAATTACTGGTTTATCCCTGTCCTCCTCCCTTCCGCCTGCTAACCCGTTACTCATCGTTCTAGGATATGGTTTTTTCTTACTTACTGGCGGATTATAGTAGGTTCCATCATGACCTAAATTTTTGGGTCGTGATAGAATTTGATTTAATAAGGGTTATGGGGTCTTGTCTCGGTTAGCCTTTATGTTACTCGTGGAGGCTTCACTAGACAGATGGTATTTGGTAGTGCAATTCTTTCATTCATTCTAGTTATGTCTTAATAAAGGAATATTCTTTTCATGATTTAGTCCACTATTATTGTCTATGTTTCTGCATTAATTTCATTTACCATATTACTCTATAGATATGCTATGCCAAGGGTTCTACTAGATCACTAGTGAGCAACTGGATAGACTCAAGGCTAGGGTGCAAACTCGGGTCGTGACACATCCTATATGGCAGAATAGAGGTAGGCTGCATATCAGGAAGAATAACTATCCAAAATTATATCTCCTTATCAGGAGGGACTACGAGAAGATCATCAGGAAAGACCTCAGGAAACTCATTTAATATGGGGACTGACTGAAGAGAAGGGGTTTTGATAATAGAATATTTAACCTGAACTAGATGGTAAATGATACCCTTAGAAATCATTTTCCTAGCCTTGAAATGAGAGATGAAATGAACTTTTGGTACGACTGGACAACCCTTCCACTCTATGATGGGTTCATTTGGAAACTAAAATTTCACAATTTGGGTCATATAATTAACTGAAGGATAATAAGAACATAACCAGTTCATGCAAAAATTGACATCAAAATCTACCATATCTAACTCTACTAGATCGGTCATGGTATCTCTATGAAGAATGGACAAGATTCAATTCCTATAAATTCGTCTAACAAAGGCTGACTCACCAACTGGGGTGGGAATAGAGAAAGGCTTTAGGAGTTTATCGGGACTGATTTTAAATCTAATAGTAACATAAGGAGTCACGAATGATAAGGTGGCTCCCAGATGTAAAAAAAAATAAACATCAAGAGAGAAAACTTCCAACATACTAGTGTTGACACTAGGGGAACTCTTCTAATCCTGACTGCTGGATAAAGCATAAAAGACGTTCAAACCACTATCAGAACCTGAAGCATTACCTTTCTAAGAAACATCCCACTGGGGATGATGAAGTAGTTTGGGCTCCACTTCCCCCATTTCCCTTCCTAGACGAAGGGCAATCTCTCAACATATGGCCATGCATGAGCTTGTCAGCATTTTCGTCAATCTTTTTTAATATATAAATTTGATATGCTTTGAGTTGCTGAGGGTCTGTCGGAAACATTAAGAGATAGTGGTAAGGCATGTACACTCTATCCTCGATCCCCAAACCCCACTTTGTGGAATTTCACTCGATATTTTGTTGTTGTTGATAGGCTTTGAATTAGATGGATGGTTGCATTTCAATTCTTTTTGAAAAGTGAACGGAAGTGCTCCCTCTGTTCACTTTTACTTGTTCATGATAGACTTTGCACTCCTTTTAAAAACACTAGTCTATAGGAACGTGTGTTGCACGTTTACTCCAAAATAATTGACACTGGTTGTTGCAATATATACTCGAAAAATTAGTAAAACCAACTAAACTAACAAAACAAAATCATAAATCTACGTTCTTCTTGATGGTGCTGAGAACATCTATAAAAATAAAAAATAAAAACAAGTGAATTAATATTAATTATATTTTTCTAGATGAATAAAGAAGAAATCTTGCAATCTATAAACTCTCTGGACATATACTATAAAAACATGTATATCCTCTGTCATATACTACATAAAACTTAGATAAAAATGATAAATTACTTTGTAATGGCAACTCCAATACTATATCAATTGGCAACCAATATATACAAATACGTAGTAAATAATGGCAGGTAATTAGGACTTATCGTGCACATGAACCCATCCTAATAAATGTAAATTAGATCTTTTATGTTAAGCTTAAAAATATTTGATTTAATGATTGTGCAGTGTGCACCCATGCCAAGTCCAAGATTTCTTCGTAAACATCTTCTACTTTTTCTTTGTCACTTTTGCAGTTTTTCTTCTAAATTTTCGATTCATGTATTCTATTTCTCTCCATTTTATTTGATGTTTTTCTTTTCAAGTTCAACAGGAAAATTGATTATACATTTCTATTGCTTTCCTTTTTCTTTCTTTTTTTACGTGATTATTAATTCTTGCCCTAAAATTGCATATATTCAAGATCAGAATGTTACTTCTCCTTTTAGTTTTGAACTAGTATACGTACTCGTGTGATGCACGGATAATGTTATAGTATTATTTCTAATCGTTTCATATTGAAATATTTCGTTCGAGCATGTTAAATTATATTACCTTTTTAAAAAGTTCAACTATCAATGCGAAAAAAAAAAGATTTACCTACCCCTTCCCCCCACCTCCATCTCCTACCCCCCCCCTCAATTTTTTTAAATTAAAATTTTTTTACCCCCACCCACCCCAATTCGCTCATGTCTAACCAAATTTATAAAACAAAAAAATCATGTAATTGTAAAAAAAACTTTTATGTTTCATATAAGCCCACAAAGCATCATCAAGATTCCTTGAACAACCCTTTCTATTTGCATTGACTTACTTGGCCAAAATCAATTTAATCTCCCGATTGGACACTTTAACCTACCCACTTGTTTGTGGATGATATAGGGTTGCAACTTTGTGCTGTTTTACCCCATACTTCACTAGTACGACTCTAAACACCTTGTTGCAGAAGTTGGATCCCCCGTCGCTTATAATTGTGCGAGGGGTTCCAAACCTAAAAGATGTTTTTCTTAAGAGATAAGACCACAGTCTTTCCTTCGTTGTCGACCAAGGATATTGCTTCCACCCATTTAGACACATAATCCACATCAACTAGGATGTACTTGTGACCATATGAGCTCACAAAAAAGACCCATAAAGTCAATGCTCCAAACATCAAAAAGCTCTACTTCTTGTATTTTGGTCATGGGCATTTCATGAGGCTTGGATATTGATCCTTAACGTTGGCATTGGTCACAAGTTTTGACCAAGTCATAAGCATTCTTAAAGATGGAAGGCTAGTAGTACCCACTTTGCAATACTTTCCTCGCAGTTTGGTCACCTGCGTGATGTCCTCCAACAGGAGAAGAATGGCAAGCTTGGATAATGCTCCATATTTCAATTTTTGGCATACATCGCCAGATAATATTTTCCGCACATAACTTGAACAGGTAAGGTTAATCCCAAGAATACTTAGTCACATCATGAATAAATATTTGTATCTCTGCAGCAGTCATACGAGCCTTCATTCTAGCCTCTGCAGCCTCTACCGTGCTCCTAACCCAAGGCTTAAGCTAGAATACCAACTTAGACATCTGGGCCTCAGTGTGAGCCTGCCTCTCAAATATTTGTGTCTGTTGATCCACCAACTGCTGCAGGAAGTCCCTCAAAACTGAAACCATACCAGAGGGGGGCGGTGGTGTTGTAGTGCCTATGACCTCATCTTCAATCACCGGGCTTGTTCCCTCAGTAGATGCATGCACTATCTCTGGTATACTCACCAATGTTGGAAAGGGAATAGGTGTACTAATCAGCTCCTCTCTATCTTCAGGCCCTTCAAAAAAGGTTGCTCTTGATGACACGAAAGGTTGAGACCTCCGGGGAAGAACTGGGTGAGCTTCCCGCTGCTGCATCAACCTAATATCTACAATGCGGGTCACCTCAATATAATGATCTACTGCAGGCATCTTAAACACACCAGCATTATCACATAGTCCCTGAATCAGATAAGGGAAAGGGATGCTGGTAAAATCTCTAAAGGCGCGCTCATGGATCTCCCTAACGATGTAGCAGGCGATATTAATGTCATAGCCGGCAATGATGCTTGCTACCAAAATAGCTCGATCCAAAATGAGTGAATTATCAGCATTAGTGGGACCCAAATGGTGCCTAACCACCGACCACCAAAACTGGCCCATAAAGTGGAGTGTGGACTTCTTGATATCCAGCTTCCCAGTTACCCAACTAGCATCGACACCTTCCTTTGCTATATACCCCGCAATCCATTATAGTAACTTCAACCGTTGATCGACGTCCCTCATTTTAGTCCTATTTATGACAGTCTTCATACGGTGATCAAACTCAACAGTCGTGGATGGAAATGGACGTTCAGCACCAAATAAGAATCTGTGGATGGTCTGCTCAGAGATATCTACTCTAGTCTCCCGAATCATAGTTTGAGTCAATGGTGGTTGGTCCCGAAGCCACTTCTCAATAGGTGTGATCAACTCAACAGACTAAGCATAGGAAGCATAAAACTCATCGACCAACTCTGGGCTATAGTGACCAGGAGGCTCTGCCATCTACCCAAATCCATAATGATCAAACACTACCTTAATATCAGGTAGTACCTTTAACACCTTTAGCTGATACCGAGGCTCCTCAGTAATATTGCATCTACACACTCCTTGCTCAGTAAGTTCGGCATCCTTTTCATAAAAGTCCCTCATACCCTGAACACACCATCGCTGGGAGGAAGTCGTGGAATTTTACCCCCAGTGCTAGAAATAGATGTTGTCGCATCAACCATAGAATCATCAAATCCTTTAGCACTTTCCTCAGATCCAAAAACATCAACCTCTTGTTCATTACTGGTTACCAAAGCATCCTCCCCCTCTTCAGACTGGGGACAGAATCAGAAGACTGATCAGGAGCAGCCCGCTTGGCAGGTTGCGGGATAGGCTGAAGTGCGGCCTGGGCAGCAGCTTGTGCTCTAGTTTGTAACCTTGTGGTATGAGGTACCTGTGCAGCATCATCGGTAGCCAACTTGTACACTTCTTTGAATCCACTTTTATTTGACACCGAAGGTTCATCACGCAACCTAGTTGTAAATTCAGGATTTTTGGTTCGAATTCACAAGGAAGATCCCATGTCTCCATGTTTGGGGTTTGTTGTAGGTGGCATTAGGTCTGGTTTTGTTTGTGTTTTTGGCCAGGTAGGTCGGGTTTGGGTCCAGTGGGTCTATTTTGGATTGGGTGGGTTGGATTTTGAGGATTATGGGGTTTAGGTAGTGAGGACTTGATGAATTTCGAATTTGGTATTTGGGAATTTGAGAATTTAGGATTTGGTATATGAGAATTTGGTGAATTGTGGAAAATAGGTTTTATGTTAGGATTTGGATTTGAGAAGGCTTAGTTTGGATTTGAAATTAGGTCGTATTAGAGGAGTATACCAATATATATATAAAAAATTTGGATTGGGTCGGGTCGGATCGGGTCGGATCTTAGGTAATTTTAATTTTCTGATTTTCATGGCACCACCCACATGACGTGGGTAGACCTACATCACGTGGGTCCCCTAACATGGGTAGGGTTTTGAAGTTGTAAATTAATATCTGATTCTTATGGCACCACCCACGTGATATGGGTTGACCTACGTCAAGCATATAATTTATTCTGACTTCTACGGTACCAACCCATGTTACATGGATGAACTTACATTGCGTGAAACATTGTCGTGGGTTGTATTGAACATATTCAGTATCAATATAGTAAGTTCCAGCTAACTTATCCTTCAATGATCAAATCACAACAAACTCAGACCTTGGGTTGCCTCCCAAGCAGCGCCTGATTTAACGTCGCGACACGACATGGCTAGGTTGGCTAATCAGGCTTCACCAACCAACCCATGGGTTGCCTCCCATGAAACGCATGATTTAATATCGCGGCACAACCTGGCTAGCTTGAATACTTAGACTTCATCAAGACTAAGCTCGTCACTCCTTTTTACTTCTTCCGCAGTTTCCAAATAAGACTTCACACGCTGACCATTGACCTTAAAAAGGGCATCATTATCACCTTTTAGCTTAACTGCCCCTTACGTGAACACTCTTATAATCGTGAATGGTCCAGACCATTTAGATCGCAGTTTTCTGGGAAAAAGGCAAAGCCTGGAGTTATAGAGTAGCACCAAATCTCCCGAATGAAACTCTCATCGTTCAATCTTCCGGTCATGATACAATTTCATCTTTTCTTTATAAAGAGCTAAACTTTCATAAACTCATAGATGAAATTCATCTATCTCATTCATTTTATCTAGCCTCACTTTAGCCGCTTCACTCCATTCCAGATTCAACCTCTTCAATGCCCATAATGCTTTATGTTCAAGTTCGATCGACAAATGGCACGATTTACCAAAAACCAGCTGATATGGAGACACAGCAATAAGTGTCTTGAATGCAGTTCGATAAGCCCATAATGCATCATCCAATCTTCTCGCCCAATCAGTTCTATTGGCATTCACTGTCTTTGCCAAAATAGATTTAATCTCATGATTTAACACCTCTACTTGCCCGCTTGTTTGAGGGTGGTAAGGTATGGCCACCCTATGTTTGACACCATATTTTTCAAGCAGAGTTTTGAAAAGCCTATTGCAGAAGTTAGATCCTCCATCACTAATGATTACTTGGGGTGTACCAAATCATGAAAATATGTTCTTTTTCAAGAATGTCGTGACACTTCTTCCTTCATTATTGGGAAGTACAATTGCCTCCACCCATTTAGAAACATAGTCAACAGCTATCAAAATGTATTTCATCCCATGTGAGCTCACAAAGGGGCCCATAAAATCAATTCCCTATACATCAAACAATTCAAGCTTAAGGATAGTTGTCATAGGAAGCTCATGTCTGCGTGAGATATTCCCTTGTCTTTGACATTGGTCGCAGGCCCGAGCATAGTCATGAGCATCTTTATAGAAGGTAGGCCAATAATAACCACATTGTAAGATCTTGTGCGCAGTCTGCGTACCACCATGATGACCCCCAACTAGAGATGAATGACATGCTTCCAAGATACTCATCATTTCAGCCTTCGGGATACACCTTCGAATCATACCATCCGCACATACTCTAAATAGGTAAGGCTCATCCTAGAAGAATTTTCTCACCTCATGCATGAATCTCCTCCATTGCTGGTATGACATATCATCCGGGACTATATCACTTGCCAGAAAGTTGGCAAAATCTGCAAACCATGGGATTAAGTCTTGTGAAGCTGCCAGCACTTGCTCATCTGGAAAAGTATCATCAATATCAAGATCATCCCTTAATTTAAGCACGGCCTCCTCCTCAAGGCATGATAGATGGTCAGCGACCTAATTCTCGGCTCCTTTCGGTCCTTGACTTCAAAATCATATTCTTGTAGTAGAAGCACCCACCGAATCAATCTTGGCTTAGCATCCTTTTTATACATAAGATACCTAAGTGCTGCATGGTCTGTATACACAATTACCTTTGTACCAATCAAGTAAGAAAAAAATTTCTCGAAAGCAAAGACCACTGCCAACAACTCTTATTCAGTCACGGTGTAGTTATTTTGAGCTGGATTAAGTGCTTTGCTAGCGTAGTAAATTGGATGTAAAATCTTCTCTCGTCTTTGGCCAAGAACAGCACCCAAGGCTACTCCACTAGCATCACACATAACTTCAAATGACATCTTCCAGTCTGGTGTGACATAATAGGGGCTGAAATCAGCTTCTCTTTTAGACACTCAAAAGCTTTTAGGCATGTCTCATCAAAAACTAACTTTACCTCTTTCTCCAAAAGTTTGCATAACGGATGTGCAATCTTACAGAAATCCTTGATGAATTTTTTATAAAAGCCAGCATGACCTAAAAAACTTCGAATCCCTTTCATAAAAATAGGTGGGGGTAATTTTTCAATCACTTCAATCTTTGCTTTGTCTACTTCGATACCCTTCTTTGAGATTCGATGCCCCAACATAATACCTTATTTTACCATAAAGTGACATTTGTCCCAATTTAGCACTAAGTTGCACTCCTCGCATCTTTGCAATACCTCAGCAAGGTGAGCTAATCAATCATTAAAAGAGTCTCCTACTGTAACACCCCGTACCTTCCCAACCCAATGTGACAACGTTGAACAATGGTCACTTAGGTGTCGATATGCCGTGAGTATGTAATTTGTAATGTTAGTGATGAGAAAATTGAAATTTGGCCTTGTACATGTGATTAACCTTGCGTAGGAGGTGTTTTCGGATTTTCATGGAGCATTTGTGGGGTTAAAAATCAGGGTAAGAGTACCTCCAAACAAAGGATATTAAGGGTAAGAAGTAAGTTAAAGAATAGGACTTGAAGTATCTAACCAAACCCGCGAAGAAAAGTCGAAAAAAAAAATTCAAAAAAATTTAAGGGGGGGCGCGCCAGAGGGCGTGCCAGGCCACTTTGGGCTAAATATTTTAGCCCAGAGGAATCAATCTAGCATGCCCAATGGCGTGCCAGGCTGGTTTTTCCATTTTTCAAAAGTTGGAAATTTCTTAAGTCCCAAGGGTGCCCGGGGACGTACCGAGCCAATTTTTGCCACGTTTCTTATACATACATGAGAATATACATGAAATGAGTAAAGTATTATATTGGTATGATGAAATTACTCGAGAACAAATTTGGCATCAAAATGACGATTTTACCCTTGTAGTCAAAATAAGCCATACGTGACTAGAATTGCTTGTTTTTGGAATTGAGGCTAGGCGTATGAATTGCATGAGTGGGAATAATTTCATAACGCGTATGAAATGAATTAAACACGAGAAATTATTGATTTTATTGGGTCAAGTGAATTGGGCTCATAAAAGACCCAAAATGTGAAAGAAAGCATGGGCCAAGAATGGGTCAAATGACCCATTCTTCCATTGACTAAGCCACACTTAGCATTAAATTCAAAGAGTGGATAAGAATGAATTTAGAGGTATATAAAAGGAGGAAAAAAATCTGATTTTTAATAAACAACAACACATGCTTTTCTATCTTTTTCTCTAGAACTCTCAAGAACACCCTTTTGGGCTCTCAAACCCTAAGTCATCTTTGGAGCAAGATCACCATTTTCCAAGCTTGGGTAAGTGTTTATGCTTATGTATTAACATATTATATGCATAAGAGATTATGTAGATCATGTTGGTTATGCTTGGAATTGTTAAATATAGCACTTTTTGTTTTTGCTAAAGATTTGTTATCCATGGAATTGTAACTTGAAATATGACTTGTGGGTTTGAAGAAAGAGCATGGTATGGATGAAATAACAGCATGTATGGTGTTGTTATGGTCCTAAACTTGTTATTTTTCTATAAGTGTAAATTATGGGATTTTGGCCGATTTGTTGTTGTGAGGTGTATTGAAGTAAATTGATGGCATAATTGTGATGTTGTGATGATGGATAAGTGTACAGTATGAAATTGGTGTGACATGCTATTTGTTATCATGTATTGGTCAATGTATGAAATATTGTGGGATTATTGGTACAATAATTTCATAAATGGTATTGTCAAGGGGAAAATGACATGTTAAAGCCAAACATATGACTTATTGTTATTGTTTGCCCTTGGAAGGTAATTCGTGGTTAATGTTGGTTACGTTATGTACTTGTGTTGTAGAGTGAAACATAAGGACGGAGCAGGACTATTGTATGCACACTTAAGATTGTAGAATTGTATTGAGAATACAAGGTATGTAAGGTTACTCTTTTCGTATCCTTCTACAACATATTATTCCTATTGACATTGGACTTGTTTCAATTCCAAGAGGCTTGAAGTGTATCAATTCAGGTTGACGTATATTGTATCTATATGTGTCCTATTCTTAGATGACTTATGGTTCACTCATCTCTTATTCATTGATTGAAGTTCCTATGATGTCATAACGTGGTAATTCCTAAAATAACTATCCCAAGAGAGTAAGATGTAAGAGAATATATTTATCCTTGAAAAGCATTTTTCCAATCATGTCATGTTCCAAAGTCCAATAATGTGATGATTATATTTATACCAATCTTTCACAAGTAAAAGTACCAATCTCATAAGATTTCATAAGAGTAATAAAAGAGGTGATGTGCAAGTTAATATATCTACTTCTCATAAGCGAAGACGTCAATCTCATGAAGTAAGAGACGTGAAGTAATTTATATATATGTGTGCTTCAAATTATGTCATGATCCTCAATGTCTCAATCACTCTTAAGAATGGAAGTAAGAATATAAGAGATGTGAAAGAATATAAGAGATGTATAATTAATAAGTAAGCATGGGTGGTATCCCAGGGGTTAAAATACCTAGCATGGGTCGATCCCAATAACTCGGGTGGTATCCCAGGGGCGACAGAAAAACCTAGCATGGGTCGATCCCGATACATCCTAGGGGCGATATAAAAGCCTAGCATGGGTTATGACGGTACATCCCAGGGGAGACACGAAAGCCTAGGGGTCAAAGTACCTAGCATGGGTTAATCTCATCCCAGGGGCGACAGAACAACCTAGCATGGATAGAACAATAAAGATGAATAAATATGAAGACAAGAGAAGTAAAGAACGTAATATACATGGTTCCCCACATACAGAAAGAGAGTTTATTCACGTTCATTAATTCTTTTATATTGATTCCATGATTGTTGTTATTATGTATGATGATTTCTTATGAGCCTTATATACTCAGTACATTCTTCGTACTAACCCCCTCGGGGGACTTACCTTACATGTTGCAGGTGCAGGCATTAGTAGACCTCCTCTGTAGACTGGGGATCATTTGCATAGTTTTGGTGAGCTCCACTCAGTTCGGAGCTTTCTGGGTCATAGTTGTATATTTGTTTTGATATTGTAAGCGGGGACTTTTCCTGACTTTAAGTTGATCTTGTTGATGCATCTGTTAGAGGCTTTTGTAAACATATGTGGGTATATGGATGTAAGAGACGAATATGTAAAAGACGAATGTCCGTTTGACTTGATGGCCCCAAAGGCCAAGTTTCCTAAATGTATATTTATATAGCATATGTTTCCATGATTCGTGTCTTCCGCATAGTCGCATAAGGTATAATAAGATTCATACGAGGTTACGCATACGAATGTTCATGCTCAAAGATTGGTTCTCTCGGGCCATATCGACTTCGGGTGCCAGTCCGGCCTGAATGGGATTTCGGGTCGTGACACCTACAACCAAAAAATCATCCATAAATACCTCAATAGTGTCTTTCACCATGTCATAAAAATGGACATCATGCAATGTTTAAAAGTTATCGATGCATTACATAATCCGAAAGGCATCCTCTTGAGCACAAACATTCCGTATGGACAAGTGAATGTTTTATTCTCTTGGTCTTCGAGAGCGATGAAAATTTGATTATAAACTGAATAACTATCGAGGAAAAAATACCATTCTCTACCTACAAGGCGGTCTAACATCTGGTTCATAAAGGGCATAGGAAAATGGTCCTTCTCGGTCCAAGAATTTAGTTTTCGATAATCCATACAAACTCTCCATCCAGTTACTGGCATCATTGGGATCAATTCATTTTTATCATTTGGAACCATAGTGATTCCTCCCTTCTTTGGTACACACTGCAATGGGCTTACCCACTTGCTATCAGCAATGGGGTAAACTACGCCTGCATCTAACCACTTAATGATATCTTTCTTCATAACTTCCTACATAAGTAGGTTCAGATGACGTTGGTGCTCAATACTTGGTATACACTCAGGAACAAGTTGGATCTTATGAGTGCAAATGTCGGGTTGAATCCCTATTGTCACGCCCCAAATTCCAACGGGGCGGACTGGCACCCGAAGTCGATAAGGACGAGAGAACCAATATTCATCTATGTATATTCATATGCATGTCATTCAAGAAACATCATCATCACGTATACATACTAGATGCTAATAGTGGAAGTTATGGAAACATGTGATACATACATATGTGAAACTTGGCCGTCAGGGCCATTAAGTCAAAATGGACATACATCTCTTACATTCATATTTCCACATACGTCTACAAAGCCTCTAACAGATGCATACACATAAGCATCATAAAGTCGGGACAAGTCCCCGCTTTATACAACATTTACAATACCAAAACAAATGTATAATTGTGACTCGGAAAGCCCCGAACCAACTGGAGCTCACCAAAGTTCTGCAAATGATTAGAAACCTACTGTGGAGGTCTACTAGCACGCACCTGCACCTGCAGCAAGTAAGGTAAGTCCCCCAAGGGACATCAGTACAAAGAATGTACTGAGTATGTAAGGCCATAAGAAACTGTATGATACATAAATACTTCAATGAACTCAAATACAAATGAATAACCAATATGGATAAGTCACCATTTTGTATGTTGGGAACCATGTGTATTGCTTTCATTACTTTCTTTGCTTCTTTACTTCTATGTTTGTTCATTATTACTTGTGTCACTTTGTACCCGGTCCCCGACTGATCAGTGGGTCTTAACATAACATAATGTTATGATGGGATCGGCTCGATCTAGGATTATGCCTCTAGAGCTACCACCCATAAATCAATACATCAGGCTCAGCTCGAGCTAGGTTATTACCTCTAGAGCTGCCACCCATAAACCAATATATCAGGTTTGGCTCGAGCACGGTTCTTACCTCTAGAGCTACCCCCTGTCAGGTTCTGTCCTAGCTAGGCTTATGCCTCTAGGACTAACCCCTAATCCAATAATCTCAGGATCGGCTCGATCTAGGCTTATGCCTCTAGATCTACCAGCGGTACTCTTACAACCAACAAATACGTATTACTTTATTTCTTACTTTTGAGAGATTTATACAATGATAGTCATAACATTATTTGAACTTTGGAACATAACATTATTGGACCTTTGGAACATTAGTCAATGAACATGAGACATGTGAATCACAATTGATCAATGAGTAGGGAACATGTGATTAATAAATTTGATAACCGGAAATGGGATACCTTAGAACATTTTGAAATAGAACAAATACAATGTCAATGAGAACACTTTGTGCTGCAGAAGGATACGAAAAGAGTAACCTTACATACCTTATATTCCCAATATGAATACATAGTCCTATGTGTAAATACAATAATCCAGCTCGTTCTTTACGTGTTACTCAACAACACAAGTTCATAACGGAGCTCACGTTAACAACTAGTTACCTTACAAGTGCACAAGACGACAATGAACTACATGACTGCCATATAACGTCATTTCACCCTTTACAATACAATCCACTACATTACCATACCAACAACACCATAACATTCCAAACATGACCAAGACATCATAAACCAATAGCATTTCATACTAAGTTTACCCTTTACGCTTCCTCATTATCATTACATCACAATTATTCCATCAAGTCACCTCAATACCTTCCATAACAACATATTACCAACAATCCATAATTGTTATAATCCACCATGCCTCCAAACGACCCCTTAAATTCATTCAAAAGGTATCATAAGTTGATAATTAAATCCAAAAAGGGTATAGGGGCCCTCGGGGATCAAAGAGAGACAAAAACATACAAAACCAAATTCTGGGCTGACCTGCGAAGCCACCTACTCATTAAGGTGGATGACATGATGCTAGAAGTGCCCTATGGCCTTGTCCAGATCCACCTGTGTTGGCATCAGCGGCCGCAGGTGCTCCAGACACGAGGACGGATGCCCGTTTCGGCCAAAAAGGGTCTCTTTTAGGTCCTTCTTTGTAATAAATGGTCCATGTCCATGAATAAACTTCCTTTTAAATAATTTAGGTCAACATAGATGCCAAAAATCAACCATGTTTTCACAACACACATGAACATCACCAAAACCACATTTTTCCTTCAATACACCACCAAGTCCATGCACAATTTTGCAATAACAATTCCAAAAATTATGTACAAGGATAAAAATATTTAAGGCTATAATCACATATCACATTTCAATATTGAATCTATAAAGTTCACTTCCTTCAAGACCACAAGTCCATTTTCAAGTTTATAAGGCAAAACACTTTTTCGATTGCAAAAATAGACAGTTTTACACATAGTGAATTGTCCAACACTTTGCCAACATAACCAACATGATTTATACACCATATTAAGAATATTATATATTAAACCATGAGAATAAATACTTACCAAAGCTTGCAAGAGAGTGATCTTTTCCAAAGGAATGAAGGCTTAGGGTTTGTGAGTAGAGAGAAATGTCTTGAATATTCTAGAAAAAGGCATGTGTGTTGATATGAATAAAATCTTATTTTTCCTTACTTTATATAGTACTTAATGGTCATCCTTATCCAATTAAATGCATGTTTGCTTGGTCAAACCCAAGAATGGGTCATTTCCACTTGGGCCATGTCTTTTGTCTAATTTTGGGCCTCAATTGAGCCCAAATAGCACAAGATTTATTTAAGCCCAACAATTTAATGCATAATTTACCAACTCTCTCATGTTTAAATTATTGCATAAATGTTAAGGTAGTCTCATGGGTTCGGGAATGTACGGTATGTTACATTCTTCCCCCCTTAGAAACATTCGTCCTCGAATGTTAGTGACATTATTCAAGTTAAACAATTGCAAGTCTAGGATCATTCTTCATGTTATCATATATATACATAATGCTTATAAATACTTACTTGTTATTGTTCCGCTCTCGTATCTTGATCTTTTTGACTTCATCATTTCTTCAGCTTCCCAAATGATCTCTTCTATTTGTTGATTTCTCCAAAGTATTTTTACGAAAGCTACGTCTTTATTCCTTAACCTCTTCACTTGTCTATCAAGAATAGAAACAGGTATCTCCTCATTGGTAAGATCCTCAGAAACTTCTACATCTTCAATGGGAGCAAAATGAGATGGATCTCATATGCACTTTCGAAGCATCGAAACATTAAATACTGGACAAACTGTGGAGAGTTCTTGAGGTAGTGCCAATTCATAAGCAACTTGCCCAAATCTTCGGACAATTTCATATGGCCCTATATAACGGGGACTCAACTTCCCTTTCTTTCTAAATCGCATTACCCCTTTCATCGGTGACACCTTCAAGAATACCCAATCACCTATGGTGAATTCGAGCCCTCTTCGTCTGACATCAGCATATGACTTGTGTCGAATTTGGGCCATTTGTAGCCGTTGTTGAATCACTTTAAGTTTCTCCATAGTCTGATGAACAAGATCTGGCCCAAGAAAAGTAGTTTCACCCACTTCAAACCATTCGATTGGTGATCTATATTTCCTTCATTACAAAGCTTAATACGGTGCCATTTTAATACTTGAATGATAGTTATTGTTGTAAGCAAATTCAATAAGAGGCAAATGGTCATCCCAACTGCCTTGAAAATCTAATGTGCACGCTCGTAGCATATCTTCAAGTGTTTGGATAGTACGTTCTGCTTGTCCATCTTTCTGAGGATGGAAAGCCGTACTCAGATTCACATGTGTTCCCAAACTCTGCTGAAAAGATCTCCAAAAATGAGCGCAGTAAATTGAGCTCTCCTGTCTTATATAATGGAGATCGGAATCCCATGTAATCGTACTATCTCTTTCACATACAACCTTGCATAATCTTCACCTGTATAGGTGGTCTTGACTTGTAAAAAATGCGCTGATTTGGTAAGCCTGTCAACTATGACCCATATGGAATCAAATTTCCATAGTGTACGAGGCAAACCTCTGATGAAGTCCATATTAATCATGTCCCATTTCCATATTGGAAGATTGATACATTGCATGTAACCTCCAGGTTTCTGATGCTCTACTTTCAGTTATTAACAATTTGGGCATTGAGCTACAAATTCTGCATTGTTCTTTTTCATATTTCCCCACCAATACATTTCTTTCAAGTCATGGTACATTTTGGTAGCTCCCGGATGAATGAAATATCGCGAATGATGCACCTCTGTCATAAATCATTTCCGCAGCTTGTCTACATCCGGTACACATAATCTACCTTGGAATTGAAGTACCCCTTCTTGTGTAAGATCAAAGGCCTTAGTCAGACCTTGTTGTACATTTTGTTTCAGCTGCAATAACATAGGATCCACAAACTGCTTCTCTTTGACTTCAGGTAGTAATAAAGATTCTGCCGCATTTTGTACAATAACCCCTTCATCTGAGGATTCAATAAGACTAACCCCCAAGTTGGCTAATTGATGTAGATCCTTGACCAAGTCTTGCTTTTCCGTCAATTGGCCACTAGTGCCTCCTATTGCCTTGCGGCTCAATGTATCCTCTACCACATTTGCTTTTCCTGTATGATATAGAATATCAATATCATAGTCTTTTAAGAGCTCTAGCCACCTTCGTTGCCTCAAATTGAGTTCTTTCTGCTTAAAGATATATTGCAAACTTTTATGATCAGTATAGATATCAATATGAACTCCATAAAAATAATGATGCCATATCTTTAAAGCAAATACCACCGCTGCTAACTCAAGATCATGTGTGGGATAGTTTATCTCGTGTGGCCGCAACTTTCATGAGGCATATGCTATTAAATTACCGTGTTGCATCAATTGACACCCTAGACCAACTCCAGAAGCATCACAATATACAGCATACCCCTCTGTGCCTTCCGAAAGTACCAATACCGGTGTAGAGGTCAATTTATCTTTTAGTTCTTGGAAACTTTTCTCACATGCATCATTCCATTGAAACTTCATTGCCTTGTGCGTAAGCTTCGTTAAAGGTGCAGCAATGGAAGAAAAACCTTCAACAAACCTTTGATAATAACCTGCCAACCCAAGGAAGCTACGAATTTCCGTAGGCGTCGTAGGCCTTGGCCAATTCTTCACCACTTCAATCTTCTGTGTATCAACCCGTATCCCTTCATCTGACACAATGTGACCCAAGAATGTGATGGATTTTAACCAAAATTCACATTTAGAGAACTTTGTATACAACTTACGCTCAAGAAAGAATCTGTAACGCTTGTCGTAAGTGCTTAGCATGGTCCTCTTATGATCTTGAATAAACCAGGATGTCATCTATAAATACCGTCACGAACACGTCTAGAAATCGCTTAAACACCTATTCATCAAATCCATGAACACAACTGGTGCATTTGTTAGTCCAAATGACACAACTAAAAATTCATAATGGTCATACCGTGTTCGGAAGGCTGTCTTGGGTACATCTTTTTCTCTAACTCTGACTTGATGGTAACCCGACCTCAAGTCAATCTTTATAAAACATGTAGCACCCTGTAACTGATCAAACAAATTGTCAATTTTGGGGAGGAGATATTTGTTCTTGATCGTTACCTTATTCAATTGCCGATAGTCAATGTACATTCTTAATGTGCCATCTTTCTTTCGTACAAATAATACCGGTGTACCCCACGGGGACATACTAGGACTTATGTCCAGCAAGTCTTTCAATTGCTCCTTCAATTCACACAATTCTGCTAGAGCCATTCTATACGGGGGAATAGAAATAGGCTGAGTGCCTGGATTTACATTAATGCCAAACTCTAATTCTCGTTCTGCAGGCAAACCGGGAAGATCCTCAGGAAATACATCAAGAAATTCGTTGACCACTTAAACCGACTGACGAATTAGTGGTTCCACTTCAGTATCTTTCACTCGTACTAAGTGACATATGTACCCCTTGGCAATCATTTTCCTTGTTTTCAGATAGAAAATAAATTTTCCTCTTGGTGCCCCCACATTACCCTGCCATTCAAGACCTTCTTGGCCCGGCAATCTACCGTGGTATAACAAGAAGCCAACCAATCCATTCCTATTATCACATCAAAATCCACTATGTCTAGTTTAATGAGATCGGCCAGTGTATCATGACCACACACAGTTACCACACAATTACGATATACTCTTTTTGCAATAATATATTCACCAACTGGTGTAGATATTTCAATTGACTCAATTAATAGTTCCGGTGTTTTTACAAGTTTTGCAGCAATCAATGGAGTAACATATGACAATGTAGAACCCAGATCAATCAATGCATATACATTATACAAAAATATGGATAATGTACCTGTGACTACATCAGGAGAGACCTCTGAATTCTGCCGGTACACTAGAGCATAAGTACGATTCAGGGTTCCACTAAAACTGGCTGCTCCTCTGGCACCCCTACCACAACCAGTAGGCTATATACCTCGACCTAACGAAAGAACCGATGATGATGATGCAACAGCTGATCCCGTCGGTCGTGCTATACCACCCATGCTCCTCTGTGAAGACTCTCTCATCATGTACCCAAACATACTACACCAAAAGCAAGCATTCATCCCTAACCGGCATGTACCTGAATGAGTACACCCGCAGTGCTGACACTACTGATGAGAAAATCCTGTTGCCTGTGATTCGTGAATTCCACTACTCTGCCCAAATTGACTACCTCTAAACCCTCGGAATTGAGCTTGAGTGTCTGCTGTGTAATAAGAGAATAAGGGTCTAGGCGGTCTAGGAAATATCCGAGGCCTAGATTATCCTTGGGACACCATAGACTGTCCCATAGGTATAGCTCTTTTGGACTGTCCTCTTTCAGATTCATGTACCCTTCTTCTCTGTCTTTGATCCTCCATTTTCTGGGCGAAGGCTTGTATTCTGGCTATGTCCATATCTTTGTTCAAGGCAGCAATGGTGAAGTCCCTTACCAAATATGGCTCTAATCTATCCACATATCAATGGACTCTGTCTATCATTGTAGCCACTACATTCGGAGCATATCGGGCCAAGGAATTAAACTGAAGACTATATTCTCTAACACTTATGTTCCCTTGACGTAGATTTAGAAACTGGTCTGCACGTGCCTCCCGAATCTCATATGGGAGGTAATGATCAAGGAATGCCATTTGAAATTCTTCCCAACCAGCTGTAAGTGCATCAATACCCCTTGATTTTCTCCTGTCTTCATACCACAATATAGCTTCACCTTTCAATCTATAGGCCGCAAGTTCAACTGTTTCAATACCAGTCACGTGCATAACTTCTAGAGACCTCTGGATTTGATCCATGAAGTCCTGTGGATCTGCCTTCGGATTTGACCCAGTGAATATAGGAGGGTCTAATTTCAGAAAATCCTGTGTCCTACGACTCGCCACTCTAGTCGCGTCATCCTCATTTGTCGTTGGACCAGCTCGTCCTTGACTTTGTGCAGCAACTATCTGAGTCAACATATGCACTGCCTTTCTTAAATCCTGGTCAGTGGCTTTCAATGGCGGTTCTGCGGGTACTTCTCTATCTCTTGGCTCTTCCTGAGATGGAAAAATAGAAGAAGCCCGCAATGCAATTTCAGTGTTAGCTCCACCTTGACTAGCTTGGTCAGGTGATGATTTACTCATTCCTTCACCAGTAAGCATATCTACCTGTTTACCTTTGCCTCTACCTCTTCTTGTCATCGACATTTTACTATACACAAGAAAACCAATTCCAATGGTTAGATACGATTCCACTTACAACATTGGCTCTATTGCACAATCTAGAAATGAAGAAAGGAAACAACTCCTAAATGTCCCGTAGCCTCCTACTTATAAATGTGGTGCACAACACATCCATAAGCAAGACTCTACTCAAACACGACTTTGTAGAAACCCTTAGGATGACCTGCTCTGATACAACTTTTGTCACGCCCCAAATTCCAACCGGGCGGACTGGCACCCGAAGTCAATAAGGCTCGAGAGAACCAATCTTCATCTATGTCTATTCATATGCATGTCATTCAAGAAACATTATCATCACGTATACATACTAGATGCTAATAGTGGAAGTTATGGAAACATGTGATATATACATATGTGAAACTTGGCCGTCAGGGCCATTAAGTCAAAATGGACATACATCTCTTACATTCATATTCACACATACGTCTACAAATCCTCTAATAGATGCATACACATAACCATCTTAAAGTCGGGACAAGTCCCTGCTTTATACAACATTTACAATGCCAAAACAAATGTACAATTGTGACTCGGAAAGCCCCGAACCAACTGGATCTCACCAAAGTTCTGCAAATGACCGTCAACTTACTATGGAGGTCTACTAGCACCTACACCTGCAGCAAGTAAGGTAAGTCCCCCAAGGGACGTCAGTACGAAGAATGTACTGAGTATGTAAGGCCATAAGAACTGTATGATACATAAATACTTCAATGAACTCAAATACAAATGAATAACCAATATGAATAAGTCACCATTATTTATGTTGGTAACCATGTGTATTGCTTTCATTAATTTCTTTGCTTCTTTACTTCTATGTTTGTTTATCATCACTTGTGTCACTTTGTACCCGGGCCCCGACTGATCAGTGGGTCTTAACATAACATAACGTTATGTTGGGATCGGCTCAATCTAGACTTATGCCTCTAGATCTACCACCCATAAATCAATACATCGGGCTCAGCTCGAGCTAGGTTATTACCTCTAGAGCTACCACCCGTAAACCAATATATCAGGTTCGGTTCGAGCTAGGTTCTTGCCTCTAGAGCTACCCCCTGTTAGGTTCGGTCTGAGCTAGGATTATGCCTCTAGGACTACCCCCTGATCCAATAATCTTAGGATCGGCTCGATCTAGGCTTATGCCTCTAGAGCTACCACCCATACTCTTACAACCAACAGATACGCATTACTTTATTTCTTACTTTTGAGAGATTGATACAATGATAGTCATAACATTATTTGAACTTTGAAACATAACATTATTGGACCTTTGGAACATTTGTCAATGAACATGAGACATGTGAATCACAATTGATCAATGAGTAGGGAACATGTGATTAATAACAATTGATAACCAAAAATGGGATACCTTAGAACATTTCGAAATAGAACAGATACAATGTCAATGAGAACACTATGTGCTGCAGAAGGATACGAAAAGAGTAACCTTACATACCTTATCTTCCCAATATGAATACACATTCCTATGTGTGAATACAATAATCCATCTCCTTCTTTACACTTTACTCTACAACACAAGTTCATAATGGAGCTCACGTTAACAACTAGTTACCTTACAAGTGCACAAGACGACAATGAACTACATGACTGCCATATAGTGTCATTTCACCCTCTACAATATAATCCACTGCATTACCATACCAACAACACCATAACATTTCACACATGACCAAGACATCATAAACCAATAGCATTTCACACCAAGTTTACCCTTTATGCTTCCTCATTATCATTACATCACAATTATTCCATCAAGTCACCTCAATACCTTCCATAACAACATATTACCAACAATCCATAATTGTTATAATCCACCATGCCTCCAAACGACCCCTTAACTTCATTCAAAAGGTATCATAAGTTGATAATTAAATCCAAAAAGGGTATAGGGGCCTTCGGGGATCAAAGAGAGACAAAAACATACAAAACCAAATTTTGGGCTGACCTGTGAAGCCACCTACACCCACATGTGGCTGAGATACACCCACAGGTACCCTCTGGCCTTGTCCAGAGCCACCTGTGTTGGCATCTGCGGCCGCAGGTGCTCCATACACGAGGGCGGATGCCCGTTTCGGCCAAAAAGGGTCTCTTTTAGGTCCCTTTTTTGCAATAAATGGTCCATGGCCATGAAAAAACTTCCCTTTAAATAATTTAGGTCAACATAGATGCCAAAAATCAACCATGTTTTCACAACACACATGAACATCACCAAAACCACATTTTTCCTTCAATACACCACCAAGTCCATGCACAATTTTGCAATAACAATTCCAAAAATTATGTACAAGGATAAAAAAATTTAAGGCTATAATCACATATCACATTTCAATATTGAATCTATAAAGTTCACTTCCTTCAAGACCACAAGTCCATTTTCAAGTTTATAAGGCAAAACACTTTTTCGATTGCAAAAATAGACAGTTTTACACATAGTGAATTGTCCAACACTTTGCCAACATAACCAACATGATTTATACACCATATTAAGAATATTATATATTAAACCATTAGAATAAATACTTACCAAAGCTTGCAAGAGAGCGATCTTTTCCAAAGGAATGAAGGCTTAGGGTTTGTGAGTAGAGAGAAATGTCTTGAATATTCTAGAAAAAGGCATGTGTGTTGATATGAATAAAATCTGATTTTTCCTTACTTTATATAGTACTTAATGGTCATCCTTATCCAATTAAATGCATGTTTGCTTGGTCAAACCCAAGAATGGGTCATTTCCACTTGGGCCATGTCTTTTGTCTAATTTTGGGCCTCAATTGAGCCCAAATAGCACAAGATTTATTTAAGCCCAACAATTTAATGCATAATTCACCAACTCTCTCATGTTTAAATGATTCCATAAATGTTAAGTTAGTCTCATGGGTTCGGGAATGTACGGGGTGTTACACCTATAATATCAGCAATGGACCAACCAATAGCCCTTTTAAATTTCTTCAATACTGAAACCAGAGCTTCTACCTTCCATCATGCAAACTCAGCAGAAATGATTATAGGCAAGGTGTTATTGGTTACCAAAAATGCATAGCAAAGGTGAAAAAGAAGATCCTTAAGCTCTAAGATTAGAGGCTCCTCCACAGAAGGGCAAGCCGGTGGGGTCACCCTATTCTTCAAATAGAGATCAAGTTTCTTCGGAGCATAAGTGTAGGATCCCCTACCAACAAGCGTTCCTACCATCTCATCATAATCCTCAATACCATCACTGTCAAAATTCATAACCACAGTTGCAAGAGCTTCTACCCCCAACCTTTCTTCAATTGGAATGACTATGGCACTCTCATCAAGCGTATCACTTACAGAAATTACCTGCATATATTTTGGTTGCTTTTTGGAATGACAAACATTGAAAGTAACTTGTTCATCATTTAACCTGAATTTCATCTGCCCAGTTTCCATGTCAACTAAAGCACGACCAGTGGCAAGGAATGGTCTCCCTAGGATGATAGGAACATCGAAGTCAACTTCACAATCTAGAATTACAAAGTCAGCTAGAAAGATGAAAGATGCAACTTTCACCAAAACATCATGCAGAATGACCATCGGCTTTTTTACAGTTCTATCTTCCATGAGAAGCCTCATAAAAGTCGGTTTTGGTGCTCCCAAGCCCAATTACTTGAACACGGCTAGCGGCATTATGTTAATGCTAGCACCCAAATCACACAGTGCCTTTGCAAAGTTGTAAGACCCGATAGTACAAGGGATTGTGAAAGCTCCTAGATCCTTCTTCTTTTCATCTAGGGAACGCGAAGCAACTGTACTACAATGATGCAAGTTATCTTTCAGCTCAAAACTGACAGTTCTCTTCTTCGTCACTATGTCTTTCATGAACTTTGCGTAATCGGGCATCTGCTCCAAAGACTCAATAAGGGGGATATTTACCGATAGCTCTTCCAACATCGTAATAAACTTCTGGTACTTACCTTCCTCAGCCTTATTTTTCAACCTTTGAGGAAATGAAGGACGAGGTCATGGGATAGTTTTCAATATTTATGGAACCTCCTTCTCCTTCCTCTTTTCAGATTCCACTTTCTTATTAATACTGTTGTCCGCTGCTAAATTTTTTGGGTTCATCTCAACTTTTTCATCGACCACCACTGGCTCATATTTCTTATCATTACCTACGAGAATAGATGGGTTGGTCGTGCTCTTTCCGCTTCTTGTAGTGATGGCCAAACAATGATCGTTATTTTTTGGATTTTGAATGGTGTTGCTTGGAAGAGTGCCTGGTTGATGTTGGTACAATGCCACCGATATCTTCCTGAACTGTTTCTCCAACTATATTATTGCAGTTGAGTGAGATTCAACTTTCTGACTTATTCCCGAAATGTCTGCCCTAATTTCTTTTAAGCAATTTTCTTGGTTTTCTGATCCTTTAACCAATTTGGTAAGAAGGGTTTCCATTCATGAATTTCTATAGTCAGTATCACGATTCCCTGGTGGAACATAAGCACCGTTCTTCTTCTTGTAATCATCTTTTCGTCTCTAGTATCCATCACAATCTCTCTCTCTCCATCTCTATATCCTGACCTGTTGTAATTGTCTCCATAATAGTTCTGACCTTGATTTCCTTGTCTTGAGTTCTAAGAGTCTTGATTAGACCCTTGGCCCTTGGCTCGTAAACCCACCACTTCTCAATCAAAGTATTTAGCTTCCTCATCATATTAATAATTTTCATGCTTAGATGTTTTACCTTGTGCACTTACGGTATGTACCTTTTCCGCATCTCTAGCCACAATCTGTTTGGCTAGCAAACCAATTTCTGTTCTCAGTTGTGCAACCTTTTGAGCTACAGATTCATCCAAAGTCCGTTGTGCTGCTGATGCTCCAATAGTGTATGTACCAGCTGGTGTCTCTGTCTCCCGAGTATACCATCCTCGGTTAGTCTTAGTAATACAATACAAGATCTCTAAAGCTCGTTCCCACCTCACACTCATAAATGCTCTTCTAGTGATAGTATCTGTTATAGCCTTAGTATTTGTATTCAAATCCCTGTGGAAGATTTCAAGTAGACTCCTATCACTCATCCTATGATTTGGCACATTCTGAAGCTTCTTGAACCTTAGCCATGTCTTGTAAAGGGATTTAGAGTTTAGTCATCCTTCAACTGTAGCATCTTGGATAGTGGAAAAAATCTTTCCAGAAATTGATTTCTCAGCTCTTGCCAAGTAGTAATGGAACCTCATGGTAATTCGTCCATCCACAAAGTCGCTTCTCCTGTTAAAGAGAACGGAAACAATCTTAACCGAATACCCTCTTGGTTCGCTCCAGGTAAATTATAAGAAGTGCGAACCCCCACAAAGTTCATCAGATGCATGTTTAGAACATCTGTAGGAAGACCCGCGAATACACCTTTCAAGTTAAGCAGGTGAATCATGGCACTTGTAATGTCAAACTTTATGCCCTGAGGTAACTCTGGTGGAATAATGGCACCAGTCTCAATCGTCTCAAAATAAGCCACATCTTCTTCTTCAGGATCATCATAAACTGGCACATGTGGTCTTTGAGGTGTTTGGTGTTCCCTCAGTCTTCTTTGTCTTTCTTCAGCATCACCCAGACGATGTACTGCTTCTTGTATAGCTCGATTATCTCTATTTGCTTGTGATGCGCCATGGTTACATGGCACTTTCGACGCTTAAAACAAGGAAATTATGCAACAACTTGGGTATGTTTTGTGGGTATGATGTGTTTTCTGTCCTATTTTGCAGGAGAATAGGTTATGGAGGCAAAATGGAGATAAAGTGAAGAATATTGCACCAAAATGGAGTAGCAGAAGATAACAGAGTCTAGATAAAATCACATAGGGGACCCACGGCAGGGACTCACGTGCCGTGAGTCCACCCACATGATGTGGGTGGTGCCGTGAGTCACCCTCTGCAAGGCTGGACAAGACTCTGATTTCCACGACAGCACTTACGTGGTGTGAGTCCACCTACGTGGCATGAAAGGGTGGTGTGAGTCAACTTCTGAAGATGTCTAATTGAGCCTGATTTCCATGACACTCATCTACGTGGCGTGACTTGGCTCCATGACACCAAGTCAAGATACCGTGGAAGTAGCCGACTCTGTTCTCCTATTCAGATTAGGATAGGATTAGCTTTGTATCTATAAATACCCCTGTATAGTCCTATGTGCGAGAGTTAGTCAGTACATTGTTTTGAGAGATATTTTCTACTGTTTCTGAGTTCATAAACATATTCTTGGTTTTGTAGTTACAAACTCTCGCTTCGAGTTTTATTGATAATTGAGATTTCAGTTCTTCTTCATTATTGTGAGTTTACAATCATGTTTTAACCTTTGAATTCTTCTTGTGTTCTTGCAATTATGAGTAGCTAAACTCATTAACTAGGGTTTTGTGAACCATGAGGAATTAACAAAACAGGTTAAGTGCAAAGCAACTTTGAACCGCTGTGAATGCATGTATTGGTATTTCCTTCATTGTGATTGATCTTCTAACGGTTGCAAATGTTAGAAACTCATCTGTATCCTAGACTTGCTTGAGAGAGAGGTATAGATTGGGAAAATGAGATAACAACAGAGATTTGAAGCTATCAACCTTCATCTAATAACTTGAGCCTTAGCGAGAATAGTTATCTGAGATCCAGGACAAGGGTTAGTAGTACGACACTCGGAGACCGAGAGGAGAAGAGTAAAATTCATCTAACCAAGGTTGAGAGACGTTCAGATGAACATATCTTATCAGATTTTGCATGCAACATAGCGGGACGGTTTTGTTAGCACAAGTAACCAGTAGAGATAAGGAATCATTGGGAATCACAGTCCTAGTGTACTTCTCTTATTGTCTACAAACTCGATAAAATCAGCAATAGTTACTGTCACTATTTACTTACAAAACCACCCAGTTTTTACTTATTTGCCAACTACTCGAACAAGAACTTAACCTACTTTCGTCCTATTCCCTTTGGGATCGACCCCAACCTAGTTGGGTTCTATATTTGACAGCGACCGCTTTATACTTCTTAGGAGGCATATTGTAGGCGACATCAAATTTTGGCGCCGTTGTCGGGGAACACAGTTATGGAGTTGATTAGTACTGGTTGGATTTGATTGGTTTTGCTTTTACATGCTTTTGAGGGTACACGACGGTGTATGCCCAATACTAGGAGTTAAGGAAATCCCCTGATTCCACTTGATCTTGAAATTGAAAGGACTCTGAGAGCTAATCGAAGAATGGTCAATACTTACGAAGTTCAGGATCCCGCAGCTGCGGGAGACATTCATCACCAACCAATTCAGCCAGTTGGTCATGAAACATCAGATCAAACTACTAATCGATTGACACGGGAAGATCAAGCTAGGCAAGCTGCTCTTAGACATGCAGAAAGAGATAATCGAGCGATGCAAGAAGCAGCACAGTGTCTGGCTGATAGTGAAGAGCGACAAAGAATACTTAGAGCACAGCAGAGACCATATGTGCCTGTTTATGATGATCCTGAAGAAGAGGATATGGCTTACTTGAACCGGTTGAGACTAGTGCTACCATTCCACCAGAGTTACCTTCGGGCACGAAGTTTGACATTGCTAGTGTCATGATTTATTTGCTCAATTTGAAAGGTGTGTTCGCCGGTCTTCATTCAGATGATCCAAACATGTACGTGATGAATTTTGTGGGGGTCTGCACTTCCTATAATCTGCCTAGAGTTAACCAAGAGGCGATTCGATTGAGATTGTTCCTATTCTCCCTAACAGGAGAAGCGACATTTTGGTTGGCAGAATTACCACGAGGTTCCATCACTACTTGGTAAGACTTGAGGAATCAATTTCTAGAAAGATTTTTCCCACCTTCTAAGATGCTGCAGTTGAAGGATAAGATCTATAATTTCAGACAACTACATTCTGAAGAACTTTATGAGACATGGCTCAGATTCAAGAAAAAGCTACATAATGTGCCGAATCATAGGATGAGTGGTAGAAATTTACTTGAAATTTTCTATAGGGCTTTGAACGCAAACACTAAGGTTGTAGTAGATACTATCGCTGGTGGATCAGTCATGAGTCTGAGATGGGAGCAAGCTTTAGAGATATTAGATCGTATCACTAAGACCAACCGAGGATGGCATACTCGAGAGGCAGATACGCCTGCTGGTACATATGCTATTGGAGCCTCAACTGCACAATGGGTATTGGACGAAACAGTGGCTCAAGAGGTCGCGCAACTAAGGACAGAAGTTGGCTTGCTAGCTAAACAAATTGCAGCCAGAGATGCTGAGAAGGTGCATGTTGTAGGTGCACAAGGTAAAATACCTAGACATGATGATAGTGAGTCTGATGAAGAGGCTAAGTACCTGGATCGCGAAGTGGCGGGTTTTTGAGCAAAAGGCCAAGGGTATAATCAAGACTTTTAGAACTCAAGGTAAGGGAATCAAGGTCAAAACTATTATGGAGACAATTACAACAAGTCGGTACACAGAGATCGAGAACGAGACCGTGATGGTGATTGGAGATAGAAGGATGATTATAAAGAAAAGAGTGGACTTTATGTACCACCAGGAAGACGTGATGCTGAGTCTAGAAATTCAAGAATTGAAGACCTTCTTAATAAACTGGTTATGAGGTGAGAGAGCCAAGAAAACTGTCTAAAAGATATTAGGACAAATATTTCAGGAATAAGTCAGAAAGTTGAATCTCACTCAAATGCCATAAAACAGTTGGAGCAATAGTTCAGGCAGTTATCGATAGCATTAAACCAGCGTCAACTAGGTACACTTCCGAGCAACACCATCCCAAACCCAAAAAATGATGCTCATTGCATGGCTATCACAACAAGAAGTGGAATGACTCTCATTGAGGCACCCAAACAAGTTGAGGGTGTTCAGGCTACACTGGAAGAGCAAACGAACGCCACAAAAAAGGTAAAGGAAGCCCTAAAGAAACATGTTCCATTCCCAAAACTTCCTCCACCTTTCCCTCAACGTCTCAAGAAGAAGGTGGATGAAAATAAAATTGTTAGTGGGGAGATCATGAAAGAAGTTGACAAGCCAAAGACTGATGAAAATGAGGCGAATGCTGAAAATGAGAAAGCAAAGGAAGCCCTACAAATGTTAAAACCCATTCCTAAGCTGCCACCTCCATTCCCTCAGTGCTTGAAGAAGAACAAGGAGGATGGAAAATTTCATAAGTTCATGTCTATATTGAAGCAACTTTCTATAAACATTCCATTGGTGAAGGTGCTAGAACAAATGTTGGGATATGCAAAGTTCATGAAAGAGTTGGTCACAAAGAAGAGAACTGTTAGTTATGAGTCTGTTGGTGATTTGCACCATTATAGTGCAATTGCATCCTGTTCTCTTGTGAAAAATAAAGATGATCCCGGTGCCTTCACAATTCCATGCACAATTGGGGCAGTTAACTTTGTCAGAGCTTTGTGTGACCTAGGTGCAAGCATTAACTTGATGCCACTGGCAGTATTCAAGAAATTAGGTCTGGGAACCCTTGAGCCAATAAAGATGCGGTTGCTGATGGTGGATCGTACAATCAAGAAGCCTGTAGGCATATTATTTGATGTTTTGGTCAAGGTTGAAAACTTCATCTTTCCTGCTGACTTTGTTGTCTTGGACTGTGAGGTCGATTTTGAGATACCCATAATTTTGGGGAGACCATTTTTAGCCACCGGCAGAGCATTGGTAGATATGGAGTGAGGTGAGCTGAAATTCAGGCTGGATAATAAGGAAGTCACATTCAACGTTTGCAGAATTATGAAGCAACCAATGGACATGAGGATGGTTGCAGAAATAAATATTTTAGATGACCCTGGAGGCAAACCCAGGGGATATATTGATGAAGTCTGAGTAATCAAGATATCCACATCGTGTCGCAACGTTAAATCAAGCGCTATTTGGGAGGCAACCCAAGGTGTCTTACTATTCCTACATTTGCTTAGCTTTTTGTTAGTTTGATCAACATTAGACACATGAACCTAGGGTGCCACAGGTATGTTCCTAACTCCCTTGTTTTACTTTGAACTAAGGCATTGGGGACAATGCATACTTATAAGTTGAGGGTGTGAGGTGTAGGTCTATATGTCCTCTTGGGGGGTTTTGTTGTCGTGTTTCTTTTCCCTCAAGTGATATCATAGTAGAACTGGCATGTTTAGGTTTTTATTTATATTATTATGTGTTTTTATGTTTAATTAGGAGAAAAATAGGGAAACCTTAGTGCAGTCGAATTTTGAAAATTATTATACTTTTTGAATGTTAAGGATACCCCTCCTGAAAAATTTTATTTTGAAGTATGTGTGTGTAGCATGTTTATGTGTGACAGCTGTTGGATCTTGTTATGGCACTAGGATTATAGATAAAATAACTATAGCCAGCATTGTATGAATCAGATAGGTAGTAGTTGATAATACAACCCTGTGCTATGTGTGAGTGAGGTCATTACTTAGTTAACTTTATGTGTACAATCCAGAACTTGCCCAGTTAGTCTTGCTTAGGTTATAGGATAGTGGTTAGGAAAGGATCATAGGCCATTTTTTGAATAAGCCCACTTTTAGCCTAAATGACTGACCAAATGAAATAAGTGTCCCTTGATCCCGATTTTGAGCCTGAATTGACCAATTTCTTTCATTAGCCTATTCACCTTCCCATTTTAATTACAATGAACCTGTCTTGGCCCTGGTCCCTCCTTGGACACTGTGTACCTCAACTCAGGCAAATAGCCTAAGTTGAGGGTGGCTATTATAGGGGTGCGTAGATTGATTTGGGTATGAAAAAGGGGGTAATAAAAAAAAAAGAGAAAACAAATTTGGGTGTGAAGAAAAAAAAAAAGAAAAGAAAAAAAAATTGTGTTGTGAAGTTTGAGAAAAATCACACCCAAAATCTGAAAATAAAAGAAAGGAGAATAAGGGAGAATAAAAATGAGAAAGGTTGGAAGTTGGAGCCAAAAATAGTGTAGTGTCAAGGAGGGTTGATTCACCATATCCATATGTACCATACCCGTCCCCAAGCCTACATTACAAGCCAAGTAAAGTCCTATAGTGATCCTAGTCCAACAGTCCGAAAACCTAAGGCGTAGAAAATAAGGGCAAGCCTATGGTATTTCATACACACTGTTTGAACTTCTTTGTGAAAGAGAGTGTTTTGACCGAGTCCCTAATTTGAGATTCATTAGTATACTGTGAGTGCATGGGACTTCTTTGATTGTAAGAGTACATGGGTTGCATTATTAGTTGTTATTTGTTCGAATAATGGCATTTGCATATATGCTTAGTTGTTTGTGCATAACCTGGTACCATCACTTGATCCCTTCTGTGTCATGATAATATACTTCCTGTATACACACTATGGTTTTGATTTGCAAATAGGAGGGGTCAAAAAAGTTTTTGTGCCAAAGGCAATAAGTGACTGCCATAGGTCCCTTAGGTTTCTCTTAGTTAAGCATCGTATATATCTATTTTTGTTTTGTTTACCTGAGGACATGCAAACGTTCTAAGTTGAGGGTGTTGATGTGCCATGGTTACATGGCACTTTCGATGCTTAAATCAAGGAAATTATGCAACAACTTGGGTATGTTTTGTGGGTATGATGTGTTTTTTGTCCTATTTTGCAGGATAATAGGTTATGGAGGCAAAATGGAGATAAAGTGAAGAATATTGCACCAAAACGGAGTAGAAAAAAATGACAGAGTCTAGATAAAATCACAGAGGGGACCCACGGTAGGGACTTACATGCCGTGAGTTCACCCATGACGTGGGTGGTGCCGTGAGTCACCCTCTGCAAGCCTGGACAAGACTCTGATTTCCACGGCAGCACTCACGTGGCGTGAAAGGGTGGCATGAGTCAACTTCTGAAGATGTCTAATTGAGCCTGATTTCCATGACACTCATCTACGTGGCGTGACTTGGCTCCATGACACCAAGTCAAGATACCGTGGAAGTTGCCGACTCTGTTCTCCTATTCAGATTAGGATAGGATTAGCTTTGTATCTATAAATACCCCTGTATAGTCCTATGTGCGAGAGTTAGTCAGTACATTGTTTTGAGAGATATTTTCTACTGTTTCTGAGTTCATAAACATATTCTTGGTTTTGTAGTTACAATCCCTAGCTTCGAGTTTTATTGATAATTGAGATTTCAGTTCTTCTTCATTATTGTAAGTTTACAATCATGTTTTCATCTTTGAATTCTTTTTTTGTTCTTACAATTATGAGTAGCTAAACTCATTAACTAGGATTGTGTGAACCATGAGGAATTAATGAAATAGGTTAAGTGCAAAGCAACTCTGAACCGCTGTAAATGCATGTATTGGTATTTCCTTCATTGTGATTGATCTTCTAACGGTTGCAAACATTAGAAACTCGCCTGTATCCTAGACTTGCTCGAGAGAGAGTTATAAATTGGGAAAAGGAGATAACAACAGAGATTTGAAGCTATCAACCTTCATCTAATAACTTGAGCCTTAGCGGGAATAGTTATCTGAGATACAGGACAAGGGTTAGTAGTGCGACACTCGGAGACCAAGAGGAGAAGAGTGAAATTTGTCTAACCAAGGTCGAGAGACGTTTAGATGAACATACCTTGTCAGATTTTGCATGTAACATAGCAAGATGGTTTTTTTAGCACAAGTAACCGGTGGAGTTAAGGAATCATAGAGAATCACAGTCCTAATGTACTTCTCTTATTGTCTACAAACTCGATACAATCAGCAATAGTTATTGCCACTATCTACTTACAAAAACCCCTTGTTTTTACTTATTTGCCAACTACTCAAACAAGAACTTAACCTACTTCTGTCCTATTCCCTGTGGGATCGACCCCAACCTAGTTGGGTTCTATATTTGACATCGACCTCTTTATACTTCTAAGGAGGCATATTTTGGGCGGCATCAACTTGTCTAAGAGCAGCTTATCTAGCTTGCTCTTTCCATGATAATCGAGCAGTAGTTTGGTCTGTTGTTTCATGACCAACTGGCTCAATTGGTTGGTTATGAATATCTCTCGCGGCTGCAGGATCCTAAATTCCGTCGGTATTCACCAATCTTCGATTAGCTCTCATAGTTCTTTCTATTTTAAGATCAAGTGGAATCGAGGCATTGCCTTGACTCCTAGTATTGGGCATACACCAGCGTGTGCCCTTAAAAGTAAAATGAAATAAATCCAATCAACTCCAACAAGAAAAATACTCAACTCCGTAACCTTCAGACAAATATAATGCGGTCGTTGTATTAAATATAGAACCTAACTAGGTTGGGGTCGATCCCACAGGGAATAGGACAAAATTATGTAGAATGCTAGTCTGAGTAGTTGGCAAATACATGAAACTGGGGGGGTTTCATGAATAAATGGTAACAATAACAATTGTTGATTTTTGGATTCGTAAACAATATGAGAAATACACTAGGACTGTGATCCCCAATGATTCCTTAACTTCACCAGTTATTTATGCTTGAAAAAACTGTGCCACTACATTACATGCAAAATATAACAAGATATGTTCATCTAAACGTCTCTCGACCTTGGTTAGATGAATTTCACTCTTCTCCTCTCGGTCTCCGAGTGTTGCACTACTAACCCTTGTCCTGGATCTCAGATAACTATCCCTGTTACGGCTAAAGTTATTAGATGAAGGTTGATAGCTTCAAATCTCTGTTGTTATTTCCTTTTCCCAATCTCTACCTCTCTCTCGAGAAAGTCTAGAATACAGGTGAGTTTCTAACGTTTACAACCGTTAGAAGATCAATTATAACGAAGGTAATAACAATACATGCATTCACAACGGTTCAGAATTATTTTGCACTTAACCAATTTCGTTAATTCCTCATAGTTCACACAACCCTCGTTAATGGGTTTAGCTGCTCATTATTGTAAGAACACAAGAAGAATTCGAAGATGAAAACATAGTTGTAAACTCACGATAATGAAGAAAAACTCTAAAATCTCAATATTACTAAAAATCCTAGAACTGGTAATCCAAGATTACAAAATCAATAATGCGTCAAAATACTGGAAATATGTCTCAAAATAATGTACTGACTAACTCCTGAACATAGTAGAATACAAGGGTATTTATAGATCCAAGATGAATCCAATCCTAAATAAAATAGGAAAACAGAGTCGGCAACTTTCCACGGTATCGTGACTTGGTGTCGTAGAACCAAGTCACGCCACGTAAGTCAGTTTTGTGGAAATCAGGCAACATTGGACATCTCTAAAGTTGACTCAAGACACCCACCCACATCACGTGGGTGGACTCACGGCACGTGAGTCGTGTCGTGAGTCACTTCTCTGGTGTAGAACCTGGTTCTTTCTTCTTCAGATACTCTATTTTCAAGCATGATTATTCCTTCTTGATCATTTTTCTTCCAAAAACCTATTCTCCTGCAATATAGAATAGAATACACATCATACCCACCAAACATACCCAAGTTATTGTATATTTTCTTAGTTTCAAGCATCGAAAGTGTCATATGATCATGACATATTGGCGGCCTACTGGCAAAATCAAAAATTAGATCCATCATTAGGTCCCTTTCAGCTCAAAGATCACATGCTCTAAAATTGAGCACAATTCGAGCCTTAAAATAGTCCTAAATTAGCCCCAAAAGTCTAAGAGAAATCAAAGAGTTAACCTAAGGAATTGAACAGGCCGGGAAATTACTAATTATCAATGGGAAAATGACCATGGAGCAGAACAAAAATGAATCCTAGCCTTATCTTATGATCTCATATTGTTTCTCCAGGCTTGAAGCCCACAACAATGGTGAAAATTGAGTTGAAATGGGTTTAAAATCATGAAGGGCAAGGTTTAAATAGTACCAACACAGGCCGCAAAAGTAACTCAACTAAAGTGGACATGACCATTAAAGCAGCTTTGCTTAAGTGGATATTTGACCGCTATAGTGCTCCTTGCCATGCTAGCCAGCCCCCGCTAAAGTGGATCCTCAGTCTCTCAAGAGGCTTTGCTAAAGTGACATCACTTAGGTGATGGATGCTAACATAATTATCAGCCACTCCTATCGGGTGCTTAGGATTTATTTAGAACCCCATGCATACAAATGAAATATTCTATCCTATATGAAATGGTATTTTAAACTCAACATAATCATTGGATTTCCCAACTGAGGTTATTTATACAAAATATAGGCCTCACACCTACTATTTCATTTTTACCAAATTCTAATTAACAGCTCAAAATGAGGCTGAAAGCCTCTAGACCAGAACTAATGATTCCCCTAGCCTAAAATCCGCATTCTAAAGCTAACAAAACTATTGGAATTCCCATCTGAGGTTGTTTCCTTGAAGTTTAGTCCAAAGACCTATTTCTAAACTTTAATAGCTTCAAAATAGAGAAACTGGCATAAACACCAAATGAACTGCTCAAAAAATGAACCATCAGTCCTAGTAAGTCACAAATGACTTAGGGAAGCTATAAAAAAGCTCTAAATGCAGAAAATAGGTGAAAAATGAAAATGTCCTAGAGGGTCATTACAACAAAAGGCATGGGTAATTCAGCTTGCTTGGATATTTTTAAATGTTCTATGTCTAGGGAAGTTCAGTCTCTAGTGAACAGTTTCATGTGACTTGAGGTGTTAGATAAATGTGGTTTCTTTAGCCAATGTAGAAGTGAGGTCTACATTTCTTGATCAAATTAAGGTTAGTCAATTTGATGATGCAGATTTGAGTAAAATTCATGACAAGATTCTACAAGGTGAGGCAAAGGAGTCCATTCTTTATGGTGAGGTTGTGTTACGGATTTAGGGGCTAGTTTGTGTGCCTGATATTAATGATTTGATTCCTTCCATACTTGTTGAGGCACACTGCTTAAGATATTCCATACATCCTGGTATTACCAAGATGTACAGTGATTTTGGGCAGCACTATTGATGGGTCGATATTCCATGCATTTGAGGAGGGACCTTGGGGGACAGACTTTTTGAAGGATTCTATAGAGAAGTTAAGATTTATAAAAGAGAAATGTGTAGCAGCTCAAAACCGGTAGAAAGAGTATGCGGATCGAAAGGTAAGAGACATGCATTTCATGGAAGGTGAGCAAGTGTTGCTCAAGGTTTCACACATAAATTGTGTTATATGTTTTGAGAAGTGGGGTAAACTTAGTCCAAGGTATATTGGACAGTTTTAGAATCTAAATGGTGTAGGGCTGATGGCTTATAGGTTAGCCTTACCTTCGAGTTTATTAGGAGTTCATCCTGTGTTTCATGTTTTTATTCTCAAGAAGTATCATGGAGATGGTGACTACATTATTCATTGCGATTCTGTATTGCTAGATGAGAACCTCTCTTATAAAGAGGAACCTATTGTTATTCTTGATAGAGATATCCAAAATTTGATGATTAAGAAGATTGCATTTGTGAAGGTCCATTAGAAGAACCATCCTATTAAAAAGGCGACTTGGGAGACCGAACTAGATATGTGTAGGCAATATCCATAGTTGTTCACTAATTCAAGTAACTTCTTTCTTATTTTTCCCTTATTCTTTCTAGTTGTCATTTGGGGATGAATGATTGTTTAATTGGTATCTAATGTAAAGACCCATCCCATTGTTATAGCATTGGTTAGGGTGTAGTGCCCGAGTAGAAGTTCTCCTAGGATGAAAGTTGTTAAAATTTTAGGTTGGGGTGGTTTTTGACAAAAATTGAGTATTGTGTGATGTAGAGATCATTTGTTTATTGGGGGTAATTTTTGTTGGTTTTACAGATTTGACATGATAGATAAGAGATATAGTGATCTATAGAAACTTTCAAAATTATATTCAGGTTAGTAAAGCTCTGGTTATGGCATTTGTCGTGATAGCATAAATTTATTATTGAAAAACTAAGAGAGTGTTATAAAAAGTGGAATTTCTGGAAATTCCTCCAAGCTACTATTTAAGGAATGGCATAGTGGTCCCAGTATAATTGTTGTAGGGCTGCCGTAGAGATTAGCAGGCCATTGTAGTAGTCAGTTAGTTTAAGTAATGGACCATCATAGCAGGCCTCTGCTACTACAATGCGACCATTGTAGTGGACAAGGTACTGTTACAACAGTCATCGGGTAGTGTTTAATGTTTGCTTTCTAATTTTTGATGTTATTTTCTCAAAAACATCCAATTTTTTTACCTAAGGCTTGACAGAGGCAATTTCTTTCATATTTGGGTGATTTCTACTATTGAGGTAAGATTATTCCACCCTTTTAGTGTAGGATTAATCCTTTTAATATGTAGAATTGCTAGAATAAGAGTTATAGTGAAATTTATGAGTTTAAGCCCTAAATTGATGAACTAGTAAGAATTGTCTATGGGTTTCTAAAATCACTTGATGCTGGTTCTAGGTTTTTAGATTATACTTTATAGCAAAAAATTCCTTCACCCTAACATGGATTATGGGAATTTGGCGTAATTTAATGGGTGAAAACCCTAAACTAATGATTCGGGCTATGCACTAGGGTAAAATCAGTGGTTAGTCCCTAATGTCTAGAATTAGAGAGTAAGTTATTGAATACTCTTTATTTGTTATTTTTAATCAAAGAACGATTCGAAGCTACAAGGAAAGGAAAGGATCTTGTGGATTAGTTGCATTTGTGCTTGTGCTTGAGGTTGGTTATGGTTCTATTATTGTTGGAGTCTTGATTTAGACTCTATGTCTATTCGTAAGTTTAGTATTTTTGAATTGGCCATCTGGCATACTTGTGATGGGTGAGCTTGGTTAATATTGTTTGTATGCATGAGATAAACGATATGAAATTGGCTAAGTGTTTATAATGATAAGTTGTGCACTTGAATTATTAATTCACTGTGTTACACTTAAATGATAGTGATTACATTTCATTATATTGTGTTATTCGGAGGGTCGGATACTGTGCCAGTATGGGATACATACTTATTGATATAGTAGAGGGTCGAGTACTACGTCGGTACAGTACATTGGCAAAGTTGGTCCCCTGCAGGTCATTACTATTGGGCAAGCATAAGACCCCTTAGTATGTATGTCCATATTTGATTTGTTAATTGATATTCATTATTTACATACAGTGGACTATTAGTTTGTTCATGTAACATGCATAATGTGTTGTGATGATCGAGGTAGCATTAGACTACTATTGTAAGATAGTTAACTGTAATTATTATTAGGTGTTGATTTCACACTTGTATATTTAGATGGGTATAGGTTCCCTTTATGATAAAAAATGTACTTGTGGTTGTGAACTAGTGGATAGGGTGAGGGTTGTGAACTAGTTGAGGATGTTGGTTGATCTTACGTAATCTAGTTGTAGAGGTTGTTGGTTGAGTTGAGAATACTTGTTATGTGTTGATTGCTAATTTACTTATATTTTATTTATGTTTATGTGTGGGTCTGAGTTAAGTCGAACGATAATACCTACCAATACATTGTGTTTGTATTGATACTACTTTGTGCTATTCTTTTGATGAGTACAGGCTGTGTTTCAGAGACTACTATGGGACCTCACCTCTAGCATGTGACAAACAGACTTCGATCAAAGAGTGAGCACTTCCTATCCAGGCTTCCATGGATCTTCACAGTGGTTCTTTTCCATTTTTCGGACAAAGAGACATCCTTTATATTTTGATTAGTTGTTAGATATTTCCATTAGGCCTTGTTTTGGTTAGAGTTCTTGTACGGTGAATTTCGGGTCCTTGGGAGTTTTATTAGTTAATTGAATTAATTCTGCACTTCTATTTTTTAGTTTTCTCAAGATTATTGTTTGCTGGTTTTATCAATTTATCTATCTTAAAAATGGTTAGGTGTTTTGGTAAGGATTGGGGTTGGATGGTTCACCCACCGGAGGGTAAGTATGGATGCCACTCACGGTCATTTGGATCGTGACAAAACTAACTTGAAAGAGATTTTAAGCCAACAAGAATAATCGAGAGAAGTACTACTCCATAGATTGAATTTGTAAATCTTTTGTATAACATGTACATTTTACTATTCTCGCTATCTCATGCAAGTGTCATCTTCATCGAGCCACTACTACATCTCACAAATATTTTCTAATTTCATCGTCAATTTGTTCATCAAGTAATTGACTCTTGCTCTAACTATAAAAAGACTTGAATACTGTAAATATTTGTTAGCGCCTTCACATCAAGATTGTTTTCAGCTCTAACCCAATTCTATTGAAACAAAATAAGAATTTAGCTAATCAAAAAAAAATTTAGATACAACAAGTGTGAATTACTTCTTTTATTAAAGAATTGAGCATTAAGCCCATTTATTGAATTAAAAAAAAAAGTTATGTACAAGTGTATTGAAAGTGTGGATTACAATACAATTTTGAAAGTTTCTTAGCGAAATCAAGGTCGTGAACTTCTCACAAATTTGCTCTAATTCATGTATTAGTACACTCTTCCATCTAGTAGTCACTCAATATTGAAGAAATAACTAATTTTTGCTACCCTAGTTTTTTGTTCCAAGTCTTTTACTATATTGTTGAATGAATATTGGAAGATGGACGATTTATGGGATAATTTATAAAAGTTAAGGTAAAATATTCAATGCTCTCTTACTTGAATAAGACTCATTCAGCAGTTAGATAGCCTTTGAATAAAAATTTGGACTCTAAAAGACTTTATTTTTGTCTTTGAGTACAAACCAAATGCCTTTAATACATAGCCTTTGAATAAAAATTGTATCCTTTCTTAAATAGTAGTGATCCTCATGTGAGTTGAGGTTGACACATCTCATATTAAAATTTAAGGACGTAGTCCTTTCTTATTAGGAAAAGTAACTAGGTAAAATTTTTAATTGATTTTAAAGTCTTAGATTTTGGAATTTCTAATATAGTCTAATAGGAGAGATTTAATAAGTAAAATTTTAGTAAATATAAAATATTAGAATAATACATGTAGTTAGCAAAACATATATCAAAATTCTTTCTTTGACCCACTTTGCAGTATATTAAATTCAAAATAACTTATTTTTCGATTGTAATGAAATTTCAAGGGATGTTATAATGACCACCCTCTAGGTCATTTTCTCAGTTTCGGTGAGTTTTCTATGTTTCATGCTTTCCTGTAGCGGCTACAACTCATTTATTACATGTTGGGACCGGTGGTTCGGTTCCCGGACAATTTGTTTGGGTTTTAAGTCCATTTCCCTATATTGGAGCTTTTGAAGTTGAGAAATTGGCCTTTGGCCAAAACATCACGTAAACGACCTCAAATGACAATTCTAGCAGTTTTTTTAGATTCGAAAAGTGGATTTTAGGATAGGAGGACCTTTGGTTCCAATCCCGAGGCTTCCGGGATTATTTTGATCTATTGGGTGGATTTTAGTAAAAATGAAACAGTAGGTGTGGGACCTATATTATATCGAAACGAACTCAAATGGGAATTTAATGGTTCCATTGAGTCTGGAATGCCGAATTTGGTAGGGTAGCATAGTTCTCTTGAGTACATGAGGTTTCAAACGAATCCCGAACACCAGGTCAGAGTCCATTAGGACTTAGCCAAAAATTTTGGTGCCAAGTACTGGTGCAGTCGTTTAAGCGGCCTGGCGATTGCTTTAGCAGTAGCTGCTATAGCATCTTGGAATTGTTTAAACGGTAGCTGGCCAGCTGAGGCATAGGTATCTTAAGTGCCCTTGTTTCCGCTTTAGCGATGACGGCTTAAGCGGTCATTTGGTCGCTTAAGCGGCCATTATTGAGTTTTTATGTATGTTTTATTTCTCAAATTTTAGCTCTATTCCTAAGTGTTTTTCCTCTATTCTTGACCTTGGGAGTACGTAAATTAATGAGAATTGACAAGTTGGAGCTGGGAATGAGTTGGGAACATTAAAGTGACCTTTTCCTCGTCAATATCCCGTAAATTTTAAACTTAATCTCCATTTAGTTTTCTAATTTTTTTATGATTTTCTTTACTTTTGGGGTTGTTTTGGACTTCAATTTGCACTCATGTTGTGCTCAAATTTTGAGCATGCATACCTTTTCCTTCAAGGGACCTCATGATGGAATCAATTTTTAAATTTTGATAATGGGCCTCACGAGCCTAATTTTTGGCCTGGAGTTTTATATTGTAATATGGGTCTCATTTTGCTTGTATTAACATGTCGATTATGATTTTGATAGCGTGATGTCATTCAGATATCATGGAGTAGAGACGAGCAGTTCACAGACGGTTTGAGACTTTTATTTGGCTACGAGGTAGGCTATGGTCTACTCTTCTCTATGAGATTGTGTATTGTATAGATTGCATGCTGGGTGGGGGTTATAGGATATTTTTAAGGCTATCTATATCTTGATATCAGTATTTGAGCTGTTTAGGGGATTTTATAATAGAATTATAGGTTAAGCTAGAGCCTAGAACACCCGATGTAGATATAGGGTTATATTAGGCTTGATTACATACTTGCATCACCTTAGGTTGAAATTAGGGACCCCTAGTATAAGACTTGTGGTATTACATATTGATATGGATGATATTTTTTGGTTAAACCCTCCCAGTAGCTTGATGCCTGTGTTCACCTTAGCTTTTTGAGTTTTGATATTGATAGTCCTTGTTTTGATATTGATAGTCCTTTACTATGTATATTGTTGGGCACGAGGCCTTGGTTACAAGACCAGTTGGATACCAGGCTAGTTCCTTACGCTTTGAAAGAGTTGTGGCATATTTTATAGACGGTTAGGCACTTACATTTCTATTATTTGGATACTGTTGATCACATGCATACATTTACATGCACTCATGCTTATTTAGTGGTATGATTCCAACTAAAACCTTAGTTATTCTACTATTTTCCAAAAAGAGGATTTATTCCCACTTTTCACTTTTAAAACTTTTTTTAAAACGAAAGTTGTACCACCCTTTATTATGGGTTTATGATCTTTTAAACTGAGCATGATACTATGGAAAATCGGACTGAAGCAGATTCTGGTCTATTCTTGATCCACTCATTCATCACTATTTACTTACTTTGGTCCAGGGGGATTCTGACCCTTTCTACACTATTCTACCATTTTAGTCCCGAATTCAATCTCAGTCACTGGATTTAATAGATTTCTACTTGTTTAGCCTTGGTTTAATTTCGAGCACTTATTAGACTCTGACTTCTCTCTGGTACTGGATGGAGCAGATTATTTATCTCTAGTACTGGTACAGAGCAAATTTATTATGGTGGATTATTGAAAGTCCTGGTTTAGGACCAGGCAGTATATACTGAATCTCGAGTCCCCTATGGGTCCCTCTGTCTGGGACCACCTTATGGAAGAGGGGATAACCCATAGGTCCTACTTTGCAAGCCGGCGAGCCGAAGGAGGTGTATATACTTGGTACGATATTGAAGTCAGTTGGTGTGGTAGTACTAGATTTACTTTGCATTCATTCATATCATTGCATATCACTACTAGAATTGTTTGGTGCCTATACCTACCGGTCTTATGTGGGACTTGATTAGTATACGTTATGTTGGTTGTTTGTTGAGTGATTGTTTGTACCTTCTGGGCTTATACGGGTCTAGTTAGGTTATTGCTTTCCCGGGCCTATCTAGTTGTATTATTGTTTAGGTATTATTATATAGTTGTGGCAGGATAGTTATGGATTTGTACATGTGGCTGTAGGTATGCTTCTGAGTTTATTTTTTATTTTATATTGTGAGCTTTGTTATTAGACTATCTTATGATTATTCACATTTCGGGTTAGATGCTCTGATTATGCTAGAGCTAGCTCCATTTTCATTTATGATCCTCATGATGTTTAGGCTGTCAGGCTAGCTCCCTCAGGTTAGTACTTTTGTGTTTAGCTCTCTATATAGTATTATCGTATATCCTTTTCTTCTCTAGCTATTCTTATTAAATATCACCTTCTTCCTTCATTACTACAATTATATACTTCCTTTGTCCCTAGCTATTTATATTGTATAGTGCTTCCACCCCTAGTTACTGGTATATTAAGGTGATTTACCTCTATTTCTCCTTTCTCCTTATCGTATTTCAATTATTAGTTAGTTGCTTGTATGTATTTTCTATCCTTGCGTGGTATTTATACTTGCATTATCTTTAGAGCTCAGTTGATCGATTACTACTGTAGCTATAGGGTTATATTAGGCTTGATTACATACTTGCATGACCTTAGGCTGACATTAGAGACCCCTAGTATAAGACTTATGGTAGTACAGATTGATGTAGGCGATATTCTTCGGTTACACCTCCCAGTACCTTGATGCCCTTGTTTATCTTAGCGTTATGAGTTTTGATATTGATAGTCCTTTAATCTGTATATTATTGGGCCCGAGTCCTTGGTTAAGAGACCATTTGGATACCAGGTTAGTTCCCTACCCTTTGACAGAGTCGTGGCTTAGTTTATAGACGATTAGGCGCTTATATTTCTATTTTTTGAATACTTGTGACGGCATGCATATATTTACACGCGCTCATGATTATTTAGTGGTACGATTCCAACTAAAACCTTGGTTTTTCTACTGCTTTCCAAAAAAGGGATTTATTTCCACTTTTCACTTTTAAAACTTATTCTTAAAAGGAAGTCGTACCACCCTTATTATGGGATTATGATCTTTTAAACTAAGAATTCTACTATGGAAACTCAGACCGAAGCAGATTCTAGTCCATTCTTGATCCACTTATTTATAAATATTTACTTACTTTGGTGGAGGGGGATTCTGACCCTTTCTACACTATTCTACCATTTTATTCCCGAATTCAATCTCAGGCACTGGATTTTATGGATTTCTACTATTTAACCTCAGTTCAATTTTGAGCCCTTATTATACTCTTACTTTCTGGTACTGGATGGAGCATATTATTTATCTTCAATACTGATATGGAGCGGATTTATTATGGTTGATTATTGGAAGTCCTGGTTTGGGACCAAGAAGTATATACCAATATCCTGAGTCCCCTATGGCTCTCTCTGTTTGGGAACCACATGATGGAGGAGGGGATACCCCATAAGTCCTGTCTTTCAAGCTGGCGAGCCGAAAGAGGTGTATATACTTGGTACGGTATGGAACTCAGTTGGTATTGTAATAGTAGATTTACTTTACATTTATTCATTCATATGCATTGCCTATTACTAATATAATTGTTTGGTGCCTGTACCTACTGATCTTATGAGGGGATGGATAGATATACGTTATGTTTGTTATTTGTTGAGTTAATGTTTATACCTTTCGAGCTTATGGGGGTCCGGCTAGGTTATTATTTGCCCGGGCCTATCCACTTGTATTATTGTTTGGGTATTATTGTATAGTTGTGGTAGGATGGTTATGGATTTGTACTCGAGGCTATAGGTACGCTTTTGAGTTCTTTTCCTCTTTGATATTGTGAGCTTTGTTAGTAGACTATCTTATGATTAGTCATATTCCGAGTTAGATGCTCTAATTGTGCTAGAGCTAGCTCCATTTTTATTTATGATCCTCTTGATGTTTAGGCTACCAAGCTAGCTCCCTCAGGTTAGTACCTTCATGTTTAGCTCCCTATAGAGTAATGTCCTATATCCTTTTACTTCTCTAGCTAATCTTATTGTATATCATCTTCCTTCGTTACTACTATTGTATAATACCTCTATCGCTAGCTATTTATATTGTATTGTGCTTCCGCCCCTAGTTACTGGTAGGTTATGGTGATTTACCTCTATTTCTCCTTTCTCCTTACCGTATTTCAATTCTTAGTGAGTTGCCTGTATGTATATTCTTGCCTTGTATGTTACTTATACTTGCATTATCTTTAGAGCTCAGTCGGCCTTGGTACTCATACTACACTTTTGCATCCTGCAAATCATAGTATGAGTTCTCGCCGCTAACGTGTGTATTGCGCGGAGCTGTCATGGATCAGAGATTTTGGGTGAGCTCCTAGCTGTCAATTGTTCATATCTTTTAGAAGTCTTTTTTCAATTCTTCTTTTGAAATATTTTAGGAGTCATTGGTATTAATTCTCGTAATATCTCTTAACATATAGTTTCCTCTTACCATATATTTTAGTACTCCTTTCTTATATGGTTTAAAAAAAAAAACCTTTGTTTTATCACAAATCTTATTATAGTCAAGATTATAAAAACAAGAAAATAGTAATTAAAGGAAAAAGTGAAAAGACGATTTTGTCTATTGCAAAATCTTTTAATGAAGGGAAAAAAGCTCAATAAACATTTATAAGGCCTTTCACACTTTTAATATACCTAGTTCTAGTCACGTGTGTTGCACGGGTATCTCTGACAGTTAATACATACTTTTAAAACATAAAAGTAACTAAGAACTCTAGCCTTCTGTTTCGAAACGATTTAAAGCTCTAGATTTTCTTTTTTTGTTAAACCGAATAGCATTATAAAGAGCTCGGTACAAGGAACAAGGAACAACAATCTTACAAAATTAATAACAAAAAGCTTAGTAAATCAAGTGACAAATTATTAGACAAAAGACTCATCATCTAAATCTCTTTCTTCTTAAAACCATATTCAGTAGACAAACATTGCCTTCAATAGAATTTTTTACATCTTCATCAGAAATTCTACTGTCATATATTGCATTTGCTCGTAATCTTAATAACACCAAAGCTGGGAGGAAAAATTCACAAACATAAATACAATCAAATTTGATGATACATAGATGACATACAATATTTTTGAAAAAAATAGAAGAAGAAGAAGGGATTATATAATCTCTTTCTTCTTAAAACCATATTCAGTAGACAAACATTGCCTTCAATAGAATTTTTTACATCTTCATCAGAAATTCTACTGTCATATATTGCATTTGCTCGTAATCTTAATAACACCAAAGCTGGGAGGAAAAATTCACAAACATAAATACAATCAAATTTGATGATACATAGATGACATACAATATTTTTGAAAAAAATAGAAGAAGAAGAAGGGATTATATAAAAGTAAATACCTTGCAATTAACAATTTTACAACTTTGCCTTTCATTATGTTCAGATGATATTGTAACGATCCAATTTCTCAGGTCATGATGGCACCAACTTCAACCCACCAGTAGTTAAGCGAAGACATAGCCTGGAACGGCAAGTAACGGGCCAACGGGCGAAAGATGAAAAGAAACACGAAGGAAAGCCAATAACAACAATAAAATAAGCGGAAGTGAAGAAATAATAATACACAATATGCCGAACAGAAGAAGGAAGAGGACAAACTATAGTAAATAATCCCTCCCAAGACCTGGTAAGGTCGATACAAGAGCCGTTAAAACCAAAGAAGAGTACTAGACAGTATCCAAAATATATATATGAAGGAGGATCAACCTCAAACCCTAGAAAGCTAACCCTGTCTTTGGATCAACAGTAACTAGGCCCGATAACAGCATCAACGCTGGTGGCTCGTACTTGGATCTGCATCAGGAAAAAGATGCAGAAGTGCAGTATGAGTAACAAAGCAACGGGCACTCAGTAGACATCATTGGCTGACTGAGCTCAAATATAGTAAAAGTGTGTATATAATCATAGTGTGTAAGCTAAGTCAGCATAAATAGGGGTATAAATGTAAATATCTACCGAACTATGCAAGTGCAATAAAGGAGATAAATAACGGTAACACGAGAAATAAATAACTCAGCGATGAAAGTAATGTACTAACTACAACCTAACTGAACCCCCATAAGCCCAGAAGGCACATGGAAGAAGACAATTAACCCGACCGAGCCCCCATAAGCCAGTGGGTACACACAAGAAGTAATTAAAATAAAAGCGTAAGTAACCCGTAGCCGAACCAATCTCAGGTAACCATCTGATCCCAAATCCATGATAAAACTATCCATATATGTACCGATCTTGAACCGACACCAATGGGTAATAATGAGAGGCCAGACGCCAGGCTCGAACCAAAAATAGTGGATAATAACCAGAGGCCATATGTTGGGCTCCAACAGGAAATAGTGGATAATAACGAGAGACCACATCAATCATGTGGAACAGAACTCAGTACCACTGTCAACACTTCTAGAACAACCATAATCATCACCAGAACACCCCGATCGTATCATAACCAGATATCGGACTCGAATCAAAACTCATAGTTGCCATACCATAACCAGAAACTAGTGAACCCGTAGATAGCCAATCTCAATTGTAAACTGATACAAAAAATGTACCATAATCGGTCCCGGAATAAATCCAAAACGCATTTATATACGTATAAGCATAACTAGCTAAAAGGAAGAAATCCAAGATTTCTAAGCCTATATCCAGACTGTAAGGTCATAAGTACCCAACCAAAGGCAATAGCCTAAAATGGTAGCCAAAAGTCTAACTAAGCCCAAAGAGTCCTCAAGCCAAGTATACTAGCTAAAAAGGGTAGTGGGGCCCGCTATAGGGGCTCGATAATCGAACATAGGCTGGAACCTAGTCGAGTCTAGTCTAAGGTCTCTCGTCCCTATATCCATATACAAAAAGCACTAATCCTAGCCCCAAAGGATGCTAATACACTATACTAGGAGATAACGAGCTCGAAATCTGTCGAGCGATGGCCCTAACTGACTAAATAAGGCAAAAAAACACTAAATCAACAACCGAGCTAAAACCACCTGCCCAAAACTAGTATAATAACACACTAATACCATAAATAAGCTCAATCTAAAGATATGGTAAGCCTAGCCTACCTGGACGCCGCCGAACGCTCGCTGAATCCTCTAAACATGAGCTTTCCCCTTTCGAGAGGTCTCTGAGAGCTGCCACGCTATCAAAATAATGACTAAGGCATCAAGACGAGAAAAATGATATCCATATTGCGTATAAATGCTCCAGGTCAGAAATTGGACTAAAAATCGCATGCGGAGCTCACTTACGAAATCATGAAATTGAAACTGTCACAGCGTCCCATGTAGCTTAAGGATCAAAAGCCAGGGAAAATCAGCTAAATTCGAGCCCAAAAATGTCCTCAAATTAGTCCTAACACCAACGGATAAATCAAGAATCAAAGTACCAAACTAAGCGGAGATTGATCGAATTACTTACAAGATATAGATGCTACACGCTCAACACCACAATCCTGAGCTATATACCTACTTCTCGCACTCAAAAACTCACTAAAACTGAGCTTACAAGGTCTGAAAATAGTGGGCACACTTAGCTTCTAATTGAAGAAAAAGAGGAAAAATGAGATATTTATATAAAACGTCAGTGATGGCCGCTTAAGTGGCTAAATGACCGCTTAAGCGGTCACCACTTAAGCGACCCTGCCCCAACTAGACAGGTCTGCTAAAGCGGTTAAGGGCCCCTAAGCCGCTACCGCTAAAGCACCTATGAGGCCGCTAAAGCAGTAAGGCCAAGGCTCGCCAGCTCTGCTAAAGTGGTCTAGGGCCACTTAAGCGGTCATCACTTAAGTGATCCCCTAGCCGCTTAAGCAGATGCACTATATACTTGGCACCACCCAAGTTTAACTAGTCCCAAAGGACTCCGACTTGGTACTTGAGATTGGTTCGGAATCCCCTCCGCACAAACGAACAATGCGAACCTACCAAATTTGACATTATTGACTCAACGGCGCCATCAAAATTTCCATCCGGGGTCATTTTGATAAAAAAATAGGACCCACACCTCAAGGAGTCATATCCTAAAATGAGTTTGAATGCCAAATTTCACCCCATATCCTAAAATGAGTTCGAAAGCCTCGGGACTCAGACCAAGGGTCCCCCTAGCCTAAAATTAATATTTCGGAGCTATTGAGACTGTTAGAAATAGCATCTGAGGCCATTTACCTGATGTTTAGGCCCAAGACCCATTTCTTAACTTCAAAAGCTCCTAAATAGGAAATGGCTCTAAGAAATAAATAAACTACCCGATAACCAAATTGTTAGTCCCAGCAAGTCATAAATGACGTAGGGTAGCTGTAGGGAACTCTATATGCTGAAAAAGTAGAAAAATGAGGAAAATGATCTAAAGGGTCATTACAACATCTATTACTAAAAGGACTTTCATCCGCGAAAGTAAAGGACAAGGAAGTACCTAAAGGTTTGAACAGGTTGGGAAACTGGGTCTGCACATCATGCTCGGTCTCCCAGGTAGCCTGCTCAACTGGATGGTGATGCTACTTATACTTAACAACAGGAACGTCGCTGGAGCACAACCATCTGACATCTCTGGCCAAAATAGACACAGGTTTTTCCACGAATGCCAACCTCTCATCCAACTGAACTGAGTCCCATCAAAGCACGTGAGACTCATCTGGTATATACTACCACACCAAAGATATATGAAACACCGGGTGAATACCTAAAAAGGCAGGAGGGAAAGCCAACTCATTTGCTACCTCCCCAACGGTCCGTAGGATCTCAAATGGTCCAATATACCTAGGGCTAAGCTTGCCCCTCCTCCCGAACCTTATCACTCCCTTCATGGGTGATACTCGTAGAAAGGCCAGATCACCAACTCTGAACCTCAAAGCACAACATCTACGGTCAGCATAACTTTTCTTCCTGCTCTGAGCTGCCCGTAGCCTATCCTGAATCATCCGAACTTGATCCAATGACACATGAAGTAAATTTATACCATGGGGCCTAACCTCAGAGGTCTCAAACTAACAAAATGGAGACCGACATTGCCTACCATATAAAGCCTTGAATAAGGCCATCTGACTACTCGAATGAAAGTTGGTATTATACGTAAACTCTGCCAAAGTTAAGAACTGATCCCATAGCCCCCAAAATCCAACACACAAGAGTGGAGTATATCCTTGAGAACTTGAATAGTCTGCTCCAACTGCCCATCAGTATGGGGATTAAAAGCGGTGCAAAAGTCAATCTGGGTACCCAACTCCTCCTAAAATGTCCTCCAGAAGCTAGAAGTAAATAAATAACCTCGATCCAAAATAATAGACACAGGTACCCCATGAAGGCAAACCACTTATCGAATATAGATATGGGCTAACCTCTCGGCACTATTGGACGTTTGAACAAGGATGAAATGAGCATACCTGGTGAATCAATCCACGATGACCCAAATGCTATCAAAACCATAAGAAGTGAAAGGCAACCCACCTACAAAATCTATCATAGCTCACTCCCACTTCCACTCGAGAATAAGCAGTCTCTGAAGCAATCCACCAAGTCTCTGATGCTCGACCTTTGCATGTTGATAATAAAGGCATCGAGCCAGAAACCCAGCTATATCTCTCCATATACCACTCCACCAGTAATACTACCTCAAATCCCTATACATTATAGATGTCCCGAGGTGAATAGAATACCTAGAGCTACGAGCCTTATGAAGAATCAACTGAATCAAATCTCTGTCCCTCGAAACACAAATGCAACCATCATATCTTAAAACACCCTCAGAATCTAAGGTAGCCCTCTTAGACTCACATCTCAACACTTGCCCTCGAATGCTATGAAACTTGTTATCCTCCAACTGACGACCCCAAATCTGCTCCAATAAGATAGATCTAGATTTAATACTAGCAAGAATCCTCCTGGGTTAGAAATATTAAGACGAACAATCAAGTTAGATAAGGAATGGATGTCCAAAGCAAACGGCCGCTGAGAAACTGAAATGAAGGCCAAGCTACCCATACTCACTGCCTTTCGGCTCAAGGCATCTGCTACCATATTTGCCTTGCCCGAATGGTATAAGATAGAGATATCATAGTCCTTCATCAACTCAATCCATATATGCTCCCTCGAATTAAGCTCCCTCTGCGTCATAATATGATGAAGACTATGGTGGTCAATGAAGATCTCGCAACGAACACCATATATGTAGTGCCTCCAAATCTTAAGCGCAAAGACTATCGCAGCCAACTCCAAATCATGTGTGGGGTAGTTGTGCTAGTGCACCTTCAAATGCCTCGATTTATAAACAATAACACGATCCCACTACATCAGAACACACCACAAACCAATACCAGAAGCATCACAATAAATAGTGAACCCCTCGCCCTCAACTGGAAGAGTCAATATAGGAGTTGAAGTGAGCAAGTCCTTGAGCTTCCAAAAGCTCGACTCATACTCATTGGACCGCTGAAGAGGAACCACTTTCCTTGTCAACCTGGTCATAGGCACTGTAATAGAAGCAAAATCCTCAATAAACCGCCTATAGTAACCTGCCAAACCAAAAAAGCTACTAACCTCAGTTGGAGATGTAGGTCTGGCCCAATCACGAATATCGTCAATTATTGCTGGATCTACCATAATACCATCCTTGGATACCATATGCCCCAAGTAAGCTACAGAATCAAGATAGAACTCGCACTTTGAGAATTTGGCATAAAGCCTATGATCTCTTAAAGAGTGGAGCATAGTCCTCAAATATTGCCCGTGCTCCTCCCTACTCCTCGAATACGCCAAGATATCATCGATGAACACTATCATGAAGGAGTCCAAATACGGCCTAAAAACATGGTTTATCAAATACATAAACATTGTTAGGGCATTAATCAACCCAAAAGACATCACCAGGAACTCATAATAGCCGTAACGACTCCTGAAGGCTATCTTAGGGATGTCCTCAGCCCTAATCCTCAACTGATGGTAACCCGACCTTAAATCAATCTTAGAAAAAATCATCGCACCATAAAGTTAGTCAAACAAATCATCGATATGAGGTTGTCATGCCCCAAATCCCATTTGAGGTGTGATTGGCACCCGAAGCCGATATGGCCCGAGAGAACCAATCTTTGCTCATGTACATATGCATATCCTCGTATGAATATCGTACTATCTCATGTAACCGATAACATATAACATATAAAATGCCAATGGCGGAAGTCATGGAAAACATGTACAATATGTGAAACTTGGTCGTTGGGGCCATCAAGTCAAGTGAACATACATCTCTTTCATCCATATACTCACATACGTCTACAAAAGCCTCTAACAGATGCATTTATAAGACCAACTTAAATTCAGGATAAGTCTCCGCTTTATACAACATTTACAACATCAAACAAATGTACAACTCTGACTTGGAAAGTCCTGAACCAACTGGGGCTCACCAAAAATCTATAAATACTATCAACCTACAGCGGGGGTCTACTAGTGCCTGCACCTGCAACATTGAAAGTAAGTCCCCCGAGGGGGTCAGTACGAAGAATGTACTGAGTATGTAAGGCTCATAAGAACTGCATTAAACATCATAACAACAATGGAATCAATATAAGAGAAATAGACAATGTGAATAAACTCTCTTTCTGTATGTAATGAACCAGGTATTTATTTTTCTTCTATCATTGTCACTTATGTGTATTCTCTCATGTCCTTATTATTCAAATACTATCCCTTACATACCCCTTTATTCCAGAAAGTTACCTCCACTCAAAAGACTTACTCCTCAGAGATTCTTCTATTCAAGAAAGCCATCTACTCAAGAGATTCTAGAGATTCTTCTATTCAAGAGGTTCTAGAGGTTTGGGTTAATAATATAACATACCTCCACTCTATTGGTGGGTTAATATACATATGAACATCAATGGAAAACAACTATAATAAAATAGTAAATATGGATAAACCATCAATCGGTGCTTTTGGAATCATGTCTATTGCTTTCATTACTTTCTTTGCTTCTTTGCTTCTATGATTATTCATCTTTGCCTGTGAACTGTGATACTTGGGACCCAACTGATCAGTGGATTTACATAACATAACGTTATGTTGGGATTGGCTCGAGCTAGGCTTATGCCTCTAGAGCTGCCACCCTATGAATCAATATATTGGGATCGGCTCAAGCTAGGTTTATTTACCTCTAGAGCTGCCACCCATAAATCAATTTGTCAGGTTCGGCTCGAGCTAGGTTTATACCTCTAGAGCTGCCCCCTGTCAGGTTAGGTCCGAGCTAGGCTTATGCCTCTAGGACTGCCCCCTGATCCTGGGATCGGCTTGAGCTAGGCTTCTGCCCCCAAAGCTGCCACCCATACTTGATCATTAACCATATATGCATTACTTCACTTCTTTACTTTTGAGAGATTGATGCCTTTTCTTGTGAGAGATTGGTACATTCACTTGTGAGAGATTGATACATTCCTTTGGCATAACATTTTTGGAAGCTTTGGAACCATACCCAATAATAGAAGACATGTAAATAAACATTATTGGAAACATTACACCCTTGGAACCTTTGGACAATAATCAATAAACAAGATACCTTAATATAACCACTATTGGAACTTTGGAATGTAACCTTATTGGGCTTTTGGAACAATACTCATGAATATGAGACATGAGATTCATAATTGATCAATGAGTAGGAAACATATGATAATGACCATTGATAACCGGACATAGGATACCTTAGCACATTTCGGGAAGGAACAAGCGTAATTTCAATGTGAATACTATTAGAACATGACATTATTGGAAAAGATATTCAAGACTAAATAGACTCTCCTTACATCGTTACTTTCTTTGATATAGCTTCCTTAGAATTTACCATATTATGACAATTTTGGAACTTCAGTCAATGAATATGAGTTATGTAAATCATAATTCGTCTAAGAATAGGATACATATGAATAACAATATAACTCAACCTGAACTGGGATACTTTAGACCTCTTCGGACATGAGTAAGTACCATAACAAGGTGAATACTCTATGTTGCAGAAAGATATAGAAAGAGTAACCTTACATACATTGTCGTCTTACTACGAATACACAAGCTTATATGAAGATACAATAGTCCAGCTTCCTCTTTATGTTTCACTCTACAATACAAGTACATGCCAAAGCTTACATTAGCAACTAGTTACTATACAAGCGTACAAAACGATAATGAGCTATATGACTGCCGTATAACGTCATGTCACCCCACACAATACAATCCACTGCATTCTCATACCAAATACACCATAACATTCCACACATTGACCAAGATATCATACATCAATAATATTTTACACCAAGTTTACCCTTTACACTTCCTCATTAACACTACGTTACCTTTTCTCCGTCAAGTCACTCGATAGCTTTCACAATAACACTTTAACATCAATTCATATTTTGTATCATTCAAAATACCTCTGGGATACTACTTTATAGTCATTTAAAAGGTACCACAAGTTGATAATTGCATCCATGAAGGGTATAGGGGTTTCGGGGGCCCAAAGGGATGCAAAAACAAGCAATTAGGAGTTCTGGGCCGACCTGCTAAGCCAACTGCGCCCGAAGGTGGCTGAAATTAATCCGCAGGTGACCGTTGGCAGTATCCAGAGGCACCTGCATTGGCACCTGCGCCCGCAGGTGCTTCGTCTGCGAGGGCGGGTGCCCGTTTCGGCCAAAAAGGGTCTCTTTTGGGTCTTTTTATGCAATGAATGGTCCATGATCATAACTAAACTCTTATTAACATATTTTAGATCACCTTAGATGCCAAAAATCATCCATGGTTTTACAACACACATGAACATCACCAAAACCACACTTTTCCTTCAATACACCACCAAATCCATGCACAATTTTGCAATAACAATTCCAAACATTATACACAAGGATAAAACAAGGTAAGACTATAAACACATCTCACATGTCAATATTGAATCCATAAAGTTCACTTCCTTCAAGACCACAAGTCTATGTTCAAGTTTACAAGGCAAAACCATCCTCGGATTTAGCAAACACAAATTGTTTTACACATAATGAACTTCTCATACTTCATGAACATAACCAACATGATATAAACCATCTTCCATACATAAAATATATTAAACCATAATAATATACACTTACCAATACTCACCAAGTTATGATCTTTGGCCAAAAGGATGAAGGCCTAGGGTTTGTATGAGATAAGGCAATGTTGAGAAAATTCTATCTAAAGGCATGGGTGTCCAAAATGAATTAAAATATGGTTTTTAACTCATTATATAGTCTCCTCATGGTGACTATTAACCACACACTTGGTCCAATCCTCTTATATTGACTTGGTCTTGCAAGAATGGGTCATTTTGCCCGTTTTTGGGCCATGCCTTCATGCTAATTTTAGGGCCTCATTTAGCTCATTACAAATTGTTAATTAATCCCACCAATTGAATGAATAATTCCTCATACATATATATATATCCCTCAAGTCACTCTTATCCTTCTCTTGGCATTAAATGCATGGTTGATTAGTCAAATGGAAGATTGGATCATGCTTTGCCCCATTGGACCAAGTCTTTCTTATGATCTTTGGGCCTCATTTGGCCCAATGGATCAAGACTCATATAAGCCCCAACAAATAATTGCATAATTCTTCAAATCTCTCATGTTTACTTAATTCCATAAATGTACATGTAGTCGTATAGGTTCGACAACATACGAGGTGTTACACCTCCCACGAGGGTCTAATCCCTTTTACTAGGCACAATATCAATTACCTCATCAATAACATTACATAATACATACTTTTGTCTCTCCACACTTAAGTAAACATTGTTCAACGTTGTCAAGTAGGGTTTGGTAGGTACGGGGTGTTACATTCTTCCCCTCTTAGGAACATTCGTCCTCGAATGTTGACAACATCTTCTCATGGGCAACAAATGCATCGCTATATTAGCTTATCTATACATATACTCATATAGATACTTACTTAGTCGCTCCCCACTTCTACACTTTTGAACTTTCTCCTTCTGTTTGAAACAAATATGGGTACCTTGGACTTATCATTTGTTTTTCAGCTTCTCAGGTTATTTATTCGACTTGTTGATTTCTCCAAGGAACTTTTACGAAAGTTACGTCTTTATTTACGAACCTTTGCACTTGTCGGTCTAGAATAGCCATAGGTATCCCTTCCTAGTAGGATCCTCCATAACTTGTACATTTTCAATCAAAGTAATGGATCTCGGTGTATGACTTGTGTTAACTTGTAGCTACTATTGTACCACCTTAACCTTCTCTATAGCTTAGTGAACAAAATCTAACCCCAAGTAAGGCAGCTCCACCCGCTCTAATCATCTAATTGGGATTTAAACTTTCTTCTATATAAACCCTTGTAAGATGCCATTGTGATAATTGAATAATAGCTATTATTACAAATACATTCAATAAAGGGTAGATGGTCATCCCAACTACTTTGGTAATACAATGTGTAAGCTGGTAACATAATTTCAAGTGTTTGAATGATACGTTCTGCTTGTCCATCTATTTAGGGATGGAAAACTGTACCCAACTTCACTTGTATACCCAAACTTCCTGTATTTCTAACTGTTACCTCATCCAGTTGCCGATAACCAATACACATTCACAATGTGACATTTCTCGTTTGTACAAACAATACTGGTGCTCCCTACAGGGACACACTAAGTCTTGCTAGCTGACATGTGTATACCATGGGCATCGCTTTCCTTTACTCAGGATAGAAAATAAATTTACCTTTTCGCTCAAGGACGGTCTTTTGTGGAAGAAAAGGGAAATATATTTTCTTAGCTGGGCAATCTTCGTGCCATCATAAGAAACCAACCACTTCATACTCATTACAGCATTAAAAATCTTTTATTTCCAAATCATGGTGCATAGTGATCACTCCCTACTAAATAGAATACCATGCATGTGGTGCTTTTACCATAATGCATTTCTCTAACTCATATATATATATCCAATACATAAAATATTTCTTTAGCTCAACCACCTTTGTCGAACTTTACTATATGTTCTTTTTCAACTGTATAACACAGGACTTGCATATTGCTCTTTTTTTTCTCAGATACCAATGAAACTTCTGCCACATTTGACACTATAATTCTTTCACCTGAAGTTTTATACAAGTAGTGGTGCCATCTGCTATAAGCAATTATCACAATTGTTAACTCAAAATCATATGTGGGATAAGTTCTTTTATGTGGGCGCAATTGTCTTAAGGCATACGCTATCACGAGGTACTAGTACAAGTGTAGGAGTCAATTTATTTTTCATCTCTTGCAAAATTTTCTCACCTACATCATTCCACCGAAACTTAGTTACTTTGTGTTAACTTGGTAAGGGTATTGTAATGGAAGATAAGCTCTCCAACAAACTTTCTGTACTACCCGGCTAAACTCAAGAAAACTACGAATCGATGTAGGCGTTGTAGGTTTTAGCCAATTCTTCATGGCTTCTACCTTTGGTATATAGTCCCTTATTCCTTCATCTGATACTATGTGACCCAAGAATGCTACGGGGTTTACCTAGCATTCACCCTTAGAGAATTTGTGTCTATATCGTACTGTCACGAAGAATCTATGACATTTGCCGTAACTAGTTTGCTATCTTGGGTAGATCATCATCATTCACTCTTCATTTCATCATTCACTCATTCATTCATTTCAATCATTAGCATCTTTTCACTTTTACCAAGTAGAACATGTATCCCTTAGAGTATCATTTTCTTTGCCTTCATATAGGCAATAGAGTTACCTCTCGATGGTCCGACATTATCCTTCTATTCAAGAACATTCTTTATGGAAAATGAAAATGTAACTTCTTAGCTCGGCACTCTACTGTGGCCTAACAAGAAGCCAACCAATCCGTACCCATTATAACGTCCAACTCTACCATGTACTACTTAATAAAGTCAACCAATGTATCATGATCACCACATTCACTATACAATTACGATATACACAATAGATTCATCATTTCTCCAGTTTTCCAGGTGACCTCTCCGACTTGTTGATCTAAAATAGCAACAGGTAGCTCGTCCTAGTGACATCCTCTGAAATTTTGTATATTTTTAATGGGAACAACATGAAATAGAACTCTTTATGCACTTCCGACAATTTCATATAACATGTCTTATAGGGTAATTTCCCCTTTCTTTCCAAATCCCATTACCTCTTTCATTAATAACACTTTTAAAAGTCCTTAATCATCTATGATCACAACATCTACTATACCATTATACAACATGTACCTTTAACTCTAGTAAATGCACTAACAGGTGGAGATAACCTTGACCAGCTTGGTCAGGTGGTGATTTACTCATTCCTTCACCGGCAGACATATCCCTATGCTTACCTTTGCCTCTACCTCTTCTTGTGATTGTCATACCATACCAAAGAAAAACCATTGCCATGATCAGAAACAATTCAACTTACAACACTGGCTCTATTGCACGATCTGGAATGAAGAAAAAAAACAACATCCTAAATGTCCCGTAGCCTCCTACTTATAAATGTGGTGCACAACACATTGATAAGTAAGACTCTACTCAGACACGGCTTTGTAGACATCCTTAGAACGACTGCTCTGATACCACTTTTGTCACGCCCCAAATCCCATTTGAGGTGTGATTGGCAACCGAAGCCGATATGGCCTGAGAGAACCAATCTTTGCTCATGTACATATGCATATCCTCGTATGAACATCGTACTATCTCATGTAACCGATAACATATAACATATAAAATTCCAATGGCGGAAGTCATGGAAAACATGTACAATATGTGAAACTTGGTCGTTGGGGCCATCAAGTCGAGTGAACATACATCTCTTTCATCCATATACCCACATACGTATACAAAAGCCTCTAACAGATGCATTTATAATACCAACTTAAATTTGGGACAAATCCCCACTTTATACAACATTTACAACATCAAACAAATGTACAACTCTGACTTGGAAAGTCCCGAACCAACTGGGGCTCACCAAAAATCTATAAATACTGTCAACCTACAGCGGGGGTCTACTAGTGCCTGCACCTGCAACATTGAAAGTAATTCCCCCGAGGGGGTCAGTACGAAGAATGTACTGAGTATGTAAGGCTCATAAGAACTGTATTAAACATCATAACAACAATGGAATCAATATAAGAAAAATAGACAATGTGAATAAACTCTCTTTCTGTATGTAATGAACCAGGTACTAATTTTTCTTCTGTCATTGTCACTTATGTGTATTCTCTCATGTCCTTATTATTCATATACTATCACTTACATACTCCTTTATTCCAAAGAGTTACCTCCACTCAAAAGACTTACTTCTCAGAGATTCTTCTATTCAAGAAAGCCATCTACTCGAGAGATTCTAGAGATTCTTCTATTCAAGAGGTTCTAGAGGTTCGGGTTAATAATATAACATACCTCCACTCTATTGGTAGGTTAATATACATATGAACATCAATGGAAAACAACTGTAATAAAATAGTAAATATGGATAAACCATCAATCTGTGCTTTTGGAATCATGTCTATTGCTTTCATTACTTTCTTTGCTTCTATGATTATTCATCTTTGCCTGTGAACTGTGATACCCGGGCCCCAACTAATCAGTGGGTTTACATAACATAACGTTATGTTGGGATCGGCTTGAGCTAGGCTTATGCCTCTAGAGCTGCCACCCTATGAATTAATATATTGGGATCGGCTCGAGCTAGATTTCTTTACCTCTAGAGCTGCCACCCATAAATCAATGTGTCAGGTTCAGCTCGAGCTAGGTTTATACCTCTAGAGCTTCCCCCTGTCAGGTTCGGTCTGAGCTAGGCTTACGCCTCTAGGACTGCCCCTTGATCCTGGGATCGTCTTGAGCTAGGCTTCTGCCCCCAAAGCTGCCACCCATACTTGATCATTAACCACATATGCATTACTTCACTTCTTTACTTTTGAGAGATTGATAACTTTTCTTGTGAGGATTGGTACATTCACTTGTGAGAGATTGATACATTCCTTTGGCATAACATTTTTGGAACCTTTGGAACCATACCTAATAATAGAAGACATGTAAATAAACATTATTGGAAACATAGTCTTATTGGAAACATAACACCCTTGGAACCTTTGGACAATAATCAATAAACAAGATACCTTAATATAACCACTATTGGAACTTTGGAATGTAACCTTATTGGGCTTTTGGAACAATACTCATGAATATGAGACATGAGATTCACAATTGATCAATGAGTAGGAAACATATGATAATGACCATTGATAACCGGATATAGGATACCTTAGCACATTTTGGGATGGAACAAGCGTAATGTCAATGTGAATACTATTAGAACATGACATTATTGGAAAAGCTATTCAAGACTAAATAGACTCTCCTTACATCGTTACTTTCTTTGATATAGCTTCCTTAGAATTTACCACATTATGACAATTTTGGAACTTCAGTCAATGAATATGAGTTATGTAAATCATAATTCGTCTAAGAATAGGATAAATATGAATAAAAATATAACTCAACCTGAACTGGGATACTTTAGACCTCTTCGGACATGAGTAAGTACCATAACAAGGTGAATACTCTATGCTGCAGAAAGCTATGCAAAGGTTAACATTACATACCTTGTCGTCTTACTACGAATACACAAGCCTATATGAAGATACAATAGTCCAGCTTCCTCTTTATTTTTCACTCTACAATACAAGCACATGCCAAAGCTTACATTAGCAACTAGTTACTATACAAGTGTACAAAACGATAATGAGCTATATGACTGTCGTATAACGTCATGTCACCCCACACAATAAAATCCACTGCATTCTCATACCAAATACACCATAACATTCCACACATTGACCAAGATATCATACATCAATAACATTTTACACCAAGTTTACCCTTTACACTTCCTCATTAACACTACGTTACCTTTTCTCCGTCAAGTCACTCGATAGCTTTCACAATAACACTTTAACATCAATTCATATTTTATATCATTCAAAATACCTCCGGGATACTACTTTATAGTCATTTAAAAGGTACCATAAGTTGATAATTGCATCCATGAAGGGTATAGGGGTTTCGGGGGCCTGCGTTGGCACCTGCGCCCGCAGGTGCTTCGTCTGCGAGGGCGGGTGCCCGTTTCGGCCAAAAAGGGTCTCTTTTGGGTCTTTTTATGCAATGAATGGTCCATGATCATAACTAAACTCTTATTAACATATTTTAGATCATCGTAGATGCCAAAAATCATCCATGGTTTTACAACACACATGAACATCACCAAAACCACACTTTTCCTTCAATACACCACCAAATCCATGCACAATTTTGCAATAACAATTCCAAACATTATACACAAGGATAAAAAAAATGGTAAGACTATAAACACATCTCACATGTCAATATTGAATCCATCAAGTTCACTTCCTTCAATACCACAAGTCTATGTTCAAGTTTACAAGGCAAAACCATCCTCCGATTTAGCAAACACAAATTGTTTTACACATAATGAACTTCTCATACTTCATGAACATAACCAACATGATATAAATCATCTTCCATGCATAAAATATATTAAACCATAATAATATACACTTACCAATACTCACCAAGTTATGATCTTTGGCCAAAAGGATGAAGGCCTAGGGTTTGTATGAAATAAGGCAATGTTGAGAAAATTCTATCTAAAGGCATGGGTGTCCAAAATAAATTAAAATATGATTTTTCCCTCATTATATAGTCTCCTCATGGTGCCTATTAACCACACACTTGGTTCAATCCTCTTATATTGACTTGGTCTTGCAAGAATGGGTCATTATGCCCTTTTTTGGGCCATGCCTTCATGCTAATTTTTGGGCCTCATTTAGCTCATTACAAATTGTTAATTGAGCCCACCAATTGAATGAATAATTCCTCATACATATATATATATATATATATATATATATATCCCTCAAGTCACTCTTATCCTTCTTTTGGCATTAAATGCATGGTTGATTAGTCAAATGGAAGATTGGATCATGTTTTGCCCCATTGGGCCAAGTCTTTCTTATGATCTTTGGGCCTTATTTGGCCAAATGGCTCAAGACTCATATAAGCCCCAATAAATAATTGCATAATTTTTCAAATCTCTCATGTTTAATTAATTCCATAAATGTACATGTAGTCATATAGGTTCGACAACATACGGGGTGTTACACCTCCCACGAGGGTCTAATCCCTTGTACTAGGCACAATATCAATTACCTCATCAATAAAATTACATAATACATACTTTTGGCTCTCAACACTTAAGTGAACATTGTTCAACGTTGTCAAGTAGGGTTTGGTAGGTACGGGGTGTTACATTCTTCCCCCCTTAGGAACATTCGTCCACGAATGTTGACAAAATCGTCTTATGGGCAACAAATGCATCGCTATATTAGCTTATCTATACATATACTCATATAGATACTTACTTAGTCATTCCCCACTTCCACACTTTTGAACTTTCTCCTTCTGTTTGAAACAAATATGGGTACCTTGGACTTATCATTTGTTTTTCAGCTTCTCAGGTTATTTATTCGATTTGTTGATTTCTCCAAGGAACTTTTACGAAAGTTACGTCTTTATTTACGAACCTTTGCACTTGTCGGTCTAGAATAGCCATAGGTATCCCTTCCTAGTAGGATCCTCCATAACTTGTACATTTTCAATCAAAGTAATGGATCTCGGCGTATGACTTGTGTTATCTTGTAGCTACTATTGTACCACCTTAACCTTCTCTATAGCTTAGTGAACAAAATCTAGCCCCAAGTAAGGCAGTTGCACCCGCTCTAATCATCCAATTGAGGATTTAAATTTTCTTCTATATAAACCCTTGTAAGATACCATTGTGATACTTGAATAAAAGTTATTATTACAAATACATTCAATAAAGGGTAGATGGTCATCCCAACTACTTTGGTAATACAATGTGTAAGCTGGTAACATAATTTGAAGTGTTTGAATGATACGTTCTGCTTGTCCATCTATTTAGGGATGGAAAATTGTACCCAACTTCACTTGTATACCCAAACTTCCTGTATTTCTAACTGTTACCTCATCCAGTTGCCGATAACCAATACACATTCACAATGTGCCATTTCTCGTTTGTACAAACAACACTGGTGAACCCTACAGGGACACACTAAGTCTTGCTAGCTGACATGTGTATACCATGGGCATCGTTTTTCTTTCCTCAGGATAGAAAATAAATTTACCTTTTCGCTCAAGGACGGTCTTTTGTGGAAGAAAAGGGAAATATATTTTCTTAGCTGGGCAATCTTCGTGCCATCACAAGAAACCAACCACTTCATACTCATTACAACATTAAAAATCTTTCATTTCCAAATCATGGTGCATAGTGATCACTCCCTACTAAATAGAATACCATGCATGCGGTGCTTTTACCATAATTCATTTCTCTAACTCATATATATATATCCAATACATAAAATATTTCTTTAGCTCAACCACCTTTGTCGAACTTTACTATATGTTCTTTTTCAACTGAATAACACAGGACTTGCATATTGCTCTTCTTTTTCTCAGATACCAATGAAACTTCTGCCACATTTGACACTATAATTCTTTCACCTGAAGTTTTATACAAGTAGTGGTGCCATTTGCTATAAGCAATTGTCACAACTGTTAACTCAAAATCATATGTGGGATAAGTTCTTTTATGTGGGCGCAATTGTCTTAAGGCATACGCTATCACGAGGTACTAGTACAAGTGTAGGAGTCAATTTATTTTTCATCTCTTGCAAAATTTGCTCACCTACATCATTCCACCGAAACTTAGTTACTTTGTGTTAACTTGGTAAGGGTATTGTAATGGAAGATAAGCTCTCCAACAAACTTTCTGTACTACCCGGCTAAACTCAAGAAAACTACGAATCGATGTAGGCGTTGTAGGTTTTAGCCAATTCTTCATGGCTTCTACCTTTGGTATATAGTCCCTTATTCCTTCATCTGATACTATGTGACCCAAGAATGCTATGGGGTTTACCTAGCATTCACCCTTAGAGAATTTGTGTCTATATCGTACGGTCACGAAGAATCTATGACATTTGCCGTAACTAGTTTGCTATCTTGGGTAGATCATCATCATTCACTCTTCATTTCATCATTCATTCATTTCAATCATTAGCATCTTTTCACTTTTACCAAGTAGCACATGTATCCCTTAGAGTATCATTTTCTTTGCCTTCATATAGGCAATAGAGTTACCTCTCGATGGTCCGACATTATCCTTCTATTCAAGAACATTCTTTATGGAAAATGAAAATGTAACTTCTTAGCTCGGCACTCTACTGTGGCCTAACAAGAAGCCAACCAATCCGTACCCATTATAACGTCCAACTCTACCATGTACTACTTAATAAAGTCAACCAATGTATCATGATCACCACATTCACTATACAATTACGATATACACAATAGATTCATCATTTCTCCAGTTTTCCAGGTGACCTCTCCGACTTGTTGATCTAAAATAGCAACAGGTAGCTCGTCCTAGTGACATCCTCTGAAATTTTGTATATTTTTAATGGGAGCAACATGAAATAGAACTCTTTATGCACTTCCGGCAATTTCATATAGCATGCCGTATAGGGCAATTTCCCATTTCTTTCCAAATCCCATTACCTCTTTCATTAATAACACTTTTAAAAGTGCTTAATCATCTATGATCACAATATCTACTATACCATTATACAACATGTGCCTTTAACTCTAGTAAATGCACTAACAGGTGGAGATAACCTTGACCAGCTTGGTCAGGTGATGATTTACTCATTCCTTCACTGGCAGACATATCCCTCTGCTTACCTTTGCCTCTACTTCTTCTTGTGATTGTCATACCATACCAAAGAAAAACCATTACCATGATCAGATACAATTCAACTTACAACACTGGCTCTATTGTACAATCTGGAATGAAGAAAAGAAACAACATCCTAAATGTCCCGTAGCCTCCTACTTATAAATGTGGTGCACAACACATGGATAAGTAAGACTCTACTCAGAAACGGCTTTGTAGACATCCTTAGAACGACTGCTCTGGTACCACTTTTGTCACACCCCAAATCCCATTTGAGGTGTGATTGGCACCCGAAGCCGATATTGCCCGAGAGAACCAATCTTTGCTCATGTACATATGCATATCCTCGTATGAACATCGTACTATATCATGTAAACGATAACATATAACATATAAAATGTCAATGGAGGAAGTCATGGAAAACATGTACAATATGTGAAACTTGGTCGTTGGGGCCATCAAGTCGAGTGAACATACATCTCTTTCATCCATATACCCACATACGTATACAAATGCCTCTCCAAGATGCATTTATAAGACCAACTTAAATTCAGTACAATTCCCCAATTTATACAACATCAAACAAATGTACAACTCTGACTTGAAAAGTCCTGAACCAACTGGGGCTCACCAAAAATCTACAAATACTGTCAACCTACAGCGGGGGTCTACTAGTGCCTGTACCTGCAGCATTGAAAGTAATTCCCCCGAGAGGGTCAGTACGAAGAATGTACTGAGTATGTAAGGATCATAAGAACTGCATTAAACATCATAACAACAATGGAATCAATATAAGAGAAATACACAATGTGAATAAACTCTCTTTCTGTATGTAATGAACCAGGTACTTATTTCTCTTCTGTCATTGTCACTTATGTGTTTTCTACCATGTACTTATTATTCATATACTATCCCTTACGTACCCCTTTATTCCACAGAGTTACCTCCACTCAAAAGACTTACTTCTCAGAGATTCTTCTATTCAAGAAAGTCATCTACTCAAAAGATTCTAGAGATTCTTCTATTCAAGAGGTTCTAGAGGTTTGGGTTAATAATATAACATACCTCCACTCTATTGGTGGGTTAATATACATATGAACATCAATGGAAAACAACTGTAATAAAAAAGTAAATATGGATAAACCATCAATCTGTGCTTTCGGAAGCATGTCTATTGCTTTCATTGCTTTCTTTGCTTCTTTGCTTCTATGATTATTCATCTTTGCCTGTGAACTATGATACCCAGGCCCCAACTGATCAGTGGGTATACATAACATAACATTATGTTGGGATCCGCTCAAGCTAGGCTTATGCCTCTAGAGCTACCGCCCTATGAATCAATATATTGGGATCAACTCGAGCTTGGTTTCTTTACCTCTAGAGCTGCCACCCATAAATCAATGTGTCAGGTTCGGCTCGAGCTAGGTTTATACCTCTAGAGCTGCCCCCTATCAGGTTCGGTCCGAGCTAGGCTTATGCCTCTAGGACTGCCCCCTGATCATGGGATCGGCTTGAGCTAGGTTTCTGCCCTCAAAGCTGCCACCCATACTTGATCATTAACCACATATGCATTACTTCACTTCTTTACTTTTGAGAGATTGATACCTTTTCTTGTGAGAGATTGGTACATTCACTTGTGAGAGAATCAAACATTCCTTTGGCATAACATTTTTGGAAGCTTTGGAACCATACCTAATAATAGAAGACATGTAAATAAACATTATTGGAAACATAGTCTTATTGGAAACATAACACCCTTGGAAACTTTGGACAACAATCAATAAACAAGATACCTTAATATAACCACTATTAGAACTTTGGAATGTAACCTTATTGGGCTTTTGGAACAATACTCATGAATATGAGACATGAGATTCACAATTGATTAATGAGTAGGAAACATATGATAATGACCATTGATAGTCGGATATAGGATACCTTAGCACATTTCAGAATGGAACAAGCGTAATGTCAATGTGAATACTATTAGAACATGACATTATTGGAAAAGATATTCAAGACTAAATAGACTCTCCTTACATCGTTACTTTCTTTGATATAGCTTACTTAGAATTTACCACATTATGACAATTTTGGAACTTCAGTCAATGAATATGAGTTATGTAAATCATAATTCGTCTAAGAATAGGATACATATGAATAAAAATATAACTCAACCTGAACTAGGATACTTTAGACCTCTTCGGACATGAGTAAGTACCATAACAAGGTGAATACTCTATGCTGTAGAAAGATATGGAAAGAGTAACCTTACATACATTGTCGTCTTACTACGAATACACAAGCCTATATGAAGATAAAATAGTCCAGATTCCTCTTTATGTTTCACTCTATAACACAAGCACATGCCTAAGCTTACATTAGCAACTAGTTACTATACAAGCGTACAAAACGATAACGAGCTATATGACTGCCGTATAACGTCATGTCACCCCACACAATACAATCCACTGCATTCTCATACCAACAACACCATAACATTCCCCAAATTGACCAAGATATCATACATCAATAACATTTTGCACCAAGTTTACCCTTTACACTTCCTCATTAACACTACGTTACCTTTTCTCCGTCAAGTCACTCGACAGCTTTCACAATAACAGTTTAACATCAATACATATTTTATACCATTCAAAATGCCTCCGGAATACTACTTTATAGTCATTTAAAAGGTACCATAAGTTGATAATTGCATCCATGAAGGGTATAGGGGTTTTTGGGGCCCAAAGGGATGCAAAAACAAGCAATTCGAAGTTTTGGGCCGACCTGCTAAGCCACCTGCGCCCGCAGGTGGCTTACCTGCATCCGCAGTTGACATTTGGCAGTAGTCAGCAGCACCTGCGTTGGCACCTGCGCCTGCAGGTGCTTCGTCTGCGAGGGCGGGTGCCCGTTTCGGCCAAAAAGGGTCTCTTTGGGGTCTTTTTATGCAATGAATGGTCCATGATCATAACTAAACTCTTATTAACATATTTTAGGTCATCGTAGATGCCAAAAATCATCCATGGTTTTACAACACACATGAACATCACCAAAACCACACTTTTCCTTCAATACACCACCAAATCCATGCACAATTTTGCAATAACAATTCCAAACATTATACACAAGGATAAAACAAGGTAAGACTATAATCACATCTCATATGTCAATATTGAATCCATCAAGTTCACTTCCTTCAAGACCACAAGTCTATGTTCAAGTTTACAAGGCAAAACCATCCTCCGATTTAGCAAACACAAATTATTTTACACATAATGAACTTCTCATACTTCACCAACATAACCAACATGATATAAACCATCTTTCATACATAAAATATATTAAACCATAATAATATACACTTACCAATACTCACCAAGTGATGATCTTTGGCCAAAAGGATGTAGGCCTAGGTTTTGTATGAGATAAGGCAATGTTGAGAAAATTCTATCTAAAGGCATGGGTATCCAAAATGAATTAAAATATGATTTTTCCCTCATTATATAGTCTCCTCATGGTGCCTATTAACCACACACTTGGTCCAATCCTCTTATATTGAATTGGTCTTGCTAGAATGGGTTAAGAATGGGTCATTATGCCCTTTTTTGGCCCATGCCTTCATGCTAATTTTTGGGCCTCATTTAGCTCAATACAAATTGTTAATTGAGCCCACCAATTGAATGAATAATTCCTCATACATATATATATATATCCCTCAAGTCACTCTTATCCTTCTCTTGGCATTAAATGCATGGTTGATTAGTCAAATGGAAGATTGGATCATGTTTTGCCCCATTGGGCCTGGTCTTTCTTCTGATCTTTGGGCCTCATTTGGCCCAATGGCTCAAGACTCATATAAGCCCCAACAAATAATTGCATAATTCTTCAAAGCTCTCATGTTTAATTAATTCCATAAATGTACATGTAGTCGTATAGGTTCGACAACATACGGGGTGTTACACTTCCCACGAGGGTCTAATCCCTTGTACTAGGCCCAATATCAATTACCTCATAAATAACATTACATAATACATACTTTTGGCTCTCGACACTTAAGTAAACATTGTTCAACGTTGTCAAGTAGGGTTTGGTAGGTACGGGGTGTTAAAGAGGCATAGGAAACTTGTTCATCACTATCACCTTACTCAACTGCCTGTAATCGATACACATATGCATAGAGCCATCCTTTTACTTCACAAACAGAACTAGAGAAACCCAAGGTGTTACACTCAATCTAATAAAACCCTTATCCAAAAAATCATGAAGCTGAGTATTTAGCTTCTTTAGCTTAGCAGGAGCCATAGAAATAGGTCGGTGCCAGGCTCGAGGTAAATAGCAAACTCTATGTCATGCTCAGGAGGAAGGCCAGGTAGGTCAGTAGAAAAAATATCGAGAAAATCAAGGACAATAGGAATGAAGTCAAGCGAAGGACTCTCAGCACTAATATCCAGAACATAAGCAAGGAATAACCCACAACCCCGCGATATCAGTCTCCTAGCACAAACATAGGAAATAATCCCTATCAGTACGCGGCTAGAAGATCCCTACCACACAACCGGGGGTATGCCAGACATGGTTAAAGTAACGGTCATGGCGAAGCAATCCAAGACCATAAAGTAGGGAGATAACCAGTCCATGCCCAGAATCACATAGAAATCCACCATAGCTAACACAAAAAGATCAACTCGAGTATCATACCCTTGAACAGTCACCAAACATGATCTATATACCCAATCCGCTACTAAGGAATCATCCACGGGGGTAGCTACACACAATGGCACAAATAAAGACTCTAAAGACAAACCCAACCGCGGTGCATAATAAGCAGAAACATACAAAAATCTAGAACCGAGATCAAACAAAGAAGAAGCTAGCTAATGGAATACAGAAATCATACCTGTAATCACAGCATCCAAAGCCTCAGTTTTTATCCTACCTGATACAACATACAACTGGCCCTGTCTGCTACCGGACTGGGTGCCTGCCTGACCACTGGTCCTGCCTGCCTTAGGACCACCTCGAGAACCCTGGGGACTACCCATGTGATCCTGAGCACTACCCCTAACCGGTGGAGGCACTAATATGATCGGTTGTGCACTATGAACTACAGACTCAATCATCCCACATCGGGGACACTCCCGAGCAAAGTGACCAACAACCCCATAATTATAACATGCCTCTGGCACTCTGCTCTGTTTAGAAGGTCCGATTGATTCAAAATAACCACCTTTGCTCGATCGCCCTGACTGAACACCCCTATGTGGCTGGCTACTACCCTGACCCTAGAACCACTATAATCGGGATGACCCCCATCTGATATTTAAAGCGCTGCCTGAACTGGTATACTCGTCTGACCCTGACAGAGAAAAGGCTGCTGCTAGGGGTACCTACCCTGAAACCCTTGGCCTCTAAATAGTGAGTCCTTATGGCTCCCATTGTAACTGCCCTAATAACGGGGTCTCTTATCGTTGCCCCCTTGGGCCTCGCAATCTATCTTCTCTATAGAATAAACATGCTTAGCAATTTCAGAAAATACTTCCTCGAAGTCACTAAACTCTTAGTAGCCCTGCGTAGTGGTAGTCTCAGACCCCTTACAAAGCATCGAATCCGCTCATACTCAGTAGGTAGAATCATAGTGGCGTGTCTGGTTAACTCATAAAATCTTGCCTCATACTCAGCCACAGACATAAAACCCTATCTCAAAATAGAAAACTCATCTCTTAGGTGCTCACACATACTGAGAGGTATATACTTCCCCAAGAAAGCCTCGGAGAACTGAGTCCAAGTCACAGGTGGAGATCCAGCTGGCCTGGAATCAAGATAACCTCTCCACCACCTCCTCGTTATTGTGTCTAGCTGATAAGAAACAAAGTACACTTCACACGACTCAACCAACCCGATATTTTATAACCTCTCCTCATAATTGGTTAGGAACTCAAAAGCATCCTCTCCTGTGGTCTAGACAAATTTGGGTGGAGTCAATCACAGAAATTGGACCAGCATTTTTTGCTCCTCCGCAAACATAACTGGTAGGGCTACCACCGACTAAAAAACTATTGATGCTAGTGGAACCTCTACTCTGGGAGCCGCAGCTGCAGGCTGCACCCCTATATCAAAACCATCGGTCGGCTGACCGCCAACTAACACCAGTAACTGAACCAAGGCATCTCTGAGAACTGCAGAAGATATAAACTCGGGTGGGGCTTTGTCTACTCCCTGGCCCACTTGCTGCTGTGGTGGTGGAATCTCTACAGCTATCTCTGGCTTGGGAGCTATAACAGGATATGGCAATGGATCCATAGCCTGATCTCAAACTGGGGTTGTTGCTCTAGCCTGTCCTCGACCTTGGGGTTTACCTCTGCCCCTAACTGGAGCTCTAGCAATAGGCTTGGGATTTTGATCCCCGACTACCGTACCCCGCATCCTAGCGCACAGAAGTGAACCAAAAATATGAAATTTTCTGGAAAATGTTCTGTAGCCTCTTGAAGATAGGATATAGACATCTTCGTACCAATCCACTAGACTATACTAAACATCGGCTCTCGTAACAGTAATATTAGTGAAACCTAGGCTCTGACAGCAAGCTGTCACGACCAAATTTTTCAGGTTATGATGGCACCAATTTCAACCCACCAGTAGGTAAGCCAAGCCATAGCCCAGAACGGCAACTAAAGGGCCAACGAGTGGAAGATCAAAAGAAAAGCAAAGGATAGCTAATAACAATAATAAAATAAGCAGAAGCGAAGAAATAATAATACATAATATGCCTAATAGAAGAAAGAAGAGGAAAAATATACAAAATAATCCCTCCCAAAATCTGGTAAGGTCGATACAAGAGCCACTAAAATCAAAGAAGAGTACTAGACAGTATCCAAAATATATATATACAGTAGTCTTAGAATGTAAAAGACTATAATAGAAAAAGATGAAGGAGGATCAGCATCGAACTCTGGAAATATCACCCTATCTCTGGATCAACAGGAACTGGGCCCAAGAATAGCGTCAATGTTGATGGCTCGTACTTGAAACTACATCAGGGAAAAGATGTAGAAATGCAGTATGAGTACCAAAGTAACAGGTATTCAGTAGACATCATCGGTCGACTGAGCTCAAATATAATAAAAACGTGTATATAATATGAGGGTGTAAGCTAAGTCAGCATAAACAGGGTTGAAATATAAATATCTACCGAACTACGTAAGTACAATAAAGGAAATAAATAACAGCAACACAAGAAATAAATAACTCAGTGATGAAAGAAATATACTAACTACAACCTAACTGGGGCCCTACAAGCCCAGACACGGAAGAAGACAATTAACCTGACTGAGCCCTTATTAGCCGGTGGGTGCATACAAGAAGTAACTTAAATAAAAGCATAAGTAACCTGTAACTGAACCGATCTCAGGTAACCATCTGATCCCAAATCCATGATAAAACCATATAGATATGCACCGGTCTTGGACCGACACCAATGTATAATAATGAGAGGTCAGACAATAAGCTCAAACTAGAAATAGTGGATAATAACGAGGCCATACACCGGGCTCGAACTGAAAATAGTGGATAAAAATGACATGCCACATTAATTATGTGCAACAGAACTCAGTACCACTAGCAACACTTCCAGAACAACCATAATCATCACTAGAACACCTCGATAGTATCAGAACCAGATACTGGACTCGAATTGAAACTCATAGTAGCCATACCATAACCAGAAACCAGTGAACCCGTAGGTATCTAATCTCAACTATAAAACTGATACCAAAATTGTACCGTAATCGATGCCAAAACTCATAATAAATAGTAGTGGTAGATTATATACCAGTCTCTCAGAATAAATCTAAAACGCATCTATATACGTATAAGCACTACTAGCTAAATGGAAAAAATCCAAGGTTTCTAAGCCTATATCCAGACCATAAGATCATAAGTACCCAACCCAATGCAATAGCCTAAAATGGTAGCCAAGAGTCTAACTAATACCAAAGAGTCCTCAAGCCAAGTATACTAGCTAAAAAATGTAGTGGGGCCCGCTACGAGGGCCCAATAGTCAAACCTATGCTTGAACCTAAATGAGTCTAGTCTAAGGTTACCGTCCCCATATCAAGATACTAAAAGCACTAATCCTACCAATAAAGGATGCTACTACACTAAACTAGGGGATAACATGCCCAAAAATCTACAGAACGAGGGCCCTAACCGGCTAAATAAGGCATAAAAATAGTAAATCAACAATCGAGCTAAAACTACCTGCCCAAAACTAGCATAATAATACACTAATACCATAAATAAGCTTAATCTAAAGATGGGGTAAGCCTAGCCAACCTGGACGCCGCCGAATGCTGGCTGAATCCTCTGAATTGGACCTTTCCCCTTCTAAGAGGCCTCCGTGAGCTGTCAAGCTATCAAAATAATAATCTAGGCATTAATACAAGAAAAATGATACCCATATTGCGTATAAACTCTCTGGTTCAGAAATCGGACTAAAAATCTCATGCGGGGCCCACTTACAGAATCAAGAAAATAAAACTGTCACAGGGTCCCATGTATCTCAAGGATCGAAAGCCAGAGAAAATCAGCTAAATCAGAGCCTAAAACAAACCTCAAATAAGTCCCAACACTAACAGATAAATCAAGAACCAAAGTACTAAATTAAGCGGAGATTGATCGAATTACTTACAAAATATAGATGCTACACGCTCAACACCAAAATCCCAAGCTAAATATCAACTTCCTGCACTCAAAAACTCACTAAAATAGATCTTACAAGGTCTAAAAATGGTGGGTACACTTATCCTCAAACTGAAGAAGAAGTGCAAAAATGAGATATTTATAACACCTCAGTGATGGCCGCTTAAGTGGTTACCACTTAAGCGCCCAAGGTTCTCTAAAGAGACTCTTCCCCAACCGTCCAGGTCTGCTAAAGCAGTCAAGGGTCGTTTAAGCGTCTACTGCTAAAGCGCCTAAGAGGCTGCTACAGTGGTCCAGAGCCACCTAAGCAGTCATCGCTTAAGCGATCCCCTAGCTGCTTAAGAGGCTGCACCAGATACTTCGTACCAGCCAAGTTTAGCTATTCCCAATGAACTCCGACTGAGTGCTCGGTGTAACACCCCTTACATTTCTGACCCTACTTGATTGGTATTTTAGGGTTTATATGCCTTATTTAAACTATGTGTACCTTAGTTTTGAGAGAGAGAAGTGTGTATTTTCTATTGCTTTGATGGAGTATTTGATATTGTATTAGTATCCGCAAAGAAAAGTCGACGAAAAGAAGAAAATCAAAAATTTAGTGTGGGGCGCGCCCAGGGGCATGCCAGGCCGCTTTTGGCTGAAGTTTTTTTGGCAGGGACAGCAAAGGGGCACGCCAGGCAGTGTGCCAGGCCGCTCGTACACACCTTTTCAAGTGCAAAAATTTTTCTAAGTCTCAGAGGCGCCCGGGGGCGTGCCGGGTTGCTTTTTGCCAAATTTCTTCGCCGATCATTAGTCTATAAATAGGACTCTTGGGTTATGGTATCATTATTCCATTGTGATAGGACTACTCTTGGGAGAGTTTGGCATCCGAGTTGGGGTTAATCTTCTTCATAAGTATTTTATCAAATTATGTTCAATTAAGCCATGAGTGGCTAAAATTGCTTATTCTTGGGATTGAGGCTACGAACATAAATCTCGTGAGTGGAATATTGTCGTAACATTTATGGAATTCTTTACACATGAGATAGATGGTGGATCATACATGGAATTTGGTGGTCTAAGTTAACATGTGTTATTGGGCTCAATTTGAGGCCTAAAATAGAACAAAATGCATGGCCCAAATGGGAAAATGACCCATTCTTCCATGTTGACCAAGTAACCATGGCATTTAATGCCAAGAATTGGCTAAGGATGACTTGAGGGCCTATATAAAGGCACAAAAACTGATTTTTAATTCATTATAACTCCCATGCCTTTCTAGATATTTCTACACACATTTCTCATCTTAAAAACCCTAAGGCAACTAATTTCTTTGGACAAGATTATCATATTTCAAGCGTTGGTAAGTGTCTACTCTTATGGATTAATATATTATATGCTTAAGATGGTGTGTATATCATGATGGTTATGTTGGCAAAGTGGTGAATAGTGCACTTTTGCTTTTTGCTAAAAGATGTGTCATCTATGTGATTTAAACTTGAAAGGAGACTTGAGGTTTTGATGAAAGGGAATGGTGTGGATGAAATATCAACATGTATGGTGTGGTTATGTCCTTAACTTGTTTGTTTTTCCATGTGTATAATTTGTGGAATTGTTGTTATGGAATTGTTGTTATGACACATATTGAGGTGATTTGATGGAGTAATTGTGATGTTGTGTTAATGAGGAAGCATAAAGGATAAACTTGGTGTGACGTGCTATTGGTTTATGATGTCTTGGTCAATGTATGGACTGTTGTGGTACTGTTGGTATGACAGTGCCATGAATGGTATTGTAAAGGATGAAATGATGTTATAGGGAAATCATTTAACTCATTGTCATTATGCGCGTGTAAGATAGTTAGTTATTAACGTGAGTTCCGTTATGTACTTGTGTTATAGAGTGAAATGTAAGGAAGGAGCTGGATTATTGTATTCACATATAGGATTATGTATTCATATTGGGAAGATAAGGTATGTAAGGTTACTCTTTCCGTATCCTTTTGCAGCATATAGTGTTCACATTGTCATTGTACTTGTTCCATTCCGAAATGTTCTAAGGTATCCCATTTCCGGTTATTAATTATTGTTACTTACATGTTCCTTATTCATTGATCAATTGTTATTCATGTGTCACATAACTGTGGACATGGCTCTAAAGTTCCAATAATGTTACGTTCTAAAGTTCCAATAATGCTATGACTACCAATGTATCAATCTCATAGAAGTAAAGAAATGAAGGAATGTACTACTCTTATAACGGAAGAATGAAGTAATGTATAATTGTCTGTGCATTCTTGAGTAACATCCCAGGGGCGATATAAAAGCCTAGCATGGGTTATCATAATCACATCCCAGGGGCGACATAAAAGCCTAACATGGGTTAATCACATCCCAGGGGTTAAAATACCTAGCATGGGTTATCACAATCACATCCCAAGGGCGACATAAAAGCCTAGCATGGGTTAATCACATCCCAGGGGTTAAAACACCTAGCATGGGTTATCAAAATCATATCCCAGGGGCGACATAAAATCCTAGCATGGGTTAATCACATCCCAGGGGTTAGAATACCTAGCATGGGTTAATCTCATCTCAGGGGCGACAGAAAATCCTATCATGGGTAGAACGATTAATCTCATCCTAGGGGCGACAGAAAAGCCTAGCATGGGTAGAACGATAAAGATGAATGAACGTAAAGGCAGAGAAAGTAATGAATATAACATACATGATTCCTCACATACAGAACGATGGTTTATCCACATTGACTATTCTCTTATATTTGGTTCCATTGATGTTCTTATGTATGATGCAGTTTCTTATAGCCTTATATACTCAGTACATTCTTCGTACTGACATCCCTTGGGGGACTTACCTTACTTGTTATAGGCACAGGTGCTAGTAGACCTCCACAGTAGGTTCCGGATCAATTGCCGATCTTTGGTGAGCTCCAGTTGGTTCGGGGCTTTCCGAGTTACATGTGTACATTTGTTTTGGTATTGTAAATGTTGTATAAAGCGGGGACTTGTCCTGACTTTAGGATGGTTATCTATATGAATCTGTTAGAGGCTTGTAGACATATGTGGGAATATGAATGTAAGGGATGGATGTCCATTTTGAATCGATGGCCCTAACGGCCAAGTTTCGTATATAGCACATGTTTCCATGACTTTCGCAATTAGCATCTTGTATCTATACGTGATGGTGATGTTTCTTGAATGACATAAATATGAATTGACACGGATGAAGATTGGTTCTCTCGGGCCTTATCGGCTTCGGGTGCCAGTCCGCCCCGTTGGAATTCGAGGCGTGACACTCGAGATTGGTTCAGAATCTCGTGCGCCCAAACGAACTATGCTACCCTACCAAATTTGACATTCTGGACTCAATGGAGCCACCGAAATTTCCATCCGGGGTCATTTTGATAAAAAAAGTAGGCCCTGTTGACACCCAATTTTGACTCTCCGTACTTAAAATTAGCGGTTCATGCTTCCTGATCGTTAAAGAGCACAAAATAAAATTTTCGCCTATTTTTTACAATTTATTGATAACTATCCTTATTCTAGGATTTTTACCAATTTATTGTCATCTTTGTACTTTTCACAATTTATTGATAATTATCCTTAATTTTGTAAATATTAGGATTTTTGTCAATTTATTGTCATTTTAATTCTTAACAGTCATCTGCACATAAGCAGTACGAGCAGTATAATTTTTATTTTTACCACACAATACATTTACTTTTACATTATTTATATTTATACTTATATTTTTAAAATTATATATACATTAGTTATATTTTTACATACATAGCAAATACAATTAATTTTATTGATATTTCAAAACCTACACTGTGTAAATTATTCAAAAATAAAATTACGCAATGTGTAATATCTTTTTATCTAATCATATTTCTTATTTTATTTCTCTAAAAAGGGAAAAGACACATCCCTTGATTTTCTCAACTACTATATTTTGAATAAACCCTCTCCCTTTTTTTTTTCTTTTCTTTCCTTATTCACACACACATATGTATATATACACACAAAATAATAAGTTTTGCTTCCTTTATTTTAGGCTTGTAAAAAATTATCTTTGACTATTTTCTTTTACACGTTTACTCACACACGGAAGAAAAATAAATGTTATCACTGCTCCTTACCTTCCTCCCTAGATTCAAGGGATTTGTTGGAAGAAGATTAAATTTTGATGAGGTTCCTTTTAAATACTCCTCATTTACTCACTTCCTGGGGCAAGACCAAACACACACAATACACATACACACACATGCTTTAACACTGGAAAATCAATTTTTCTCTCTCTTAACTCACGTCTCTCTCCTCTCTTCCCTTCCCTTTTCTCCCTCCTAGAAGCCGCGCCTCGCTGAAATTGATCACCGGCGGGTAAGCTCCGACATCACCACGCTGCAAACGTCCCTCTCTCCCTCTCTTCTTTTCCTCCACATCACTGCTGCCTCGTCGGAGATGATGACTGGCGAACTCCTAACAATCCACGCACCACCACGATGCGCCCCTTCTCCCTTCATGTTGGTCTCCCCTTCCATCTTATCATTATCACGCCTAAAAAAGGCCATATCTGATCGGATTCTATCCTTCAGGCGTTGCTTCGGTGATGCCATTGAAGCAACGCCGATAATCACCACTGCTTTGACCTTTTAACTCTAGTGAACTGAGTTTTCATCAATTTTATATGTTGCTTGTTTAGTTTAACAGATCTGGTCATTTTCGACCTGACTGAATGGTTCATTATCTGGTGAAAATCCTATTTTTAGCGGCAAAATTCATGGATGCCGGACAACTTGCAGTATATTGATTCCCTTGTTTTGATACATTTGCTTTCTGGGAGACTTTTGTGGCTTTTCTATTTTGTCATTATTCCTGGCTACTAGTTACTATATTCATGTTGCTTTCCTTTTGTTATTATTTTACTTGTGGACTGATTTAGCACTGCTTTTGATTTTTCTTAAGCGAATTGCTTTTGTTTTGTGGAACTGATTTCGTCCTTTACATCTTACTCCACCGATAATAAACAAGATATTATGCAATTGGCCAATGACAATATCTCTCCATTGAATTTTCGAGGCCTCCCTACAGCAAAAGACGGATTTTATTTTTTTAAGTTAAGTCATTTTATATCAAATATCAATACATGGCCAATGAAAAAAATTTCATCGGTTTTTGAGGTATCCACAAAAAAAAAGACTGACATTACGTATACAACTACGTAACAAAAAATATATAAATTTGGGCGATGACGAAATCTTTATATTATCACGACAACACAAAAGTTTTATGATTCGTATCTTGGCAGGGCGATTAGGACGGCCGATAAATTTGAGCAACCACTTCGTAGCCATGACGTATCTAAAACTTAATCTGAGCCCACTATATAATAAAATACTATTTTTTATATATACATTTATATACATCTATGCACACATATTTTTCAATTTATTTTGATAATTATTCATTCATTACTAACATTTCTACCAAGTGTTTATACAGGTTCTTGGAGATACTCCCGGAAATGGTATTCAAAAAGGGAGTTTTGTACTCCTTTGTTTGTATTTTTATTTCTTATTCATATAATGTACACAAAAATAAAAGTATAGTGAAAACTTTACTTTTGGGGCATCGGGCGGGAGTGTCCTTTACTTATGTATGCATTAACACGCGCTTAGGCAAAATTTAGATCGTAAATACTAACATAAAAGAATAAATTGATTCATGTATTTTATTAGTTAATTCACATCTTTTGCATTAAAAATATTGTGTAGTCTTTTCTCTTAAAATGAATCTTTATTTAATAATTTTATCTCATGATTTTTGTCAAATAAAAAGTATTTATTTGAAGTACTTTTCTTTCTATATAATACAAAAAATACTTTTCTTTTATTACATAAAGTGCTTTCTATAACTTTTATTTTCATACATTTTTATATTGCTTATATATCTTTATATATTTTTATACATATATTCTTACAACAATGGGCTTTATTTATGTAATTGGTATGCTTTTCATAAATATATATTTTACATTATTTTTAGTATATATCTCACATATTTTTACTTTCAAAATGATTTTACCTCCTCCCTTTTTGATAAATTTAGTCTAGTCGGGTACCACCTTTTGTGGATTCTGAAATATGCCTAATCCCTTCCCTTTGGAATAATTTGAACCCTTACCTAGAATCTAAGCTGGTTTTCAAAGATTAAAACACAAGTCGTACATGTCAATAATAAAATAGGTTTTCTTATTTTACTTTAAAATTAGGTGGCGACTCTGTACAAAATCAATATTTTAGAGTCCATAAGTCGTATTTGTTTTAAACTTGGTGAAAAATAGGGCATGATAGGCCCCACACCCCAAGAAGTCTTTTTTGCCAAATTCTACCCCATATCCCAAAACGAGTCCAGATGCTTCGGGACCCGAACCAAGGGTCCCCCTAGCCTATAATTGATGTTCCAGAGTCTTTGAGACTGTCAGAAATAGCATATGTGGCCGTTTACCTAAGGTTTAGGCCCGAGATCCATTTCTTAACTTTAGAAGCTCCTAAACATAGAAATGACTCTAAAAACCAAATGAACTAGCCGGTAACCAAACTGTCAGTCCCAGCAAGTCATAAATGACATGGGGTAGCTGTAGGAAAACTCTATATGCTGAAAAAACATGAAAACAAGGAAAATTACCTGGAGAGTCAGATATTATCTGGTGTCTTTATTGGTAGTTTGTAGAGACCATCTTCATTGAATACAGGAAAGTGAAAGTGAAGAGACAAGAGTTTTAGAAATTAAGTTTTGAAAATGAGGGTCTTGAAAACTGATATGTTTTTATCTTTCATTTTCTTTAATGTCTTTAATTTCTCATTTAATTTGAGTCATTTGATCGGATTATGTATTTAAAATCTTTTGTAACTTTTCAAGACAATGTTAATGATCTATGCTAAATAATTTAATGTGACTTCTCAAATTCTTTAGAAAGTATTTTTTTTGAAGTGAGTGTTTTGAAAATGGAGAATCGTTTTATCTTTCATTTCTTTAATGTTTAATTTGGGTCATTTGATACGATTATGTATTTAAATATTTTTGTAACTTCTAAAACAATGTTAATTGTCTATGCTAAGTAATTTTATGTGACTTCTCTTATTCTCCATCTTTTATGATAACAATTAAATGTGTAATAACTTAATTATTGAATTTTTATAACATTACTATTTATAATAACATTTTGAGTTTTTAGAAATTAAGTTTTAGAGTTAGGAGTTTCCCACTTTTAATATAATATGATATGATATAATAGTTTGGTGTACGTGCTTTGCACATGTGTGTCACGTTAATAAAAATAATTATATTCAAAAAGAGCAAATAATTAGTACACGCCATTAAAATAGATATAGTTTTCATGTAAATAAAAATAAATAAATGTTATTACTTTGATAAAGTAATTAAAAGTAATGACTCATTTATTCGTTACTAAATTATCCATGATAAATTCATGAAAATTCTTAATTTTCATTCCTCAATATTAACTTGAGTCTAAAATAGCCATCATTTTGTTCATTGTGTCACCTCAAGCTTTTTGACAAAAATTTTAGCCTTTTGATGTGTCTAGATAGCCTCAAGCCCAATGAATTTAATTATTCATGAGTGCTAATATCAATCCTTTGATTTGGAAGTTCTTCATATATGAATTAAGATCGTACAATATCCCTAGCACAAAGTTAAGTTGAAAATATTTTTAACCGATAGAGTTTCGATATGGGTTTTTACTAGGGTAAACTTCAAATAATCATATCTCCTAGAATATAAGGAGTTAGGGGGCCCAATACCCACCAAATAAAATATCCCTGAGTCTTCTTTCCAATGCAATAAACTGTTCATCAATCCGAGTAAAAGGTTATGACCATTTTACCAAACACTGTCCGGGATGAAATTGGAATTTCTCTGTAGCGAGAATTCTGGTGGTATTTAAATCAGTTTTAGCTGATTTTCAGGTCCAAAACCCTAAAACTTCATTCCCTAACCCTAGAGAGGTGATTTCCCAAGGTTTAGGGTGAAAGTCCTTTGTGGAGGTAAGTTTTTCCATCATGTTCTTCGTCTTTTAATCCTTTAACATCCTAGAATCATTAGAAAGACCTTAAATGGTGAAATTTTGGGTTAGAACCTTTAATGGTGGATTTTTGGGGAAAATTTATCGGTGTTCTTAATATCACCTAGAACTAATTCTAGATTATAAATTAATGATTTCTAGCATGAACTTGGTAAACTAGATTTTGTATTTTGTTGGTTGGAAATCTTGAATTTCATAAAGATGAGACCTTTAGCATAAAAATTCCATTAATGGAGATGGGTTAAGCTTGAAAGAATTAGTTAATGGTTAATTGACCTTGGGGAATGATACATACATTGAATTAGGGTAGAATTAGTGAGTTTGAATTCCCAAAGATATTTATTTGAAGAGTAATTGATTAATTACTCTTATGATTGCTTGATTTTTAGATTGTTTATCATTCCGAAGCATGAACAAAGGGAAGGACCATCCTTGATATGGCTTGTTGCGTCAAAAAGCTTGGCGTCCAGGTAGGCGAGGTTAATGAGTAGAAGACTGTGTTATTTCATATCTTCATAATTTAGAATTGATGGGAGAAAGCATGTCTAGGCCTGCGGACATTGACTTAAGTTGGATAAAGACATAAGAACTTTACTTTAATCCATAAAATCGTGTTATTGATTGATTATTTGATATTTATTATATTATGTGTTATGTGCCCGAAAGGGGATTGTTGTGAATGAAGTATGTGGACATGATGTTTCTTAGTTGTTCTAGTGATGAACCTAATTGAGTTATAAAAGTAATAAGTTGCATATTGAGTCATGGTAATGGTGAGGCCTAAGGGATAGATGACTTGAATCATTGTGAGCATTGTATTATGGGAGAGAGATGGAGAATAAAGATAGGCTTGAATCTGCTAGTTATAGGTGGTGGTGTTAGAACCCAAGTTGTGGTATTTGAGGAGGTAGTGATAATTGAATAATCAATGAGTAATGATGTCTCCAATAGTGACTTGTATGCTTAAGTGTTGAATTGTGATTTATTTTATGACATTCTTGATTTGGTATTGATAAACATACTTTATCTATTGGATGCCCATGAGAGGCTAAATTGGTGATAATGATGATTTATTGAATTGTCCCTATGAGAGGCTTGTTTGATAATGATAACTCCTTGAATTAATGCCATGAATGGCTTGTTGATGATCATGATGAATTGTTGAAATAATGCCCGTGAGAGGTCAAAATGTTGATAAATGAAAGATCTTGATGCATAATGATAATGTGACTGAAAACAATGCCTTGAGTAAAGAAGGCTTGTGATATACCTTCATATAGGTTGAAAATTTAAAGATGAATATTTATAAAGAACTGAAAGTGGAAAGATTGTTAGTAGCAATATGGCCTACGTTAAATTTCGGTATTGCTACCTTATTGTTTTCTCAAGCAATGTGGCCGATTCTAAATTCCGACATTGCTACCTTATTGATTTCTTAATCAATGTGGCCGACGTTAAATTCTAGTATAGCTATAAGACATGATTGGATCGGGTGCCACGAGCCGGCATGGTAATATTAATAATAAAGGAATTGATAATGAAGTGATCTAAAGTGATGAATCCAATGAATAATCCCAAAGAAACGATCCCGAAGTTCCAATAATTGAAATAATCCTTCTTCAAGAGTATTTATAAGGTTTGCTAATGAGACTTGAGTTCTCTTGTGTGTTTTACTGAGATGTTAGTTGACATATTCTCTACTTGACTGTATCCTTGAGATTGATTGTGTGACATGTACTTGGAAAAGTGAAACTTCGTGCTTACTTGCTATATATTGGTCGACTTGCTTCATTTATACTTGTTGTAATTGTGTCTTATCTGATTGCCTAGTTATTATTCTTTAATGTTATAAGAGAGTGTTGGTTGTTAGCCCGAGAGTTAAGTGTGAGTTGTCTATGATTACTGGGTTGATCATATAGATATGGGTAATGGAAGCGGTAATGGGAATAAAAGGGTGATAGTGATAGTTTAGTGTTGGATTGTGGTGGATGGTGTGAATTAATGAGGCTAGACTATGCTAGTGATGAATATAATCTCGTTAATAGTGTTGGGAAATTATAAATTATACTGGTAAAGTGTTATAATGATATTACAGTCTTAGTAGAATTATACTCTATTTAAGATGTCAAGATTTCTTTTCTTTGATTCTATTTTATGATTATGTGGACTAACACTGGTCGGCCGATGATGTCTACCAGTACGTGTGTTTGTACTGACCCTACTCTTCTACATCCCTTATTAGGGTGTATACTGGATGCAGGTTAGTTTTCAGTTACTGGATGGATGGTGATATTTAGCACTAACTTTTGCACTTCCTTCCTGGCAGATATTGGAGTGTTTGTGTTATTTATTTTATTATCAGCCTATTTTGTAATAAATAGCTCTTGTACATGTCTGACTAGGTCTTGGGGTAGTGAAGAATAGTTGTAAAAGTTTCTGAAAAGTTTTTTTATTGATATTTAATTTACTTTGTTGTATTTAATACAGTATTCTCTTAAAAAAATAGAAGTCTTCCGTATATTTTTGGTTGGGTAATAAGGGTTCTCCTAGGGATAGCATAGGTGCCCGTATGGTTGGTTAGTTTGGGTTGTGACAGTTGGTATCAGAGCATTAGGTTCACTGGTCCCACAAGTACAAGAGCAATGTCAAGTAGAGTTCCACAGATTGGTGTGTAGGGCCCCACACCCAATCTTTGGAAGGCTATAAGACATGTAGAAGTTGTTTCCTTTTTTTTTTTCTCTCCATCGTGGCGTACTATTCTTTGACTACTGGGTTGGATCCAATTGGTATCTAGATGATTCCAATTGGTATCTCAACAAAGATCAATTAGAATCCAGTTGATTCCAATTGGTATCTTAGTGAGTTCGCTTTGAAATCTAGGAGATTCCAATAGGTATCTGTTAATAATGGCTAAGGGTTGATATCATAATATTAAGATGTATGAAAGTAGTGAACTTATTTGGTTGTCTATTGTTTGATATTTGGCTAAACTTGAATTGTTAAACTGTATGATTGTTGTGAATTATTTTTGTTTGAACTGTGGTGAAATAAATTAACTAAGTTGCTTTTGTTGAAAATTGTAATGGAACTATGTGATCTTGTTGTTGTGAAATTAATAAATTCTTTGTTGCTTCCTTGTTCTTGATACTATTGTTATGCTGATGAAATTGATGATATGAGAATTGAGAGGATGATATGAGGACATGATGTCAAGGAAAGATAATGAAAAAGACATGAATAAAAGACTGAGATGCTATGTGTTTCCCTTAATGACGGGCTCTTGCAATTGATATTGTGAATGAATTCAATTGTATGGTTCAGTTATTTGATATTGTGAATGGTTCCTTGTGTGGTACAGTTATTTGATATTATATGTGGATCCTTGTGTTATCAGGTTATTGAGACTTTATTTGGATTCTTTTGCAATCCAATTATTTGAAATTTTAATTAGTTCCTTGTGAGGACTGGCTAAGTGATATTATCTTTGAGTTCCTTGTATGAACTGACTTTTAAGGTTTGACATAATAATGAGTTTTAAATAAAAGTGGCAAAAACTAATTGAGGTTGTTGATACCTAAGGAATTTGATTGATAACTAATCTGAAATGCGATATTGGTAATGAGACTGCTAATGACCTGTAATCGGTGATGTTGTATAACCTTACTCGTATGCTTATTATATAGGGATCAATCTCAAAGTGGTTAAGAGTTAGTGAAGCCTGTAATAAAAATTTTGTAAGGTAGAAATAAGAATGTGTCACACCCCGAATCCCATTCGGGATGGACTGGCACCCGAAGCCAATGAGGCCCGAGAGAACCAATCTTTGCTCATGTCTATTCATATACATGTCACTCAATAAGCAGCACCAACACATAGAGGTATGAATAGCGGAAGTTATGGAAATATGTGATATATATGCATATAAGAAACTTGGCCGTTAGAGCCATCGAGTCAACATGGACATATATCACTTACATTCCACATCCCACATATGTCTACAAAGCCTCTACAGATACATATACATAGCCAAGCTAGAGTCGGGACAAGTCCCCGCTTTATACGACATTTACAATACCAAAATCAGTGTACACTATGACTCAAAAAGCCCCGAACCAACTGGAGCTCACCAAAAATCTGCAAATGACCCGCACTCTATCGTGGAGGTCTACTAGTACCTGTGCCTACAGCAAGTAAGGTAAATCCCCCCAAGGGGGTCAGTACGAAGAATGTACTGAGTATGTAAGGCCATATGAAACTGTATGACACATAAATACTTCAATATAATCAAATATAAGTGAGTAATCAATATGTATAAATCACCATTCTGCATATGTGGAACCATGTACCTTACATTCATTACGAATAACCCATAGTTCTGTATGTTTGGAACTATGTACTTTACGTTCATTACTTTCTTTGCTTCTGTATTCACTCATCGTCACCTGTGCTATCTCGTACCCGAGCCCCAACTGATAAGTGGGTCTTTACATAACATAACGTTATGTTGGGATCAGCTCGAGCTAGGCTTATGCCTCTAGAGCTCCACCCATAAATCAAAGCATCGGGTTCGGCTCGAGCTAGGTTATTACCTCTAGAGCTGCCACCCATAAATCAACCAAGTTCAGTCCGAGCTAGGCTTATGCCTCTAGGGCTGCCCCCTGATCCAATAATCTCGGGATCGGCTTGAGCTACGCATTTTGCCCCCAAAGCTACCACCCATACTCCATCATTAACCACATTTATGCATTACTTTATTCTTTAATTTTGAGATTGATACCTTTACTTGTGAGAGATTGGTACATTCACTTGTGAGAGATTTTTACATTCACCTGACATAATATTATTGGGAGCATTGGAACTATAGTCAATAAATAAGAGACATGTGTATAAACACTTATTGGAACTTTGGAACATAACATTATTGGAACCATGGGACCTTTGGAACATTAGTCAATGAACATGAGACATGTGAATCACAATTTATCAATGAGTAGGAACATGTGCTAATAACAATTGGTAACCGGATATAGGATATCTTAGAACATTTCGGAATGGGACAAATAATATGTCAATGTGACTACTATGTGCTGCAGAAGGATACAGATAGAATAACCTTACATACCTTATCTTTCCAATATGAATATACAATCTTAAATATGCATACAACAGCCCAGCTCCTTCCTTACGTTTCATTCTATAACACAAGTACACAACGTAACCAACATTAACCACAAGCTACATTCCAAGTGTATAAGACGACCATGAGTTACATTATTGCCCTATAACATTATTTCACCCTTTATAATACCATTCATGGTCTTTTCATACCAACAATATCATAACATTCTATACATTGACCAAAACATCATAAACCAATAGCTTTTCACACCAAGTTTCTCCTTTACATGTTCTCATTAACACCACATCACAATGAATCCATCAAATCACTCCAATACATTTTATACCAAAATTCCACAATTTACTCATAGAGAAAAATAACAAGTTATGAACATAAACACACCATACATGTTGATATATCATCCATACCATTCACTTTCATCAAAACATCAAGTCCTTTTTCAAGTTTAATTCACAAGAATTCACATCTTTTAGCAAAAAGCCAAAGTGCACTATTCAACACCTTGCCAACATAACCACCATGATATACATAATCTCTTATGTACATAATATATTAATTCATAAGAATAAACACTTACCCAAGCTTGTAGAATGATGATCTTGCTCAAGGAGATGACTTAGGGTTTGAGAATTTGAGAGAAAATATCTCTTTTTGGTTTCTTGGAAAATTCTAGAAATACATATGCCTTCTCATGAATAAAATCTGATTTCCTTTCCCTTTTATAGCCCCTTTAACTCATCCTTAGCCACTTAAGTTAATAATTGACTTGTCAAAGCAAGAATGGGTCATTTGACCCATTGGGCCATGTCTTTTAATTCATTTTGGGCCTTCCTTGGAGCCCATTAACACATATTATCTTAGCCCACACAAATCAATGTGTAATCCATCATATATCTCATGTTTAATTAATTCCATAATTGTCCCGACAATATTCACTTACGAGATTTCCATTCATAGCCTTAATCGCAAAAATAGAAATTCTAGTCGCTCATGGCTTATTTGAACATAATTTGTTAAAATTTGTTAAAATACTTGTGACGAAGAATTAACCCCAACTCGGATGCTAAACACGCTTAAGAATAGTTCTACTATGATGGAGTAATGATACCATGACTCAAAGGTCTTATATACATCATAATAGTTGAAGAAAATTTTTGGTGAAAACCACCCTGGCACGCTGCTTGGCGCGCCCCTTTGCTGCCTGTAGAAACAAAAATTTTGGCCAGAGCATCCTGGCACGCCCTCTGCAGCGCCCCATGCCAAATTTTTGATTTTGGCTTTTCTTTGCGGATTTGGTTGGATCTTTCAAGTCCCAACCTTTTGCTTACCTCTTAGCTTTAAGATTCTTTGCTTGGATATCCCTTAAACCTCAATTTTCACCCCACAAATGCTCCACAAAGTCACAAACGCCACCCACTACAAAGGTCTAACCACATGTACTAGGCCCAATATCAAATATTTCATCAATGACACTACAAAATACATACTTATGGCTCTCGACACCTAAGTAAACATTGTTCAAAGTCATCAAGTAGGGTCGGGAAGGTACGGGGTGTTACATTCTTCCCCCCTTAGGAACATTCTTCCTCGAATGTTAGTAACATTGTCTCATTGTAACAACTTAAGTCGAAGTGGATCCTTCACACTATCATATACACACATACTACTTGTAAAGACTTACTCATTATGACTCCAATTCCGTATCTTGAATTTTTTCTTCCGTGTACAACAATTAAGAGTACTTTAGATTTCCTTCCCTTGTGATTTATTCTACGTGCTAATTTCTCCAATAGTGCCTTTACAGAAGCTACTTCTTTATTTCTTATTGCTTTCGCTTGTCGATCTAGAATAGTAAGCAGCACCTCTTCACATGTGAGATCTTTTGTAACTTATATATCACCACTGGGAGCAATACGAGATAATCTCCTATACACTTTCAAAGCAGCGAATATGAAATACTGAATGAACTGTGAAGAGTTCTTGGACTAGTGCTAATAGATACGCAATTTGCCCAAATCTTTGGACTATTTCCCTTTCTTTTCGAATCCCATTATTTTTCTTCATTGGGGACACTGTCAAAAATACCTAATCACCTATGGAACATTTTAATTCCATTCTTCTAATATCGGCATATGATTTATATCAACTTTGGGCCATTTGTAGCTGTTGTTATATCACCTTCACCCTTTCTATGGCTTGATGAACAAAACCTGACCCGAGCAAGGCAAATTCCATCAGTTGTAACCCATCCAATTGATGATCTATATTTTATTTCACATAAAGCTTCGTAAGGTTCCTTTTGATACTTTTATTGTAAGCAATTTCAATAAACGATAGATGTTAATCCCAACTACCTTTAAAGTCAAATGTACAAACTCGTGGCATATCTTCAAATGTTCATATAATACGTTCTATTTGTCCATCCATCTGAGGATGGCAAGCCGTACTTACATCCACCCTGTGTACCCATGCTTTACTGAAAAGACTCCCAACACTGTGCAATAAAGTGAGCTCTCCTGTTTGATATAATAGGGAATGGAATCCCATGTAATCGTACTATCTCTGTTACACACAACTTTGCATAATTTTCAGCTGTATTGATGGTCCTAACTGGTAGGAAATACGCTGACTCGGTAAGCCTGTCAACTATTTACCTATATGGAATCAACCTTCGCAGTGTACGAGGCAACCCTGTGGTTAAATACATGTCATTCATGTTCCACTTCCAAACTGGAAGGGTAATACATTGTATAAAACATATAGATTTCTGATGCCATACTATTAATCAGTGACCGCTTGGACATTGAGCTACAAGTTCTACAATGTGCTTTTCAGGTAACCTTACCAAGACATCTCTGCTAAACCATGGTATATTTTGGTTGCTTCGAAATGAATAAAATACCGTGAATGATGTTCTTCTGTCATAATTCATTTCCTTAACTCATCTATACCCATTACACACAATCTACATTGGCATTAAAGTAATCCCTCTTGTGTTTGCTCAAATACCTTCGTCGAACTTTGCTGTACATTTTTTTTTTCAATTAAACTAAAAATATGATTTACATATTGCTTTTCCTTTATCTCAGATACCAATGAACATTTTGCCACATTTGACACTATAATTCTTTCACTTGAAGTTTTATACAAGTAGTGGTGCCATCTGTTACAAGCAATTGTCACAACTGTTAACTTAAAAGCATATGTGGGATAATTTCTCTTATGTGGACGCAATTGTCTTAAGGCATATGCTATCACATTGTCGTGCTGCATGTATACACATCCCATACCAACTTCTAAAACATCACAATACACTGCATACTCTTATGTGTCTTTGGAAGGTACTAGTACAGGTGTAGGACTCAATTTATCTTTCAACTCTTGCAAACGTTTCTCACATACATCATTCCGCTGAAACGTAGTTACTTTGTGTGTTAGCTTTATTAAGGGTAATGGCAGAAAGCCTTTTTAACAATTTGTCTGTACTAACTGGCCAACTCAAGGAAACTACGAATTTTCGTAGGCGTCGTAAGCCTTGGCCACTTCTTTTGTGCATATTAATCCTTATTCCTTCATTCTACACAATGTGTCCTAAGGACGATACGGATTGTGACCAAACTTGCATTTAAAAAACTTGCATATATCTTACGGTCATGAAGAATCTGTAACACCTGTCACAAGTGATTAGCATGGTCCTTTTGTGATCTTGAGTAATCTCATATAGCATCTAAAACATTATCACGAATAAGCTTAGCGATTGCTTAAACACCCTAATTATCAAACCCATTAACGCAGCTGGTGCATTTGTTATCCCAAATGGCATAACTACGAATTCATAATAACCATACCTCTATTTTGGGTATCTTTATTTTCTCTGACCTTTACTTGATGATCTCCTGACCTTAAGTCAATCTTTAGGAAGAATTTGGCACCCTATAACCGATCAAATAAGTCATCAATTCCGTGGAGAAGACATGTATTCTTCATTGTCACCTTATTCGGTTGCCGATAGTAAACACAGATGCACCCCAAGGGGTCGTACTATGTCTTATGAATCCCTTGTTCATCATGTCTTTTAATATCTCATTTCATTCGCGTAACTTTACCGGGGCCATGCTATATGAAGAAATAAAAATAGGCCGAGTACCTGACATCACATTACTACCAGCTCATACATTGAGGTTGAAAAGTTGGTTGCTTCACATCAGTATCTTTCACTCTTACTAAGTGACATATGTATCCCTTAGAGTATCCTTTTCTTTGCTCTAAGATAGGGAATAAATTTTCCTCTTGGTGCCCCCACATTTCCCTGGTCATTCAAAAATATTCTTTTGGGAAAAACGACAATATAACTTCTTCGTTCGGCAATCTACTATGGCACAATCCCTTTATAACATCAAAATTCCACTATTTCCAGCTCAATAAGATCAATCAGCGTCTCATGACCACAAACAATTATTATTCACTTATGATATACTCTTTTAACTACAATAGATTCACCGACTGATGTATAGACTTCATGTGACATAACTAGTAATTCTGGTGTTCTTTTGAATTTTCAGCAATTAATGAAATAACATATGCTAGTGTCGAATATGGGTCAATCAATACGTATACGGTACCTGTAGCTACATCAGGAGAAGCCTCATTTTGTGGCTCGACATACCACACCAATAACAAACATTCAGCCCCAACTGACATTCACCTAGATGATAACTTTCGCAGCACTAACACGGCTAACGAAGAGACGTCGGTTGGTTCCTACTTTCTATGTTCTTATACTTGATACCCCATTGCCCATGAATCCTGAATCTCACTTATTTGCATAAACTGATTGTCTCTAAACCCTTGGGATCGAGGTAGAACATTTACTATAGACTAAGTAAATAATGGTCTAGGCGGTCTGTTAAACACCCGAGACCTAAATTCTCCTTGGGACTCCATGAACTATCCCATAGGTCTAGTCCTCTTTGACTACCCTTCTTCAAATATTTATGTCCTTTTCTGTTGCCTCTGATCCTCCAATATTTGTGCACAAATCCTGTATTTTGGCTATATCCATATCTTTTTTTTAAGACCGCAATAGTACAATCCATCTATCCACATACCAATGTACTCTATCGGTCATAGGCAAAGATTTAGCACTTGGTCCGCAAGATCTTTTCGGACCTCATATGGGAGGTACTGATCAAGGAATGTCATTTTAAATTCCTCCCAAATAGTTGGAAGTACATCAATACACCGTCACATGCATAACATCTAGAGCCCTTTTGATTTGGTCTATAAAGTCATGTGGGTCTTCATTCAGATCCGACCCGGTGAACGTGGGAGGGTTTAATTTTAGAAAATCCTGTGTTCAACGACTAGCTGCCCTAGCTGCACCATCATCACTCGTCATTGGGCCAGCTCACCTATGACATTGTACAGTAACTATCTGAGTCAACATATGCACTACATTTCTTCAATCCTATTTAGTGGCATTTATAGGTGGTTCTGCGGATACTTCTCTACCTTTTGGCTAAGAGAAACCCGTATTGCAAATTCCATGTCAGCCCCACCTTGACTAGCTTGGTCAGGTGGTAATTTACTTATTTCTTCTTCGGCAGGCATATCAACCTGCTTACCTTTGCCCTTATCTTGTCTGATAATCAGCATTTGACTATGCAAAAGAAAACCAGTGTCAATGCGTACAAATGCGTCCACCTACAACTTTGGCTCTATTGCACGATCTAGGAATGAAGAATAGAAACAACTCCTAAATTCCAGTAGCCTCGTATTTATAAATGTGGCGCGCAACACATCCATAAGCAAGACTCTACTCAGACACGGCTTTGTAGACACCCTTAGGACGACCTGCTCTGATACCACTGTTGTCACACCCTGAATCCCATTCGGAATGGACTGACACCCAAAGCGGATGAGGCCCTATAGAACCAATCTTTGCTCATGTCTATTCATATACATGTCACTCGATAAGCAGCACCAACACATAGAGGTATCAATAGCGGAAGTTATGGAAACATGTGATATATGCATATAAGAAACTTGGCCGTTAGAGCCATCGAGTCAACATGGACATACATCTCTTACATTCCCCATCCCACATAGGTCTACAAAGCCTCTACAGATACATATACATAGCCAAGCTAGAGTCGGGACAAGTCCCCGCTTTATACAGCATTTATAATACCAAAATCAGTGTACACTATGACTCGAAAAGCCTCGAACCAACTGGAGCTCACCAAAAATCTGCAATTGACCCGCACTCTACCGTGGAGGTCTACTAGTACCTGTGCCTGCAGCAAGTAAGGTAAATCCCCCCAAGGGGGTCAGTACGAAGAATGTACTGAGTATGTAAGGTCATATGAAACTGTATGACACATAAATACTTCAATATAATCCAATATAAGTGAGTAATCAATATGTATAAATCACCATTCTGCATATATGGAACCATGTACCTTACACTCATTACGAAAAACCCATCGTTCTGTATGTTTGGAACTATGTACTTTACGTTCATTACTTTATTTGCTTCTGTATTCACTCATCGTCACCTGTGCTATCTCGTACCCGAGCCCCAACTGAAAAGTGGGTCTTTACATAACATAACGTTATGTTGAGATCGGCTCGAGCTAGGCTTATACATCTAGAGCTACCACCCATAAATCAAAGCATCGGGTTCGGCTCGAGCTAGGTTATTACCTCTAGAGCTGCCACCCATAAATCAACCAGGTTCGGTCCGAGCTAGGCCTATGCCTCTAGGACTGCCCCCTGATCCAATAATCTTGGGATCGACTTGAGCTACGCATTTCGCCCCAAAAGCTACCACCCATACTCAATCATTAACCACATATATGCATTACTTTATTCTTTAATTTTGAGATTGATACCTTTACTTGTGAGAGATTGGTACATTCACTTGTGAGAGATTTTTACATTCACCTGACATAATATTATTGGGAGCATTGGAACGATAGTCAATAAATAAGAGACATGTGTATAAACACTTATTGGAACTTTGGAACATAACATTATTGGAACCATGGGACCTTTGGAACATTAGTCAATGAACATGATACATGTGAATCACAATTGATCAATGAGTAGGAAACATGTGATAATAACAATTGGTAACCGGATATAGGATATCTTAGAATATTTCAAAATGGGACAAATAATATGTCAATGTGACTACTATGTGCTGCAGAAGGATACGGATAGAATAACCTTGCATACCTTATCTTTCCAATATGAATATACAATCTTAAATGTGCATACAACAGCCCAGCTCCTTCCTTACGTTTCATTCTATAACACAAGTACACAACAGAACCAACATTAACCACAAGCTACATTCCAAGTGTATAAGACGACTATGAGTTACATGATTGCCCTATAACATTATTTCACCCTTTATAATACCATTCATGGTCTTTTTATACCAACAATATCATAACATTCTATACATTGACCAAAACATCATAAACCAATAGCTTTTCACACCGAGTTCCTCCTTTACATGTTCTTATTAACACCACATCACAATGAATCCATCAAATCACTTCAATACATTTTATACCAAAATTCCACAATTTACTCATAGAGAAAAATAACAAGTTATGGACATAACCACACCATACATGTTGAGATATAATCCATACCATTCACTTTCATCAAAACATCGAGTCCTTTTTCAAGTTTAATTCACAAGAATGCACATCTTTTAGCAAAAAGCCAAAGTGCACTATTCAACACCTTGCCAACATAACCACCATGATATACATAATCTCTTATGTACATAATATATTAATTCATAAGAATAAACACTTACCCAAGCTTGTAGAATGATGATCTTGCTCAAGGAGATGACTTAGGGTTTGAGAATTTGAGAGAAAATGTCTGTTTTTGGTTTCTTGGAAAATTCTAGAAATACATGTGCCTTCTCATGAATAAAATCTGATTTCCTTGCCCTTTTATAGCCCCTTTAACTCTTCCTTAGCCACTTAAGTCAATAATTGACTTGTCAAAGAAAGAATGGGTCATTTGACCCATTGGGCCATGTCTTTTAATTCATTTTTGGCCTTCCTTTGAGCCCATTAACACATATTATCTTAGCCCACACAAATCAATGTGTAATCCATCATATATCTCATGTTTAATTAATTCCAAAATTGCCACGACAATATTTACTTACGAGATTTCCATTCATAGCCTCAATCGTAAAAATAGAAATTTTAGTCGCTCATGGCTTATTTGAACTTAATTTGTTAAAATTTGTTAAAATACTTGTGATGAAGAATTAACCCCAACTCGGATGCTAAACACGCTTAAGAATAGTCCTACTATGATGGTGTAATGATACCATGACTCAAAGGTCTTATATACATCATAATAGTCGAAGAAAAATTTTGGCGAAAACCACCCCGGTACACCGCTTGGCCCGCCCCTTTGCTTCCTGTGGAAACAAAAATTTTGGCCAGAGCATCCTGGCACGCCCTCTACAGCGCCTCATGCCAAATTTTTTATTTTGGCTTTTCTTTGCGGATTTGGTTGGATCTTTCAAGTCCCAACCTTTTGCTTACCTCTTAGCTTTAAGATTCTTTGCTTAGATATCCCTTAAACCTCAATTTTTCAACCCACAAATTCTCCACAAAGTCACAAACGCCACCCACTACAAAGGTCTAACCACATGTACTAGGCCCAATATCAAATATTTCATCAATGACACTACAAAATACATACTTGTGGCTCTCGACACCTAAGTAAACATTGTTCAAAGTCATCAAGTAGGGTCGGGAAGGTACGGGATGTTACAGAATGACATTGTATACCTTAGCTTGGTGTTAGTGATGGAAGGGTAATTGGGCTTGTCAATGAAGGTTTTGTCGTGTGATAAGTATTGAAGTTAGTGATTGCCTGGGCATAAGTTTTATTTATGGATTGGTGTATTAAGGGAGGCCTTCAGAAGATAAGTTGATTGTTGATTTGGTCTTGCGATTGAATTGTGTGATTAGCGTCCTATAGAATTGACTGATAGATGACAATTTTAGAGGGTAGTAATCCCCATGACGGTGTTAATGCAGAACTAAATGTGTAGTTTCACCCATAGATTAATTAAAAATGGTTCTAAATAAAAGAATATAAGTGAATTATTAAATGGCATGATTGATCTTTCCTTGGGTGATAGCTTATTGAGTGATTAAGGTATGATGATTAGATGAGTATTAGCTATGTTGTGGAGGAGAATGTGTTGTAGTCTCTAATTCTGTAGGATCTCTATGGCTAGTAGTTGTAAGTCTGTGTAATGAGTGAGAGGTTGTGTTGTCACCTATGTATAGTAGTAAACCGTAAGCTTGAACCGTGGGTGATCTTGAGGTGAAAAGAATAGTGGTTGTGAGATGTTGAAGCTAGTTTGTAGAATGAATCTAGTAGTCTTGAATAGGTGCATGCGAGTATATAAGTTATGTGACTTGTAAATGGAGTGGTGACTTAAATATGATCAAGATATAGATTTTCCAGGGGGTAGTCTTGGCTAGAAACTTACTCGGGTATCTTAGGGTGAGCTTGTGTGTTGGGTGGATTAGATGTGACTTGTCTAGTATTGAAGTTCGAGTAGTATACTCATGTAGTATCCCGTAGCACTTTTTGTAATTGAATTCGGGGCTCTAGAACTCCTATAATGATAATTATCTTGATAGGCATGCAATTTTATGTCCAAATATTGATGTTGTGTTGTAAAATAGAGGCATTTGGGAGCTGGACGAAGCTCACTGGTTTGGTCAAGGAAATTAGTGTCGTGGGTCTGTTGTGGCGGTTAGCACTGCAGCAACAATCGCGCTGCCACAGCGGTAAAGAATGCAGTTTTTTAGTTTTTATTTCGTCGGGGTTCATTCCCTATTCTTCTGTTGTAAGAAGAGAGAACGAACCTAAGGTGAATTAGAGGTGATTTTGGGTGATTGTCTTCGTCAAGGTGAATCTTTTAACCCTTTTATCTTGCTTTGACTCATGACACTCAAGTTTGAGACTTGAACAATTGTAAGGAGAATAAGTGATTCGTCCGTAAATGTTTGGCTCGACCTCTTCATGTTTTGAAAAGCCTTGATAGAACGATTGAGTATATAATGTGGGTTAATTATTGATGATATCAAGTGAGTGATATGGGGTGCAATATAATAAACTCTGTTAGTAATGTCTCTCTAATTCCAATATCGTGTTTTTCTCCATCGAATGCCCGTTTGGGGACGAACGGATGGTAAATTGGATTCTGATTGTAACGACCCATTTCATCATTACTAAATTATCCATGATAAATTCATGAAAATTCTTAATTTTCATTCCTCAATATTAACTTGAGTCCAAAATAGCCATCATTTTGTTCATTGTGTCACCTCATGCTTTTCAGCGAAGATTTTAGCCTTTCGATGTGTCTAGATAGACTCAAGCCCGATGAATTTAATAATTCATGAGTGCTAATATCAATCCTTTAATTTGGAAGTTCTTTAGATATGAATTAAGGTCGTACAATATCCCTAGCACAAAGTTAAGTTGAAAACATTTTTAACCGATTGAGTTTCGATATGGGTTTCTACTAGGGACAACTTCAAATGACCATATCTCCTAGAATATAAGGATTTAGGGGGCCCAATACCAACCAAATAAAATATCCCTGAGTCTTCTTTCCAACGCAATAAATTTTTCGTCAATCCGAGTTTGGAGTAAAAGGTTATGACCATTTTACCAAACACTGTCCAGGATGAAACAGGAATTTCTCTGTAGCGAGAATTCTGGTGTTATTTAAATCAGTTTAAGCCGATTTTCAGGTCCAAAACCCCAAAACTTCATTACCCAACCCTAGAGAGTGATTTCCCAAGGTTTAGGGTGAAAGTCCTTCATGAAGGGAAGTTTTTCCATCATCTTCTTCGTCTTTTAATCCTTTAACATCCTAGAATCATTAGAAAGACTTTCAATGGTGAAATTTTGGGTTAGAACCTTTAATGGTAGATTTTTGGAAAAAATTTATGGGTGTTCTTACTATCACCTAGAACTAATTCTAGATTATAAATTAATGATTTCTAGCATGAACTTGGTAAACTAGATTATATATTTTGTTGGTTGGAAATCTTGAATTCCATAAAGATGAGACCTTTAGCATAAAAATTCCATTAATGGAGATGGGGTAAGCTTGAAAGAATTAGTTAATGGTTAATTGACCTTGGGGAATGACATAGACCTTGAATTAGGGTAGAATTAGTGAGTTTGAATTCCTAAAGATATTAATTTGAAGAGTAATTGATTAATTACTCTTATGATTGCTTGATTTTTAGATGGTTGATCATTCCGAAGCATGAAGAAAGTGAAGGAGCATCCTTGATATGACTTGTTGCTTCATAAAGCTTGGTGTCCAGGTAGGCTAGGTTAATGAGTAGCAGACTGTGTTATTTCATATCTTCATAATTTAGAATTGATGGGAGAAAGCATGTCTATGCCTGCGGACATGGAGTTAAGGTGGATAAAGACATAAGAACTTTACTATAATCCCGAAAATCATGTTATTGATTGATTATGTGATATTTATTATATTATGTGTTATGTGTCCGAAAGGGGATTTTTGTGAATGAAGTATGTGTACATGATGTTTCTTAGTTAAAAGGTGCACTAACTACGACCCAGTGGCCATTTTCAGTTACAATGTGGGCTGAAAGGCTATTTTTTATAATAAAAAGATAAGTGGGCTATTGTTTATGTAAAAAGTTAACTCTGGCTATTTTGTATAATTTTCCCTATAATATTTGTACTTGTAGATATCTTAGTGTTTGAGATAATAATTTATTTTATTTGCATTTTACATAATATATTTAATAGATGACATAGTAGGAGTTGGATGTGTTTCGTGCACATATTTTATTTTAAGAGTGCACAATTTTAAATTCCCATAAAAATTACTCTTTTCATTTTATTTTATTTTGTTTGCTTTTAACTTGTCACGAAATTTGAAGAAATAACGAATATTTTTGTATCTTATTAACATGTTTTTTTATATTATTGAATTTTAAAGTGATATTAATTGTTGAATCCTAAACCTATTATACTTTTTCTTTCTTTAATCCAAAAACAATGTTCCATGCATTAATTTTTGAGTCCGATTCTTCTTTTTTTTTTTTTAGGGAAAATTATACAAAATGTCCCTTGAGTTAAATTTCTAACGCAAAAAATAACACACTTATCATTTCTTACCTAAAATGGCCTTTAGACCAATATTATTACCAAGTATGGCCAGTCGGCCAATTGATTAAATTTCAATGGTTGATGTTTTCAAATGCGTCGTATTTTTTTAAAAAAAAAACTTTTTTCTTTGTCCTTTTTTTCTGCACTATTTTTTTTTACAAAAAAAAATCTCATGTTGTTTTTATTAACTCTTTTTGCTGCAACTTTTTTCTAAAAAAAAAACTATTGCTATTTTTTCACTGTGTTTTTCCTCTTTTTTTGAAAAAAATAATTGGTTTCTCTATTTTTAAAATCATTTTTGTTCTTCTAATTGTTTCATTTCTTCTGTGGAAAAAAAGGAATATTTATGTTATTTTATTATTTTTATTTATATTTTATTTATTAGGTTGGAATGCATGATAGCCAAATAAATATCGATATCGATACATCACATAATTATTTATATAATATCGATATATATCGATCCATATTTATATACCATTTATATAATATCGTTACACGTTTATACATCATTTATACAATATCGATACATTACATAACTATTTATACAATATCGATACACATTTGTGCACATATATACAATTCCATATTGGTTGATCGAATCAAGTAGTTTCCAGATATCAGTTTTCGATACATAATTATATATCATATATACATTTTATACACCATTATACAACATCGATACATCACATAACTATTTATATAATATATATGTATTGTATAAATAGTGTATATGGATGTATATATATCTCTGATGCATAGCTATACATCATATATACATGAATATACAATAGTTATATAATATCGATACATTGTGTAACTATTTATACAATAAAGATACATTACATATACAAGTTCGAGAAGTTATATATAAATTTCCTTGGAGATTAATAAAATTATTAGTTACCAAAAAATTTAAAAACTAGCCATTTAGCCACGGTTTGACCGTGGCTAAAATTCGAGTATATTTTACTTTTTGGCAATTTTTTTAAAATAAAAATATGGCTATATTTTTTTATAAATTAATTGCTTTATTGTAATGTTTGAAAGTATCCTTTTTATTAAGCATACTACTAACAGGTGTTATAAATCTACATCAATAGTGTCACGACCCAACTAACCTACTCTAATCCACCTAGATAGAAGAACCCTCACCACCCAATGAAGAGTATGAGGAATTCATAAAGGAAATTCATTTAACTCTTCGAAATACTGATAACCTTATTAAAATTTTCATTTAATAAAAATACATTAAGAAAACCTTTTACCTCGAGAATCTAGTCAATAAAGGTACAAGAGCTACTACAAGACAAGGACAATAAATACAAAACTCAACTTCTGCCATAGGAATAAGAAGACAAAAGCTGTTGAAATCTCTATCTGCATCAAGCAATGAAACCTGAACTGATCCTGCAACAGGATATAACACAAAAAGGGTATAGCAAGAGTAGTATCAGTACAACCACACGTACTGATAAGCATTATTGGCCGACCCAATTTAAATCACGTAAACACAACATAAATATCTGGAATTAAACATGCACTTATAAAAATAACACCAATCTGTATCTCTTGACCATTTCCCAGTCACTACTCTCCTCCTTACTTCCCACTCTTAACTACACATCAATCACCTATTCAATCTATGATCCCAATGGCATATATTTATTCAGGAACACCAAGGTAATTAATAAGAAAAATCAATTCTTAACTCACTCATAACGAAACTCATTCGAACACTATCAAAATCAGGGACCACACATGAGTTTATCTTGCACATACTTGTTATACAAACCGATGTCACCCACTACCACTTAACCTATAAGACCAACACAAGTACGTATCTTAATAGCAACATTCGACTAATAATTTGTAAACAAGGAGCATCCATTTAACATTAACAATTATCCTTCACATATTCACTTAAGCAAGTAAGCAAGTAAGCAAGGAAAACATATTACAAGTACAAATATTCAGCTCAAGTCAACCACCAAGGCTCATGAAATGGACAACTCTACTCATCACAAATACCTCTTTAATGAACCTCAACAACATTAACACCGTTAAATTACTACATCAATAGCCCGGACCACAGAAGGTCCATAAGTATCAACTATAATATACCCGGTTCACTCAAGGAACCAAAATAACAGCAACAATATAACTTGGTTCATTCATGGAACCCGAATAACAACAACAATATAACCCGGTTCACTCATGGAATTGTCAAACTCTCTAATACCATGTACACATATGGTAAGGGTCTTATAAATGCCCACTATCCATGACCTGCAGGGGACAAGCTTAGTTCATGTACCAAATAGCCCAGATAACTAGTGTCTGCCCCACTTATCCCAAACCAAGTGTTATACCACCCTTATTCCAAGTTCCACACCCTTATACTCCCTAAAGTCCACCAATTCTGTGACGATCAACCTTTACCGATTTATCTCATAATATCAACCCATGTCATAACATGCACAATCACATAGTGAGATAATTCAACCATACTTGAACTTTAAAACAAGCCTTTTTACATAATCTCATTTCAGGTGATCAAACATATTATAAAGTTATATAACAATTTAACATTCAATAGCATGCATTGAAACAAGTAGAGAAATAGGCAGTTATTACTGCAGTTATTGCTAGGTATACCTCGGTGAGCGAGGTTCGTAGTTTTGTCAGGTTGGCCAACTATTACCGCAGGTTCATGAAGGGGGTTTCTTCTATTGCCTCGCATCTGAATCGTCTAAGTCAGAAAGAGATACCTTTTGTTTGGTTCGATGAATGTGATTGGAGCTTTAAGAAGCCCAATACTTTGCTGACCACCGCTCTTATTTTTGCCTTGCCGATGGAGGGTAAGGATTTCATTGTATATTGTGATGCCTCACATTCTGGTTTAGGTGTTGTTTTGATGCAGGAATGGAATGTGATTGCTTATGCTTCAAAACAATTGAAGGTGCATGAAAAGAACTATCCTACTCATGACCTAGAGTTGGTTGATGTGGTATTTCAACTTAAGATCTGGAGACATTTTTTGTATGGGGTGTGATGTGAAGTGCTCACTGACCACCATAGCTTGCAACATATCTTCAGTCAGAAGGAATAGAATTTAAGACAATGCAGGTAGATGGAGCTACTCAAGGATTATGATATGACTATTCTTTATCACCCAGGTAAGGCTAATGTGGTAGCCAATGTGTTGAGTAGGAGGACGAATGTCACAACCCAAAAACTCAGGTCATGATGGCACCTACTATAACCCGCTAGTAGGTAAGCCAAAATTATAGCCCAAAACGGTAAGTAATGGGCTATCAGGGGAAAGAGAAAAGAACAGGGAAAAATAGTAAATATGGAGGCTAATAGGGAAAATATAGGAAGCATGCACACAAATAGCGGGGGAAACAACAAAATATACAAAATGGATCCCCAAGACCTAGTATAATCAGTACAAGAGAAACTAAGCATAAGGAGTACTAGACAAGTGCAATATATATAGAATAGTCTTCAAAAGATGCAAAATAAGACTAATCCCAAAATAGAAGGAGATAGATCAGCTCTGAATGTCAAAAGCTCACCTTAATCTCTGATCAATAGCTCTACACGAGTTTAGCATCAATAGCGATGACTCATACTAGGATCTATATAAGGGAAAAAGATACAGAAGTGTAGTATGGGTACAAAAACACATGGTACTACGTAGGCATCGTAGGCCGACTGAGCTCAAATAAGATAAAAGCATAATAAAAAGCGAATGTATGATAAAGAAAAGATAAGAGGGTCTGAAAACCAGGTAATATGCAAAGGCTAGGAAAATACAAGAAATGTACGTAAATAACTCTAAAAAAATAAATAAGCATCTAACTATAACATAACCGAACCCCCATAAGCCCAAAAGGTACACACAACAATAAATAAACCTAACTGAGCCTCCATAAGCCCAGTGAATGCAACCAAGTACTACTAACTTAAACCATGTACAATAGTAAATAATGCAAAAGTAAGCCATGATATGAAATAAACATATTGTATACTCCTCCTCCAGTTATATCCATAAACCATGCCTAGACACAAATAGAAATTCCAACTAAAAATCAATAACAATGCATGTTCGGACTCAAATCGGGGCCAAATATGTGATAAGCGATAAAACTTGGGTACCCCGACTCAAACTGGGACTAAATAGTCCATTTTCCTTTTTAGACTGCCAAATTCATTTAAAGTATTCGAAATCTCATTTATCAAGTTGAATACAATGTTTTTAGGTTAATTTATAATTATGCCAAGGATTCAAATGCAAACAAGTACAATAGAGAGAGGAAATCAATTCAATACTAGTAATTAGGAAACCAATACACAACCTAGGTGCTTTACGGTCATCTACACCAGGAATATACGCTATCCTAAGGTGAATCATCCTAAAGGAGCAACAAAACTAGCTGCAAGCCCTGAGAATCCTGACCTAAGGCAAGAAGCAACCCGAACCTAGACTAAGGCATCTAAGTCACACCCTGAAGATATTATATACTCTAATTCAGGTCCTAAAGGAGAACTGACTATCGAGCTTAAGGGCTCTAAGGCGAAATTCTACTCTAAGGCCCCTAAACTGACTACCGAGTTTATAAACACCTAAACAAATAATTCAAGTCATGATACCCTGCCAATAATTAGAAAATTATCACACCAATATATTAAATGAGAAAAATCTAAAAGTAGGTAATCCATAGCCTACCTAGACGCCGAAAAATGTGCTCGCAATTCACTAAACTAGGTTTTTCCCTGCAGAGAAGCCTCTAATCGCTGCAACGATATCAAAATAATAATCTAGGCATTAACACGAGAATCATGATGCCCACTTCGCACTTTTATACATCGGACAAAATTGGGTCAAAATTGGCTCATAGGGCCCAATAATAAAATTGGAAATTAGATCTGTCATTAGGTCCATGTGCTCTAAAATTGTGCACAATTCAATCTTAAACAATCCAAATCAGCCCCAAAAGCCCTAGAGAAATCAAGGAATTAAGCTAAAGAATTGACCGAAATGGAGGTTGGAACTTACTAATTATCGATGGGAAAATGATCACAGAGAAAAACAACAATGAATCATATCCTTATCTTATGATCCAACGTTGTTTCTCCAAGCTTCAAGCCCACAAAAATGGTGTAAATAGAGCTGATATGGGTTTGAAATCTTGAAGGACAAGGCTTAAATAGTACTAGCATAGTCTTCTAAAGTGGCTAATTTACCATTAAAGCAGCTCTTCTTAAGCGGACATTAGACCACTAAAGCATTCCTTGCCATGCTGGCCAGCTTCCGCTAAAGCGGCTCCACTAAAGCAACAAAGAAGTCTCTTAGGCGATGGATGCTGACATCATCTGCATCAGCTAAAGTGACTCCCCATCCTCTATGGTGGCTCTGCTTAAGTGACAAAAGGGTTGCTAAGGAGGCTGCACAAGATATTTTATACCAGATTTTTACTAAGTCCAAAAAGGACTTTGACCGGGTGCTCGAGATTCATTTGGAACACCATGAATGCAAACAAAATATGCTACCCTACCAAAACAACATTCTGGACTCAACGGAACCATTGAAATTCCCAACTGAGATCGTTTCAACAAAATGTAGGGCCCATACCCACTATTTTATTTTCACCAAATTCCAACCAATAGCTCAAAATAAGCCCAGAAGCCTTGAGACCCCAAACAAAGGTCCCTTTATCTTAAAATCCACATTCTAAAGCTAACAAAACTTTCTGAATTCTCACCCGAGGCCATTTACTTGAAGTTTAGGCCAAAGACCTATTTCTCAACTTCAACATCTCTAAAATAGGGAAATTAGCATAAAAATTAAATGAACTTCCCAAAAACTAAACTATCAGTACCAGCAAGTCATAAATGACTTGGGGAAGCTATAGGAAACCTCTATAGAAAATTCAAAAAAAAGGAAAATAACCTAGAGGGTCATTACAACATCCACTACTAAAAGGACTTTCATCTGTGAAAGTTAAGAGTCAACAAGTAGTTGAAGGCTTGAATAGGTGATGATACTAGGTTTACATGTCATGCTTGATCTCCCAAGTAGCCTCCTCAATTGGATTATGCCTCCACTGAACTTTTACCATCAAAATCTCCCTAGAACGCAACCGTCTGACATCTCTGGCTAGAACAACAACTAGCTCCTCCACAAAAGTCAACCTATCATCCAACTGTTGAATCCCACTAGAGAATGTGGGACTTATCTGGAATGTAATACCAAAGCATCAAAACATGGAAAATAGGGTGAATGGCAGAAAATGTTGGAGGTAAGGCTAACGCATAAGCGACATCCCTAACCTTCTGCAAAATCTCAAATGGCCCGATATACCTGGATCTGAACTTTCCCCTCCTCCCAAACCTCATCACGCCCTTCATTAGAGACACTCAAAGGAATACACGGTCACCAACTCCAAACTCTAACATTCAAAGCCTGCGATCACGTAACTCTTCTATCTACTTTGAGTTGTCCGCAGCCTGTCCTGAATTATCCAAACCTTATCCAAAGAATCCCAAAGCAGGTCTATACCCTGAGGCCTAACCTCGAATGTATCAAAACACCCTATAGAAGATCTGCACCGCCTATCATATAACACCTCGAATGGAGCCATCTGGTTACTCGAATAATAACTGTTATTATACGAGAACTTTGCTAAATGAAAAAATCGATCCCACTGACATCCAAAATTAATAACACAGGCCTGTAACATATCGTCTAAGACCTAAATAGTATTCTTAGACTAGCCATCATTTGAGGGTAAAATATTATGCTAAGATCAACCTGGGTACCCAACTCCTCCTGAAATGCCCTCTAAAAGTTGGAGGTGAATTGAGAATCTCTATCAGAGATAATGAACACTAGCACCCCATGCAAATGGACTATCTCACAAACATAAATCTAAGCCAACCTCTCTACATTACAGGACATCTGAACTGGTAGAAAATGAGCAGATTTGGTCAACCAATCAACAATGAGCTAAATACTATCAGAACCTCAGGAGGCGCATGGAAAACCAATAACAAAATCTATAGTAATTCTCTCCCACATCCACTTTGGAATGGGTAGCCTCTAAAGCAATCCACCAGGTCTCAAATGCTCAGACTTCACTTACTGACAACACAACACTAAGATATGAAGTCTTCTATATCCCACTCCATCCTGCACCACCAGTAATGTTGCCTCAAATCTCTATATTTCATTAATAACCCTAGAGAGCTAGAAATCATGAGAGGGCCAGTTATTAGGTGTCCAGAGTGGGTTGGAGACATTGTTGTTTTCATTTCCTCATTCTTAGTTTTGTAAGTAACCACTTAAATACAAGATTAAATCTTTAATTTAACCTTAAATCCCTAGTTTTATGCTGGGGCTTATTTGAGAGTCCATTTAAGCTCTAATTTCACCCATTTATGAGGATAAATGATCCTTGAGCTTAGAGGAATGTGTTGTCGATTTCTAATTCATGATTTCGCAAATGAGCCCCATATGGGACTTTTAGTTTGACTTTTTAGAGTACTTATATGCACTATGGGTATCATTATTCTCGTCTTAATATGTAGAATATTATTTTCATAGCATGGCAGCATTCAGAGGCTTCTTAGAAGGGAAAAGCTCTGGAGTAGTGGACTTTATCAAGCTTTCGATGGTGCCCAAGTAGGCTAGGCTTACTTTCCTTATAGATTGAGATTTATTATGGTATTAGTGTACTATTTTCTAGCTATGGGTGGGTATTTATGACTTGGTTGATGATTTAAAAATTATTGGATTAATTAGCCGATTAGAGAACCTGTTTAGTTAGAATTACGCCTGTCCTTCGTTATATTGATTTAGATTGATATATAAAACTAGTTTTGGCTTACTTAGTAACTTAGTATGTAATTATAAAGCCTTAGTCTTGGTTTGGGTTAAGTGCTTGCCTTAGCATGGATTTTCAGGACTAGTAGCAGGCCCCACCAGTTTTTCTTTTAAGTAGTAGGTTTAGTTCAGCTCATTGTAGGCTTAAGAAGATTTTAGTTGTCAACTTAGATCAAACATTGAACCTTGGGGTGACTTAGGTAAGTTGATGGGCTTCGTTAGCTTTTCTACTCTGGGTAAGTTAATATTTTGGCCTTTAGTATCGTATATCAAAACTTGGTGGTTAATATTGCTTCTCTTACCGACTTGCCTGTATTACTTAAGAGTTTATACTAATTGGAGTTGAAGGAAGTTTATGATCCTAGAACATTATGATACTTCGCCTATTTATCAAGTTTTGGTTTAAGTCCAGCGATTCGTAGCTCCCTCATCACTTATTATATTGGGTTCATTTATGGCATATTTCTGCATCGTACTTACTTACTAGTTTCGGTTGAAGTCTAGCATTCATGGCCTATATGTGGTACTTTATTATGATAATACCACTTTCAGTTCTGGTTTAAGTCCGGCATTATGGTTTGAAGGGAATTTTAGGTATGACTCCACCCGTTGGTCACTTTAATTTTCTATTGATGGTATTCCTTTCTTGTTTGCATCCATCGGGCTTATAGAGGCTTGGTTGGGTTGTTTCTTTCTTATTTGTGCCTTCTGGGCTTATGGAGGCTCAGTTAGGTTATATTTAGATTTTATTTATTGTCAGATTATTTATTCTGTTCATTTATCATTTTTGCTCGATTGGGAGTATTATTTCATATCCTGCCCTTATTTCCTGACTTTAGTTTACTATCTCACATTTTATTATACTTTTATTATAATTTAGCTCAGTCGATCGATGATGCCTATTGAGTACCCGTTGTTTTTGGTACTCATACTACACTTCTGCATCTTTTTCTAATGAAGATCCAAGTACAAGTCACCGCCACTGATGCTTCATTCAGGCTTTCTTTGGGGATTCTTATATAGGGTGAGCTTTCAGAGCCGAAGTTAATCCTCTCTCCTTCTGCTACTTTGTTAGTCTTTACTTTTTCGAGACTATATGCATACTTGATACTGTTTAGTACTCTACTTTTGATCTAAGGGATCTTGTACCAACCATACTAGGTTGTGGAATACTCTTTTTTATATTTTCTCCCTATCCTTGTATGCTCCATACTATAATAGTTATATTTTCTACTGCTTAGTATTCCTATTGCATGTCTAAATTTTGTATTCTTTTATCTTCCGTCGTTTGGCCCATTACATATCATTTCAGGCTATGGTTTGTCTTACCTACTGGTGGGTTAAAGTAGGTGCCATCATGACTTGAGAAATCAAGTCATGACAAATTGCTATCAGACCCTAGGTTCACCGGTATTGTTGGCACAAGAGCAAAAGTCTAATAGAGTCCTGCGAATTGATATGATGACATTCGTAACCTATCTTTGGGAGGCTGTAAGATATTCTCAGGAAACTCTCACCTTCTTTATTTATTTCGTGCACTGAGTCTTAATTGATTTCTGAGTTCTCATTTGTTTCACTATTTTGTAGATGGCTAGGACACGAGCTACCATGGACAGATATGGAGACCTTGAGTCTGCAGCTAGGGAACTTGTTAGAGACTGAGGTCGAGGTCAGGTTAGAGCTACAGCACCAGCCAGGGGTCAGGGCAAGGAGCCTTCACCAGATCCTGCTATTGCTCCTGAGCTAGAGGTAGCTCCTAAGGTTCATTCGCCCCAGCCACTATTAGGCTAGGGTTTATATCTTTCTCAGTTCTCAGAGATGCCTTATTTCAGTTATTGGGGTTGGTAGGTTGTGCACCGTCTGATGGTGCTCAGTCAGCGGACCAGAGTTGTACTAATTTAGGAGTGCAGCCTGTAGTTGCAGCTCACCGAGTTGAGGTTTCTCCAGCACTGATAGTTCCACAGCCGGCAATTGTTTATCCAGTTATGACTGTCGAGGAGCAGAAGATATTGGGCCAATTTTTAAGATTGACTCTACCTAGATTTGTAGTGGCTTCGGGAGAGGATACTTACAAGTTTCTGACTAGTTTTGAAGAGAGAATTCGTAATTTAGGGTTGGTTGATTTATAATTAGTGGATTATATGGCATATTAGCTTGACAGGGCAGTAAGACAGGGGTGGAGGGGTTATCTTGATTCCAGGGCAACTGGATCTCCACCTATGACTTGGGCTCAGTTCTCCGAGGCTTTCTTTGAGAAGTACATGCCTTACAATATGCGCGAGTGCCTAATGGATGAGTTTTGTACATTGAGACATGGTTATATGATGGTAGCCAAGTATGAGAAGAGATTTCATGAGATAGCCAGACATGCCACCATGATTCTGCCTACAAAGTATGAGAGGATTTGGTGTTTCATCAGAGGGTTGAGCCTATCGCTCCATAGGGCTACTCAGAGTTTGGTGACTATAGGGAAGTCTTTTACTAATATTATTGCTCAAGCCTATACTATAGAGAAGATGGATCTTGAGGCCCAAGGGGGCAGCGATAAGAGGCAATGCCAGCAGGGTAGTTTTAGTGGGAGCCAGAGTGACTCATATTTTAGGGGTAGAGGGTTTCAGGGTAGGTACCATCAGCATCAGTCTTATTAGCACCAGGGTCAGTCTAGTAGTCCTGTTCAGGCAGCACTTGAGATTACCGACTGGGGTCAGCCCAGTTATAGCGACTATAGTGGTCAGAGCAGGGGTCAGTCCTTAAAGGGTGCATAGTCTGGATCTTCAGGCCGAGGTGACCATACCAGGTCAGTCGGATCTTCTGGGTAGAGTAGGGTAACTGTGGCATGCTATGATTATAGGGTCTTTGGCTATTTCTCCGGAGATTTTCCTGATGTGGGATGATTCAGCCTGTAGCACAGAGTGTTAGCCGATTAGATCAGTGTTGCCTCTATCTAGGGGTAGTTTTTAGGGTCACAGGGGTGTTCTCCAAGGTTCTAGAGAAGGTCCTCGGGCAGGTAGAACAGGTGGTGGGGTAGGTGCCCAGTATGGGGATGGACGGGGTCAATTGTGAATTTTACTTGGTAGGCTAGGGGTGGAGTCTTTTGATGTTGTTATTACAAGTACAATTTTAGTATGTTGTTAGCTAGATATTGCTTTATTTGATCCGAGATCCACTTATTCATCATATGTGTCTGCTTATTATGTACTGCAGTAAGAGTTGTCTTGGGAGCCTTTATTTTAGCATTGCGTGTAGCTACTCCCGTAGGTAATTCTTTAGTAGTGGATCAGTTTTATAGATCATGTGTTGTGATCATTTGAGAGTTTGATACTCAGGCATACCTTATTGTGCTAAATATGGTGGATTTTGATGTGATTTTAGGCATGGACTAGTTATCCCCCTATCATGCTATCTTGGACTATTTTACCAAGACCGTTACCTTAGCCATGCCTGACATACCCTCGGTTGTATGGCAGGGTTCTTTTATCCACACACCAAAGGGGATTATTTCTTATGTTTGGGCTAGAGACTGGTATCAAGGGTTTGCAAGTCTTATCTTGCTTATATTCGTGATGTTAGTGCAGAGAGTCCTTAGCTTGATTTTGTTCCTATTATCGGGGAGTTTCCGAATGTTTTCCCTACGACCTACCTGGACTTCCTCCTGAGTGTGATATTGAGTTTGCTATTCACCTTGAGCTAGGCAGCCAACCTATTTCCATGGCACCTTACCATATGGCTCCTACCAAGCTTAAGTAACTAAATTCTCAACTTCAATATCTTCTAGGTAAGTGTTTCATTAGACTGAGCATATTGACTTGGGTTGCTCCTATCTTGTTCATGAAGAAAGAGGATGGTTCTATGCACATGTGTATTGACTACAAGCAGTTGAATAAGGTGACAGTAAAGAATAAGTATCCTCTACCTCATATTGATGATTTATTTGACCAACTTCAGTGTGTGGCAGTGTTCTCTAAGATTGACTTAAGATTCGGTTACCATCAGTTGAGGATTCGAGCAGATGACATCTCTAGGATAGCTTTCAAGACTCACCATGGCCATTATGAGTTCCTGGTGATACCTTTTGGGTTAACCAATGCCCCAGCAGCATTCATGGACTTGATGAACCATGTTTTCAGGCCTTATTTGGACTATTTTATGATCATCTTCATTAATGATATTCTTGAATATTTGAGGAGTAGGAAGGAGAATGGGCAGAGTTTGAGGACTATGCTCCACACTTTGAGAGATCATAGGCTTTTTGCCAAATTCTCAAAGTACAAGTTCTGGCTAGAGTCCATGATATTCCTTGGGCATGTGGTGTCTAAGGATGGAATTATGATGGATCCATCTAAGGTTGAGGCTATTTGTGATTGGGCCAAACCTACATCTCCAACCGAAGTTTGTAGCTTTATTGGTTTGGCACAATACTATAGGCGGTTCATCAAGAGATTTGCTACTATTATAGTGCCTATGACCATATTAACGAGGAAAGAGGTTCCATTTTAGTGGTTCGATGAGTGTGAGTTGAGCTTTCTGAAGCTTAAGGACTTACTCACTTCAGCTCCTATAGTGACTCTTCCAGTTGAGGGTGAGGGTTTTACTGTGTATTGTGATGGTTCTAGTGTTGGTTTGGGGTTTGTTCTGATGTAGAAAGACCTAGTTATTGCTTATGCATCGAGGCAGCTGAAGGTGCACGAGATTAACTACCCCACTCATGATTTGGAGTTGGCGGCAGTAGTTTTTGCACTTAAGAATTGGAGGCATTACTTGTACGGTGTTCATTCTGAGATATCACTGACCATCATAGTCTTCAGTATATTATGACTCAGAGGGAGCTTAATTCGAGGCAGCGTAAGTGGATTAAGTTATTGAAGAACTATGATACCTCCATTATATACCATTCGGGCAAGGAAAATATGGTAGTAAATGCCTTAACTCAGAAGGTGGTGAGCATGGGTAGCCTGGCCTTTATTTCAGGTTTTGAGTGGCGATTGGCTTTGGATATTCAGTCCTTAGCCAACTTGATGGTTTTACTTGATATTTCATACCCCATAAGGATTCTTACCAATGTTGAGGCCAGGTTTACCTTGTTTGAGAAGATTCAGAGTCGTCGATTTGAAGATAGTACACTTTGTGGCATTCTTGATCAGACACTGAAAGGTGAGTCTAGGAGGCCTACCTTAGATTAAGGAGTTATTTTGAGATTCGATGGTTGTATTTGTGTTTTGAGGGTTGGAGACTTGATTTAGTTGATTTTATGAGAGGCTCATAGCTCCCGATATTTTATTCACCCTGGGACAACTAAGATGTAGAGATATTTTAGGTAGCACTACTGGTGGAGTGGTATAAAGAAATATGTAGCGAACTTTGTAGCTCATTGCTTATGTTGTCAGTAGGTAAAGGTCGAGCATAAGAGATTGGGTGGCGTGCTTTAGAGAATACCCATTCCTGAGTGGAAATGGGAGCGAATTATTATGGATTTCATGAGTGGTTTACCTCGCACTTTGACACACCTCAAATATCATTGAGATGGACAGGAACCCGATGCCCTAAAGACTCAAGAGAACCAACCTATAATCTTATTGTCCAAGCAAATAACCATAATAGTAATGGGACTTTGAAAAATATATACAAGCTATAGCAATGATAAAAGACTAACATAAAGATAGGCCCAAAACATATATACGCGACGTGGCCGTTGAGGCAACAACTGTTAAGGAACCAAACATAACTGCACTTTATACACTAGTCTACAAAGCCTCTATAAGATCGACAAACATGGTGTATGTCGGGACAGGCCCCGCCTTACCCTTAACTATTATATAATACCAAAATATATACCAAAGACTCGATAAAGCCCCGAATCAACTTATAGCTGACCAATCACAGTTGAGTGTCCTATACTCCTATTGAGGAGGTCTACTAGCTGGAGTACCTGTACCTGTGGCATGAAACACAGTGTCCCCACAAGGGACGTCAGTACGAAAGAATGTACTGAGTAAGGAATAAAGTGACCATTGGTAAGACAAGATCTTAATAACATCAGATATTAATATATAATTGTATAGATAAGAATAAAAGACCACCTTTGCTTGTATTTATGGGATCATGTACGTTACATCTTTTACTTTACTTTATCCTTCTTTGCATTATGAAATTGTAAAACATATGATACAAATGACCAGTTGATCAGTGGTAAAAGAGGATGACCCATGCTAGGTATTTTAACCCCTGGGATACGGTCCTTATAAATACACAAATAGGGATCGACCCATGCTAGGCTTTCCTTTCACCCCTGGGATACCACCCGTAGTATTGGGATCGAACCATGCTAGGTGTTCCTTCCACCCCTGGGATACTACCCAAGAATATACAAGTTCTCTTTACATCATTTCTTTAATCTTTGAGATAGTTCTTTTGGTGGTCATAACATTATTGAGTTTTAAACTATGGACCATTAGTGAGAGACATATGAATACGTATTTAAGGCAGTAACAATGACGTAGGGAGCAAATGTAACATCAATGTATTAGATTTCATGCCAAAGAACATAGAATCAAATAGCCTTACAAACCTTGCTTTACAACTCCGATATTACCCCAAATTAAACTCCTGCCTCTCGGACTATTTATCTATAATAAAGTAAGTGGTAAAACTAGTATTAGTAGCTAATCAACACATTTAAGCCACTTAACCTCACCAAAACAGTAGCCGGGCAGTAAGCCTGTAATTAATTTGGGCCAGTTCTCCTTTTCTCTCTTTTAACTTGGGCCAGAATTTATTCAAGTAGGTGGTAGTGTACTTGGCCTAATAATCTGATCAAAGGAGTCTTAGTAGGTGATGGACCTACTTGGTTCTTAGATTGGTCAATAAGTCAAAGTAGGTGATGCATCTACTTGTCACCTACTAGCTCAATTTAAGTCAACCAAGTAGCTCACTTATTTTATTATTTATTCTAAGTCTTAACCCCTTATGTTAACTTTATACTTATATACACTTGGACACTTTAATCCTTGAGGTATAATACCACCTTACTATCTTGCATTTAAGCACTTCTGTTTGGGTTAACTTGGCGCATACAAGCTGAAATGCTTGGGCCATTTTAATATCTTTTAAATCCTCTTTAAACCACCACTAATCACTTAAGAAACTTGGTTCGTTACCCATAAAACAAGGTTACCTCAAGTGCCATATCAGTAGAACAAGTACACACAAAATACAGGGTGTTACATCCTCCCCCTCTAGGAACATTCGTCCTCGAATGCTAGCATAATTACCCTGCTTAAACAAGCTCAAGACCAAGTTTAATCTTCATTTTACCACATAACACTTACACATTTATACTTACTTGTTAATGCTCCAATTCAACATCTTGGACTTTCACTTCAGATCCGAATAAATGAGGGTACTTGGATTTCATTGCCTCATCGGCTTCCCATGTAATCTCTTCCATTTGTTGGTTCCTCTAAAGTACTTTTACAAAATCTACTTCTTTATTTCTTAACTTTTTGACTTGCCGATCAAAAATAGCAATAGGTACTTCATGGTAGGTAAGTTCTTCTGTAACTTGTACATCTTCAGTAGGAGTAATATGAGATGGATCTCCTATGCATTTTCAGAGCAATGAGACATGAAACACTGGATTTACTGTTGAAAGCTCTTGGGGAAGCTCTAACTCATGTTCAACTTGGCCAAATCTTTGAATAATCTTATATGGCCCTATATAGAGCAGACTCAGTTTTCCTTTTTTACCTAACGTCATTACCCCTTTCATTGGTGACACCTTTAAGAATACCCAATCTTCTATATCAAACTCTAGCCCTTTTCTTCTAATATCTACATATGATTTATGTCGAATTTGAGTTGTTTCTAGCCATTGTTGTATCACCTTAACTTTTTCCATAGCTTGATGAACAAGATCTAGCCCAAATAAGGCAGTTTCACCTGCTTCAAACCACCCAATTGGTGATCTACACTTTCTCCCATATAAATCTTCATAAGGTGCCATTTGGATACTTCAGTGATAGCTATTATTATATGACAACTCAATAAGTGGCAAATGATTATCCCAACTACCTTTGAAGTCCAATACACAAGCTCGCAGCATATCCTCAAGTGTTTGGATCATACGTTCTGCCTGACCATCCGTTTGAGGGTGAAAATTGTACTTAAACTCACTTGCATTCCTAAACTCTTCTGAAATGACTTCCAAAAGTTTATGGTAAATTGAGCTCCTCTATCAGATAAAATATAAATTGCGTCTCCATGTAACTGAACTATCTCTTTAATATATAACCTTGCATACTCTTCAGCTGTGTAAGTGGTCTTAACTGGTAGGAAATGTGCTGATTTGGTGAGTCTATCAACTACTACCCATATGGAATCAATATTTTTGAGGGTAGCGAGGTAAACCAGTGATGAAATCCATGTTGATTATGTCCCACTTCTAAATAGGGAGTTGTATAGCATATAACCTCCTGGCTTTGGATGCTCTACTTGAACTTGTTGACAGTTTGGACATTGGGCTACAAATTTTGCAATGTTCTTTTTCATGTCTCCCCAGCAATACACTTTTTTCAAGTCATGATACATTTTAGTTGACCCTGGATGGACAAAATATCTTGAATGGTGTGCTTCCGACATAATCCTCTTCCTTAGTCCATCAATATTAGGTACACACAATTTGTTTTGGCACCGAAGTACTCCCTATTGCGTAAGCTCAAATGCCTTTGTCATAACTTATTGTACATTTTCCTTAAGTTGTAATAGAATAGGATCCGCATACTGCTTTTATTTCACTTCCGTTATCAATGAGGATTCGGCCGTATTTTGCACAATAACTCCTTCATCTGGGGATTCAAGAAGGTGAACCCCCAAGCTAGCTAGTTGGAGTAGATCTTTAGTTATCCCTTGTCTTTCCATGGACTGCCCATAAGTGCTTTCCATTGTCTTACAACTTAAAGCATCAACTACCATGTTTGCTTTCCCCAAATGATACATGATATCGACGTCATAGTCCTTTAATAGCTCAAGCCATCTTCGCTGCCTTAGATTCAAGTCCTTTTGCTTAAATATATATTGTAAACTCTTTTGGTCAGTATATATATCAACATGAACCCCATACAAGTAATGGCGCCATATCTTTAAAGCAAATATAATGGTTGCTAGCTCAAGATCATGTGTTGGGTAATTCTTCTCATGTGGACACAATTATCTTGAGTCGTAGGCTATTACCTTACCAGGCTGAATCAATACACATCCTAGACCCACTCCTGAAGCATCACAATACACTACATACCCCTCTGTACCTTATGGAAGTACCAATACAGGCGTGGAAGTTAACTTATTCTTCATCTCTTGATATCTTCTTTCACAAGCATCATTCCATTGAAACTTGGCTACTTTGTGTGTTAGCTTGGTTATTGGTGCAGAAATGGAAGAAAATCCCTCTACGAACCTTCTATAATAACCTGCCAAGCCTAGGAAACTACAAACCTCCATATGTGTTGTGGGTCTTGGCCAGTTCTTCACTGCTTCTATTTTTTGAGAATCAACCCTTATCCCCTCATTGGATACAATATGCCCAAGAATGCCACTGATTTTAACCAAAACTCACACTTAGAGAACTTTGCATATAATTTACGATCACGAAGAATCTGTAACACCTTTCGCAAATGATTAGCATGGTTCTCTTTTGATCTTGAACACACTGGAATATCATCTATAAATACTATCACAAACACATCCAAGAATGGCTTGAACACTCTATTCATCAGATCCATGAAAGTTGCTAGTGCATTGGTTAGGCCGAATGACATAACTAAAACTCAAAATGACCATACCGTGTTCAAAAAGTTGTTTTGGCTATATATTTCTCCTTCACTTTCACTTGGTGATAACCTGACCTCAAGTCTATTTTTGAGAAACACTTAGCACCTTGTAACTAATCAAACAAATCATCAATTCTAGGGAGGGGATATTTATTCTTAATTTTCACCTTATTCAGTTGTTAGTAGTCAATACACATTCTCAATGTGCCATCCTTTTTACGTACAAATAACATGGGTGCGCCCCAAGGAGATATACTAGGCCTTATGAATCCCTTTTCTAACAAATCTTTTAATTGTTCCTTCAATTCATGTAATTCTGTCGGGGCCATTCTATACGGAGTAATATAAATAGGTTGAGTACCTGGAATCACATCAATACCAAACTCTACTTCTCATTCTGGAGGTAAACCAGGAAGCTCTTCAGGAAACACATCAGAAAATTCATTTACCACTGGAATGGATTGAAGAGTCGGTGGCTCCGCTTCTATATCCTCACCCTCACTAAATGACATATTTACCCTTTGGACATCATCTTCTTTGCCTTAACATAAGAAATAAACTTAACCCTTGGTGCTCCAATATTACCTCTCCATTCAAGGACTGCCTCTTTTGGAAAATGGAAATGCACCATCTTAGCTCAACAATCTACTGTGGCATAAGAAGAAGCCAACCAATCCATACCTATTATAACATTAAAATCTACCATATCTAACTCAACAAGATCAGCCAATGTGTCACGATCAGAAACAGTTACTATGCAATTATGATAAACTCTTCTAGCTATAATAGACTCTCCAACTGGTGTGCACACTTCAAATGGCTTAACCAGTGATTCCAGTATTCTTTTGAACTTTCCAGCAATCAATTGAGTGACATATGATAGTGTAGAGCCCGAATCAATTAATGCATATACATTATGTGAAAAGATGGACAATGTACCTGTAACCACATCAGGAAAAGCCTCTAAATTTTGTCGACCCGCTAGAGTATATGTTCTATTTTGGACTTCGCTAGAACTAGTAGCTCCTCTACCACGACTAGTAGGCATCTGATCCCTACCTAAAGAAGGCATCGATGATGATGATGTGGTAGATGATCCAGTAGTTTGTGCCATATGACCCGTGCCCCTTCGAGGGCAATTTTTTATCATATGGCCCGGTGTACCACACCAATAACAAACATCTATTCCAAACCAGCATGCACCTAGATAATGTCTCCCACATTGTTTACAAGGTTGTCTAGGAGGTCTTGATTGACTCATGCTTCCATGCTCTTGGTTTCCCGCAACTGAACCTTGGCTCTCACTTCTTTGCCCAAATTGATTGCCCCTAAACCCTTGAAATTGGGGTGGAGCACTTGCTGTAAAGTAGGAAGATAGTGGCCTAGGCGGTCTATTTAGAAATTGAGGCGTCAACTCACTTTGGGATGGCATAAACTGCCCCACAGACCTAGCCCTCTTGGAGTACCCTCTTTCTGGCTCTTTTGTCCTTCTTTTTTGTCTTTGATCTTCCATTTTCTGTGCAAAAGCTTGTATCCTTTCTATATCCATATCTTTATTCAACGTAGCACTAATACAATCTCTAACTAGATATGGATCCAATCTATCAACATATCGATGAACTCTATCTTCCATAGTAGCTACTATATTAGAAGCATACCTGGCCAAGAGTTAAACTGAAGACTGTACTCTCTCATGCTCAAATTCCCTTGGCGAAGATTTAAAAACTGATTTGTCCGGGCCTCTCGGATCTCAAATGAAAGGTAATGATCAAGAAATGTTGCTTTGAACACTTCCCAATTATCTGAAGTGCACCTGTACCCCTAGATCATTTCCAAACTTCATACCATAATATAGCCTCCCCTTTTAATTTATACGCTGCTAGCTCAACCGTCTCTTTACCAGATACATGCATGACATCCAAAGCCCTTTGGATTTGATCAATAATTCTTGTGGGTCTTCGTTAAGATCTGACCCAGTGAATGTGGAAGGGTCTAATTAAAGAAAATCCTGTGTCCATAGACTGGCAGCTCTATCTGTACCACTAGTACCCATAGTCGGACCAGCTTGTCCTTGACCTTATCCAGCAACTATGCGAGTCAACAATTGCACTGCATTTCTTAAATCTTGCTCAGTATCATTAATAGGTGATTCTGGGGGTACTTCTCTCATTCTTAGTTCTTCTGGAGATGGAGGAGTAGAAGAAGTCCGTGATGCAAACTCATCATGAGCCTCTCTTTGGTTAGCTTGTCTAGGTGGTGAATTGTTGGTCCCTTCTCCGGCAGCCACATCTACTTGCTTCCATGTATTCTTACTCCTTCTTGTAACCGGTATCTTTACTATAATGGAGAAAAATTCAAAGTTTAAATATAATCCCACTTACAACATTAGCTCTATCTCACGATCTCAAAAATAAAGTAAAAAGAAACGACTCCCTAAATGTCCCGTAGCCTCCTACTTATGGATGTGGTGCACAACACACCCATAAGCAAGACTCTACATAGACACGGCTTTGTAGACTCCCTAGGATGGCCTTATTTGAAACCACTTTTGTCACACCTCAAATCCCATTGAGATGGACAGGCACCCGATGCCCTAAAGACTCGAGAGAACCAACCTATAATCTTATTGTCCAAGCAAATAACTATAATAGTAATGGAACCTTGAAAAATATATACAAGCTATAGCAATGATAAAAGACTAACATAAAGATAGGCCCAAAACATATATACGTGACTTGGCCATTGAGGCAACAACTGTTACGGAACCAAACATAACTGCACTTTATACACTAGTCTACAAAGCCTCTATAAGATCGACAAACATGGACTAGGTCGAGACATGCCCCACCTTACCCTTAACTATTAGACAATACAAAAATATATACCAAAGACTCGGTAAAGCCCCGAATCAACTTATAGCTGACCAATCACAGTTGAGTGTCCTATACTCCTATTGAGGAGGTCTACTAGCTGGAGTACCTGTACCTGTGGCATGAAACACAGTGTCCCCACAAGGGACGTCAGTACGAAAGCTGAGTAAGGTATAAAGTGACCATTGGTAAGACAAGATCTTAATAACATCAGATATTAATATATAATTGTATAGCTAAGAATAAAAGACCACCTTTTCTTGTATTTATGGGATCATGTACGTTACATCTTTTACTTTACTTTATCCTTCTTTGCATTATGAAATTGTAAAACATATGATACAAATGAACAGTTGATCAGTGGTAAAAGAGGATGACCCATGCTAGGTATTTTAACCCCTGGGATACGGTCCTTATAAATACACAAATAAGGATCGACCCATTCTAGGCTTTCCTTTCACCCCTGGGATACCACGAGTGGTATTGGGATCGAACCATGCTAGGTGTTCCTTCCACCCCTGGGATACTACCCAAGAATATACAAGTTCTCTTTACATCATTTCTTTAATCTTTGAGATAGTTCTTTTGGTGGTCATAACATTATTGAGTTTTAAACTATGGACCAGTAGTGAGAGACATATGAATACGTATTTAAGGTGGTAACAATGACGTATGGAGAAAATGTAACATCAATGTATTAGATTTCATGTCAAAGAACATAGAATCGAATAGCCTTACATACCTTGCTGTACAACTCCGATATTACCCCAAATTAAACTTCTACCTCTCATACTACTTATCTACAATAAAGTAAGTGGTAAAACTAGCATTAATAGCTAATCAACTTATTTAAGCCACTTAACCTCACCAAAACAGTAGTCGGGAAGTAAGCCCGTAATTAATTTATTCAAGGGTGTTGTTTCAACCCTTACTCTTCAAATTACATTCACATACCATACAAATCGTTAGAATGTCCCCCAAAACAACTTTAGCCTCATTACACCCTCAAAACGGTATACAAAGTGGAGTGGGCAATAGGCTTGCGTAATATTTAGTTTGGTGGTGTATCACCATATCCTCCGTCTATAATTCAATACAAGTCAGTTACATCCTTTCCCAACATCAACCAACTTGTCCCAAGCATATACACATAATACAAGTCCTTAAATAGTCCCAATATCCTTTATAATAGCACAAAAATATTTAACTCATCATCCCTTGAGTTCTTGACAACAATATATACACAATTCTCTACCAAAACATATATATAGGAAGGGGCAAAATGGGCAGTAGTCTTACCTTAATTTTGTGATAGTTTATTATCTTAACTTGTATTTCTTCAATATCTTGGTTCCTTCACACACAAACCAAAGGAGAAGAGGAAAATCTCTTGATAACCAAGAAAAATGGGACTGCCAAACTTATATAGGGTTGCCTTATAATTTAAACATAAAGAACATAATTTCCATAGTCTTTTTGAGATAAGCTCATGATTTGTTCACTTACCTTTAGCTTGGAAGGAAGGTAAATCCCAAGAACCCTAATGGAATTATAGGGTTGTTGTAGAAGCTATTAGAGAGAAGAGAGAAAACCCTAGAAAGGTGATTTTTTTGCCTAAGTTAAAATGAATAAAATGAGCTGTTTTCAATCCCTTTAAAGGGACCAGCTCTTGGCCGACTTTCTTGTCCATTTTTGTCCATAAAATACCAAGTATTTGGTACTCCTACTTGCCCATTTTACTTGGGCCTTTGTGGATCTAAAACTATTGGGCCTTGGCTGCCCATTCTTCTCCTTTCCTCTTTTTTAACATGGGCCAGAATTTATTCAAGTAGGTTGTAATGTACTTGGCCCAATAAACTGGTCAAAGGAGTCTTAGTAGGTGATGCACCTACTTGGTTCTTGAATTGGTCAATAAGTCAAAGTAGGTGATGTACCTACTTGTCACCTACTAGCTCAATTTAAGTCAAGCAAGCAGCTCACTTATTTTATTCCATATTCTAAGTCTTAACCCCTTATGTTAACTTTATACTTATATACACTTGGACACTTTAATCCTTGAGGTAGAATACCACCTTTCTACCTCGCATTTAAGCACTTCCATTTGGGTTAACTTGGCGCATACATTCTGAAATGCTTGGGCCATTATAATATCTTTTAAATCCTCTTTAAACCACCGCTAATCACTTAAGAAACTTGGTTCGTTACCTATATAACAAGGTTACCTCAACTCCCATATCAATAGAATAAGTACACAAAAAATACGGGGTGTTACACACTTCTCGTGGTTCTAACATCATTTGGGTCATCATTGATCGATTGACCAAATCAGCTCATTTCATCCCTATTCAGATTTCTTTCAGTGCCGAGAGGATAGCTCGCATCTATGTTCGGGAGATAGTTCATATTCATGGGATGCGCGTATCCATTATTTCAGATAGAGCCTCAGTGTTCACTTCTAGCTTTTGAAAGACTTTTCAGGAGGAGTTGGGTACTCAAGTTGACCTTAGAACCGTTTTCCACCCCTAGACCAATGGATAATTAGAGAATACTATTTATGCCACGACCCAATTTTGAGTCATGATGGCACCTACCGTAACCCACCAATAGACAAGTCAAACCCTAGACTGGAGCGACAAACGACGGGCTAACGGGTGGAATCTCAGAGAACAAAGATGAAGTAGAAGTAACCATATTAATAAAGATGCTAGAAATGTAAAAACAGAACCAAAAAAAAAAATATATATATATATATATACCTACTAAGACTGAGAAGGAAGATGACAATATATAAAGTCAAGAACTCATCCCAAGACCAGGTGAGGTCGTTACAAGAGCCACTACTAGACATACCTAAAGTACAAGACAAAAACCAAATATATACAATAAGTACCATAGTCTTGACTGCAAAATACTATATAGTAGTGATGGAGTAGGATCTGCCTCGAACTTCAGTAAGCACACCCTGCTCTGGAGTCACTGCTGAGAAAAGAGTCACGTCAAAGTCGTCGGCTAGTGGTCAGATCTGTATTGGGGAAAAAGATGCAGAAGTACAGTATGAGTACTGGGCAACGGGTACTCAATCGGCATCATTGGCCGACTGAGCTCAATGTAATATAAGCATGCTAAAATGCGAGGGTGCATGCTAAGTTCGGGGTGTAAATAATAAGTAAATAAACTACTGCCAAGGAGTGTAGATATGCTCAGGAGATAAATAATTATGATACCGAATAACGAGTAAATAAATGCGTAAGTAAACACACAAGTCAAATATAACCCATCTGGGCCCCCATAAACCCGATAGGCACACGAAAGAAAACAATAACCCAACCTAGCCCCCAAATCAGCAGGACACATAAGAATAGAAAATGCATAGTCACCAGTGTCTCAAAGCTGTACCAGTATCCAGTAATCACAGTAACCAATGAGGCGCACAGGGATTTAACCGTCACCAATGGATAATAACAAGAGGCCAGACGCTAGAATCGAACCGAACACAGTGGGTAATAACAATAGGCCACATATATATCATATCTGCCAAAATCGAATTGAAACTCAGAGAACAACAATATTATAATCACGGTACCTAGTACCAGAACTCATAGTGTACCATAATTCGGGGTCGGACTTGAATCGGGACACCCAATAGTCAATAACCAAAATCATCATACCTAAATCAGTAGCCAGACTCAAAGTGGAAGACATCATAACCATTACCCAAATCATAACCAAAGGTCACATCATAACCAATAAACGGGGAACATACTAGTCCCTGGCCGAAGTATAGGTAAAGGAGCTATGCCATCATCTGCTACAAGGTAAGACCTCGGGTCCTCCTAGGTCTATAGTCTACTATCATGTAATATCTAAGCCAGTTCGAATATCTAGATTAGCTCAAGGTAAGACGGGTCCCAATTCTAAGCTTAGGCCAGCAATCCCGATCAAGTGCGGTGCTATCAGGGACTAAAAGGGACAAACAAGCCAAAGGGGAATAACTGGGGTAATTCAACCCCACTATAAGCCTAACAGGTCATCCCAGGGCTTAACTAATCCTAACAACGTCAAAGTCTAAACATGTGGACTTTGAAGGGTAGCGGGGCCCACTACAAGGTCCCAAAACCAAGCCTGGCTACACCTTTCTAAGTCAGTACTAAAGTCTCCAAATCCTCAACCAACAACAATAGTAATACTAACCGACCCCGAGTGGGTTATCTGTGGCGTACCACGAGGATAATGGGTCGGGAATGTGTCCGAGTAGCCCTTTTTGGCCTAAAAGGCCTATACACAGCAAGGCAACAACATGTCTATACTACTAGCCCAACCACTAGCACAGCATTATGGATATACCATATATAAGCTCAATCTAAGTGTAAGGTAAACCTAACCTACCAGGACGCCGCCAGAAGCCTGCCGATGAATCCCCTAAACTGGAGCCTTCCCCTTCTGAGAGGCCTTCGAATGCTGCCACGCTACCAAAATAATACACTACAAGTCAAAATATGATTATTGATACCTATATTACACTAGTTTAAAAAACTTCTGAATGGTCCACGTAGGGCCCGCTTGCAGAATCGCAAAATCAAAATCGTCACAGAGTACCAAACCACCTCATAACCAATAGTCACCACCATCACCGCTCAATTTGAGCTCAAAATATAGCTCAAACATCAACAACAATCCCAAAAATACCACTGTAAATGATAACTATAGTAAAAATAAGAAAACGTATCGTAGAAACGATGAGAACGAGTCCACGGACTCAAATCTACCAACCCCTAACCTTGAATCTCACTAGAAATGCTCAAAATTGATCTTAAATGATTAATAATAGTGAGGAATAAGATGGAACAATGGAAAAGAATGTAAATGTTGTACATTTATCCATAATGTATAAGCCATGCTCATATTCCACTAATTAGCTTACTTCATGCAAAGTGGTAGCCTCCACTTAGCAAAGATTACCATGGTGTGCACTTCCCCACTTTCCACATGGTGGTGGAGGTGGAACATCAATGTAATTTCTTATCCCATTATATATATATTCAGGTATTGCATAGGCTCGTGATAAAATAAATATAATATTTTGAATATACTATAGTTAATAGAATATTATTTCGAATAAAACCTCTATAAAATAATATTATTATTTTAACATATCTAAATTTACTATCTCCCCTTAAAATATTAATAGATTATGAAACTATTATAAAGTAGTATAGATATATCATAACTAAAGAATTTTATAAATACCAAACATTTTCAAAAGGTAATGAACTATATCGTTTTACCAAGTTCTAATTTAATTTAAACGTTTCACAACGTGCTTGATATAAATAATATTCTCAAACGAACTGTTCGAAAACCGAACTGTCAGTCCCAGCAAGTCATAAATAACTTGAGGGGATTATAGAAAAGCTCTAAACGTCGAGAACGCACGAAAATGAGGGAATGACTAGAAGGGTCATTACAATTTAGGTTCTAGAGAATGTGCTCCGAGTGTGTGTTGTGGACTTTGGAGGTCAATGGGAGCAGCATTTAGCCTTGGCGGAGTTTGTTTGTAATAATAAATACAATTTGAGTATTAAAATGGCACCATTTGAGGAACTATTTGGTAGACGTTATCGATCTCCGATTAGTTGGTTTGAGACTTCTGAGGTTAGCCCCCGTGCTACCAACTTGCTACGTGAGTGAGTCTTTGGACAGGTTTTGAATGATTCAGGACAGACTACGAGCAGCTCAGAGTAGGCAGAAGAGTTATGCTGATCATAGGGTTTGCCCTTTGGAGTTTGGAGTTTGTGACCGAGTTTTCCCATGAGTATAGCCCATGAAGGGCATGATGAGGTTAGGAGAGAGGATCAAGCTCAGCCCCAGGCATATTAGGCCATTTGAGATACTTTGGACAGTTAGAGAAGTAGCTAATGAGTTCGCCATGCCCCCAAACTTTTCAACCGTTCATCCAGTTTTCCATGTATCTATGCTACGGTGTTGCATTTTGGAGAAGTTACACGTGCTTCGATGGAACTCGGTTCAACTGGATGAGAGGTTAGCCTTTGTGGAGGAGCCAATCTCCAAATAAGCCAGGGATGTTAGATGATTGGGCTCTAGAGAGATTCCAGTGGTTAAGGTTCAGTGGAGACACCGTCTAGTTAAGGAGGCTACCTGGTAGACTGAGAATGAAATACGGGCCTAGTATTCCCACCTGTTTGACCCTTCAGATACATCTTGATCCTTTACTTTTGCAAACGAAAGTCCTTTTAGTAGTGGATATTGTAATGACCCTCCAGGTCATTTCTTGAGTTTTCATGCTTTTTTGACTTTTATAACTTTCCTACAGCTTCACTAAGTCATTTATAACTTGCTGGGACTGACAGTTTGATCACCAGGTAGTTCGTTATATTTTTAAAGCCAGTTCCCTATTTTAGAGCTTTCAGTGTTAAGAAATGGGTATCGGACCTAAACTTCAGGTAAATAGTCCTGGATACCAATTCCGACAGTTTATTTAGCTCCGTAATGTTGATTTTATGCTAGGGGGACCCTTGGTTTGGGTCTCAGGGCTTCTGGGCTCATTTTGGGCTATTGAGCGAATTTTAGTTAAAATGGCCCTTTAGGTAAGGGGCCCACTTTTAATTAAAATGTCCTCAGATGGAAATTTTGATAGCGCCATTGAGTTTGGAATGCCAAATTTGGTAGGATATAATAGTTCTCTTTTGTTCATGGGATTCCAAACGAATCTTGAAGGGTCGATCGACAGGTTTGCTAAGTTAGCAAAGTTGTTGATACTTGTTGTATCTGGTGCAGTTGTTTTAGCGGCCAAAGACCACTTTAGCGGTAGCCATTATATTATCTTGGGACCACTTTTGATAACCCTCAAAATACAAAAAGAGGGAAAAAGTACGAAAACTAAAGAAACAATAAAATTAAAATACAAAAAGATAAGGGATAGAGATAAAGATAGATAGATAGACACAAGAAGATAAAAAAAAAAGGGCAACCTATGGATATATCAAATCCAAGACCTCACTTTTGATTACCTAAAAACACTTATCTCTTACGATGACCAAGAGGGAATCGTAATGCCCTCAAAACCACCGTTTCTAAATAAAAGATCAACACAAGCTTTTCCAAGCTCTCATGCTCTCTCAAGAGACATAAATTCAATATTCATCAAAAACTAAGGACATGAAATGGCTAAGGCACTTATTTATAGTATTTGCCTTTGCCCAAATAACCTATTACAAAAATAGCCCAAAAGTGGCTATTTTGGAAATAACCCACAAGGGCTCTTTTTATTCCTTGTGCCATGGCTTCCCTCGGTTCCAAGCAATCCTCCACACGTGGTATTGAACTCTTAGGAGCTTGAAAAGGGTCCTCCAAATATGTCCTTGCATCCTTGTGATGATCGTGGCTTGGGTCTCTTTGTGTCGGCCTTAATTTATAGTCCTTAAAAGGTTAATGCCGATTTGGCTTATATCATCCTCCCCTTCTTGAAAAGGATTCACCTCGAATCCAAACCTAGCAAAACCATAGGGGACACAAGCAATAACAATATCCTCATGGAATGAGGGTTAGTGTTAGAAACATCAAATTTATCACCAAGCTAAGGAGGAACACACTTAACATATAGCTAAGAATCAAAATGATAAATCAAGGGCGTGTAACCCCACAAAGTAAAAGATACTTGGCCACTCAAGGGACTTTTGACAAAGGGAAAGGTTAAAAGGACTATGGTAATTATTCAACCACTCATGATAACCCACATTGGTTCCATGTTTCAATAAGTACACAATCCCTTTTAAGTCAAGAGTCACATGATAATCCCTAAAACTAAGTTCAAGGTCATGAACAAGATCATTCCAAGTTAAGACTTAACTCAATGCACTAGCAATAATTAAAACCACTTTGTTGGAATTCGTTCCCTTACATAACTTTGGTCTATCAAGGGGATTATAAATCTATAAGAAAGACTTTCCATTGTAGGGAAGGAGGCCAACAACCTCAATTAAATTTCGTTTGTCGTCTTGACCAAGTACTAAGTTGGGTGTATAAAACCCACCACACTCTAAATGGTCACTGGGGTCAAATGGAAAAATTATCCATGAACATGGGTCGATGCAATACCCATTTTCCCCATGGGTGCCACTATCATGAAAAGATGTACTCTCTACACAACCATTGGTAATATCATAAGCAAATAGAGAGTAGAGAAAGGTGTCACACAAGTTAACTTCAACTAAGGTGTCCTCATGCATATACTCACTATTAGATTCAATATTATCACCATGAGTATCCTCAATAACGAAAGCACATAAAGAAGAAGTAGCAATTTCTAAACAATCAACACCTTTTTCCGCAAGGGAAGAATCCTCAAGTAGACACAAACCACCACTACCATCAATGAGGTCATGACTCAATTCACCATAAGAATTAAATAATTCATCCTCATATTCATCAAACAAGGGTGGGGTGTCATACAAAGGATCACATTCAAAACCATCAATACAAGAACAATCACTAGTTGGGTTTCTCAAATGGTCAAGCAAGTCAAAGTTATCTCTACCCAAATGATCATTCTTTTCCACAATTGAGAGATCACTGTAAAAAATTAGATAGTTAGCAAAATCGTCTCTCAATCCTATATTCTTATTGAATTTCAAGAAATAGGACAACATGTGAATCTTAAGCATACCATCCCTCTTTTTAAGCACACCAAAAGGTACATCACTAGGTGTCAAGCAAGAAGTGATCTCACTATTTTCTAACAAGACATATTTCTTTAAGAGAGGATTAACAACCAAAGGTAAGGAGTTGAAACATGCAAGTTCACTCTCAAGAAGATACATGTAATCTTTCACATCTTTTTTCACACGATATCTATGAGCAAAACTAATAATAGGATCTTCATCACATAATATGCTCAAAGAATCATTTACATTTACATGATCAACTCTATCAACATCATCACTAACTTAAGATTCACTAGTCTTATCACAAACATCCTCAAGTAGTGTATTAAACTCACAAGCAAGTTGATCCACATAATTTCCACAAGATAATGTACGGTCATTCAACACAAAGGCTTCAACACTAGGTGGACTCAAATCGATCTTACAAGAAGAGTCAATTCGGTCATCAATAGGATCAACTAGTGCATCCAAACTCTCAACATGTACATTATCAACACGATCCAAAGAATCATTAGGCTCACATGTAGATAAGCTATCACTCACACTTAAGGGGCTAATAGCCTCATAATGATCTTTCACATTTACTAAAGTGCAAGAGTTAGCTTTGTTACCTTGAAGCTCGCAAGAGGGATTCTCTTGACCTTGATCCAAGTTTTGACGACTCTCAAATTTTGACCAACTCCCATCCATGGAGGATACGCTTCCTAGGAGTGTGGTCAGTTGGCCTCTTCGCTCATTCATGTCTTGTCTCGCACTCATGATGGCCACCATTAAGGTTTCCATGTTAACCTTTCCCATGAGATTTTAACTTTAACTGCTCATTGACATAGTACCTATCAAGAATACACTCAACAAAAACAACACATTAGCTTTAGCAAAATAAAATCTCACAATCAATCGAGTTCACACTCCTTTATTGCCTCACAATTGGATCGGCTAGTGTTGAAGATTGTTTATACTTTGGTGGTACACAAGGTGTCGATTACTACTCTTGGACGGAGTGGATTCTTGTTTAATGAAACATGGACGACTCGATTATAAACAAAAGGACTTGAATCAAGAAGTTAACTATGAAATAAAACTAGAAAAGCACACAAACAAAATGGACTAAGAAAGAAAACAGACTCAAGGACTAATCAATCAACTAAGTCGATGAATTACTAGTTGTTAATTAGTTTAGGAATCAAGAAATGAAATTAGGAATAAAAAATTGTAACTAAGAAATTAGAACCTAAGTAAAATGAGATTTGGAGTTGTTGAGATGCGTTGGGGTGAGATGTGGGCGCAGGTTATGACCTACCCTTGCATATGGAGTTCGCATGTCAGAAATAGGGTGCTAGAAAATGACCTGCGTGGACAGATTTCCACCTGTGTGGGCAGGTGAGGACGCAGGTGCCCAAACATATTAGCTGGAGTCTCCAAAAATTAAGCTTTTGTGGGGCCTTTTTGGTACTTTTCCCTTGGATTTTTCCACCTTTGGAATATTCCTTTAGCATAAACAAGTACACCTTCTTGTTACCTTTCCTTTTTGGATCAAATCACACCATTTTTGAATGTTCTTCTTCAACAAAACAAGAAGGTCATGAAGAACACATGAACATTCAAAAATTGACCCTCAATTAAACAAGCTCCAAATGCGATGAAATTTTAACCACGAGCTCCTTTCAATCTCCCGAATCTAACCCAAGTGTTTTTAGGTCTCAATTCATAACCAATTGCTCCCAAAAATTAAACCCACTTTAAAATTTGAAGAACACCATGAAGATGGTGAACTTCCAAATTTCCAACTCTCTCGATTTAACTCGAAATTGCTTCAAATTCGAGATCCGGGCTCCTTTTGGTATGGGGAACAAACCCCAATATCTTTCAACCTTCAATTTCACCCCAAAATTTTCAGATTTAAAGACCCATTTCTAGTTTCTTCAAAGCTAAACCCAACAATGGTAGAATCCTCAAATCAACTCCGATTAAGCTCAAATCTTAGATATAGACTTGATTTATGCTAGAGAACACTAATCTAGCATAAGAAACTTAAGAATACATAAAAATCAAAACCTCAAAATTTGGACAAGGCCCAAAAACGTGAAACCCTAATTTTTTTTTTGATTTTTTTCTTCAATATCACAACCCAAGACTAGAATCGTAAAAACAAATCTAAGCTCAACTCTGATACCAAATGATAACCCTCAAAATATGAAAAGAGGGAAAAAGTACAAAAACTAAAGAAACAATAAAATCAAAATACAAAAAGATAAGGGATAGAGATAAAGATAGATAGATAGACACAAGAAGATAAAAAAGAGGGCAACCTATGGATATATCAAATCCAAGACCTCCCTTTTGATTACCTAAAAACACCTATCTCTTACCATGACCAAGAGGGAAACGTAACGCCCTCAAAACCACTGTTTCTAAATAAAATGTCAACACAAGCTTTTCCAAGCTCTCATGCTCTCTCAAGAGATATAAATTAAATATTCATCAAAAACTAAGGAAATGAAATGGCTAAGGCACCTATTTATAGTATTTACCTTTGGCCAAATAACCTATTATAAAAATAGCCCAAAAGTGGCTATTTTGGAAATAACCCACAAGGGCTTTGTTTATTCCTTGTGCCATGGCTTCCCTCGGTTCCAAGCTATACTCCACACATGGTATTGAACTCTTAGGAGTTTGAAAATAGTCCTCCAAACATATCCTTGCATCCTTTTGATGATCGTGGCTTGGGTCCCTTTGTGTCGGCCTTGATTTATAGTCCTTAAAAGGTTAATGCCGATTTGGCTTGTATCAACTTTAGTGGCCAGTCAATATGTCCCCCGAGTCGCTAAACCAGACTCCATACCGCTTTAGATAAGGTCGTTTAAGTGACATTCGACCACTTAAACAGAGGCCGTCCATGTGAGCTTGGCTGCTTTAGTGATCTCCAGCCGCTTTAGTGGTCATTTAGCAGTTAAAGCGGCTATCGCTGCTACTTATGTTGGATTGACCGATTTTGGCTTATTTTTTACAAGTCCAACACCATTAATAACACTAGAGAGCTAGAAATCATGAGAGGGTTTGTCATTGGGTGTCATGGGTGAGTTGGAGACGTTGTTGTCATTTCCTCATCCTTATTTCCGTAAGTATCCGCTTAAATTCTAGATTAAATCTTCAATTTAATCTTAAATCTCTAGCTTTACATTGGGGCTGATTTGAGGGCTCATTTGTGCTCGGATTTCACCCATTTATGAGGGTGAATGATCCTTGAACTTAGAGGGACGTGTTGTCATTTACAATTTGTGATTCCACAAGTGGGCCCTATGTGGGACTTTTAGTTTGACTTTTGACCCTGAGTATTTATATGAAATATGGGTATCATTATTCTCGTCTTAATATTTATATTATTATGTTGATAGTGTGGGAGCGTTCAGAGGCTTCTCGGAAGGGGTAAGCTCCTGTGTAGTTGACTTTCTCGAGCTTTCGGCGGTGCCCAGGTAGGCTAGGCTTACTTTCTTTATAGATTGAGATTTATTATGGTATTAGTGTACTATTATGCTATCTATGGGTGGGTATTTATGACTTGGTTGATGATTTAGAAATTATTGGATTAATTAGCCGATTAGAGAGCCTTTCTGGGTAGAATTCAGCCCATCCTTCCTTATATTGAACTAATTTGATACATTAAACTAGTTTCGACTTACTTAGTACCTTGGTATGTAATTATAAGGCCTAAGTCTTGGTTTGGGGTAAGTGCTTGCCTTAACATGGATTTTCAAGACTAGCAACAGGCCCCATTTGTCTTTCTTTTAGGTAGTAGGCTTAGTTTAACTCCTTGTAGGCTTAAGAAGCTTTTAGTTGTCAACTTAGATCAAACATTGAACCTTGGGTTGACTTAGGTAAGTTGATGGGCTTTGGCTAGCTTTACTACTCCGGGTAAGTTAATATTTTGGTCTTTAGGACTGTATATCAAGACTTGGTGGTTAATATTGCTTCTCTTACTGACTTGCCTATATTACTTAAGAGCTTATACTAATTGGAGTTGAAGTAAGTTTATGATCCTAGAACATTATGATACTTGGACTATTTATCAAGTTCTGATTCAAGTCCGGTGATTAGTAGCTCCCTCATCACTTATTATATTGGGTTCATTTATGACATATTTCTTCATGGTACTTATTTACTAGTTTCGATTCACGTTCAAAATTCATGGTCTATATGCGGTACTTTATTATGATGATACCACTCTCAGTTCCAGTTCAAGTCCGACATTATGGTTCGAAGGGAATTTCAGGTATGACTCTACCTATTGGTTGCTTTAAGCTTTCTATTGATGGTATTCCTTCCTTGTTTGCATCCATCGGGCTTATGGGGGTTCGGTTTGGTTGTTCCTTTCTTGTTTATGCCTTCAAGGCTTATGGGGGCCCAACTAGGTTATTTTTAGACTTTATTTATTGTCATATTATTTATTCTTTCCACTTATCATTTTGCCCGATTGCGAGTATTATTTAATATCCTTCCCTTATTTCGTGACTTTAGTTTACTATCTCACATTTTATTATACTTTCATTATAATTTAGCTCAGTCGGTCAATGATGCCTACTGAGTAGCCATTATCTTTGGTACTCATACTACACTTCTGCATCTTTTTCTGATGTAGGTCCAAGTACGAGTCACCACCGCTGACACTTCATTCAGGATTTTTTGGGGGATTTGGATATAGGGTGAGCTTTCAGAGCTGAAGTTGATCCCCTCTCCTTTAGCTACTTTTGGATAGTTTTTACTTTTTTAAGACTATATGTATATTTGATACCATTTAGTACTCTACTTTTGATTTAGGGGCTCTTGTACCGACCTTACTAGGTTCACTATAAGAAATCACACTTTTGGTGGCAACAAAAGTCGCCGCAATACAACCAAAAGTCGCCACAAAAAACTTTTAGTGGCGACATTAAGGCCGTGGCAAGTACTTCCATAGCTAAAAGTTTTTTGCAGCGACTTCGTGATGTTGCCACAAAAAGTACCTATTGTGGCGACTACATTTTGCCACCAAAAGCACTCTGAGGCGCTACAAAAAATTGGCCCACAAGATGGCTTTCAAGGAAGTCGCCACTGAAGAATGGAATTTAGTGGCGACTGTTGTAGCCACAAAAAACCTTTACACCTTCAGTGGCAGTACTCATCGCTGCAATAACCTAATATTTAGTGGCAACTTTAGTTGCTGTAAAAACTAAAATGCTATTGTGACAAGATTATGTCGCCTCTAAAACCTTATTTTGTCTACTATAATACCTAAAATTCTAATAAATATTCCATGCACCTAATTTTCTTCAATTACCTACCAATATTAATGACATTCAATATTATTTAACTAACACCAAAAATATTGCTCAAATCAAATATTATAAATAGTTTTATTTCGAAAAAGTCAATTCAACAATATACTACGCAATACTTCAATGTTCATTGTCATTTACTCGTATGATATGATTATAGAAAAATACATAAAGTGCCTTCAAATTTGTTGGTCGACGCCGTGTACTGTGAAAAATCTTGTCCTTGTCATTGAGAGGAAAAAACACAATATCACTCTGATAGCATGCAGGTACACTTTGTCTTCAACATCTAGCTGACTTACGTCGACTTCAGTTTTTGAGGTATATGCTCGGCTGGGCACAAGAACTTTAGGGTAGGTCTTATCTTGTTTCGCTAACCACCTGCTTTCATTTTAACAACTAATAATCACTTCATTGAACATTTTTAAACAAATATCTGCATGTTGGATATTCTCATGGAATAATTAATTGCAAAGGAAGCACAACACAACCTCAAAGAACATCAATGAACATAGTGAGATTACTAAAAGCCAATCTATGCATTAAACTTTTCTTTCCATTAAAATTTATAACACTTGACAGGATAAAAAATAAGCATGCCAAAGAAACTTGAAAATAATGCTACCACAAGATTTCTGACTAAGAATTGCCTTAGTTTAAGGTGCCATAACAACAAGTAGCCACATTTTTTATAAGGAACAAGTAACAACTAATTTTGTTTAACTTAATACGGCAGTTACTTCACATAATTTGAACAGAAAATCAATCCCAGTAAACAAGATAACCCTTCCATGTCCTGATATTAAAAGGCATGTTTTTTTAAGCATATACAAAAGGACTTTTGTGACCTATCTAGATTTAAACCAAATTTAATTTATCATGGGGTTCCATTAGAGGAAGAACAAGGCTTCACAACATCTTAAATGAACTACTAGAAAAACTCTTCTGGAAATATTAGTTCCTCTTATTATGTTCTAATGATACAAAAACAGGAGCTTACTAGTGCTGGTACTGGAGTTCGGAATCAGACAAAGACAGAAAAGTGTTAAACTTGTAGAGCCTAGATCATATGCTCCTTTCGATATCTAAGTTATTGTTTAATGCAGTTAAAACCTCAAAAGACTAAATGAAACTCTGGCTGAACTAATTTGACAAGCAAAAAAGTAGGCCGGAAGCTATGACAGAGAGGCCGATATAAATCCTTTCAATCACCATCCACTCAAAGCATATATCTAAGAAAGCATGAAAGGACATAGCCTAGGTTCAACCTAGAATTCTCACTAAAAAGTTCTTGTGAGAGAGATCTCAATTGAAAGCCGTATTCAATCAGCTTCCTAAAAGTAGTTCGGAGAACTGGATAAAGAAAGTGGTACTTCTTTATAGTATTCTCCTTGATACACTAAATACAGCATATATACCATGATTTTGCAGAGTAATTAAATTCCAAAGTATACATGAGTATTCTCTTTACGGTTATATCACCTCACAAGGGTATTAACAAAGAAAACAGAAAACTTCCTTACTTTCAAATGATCTTTGCTGGTCTGAAAAGGAAATTGGAAATTTCAAGTATTTGGACTTTCTGTCTTTGATGGTTCAAATCAGCCTATATGGTGATGTTTCTGACAATAGTTCCCTGTCAAAGGTACGCATGGTTATAACTTGTAAGTCACTACTCGCTAGTCATATTTCTGTTTTTAATTCCAGAACACACCTAATTGACAGAAACCAGTTAGAACAAGCATCTTTTATGATGCAAGACTTGTGTTACTTGAGCAGCATATCTAGGAATGACAATCAGACCAAAGTTCTTTTGGATGAAATACATTCAAGAGATTCAGATGGGCACCATTGCACTGTTCCTATGAGTTGTTCTTTACAGGTTAAGCGTAAGAGAACCATCAAGGATGACAAAATATATCTCACTTATCTTATTTGCATACTTTATTTAAGTGAATGTACATTTTGATCTCAGTATCCCTTCTAGGAATTTACAAGCTTTTACATTCTTAATTTCGATTATACTTCTACATTTATCCCATACAGTTCTTTTTATGTATCGTACAGTTCTTTTTATGTATCACCATAACCAGATGGATTTCGAGGGGTGTCAGGTGGTCGTTGACCCCATAATTTTTTGAAGTTATATTCTTTCCCTTCTAAATTTGCTTGATATGTTGACATATCAGTTAGAAATGGCTTTGCCCCCCTCCTTCTCGCTACTGCAATTCAACGTGAGTTTAAACTTAATCCATTTGCTTAATATGTGAGTTGACATGTCAATTTGCTTAATATGTTGACATATGAATCTATAGGAATAGCAGAATGAAAACATGAGTTTAAACTACCACTATATGCAATTTTGATGATGCTTAATCCATCTGCAACTGTCCAAAATGTTCATATAATTCTAATTTAGACAGCTTTTTAATTTGAATTCATTAATCATTTAAAATGTGAACCTTTAACATAAATTCTTCTATCAAACTATTTCTTCAACCATTCAATAATATTTCTTGTATCACTAACAAAACATATAAGTCAATCTAATATCTCAACAATAGATGAGTTTTAACACTTGGGGAAGCTGATGGAAAATCATGTGCACAACAAGTGAACTTTAGTTCCTTCCGTTAGTTATTTAACCTTGAGTACCGATAAGACTGTTTTTTATTCTTTTTGTTAAACCCTGAGGATAAAAAGAACTCATTGATTTTTTCTTTAACACCCAAAACTGCTCACTTCCACTGTTTTAACCTATGATAACAAGCAAGTGAACAATCAAGAAAGAACAACAACACTAGACAACAAAAGGCTTAGTTCTCTTCTATCCCAATATGTCCATGAGCATAGATTGCATAGTAATCTCAAATAATATCACATAATTACTCAAGTAACCAAAAATTTCAATATACCCACAAGCATTTCAGATCTGAGCAATAGAAAATGACAAAGGAGCAATGGATTTTAAAATTTCTAAGCTCAATACTGAAATTAGCATATATTACGAACAATCAAATCACGCTTTTGATTACTAACAAAGAACTCAAATTCACTTGAAAAAAATTTAAAACTAAAGGCAAAGAGAAATAAACTTTACCAACATAAAGGTTGAGCAGCGAAGCATAATCTCACCATCAGAAATTTCATTTACCGAGAGGAATGATTCGATCCTTGCTGCTTCCTGTCAAATTTCGAAGTTCAGAAATCCTCTCACCAACTTTATCATCTTTACACAAGCACCAAGTAAGAAGCGATTGAAGAAGGAGAATGAAGGAGATTTTGCTTGGTCTCTTCGTCATCATTTCCCTCAGATCTAAAGAAAACTCAGCCAAGCCCAAATGAATCGAATTAATGCGAAGAACATTAATTTGGGGGAATGGGAGAAATAGGACTGAAGGAACTTGTGGGAAATGGGAAAATGGAATTTGGGGGAATGGGAGCTGGAGATTTAGGTCTTGGATGTGGGAAGACAAACGTAGATGGAGGGCTTAATATAATTCTATTTAATTATTTTACCTATTTAATTTACTTTTTTGAATTATCTAATTTAACAAATTAAAAATGACAATCTTATAAACTAAAAACAATAAAAATAAAATAAGTGTCTCTAAAATAAATTATTTTTGTAGGCTGCAAGAGTTTCAATATTTGAGTACTCATTTAAATTATGTTTTATTAAATTACTCAAAGTACTTATTTAAATAATTCTTAAACCATTAAAACTTTTTAATATATAAGTACTTATATTAAAATATATGTTTAGATATATAAAATTATTATAAGCTAGGGCGGGCATTCTGTCGGTTTGATTTTTTAATTTTTAATTTGGTAAAAGTTAAAATCGAAATCGAACCAAAATTAATTCGATTTGATTAAAATTTTGAAATTTACTTTATTTTATTTCAATTTGGATTTTTAATTTCGAAAATTTTCATAATAGATTTTTTGAATATATAATAACTGGATTTGTATTATTAAAAAAAAAAAAAAGAAGCTGCCATTTGATTTACAAATTGTAAATATAAATAATAAGCTTCTACTTTATTTTCGCTTAGAAATACACCTACAGTAAAACCTCTCTAAATTAATACTCGATAAATTAATAAATTCTCTAAGATAATATTTTTTTCTGGTCCCGACTTGGGCCAGTAGAAAAAATTACCAATTTCGATAAGATAATAAAATAATATATTTTCAAAAGACCACTATACAAATATATGGTCCTATTAATATTATAAATTAATAATTCTTTAAAATTACAAAAATATTTAAGACAATTTAGTGAAATATGATTATAGTGTTTTTGTTTTTTAATTAAAATTTAAAGCTAGTTGAAGCCCATCTCTAACTTTTCTTATTGCATCCAAAAGTTTCGGTGTTGTCTTCTTGATCTGCACCAAAAAATTGTGAAGAGTTCTAGACGCGATAAGTGCTTCCTTACACGTAAATGGTTCCAAAGATATTGTATCGTCTTCAACTTTATCATCAACATTATTTTCTCTAATGGTATCCACGATTTGTTCTAAGCTCTGAACCTCTGAGTATGTATCATTTTCACCCGGGTAGTCCAACAAGCTATTGACATTCTTTTTATTGTGGTAACCGAGATCATTAATTATGACATCAAGTTCATGAATGTCGTTTTCACAAGTGAGTTCATTTAAATTTCTTGAGGCTTCATCACCCAAATGAATTTACAGTGTCGATGCAATGTACTTTATGTATAATGAATTTATTTTTTATATTAATTCAATAAATATGATACATAAATTAAACATACAATGATTTTGATGTAATCAAAATTAACCTTCATTAAATCTCGAAAATATTATTTAAATTAATAAATATTAATTTATCAATTAAATAATACATCTACAAAATAATAATATTTCAGGGTCCCGACAATATTAATTTAGAGAGGTTTTACTGTAATTCCAACTTCCAACCAGTTACATTCTCCACCTTACTTGAGAATTTGATGGTAATTAATTACATTTAATTGAAAAAATTAGTCTCATTTTTATGATATATCAATAAAACTTAATGAAATAACTATTTTCTTATAATTTCTCCTCAATTTGCTAGGATTGAATAAGACCACACTGGAAATGAATATTTTCAAATATAACTTAAATTCATACTTTTATGTGGGACTTACAAATATAATGACAAAAAATATATGATTTTAAATTTATATAAAAAAAAGACTATAATTAATATAAAGCATTGATTGCATACAGCCAAAAAAAAAAACTTTGATGTTTCTTTAGTTCTATTAAGAAAAAATTGAATTTATATACAAAATGATAATTAATATAAGCCAAGCATTTGGTGGCGACATTAAAGCTGCCCCAATAACTCAACCTTTTAGTGGCACTAATGTCGCTACAAAAGAACCTTTTGTGGCGACTGCTATAGGTCGCCATAAATTCTTTTTCCATTCATATTTTATTAAAAAACTAATTCATATTTTGCGGCGACTTATGAATTGTCGCAGCTAAAATAGTTACATTTAGTGGCAATTTTTAAAATCGCCACTAAAACTATAACTTTCTGTGGCAACCCTTTGGTGTCGCCACTAAAGCCATCACTTTTGTGGCGTCAATAGATGTCGCCACTAAAAGTCGTCGCAAAAAATCATATTTCTTGTAGTGGTTGTGGGATACTCTTTTGTATATTTTCTCCCTGTCCATGGATGCTCAGTACTATCGTATTTATTTTTTCTGCTGCTTAGTATTCCTATTGCCTGCTAAATTTTGTATTCTTCTATCTTCCGCCTTTAGCCCATTACTTATCGTTTCGGGCTATGATTTGGCTTACCTACTGGTGGATTAAAGTAGGTGTCATCATGACTTGAGAAATCGAATCATGACATGGTGTTTCGCCGGTGAGGGTTTACTAGCGACAGTGGCCTGAGACAGAGACGAAGGGAGTTGGGGGTGGAGTAAGGAGGGAGTTCGCAGATTCGTCAATGGAGGTTGAAGATGATGATGTTAATGGCGATACATAAGAATGACATATCTATTAAGGGAGTTCGGAGATACATAAGAATGATGTATCTAGTTGAAAAGGACAAGAAGATACATCATGCGATCCTCTACCAAATATACAAAAGCTATGTATCTTACTGAATATTAGGTTACACATACATAAGAGAAGATGTTTTTGGTTGAAAATCTGACAAAAATCATGTATCAGAATATTTTTTATGTTACTGATACATAAGACTTATGTATCTGAATGTATCTCTGTGACATTAATACATAAGAGTTATATATCAGTACTTATGTATCAGGGAGGTTATGTATCTGAGCCTCAGTAATATACCGCGAAAAATAAAATTTAAAATTTTATGTAATTATCAAAAGAATGGGAATATAGTGTAATTAGGTACTAAATAGTTGGGATTTATGAAAGTTGCCCAATTTTTTTCTTATCATGTGAATTATGTTGTTTAATTCATGTTTAAGATTTTGATTCCTTGTGTGAAATTAAACTGTTAAAATTTTGTTTTAATTACTTATTAGATAATGTTTTGATTTCAGGGAAAAAATATTTGGCGCGATACTTTTGCAGATAATAGAATAAGACTTTAATTGAAATCAACCGTGGAAAGCTTCAAAGTGCAAAGTTGAATTACCATTTTGCTCTTTCACTAAACTAAAATCTAATTAAATATTTAATAAAATATTAATATATTAATTACAGAATTACAGAATTTGAAGTCCAAGAGTTGCATTTAATTCTTTAGATATGACATTATAAATTTCCTTAGTTATTATATTATATGTTTAAAAAACTCTTACATTTTCCCCTAATTATTAGTCACCGTCTTTTAATTCACATACTCGGTTTTTTTTTTATAAAATATTAAATGTATCCGCGTATTATTTTTAATCATTTTAAACTGAGATATCTTATTTGAGCATGTTAAATCATATTACTTTAAAAAGAGTTCAACTATCATATTATTTCTCAATGAAATGCGATCCTTCCCCCCCCCCCCCCCTCCCCCAACCACTACACACACACCTCTAACCAAATCTATATGAGTAAAAACAATCATGCAATTAGCTTTTATGTTTCATATATTTCTTTATTATGTTATTCACAATTTAAAGATATTAGATTGTTAATATTCCTCATCCCTCTTCCCCCCCCCCCCCCTTCCCTTCTGCCTCTAATCAAATTTATATGAGTTAAAACAATCATATAATTATAAAAAGATAAATTATATTTCATATCTTTTTTTTATTATATTGTTCACAATTTAAAGATATTAGATTGTCATTATTCCTCCCTCCCCCTCTAACCACATTTATATGAGTAAAAATAATCATGTAATCATAGAAAAAACTTTTAAATTTCATATTTTTCCTTATTATATTGTTCTCAATTTAATGATATTAGATTATTAATATTTTTTCCTCCACCTCTAATCATATTTATATGAGTAAAAACAACCATGTAATTGTAAAAGATAATAATTATATTTTTCTTTATTATATTATTTACAATTTAAAGATATTAGATTGTTAATATTGATGGTTTTTACTTTTAAATTTTTATTTTACCGTCCCTATATCTTCCGCTTAAAATTTATGAATAGTTATATATGTATTATCTAGTTACTTCATTATATTCATAAAATTAGTTTAAAATCCCCCACCCTCTACCTCTAACCAAATCTATATAAGTAAAAATAATCACATAATTGTCTAGACCCACACAATGAGCAGATGAAAGTATTATTATTTCTACTCTTTTTAAATTTTGACATACTCATTTTCATGTCAAAACAAGGGTCTAATTGAGTATGTGTTTTCTCAAAATCAACAATGTTACAGTTTTATTCAGTAATTAGTTTAAGATGAAATGATTATTTACCATATTAAATTAAGAAGCTTGATTGATTAATTATAAATTTAACTTGTCCAAATTTGGTCACAATTGTAATTCAACTTGGCTAACTTTTATAAGAAGTGGCTACTTTTTTATTCACATTTGATCATATTTTGCAAAATTATTTTCAGCCACTTTATTAATCCAAGGCCAGCCTAACATCACTCATTTAGTCTTAAAATATTAGAGCAAACACACAGAGAACTTTATTTGCAAGCCATGTATTTACTTATGAGTCAAATTTCAGACCGTCTTATATGCGGCACACATATTTTGCTTTGCCTTTAAATGTTTTTTAAAAAAAAATGTAGCTTCACAGTTACAGCAAACAAAAAGGGATATTTTCTTGTATAGCCAAGTCCAAAGTTTTTGTACCTTTGGTATCCCTAAATACAAGTTTACAAAAAATAGCCATAGAAAATGTGGCCATATCAGATTAATAAACTTTTTGTATCCCTGCGGTTTTTTTTTTATATACATGATTGAAAATTTACGATTCAATGTTTAAACATCATTTATAATTGGTGTATAATTAGTATATAACATGTGTATAAATATTATATAATGAAAAAGATAACTATACAATAATTATACATCGAATATTTAATAATTATGCATTAACTATGATTTAAACATTATATAATGAGAAAAAATAATTATACAATGATTATACATCGATTATTGCCTTCGCAATTAGTACTTTCACGGATTATTTTAGAAATTAAGATGAAATTAATTATTTTTTGAGTAACTTGGCTAATAAAAGTAAACAGCTCATGAAGGTTGGCTATAATGAGGTTATCAAAATAAAATATGGCTATTTTGATTTTAAAACTTATATGGGCTACTATTTGAGTGAATTACATGTTCTACCCAAAAACAAATTATATAATTTTCCAGACTGAAAATTAGGATTCTACCAAATGGAGTATTTGTTGGAAAATAGTACACAGCGGAAGCATTCCAGAATCATGTTGTCTTCATAAATTATAGACAACAAACATAAACACATAGTTCACACAAAGCGTGCTTAAAATTAACCAAGGAATACCTCTTGAAGCGTGAGCAGATATATTGAAGCACGTCTGTAATGACCCTCCAGGTCAATTTCTTTATTTTCGAGAATTTCTGGCATTTTGAGCCTTCCTGCAGTGGCTACATGTCATTTATGACTTGCTGGAACTGTCGGTTCGGTTATCGGACAGTTCGTTTGGATTTTAGGCTCATTTCCCTATTTTGGAATTTTCATTTTTAAATAATTGGTCTCGGACCAAAACTCCTAGTAAATGAGCTCAGACAAGAATTCTGATAGTACCATCAGCTCTAAAACGTTGATTTTAGGCTAGGGGACCCTTGGTTCAGGCCCCGAGGTTTTCGGGCTCATTCTGGGCTAGTGGGTAGATTGATGAAAAATAGAACTATGGATGTTGGGCCCACATTTAATCAAAACGATCTCAGATGAAAGTTTTGATGGTTCCATTGAGTCCAAAATGTCAAATTTAGTATGGTAGCATAGTTCATTTGCGTGCATGGGGTTCCAAACGAATCCTGAACACCCGGTCGGAGTCTATTTGGACTTAGTAGTTTTGCTGGTTTTCCAGCATCTGGTGTAGCCACCTTTTGCTCTTCGCGTTTACGAGGCTAGGGCTGCATTTTCGAAGGGTCAAGTTCTTGACTTTTACGATCCCGAGCCTCACCTCTCGCGTTCACGATGTAGGTTAGCCCTGCCCCGGTCAACTCCCTTCTTCGCGATCGCGGCTAGTTGTTTGACTTTCGCGATTGCCTGATTCCTTTGGCTTCGTGTTCGCGAGCATTTGGTCGCGTTTGCAAAGGCCAATTGCCTGGCAATATATATACTCTCTTCCCCGATTTCTCTTCATTTTTCAACCCTTTTTCCACCATTAGGGACCCTTGGAGCTTGGAAATTATTAGGATTTCATTGCAATAAGCTCAAGTATGTTAACCCATCATCCCTTTGTCGTTTTTCCTTATTTTCTCCTTTAAATTTCGTCATTACCTTGTTAGTTTTTAGGATTTAGGTCTTAAAATCCACTAACTTTGGGGGATGATTTGGGCCCCGATTTGTGCTCAAATTTTGAGCACACATTCCTTTTCCTCTGAGGGACCTTGTGACAGATTTAATTTTGAGATTCTATTAGTGGGCCCCACAAGCCCATTATTGACCTGATTTTGGGGTTGGAGTTTTATATTGCAATATGGATCTTGTTTTACTCTTAATGACGTGTAGATTATTCTTTTGATAGAGTGATGACATTTCGGGATCGTGGAGCAAGATCGAGCAATTATGGACGATTGAAGATTTATGGTTTGGCATCGAGGTAGGATTTGGTCTACTTTTCTCTATGAGATTGTGTATAGTATAGATTACATGCTAGGTAGGGGTTATAGGATGTTGTTATGACTAGTGTATCATAACTTAGCCTATTTAGGGAATTTGGGGTAGAATGTGACCCAAACCTTAGCATAGGATACTTGTTATGGCCATAGAATCCCATTACCCTTGATTATAAGCATGTTAACCATAGTTCGATGATAAAGGATCCTTTAGTATAAAGATTTACCATTTGACTTAGTGATTTGGGCGATATTTCCTGAGTAGATCCTTGTAGTGGCCTATGCCCTTTATTACTGTAGTTTCCCCATTTATGAGGCTTAATTATGTATTGTTGGGCCCGAGGTCGTGGTTACGATACTAGTTGGACTTCAAGTGAGTATTCTATCCTTGAGAGGACATGATCATGTTTTATAGACGCTTAGGCTCTTATAGTGGTATTGTTTGGATACTGGTGATGGCATTCATACTTTAGGCGCATTCAGGCTCACTTAGTGGTACGTTCTAACCAAAACTTTGATTTTACTACTGTTTTCTAAAAAGGGATTTATTCCCACTTTTCACATTTAAAATGGATTCTTTTATAATGGAAATCGTTCCACCTTATTTAATGAATTATGAGCTTTTGGAACTAAAAATAATATTTTGGAAATTCGACCGAGGCTGATTCTGGTCCATTATTGATCCACTCGTTTCACCCCTACTATTTACTTCAATTGAGGGAGATTCTAACCCTTTCTATATTATTACATTGATTTAGTCCCAAACTTGATCTCGGACAATGGATTTACAGACTTATACTTTTTTAATCATGGTTCGAGTTTGTGCACTTATTATACTTATATCTCTCTCCGGTACTGGATGGAGTAGATGGATTATGATGATTATTGAAACTCCTGGTTCGGGACTAGGTAGTGTATACAAATATCCCAATCCCCTAGGGGCCCCTTCGTCCACGAGCAACAGTGCCGGAGAAGGATGGTTGTCGTAGGTCCTGTGTTTGTGAGCTCCAGAGCTGGAGGAGGTGTATACACTTTGTCACGCCCTAAATCCCATTGAGGCGGACTGGCACCCGAAGCCGATAAGGCCCGAGAGAACCAATCTTCGTCCATGTCCATTCCTATGCATGTCATTCAAGAAGCATTGTCATCATATCTAGATACAAGATGCTAATAGAGGACCTCATGGAAACATGTGATATATACATATAAGAAACTTAGCCGTTAGAGCCATCAAGTCAAAAAGGACATACATCTCTTACATTTGTATTCCCACATACGTCTACAAAGCCTCTAACAAATGCATACACAAAACCAACTTAAAGTCGGGACAAGTCCCTGCTTTATACAATGTTACAATACCAAAACAAATGTACAACTATGACTCAGAAAGCCCCGAACCAACTGGAGCTCACCAAGGATCTCCAAATACCCGGCAACCTACTGTGGAGGTCTACTAGCACCTGCGCCTGTAGCAAGTAAGGTAAGTCCCCCAAGGGACGTCAGTACGAAGAATGTACTGAGTATGTAAGGCCAAAAGAAACTGTAAGATACATAAATACTTCAATGAACTCAAATACAAATGAATAACCAATATGGATAAGTCACCATTCTGTATGTTGGGGATCATGTGTATTGCTTTCAGTACTTTCTTTGCTTCTTTACTTCTATGTTTGTTCATCATCCCTTGTGTCACTTTGTACCCGGGCCCCGACTGATCAGTGGGTCTTAACATAACATAACGTTATGTTGGGATCGGCTCGAGCTAGGCTTATGCCTCTAGAGCTACCACCCATAAATCATTACATCGGGCTCGGCTCGAGCTAGGTTATTACCTCTAGAGTTGTAACCCATAAACCAATAAATTAGGCTCGGCTCGAGCTAGGTTCTTACCTCTAGAGCTACCCCCTGTCAGGTTTGGTCTGAGCTAGGCTTATGCCTCTAGGACTACCCCCTGATCCAATAATCTCAGGATCAACTAGAGCTAGGCTTATGCCTCTAGAGCTACCACACGTACTCTTACAACCAACAGATACGCATTACTTTATTTCTTACTTTGGAGAGATTGATATAATGATAGTCATAACATTATTTGAACTTTGGAACATAACATTATAGGACCTTTGGAACATTAGTCAATGAACATGAGACATGTGAATCACAATTGATCAATGAGTAGGGAACAGGTGACTAATAATAATTGATAATCGGAAATGGGATACCTTAGAATATTTCGAAATAGAACAAGTACAATGTCATTGAGAACACTATGTGCTGCAGAAGGATACGGAAAGAGTAAACATACATACCTTATCTTCCCAATATGAATACATAGTCCTATGTGTGACTACAATAATCCAGCTCCTTCTTTACGTGTTACTTTACAACAAAGGTTCATAACGGAGCTCACGTTAACAACTAGTTACCTTACAAGTGCACAAGACGACAATGAACTACATGACTGCCCTATAGCGTCATTTCACCCTTTACAATACAATCCACTGCATTACCATACCAACAACACCATAACATTCCACACATTGACAAAGACATCATAAACCAATAGCATTTCACACCAAGTTTACCCTTTACGCTTCCTCATTATCATTACATCACAATTATTCCGTCAAGTCACCTCAATACCTTTCATAACAAAATATTAACAATAATCCATAATTGTTATAATCCAACATGCCTCTAAACGACCCCTTAAGGTCATTCAAAAGGTATCATAAGTATATAATTACATCCAAAAAGGGTATAGGGGCCTTTGGGAATCAAAGAGAGACAAGAACATACAAAATGAGATTCTGGGTTGACCTGCGAAGCCACCTGCGCCCGCAGGTGGTTGACATGCGGCCGCAGGTGCCCTATGGCCTTGTCCAGAGCCACCTGCATTGGCATCTGCGGCCGCAAGTGCTCCAGACACGAGGGCGGATGCCCATTTCGGCCAAAAAGGGTCTCTTTTAGGTCCTTTTTTTGTAATAAATGGTCCATGGACATGAATAAACTTACCTTTACATAATTTAGGTCAAATTGGATGCCAACAATCATCCATCATTTCACAACACACATGAACATCACCAAAACCATATTTTTCCTTCAATACACCACCAAGTCCATGCACAATTTTGCAATAACAATTCCAACATTATGTACAAGGATAAAAGAGGTTAAGTCTATAATCACATCTCACATGTAAATATTGAATCCATCAAGTTCACTTCCTTCAAGACCACAAGTCCATTTTTAAGTTTATAAGGCAAAACCCTTTTCCGATTGCAAAAATAGACAGTTTTATACATAGTGAACTGTCCAACACTTTATCAACATAACCAACATGATTTATGCACCATTTTAAGCATATCATATATTAAACCATGAAATTAAACACTTACCAAAGCTTGAAAAAGAGTGATCTTGCCCCAAGAGAATAGGTTCTTAGGGTTTGGAAGAGAAATAAAATATCTTGTAAAAGTCTAGACTTGGCATGTGTATTGTGTTGAATAAAATATGATTTTTGCTCCCTTTTATAATCCCTTTTAGTCTCATCCTTAGCCACACGTTAATCATAAATGGTAGGCTTACTTGGTCAAACACAAGAATGGGTCATTTCCACTTAGGCCATGTCTTTTGTCTAATTTTGGGCCTCAATTGAGCCCAAATAGCACAAGATTCATTTAAGCCCAACAAATTTTTGCATAATTCACCAACCCTATAATGTTTTAAATAATTCCATAAAGGTTAACGTAGTCTTATAGGTTTGGAAATGTATGGGGTGTTTCATCCTTCCCCCCTTAGAAACATTCGTCCTCGAATGTTAGTGACATTATTCAATTTAAACAATGGCAAGTTTAGGATCATTCTTCATGTTATATATATATATATATACTTAATGCTTATAAATACTTATATATATATATATATATATATATATATATATATATATACTTAATGCTTATAAATACTTACTTTTCATTGTTCCGATCTAGTATCTTGAACTTGTTCTTCCATTTGAAATAAATGAGGGTACTTGGACTTCATCATTTCTTCAGCTTCCCATGTGATCTCTTCTATTTGCTGATTTCTCCAAAGTACCTTTACGGAAGCTATGTCTTTATTCCTCAACCTTTTAACTTGTCTATCAAGAATAGCAATAGGTATCTCCTCATAGGTAAGATCCTCTGTAACTTGTACATCTTCAATGGGAGTAAAACGAGATGGATCTCCTATGCACTTTCGAAGCATCGAAACATGAAATACTGGATGAACTGTGGAGAGTTCTTGGGGTAGTGTCAATTCATACGCAACTTGCCCAAATCTTCGGACAATTTCATATGACCCTATATAACGGGGACTCAACTTCCCTTTCTTTCCAAATCTCATTACCCCTTTCATCGGTGACACCTTCAAGAATAACCAATCATTTATGGCGAATTTGAGCCCTTTTCGTCTGACATCAGCATATGATTTGTGTCAACTTTGGGGAGTTTGTAGCCGTTGTTGAATCACTTTAACTTTCTCCATAGCCTGATAAACAAGATCTGGCCCAAGTAAAGCAGTTTCACCCTCTCCAAACTATCTGATTGGTGATCTACATTTCCTTCTGTACAAAGCTTCATAAGGTGCCATTTTAATATTTGAATGATAACTATTGTTGTAGGAAAATTCAATAAGAGGCAAATGGTCATCCCAACTGCCTTGAAAATCTAATGTGCAAGCTCGTAGCATATCTTCAAGTGTTTGGATAGTACGTTCTGCCTGTCCATCAGTCTAAGGATGGAAAGCCGTACTCAGATTCACTTGTGTACCCAAACTCTGCTGAAAAGATCTCCAAAAATGTGCAGTAAATTGAGCTCTCCTGTTTGATATAATGGAGATCGGAATCCCATGTAATCGTACTATTTCTTTAACATACAACCTTGCATACTCTTCAGTTGTATAGGTGGTCTTGACTGGTAGGAAGTGCGCTGACATGGTAAGACTGTCAACTATGACCCATATGGAATCAAATTTCCACAGTGTACGAGGCAAAACTGTGATTAAGTCCATATTAATCATGTCCCATTTCCAGACTGGAAGATTGATTCATTGCATGTAACCTCCAGGTTTCTGATGCTCTACTTTTACTTATTGACAATTTGGGCATTGAGTTACAAATTTTGCAATGTTCTTTTTTATATTTCCCCACCAATACATTTCTTTCAAGTCATGGTACATTTTGGTAGCTCCCGGATGAATAGAATATCGCGAATGATGCGCCTCGATCATAATTCGTCTCCTCAGCTCGTCTACATTTGGTACACATAATCTACCTTGGCATTGAAGTATTCCTTCTTGCGTAAGATCAAATGCCTTAGTCAGACCCTGTTGTACATTTTCTTTCAGCTGCAATAACATAGGATCCGTAAACTGCTTCTCTTTCACTTCAGCTAGTAATAAAGATTCTGCCGCATTTTGTACAATAACCCCTTCATCTGAGGATTCAAGAAGACGAACCTCCAAGATCGCTAATTGATGTAGATCCTTAACTAAGTCTTGCTTTTCCATCAATTGGCCACTCGTGCCTCCTATTGTCATGCGGCTCAATGCATCAGCTACCACATTTGCTTTTCCTGGATGATAAAGACTATCGATATCATAGTCTTTTAAGAGCTCTAGCCACCTTCGTTGCCTCAAATTGATTTCCTTCTGCTTAAAGAAATATTGCAAACTTTTATGATCAAAATAGATATCAACATGAACTCCATACAAATAATGACGCCATATCTTTAAAGAAAATACCACAGCTGCTAATTCAAGATCATGTGTGGGATAGTTTCTCTCATATGGTCAAAACTATCGTGAGGTGTACGCGATTATATTACTGTGCTGCATCAATACACATCCTAGGACAACTCCGGAAGCATCACAATATACAGCATACCCTTCTGTGCCTTCCGAAAGTACTAATATGGGTGTGGAAGTCAATTTATCTTTTAGCTCTTGGAAACTTTTCTCACATGCCTCATTCCACTGAAACTTGACTGCCTTGTGTGTAAGCTTCGTTAAAGGTGCAACAATGGAAGAAAAACCTTCAACAAACCTTCAATAATAACTTGCCAACCCAAGGAAGCTACGAATTTCTGTAGGCGTCGTAGGCCTTGGATAATTTTTTACCGCTTTAATCTTCTGTGTATCAACCCGTATCCCTTTATCTGACACAATGTGACCCAAGAATGTGATGGATTTTAACCAAAATTCACATTTAGAGAACTTTGCATACAACTTACGCTCACGAAGAATCTGTAATACTTGTCGTAAGTGCTTAGCATGGTCCTCTTGTGATCTTGAATAAACCAGGATGTCATCTATAAATACCATCACGAACACGTCTAGAAATGGCTTAAACACCCTATTAATAAAATCCATGAACACAGCTGGTGCATTTGTTAGTCCAAATGACATAACTAAAAATTCATAATGGCCATACAGTGTTCAGAAAGTTGTCTTGGGTATATCTTTTTATCTAACTCTGACTTGATGGTAGCCCGACCTCAAGTCAATCTTCTAAAAACATGTAGCACCTTGTAACTGATCAAACAAATCGTCAATTCTGGGGAGGGGATATTTGTTCTTGATCGTTACCTTATTCAATTGTCGATAGTCAATGCACATTCTCAATGTGCCATCTTTCTTCCGTACAAATAATATCGGTGCACCCCACGGGGAAATACTAGGCCTTATGGAGCCCTTGTCTAGCAAGTATTTCAATTGCTCCTTCAATTCACGCAATTCTGCTGGAGACAGGGGAATAGAAATATGCTGAGTGCCTGGATTTACATCAATGCCAAACTCTACTTCCCGTTCTGGAAGCAAACTGGGAAAATCCTCAGGAAATACATTAAGAAATTCATTGACCACTGGAACCGACTGAGGAGTTAGTGGTTCCACTTCAGTATCTTTCACTCGTACTAAGTGACATATGTACCCCTTGGCAATCATTTTCCTTGCTTTCAGATAGGAAATAAATTTTCCTCTTGGTGCTCCCATATTACCCTACCATCAAGACCATTTTCTTGTGGAAAATGAAAATGTACCTTCTTGGACCGACAATCTACCATGGCATAACAAGAAGCCAACCAATCCATTCCCATTATCACATCAAAATCCGCCATGTCTAGTTTAATGAGATCAGCCACTGTATCATGACCACACACAGTTACCACACAATTACGATATACTCGGTTTGCAACAATGGATTCACCAACTGGTGTAGATACTTCAAATGACTTAATTAATAATTCTGTTGTTCTTTAAATTTTACAGCAATCAATGGAGTAACATATGATAATGTAGAACCCGAATCAATCAATGCATATATATTATGCAAAAAATATGGATAATGTACCTGTGACTACGTCAGTAGATACCTCCGAATTCTGTCGGTCCACTAGAGCATAAGTACGGTTCTGGACTCCAATAGTATTGGATGCTCCTCTGGCACCTCTACCACGACCAACAGACTGCACACCTTGGCCTAAAGAAGGAACTGATGATGATGCAACAGCTGATCCCGTAGGTCATGCTATACCACTCATGCTCCTCTAGGGACACTCTTTCATCACGTGCCCCTACATACCGCACCAAAAACAAGCATTCATCCCTAATCGGCATGTACCTGAATGGGTATGCTTGCAATGCTGACACTAGTGACGAGAAAATCCTATTGCCTGTGATCCGTGAATTCCACTACTCTGCCCAGATTGACCGCCTCTAAACCCTCAGAATTGAGAGTGAGTGCCTGCTGTGGAATAGGAGAATGATGGTCTGGGCGGTCTAGGAAACATCCGAGGCCTAGATTCTCCTTGGGACGCCATAGACTGTCGCATATGACTAGCTCTTTTGGACTGTCCTCTTTTAGATTCATGTACCCTCCTTCTCTGTCTCTGATCTTCCCTTTTCTGTGCGAATGCCTGTATTCTGGCTATGTCCATATCTTTGTTCAAGGCAGCAATGGTGCAGTCCCTTACCAAATATGGCTCCAATATTTCCACATATCGATGGACTCTATCTGCATTGTGGCTACTACATTCGGAGCATATCGAGCCAAGGAATTAAACTGAAGACTATATTCTCTAACACTCATATTCCCTTGACGTAGATTTAGAAACTGGTTTGCACGTGCCTCTCGAATCTCATGTGGGAGGTAATGATCAAGGAATGCCATTTTAAATTCCTCCGAACCAGCTGGAAGTGCATCAATACCCCTCGATCTTTTCCAGTCATCATACCATAATATAGCTTCACCTTTCAATCTATAGGCCGCAAGTTCAACTGTTTCAACACCAGTCACATGCCTAACATCTAAAGCCCTCTGTATTTGATCCACAAAGTCCTGTGGATCTTCTTTCAGATCTGACCCAGTGAATATGGGAGGGTTTAATTTTAGAAAATCCTGTGTCCGCCGACTAGCTACTCTAGCCGCGTCATCCTAACTTGTCGTTGGACCATCTCGTTTGTGAGTTTGTGCCACAACTAGCTGAGTCAACATATGCACTGCATTTCTTAAATCCGGTTCAGTGGCATTCATAGGCGGTTCTGCGGGTACTTCTCTACCCCTCGGCTCTCCTGGAGCTGGAAAAGTAGAAGAAGACCGCGATGCAATTTCAGTGTCAGATCCACCTTGACTAGCTTGGTCAGGTGGTGATTTACTCATTCCTTCACCGGCAAGCATATCTACCTACTTACTTTTGCCTCTACCTCTTTTTGTCATTGGCATTTTACTATAAACAAGAAAACCAATTCCAATGGTCAGATACGATTCCACTTACAACATTGGCTCTATTGCACGATCTAGCAATAAAGAAAAGAAACAACTCCTAAATGTCCCGTAGCCTTCTACTTATAAATGTGGTGCACAACACATCCATAAGAAAGACTCTACTCAGACACGACTTTGTAGACACTCTTAGGACAACCTGCTCTGATACCACTTTTGTCATGCCCCAAATATCATTGAGGCGGACTGGCACCCGAAGCCGATAAGGCCCGAGAGAACCAATCTTTGTCCATGTCCATTCCTATGCATGTCATTCAAGAAACATTGTCCTCACGTCTAGATACAAGATGCTAATAGCGAAAGTCATGGAAACATGTGATATATACATATAAAAAACTTGGTCGTTCGGAACATCAAGTCAAAAAGGACATACATCTCTTACATTCGTATTCCCACATATGTCTACAAAGCCTCTAATAGATTCATACACAAAACCAACTTAAAGTCGGGACAAGTCCCCGCTTTATACAATGTTACAATGCCAAAACAAATGTACAACTGTGACTCGGAAAGCTCCGAACCAACTGGAGCTCACCAAGGATCTGCAAATGCCCATCAACCTACTGTGGAGGTCTACTAGCACCTGTGCCTGCAACAAGTAAGGTAAGTGCCCCAAGGGACGTCAGTACGAAGAATGTACTGAGTATGTAAGGCCAAAAGAAACTGTATGATCCATAAATACTTCAATGAACTCAAATACAAATGAATAACCAATATGGATAAGTCACCATTCTATATGTTGGGGACCATGTGTATTGCTTTCAGTACTTTCTTTGCTTCTTTACTTCTATGTTTGTTCATCATCCCTTGTGTCACTTTGTACCCGGGCCCCGACTGACCAGTGGGTCTTAACATAACATAACGTTATGTTGGGATCAACTCAAGATAGGCTTATGCCTCTAGAGCTACCACCCATAAATCATTACATCGAGCTCGGCTCGAGCTAGGTTATTACCTCTAGAGCTGCCACCCATAAACTAATATATCAGGTTCGGCTCGAGCTAGGTTCTTCCCTCTAGAGCTACCCCCTGTCAGGTTTGGTCTGAGCTAGGCTTATGCCTCTAGGACTACCCCCTGATCCAATAATCTCAGGATTGGATCAAGCTAGGCTTATGCCTCTAGAGCTACCACACGTACCCTTACAACCAACAGATATGCATTACTTTATTTCTTACTTTGGAGAGATTGATACAATGATAATCATAACATTATTTGAACTTTGGAACATAACATTATAGGACCTTTGGAACATTAGTCAATGAACATGAGACATGTGAATCAAAATTGATCAATGAGTAGGGAACAGGTGACTAATAATAATTGATAACCGAAAATGGGATACCTTAGAACATTTTGGAATAGAACAAGTACAATGTCATTGAGAACACTATGTGCTGCAGAAGGATACGAAAAGAGTAACCTTACATACCTTATCTTCCCAATATGAATACACAGTCCTATGTGTGAATACAATAATCCATCTCCTTCTTTACGTGTTAATCTACAACAAAGGTTTATAACGGAGCTCACATTAACAACTAGTTATATTACAAGTGCACAAGACGACAATGAACTACATGACTGCCATATAACATTATTTCACCTTTTACAATACAATCCACTGCATTACCATACCAACAACACCATAACATTCCACACATTGACAAAGACATCATAAACCAATAGCATTTCACACCAAGTTTACCCTTTACGCTTCCTCATTATTATTATATCACAATTATTCCGTCAAGTCACCTCAATACCTTTCATAACAACATATTAACAATAATCCATAATTTTTATAATCCAACATGCCTCTAAATGACCCCTTAACATCATTCAAAAGGTATCATAAGTTGATAATTATATCCAAAAAGGGTATAGGGGCCTTCGGGAATCAAAGAGAGACAAGAACATACAAAACAAGATTCTGGGTTGACCTGCGAAGCCACCTGCACCCGCAGGTGGTTGACATGCGGCTGCAGGTTCCCTCTGGCCTTGTCTAGAGCCACCTGCGTTGGCATCTGCGGCCGCAGGTGCTCCAGACACGAAGGCGGATGCCTGTTTCGGCCAAAGAGGGTCTCTTTTAGGTCCTTTTTTGTAATAAATGGTGCATGTCCATGAATAAACTTCCCTTTACATAATTTAGGTCAACTTGTATGCCAAAAATTAGCCATGGTTTCACAATACACATGAACATCACCAAAACCACATTTTTCCTTCAATACACCACCAAGTCCATGCACAATTTCGCAATAACAATTCCAACATTATGTACAAGGATAAAATAAGTTAAGGCTATAATCACATCTCACATGTAAATATTGAATCCATCAAGTTCACTTCCTTCAAAACCACAAGTCCATTTTCAAGTTTATAAGGCAAAACCCTTTTTCGATTGCAAAAATAGACAGTTTTATACATAGTGAACTGTTCAACACTTTGTCAACATAAACAACATGATTTCTGCACCATTTTAAGCATATCATATATTAAACCATGAAAGTAGACACTTACCAAAGCTTGAAAAAGAGTGATCTTGCCCCAAGAGAATAGTTGCTTAAGGTTTGGAAGAGAAATAAAATATCTTGTAAAAGTCTAGACTTGGCATGTGTATTGTGTTGAATAAAATCTGATTTTTGCTCCCTTTTATAGTCCCTTTTAGTCTCATCGTTAGCCACACATTAATCATAAATGTTAGGCTTACTTGGTCAAACACAAGAATGGGTCATTTCCACTTGGGCCATGTCTTTTGTCTAATTTTGGGCCTCAATTGAGCCCAAATAGCACAATATTCATTTAAGCCCAATAAATTTTTGCATAATTCACCAACCCTCTCATGTTTTAAATAATTCAATAAGGGTTAACGTAGTCTTATAGGTTCAAAAATGTACGGGTGTTACACACTTGGTACTTTATGGCACTTGGATCGGATATGGTATTGCATTCATTCATTTATATGAATCACCTGTCACCAATATGATTGTTTGGTGCCTTTATTTATCGGTCTTATGGGGGGCTGTATAGGTATAGTTTATGATTGTTGTTTGCTGAGTACTTTCGTGAACCTTCCTGGCTTATGGGGGGCTGGTTAGGTATTTATTTGTCCGGACTAGCTGGTTACTTTATTATGAGTTATTATGGTTAGTTTGTGGGAGGTTTATTATGTACTGGTATCCGAGATTGGCGGTACATTTCTGATTCCCTTCATTATTATGGCAAATTACATTATTGATAGCTACCTCACAATTAGACATTATGGTTAGGGATCCTGATTACACTAGTATTAGCTCCCCTACTTGGTCAGGATCCTCGAGATACTAGTTTGACTCCCTCAGGTATTCACCTTTGAGTTAGTCCTATATGTATGTATGTATGTATATATATATATGGTATTAAATTATATCCCTCTCTTTCTTTGTCTATTCATATTGTATATGTATTTTTTATTGCTTCATTAGACTCATTATGCTTAGTTGTCTTGGATAGTTGCATGTAGTTATATTCATGCCTTACATGTTATTTATGCTTGCATTTTTTTTGGAGCTTAGTTGGTCTATGCCTACTGAGTACCACGTGTTTGGTACTCATACTACACTACTGCAGCTTGCAGATCATAGTATGAGTTATTGTCGTTGATGTGTGCATCGTGCAGAGCAGCCGTAGATTGGAGACTTAGGGTAAGCTCCTGACGCTCGTAGTGCTCCTACTCTCTCTCTCTTATTGTTATACTTATCTCTATGTTGTGTTCAGAGACATATTTGTATATATATTTACCATGTATTTCACTTGTGTTCCTATTGTATTAGAAACTCTTGTACTGGTTCCACCAGGTTTTGGGATTATAGTAGCCTTTTTATTTCATTTATTCCGCAGTTTCTTTTTTTCTCTTGGTAGTCCATTACTGGGTGTTCTGGACTACGGGTTGTCATCCCTACTGGTGGGTTAGAGTAGGTGCCATCATGACCTGATAAATTAGGTCGTGACAAATTGGTATCATAGCCTAGGTTTACCGGAGTTATTGGTGCAAGAGCTAGTGTCTAGTAGTGTCCTGCGGATCGGTACAGAGACGTCTGTATCCTATCATTAGGAGGCTACGCGGTATTCTTATGAAATTCTATTCTTGACTCCCTGTCATGTGTCCGTATTTCTATGAACCTCTAGTACTTTCTTTGACTTTATTCTTTCCCAGATGGATGGTACGAGGTTATCGATAGATGTGGATGGTACTTTTGTGCATGTGACCAGAATTTTAGTTCAGAGATGGACTAGGGAGTTAGAGTTTGATATCAAGGATCTTCAACATCAGTCAGAGGGTCTAGGGTCTTCCCATGCTCCAACAGAATTTGTGACCGCCTCAGTTCCTCAAGATCCAGCGTTAGGGATTCTGAGTATTTTAGTGGATACCTTCCAGCCAGAGATGATATTCGGTACATCGAGTGTTTCTCAGACCAGAGTTGGATTTGTTGGTGTTCAGTAGGGTTCTTTATTAGTTTTAGAGTGCGATGTTGGGTTTCTCGAGTAGGTTAATCAGACACCAATGTTATATGCTACTGAGCATGAGATGGTGAAGAGATTTATTAAAGGGTTGGCTTTACCACTCCATTTAGCATCGGAGCCTTTACTCGCAACTGGGTCTTCTTTCTCTGAGATTTGTTGATCATGTGAGGGCTATAGAGAGGGCTTTCCTTGAGACATAAGGAGGTGGCAATAAGAGGCCATGTCAATAGTTCACTGTTAGTGGTATTCTGTCTGTAGGTTGGGATTCTCCCAGCAGAGGTCAGCACCACTATCCACTTATTAGGCCCATACAGGTAGCACCTCAGCTTATGGGTAGCTCTCAGGTAGATCGTGGTGGTCTCAGTGGATAGAGTTCTGGTTAAGCAGTATGAGTTATTCAGTCTGGGTTGTCAAGTCATGGCGGTCATTCGGGTCAACAGGTATAGTACATCAGAGAGTCTCAGGGGCATGTTTTGATTACAGTGAGATCAGTCATTGGTCTAGGGAGTTCCCAGACATGAGTTGGTCAGCCAGTTGGGATCAACTCATGTTTCTCGCCAGGTTAAGGCTTCAGGGGTCTGTTATGACTGTAGAGAGACCAGTCATTAGTCTAGAGAGTGTTCCCAGTGTTTGATTATTGAACAGTCAGTGTTTCCAGATCATTTTTATGGAGTTGCAGCATATTCGATTAGAGGTAATGCCCTTGGTATCTCAATTGTTCATTCAGATGCTCAGTTTGGGTTTGGACCCATTTAGATTTATACCTCTTCGGGCAGGCCAGGACTATGACTTCGTATTCTATCATGTAGGTACAATTTTGATTTACTATCTTTTTAGCTTCTATTTGAATTATGTTGGGGTTTTCATACCATCAGTGGTTACCTGCCTTGATATTACTATAACAGTTGTTGTATGACTTGGTGTTTTTTTATTGATTGTTGTATGCCTTTATGTAGATTTATGCATATATGACTATCCCCGTAGATGATTTCTTTTAGTAGTGGATGAGTGGTTCCATATTATAGGTTCTTTAGGGATGTAGCAATTGGGTTCAAGTCCCATTTTCTTTGGCATATTGGCCTTGTTATGGCCCTAGAGTTGTGCTTTTGTTGATTTTCATTTTTGGTACCACCTGCATCTTATGTTGTTGATATCATAGTCATTGTTTTGATATTTATTGACTCTTATTTGAGAGATATCTAGATTAGAGTTATCCAATTAGCGTTTTTCTTTCCTTGCCATTTTTTCCCATTTGGCTTAGAACCTAGATTGGTTGCTTTTCCCTCTTGTTAGCAAGGTTAGATCAGTTCTGGAGATAAAGTAAAGGTAAGTTTGTCCTTCCATGGCTTTATTGTGATTTTAGCATTAGCGATCTTCTTCCATAGCTATTTCTATTAGTGATACATTTGGGATTTGATTCTTTCGATATGGATAGTTCATCTCCCGATAGTGGTCTCGGTCTTGATGTTGATGTTGATGTTGATGTTGATGTTGATAGTGTATTGGGTACTCTGTTCTCCTTGTGATGTGGTTTATGGTTTAGTAGAGATAAAGTGGGTGTAATTAGAAGAATTTGGAAAATTCTCATCTCGATATTTGTTCGGCCTATTGTGACTTTGTGGAGTGCTTCTACTTGATGATATGTAATTATGGGTATTCGTGGTCGTAGATCGAGTATTGGTTCGATCAAATTCAGGCGAAGGTCATATTTTTCGGAGTTGCTCGAGTTTTGGCTTTCATTAGTACTCCTTGCAGCCTTGATGAATTCTTGGTTATGCCTTGATGTGTTATACCCTTTGGCAGATATGGATTTGGTTGCTTGTATCTTTAGCCTATAGTTGCTCTCAGTTGTGATTATGTTCTTCAGCCATATTTCTGTTTCAGCCCTTATGGAAACCGTTGAGTATATGCTCGATTTTGATATTGAGATGGATTTGGGTAATTTACCTTAGCATAGGCTTGCTGACTCTAGTTTTGGATTTTGACTCTTTCGGCTGATGGCTTGAAAGTTAAGATAGCTTTTGGAATATGGATACTGTTCGTCAACAGAATCGATTTGAGTAGTTGAGGTAGAGTTTTTCAGCTTCGGTGTTGATACTATAGCTATGGATTGCAAACTTGGTTGCATCCCTATTTTTAGGATTGCTTCAGTTAGGAATTCATTTATAGGCTGACTAAGTCTACTCTTTACCTGCCGATTGTGTTTTCTTCAGTCCAGGTAGACTGTGCTTGATAGATGCTCGGAGGTTGGTCTGTTGGCATATGGTGTCAGTTTCTACTACTTATGGCCTTGGTTTTTCAGTTGTCATTAGAAATTTTATATGTCTACTCAATAGGAAAAGTGTGCTTAAGTTGGCTTTAGCATGGTTTCACCCCCAATAGGTGGGACGTTCTGGAGTGTATTATTCAGTTTTGAGAGATTGTACTTCGAACTCATGACAATTGGTTTTGAGAGTCATCTGGATCAGTTAGTAGCATGACAGAGATTTGCAGACATTGGTCATCATTGTTTGAGTATTCAGGTAGGCCTTATTGGGCATTGTTCATATGCTAGTCTGTGTGGATTCTTTATGGGTCAGCTTCAGTTCTTCAAGGTTAGTATTATGTGATGGCGTATACAGGACTCAAATGATATTCGGTGCTGTTTAGAGTTGACATCAGGGTTGGAAAGGCAAAATGATGTTAGATTTGTAGTTGGAGTTGGTTGCATGTTTTATGCCTTTGATGGTCTTAGCCTAGTTGAATATCTGCTTGGTTGTGCTATTTTCAGTATGATGTCAGCATGTTGTGGTTTGGGTTGACATGTTTCAGTCGTGCACGGCTCAGTTGGAGGCCGGTTGGTTGTTGAGGTTGAGTTTTGGTTGTTTGGGAGGTGAAGTAAGGAAGTTGGTGAAAAAGGGATACCTTTGGTGAAGTCCCTTGAAAGTGGTGTCTCTTTTAGAGGTTATCTAAGGAGTTTTACTTAGAGCATGTGGGCCCATTACATTATTCTCTTGAGCTTTTAGGCTCTTTCTATCCATTGACTTTCGCTGACGAAAGTCCTTTTAATAGTGGATATTGTAATGACCCTTAAAATCATTTTCTTGATTTTCATGCGTTAGAGGCATTTTGAACCTTCCCAGAGATGCTACAGGCCATTTATGACTTGCTGGAACGTCGATTCGGTTATCGGACAGTTCATTTAGATTTTAGGCTCATTTCCCTATTTTGGAACTTTCGCTGTTAAGGAATTGGTATCGGACCAAAATTCCTAGTAAAAAAGCTCAGACAAGAATTCCAATAGAGCCATCAGCTCTGAAACATTGATTTTAGGCTAGGAGGACCCTTGGTTCAGGTCTCGAGGCTTTCAAACTCATTCTAGGCTATTGGGTAGATTAATGAAAAATAGAACTACAGGTGTAGGGACCACATTTAATCGAAACAATCTCAGATGAAAGTTTCGATGCTTCTATTAAGTTTGGAATGTCGAATTTGGTATGGTAGCATAGTTAGTTTACGCGCATGGGGTTCCGAACGAATCCCGAACACCCGGTCGGAGTCCATTTGGACTTAGTAGTTTTGCTGGTTTTCCAGCATCTGGTTCAACTACCTTTTGCACTTTGCGTTCGCGGGGCTAGGGCCGTATTTGCTAAGGGTCAAGTTCTTGACCTTCGCGATTGTGAGCCTTACCTCTCGCGTTCGAAATGTGGGTCAGCCCTAACCCGATAAACTCTTTTTTTCATGATCGTGGCTGGTTGTTCACATTCGCGATAGACTGATTCTTTTACCTTCAGGTTTGTGAAGGGCAATGCCCTCGTTCGTCTAAGTCGCGACCCTTGGCCCTCGCGTTAGGAAGGCCAATTGTCTGGTAGTATATATACTCTCTTCCCCAATTTCTCTTCATTTCTCAACCCTTTTTCAGCCATTAGGACCCTTGGAGCTTGGAAATTATTGGGATTTTATCCCAATAAGCTCAAGTATGTCAACCCATCGTCCCTTTGTCGCTTTTCCTTATTTTCTCCGTTAAATTCTGTTCATTTCCTTGTTTATTCTTAGGATTTAGGTCTTAAAATCCACTAACTTTGGGGGCTGATTTGTGTACACATTCCTTGTCCTCCAAGGGACCTCGTGACGGATTCAATTTTGGAATTTTGTTAGTGGGCTCCACGGGCCCATTATTGACCCAATTTTGGGCCCTGAGTTTTATATTGCAATATGGGTCTTGTTTTACTCGTAATGATGTGTAGATTATTCTTTTGATAGAGTGATGATATTTCGGGATCGTGGATCAAGATATAGCGATTTGTGGACGCTTGAAGAATTGTTGTTCTCCATCGAGTAGGCTTCGGTATACTTTTATCTATGAGATTGTATATAGCATAGATTGCATGCTAGGTAGGGATTATAGGATGTTGTTATGACTAGTGTATCATGACGTAGTCTCTTTAGGGAATTTGGGGTAGTATGTGACCCGAACCTTACCATAGGATATTTCTTTTGGCCATAGAATCCCATTACCCTTGATTATAAACATGTTAACCATAGTTTGATGATAAAGGATCCTTTAGTATAAAGATTTACCATTTGACTTAGTGATTTGGACGATATTTCCGGATTAGATCCTTGTAGTGGCCTATGCCTTTGATTATTGTAGTTTCCTGAGTTATGAGGCTTTATTATGTTAATTATGTATTGTTGGACCCGAGGTCGTGGTTACGATACTAGTTGGACTCCTGGTGAGTATTCTATCCTTGAGAGGACATAATCCTAGTTTATTAACGCTTATAGTGGTATTGTTTGGATACTGGTGATGGCATGCATACTTTTAGGCGCATTCAGGCTCACTTAGTGGTACGATTCCAAACAAAACTTTGATTTTACTGTTGTTTTCTAAAAAGGGATTTATTCCCATTTTCACTTTTAAAATAGATTCTTTTATAATGGGAATCGTACCACCTTATTTAATGAATTATGAGCTTTTGGAACTAAAAATGATGTTTTGGAAATTCGACCGAGGCTGATTTCGGTCGTCCACTATTGATCCACACATTTCACGACTACTATTTACTTCGGTCGATGGAGATTTCGACCCTTTCTATATTATTACATTGATTTAGTCCCAAACTTGATCTCGGGCAATGGATTTACAGACTTACACTCTTTTAGTCACGGTTTGAGTCTGTGCACTTATTATACTTATATCTTTCTCCGATACTAGATGGAGTAGATGGATTATAATGATTATTGGAAGTCCTGGTTCAGAACCAGGCAGTTTATACGGATATCTCAAATCCCCTAAGGGCCCCTTCGTCATCGAGCCATAGCGCCGGAGAAGAATGGTCGTCGTAGGTCCTGTCTTGCGAGCTTTGGAGTTGGACGAGGTATATACACTTGGTACTTTATGGTACTTAGATCGGATATGGTATTTTTTGTTATGTTGCATTCATTCATTTATATGCATCACCTATCACCAATATGATTGTTTGGCTCCTGTATCTGTCAGTCTTATGGGGGCTGTATAGATACAGGTTATGATTGTTGTTTGCTGAGTGCTTACTTGAACCTTTCGGGCTTATGGGGCCCAGTTAGTTATTTGTTTGTCTGGACTTGTCGGTTACTTTATTATGGGTTATTATGGCTAGTTCGTGGTAGGTTGATTATGGACTGGTATCCGAGATTGGCGGTACGTTTCTGATTCCCTTCATTATTATGGCAAATTACATTATTGATAGCTACCTCACAGTTAGACATTATGGTTAGGGACCCTGAGTACGCTAGTATTAGTTACCCTACTTGGTCATGATCCTCGAGATACTAGGTTGAATCCCTCAGGTATTCACCTTTGAGTTAGTCCTATATGTATGAATATATATATATGGTATTACCGTATATCCCTCTCTTTCTTTGTATATTCATATTGTATATGTATTCTTTGGCCTTGTATACTACCATATATATACTTTTTTCACTCTTCATTGGTATATTGATTAGTGATATTCAGTAATGTACTTTAGCTCCTGAGCACTGTTAGAATAGGGCAGTTTACCCTTATTTCTTTATTAACCTCATTATGCCTAGCTTTCCTGGATAGGTGCATGTAGTTATATTTATGCCTTACATGTTATTTATGTTTGCATTATTTCTGGAGCTCAGTTGGTCGATGCCTACTGAGTACCACGTGTTTGGTACTCACACTACACTACTGCAGCATGCAGATCATAGTACGAGTTATCTCCATTGATGTGTGCATTGTGCGGAGCAGCCATGGATCAGAGATTTAGAGTGAGCTCCTGACGCTCGGAGTGGTCCTACTATTTCTCTCTTATTGTTAGACTGATCTCTATATTGTATTCAGATACATCTTTGTATATATATTTACCTTGTATTTTACTTTTACTCCTGTTGTATTAGAAGCTCTTGTAGTGGCTCCACCAGGTTTTGGGATTATAGTAGCCTTTTTATTTCATTTATTTCGCAGTTTCTTCTTTTCTCTTGATAGTCCGTTACTAGCTATTCCTGACTACGGGTTGGCTTACCTACTGGTGGGTTAGAGTAGGTGCCATCATGACCTGAGAAATTAGGTAATGACAAAGTCCGTCTTCAGCTCTGCAGTCTTCTACAATGATCCCAAATTCACAGTCGAACTCTCTCATTACTTGGGTGGGCAAGTATTGAAAAGAAAACTGAATTGTCTTTCTAGGTTAAGAAGAACCTCTATTTATAGAGATGTTTTCCTAGTCCAAAGAGGAATAAAAACACACGCCTATTTTTCCTTGAACAAGGAAAAGGCAGTTAGTTCTCCTTTTACCCTAGAAATTAGGATTCTGAGTTCTAGTTTAATATGGGCACGGTAGGGACCACAGAATTAATTACTGAGGCTCCCTATTATGGAAATATTTCAAAATAAAAATTTGAATTATTCTTACCATAGTAAATTATAAATCACTCCACTAAAAATTCGTAATTGCACTTTTCTATTTTTATTTAAAAATTCCCCATAAACACTTGCGTAATTCCCCGCATTAAGATTACAGATACTAATCAATACTAATCAAGAAGTTAGAACTATACCATTCTCTCAATCAAGATAAATTACATTTAATCTCATGCTACAATCATTCTGATGGTTTGTCCAAATTTCCATCTACGATTGTGAACTATAACTTTAACTTATTAGAACCGATGATTTAATCTTCTGCGTATGAGCTTAAACTCTAAACACCAAATCATCTACTATATAAGTTGAGGACACATATATGACAATGATCTATTTAATGTAACAATTTATTGAATTGAATAAATAAATAATCATTCAATAAATAATACTATATCAAATCGCATGGTTTATAGTATATCCTAACAATCACCTACTTAGACACATAACCATGCACCTATAACTGTAACACTCAATCTTTTTACATGCCTATCAAAAGGCTTTTGTGGTAAAGTTTTTGTGAAAGGGTCTGTCAGGTTGTTTTCTGATGCAATCTTCGCAACTACCATATCTCCTCTTTGTACTATGTCTTAAATTAAATGATATGTGCGGTCAATGTGTTTTTTCTTCTTATGGATCCGTGATTCCTCCGAATTTGCAACTGCGCCACTATTATCACAATAAATTTTAATTGGTGCTTTCATCGTATGAACAACCGCCACGTCTTTGAGAAAGTTTTTGAGCCATACTGCCTCCTTAGCTACCTCAGAGGCGGCTACATACTCGGCTTCCATGGTGGAATCAGCAACACAAGTTTGGTTGATGCTCCTCCAAACAACAACTGCACCTCCCAAAGTAAACATATTTCCAGAGGTCGACTTTCTAGAGTCCTTGTCAGACTAGAAATCTAAGTTTGTGTACCCTATAGACACCAACTTATTAGAATGGTAGACTAGCATGTAGTCTCTAGTCCTTTTCAGGTACTTGATTATATGCTTAACTATTGGGTAGTGTTCTCTTCCAGGATTAGACTGAAATCTGCTAATTATGCCTACGGCAAAATTGATATCAAATCTAGTGCACAACATTGCATACATGAGGCTTACTACAGCTGATGCATAAGGAACTGTCATCATGTTTTCTATCTTCTCATCTATCTTAGGATATTGATCCTTAGATAGAGAAATTCTATGTCTAAAAAGAAGAAATCCTTTGTTGGGGTCCTGCATGCTAAACCTGGTAAGAATTGTAACAGTATAAAAAGCTTGAGATAAACCTAACATCCTTTTCTTGCGATCACGTAGAACCTTGATCCCAAGGATATGAGCATTTTCTCCCAAATCTTTTATAACAAAATTATTGGATAACCATTCCTTAACTGAATTCAATAAGCCCACATTATTTCCTATGAGCAAGATATCATCTAAATACAATATTAGAAACACCACTTTGACCCCATTCCACTTTTTGTACACACAAGACTCGTAAAGACATTGCTCAAAATCAATGGTCTTAAACGCATTGTCAAAATAAGTGTTCCATTCCCTAGAAACTTTCTTTAATCCATAAATGTACCTCTTAAGCTTGCACAACATGTGTTCTTTCCCTTTTTCAATAAAACCGTCTGGCTGCCACATAAAAATGCTTTCTTCAAGACTTCCGTTAAGGAAAGCTGCTTTGACATCCATTTTCCAAATCTCATAATCATAATGAGCAACAATGGATAAGAGAATTCTACTAGACTTAAGCATGGCTACTGGCAAATAAGTTTCCTCATAATTGATACCTTCTTTCTGAGTAAACCCTTTTGCAACAAACCTAGGTAAGTTTGCACTTTACCGTCGACTCCTCTCTTTTTCTAATAGATCCACTTGCATCCAATGGGTTTGAATCCATCTACAGGTGGTTCTACAAGATCACAAACTTTATTGGAGTATATGAATTCCATTTTTGATTTAATAGCAATAGTCCATTTATCTGCATCTTTATGTTGTAGTGCTTCATCGTAATTCATGGGCTCGGTATTCAACTCTTCAGGGATTCGGTCAAAAGACTCTCCCAAGAGTGCATACCGAGATGGTTTTCTCATCTCTCTCCTACTACGATGAGGTTTTTTAGTTGTAGGGGTAGGTATAGGGACAACTACACTATTATGATCTTATGGATGAACCATATCATTTGCTAGATTTTGAGTCTCTATGTTATCCTCATCACCTTGTGGTGTTGGGACATCAATGACTTCTTTCTCTAGTGCAATTTGCTTAGTGCTACCCTTACAACTTTGATGTAATAAATTTTCAGAAACTTGTACTTATGGAACTGTATGTCTATTAACATATCTCCCACTACTAAAATTCAATGGTATGTAAACTCTGACATCTAGAGATTGGATTTGGTTTTCATTATTGTCAATAGACTGATTTGTTACCTCTTTGCTTAGTTCCCGTAAAACTAGTTTACTTCTGGGAACATGGTTTGTCATAAAATCCTTTTCCAGAAACTTGATGTTGGTACTTACAATGGCTTATTTTTTCTTTAGCATTGTAAAACAAATCACCTTTCGTTCCTTTAGGGTACCCAATAAAAATAATACTTCTGATCTTGGTTCCAACTTTTCTGCCTTCCCTTTCGGCACATGTGCTGGACATACCCAAATCTGCATATTTTTCAGACTAGGTTTATGCCCAGTCCATAGTTCTATGGGTGTCACAGGTATCGACTTAGAAAGAACTAAGCTCAGAATATAGTTTGCAGTTTCTAATGCATAACCCCAAAACGAAGAAGGCAAATCAGAGTAACTCATCATAGATCTAACTATTTCTAAAAGAGTCCAATTTCTTCTTTCTGCTACACCATTATATTGTTCTAGATGCAGATATTTGAGACGTAATTCCTTGTTCCGATAAGTAACTAATGAACTCTTTGGAGAGGTATTCGCCACTACGATCAGATCGTAGTGACTTGATATATTTCATATGTCATTTCTCCATTTTTTTCTTAAACTCCTTGAATTTCTCAAAGCACTCAAACTTACGGCGCAACAAATAAATATATCCATATTTTGAGTAATCATCAATGAAAGTCACGAAATACTCATAACCACCTCTCGCTTGAACATATATTGGGCCACACAAATCAGAATAAATTAACTCTAATTTATCATTTGCTCTATTTCCTTTTGAGGGAAAAGGTCTCTTAGTCATTTTTTCTTCTAAACAGGATTTATATGTGGGCCCCATTTTCTTGTGAAAAGCGAGATCCAACGTGACAACTCTTTTTAGGATGTTTTGGAGTGAAGAGTCGCCACCTAACGAATTAAGGTGCGTTAGGGCACCATACTACACTAATTGTGAATTATTTTAATAGTCTACGTCAATCAGAAATTCGGGTAGGGGTTCGGCTTACCTCGAAAGGAAGGTGTTAGGCACCTTTCGAGGTCCATAAATGTGGGTCCCGGCCAAACTCATATATTATGTGGGAAAATTCTATATGATAAGCAAAAGGTCGATTTATTTTTACTAACTAACTAAGTGTTCAAAATAGGAAAAGGTAATTATTTAAACTAAATATGCAACTCAATTATTATCTAATGAATAATATCTAAGTGATAAAGTAATAAGATATGTAAATTAAAAAAAAAAATAGATCAGATAAGCGAGAAGATAGAAGGGACACAATTTATATAAAAGAAGTTCTTATTTAAAAAGTAAACCTAGACTACCCAAAACAAAAGAGACATGCAAAGAGTAAAATATAATCGAAGTTTAAAAATTTGGACAAGGGTTAATTTTTTATCCTATTCGGATCAGCAGCTGGCTTATTAACGAGTGACGATGTCGCATATCACATCATCGAGTCATGCTCGGGACAATTTCCATCATGTCTGATTGTTCTACCCACCCCATCTAATTGGCTATTAAACCTAAAAGCATTTTAAAAAGTTCCTTAAAATGCCTACCCATCCCAACTTAATGACCAAGAGGCATTGGACTTACTATTTGGATTTGGGTCTAGACAAAAGAACGCTTAGGTTGCCTAATTAGAATCGAGATTTGCATCAAATTTCGACCAAGCCTCTTGATTAATTAAAGTTGATTAGGGTGGTTAACATACTTTCAAAAGATAGGTTATTCATTTGTATAATTAGGACCTATAGGCATGATATCTAAATGTCCAAGTAATGAATATACCGAAAGTTGAATAAATAAATCCTACAAACAGGATATCTAGTGTTGTAAGCTAGTTAATATGTTTTAATCTTATAGACAAGATTAATCAATATGTCAAAAATTAAATTAAAGTGCTAGATATCAAATTAAAGATGCTGAAATTTAATTAAATATGTCAAAAATTTATTTAAATGTGCTGAAAATTATTTAAATATGCAAAAAATTGATTTAAATATGCTGAAAATTAATTTAAATATGCAGAAAATTAATTTAATATGCAGAAAATTAATTTAATTGTGCAGGAAATTAGTAAAAATATGGAGGAATTTATTTAAAAGTGTGCAGAAAATTATTAGAAGTGTGCAGAAAGTTGTTTAAAAAAAGTGCAGACAATTACTAAAACCGTGCAGAAAATTATTTAAACTACACAGAAATTATTTAAAGGCTAAAAATTCATTTAGAAATGCTGGGAATTATTTTAGCGTGCTGAGAATCAATTTAATATGCTAGAAAAGTAAATAAGCATGCGAAAAATTACATAACATGCTAAAGATAAAATAGATACGGAAAATTGGTGGTGACATACCGAGAATTCGTTAAACATTATAAAAAATGGTTAAACATTAAGTTGACATGCTTGAAATTTATCTAATTCATCAAAAGTTAGTTAATAACCCTAAAACATGATTTGTAGATGATAAAAACAATTAATTAACATGCTGAAATTTAATTAATAAGCCTAGAAAGTGTTGCCTAAGTGATAAAATAATGGTGTCAAAACATTTAAGTCACATAATCCCCGCCCCCATAAGCAGTCCCTGTAATTTTATTAAAGATCTATGTTCATAAAATAATAAATACAGATTCGAAATGAATAGGAAAAGCAAGAAAAGATCTAAAAGACTCAATTGAGCTCTTAATAAAATCTCTGGCAACTCTTCTCTTCCGACCAACCTTGGTCGAAGACCTGTCAAGCATAGCAGTTATCAATACCAATTGCACAAAAACACAAATTCAAGAGGCAAACGATTTCATATAATAAAAAGAAAAATCATGCTAGCCACACAGAAGCAGAGAAAATACAACATAAAAATTATAATTGCTTCGATAGAGACTAACCAGTCAAGAAGCACGTAGATAATACGAAGAAGACCAAAACAACAAGATGAAATCGAGGGACCTTTTCAAATCCAAATGACAAATGACAAAAAATGGAATCCTAAATGTTTTCTTTTTTTTTTTCGTGTAGAGGGAAGATGTTTTTTCAGAGTTCGTGTGGGTAGGAGCCAAAGTCTATCTAATAGTAAGGAAGGGACTTGATTTTATAGCATCCAAATCCCATTTAACCAAAAATAGTAAAAGGATAGAAGATAGCCACAAATTAGCCAAATCACTAGACTCAATCAATTAGGTGTAAAAATGATCAAAGCTTACCATAAATGGTCGAGTAACAAATCTGTTGCAGTTATTTAAAGGAAAAAAGAAGAAAAAAATGCATAAGTCATAGAGCTTTTCCTAAGTAAAGCCAATTAATTTATTGGAATCAGGCTAGCTTTAAGCCAAAATGACAAGTTTAGAGGCTGTCGTAATTCGAATTTCACCATAGAAGGAAAACAATTATTCAGAGCTATCAAAGTTTACTAAACATAGATCAGTACCAAAGTTACAAATTGTATAAGGTGAAAATCCCAAATTACCATATTTAATCACACCCAAAAGGCTATTACCATATTTAATCACATCCAAAAGGCTATTGAGAATCAATTTCTAGAAGAGAGGAAAAACAGATTAATCAAATCACTAAAAATACTAACTTGATTTGGAGAAAAATCATAATCAAAGTGTCAAACCGAATCCAAAACAAAAAAAAATGAGAAGGAATATCATACAGTGCACCATCTTAGAATGGAAATAATATGAACATGTAGAGTAATCCACAGTCGAACCAAGCGACAAGACAATGTTAAAAGACAATTCATGTATAACAATATACAAAGCATCAAAAGAGCATGAATAACCATATATTAATCAAACTTAATCAATAAATTCACGCCAAATTGTGTCTCAAAAATCTGTCCAAACAATGAATGTGAACTTATTCGAAAATGACGACTAAAGATCATACCGGGACGGATTGTAAAAAATCCATCATTAAAATAATTTTCTGATGCACCAGGAATGGAGGCTGACGGGTGAACTTCCCTGGTCTTTGACTCGGCGTTGGGATTCCGTCAATGCTCAATCCATCAGAATGTTTCTGAAGTTCGCCGGAGGAAAGAAACTCTTAGGGTTTCCAAATTTAAGAGAGGTGGATGAGAAGAGGAGTGTTTTGGGGTCTATTTGGATGGAGAAAAGTAAAGGAGGTTATTTGGTAGTATTGTGACGGTGGGTATTTGCTTGTGGAGCGGTGGTGGTTGTTCGTCGGTGGGAGACGGCTAGAGTGGAGCAGCGGCTGGTGGAGAAAAGAGGCTGAGGATGAAGGGGGAGAGAGAAAGAGGCATTGTTAGATTTTTAGCTGAGGCGTGGAGGTTGACGCAGTGGCAGTTGTCGCCGGCTGTACAGATACTGTGCAGCATCGTCGTCGATGGTGAGACGCCTAATGGGATTATCGCCGGCCAATGATGGCAGTGGCGGTGGCTGGTTTGTGTTCATGGGGGTCTTGGTGGTGCAGTAGTGAAGATGATGGTCAGGAGAGGTGCGGCTATGAAGGGTGGCGGCTGGTATGGTTCATCGGTGGTGGGATTTATCGGTGAAGGGCGGAGAACAGAGTGAAAGAGAGAGAGAGGGAGAGATCGGGTAGAGAGAGAGTAGAGGGGGGCGTCGGCTGGTTGAGGGGATAGAAGTGAATTAGGGTTTGGGGGTAGGGTGTAATTAAAAAGGAAAGAAAAGTGAGAATTAATCTCGGCCGTTGGATCAATTCTGATCAACGGTTGGTATTTAAAATTACAAGAATGGGTTAAAAATAGGTTATTTAAATTGGGTTTAATTGAAATTGGATTGGGATTTAAAATTGGGCCAGATTAAGCTCAATTTAGGCTAAAATTGACAAGAATTGAGTACAAAGTGACTAGAAATTAAATAAATCAGAAAATTAAACAAGGCTGCTATTTAATAAATACAACAACAACAACATACCCAGAGTATTCCCATTTTGGGGTCTGGGGAGGGTAAAGTGTACGCAGTCCATACCACTACCTCAGGTGAAGTAGAGAGGCTGTTTCCGATAGACCCCCGGCTGCTATTTAACAAATATAGTAATGAAATCAATAACAATATCAAAATCAATCATTATGAAAATCTTTATGCTTAAATTAACTATGAATAAATTACGTGTATAAAATCAATGGCACGTAATATATTACTTAAAGTTGATGCTAAATAATAATTTGAAATAAATTTTGAACCTTATAAATTATGAATACGAATTTTAAGAAAATTTATAATAATAATAATAATAATAATAATAATAATAATAATAATAGACCATGTGTTTGTAAATTATGAGTATGTATATTTGTGGAGATAATTTAATAAATATTTACAAAATTATGTAAAATATTATATTTAAATTAGTAAATTATATATATTATAAAAGAATATAAAATTAAATGCTAAAAATAAATTGCATACCGTAAAATCATGACTACGAAATGTCAGAAATTATTTGATACCAAAATAATAATTAAAAATTTAGAACTAATAGTTTTTGATAAAATAGCAGCCCGGGAGGAAAATCGGGAGGTCAAAATTGGGGGTCAACAGTTGCCCCTTCGTTACTTGGTAATGAGATGAGAATTGTCGAGCAACGAACGTTGACGTAGTAGCCCATTTTGTCCGACCAAAGAGAGAGAGATTTGTTAAAATGGTGTGGCCAAGACTTTGGTTTTAAGTCGCCTACATATCTCGAGTTCACAAGAATCAGGCCATGTGTAGTTCTAGACTTAGGAACGAATGAGATTCCTACAGAAAATTGACGAATGTGGAATTTGAATAAAGATAGCATGAGTTGACGAGATTGGAGTATGAGTAGATTTGAAATGTGGGATGTGAATATGATTTAGGTTAGGTTGTGAGATATAGGATTAAAGAATCATGTTCCATAACGAGATAAAATGATTCTCAAACGTCTTTTGTTATGCTTTTGGGAGCCTACCTGCAGCTTCTAACACAACTAGATAAAATGGTTAGCTCATAAGGATAGAAAATATTAAATAATGCAGAGACAAGGAATAACAATAGATAACAATAATGATGAGAGATAAGGAAGCGTATCTGTTTGACGTTGTGCTTGTTACCCAAGATTTTTGAGGAACCTCAAAGATCTGCCCCAGTTTCGACTTTTAAGGAGAATGTGATCACGTTGACTATACGCCTGCAAAATCAATTATCCTTATTTTGGGGTGGACGAGCCCAATTATCTTATTTTAGGGCAGACAAACCTGGCATATCCTTTTTTAGGGCGGATAACCTAACACATCCTATTTTAGGGCGGATAACCCAACGTATCCTATTTTAGGGTGGATAACCCAATATATCCTATTTTAGGGTGGATAACCCAACATATTCTATTTTAGGGAAGATAACCCAGCATATCCTATTTTAGGGCGAATAACCCGACGTATCCTATTTTAGGGCGGATAACCCAACATATCCTAGATAACCCAACATACCCTATTTTAGGGCGGATAGCCCAATATATCCTATTTTAGGACGGATAGCCCAGCATATCCTATTTTAGGGCGGATGACCCAACATATCTTATTTTAGAGTGGATGAACCCGGCATATCCTATTTTAGGGCGGATGAACTCGAAATATCCTCTGCGTTGTCTGTAACTTCTTGTCATTTGCATGCAATTGTGATGAAATTTTTTAGTACCCCTCAAAAAAGTTTGCCCTAGTTTAGAATATGTTTCACACTTTCTTGCGAATCAAAACGTTGTCTGCTGGTAGAATTTTTGAGGTTATATTCCTGCGTCACTCAAAGAAAATTGTTAGTTCAAAAGAAATGGTTGTCTTGTATTTGAACATCAAGGTTCGACTTCGAGTCTGCAATTGTCATTTGAGGATGCAATTGTCATTTGAGGTCATGTAATAGGCTAAAGTAGCTTAGATTTGTGGAATAGAATCTTGTTAAGTGCTAACTTGATTTGATTATGAAGGGAAAAGGAAATTTTTATTAGATTGAGACCAAACCCAAGAGTGGGATACCTACGTATCCAAATGGAAGTCAGGTCAAACATAGTTCATGCGTACAAAGAGAAACAAAAATAGGAAATTTTATTTCATTGGAAAGAGAATTGGTACTTTGCTTGTGATGGTTTTGTCCTTCTCAGTTCCTTTGATGTGCTTTACGCTTCCTTGTCAAATTTCTCGGGGTGATCTCTATCGGGTCACCTTGGATAATAATTATGCCTATGGTAGGGTCTTAGAGGTTACTTAGTGGCCCTTGTCGCACTATAATCTTGTCTTTCTCAATCAAGTCTTGGAACTTGTACCTCAATGCTGAACATTCCTCAATATCATGACCTTGGATATTTGAATGCTATGCACACCTTTTGGACAAGTCAAAATTCGAAGGTGCGTATTTAGGGATCCATCCTTTCCTTTGTTTCAGAACTCCTTAAGCAAACAATCTTTGAAATATGTTGGATAAAGTTTCAGTCAAAGGAGCAAAGATACGAGGTTTCATTTTCTTTGGTTGATGAGAATTGGATCGTATTGGAATCATGTTGGTGAGAATTTGGGTATTGAAAACTTTATGGGTTGTAGGTGTCAAAAATAGTGTATGCTTGTTGGGTATTTGGATAGTATTGTTCTTGAGGTGGGGTGGTTGAGATATCTTCTTTTTTTTCTTCTTTAGGCGAAGCTTTCAGTGCTTAAAAAGTATCTTGTATTGCGAAAACATCAATAACTTTTCCTATCTGAATACCATATTCTAATCTTTTCCCAATTAAGATTAGATCGTCGAAGCTTTGAATACATAAGCCGAATAAATTTTGATAGTATATACCATCTAGCAACCTAACAAAAATTTGGGTCAACTCTTCTTCAGGCACATAAGGACGTATCTTAGAAGCTTCCAATCTCCATCGTGTTTCATATTCCTCAAAAGATTCATGAATCTTTCTCTTTTCTTTAAGTAAGTCTAGCATCGTCGGATCGACCTTGATATTAAACTTATATTGTCTCACAAAGTCTTGAGCAATGTTTTCCCATGTATGCGACTTGCCAAAGTCTTTTTTGACATACCAAGTGAGTGTTATTCCTGACAAACTCTGGATGAAGAGTCTCATTAGTAAAGCTTCATTATGCCCGATTCCAACTAATCTGCCACAATAGTCCTTTAGATGTATATCGGATCTCCAAGCCCATCAAACACATTGAATTTTCGAACTTTGTATCCTGAAGGCAACTCAACCCTTGGATGTAGACACAGTTTCTCATACCTCAGGTCATAAATGCCTTTGGAACGTAGACATTCATCCAACCCCTTTTCTAAGTCAAAAAACTTTTGTTGCAGTGTAGGTGATTCCCCATCATGTATTACCATATTTTACAAAGTACTAAGATTGACGTGTGTCAAAGATATTTGTTGCGGAGACGAGTAATAAGATAGGCAAGAAGGTATTTTGTGCTGGGAAGAAGTAAAATTTGTGTTAGAAAAAGGATCAAGATGGTTAGGCGTATTTGTCAAATTGCAGACTCTTAGTCGATTCAATGTTCAAATGCTAGACAAACTTCAAACAAAATAAATAAATCAAACAAAAGTTACCACATAGCATAAATAAGTTTGAAACATAATAAATATAAATAGAAGACATTCTAAGATAAAGACTATGACTTAATAAGTGATCTAAGCGTAGAGATTTGGGCTTCTAACGCATGAGACAGACGATAGTGATAGAACTTAAACTTTCGAGAGATTAACATGATGCTGAATTTAAAATTGTGGTGGTAAAGAAGATAATAAATCTAGGGGAATGAACAAGTCGATTCATGTTGAACATCAGATTCAAAACATCCATTGTTAATCCAACCAACTTCATAAAAAAATAAAAAAGATAAAGCAGGGGAAAGACAATTTTATTATAATAAGACCGAACCCATTAAATGAGTGCCTACGTATCCCTCTTATAGGGGAATCAGATCAAATGTAGTTCCAATTACATAAAAGAAAGGCATGAAAGAAGATCCATGTTGTGTAAAGCTTAAACTGATTCAAGTGCTAAGGAGTCAGGAGTGGAGAAACAACATGATATCCTCTTCATCAATGCCAAACAGGTGCAAGTCATGCATAGGAAATTAATCAACACCGAGATTTAACCCTGTCACAGTTATCATCTTGGTATCAATCATCGCTTGAATCTTGTTCTTCAAGGCAAAATATGCCTCTATGGGATGCCTTTTCATCCCAGAGTGGTAGGCGCAAACCTGGTCAGGGATGTACCATTTATACTGAGTATTAACAGGTATGGCAGGGATGGGTGTGATGTAGCCTGCTTCTCTGATTTTTTCATACAACTGGGTTATGGGTTCAACTAGAGGGGTGTATTATTTTGGTGGATTTTTCTGAAACTTGACTGAAGGTCTAGCGGATTGATTGGATCTTTGATTTGTTGGTGGATTTGGATAAGACACGGGAATGTATTTTGATATTGGAGCAATAGATGAAAGTGGGTACCAAACAATTTGAGGATGAGGTTTTATGGAGGATTGGGGATAATAGGCGTAATTTGGTGTTGGAGTGATTTCTGGAGACGGATACCATATTAGTTGAGGGTGACTTTTCTTTACTATCCTCCCATTGCTTATCAAATTTTGTAGTTCTCTCTTTAACTGATGACATTCATCCGTATTATGACCAGGCATACTATAACACCCCGTACCTTTTTGACCCTATTTGCTTGGTGATATATATGTCATATTTGAACCATGTCTAACTTGGTTTTGAGAGCAATAAGTGTATATTTTGTATTGGTTTTGATGGACTATTGATATTGTATGAACGTCCAAAAAAAAAAATTGGGGTAGGCGCGCCCAGGGGCGTGCCACGCCGCTCTGGGCTGAAATTTGCAGCCCAGAGGCAGAAAGGGGGCGCGCCAGGTAGCGTGCCACGCTGGGATTGGCCACCTTTCACAAGTTGGAATTTTTCTTAAGTCCCAAGGGTATCCGGGGACGTATTGAGCCAATTTTTGTTACGTTTCTTCTACAATCATGAGAATATACATGACATGAGTGAAATATTATATTGGTATGATAAAATTACTCGAGGACGAATATGTCCAAAAAAAAAAAAAAAAAAAAAAAAAAAAATTGGGGTAGGCGCGCCCAGGGGCGTGCCACGCCGCTCTGGGCTGAAATTTGCAGCCCAGAGGCAGAAAGGGGGCGCGCCAGGTAGCGTGCCACGCTGGGATTGGCCACCTTTCAAAAGTTGGAATTTTTCTTAAGTCCCAAGGGTATCCGGGGACGTATTGAGCCGATTTTTGTTACGTTTCTTCTACAATCATGAGAATATACATGACATGAGTGAAATATTATATTGGTATGATAAAATTACTCGAGGACGAATTCGGAGTCAAAATGACGATTTTATCCTTTTGGGCAAAATAGGTCATATGTGGCTAGAATTACTTGTTTTTGGACTTGAGGCTACGAGTATGAATTGCATGAGTGGGAATATTGTCGCAACACGTATGAAATGAATTAAACATGAGAAATTATGGATTTTGTTGGATCAAGTGAATTGGGCTCAAAAGAGGCCCAAAATGAGAAGAAGACATGGGCCAAAATGGGTCAAATTGACCCATTCTTCCATTGACCTTCTAGACCTAGTGTTACATGCATTATTAGTGGCTAAGGATGACCAAGAGAGTCTATATAAAGTCCCCAAAAATCAGATTTTTGTTCAAGGGAAACACACATGCTTTTTCTATCTTTTTCTAGAAAAGTCTCAAGAAAGCTTCTTTGGTTCTTCAAACCCTAAGCTACTTTTGGAGCAAGATCATCATCCTTCAAGCCTAGGTAAGTGATTATTATTATGGATTAACATATTATAAGCATGAGTGATCATGTATATCATGTTGGTTATGCTTGGAAGTGTTGAATATGGTGTTTTGTGTTTTGGTAAAAGATGTGAAATCCATGGGATTGTAACTTGGATTATGACTTGTGGTCTTGATGAAAAAGCATGGTATGGATAAAATAACAACATGTATGGTGTTATTATGGTCCTAAACTTGTTATTTTCATATAAGGGTATATTATGGGATTTTGGCCGATTTGTTGTTGTGAGGTGTATTGAAGTAAAGTGAGGACATATTTGTGATGTTGTGATGATGGAGAAGTGTAAACTATGAACTTGGTGTGGCATGCTATTGGTTATCATGTGTTGGTCAATGTATGGAATATTGTGGGATTATTGGTATAATAATTTCGTAGGTGGTATTGTCAAGGGGGAAATGACATGTTAAAGCAAAACATGTGACTTGTTGTTATTGTATGCTATTGTAAGGTAATTGGTGGTTAATGTTGGTTTCTTTATGAACTTGTGTTGTAGAGAAAAACACAAGGACGGAGCAGGACTATTGTATGCACGTCTAAGATTGTGTATTCGTATTAAGAATACAAGGTATGTAAGGTTATTCTTCTATATCTTTCTTCAACATATGGTGTTCACATTGTCATAGTACTCATTCGATTCCGAAATGCTCTAAGGTATTCCGTATCCGATGGTTGTTTCTTACTCATTGGTCAATGGTGAATCATATGACTTATATTCATTGGTTGACTCATGTTCATTGATTGACTCATGTCCATTGCTTGACTCATGTTCATTGGCTTAAATGTCGAGAGTTCCAAATGTTCTAAGGTATTGCATTTGAAGTTGGTGAACAGTTGATATCCGCATGTATCGTATTTAGTGATCATTATTCTAAGGTTCCAAAAGTGTACTATTCCAAAGGGGTTCTATAGTATTCCAACTAAGGTTGATACATATTGCTATTCATTGTGTTCTACCCCTAGATGAATTATGACCCACTTAGTTCTTATTTATGGAAGGAAGTCCTTAAGTTGTCATATGTTGTAAATCCCAAGAGTAATGAGGTCAAGAGGGCTTGTTTAGTTGAATAGTATTATTCCAATCATGTATTGTTCCAAAGTCCTATAGGATGATGGTTATCCTTGTGCAAATTGTTCATAAGTAAGAGTACCAATCTCATAAGATTTTATAAGAGTAAGAAGAGAGGTGATGTGCAAGTAAGTACAATTATTTCCTATAAGTGAAAGTGTCAATCTCATGAGGTAAGGGAGTGAAGTATATAAGTGTGTGCTTTCATGCTATGATCTTTAGCGTGTCGTTCTCATAACTAAGTAGAGGGTATAAGATTGTAAAGAGGTAATGCGCATGGTTGCTATACGCTTCATTGAGTTTAGATCACATTCTAGAGAGTATAAGTTTAATATGGAAAAATCCCGAGACTGTGATATGTTATTTATTATTCTATATATCTATCTCTCATTAGTTAAGGTGTTGATCTCAAGACGTGTAAGAGTAAGGTAAAGTATATTTGTGTGTTTTGATTGGTGTCATGATCCTTAATGTACAAATCTCTTATAAGTTGACATGTCAATATGCTCCCACCATGAGAGTGGATGTATGACTTCTCCCACCATGAGAGTGGATGTATGACTTCTCCCACCATGAGAGTGGATGTATGACTTTTCCCACCATGAGAGTGGATGTACGATTCCCCCACCATGAGAGTGGATGTATGACTTCTCCCACCATGAGAGTGGATGTATGACTTCTCCCACCATGAGAGTGGATGTACGATTCCCCCACCATGAGAGTGGATGTATGATTCTCCCACCATAGAGTGGATGTATGTTCTCCCACCATGAGAGTGGATGTATGTCTCCCCACCAATAGAGTGGATGTAGGTTAAAACCACCAATAGAGTGGATGTACGTTAAGAGAGTAGATGTATGTTATGATGTTACTTCCACCGCTAGAGTGGATGTATGTGGGTTATTCTATTATAACCTACCAACCAAGTAGATGAACAATGGCGGTAATGAATATAGAAGCAAGAACGAATCTCTTGGGTATAGAAGAACCTATTAGAGGCAAGTCTCTTGAGTGAAGGTAAATTCCTTGAAGGTCTATAATTATAAAAGATGTTACATAAAATGATGGTTGATCCACATTGATTATTCTATCATATTTTATTCTATTGACATTCTCATGTATGATGCTATTTATTCTGAGCCTTGCATACCCAGTACATTCTTCGTACTGACCCCCTCGGGGGAACTTATCTTACATGTGCAGGTGCAAGCATTAGTAGACCTCCTCTGTAGACCGGGGATCATTTGCAGAGTTTGGTGAGCTCCACTTGGTTCGGAGCTTCCTGGGTCATAGTTGCTTATCGTTTTGATATTGTATATATTGTTTAAAGCGGGGACTTGTCCCGACTTTTAGTTGATCTGGTAAATGCATCTGTTAGAGGCTTTTGTAGACATATGTGGGTATGGGAATGTAAGAGGTAAATGTCCATTTTGACTTGATGGCCCTAACGGCCAAGTTTCATATATCGATATCATATGTTTTCATGATTTATGTCTTCCGCATAATTACATGAGGTATAATGTGATTCATACAAGGATATGCATACGCAGGTTCATGGGCAAAGATTGGTTCTCTCGGGCCCTATCGGCTTCGGGTGCCAATCACGTCCCGATGGGATTCGGGGCGTGACACATACCACAATGGAAGGCATAGTTCTTCTTAGATCAAAGAAAGGACTTGAAGGACAATAGGAACCAATAAGCTTAGGCTGAAAAATACCATGTGACCTCAACATCTCAAAAGTGACTGATGGTGGTTCATATAAGAGAGTCATAACTTGGGATTTCCTCACTTCGGGTTTTGGAGGCTTTGATGCCTCATTGATAATTGCCTTTCCCTTATCCCTAAATTGTGGCTCAATCAAACCAACCTTGTCATGTATTAGAGTTTCACCTATGAAATTCCTTTTTAGCCTATTGTCGAACCGCCCAATAAAGTCACCTGCCAAATTTTCCCAAGAAACCCACTTGCTTGTATCCTTCTCTGCGTACCACATCAATGTTAGAACTATAAATGAACTGACAAAAAGTTTTATCTTAATACCATCACTTTGCCCTATAACTGCTAGCTCATCCAGGTAAGCTTTCAAATGGGAATGAGGATCGCCAGACCCGTCGTATAACAAAAAGTTCAAATCCCCAACTCTATCCTTATTTTCTTCTTCTAATTTGGATAACTTATCCATCTCGAGCTGTTGAGATGGCCTTGCCTTATGGTTAGAAATCTTTCCTTCTGTTTCCTTCTCCTTGCCCATCTTTGTCAACCTATTGAATGTTTTTTGCAGTGCGACTGAATACAAACTCGGAGATACTTGTGCATCACCATTAGGCATAGGTGAGTTCATCAATACTGGCGACTCCATAGTGTAGATGGGAGCAATAAAGTCAGTTTCGGATAATGGCTCTGGGAAGCCTAGTGGCATATCAGATGAACTTCGAAGATTAGTCATTATTCCCCTGATTCTTTCTATTTTTATTTCCATGGTGCAAACCCAAATTCCTGCACTCAGCTTCACTATTGGCAAGATTGATAAACATTGCTTGACTAGCCATTTCTGATGTTCAACTTTAGTCAAGCTTAGAAGAAAGGACTTATGATTAGTAGAATCGCACAACAATAAAATGTCTATGAGTAATGTCATGGAGTAAGACATTTGAGTTATGCTTATTGAAGTGAATAGTTGAGAGCTCTATACGACTTAGAGGTTGGAAAAGCCAGAGTATGGCACGAATATGAAAACATTAATTGTCAAGACTTATAGCGAAGACAATGGTATGTTAATATTGAATATGTTGAGTAAGAATTTCCTAAAATAATGAGTTTCCCTAAAAGAGTAGAAACAATCTAGAACCTCCTATCGAGGAATGGATCAAACCAAGAGATGATTAGTGTCGCACCCTATTTTGAACCGGTCAAAACAGCACACGACGTGGTGATCGTTGTGACTCTCTCTGGTTTTGAAAATTTCATTTTTTAGAGTCGCCACCTAAATTTTAAGGAAAAAATTAGGAAAACCATTTTTTATGTAAAACTCTGTTTTTGGTCTTTCGAAAACGTGTGAGATTCTGGGCAAGGGTTTCGGTTACTCGAGGGGAAGGTGTTAGGCACCCCTCAGAGCCTATCCGAAGATAGTCCTTAAACTCAGTTTAGGAGAAGTATTTGGAAAATATTTGTTTCATTACTAGCTAAATTAGTGACAACTATAAAATTTATTCAATTAAAAATCAAAGGAAAAACGTACAAGGTATATAAATATACACTTACGATATACGACAATATGATTTATTTCACATATATGCATGCATGTTTTCAAGATAAAAGGAAGGAAAAATTAACAAAAGCATTTTGTATATAAAAATATAACGTATTATGGTTTTTACACAATGGAAAAGTTTAACGATATATAAAATTAAGTATGTAGATGAATCTTTGCAAAGTAGAAAGAAAAATATATAATTTTTAAAGAAGATATGTAAAAGGGGTTTATTTGTTATGTACTAAGTATGTATACCTAGAAGGGTGAAAATTTAATCTAATTTTGAAAATATGCTTATGTAAATGTACATTGTCGTGAGATGAGGATGTATAAAAGGTACGAAGACATATTAACTAGAAAATGAAAGTGAGTTTGGAAATATGAAATCATACTAGTGTTTGTTCCTTTGTAAACATTTCTTTTTTAAAAATAAATAAATAAATAAATAAATAAAATATGTATATATGAACTGTGAAGGGTAAAAGTAAATATTAGTATTTACGATATGTATAAAAATATAATGGTTTATAATTTTGCAAGAATGTAAAGCTTAGAGACATGTAAAGTTAAATATATTAATGAAATAATTCATGAGGTAAAAGAAAATATAACATGTCAAAATTTATTTATTATGAACATTATCATGTATGTCTTAAAAGTATGAAAAATTATTTATTTTGGGAATAAATTTGTATAAATACGTTTATCGCAAAAGATAAAGTTATTTATAAAAAATGTGTCAAAATACGGTTACATGTTAGTTCTTGAGTAAAATAGACTTGTGTATATTTAAGATATAAATATCATGTTAATATTTACTTATTTGTAAAGATTATGAAGGTAATGGTTTAAAGTAAATATAATAAATGTGATAGTAAGAATACACACATAAATATATATTTGAAATAAAGTGTAAGTAATAATAACAATCCTTTTGTCAAAAATAAATAAATAAATAGATAGATGAGAATAGTGATGAAAATATTTTGTATAGGGTAGTGTATACATATATACCTTGCATTTGGAAATCTTGAAATAACTATTGGGAAAATGAATGAAAGTAAAGGGGAAGGTTTGGATTATTTATTGAAATAAGTCGAAATTGAATGATTTAAATTCTTTTAGAGGAAAACTTGAATTTTTAGCTATTCACAAAATGATATTAAAATTACCTTTTGTTTTTAAGAAAATGTTAAGGTTGCGACCTTTGTTCACTCTTATTTAAAAAAAGTTTCGAGGCAAACGATTAGTTTAAAGAACTAGCCAAATATGAAAATTGCTAAAACCTTTCAAAGCCAAATCTATATCTCATGAGCTAGTTAAGCATGTTATTTGCGAAAACGTGAGGATGTTAATTTATTTTTTAGGAAAATTTGCAAACATTAAACAATATAGACACAATAACAAATAATAATGCTTTAAACCATTCTAATAAGAATACTTAAATTATCATTCCAAGTATCAAAGAAAACTAAACATCGCAACAATAACAATAAATAAAAGAGAAAAGGGCTAAGAGATACTAGACTCCTAACGGAGCTTGAGCTCCTAATTTATGCGACTCCGAGGCTCTACGGTCATCCTATAGCGATTGACCCGATATTTGGGTCGAACTGGAGTTTCAATTGAAACTCCAACTCCCGAGTTCACATGTAAAATAAAGAGGATAAGGATTAGAAAAACAATTTAAATTCCAAATAGTTAAATGGAACATGGAGTAGAGAAAACATATCGCAGGACATAAACTAAGTGTAATACATACAGATATCCATTCTCACGAGAGCGTGAATGTTACTGCATAAAGAACAATGCACCCACAAACGATATTCTTTAGTGAAAAAGAGATTATGCAGTCACAAACAGACACAAAATTACCCTCCAAGTGTTAAAAACTAGGACTATTTCTTCGGATCCTAAGAGTAAGAAGTAAACATGAGATGATTTGGAATAACACATCAATTTTAAACAAAGAGCAAAGAAAGGATCCGCATATTCAATTGCCAATATATCCCACTTGAATCCCAACCTGAAGATCACAGACACTAGTCAAAGTAGATTTAAAAGCAAAAACTTCAATCTAAGTCAAAAGATTAAAGGAGGTGCCAACGATGGAAGCAAGAGTCAGGGTAAACTATGAAGATCACAAATTGGCTTGAGAACAGCACCAAATGCAAAAGAGAACATGAATCTTCTTTTCCAAGAAATTTACTCCTTGTGTTGATATCATTTAAAGACTAACAAAAATATTTAGAAGTAAAAATATATTCAGAAGTAGTATACAGTTTGTAAATGATTTGCCAAACAAAAGATAAAGTCACTTCTCCATAAAAGTTGTCTTTGATATGCCAAACTAGTTATGTGCAATAAATAAACTAGTTCCAGAATGAGACTTGTATTGCTTAGGAAGAAAAATATTCATTGCTAACCAAATAAACCAGTACTGTTGAAATACCCAAAGACAAGTTCATTGTAAGGCTTACAGGCTGATCAGAAGGTCAAAGAGAACAACCAATAAAGCACGCCAAATATGTTGAAGGTCAACTACTAATAAAGTTAATGGCACTACTGAAGGTTAAGAAAATAAAATATTAAGTTGTGCAGCTAATATTCTATAATGCAAGAAATGCCTACAATCCACATGACGAATGTCGCTTCAACATAATAACACCGCATTATCGAATAAGCAAAGAAGCAAAAATATTTTAACCCGAGATGGTTCAGATGCATTAGCCACAAAGACAATTTCATGACCGTGATATCCTGAGGAAAACTTAGTGAGACAGAATCGTGAATCCAAGCTATTAAGAGGACGGATTTCTAACTCTAGATTTTACCTTTTACGCTCAAAAACAGCCCGAAGACGAATCAAACTATAGCAGCCCCATACCACATGAAATAAGACACAAAAAAAAAGGCACAAAATTTTACATATTTTATATATTCAGACGCTAAGGAGACATATGTGTTCGAACAAAAATTAAGGCGGAATGATATTCTTGGACTCTACTTGCGAAAACGACCAGTAATATCGAAACGGGGTAAGCATACATATATATATATATATATATATATATATATATATGTATATATATATATATATATATATATATATATATATATATATATATATATATATATATGTATGAAGATAGAAATTTGATGAACATTTTCACACGCTTAGGTGGAAGTAGCCATGTTTCTACAAACTAATTCAAGCACCTAATTGTCTTACCTACTTCAAATAACAATTAATGTGTCACTAAGGCACACATGGGAACAAATAGGTAACTTGGAGCAAGTGGATCTTTTAAACAAGGTTAGTTATGCAGTCCGTATTATACAATCCACAAAGCTAAACACGGATTGATGGCATACACATTAACATACAATAATTTCCAAATCCCAGGATGATACTTCCCAACTTGAATTCTGCATTTTTTCTTGGACAAACCCATTCCGACCAATTGAATACACAAGCGCACAATCGCAACTAACACACTAATTCACAGTCGCGAGCCAACAACAAACTATGGCCGAACTACAACAACATACAGTACCCATACATACAACTCCTTTTCAGAATCGTAACAACAGCACAATCTTGACCAAAATTCTCATACAAACACAATTTTCGGCATTAGCAATTAACAACACATAATTTGGTCAAAATTAAATCAAAGTGACAGATTCACAGAATTAAAATGAAGTGAAAGAAAAGAAGGATGGAGGTGAGACGAGAGGGTGAATTCGTACCTTTTGTTGTGCAGCGATTAAGGCTATTGAGTGTCGAGTTTCGAACTTCAAACTAGCGATTCCAACCCGGTTCTCTTTCGAAATATCCGAGAAGAGCAAGAAAATGAGTAGAAGTCAGTCAAAAAAATGCGATTTGAAGAAAGTTGTTTAAGATGTCTGAATGTGTATTTTCCCTCTGTTTTTCTCACTGCTTTCTCTTTCTTTCTCACTGTTTTCCCCCCTCTTTCTCACTGTTTTTCTCACCCTCTTCTCCCTGTTTTTTTTTTCTCCCCTTTTTAACTGTTTTCCGACCCCCTTTTATAGTAGTGCCCAAACGGCTTTCCATGGAAGCTCCCAAGAATTCGAAATTTGAATTCTTGGGGAAGCTAAATCTGCCAAAATATTTACGAAGTGAAATAAAGTGGGGGATAGGCTCACCTTTTCAGTTTGATTTGAGGGAAACATGACGGTTTGGAGGCGTCGATCCATCGGATTGAAGAGGCAAAAGCCTAAATCCGATGGATTCTTCAACTTCGCCCCTTCCCAAGAGAGGCAGTGGCGGTGGAGCTCGTTTTCAAGGTCTGACTCTTTCAGAAAAGTGATGGGGGGGAGATATAAAGGTGATGGAATAGGTGAAGGGGTGGTTGAACTGATGGAAGTGGGTGAAAAGGTGAGCGGAGAAAGGCGAGGACCATCGGAATTCGCCATTCCCCGATGGTCCGTAGACTGCCATTGCTGGCAGAAGATGAGAGAGAGAGAGAGATCGTTCGGTTGAGAAGAGACGAGAGTGAGGGAGAAGGGTTAGATTTGGGGTGTTTGGTTGGCTGATTAGGATTTTAGGGGTCTTTTGGGCCGAGTCACGGGTAGGTTGGGTAGTATTAGGGGGTTTTGGGCTGGGTTAGGTGGGTAGTTGGGCTGGTGGGGTGTATATATATATATATATATATATATTTAGGTAAAGAATTGGCCCAACAATGTAGATAAATTAATTTAGAAAAATCCAAATTTCCCAATTGTTATTTTTTCGCTTAATTAATTTAACGATGCTTGTTTTGTCCTAATTGATTTCGAAAAGTGTATATATATACATATACATTTTCATCCATCTAGGTGCGTATATACATATGCGCGAACTTTAAATACGTATAACTATAACTCAAAATTAAATAAGAAGTAAAATATAATAGTCTAGCGAAGATTATTTGGAGTCTTTGAAATAAAAGTTAATACGTTAGCACATATTTATATGTAAATACATATATGTATATATATATATATATACATGTACATATAATATAATATATAATATATATATTTTCAGAGAAAAAATAATGAATTAAGATATATTATCATTAATTTATTTTTTGAGGGTAATTTTGTGACATACGATATAAGTAATTTGGTAGAAAAATAACAATTGTATAAAAATATATGTATTATTTTGGAAAAATTGCTATTAGTGTTAAATTTATTGAAATTAATGTTAAATAATAAGGAAAACGAATATTCAGGACTCATAAGCATCGGGAAATTAATTTAGAAAAAAGGAGAGCCAAAATTGGGTGTCAACAACTTGCCCCTATTCGTGCATAGATAATGAAAGAGTCTATGGGCGAAGACGTTGACATAAGCCATTTTATCTCGACTGGTAAATTAGATTAGTTTCAGAAAAGCTACACCCAAAAGACGGAATGGTGAAGCTAAAGCCACCATGATTGTGATTATGGATTCGACCGAACTCTGGCCTCTGAGTAACCTACATATCTCAGGTTTCATGAGAATCAGGCCGACGTAGTTCGAAAAATATAAAATTTGAGAGGTCCTCAAAATTTTGCCCAGTGTCGGGCTTATGATGACACTAGTATTAATTGTGATGGAGATAAGAGTACTTTGGCATGAATAGAGTGGGTCCAACCGTGCTTGAAATTGAGATACATATATGTCCTTAAGAAGTTAGGTCGGTTGTAGTTCTGGAATGAAAAATTGTGGAAAATTTTGAGGCGGTCCTCAAAATTTGCCCCAGTGTAAGATCTATGGTCGATACTGGTTTCTTCGGAAAGAACTTCGTGGTGTTAATGGCAGAAATGAACTTTTGGATGACATAATTCTTTTGGGATGGGGCATACTTTATAGCCTCCCGATCACAAATGTGGTGCACAACACAACCATAAACGGGGCTCTACTTAAGTGTGTCCTTCGTCTCTATAAGATCACGTCAGATTAGGGACGGGGAGTAGGCCCTCGAAATGTCTCTAATGAGGATCCTGAAAGACGTATTAGAGAAGGGTAATGACATTCGTAAGAGTATATGCGCTTCGATATGGAAGTGCGGATGATTGATTATGAGAATCGGAGTCGGAATGCTAGTTTTGAACTCTAACTTGTGAGTTTGGTATTCCTAGTCAAGCAATGCCTCAATCACTGCTTAGAGGTAGTTCCACGTTGTAATGTGTTGTTCCTGCAAAAATAGGCAAAGAGGGTGAAAAGTACCTGTTGCGGTGTAAAAATAACAAATTGAGATTGAAATGTAAAGAGTAGAGTGTAGATATTCAAACTAAGATTGTAATCTCAGTTTTGTAGTGTAGATGCCTCCGACTGGAGGGGCAATAGTTGGAATGTAAAAGCCTCCATCGGCTGGGAATTGTTGAATGTAATAGCCTCTGTCGGCAGAGCAATTGATAAAAGTGAAAGCCTCCGACTGGCGAGGCAATTGCTTAAAATTAAAAGCCTCCGATGGGCGGGGCAGTTTCTTATAAGTAAATGCTTTCTTCTGGCAAGATAATCTCCAATGCAAACTCGATGATGATGTTGCTTATTGGAATCTGATGCTGCTACTATAGCGTACTTTTGATACTGCTTCGCTATGTTGTGAATCTTTGATTGGCAGAGCGTGCTTTGCTTACTGGAATACAATTCTCCTATATGGCGGAGCATCGTTATGCTTATATGCAATTCCCGATGTGATGGAGTGTCGTTTTGCTCATATACAACCTCCGATACGGCGAAGAGTTGCCCTGTTTATTTACATCCTCCGATACGGGAGAGGGTCGCTTCGCTTGCTTATGTACAATCTTCGAAACACGAAATTTGCTTGCTTATGTACAGTCCTTGAAATGCGGGAGCTTAACTTCGTTTGCTTATATACAGTCCTTGGAATGCTGGAGTCTGACTTTGTTTGTTTATATACAGTCTTCGAAAGACTGGAGTCTGACTTTGTTTGCTTATGTACAGTCTCTGGAAATACTGGAGTCTGACTTTGTTTGCTTATGTACAGTCTCTGAAATATGGTGCCTTTGATGGAGTTAGACGTCATTCTTCGATTGATGGAGTTATTCGATGCAATTAGACGGTGATTCTCTGATTGGCGAAGTTGTTCGATGCAGTCAGGTGGTGAGTTCCGATTGGTGGAGTTTATTGAAGGAAGTAAAATAGCCTAATTATCCTATGAGGGGCCCCTTTCTTTGTCATCTCTGGTCCGGACCTTTGACGTACCTGCAAAAGAATTCAAATGAAACTCTTAGAGCTTGTGAGGATCAGTATAACTATCCTAAAAAAATAGAGTAGGGAAAGAATATTTTGGCTCATGTCGTCATGATAAGTCGTATGATGTTTCTGATCATGTCCAAGAGCTTGACTTGATATCATCTCTCCTATTTCCTGTTTTCCTCCGCTCAAAGAAAAATTCTTAGTTGGGAGGGGATGCTGATTTATGTCGACTCGGGGATCCTGGCTTTGTCATCGGAATCCTTCAGCACTTCCTCGGCTTGCTCGATCTTACCAAATTTGGAGACTTGGTAAGTGGAAAGGTAGGAAAGTAATTTTGAAAAAAATATTTTTCGCAAATATATCATGTATATATTGAGTATATATATAGTAATCCTTTATTGTTTTCAGATTATGACATGTTCCGAAATCCATCGAGCCTCTATTTGTCAGTCGTATACACATGTAGCCTTATCTTTCGAATGACGCTTCTCTGGCTACGCAGATGCTAGGATGATTTTTGATGGCGAGATCTCTTACATTCTGAAGCTATGCAGTGGGTAAAAAGGGTTTTTCCTAAAGGTAAGACCGAACCTTTAAGGTTGCCTACGTATCCCCAAATGGGAATCAGGTCTGTACGTAGTTCGAGAGTAGAGAAAAAGAATTATGAAATGCAATGACCGAGCCTGACTCAGGCTGCCTACGTATCCAAGCAGAATCAGGTCAGAACGTAGTTCAAGTACAAAGGGAGAAATGAAAACATGAAATGCAATGACCGAGCCTGACTCAGGCTGCCTACGTATCCAAGTGGAATCAGGTCAGAACGTAGTTCAATACAATAAAAGAGTAAAATATGAAGGGAATGAATCCGATGAGGATTGCCTACGTATCCCACCGAGGAAAGTCAGGTCGAGCGTAGTTCTAAATACATAAAAATGATATTTTGGTTTTTTCTAAGGAAGACCGGACCCGATGAGGGTTGCCTACGTATCCCGCCGTGGGAAGTCAGGCTAATACGTAGTTCTATTACATTGGAGAAAAACGCAAAATTACAAGGAATAACAACTAGTCCTAATGTCTTCAAATATAGTATTTCTTGATAGCGTCTGAATTGATCTGCTTCGTGCTCACTGTGCCATCCATTTCTGCGAGAATTACTACTACTCCTGAGAGTACTCGGTAAACCATGTAGGGACCTTGCCAATTTGGCGCAAATTTCCCCTTAGCTTCGTCTTGGTGCGGGAATATTTTCTTTAAAACTAACTGCCCCGGTGTGAATCGTTGAGGCCTGACTTTCTTGTTAAATGCGTTGATCATTCTGTTCTGATAGAGTTGACCATGGCAGACTGCGGCCATTCTTTTCTCATCAATGAGCATCAACTGTTCGATCCTGCTACGAATCCATTCAGCATCATCTAGATCGACCTCTTGGATGATTCTTAAGGAAGGTATTTCCACCTCTGCGGGTATCACTGCTTCTGAACCGTAGACTAACATGTAGGGAGTTGCCCCAGTGGATGTTCTGATTGTGGTACGATAGCCGAGCAAAGCATAGGGTAGCTTCTCATGCCACTCTCTGTTACTGTCCATTATTTTCCTCAAGATCCTCTTGATATTCTTATTCGCGGCCTCAACTGTTCCGTTCATTTGTGGACGATATGCTGTGAAATTTTGGTGGGAGATCTTAAATCTTTCACAAATCTCTCTCATGAGATCACTATTAAGATTAGCCCCATTATCTGTTGTAATTGACTCTGGAATTCCAAACCGGCAGACTATGTTGCTGCGAACAAAATCTGCTACCACTTTCTTTGTTACTGCCTTGTGCGTTGATGCTTCAACCCATTTTGTGAAATATTCGATAGCTACCAGGATGAAACGGTGTCCGTTCGATGCTGGAGGCTCAATGGGCCCAATAACATCCATACCCCAAGCAGCAAATGGCCAAGGAGAACCCATCGCATTGAGCTCGTTCGGTGGAACCCGTATAAAATCCCCATGAACTTGACACTGATGACATTTCTGCACGTATCGAATGCTATCCCTCTTCATGGTCATCCAGAAGTATCCGACTCTCAAAATCTTCTTTGCTAGCATGAACCCATTCATATGGGGACCACAGGTCCCTGCATGTATTTCCTCCAACAGCCTGGTTGCCTCTGTGGAGTCTACACATCGCAACAATCCCAAATCGGGAGTCCTCCTATATAGGATTTCCCCATTGAGAAAGAAGTGGTTAGCCATCCTTCTCAAAGTTCATTTTTGCCTGCTGGTGGCGCTTTTTGGATATTCTCCCGCTTCAAGCAACCTCCTGATGTCATAATACCATGGCTTTCCATCTGGTTCTTCATCTGCGTGAAAGCAGTATGCATTTTGATCGTGTATCTCTACCTTGATGGGATCGATGTAATTCTTATCTGGATGCTGGATCATTGAAGATATTGTGGCCAGGGCGTTGGCAAACTCATTCTGAATTCGAGGGACATGTTTGAACTCAATCTTCGTGAATCTTTTGCTCAACTCTTTGACACATTGCACGTAAAGGAGGATCTTGACATTCTTAGTGGTCCATTCTCCTTGTACTTGATGAATCAACAAATCAGAATCTCCTATGACCAATAGCTTTTTGATGTTCATGTCTATAGCCATTCTGAGTCTGAGAATGCAAGCTTCGTATTCTGCAATGTTGTTCGTACAAGAAAACCTAATCTTTGCTGAGATCGGATAATGTTGACCTGTTTTGGATACCAAAACGGCTCCGATTCCAACACCTTTAAAGTTTGACGCTCTATCAAAGAACATCCTCCATCCATCATACGACTCTGAGATGTCCTCCCCTGCGAATAATACCTCTTCATCGGGGAAGTAGGTCCTGAGTGGTTGGTAATCCTGATCAACAGGATTTTCTGCCAGATGATCAGCCAAAGCTTGCCCCTTGACAGCTTTCTGTGTTACATACACAATATCAAACTCGCTTAACAAAATCTACCATTTTGCTAATTTTCCAGTAGGCATTGGTTTCTGGAAGATGTACTTGAGTGGATCCATTCTTGAGATCAAGTACGTGGTGTATGCGGACAGGTAGTGTCTCAACTTTTGTGCCACCCAAGTTAACGCGCAACAGGTTCGTTCCAACAACGTATATCTTGCTTCGTACGGTGTAAACTTCTTGCTTAGGTAGTAAATGGCTTGCTCCTTCTTCCTTGTTTCATCATGTTGTCCCAACACACACCCAAATGCGCTATCCATAATGGATATGTATAATAGCAACGGCTTCCCAGGTTCTGGTGGAACCAATACCGGCGGGTTGGACAAGTACTCCTTAATTCTATCAAAAGCTTCTTGACATTCCTCTGTCCATCTCGTGGCGGCGTCCTTTTTCAGCAACTTGAATATGGGCTCACATATTATCGTGGACTGAGCTATGAACCGGCTAATGTAATTGAGTCTTCCCAAGAAACTCATCACGTCCTTCTTGGTCTTAGGGGGTGGTAACTCCTGGATTGCCTTGATTTTGGACGGATCCAACTCTATACCTCTCCTACTAACAATGAACCCCAATAATTTCCCAGCAGGAACTCTAAAAGCGCATTTGGCTGGATTCAACTTCAGATCATACCTCTGCAACCTTTCGAAGAACTTTCGCAAATCATCCAGATGATCCAAACTCTTCTTGTACTTGATAACAACATCATCCACGTATACCTCAATCTCCTTGTGAATCATATCATGGAAAAGGGTAGTCATGGCCCTTATGTAAGTTGCGCCGGCATTTTTGAGTCCAAATGGCATCACCCTATAGCAATATACTCCCCACAGAGTGATAAAAGCTGTTTTCTCAGCATCCTCTTCATTCATCAAGATTTGATGATATCCTGCGAAGCAATCGACAAATGACTGCAACTCATGTTTCGCGTAATTGTCAATGAGTATGTGAATGTTTGGAAGAGGAAAATCATCTTTGGGGCTAGCCTTGTTAAGATCTCGATAATTTACACATATCCTTATCTTTCCGTCCTTTTTCGGCACTGGCACAATGTTGGCCAACCATGTGGGGTAATTTGTGACCTTTACGACATTCGCATGTATCTGCTTGGTCACCTCCTCTTTGATTCTCAAACTCAAATCGGGTTTGAATTTCCTCGTCTTTTGCTTCACTGGCGGACATGCGGGGTCAATTGGTAGCCTGTGTGAGACGATATCGGTGCTTAACCCTGGCATGTCGTCATAAGACCATTGCTTGAGCAATTTTATCAATTCTTGCTTTCTTTCGGCCTCCAAATGTATGCTGACTCGCGTCTCCTTCATCGTTTCTTCATCGCCCAAATTGACAACCTCAGTTTCATCCAGATTAGGCTTCTTCTGACTTTCAAGTTGCTCAATCTCATGTGGCAGGTTTTCAGGCATATTCCTCATAATCATGCTCATTGCTCGTATTTTGCTCAGTGGATTCGTTACACGTCATAATCGTTGAACGAGGATTATTATTAATATTAGCACTGAAAGTATAAAAGGTGAGCAGAATAAATATATTTTAATGGAAAATAATGAAAGTATATATTTTAGAAAATAAAGACTTTATTAAAGAAAAGCACTTGGCTTTAGCAAGAGGCGAGTAGCAAAAAGGGCTTAGGCATGATTCAAGCCTCAATTGATCATGCAAAAAATGATTTTGAAATTGACTACGATTCCACACTACCAGGACTCCCGCCGAAACAGGGTTGGGCTAATGGTCCAATTCTGCAAGACTTCCCTAGGCTCAATATCACGGATAGTCAGCTCTTTGAGATCTATCTCCAGTCCTTCCTCAATCACGGCCACAAACAGATTCCCTATTCCTTCTATGATGTCCTAAGGCAAGCAGTTACCCGCACCTAAACTAACTCATCTGACTCTAATCCTAAGGATACTATGTATACTAAGCCAAGTCCTAAAGGAGAAACGACTACCAAGACTAAGGATTTCAAGGCATAATTCTACTCTAAGGCCCCTAAACGAGTTATAAGGATAAAAAATACCTAAATAGACTCATTCAAGTCACAATATCCCACCAATAATTAGAAAACTATCATACAAATACCTTAAACAAGAAAAGTCTAAGAGTAGCTAAGTTGTAACCTACCAGGATTTTGAAGAACAGACTCACAACCCACTACACCAGAGCTTTTCCATTTAGAGAAGCCTCTGAATACTGCCACACTACCAAGAATAAAAATCTTCACATTCAAATAGGAATAACGATACACACATTGAAAAGTTATGGTCCGGGTTGAAAATTGGGCTAAAAATCACCCATGCGCCATGTCATGACTCTAGTCTACACCCTGAATGTAACATGGTGCTTAAGTTACAAGTGTCCCCAAGCTAACCCATGGCATGACATAACACTAAGCATTCTATAAGAATAAAACAAAGCAAAAGCTAAACTGATTTACAATTTAATTTACTGAAATCTGAAATAAAAATAAGTCTAAACAAAGTACCAAATTGAATTAAGAAGAAATATTTGAATCTATGTCTGAAAAGCCTCTACTACTAATGAGGTTGGGGTCAACCATAGGGAATAAATTTGTAAAGTTTTCCTTAGAGTGTAACAAATCACTTAATGCTTGCACGTGTTAATTAAAAACAATAAAAGTAAATGAAGGGTGAGGGGTTGTGTAACCAATTTTTAACACCTTTGATTATAGTTATCAAGAGAGTTGAATTGGAATAATTGGTACTTAGGAGAAGTATTTAATGATAAAAGTGACTCAGGGGTGTGTTGATTAAGAATTAATGATATGCATGGGTAATTGATCATGCTCCAATGAGTTAAAGGTATGGGTAAGCTGGGTTTTTGATATTAGTAACAATCTTTCGATCTATCACCAAATATCACATGGGGGTTTCTTAAAACCCCTTGTATTTACTTTTCTAAACAACCCAACACTTCAAATTAGCCTATCTACTTCTAGCATTAGCTATTAAATGAGATACCTCAAGTATTTGTCAAAATAAATCACCTCATCTTTGTTTTCTCTTTCAAGCAAAACAAAGGTTCTAAGGTTGAATAGAGTTTGCAACCTCAAATCATAGATTAAAACATGGAGATTTAATGGAACCCACAACTTATAACTTACTTTTGGAATGACCTAAGTCATTATTATGTTAAAAACCATCTCAGAAAAATGTTTCAACTAAGAAATCCTTGTTGTGGACCTTATAGGAATTATTTCGTGGGGAAAAACTGTGGCCCAAATCAAATTTGGGCTAAAATTGTAAAAATTAGGTCAGGCCTGCTGACCCATCATTGCAGCGATAGATTTGCTGCTGCAGCAATGCTGCTACAGTGACAGTTCCATTACTGCAGCAGTAGTCGGGTAGTAAATAGCCCGAGGGTTATTTAAAACCTACATTCATATAAGGCCTCTTTTGTCATCTTCCTCCTCCAAAAACACCCTAAGTGAACACTACACTTTAAAAAATAAGGATTTAGAGGTTAAGCTCCATGAGGGCAATTTTTGAAGCATTTTTGGTGGAATTTTTGGTTTTAGTAAAGGGAAAGGAATATGTGGAACAAATCTTCGCTCTCTGTAGAAGTGGAATTTGTCTCAAGGTAGGTTATGGTTTAATTGTAGTATACTTGGGTTAGATTCATGTAATAACTATATATATGTTGGGATATTTCATATCTTAGGTCTTCGGTCATGGAGTTTGGATGGAATGAATAATAATCAGTACTAAAGTAATGAATTGGTGATGTTGAATAATAGGTTATGGAATTGTTACGCTCCTTTAATTGTCTAAAGGTATAAGGCTTGTATGAACTAAAGGTAGATAGATAAAATGGGAGAGTGTATGAGTTAGAAAAAGGGTTAGGATGATAATAAATGTAATGAACGTGAGTTAGAGCTAGAGTGTGCATCAGTGGGTTCAGAAGGGTCTGATAGAGTTTAGATTAATCGTATAAGGATGGGGCAGCAGGTGTCCAACTATTGTTATAAGCCAAGAGGTGTCATAAGAGGTTGTGTGTCATGTGCTATATTTGGGGGTAGTATTTCATAGTAGACTAGGTATAGACATAGTAGAGAGGAAGGGAAGTGAGAGGTAGACCATAATACCTGAGTTAGGAATTTTTAGTCGGTATAAGTACAAGTGATGGCTAGTGGGTAAGGTCATTATGTAGGTGAGTATGAGTCATCTGAGTGTAGTGCAGAAATAATTTACTTTATGTTTATGTGTATATATATAAAAGTGAACGCTTGGCTAGTCTTTCGGGACTACATGACTTATTAATAGTAGTAAAGACTTTCTTGACTATGTGATTATAGGTGAGTTGGATATTTGTGATCAGATTTTGAGCATTACTTGTAATTATTAACTTTATCATGCATTGAACATATGGTTTTGAGATGGAATTGAGATTATATATGGATCGAGTGTCACGTTGAAACTGTTATATGGATCTAGTGCCACACCCACATTGGTACATGGTCTAAGCTCGTCCCCTGCTGGTCATAGCTAAGAGTCCCTACCTACTCTAGTATGTGTGTAATTCTTGCATGCATGCAATAATTATTTCATTTAAACATATTTATTGTGGTGACCATTGCTGAAAGAATCGGCTTAAGTATAATTGATGTATTTGTACACCTGTATATCTGTTGAGTTGAAATGTTATGACTGCAATTGTTTCATGTTGTGTGTTTGGGTTGTTGGGTATGGATATGGATCTGAACATGCAGGTATAATGTAAGGTATGCCTTGACTTGAGTATTTACCTTAACTTGCATAATTTATATATGGTTATATAAGTGGGGTATTGGGTGATCTCGTCTAGTCCATATAGTATCCTAGAAATTTAGACTAGTGGCCTTGTATGTACAATTCAGAGGTGGAGTAGTGAGTCATACTCATGATAGGCATAGAGTCGTAGGGTTGTTAGAGAAGGAGGTAACACAAGAGTTAGGGGACTTAAGGAAGGGTTTGGGAAGGTTTAGTCATCCGAATTCTTAACTGGTGTCATGATTTCCTCCCTATTTTCTATTATTGCTACCCCTGGTCATTCGATGATACCTACTAGTATGTGTGGTTGTACCGACTCTAAACTTACTATATCTCCACTTGGGGGTTCTACACTTATTATATCTCCACTTAGGGGTATAGCCATCTTACAGGTCAGTTAGAGTTTCTATAGTTACGATGGTTGTCATTCTTCAACTGCTCCTGCTATCTCACTCTTACATAGATATTGTGACTCGAGTCTTTCTTTCCATTATATAGTTCTCTTGTACCGATTTAGATTAGGTTATGGGGAAATTGTTATTTTATTTTCGCAATGTAATTAGTTAACAAATGTATTTGGATAAGAGTTTTGTTTTGATTGAGGGATTGTCTATTTTTAAAACAATTTCGTCTAACTTTTGCACTTAATTAAATGCTTGGGTGGTAAGGGTTCTCCTATTTAAGGTAGATTTAGTTAGGTGCCCACATGATCCAAGTATTGGGTCGTGACAAGAGGGTATCAGAGCCCAGGTTATCGGTCTCCTAGTACAAAAGCAACTGTTGAGTAGAGTCCTGTGGATTGGTGTATTGACATCCACATTAAATTTGTTGGAAGCTATAAGGCATCTTGGAAATCAATCTCACTTTCTTTTTTCCCATCGTACTACCTCACTGTTGCCCCTCGAGTTGAGTCCAATTGGTATCTGACAAATTCCAATTGGTATCTCGACACTCATAATTGGGATTAGTTAGTCTCAATTTGTATCTCAGTGTTATCTAAAAAGTTGGAATAGCATTGTTCTAACCGGTAGCTATTAATAAGAGGCGTAGGACTTGTACTCTAATGTTGTGTGTTAGTTTGAATCAAGTGTTATATGTAGCTTCTAAGTGGTTTTGTGCTTTGGTGTAGAGGATATTATAGTTGTCAGTAAAATTGGTAAGCGCAACATGCTCGTCAATGAAGGGTAGTAGTATTTTAGATATGCGTTGTGTTATAATAGAATGCTATGTGTATTCCTTGTGTGGATTGTTATCGTATTGACTATATTATTGTTTTTCTAATTGAGGGCTGATTTTCTTAAGTGTAAGTGATTATTATCAATCATGTGAGATGAGTTGTTACAAAAGAAAATCGAGAATCATAAGGGCTGGATGTGATTTCGAGGTGTATCTTTATTTATGTGATTTGAGACATGTCTTAATTCTTCGTGATTTAAAGTATTACTTAATTTTCGTATGGGTCCTGAGAAAATACTTAGGTACCTTGCTATATTTAGTCTAAGCTATCATGGTGAGAAACTGCTCAATACGAGTGGTGTTTTGGGACATTATTTGTCCGTAGTTAAGTCGAGAGATTTGAAAAGTGCGTAAACAATATACTTAGAATAATGAAATTGACTATTCTTGGTTAAAAATTACTAACACATGAGGTATAGAGGTAGTAAAGTGTTTTTGGGATAGCATAGTATGAGAAAGGACCTGGAAATGGTTGAAAGTGAAGTCACTGTTGGGCGTCACTGCAACGACGGATTTACCACTGCAGCGATATCGCCGCAGCATCTCCTTACTTCTTTCACGACACTGCTGTAGTGATTCCCAGGTAGTAGCTGTCAAGGCTTAACCTATTTTGTAATTTTTTATGCATCACAAAAATAACCCTGTGTTTGCAATATTTAAGGATATATATAGTTACATGACATAAATAGCAAGTTAATTATATTATTTCGTTAAGGTTCGATAAAGTTAGATGTCCTAAAGGTATGGAAAGGAAAGAAAAGAGATTGTTTATTACATGCCACAAATGGAAGTAACCCAAATCATAAAATGTAATAAACTGATAACCCCCAAAATACGGAAAGAGGGAAAAAGTACGAAAACAAGAAAAATGATAGAATCAAAATACGGAAAGATAAAGGATAGATATAAAGATAGATAGATAGACACAAGAAGATAAAGAAGAGGGCAACCTATGGATATATCAAATCCAAGACCTCCCTTTTGATTACCTAAAAACACCTATCTCTTACAATAACTAAGAGGAAATCGTAACACCCTCAAAACCACCATTTCTAAACAAAAGTCAACACAAGCTTTTCCAAGCTCTCATGCTCTCTCAAGAGTCATAATTCAATATTCATCAAAAACTAAGGAAATAAAATGGCTAAGGCACCTATTTATAGTATTTTCCTTTGTACAAATAACCTATCACAAAAATAGCCCAAAAGTGGCTATTTCAAAAATAACCCACAAGGGCTCTCTTTATTCCTTATGCCATGCTTCCCTCGACCCCAAGCTATCATCCATATCTGGTATTGCTCGAGTTGGAGCTCAACAAGGGTCCTCCAAACACGTCCTTGAGGCCTTAATATCTCCATGGCTTAAATTCCTTGGTGTTGTCCTTGAAATGTAGGCCAAGAAAGGTTGACTCCAATTTGGCTTGTATCATCCTCCCCTTCTTGAAAAGGATTCGTCCTCGAATCTAAACCTTGCAAAACCATAGGAAAAACAAGAAACCATAATGTCCTCAAGGCATGAGGATAAATGTTAGCAAAATCAATCCTTTCACCATACCAAGGTTGTACACACTTAACATATAACCAAGTATCAAAATGATCAACTAAAAGGTCATAACCCCTCAAAACAAAAGTTACTTGGCTACTTGAGTGATTGTTACAAAGGGGCAAACCAAAAGAACCATGATAATTAGTCAACCACATATGTAAGCCCACATTGGTTCTACATTTCAACAAGCACAAAACCCCTTTTAGGTCAAAAATCACATGATAATTCCCATAGCTAAGTGCAATGTCATAAATAAGGTTATCACAAGTTAAAACACCACTCTATGCACTAGCTATCTTCAAAACCTCTTTGTTGGAGTTCTTTACCTTACATAACTTTAGTGCATCAAATGGATTATAAATCCTTAAGAAATATTTTCCATTGTAGGGAAGGAGGCCAACAACCTCAATCAAATTTCGCTTGTCGTTTTGACCAAGCACCAAGTTGGGTGTATAAAAACCACCACACTCCAAATGGTCACCGGGGTCAAATGGAAGAATTATCCATGAACATGGGTCGAGGTAATGCCCATTTTCCCCATGGGTGCCACTATCATGGAAAGATATACTCTCTACACAAGCATTGTCAATATCATAAGCAAATAGAGAGTAGAGAAAGGTGTCACACAAGTTTACTTCAACTAAGGTGTCCTCATGAATATACTCACTATTACATTCAAGATTATCCCCATGAGTATCCTCAATAATGAAAGCACACAAAGAAGAAGTAGCAATTTCTGAACAATCAACACCTTCTTCTGCAAGGGAAGAATCCTCATGTAGACACAAACCACCACTACTATCAATGAGGTCATGACTCAAGTCACATTAAGAATCAAATACTTCATCCTCATATTCATCAAACAAGGGTGGGGTGTCATACAAAGGATCACATTCAAAAACATCAATACAAGAACAGTCACTAGTTGGGTTTCTCAAATGGTCAAGCAAGTCAAAGTTATCTCTATCCAAATGATCATTCTTTTCCAAAATTGAGAGATCATTGTCAAAAGTTGGATAGTTAGCAAAATCATCACTCAATCCTATATTCTTAATGGATTTCAAGAAATAGGACAACATGCGAATCTTAAACATACCATCCTTCTTTTTAAGCACATCACAGTGCATACTACTAGGTGACAAACTACAAGTGATCTCACCACTTTCAAACAAGACATTTTTCTTTGAGAGAGGATCAACAACCAAAGACAAGGAATTAAAGCACACAAGTTCACTCTCAAAAAGATACATGTCTTCTTTCACAATAATTTCATTCAAACTAATAATAGGATCTTCATCACATTATGTGGTCAAAGAATATTTTCTATTCACATGATCAACTCTATCAACATCATCACTAACTTGAGACTCACTAGTATCGTCATAAACATCCTCAAATAGTGGATTAAATTCACAAGTAAGTTGATCCACATAATTTCCATAAGACAATGTACTTTCATTCAACACAAAGGCTTCAACACTAGGTGGACTCAAATCGATCTTACAAAAAGAGTCGATTCGGTAATCAATAGTATCAACTAGAGTATCCATACTCTCAAAATGTACATTATCAACACGAGCCAAAGAATCATTAGGCTCACATGTAGATAAGCTATCACTCACACTTACGGGGCTAATAGCCTCATAATGATCTTTCACATTTACTAAAGTGCAAGAGTTAGCTTTGTTACCTTGAAGCTCGCAAGAGGGATTCTCTTGACCTTGATCCAAGTTTTGATGACTCTCAAAACCAACTCCCATCCATGGAGGACAAGCTTCGTAGGAGTGTGGTCAGTTGACCTCTTAGCTTATTCATATCTTGTCTCGCACTCATGATGACCGCCATTAAGGTTTCCATGTTAGCCTTTCCCATGAGATTTTGACTTTCACTCCTCATCAAAATTTTACCTATCAAGAAGAAACTCAACAAAAACAATACATTAGCGTTAGCAAAACCAAATCTCATAATCACTCGAGTTCACACTCCTTTGATTGCCTCACAATTAGATCGGTTAGTGTTGAAGATTACTTATACTTTGGTGGTACACAAGGTGTCGATTGCTACTCTTGGATGGAGTGGATTCTTGTTTAAAGAAGAACGGGTGACTCAATTTAAACAAAAGGACTTGAATCAAGAAGTTAACTACAAAATAAAACTAGAAAAGCACAAAAAGAAAATGGACTAAGAAAGAAAAAAAGACTCAAAGAACTAATGAACAACTAAGTAGGATGATTACTAGTTGATAATTAGTTTAGGAATCAAAGAAATGAATTTAGGAAACAAGAATTGAAACTAGGAAGTTGGAACCTGAGCAAAATGAGTTTTGGGACTGTTGAGGTGCGTTTGGTCGACCTGCCCTCGCATGTCATGAACTGCCCTCGCAGGTGAAGGTTGCAGGCTGAAGCAGTGTCATCTGTGTTGGGTCACCTACTAACGCAGATGCCCACCTGCCCACGTAGGTGAGGGCGCAGGTGGCCTAGACAGACACTTGGAACATTTGTTTTTCAGCCTTTGTGGGCCCTTTTTGCACTCTCTCTCTCTTAGAGTATTCCCTTTTCTTTTGGATATTCTCTTGTACTAGCACCCAAACACTTTTCTCTTTCTTCCCATTTGGATCTAACAACAATTTTTGATAAATGTTCCTCTTGAAGATATGAATTTCTTCCAGATCACCAAGAACAATATGAATATCCAAAATTCACAACTTTCTCTTTTTTTCTCAGAATTCCACAAAATTTTAACCCTAGGTTCCCTTCAACGTGGGGAACACTTTCCAATAATTTTCAACCCTCAAATCCACACCAAAATTTGTAGATCTAAGAACCCACTTCACCTTTTCTTCAAGCTCAAGAACACAACAATGGGGTTTCTTCAAATCCACTCAAATTAAGCCCAAATTTCAGATTCCGACTCTAATATACTAGATGGGACTAAATCTAGCATAAAAACTTCAAGAAGGACTCAAAAACACAAAAAAAAATTTGTAAAAATGTTTTTCTTTTTTTTTTAAATTTTCTAGATAACAAAATCCAAGATTGAATTTATGGAAACGAACTCAAGCTCCGCTCTGATACCAAATGATAACCCCCAAAATATGAAAAGAGGGAAAAAATGTGAAAACAAGAAAAAATGATGAATCAAAATACGGAAAGATAAAGGATAGAGATAAAGATAGATAGATAGACACAAGAAGATAAAAAAGAGGGAAACTTATGGATATATCAAATCCAAGACCTCACTTTTGATTACCTAAAAACACCTATCTCTTACGATGACCAAGAGGGAATCGTAACACCCTTAAAACCACCATTTCAAAACAAAAGTCAACACAAGCTTTTCTAATCTCTCATGCTCTCTCAAGAGTCATAATTCAATATTCATCAAAAACTAAAGGAAATGAAATGGCTAAGGCACCTATTTATAGTATTTGCCTTTGCACAAATAACCTATTATAAAAATAGCCCAAAAGTGGCTATTTCAAAATTAACCCACAAGGGCTCTCTTTATTCCTTATGCCATGCTTCCCTTGACCCCAAGCTATCATCCATATGTGGTATTGCTCGAGTTGGAGCTCAACAAGGGTCCTCCAAACACATCCTTGAGGCCTTAATATCTTTATGGCTTGAATTCCTTGGTGTTTTCCTTGAAATGTAGGCCAAGAAAGGTTGACTCCAATTTGGCTTGTATCATAAACTGGGGAGGGGGGGGTCTAACTGGAGGCCCCATAATCTTAGAGGTTTGAGTCATCGGAACCATCCTCCTCTATCTTGCTAAGGATGGAGAACTCATCCGCGTCTTTTCTTTTTTAGGTTTAGTAGCTTATTGGTGGGGGTGGTGTACTTGAACATGACCTACACGGCTTTCTACATCCTAACCAGTATGCGGTCCCAAGAGTGCCTCTTCTTATTCTCCTCATATAGCTCCTATCAAAGCTCTATATATGCCCAACCTGATTCTGGTGGGGCCTGAAACTTATAAGAGCCAAACCTGGGAGAGATAAATAGGACCGCTCCAAGTAACCATGAACAGTAGTAAGGTCGGGCTACCAGCCACCAAGGTGAGGTAGGAGTTTTTGCGGGAGGGGTACTAGTCTCCTCACCATCTTCGGTCCTGATACTCTCACACTCCTTTGCCTTCAGTAGGTTGAAGGCTACATCATACTCCTCTAATATATCGTGTCCTCCTTTGGCACCTTCACCCTCTTGTACAACTCAGTGATCATGGAGGGTAAGAAAAAATCCCTCAAAAACCCTTGCCTAGTGTAGAAATGCTGCCACTCGTCGATAATCTGCATTCCCACATTCATTTCTATCCTCGAAAGAGCGCAGCCGTAGCCGGGTAGAAGGTCACATCAGTAACATTTCCTGAAGGATGAACCTTTTAGGATGCCAAGTGCAGCCATCTCTGAGCCTCCACTGAGAAGGGATTACTTTTATTCCCTTTAACACTTGTCCAGTTCACTTTTCCTTCCTGAACCTTCGGTACTAAGGTCCTTGCCACCCACTTTAGGTCTAACTCAGTGACTTTAGCCTCAAAGGTAGCATTGAAGGGGCTTGGAACCCCCAAGGTTTCATTAATAGTGGCAGCATCTATTAGAATAATCTTCCCCCGAATGCAAATAATGGGAAGGGGCATATACCAATCTACGGTCGGGAGCATGGCATAGAACTCCCGAACTATGGATAGATTGCATGCAGGGATGACCTTTTTTAGTATATCCCAACCAAAACTCCTCAATTGGTTGTAGAAGTCAGGTGGCTCATCTGCCATGTCCTTCATCACAAACCTTTTTTCATGAAGAAATCCCCTAATACCCTTCTTCATAATGCTCACGACAGGCGCTATTGGGGAACCTTCAGTATATGGGTTGGTTAGCCATAGTATTAGCTATGTAAATATCACAATTGTAGTTTTATAAATCAATTTGGGGTGTTATGGAAGGTAAGGGAAACCAAATCAAGAAATCAAAAAAATTCTAGGGAAGCTACTGTCTATCGTCGCTATAGCGACACTTTTATCACTACACTGGCATCTATGTAGTGACAGAAGCTTCACTACATCATAAAATCCACTGTTCCAGCGGTGCCTTCATCCCCAACTAGACCTGACCCCTCCCATGGTAGAATTTCAAACAATTCTTTAAATATTTTATTTTTAAGTGTAGATCGGGTTCGGTAGAGTACGTGTGAACTCTTTTACACTAAAATGGGGGTGATTAACAACCAAATTCAAGCTCAAATTGTTCTAAATCATTGAAGAGGGTAAATCTTCATCTTCTACTCTTTTCAAGCCCAAAAAACCTCCATGAACTTTGTCAATCTTACGTCTAGAACACTGTAGGAGCATTGGAAACGTAAGACAATCAAGCATGCTTGTCAAATCGTGAAACTAAGCCATAAAAATTAAAATTCAAAGTTGCACCAAAAACTAATCCAAAAACCCCTTTTCTATACTAATCCTTACAATTCTACAATGTTAAATGCGTAAATGAAGTAGTAATAATAAGGAATTACCTTAGAAGTGTCGCTGAGAAAAGGTTTTCTTGAGGGATTTGAGAGATTTTTTAAGAGAATAAGAGTTAGGAGCGGGGGAAATGAAACCATCTCCCCCTATTTGAAACTACCAAGCCCTACTGCAGCGACAATCCTATCACTACGATGACACTGCTATAGTGAGTTTTCTTATGTTTCATTTTCATCCTGAGTTTTCTTATGTTGTGATATTTTGTGATGTCTGAGATAATTTAAATAACCCGTTACATAAGATATTATTATTAATTATATTCCTCAGGTTATAATAATTGTGTGTCAGGTTAAGAAGTTTAAAGTCTCCTAATGTGTAGACTAGTCAAGTAATGGTGATTGTAACTTTAGTTAACCGAGATTTAGTAGGGTACTATTTGGTAATTAGTAGGAGTAAAGGATCACTCTTCCCTATCAAGCACCGTCGTGTATGTTGGATTTTGAGAATCATGCTAAAGACCTTCTTTCTCTCTTCATAACTATTTAGGGATGAACAGTGGGTAAATTGGTATCTAATGTAACGACCTAAGATGCCATTATGTTAAAAAAAGTCCCAAAAAATGTTTCAACTAAGAAATTTTTGTTTTGGACCTTATAGGAATTATTTTGTGGGGAAAATCCATGGCCTAGAAATTGGAAAAATTTGGCCAGGCCTGTTGACCGGTCGCTACAGTGACAGATCTGCCACTGCAGTGACACTTCCATTGCTGCAGTGGTAGTCGGGCAGTAAATAGCCCAGGGTTATTTAAAACCCTTATTCAGTTGGGGCCTCTTATGTCATATTTATCCTCCAAAAACACCTTAAGTGAACCCTACACTTAGAACAACGAGGATTAAAAGGCCAAGCTTCATGAGAGAAATTTTTGAAGTGTTTTCGGTGTTAGTAAAGGGCAAGGCATGTGTGGAACAACTTTTCGCTCTTCGTATCAGTGAAATTTGTCTGCAAGGTAGGTTATGGTTTAATTATAGTAGACTTAGGTTAGATTCACATAATAACTATAGTTATGTTGGGAGATTTTATGTCTTAGGCTTTCGGACATGGAGATTGGATAAAATAAATAATAACCGGTACTAAAGTAATGAATTGGTGATGTTGAATGACAAGTTATGGAACTGTTTTTCTCCTTTAATTGTCTAAAAGTATAAGAATTGCATGAACTTAAGGTAGATAGATGAAATAGGAGTATGTATGAGTTAGAAGAAGGGTTAGGGTGACTATATGTGCATTCGGTGGGTCTAAAAGGGTTCGATAGAGTTCAAATTAAGAGTAGAGGGAGTGGACAGTAGGTATCTAGATGTCGTTATGAGTAGAGAAGAGTCATAAGACGTTATGTGTGTACTATATTTAGGGGTAGCTATTCATAATAGACTAGGAATAGGCATAGTAGAAAGGAAGGGAAGTGAGAGGTAGAGCATAATATCTGAGTTGGGAATTGTTAGTCAGTATAAGTACATGTGATGGCTAGTGAGGAAGGTCGTTATATAGGTGAGTATGAGTCGTCCAAGTGTAGCATGGAAATGATTTTCTCTATGCTTATATGTATATATATAAAAGTGAATGCTTGACTAGTTTTCGGGCACTACATGATTTATTAATAGTAGTAAGGACTTGCTTGACTCTAAACTTATGGTGGGTTAGATGTTTTTTATCATCTTTCGAGCATTACTTGGATTATTAAATGTATCATACATTGAACATATGGTTTTGTGATGATATTGAGATGATATATGGATCGAGTGTCATGCCGACACTATTATATGGATCGGGTGTCATGCACACATGTCATTGGAACAAGTGTCACACTAACACTAGTACATGGACTGAGCTCATCTCCTGTAGGTCCTAACTGAGAGTCTGTATTGACTCTAGTATGTGTGTACATCTATCATGTATACAATTATTATTTCATTTGAGCATATTTATTGTAGTGACCATTGTTGAAAGAATCTACCTAAGTGTAATTGATGTATTTGTACACCTGTATATCTATTGAGGTAAAGTATTATGACTACACTTGTTTTGTGTTTTGTGTTTGGGTTGTTGGGTATGATTAATGGACCAAAACACGTAGGTGTAATGTAAGGTATGCCTTGATTTGATTATTTACCTTAACTTCAGTATACATAGTTTATATATGATTACATATATGGGGTATTGGGTGATCTCGTCTAGTCCTTATAGTATCCTAGAAAGTCAGACTAGTGGCCTTGTCAGTATAATTCAAAGGTGGAGTAGTGAGTCATAATCATGTTAGGCATAGAGTCGTAGGGCTATTAGAGAAAGAGGTAAAACAAGAGTTAGGGGACTTAGGTAGGGTTTGGGAAGGTTTAGTCATCCTGAATCTTAACTAGTGTCATGATTTCCTCCCTATTTTCTATTATTGGTATTTGTTTCTAACCCTGGTCGATCGATGATACCTACCAGTACATGTGGTTGTATTGATACTACACTTACTATATCTCTACTTGGGGGTATAACCATTTTTTAGGTCAATTGAAGTTTCTATAGGTACGATGGTGGTCATTCTCTAATAGCTCATGTCATCTCACTCTTACATGGATGTTGTGACTTGGGTCTTCCTTCCGTTATTTTGTTCTCTTGTACCAGTTTAGATTAGGTTCTGGGGAAACCATTATTTTATTTATGTGATGTAATTAGTTAACAGATGTATTTGGATAAGAGTTTTGTTTTAATTTAGAGGTTATTTCTTTTTGAAACAATTTTGTCTAACTTCAGCACTTAATTGAATGGTTGGGTGGTAAGGGTTCTCCTAACTAGGGTAGAGTTGGGTAGGTGCCTACACAATCCATGAATTGGGTCATGACAACTTTAGAAGCAATAAATCAACACCCACACAATCATTCATCACACACCCCTAAAAATTGGGGTTTATCTATGCATAATTAAGGAAGAATAAATTATACCATCATGCTTAGATAAATCTGCCATTAGATTGAATTATTCACAAGAAATCATTCAAATCCAATGAAGAAAAACTAGAATAGAAACTAATCCATACTTTAGGGTTCGAATACAACTTTCTAGATCACAAAATTCAGCAAAAGATAGGGTTTGAAGTCTCAAAAATCTATTTATAGCTGAAGCAAACTGGGGCCAACATAATTACAAAATTTCCACCGTACTACATTTAGTGACAGAAAAGACCATCGGTGAATGCTTTGGCTATGCGTCAACCACCTCATCAATTGAATTGATGACCAGGATCACTTGCAAATCCTTTGGTTGTTTCATGGATTTGCATATATTGAATGTGACTTCATCATCATTCACTCTAAACTTCTATTTACCACACTCCACATCTACTAAAGCTCTTCTGGTAGACAATAAAGGCTTACCAAGGATGACTGGGACCTCATAATCTATCTCACAATTGAGAATTAAAAAATTGGCAAGAAATATGAACTTATCAACTCGTACTAGCATGTCATAAAGTATTCCTACCTGTCTCTTGATAGATCGATCTACCATTAATAACCTCATTATTGTAGACTTTGGAGTCCCCAATCCCAATTTCTTGAATATGGCCAATAACATTAAATTTATGCTTGCTCCCAAGACATACAAAACTTTGCCAAATTGATATACACCAATAGTACAAGGAATAATATAGGCCCCAAGGTCTTCCTTATTAACAAAACATTTCTAGACATAATTGCACTACAACTGTGTGAAATTCCAATGGCCTCAAAGTCCATAGTCCTTTTCTTGGTCACCAAGTCCTTCATAAACTTGGCATAATCGGGCATCTCAAATAATGCATCCACCAAGGGGATGTTGACCGACAAGTTGTTAAACATGGAAATGAACTTCTTAAACTTAACATCATCATATTTCTTCTTAAGCCTTTGTTGGAATGAAGGAGGAATTTTTATTATTGTATTTGAAATGATTGGACTCTGCTCTGGCATTGAACTCTTTTCTTCTCCCACCTTTTGTTTCATATCATTAGCAGTCACATCATCTACCAGTTCTTTATCATTTAATACTTAAGGATTTTGTCTTCCTCATGTGACTTTCCAACACACTTTCTTTTCATATTTGTTTGCTCCTTAACCAAGTCTTTGTTAGGAGTTTCATCATTGTCATCTATCTCATCCCCAAGTATATGTATCTCTATAAATTTTTGGGTTTGAAGTAGATTCTTAATCCTTTGGGTGATAGTGAGGGGAAACATATGTATCTCTATCATAGTCTTTATCACGATCTTTATCCCTCTAATCATAATCCCTATCGTGATCTCACCTATCCGTATCATGATCCCTATCTCAGTCATGCCAATCTCTATCCCTATCCTTGTTCCAACCTTGATTCCCACCTTACCTTTGATAGGTAGGTCCAGAGTCACTTGGTTTGTTTGATAAGAAGTGAATCTCCTCATCAAGTGAGTCAGCATCATCATCATAGGATCAACTTCCTCTAGTAGCCATGGCAATCAAAGTTTTGGGGCTTGAAATTCATGAAATGCTTTGTCAAAAGGTCTATTTGAGTCATCACTTTTTCCATGTTCTCATCATATTCCTCATAATTCTTTAGTTACTCCTGGGTCACCAAAGGCTAGGAGGTATCACCCATTGCTACCTCGATGTCTCGGGTATGCCAAGCATAACTAGTATTTGTCCTTTGATCAAGCTATCTTGAAACAACCTTAAAAGTACGATTCATCAAAGACCCACCGGCCAAATTATCCGCCACCATTTTGTTCAAGGAATACAACAATTGGTAAAAAGTTTATAGCAACACATTATCTAGTATCTCAAGGGTATTACATTGGAGCAACGTTTTCTTGAATCGAAGTCAGGCCTCATAGAGAGGCTCTCCACTCAATTAGCAAAAATTAGTGATTTCATCCCAAAGTTGAAGCATCCAAGAAGGAGGGAAGAACCTATCAAGGAATACCTCTGTAAGCTCAAGCTAATAAGTGATTGATTCTTTGGGAAATTATCTAAGCCAAATAACCACTTCCCCCATCAAAGGAAAAAAGGGAACAACCTCAACAGAATGACTTTTGAGAAATGTTTGCTATGCCTAAAGGAGTGTAAGTATCAATAAAGTTCTTGAGATGGCTTTTTGCAACCTCGTGTGATTGGCCACCAAATAACCCCTTCATTTGTAGCAAATGGAGAATTGTTCTTGTGATATGAAAGGTAGCATTCTCCACCGTAGGTGGTTGGCGAATGGCACTTGCTCTTCCAGCATCTCCCAAGTGGTAATCCTCATTAACTTTCCCTTTATAGATTGTTGTATCACTATCGTGTTGACTCATGTTTTCATCTAAAGCAAAAATCAAAAACAACAAATAACATAAATTCAAACTACGGATAACACAAGTGATTTAAAACCCTTCAATAAAAGAACTCTATACTTTCATTCCTTGGCAATGATGCCATTTTTAATAACACTGAATTACACCCTGTAAAAGTGTACATGGTCATTAGCAACACTTATAACCCAAAATTGAGGTTAGGGTTTAACCACAAGGAATGAATTTGCAAAGTTTGCCATAGAGTGTAATAACTCAGTTAATGATTGCACGTGTTAATTAAAAATAATAAAAGTAAATGGGGAGGTTTGTGTAACCAATTTTTAACACCTTTGATTATAGTTATCAAGAGAGTTGAATTGCAATAATTGAGACTTCGGAGAAGTATTCAATGATAAAGTGACTTAGGGGTGTTTGATTGAGAATTAATGATATGCATGGGTAATTCATCATACTCCAATGAGTTAAAGGTATGGATAAGCAAGGTTTTTGATATTAGCAATAATCTTTCGATCTATCACAAAATATCACATGGAGTTTTCTCAAATTAGCCAATCTATTGCTAGCTCTAGCTATTAAATGAGATGCCTCAAGGATTTGTGAAAATAAATCTCCTCACCTTTGTTTTCTCTTTCAAGAAAAACAAAAGTTCTAAGGTTGGATAGAGTTTGTAACCTCTAATCATATATTAAAACATAGAGATTTAATTGAACCCTTAACTTATATCTTACTTTAGATGCAATAAATCAACACCCACATAATCATTAACAATCATTTCTCACACAACCCGAAGAATTGGGTTTAGTTATGCATTATCAACTCAACTATTTACATTCATTAAAATGTGTAAGTGGGTTGTTAGCTTAATACTTTTAACCAAACATTGAGCTTGGGGTTAAACCACAGGGAATGAATTTGTAAAGTTTGCCTTAGAGTATAATTGCTCACTTAATACTTGTACGTGTTAATTAATAACAACATAAATAAATGGAGGGGTTTGTGTAACCAATTTTTAACACCATTGATTATAGTTATCAAGAGAGTTAAATTTCCATAATTTACACTTAGAAGAAGTATTTAATGATAAAAGTGACTTACGGGTATGCTTGATTGAGAATTAATGCTATGCATGGTTAATTGATCATCCTCCAATGCGTTAAAGGTACGGGTAAGATGGGTTTTTGATATTAGCAACAATCTTTCGATCCATCACCAAATATCACATGGGACTTTCTCAAACCCCCTTGTGTATACTTTTTTAAACAACCCAATACTTCAACTTTAGCCAATCTATTGCTAGCACTAGCTATTAAATATAATACCTTAAGTATTTATCAAAATAAATCTCCTCACCTCTGTTCTCTTTCAAGAAAACCAAAAGTTCAAAAGTTGAAAAGAGTTTGCAACCTTTAATCACAGATTAAAACATAGGGATTTGATTGAACCCACAACTTATAATTTACTTAAGAAGCAATAAATCAATACCCACACAATCATTAACAATCATTCAACACACACCCATAAGAATTGGGGATTAGCGATGCATAATTAAGGAAGAAGAACTTATACCATCATGCTCAGATAAATCTTCCATTAGATTGAATTATCCAAAATAAATCCTTCAATTCCAATGTAGAAAAACCAAAATAGAAGCTGATCCTATCTTTAGGGTTTGAATTCAACTTTCTAAATCTCAAAATTTAGTAAAAGGTAGGATTTGAAGTCTCAAAAATCTATTTATAGCTGAAGCAAATCGCAGCCAATGTAATTACAAAACTACCACTGCACTATGCTTGGCGACAAAAAAGACCATCACCTAATATGTCAGTAATGTGTCGAATTTAGCCCGCGTCACTGAATCGCCTTAAATCATAAGCTTCAGTTGCTTGAATCTGTTGAGTTTGGCAATGGAAACACATCATCGCCTAACTCGGCGGTGATTCGTTAAATTTCATTTGTTGCTTACCGAACTTCTATCTTCAGGACAAGAATGCTCTCTCTCTTTTGGAAATGGAGATTAGCTTTTGGCGATGCACCAAAATCCTTTGGTGATGCTACTTCCATTTTTAGATCCTTGTCTCCATCTTTTTATTTCCTTAGGCTTTGTTGGTCATCTTTTGACTTCAACCCTAAAAAAAAAAAAAAACTAGCATTAAAACTAGCTCAAAATGGCATTGAGGACTTGATTTCTTACCACATCTAGGCTAAACGAGTCGCAAAATGCAGACTCATCAACACCCCCAACTTAAACCTTTGCTTGTACTTGAGAAAATCAATACACACATAATAAAAACAACATTGCCTACAAATGGTACTACTTGGGAGTTCAAACACATGCTTCTTTGTAAAAACAATCTTGCCCTGGTGATTTTAAAAGCATTGGCATAAGTATCCACTATCAAACATTCACTTCATGAACTACAAGCCTCAACTATTGACTAGCCGCTACCAAACCAAGTGCATGCTCATAGACATCAATCAAGGCTAATCAATGTGCTCGATGAATGCATTCGAATACCCTTACAACAAGAATATACTTTTCCTCATGATGCCATCAAAGTTTAAACAAGGGATTAACACAAATCATGCTCTCTTTAAAAAAGATCATGCACACAAATATCATACCATAGGCTAGCCTATATTTTCCATCTCACCACAATCAAATATGCTTAGTTGGAGATCACCAAACTTCTTTTGATGGCTAGTAATATAGGCAACGGGTATGGTAGGGTAGCATATAGTTATACTGACTCTACCTCCTTGAAGAACTACATGAGACCTCAACTTACTTGTTTCCCAAAATTCACTTCATTCAATTATACCATGGACCAATTCTTGATGTTGCACTTGCTAACTTCCTTATCTCATCCTTTCTAAACTAACTCAACTCAACTATTTACATTCATTAAAATGAGTAAGCGGGTTGTTAGCTTAATACTTTTAACCAAACTTTGAGCTTGGGGTTGAACCACGGGGAATGAATTTGTAAAGTTTGCCATAGAGTATAATTGCTCACTTAATGCTTGCATGTGTTAATTAATAATAACACAAATAAATGGAAGGGTTTATGTAGCCAATTTTTAACACCATTGATTATACTATCAAGAAAGTTGAATTGCCATAATTGAGACTTAGAAGAAGTATTCAATGATAAAAGTGACTTACGGGTACGCTTGATTGAGAATTAACGATATGCATGGTTAATTGATCATTCTCCAATGCGTTAAAGGTATGGGTAAGATGGGTTTTTGATATTAGCAACAATCTTTCGATCTATCACCAAATATCACATCGTACTTTCTCAAACCCCCTTGTGTTTACTTTTTTAAACAACCCAATACTTCAAATTTAGCCAATATATTGCTAGAACTTGCTATTAAATATAATACCTTAAGTATTTATAAAAATAAATCTCCTCACCTTTGTTTTCTATTTCAAGCAAAACAAAAGTTCTAAGGTTGAAAAGAGTTTGCAACCTCTAATCACAGATTAAAACATAGAGATTTAATTGAACCCACAACTTATAATTTACTTAAGAAGCAATAAATCAATACCCACATAATCATTAACAATCATTCATCACACACCCATAAGAATTGGGGATTAGCGATGCATAATTAAGGAAGAAGAAATTACACCATTATGCTCAGATAAATCTTCCATTAGATTGAATTATCCAAAAGAAATCCTTCAATTCCAATGTAGAAAAACCAAAATAGAAGCTAATCCCAACTTTAGGGTTTGAATTCAACTTTCTAGATCTCAAAATTCAGCTTAAGATAGGATTTGAAGTCTCAAAAATCTATTTATAACTGAAGCAAATCGCGGCCAACGTAATTACAAAACTACCACTGCACTATGCTTGGCGACAAAAAAGACCATCACCTAATGCATCAGTAATGTGCTGAATTTAGCCTGCGTCACCGAATTGCCTTAAATCTTAAGCCTCAGTTGCTTGAATTTGTTATGTTTGGCAATGGAAACACATCATAGCCTAACTCATCCGGGATCCGCTGAATTTCATTTGTTGCTCGCAGAACTTCTATCTTTAGGACCAGAATTCTCTATCTCTTTTGGCGATGGAGACTACCTTTTGGCGATGCACCAAATTCCTTTGGTGATACTACTTCCATTTTTAGATCCTTTTCTTCATTTTTTTGTTTCCTTCGGCTTTGTTGGTAATATTTTGGCTTCAACCCTAAAACGTAAACAACCTAGCATTAAAACTAGCCCAAAATGGCATTGAGGACTTGATTTCTTACCACATTTAGGCTAAATGAGTCACAAAATGCAGACTTATCAACACCCCCAAATTAAACCTTTGCTTGTGCTTGAGCAAATCAATACACACATAATAAAAACAACATTGTCTACAAATGGTAATACTTGGGAGTTCAAACACATGCTTGTTTGTAAAAACTATCTTGTCCTCATGATTTTTAAAAGAATTGGGATAAGTATCCACTATCAAACATTCAATTCATGAACTACAAGCCTCAAGTATTGACTAGCCGCTACCAAACCAAGTACATGCTCGTAGACATCAATCAAGGTTAATCAATGTGCTCGATGAATGCATTTGAATGACCTCACAATAAGAATATACTTTTTCTCATGATGCAATCAAATTTAAAATAAGGGATTAACACAAATCACGCTCTCTTTAAAAAAGATCATGCACACGAATATCATACCATAGGCTTGCCCATATTTTTCATCTCACCACAATCAAACATGCTTAATTAGAGATCACCAAACTTTGTTTGATGGCTAGTAATGTAGGCAATGGGTATGGTAGGATAGCATATAGTTATACTGACTCTACCTCCTTGAAGCACTACATGAGACCTCAACTTACTTCTTTCCCGAAATTCACTTTATTCAATCATACCATGGACCAATTTTTGATGTTGTACTTGCTAACTTCCTTATCTCATCCTTTTCAAACTTACTCAAATCAACTATTTACATTCATTCAAAGTGTAAGCGGGTTGTTAGAATAATATTTTTAACCAAACTTTGAGATTGGGGTTGAACCAGGGTTGTTAGCATAATATTTTTAACAAAACTTTGAGCTTGGGGTTGAACCACAGGGAATGAATTTGTAAAGTCTACCTTAGAGCATAATAGCTCACTTAATGCTTACACGTGTTAATTAAAAACAACACAAATAAATGGAGGGGTTTGTGTAACTAATTTTTAACACCATTGATTATAGTTATCAAGAGTGTTGAATTGCCATAATGGAGACTTAGAAGAAGTATTCAATGATAAAAGTGACTTAGGGGTATGCTTGATTGAGAATTAACAATATGCGTGGTTAATTGATCATGCTCCAATGCATTAAAGGTATGGGTAATATGGGTTTTTGATATTAACAACAATCTTTTGATCTATTACCAAATATCACATGGGGCTTTCTCAAACCCCCTTGCATTTACTTTTTTAAACAACCCAATACTTCAAATTTGGCCAATCTATTGCTAGCACTAGCTATCAAATGAAATACCTTAAGTATTTATCAAAATAAATCTCCTCACCTTTGTTTTCTCTTTCAAGCAAAACAAAAATTATAAGGTTGAAAAGATTTTGCAACCTCTAATCACAGATTAAAACATAGAGATTTAATTGAACCCAAAACTTATAATTTACTTAAGAAGCAATAAATCAATACCCATACAATCATTAACAATTATTCATCACACACCCATAAGAATTGGGGTTTAACGATGCATAATTAAAGAAGAAGTAATTATACCATCATGCTCAGATAAATATGCCATTAGATTGAATTATCTACAAGAAATCCTTCAATTCTAATGTAGAGAAACCAAAGAAGCTAATCCCAATTTTTGGGTTTAAATACAACTTTCTAGATCTCAAAATTTAGTAAATATAATGTTTGAAGTCTCAAAAATCTATTTATATCTGAATCGGGGCCAACATAATTACAAAATTTCCACCGCACTACATTTGGCGACAGAAAAGACCATTACCGAATGCGTCGGTAATGCACCGAATTTACCCTGCATCACCGAATTGCCTTAAATCTTGAGTTTTAGTTGCTTGAAACTATTGAGTTTAGCGATGGAAACAAATTATTACCTGACTCATTAGTGATCCTCCAAATTTCATCTATTGCTCGCCGAACTACTATCTTTAGGACCTGAATGCTCTATCTCTTTTAGTGATGAAGACTACCGTTTGGTGATGTGTCAAGGATTTTGGCACTGTGCCAAACTCCTTGGGCGATTGGGCGATGCTACTTCTATTTTAAGCTCCTTTTATCCTTTTTTTTTGCTTTCTTAGGCTTTGTTGGTCATCTTTTGGCTTCACCCCTGAAACACAAACAAGCTAACATTAAATATAGCTCAAAATGGCATTAAGGACTTGATTTCTTACCACTTCTAGGTTAAATGAGTAGTAAAATGCTGACTCATCAGTTGTTCCTCTAGTTTCTAATTATTATGATTCACTTAATAACTCATACTTAGGGCATACGACTCATGGCCTCTAGTCGTGGCCACAGGGTGAAATTTCCATCTTTCAAGACTTTTAATGTCTTTTTCAGGATGGGTTACCCTATGACTCATTCTAGTAGACCATAACACATGGTTCAAGTCATGAGAATTGGGGACTGGACTTGTACTGGACTTCTTACCATGAGCCAGCCTATGACTCATGGACTCATTATACGACTCGTATAGTGACTCATTCTGTAAAAAAAAAAAAGCTTAATTTTCTATTGGTTTCAGTTTTAAGTCTAAGCTATGATCCTAGGGACTTTTAGGATGTTACAATATCTCCCCCTCGGGAACATTCATCCTCGAGTAAATATTAACTAGGCTGAAATGGTAGGAAAAGAGTTACAATCCCAAAAACTGAATTCTAAAAGCTAAATTTCTAATAATATATCTGATTTAACTGAGAATGAAGCTGAACTAAATTTCATGAAAACATGTATGCAAGTTAAGAACATTAGGACAACTTATGGGACATGAAACTAGTAAGAGTACTAATGAGGAAATAGTTACCTCAAGCTGATACTGAATTGGAAGGAAAAAGGTGAGGGTACTTGGTCATAATATCTACTTCTGTGTCCCAAGTATCTCCCTCAACTAGCTGATTTTTTAAAAGGACTTTCACCAGAATTACTTTCTTATTTCTCAACTTATAAACCTCCTGATCAAGTATCTCAACTGGGACCTCTTCATAAGTGATACTATCTTTTAGCCCACACTCTTTAATGGCACAACTAAAGCTTGATCACCAAATAGAGACACATAAAAGATTGGGTGCACTGATGCTAAGTCTACAGGCAACTCTAACTCATAGGCCATATTGCCAATGCACCTCAGAATCCTATAAGGAACAACATTTTAGGGCCTAAGATTTCCTTTTTGCCAAACCTCACATTCTTTAGATAGGTGAAATCTTCAATTAGACCCAATCTTCAACTGCAAACTCAAGCTCTCTTCTCCTCACATCTGCATACGATTTCTGATGACTTTAAGGTGTTTTTAACCTTTCTCTAAGTAGCTGAACTTTCTCCATAGCCTTATGAACTGAATCAGGACCTATCAAAGTAGCTTCACCAAATTTAAACCATCCAATAAGAGATCTACACCTCCTACCATAAAGTACCTCAAACGGAGCCATCTGAATACTGGTGGAAAAAATTGTTACTGTATGTAAACTCAATGAGAGGTAAATGATCATCCCAACTACCTTTAAAGTAAATCATGAAAGCTCTCAACATATACTCTAAGATCTGAATAGTTTGCTCTACTTGACCATCTATCTGCGAGTGGAAACTTGTGCTAAAATGAACCTAGGTATCGAGACCCTTCTAAAAAGACTTTCAAAACTAATAAGTGAATTGAGTACTCTTATCTAAGATGATAGACAGGGGAACTCCATGCAACCTGAACAACTCTTGAATGTAAAGTCTAGAATAATTCTCAGCTGATTTTATAGTATTAACTGGCAAGAAATATGATGACTTAGTCATTCAGTCTATAATAACCCATATAGAATCATAATATTGGCACGTATGAGGTAAACCTGTAATGAAATTCATATTTATTTCTTCCCACTTCCAAGTAGGAATGCTAACATTCTAAGTCATACCTCATGGTATCTGGTGTTCAACCTTTACCTGCTGGCAATTCAAACACTAAGCGACAAACTCTGTGATATCCCTCTTCATGCCATTCCACCAATAGACTTCTTATAGATCATGGTACATGTTGGTGGCACCCAGGTAAATAGAATATTGAGAACTGTGAGTTTCTGTCAGCATTCACTACCTCAAATTATCTACATCTAGAACACATAAGCACCCTGATAATGAAGCACACCATCTTCCCCTTGGGAAAAAACTTCCACTTTTTTATTATGGATTGCTTCTTTCAACTTAACAAGAATAAGATCACTATACTACTTTACCTTTTCCTTCATCATTAATGAATATTCTAAACCATTCTAAACCATAACACCACTTTTGGCTAAATCAACAAGATGAACTCCCAAATGAGAAAGTCTGTGAACATCATGAACTAACTCCTTCTTTCCATCCTCCATATGAGCAACACTACTCATAGAAATTCTGTTGAAGGCATCAGCCACTGCATTGGATTTACCAGGATAGTACAAAACACTTATGTCACAATCTTTTAATAACTCTATCTATCTCCTCTGATGAAGATTTAGATCCTTCTGACTGAACACATACTAAAGGATTTTCTGATCCCTAAACACATCTATATGAATCCATAGAGATAGTACCTCTTAATCTTTAAGCCAAAGACTATAGTTGTTGACTCAAGATCATGAGTCGGGTAATTCTTCTCATGAACTTTAAGCTATCTAGAAGCATAACCTATAACCTTATCATGATGCATCAACACACACCCAAGTTCAACTATGAAAGCATCACAGTAAACAACAAACCCATCTAGACCTTTTGGTAGAGTCAAAATTAGAGCAGAAGTTAGTCGAGTCTCCACTCCTAAAAACTCTTCTCACAAGTATCAAACCATCAAAATTTGACTTACTTCTAAGTCAATCTAGACATAGGAGAAGCAATAGATGAAAAGCCTTCAAAAAACTGCCTGTAGTAACCAGCTAACCCCAAGAAACTTCTAATGTCTGATGGAGAAATAGGTTTAGGCCAGTTTCTAACTACTTTGGTCTTTTGAGGATCAACCTGAATGCCCTTAATGGAAATTATATAACCAAGAAATGCTACTGATTTCAACTAGAATTCACACTTGCTGAACTTAGCAAATAACTGAAGATCTTTAAGAGTCAATACAAAAATCCTCAAGTGGTTTGCATGTTCATCCTCACTCCGAGAATAAACAATAATATCATTTATGAAAATAATGACAAACATGTCCAAATACTATTTGAACACATTGTTCATCAAATCTATAAAAGTTGCAGGAGCATTTTTTAGTCTAAAAGACATAATAAAAAATTCATAGTGATCATACTGAGTTCTGAAGATTTTCATATTGCCTGACTCTAAGCTGATAATAGTAAGATCTGAGGTCTATCTTTAAGAAACAACTAGCACCCTGAAGCTGGTTGAACATGTCATCAATCTTAGGAATAGGATACTTGTTCTTGATTGTGAATTCATTCAATTGATGGTAATCGGTGTACATTTTGAAGGAACCATCTTTCTTACACACGAAGAGAATTGGAGCACACCATGGAGAGATGTTGGGTCTTATGAAACCTTTGTCTAAGAGTTCTTTCAACTGATCTTTCAATTTCTTAAGCACATCAGGAGACATTCTATAAGGAGGAATTGAGATAGGATAGGTATCTAGAAAAAGGCCTATGCAAAAGTTGATCTTCCGCTCGAGGTGGACTCCAGGCAGATCTTTGAAAAACACTTTTGAATACTCATTTACAAATGGAAATGATAGAAAAGTTGGGGTTTTCAACTTAGAATCCTTAACTCAAACTAGATGATATATACAACCCTTAGAGATTATCTTTCTGGCCTTGAAGTAAGAGACAAACTGACCTATAGGCTCTGAGGTGCTAGCCTTTCATTCTAAGACTGGTTTATTAGAAAATTAAAACTTAACATCTTTAGTTCTACAGTTGACTGAGGCGTAACAGGAGTGTAACCAATCCATGCCAAGAATGACATTAAAATCAGTCATGTCTAACTCTAGTAGATCAACTGTGTTGATTTTCCTAAAAATAAGTCTGACAATTTTGTATACCTGTTTGGCTATAATTGAGTCACCAATAGAAGTAGAGATTGAGAAGGGTGCTGAAAGAATTTTAGGATTGACACTGAAATCTACTGCAATATAAGGAGTCACGAAGGAAAGTGTGGATCCTGGATCTAATAGTGCATACACATTTATATGAAAGACTTAAAATGTACCAGTGACTACAACTGGACAAATATCTTAATCTTAATGGAAAGACAAAGCATAGAAGCAGTTCTAGCACTGACCATCGCCTAACTAGTAGAAGTATCCTACAAAGTTGGGCAACCTGAATAGGCTACTGAGGAAATAGACTGAGCCCTATTACCTCCATCTCCACGTCCAGCAGTGGGATAATTCTTTAACATATGGCCAATCTAACCACACCAAAAACAACCCTCCTTGTAATCCAGGCAGTCACCTAGATGGTTCTTACCACACTTAGGACATACTAGAAAAGTGGGCTTCCGGTAACACTACCCTAGAACTTAGTGTATGATGCTCTATTCTTCTGATCATGATGAGGTGTAGGTGATGGAGCACTAGCATAAGAAGGTACTGGAGCTGAAGGGCTCTGCTGAAACTGAGAGTGATTCCCTCCACTCAACCTCTACTTAGAGTAGTCAAAATTATCCATTTTTTCCCTCTTATTCTCCCTCTCTTTCTCTTTTATATTCTCTTTCTCTATGTATTGGGCATGAGTCATATGTATGAAGATATCCATTTCTCTAATAAGCATAGCATTTTTGCACTCCTTGACCACCTATTCTGAAACACCAAAAATGAACTTGCTCATTTGAGCCCTTGGCTCTGTAACCATCTCTGGAGCATACCTGCAGAGCTGGGTAAACTTCAGAGAATACTTCCTCATAGATATGTTACCCTTATTCAAGTTGAAAAACTCCTCAACCTTAGCTTCACTTAACTAAAAGGTAAAGAACATGTCTATAAAAGCTACCATGAATTCATCCCAATCAACTAGGCTTGCATCCACACGTCGGATATTTTTTCACAATTTAAACCATAGTTGAGCCACCCCTTTCAACTGATCAGAGGCCAAGTCTACATCTCAACTGGTGTAATACCTATGATCTAAGTGATCTTCTAAACCTTATGAATAAAGTCTTGTGGATCATCATCCACCTTCAAATGATAAAATACTAAAGGGTTCATCTGAAGGAAGTCTTGAAATCTAATAGCTTCTTCTTTATTGTTTGGGTTCGCGAGTGCAACCAATTGTTAGTTGACCTCGTTGGTCACAGTTTGAGCATATATCTGAAAACCAGCCCTAATTTGGTATAGGTGACTTGCTCATTCAAGGGATTTGCTGGTGCTAATGGGGTTAGCTGGTTTCTACTCCTTCTTTGATTGGCTCTTCTGGGAGGCATATTCTATAAACATGTGGAGCATGAATTAGAAGGTTAAGTAAAGTTATATTCTATCATATGAATGAACATTGAAAGAAGTGATGTTTTCCTAAACTGTTTTGTAGCCTCCCTTTCATAAGTGTGGTGCACTTCACACCTATAAAAGACACTCTACTTAAACCTGATGCTCTAATACAAAGTTTATCAAGACTCGAGTGTACACCCTAAACATAACACGGTACTTAGAGTCACAAGTAAACCCAAGCTAACCCATGGCATGGAATAACACTAAGCATTCTATAAGAATAAAGCTGAGCAGAAGCTAAACTGATTTAGAATTTAAATATAAGAAATGATATGAAATAAAACTATATCTGAACAAAGTACCAATACCGAATTAATCTGAAATATCCAACTCTATGTCTAAAAAGCCTCTACTACTGATGAGTTGTTGGTACAAGTACCCAACTAACTCTAAATACTGAAACTGAAAATAAACTAAAGGAAAACAATAATAACTCTCATCCTCAGATGATGTGGACTCACCACTTGTAGTTGCTGAAGTGGAACTAGAACGTACTAATCACAATATGAATGCCCTAACCTATATTATAAGACAATACAATGCAAAAGAAAGTTTGTGATTTGTACTTTTAATGTACTGAGCATGTGAGATATGCATGATGTAAATAAACTGAACTTCCTAAAAATACTGATATACTATATTGAATATAAAGAGCTGAGTTGTAGTACAATGACCTAATAATGACATGCATAAACACTGATATGCAAAGATACTCTAAAAAGCCATAAAATAATACAGGTAAAATTGGATTGAGGGTCATGTACAAATATACAGAATCTGAGTCTATGGGTGAGTTTATTAACCGACATAAATCGCATGAGCCAACTTGGAGTCCGATGTATATGCCCCATAGAGGGGCCCAATATACCTTGCAAGGGTATAAACTCATAGCTGGTGTGATTACTAAACTGATACCCAAACTGGGAGGGCTAAATAAACCTATGATGGCACATAGTTCTGGGACTTTAGGTAAAACTAGGTCCCTAGTCCAACTCGATGCTAAGTACTACTCCCAAACTTATTATATACTGATAGCTCATTAAAATTGATGTTTTGAGAACTAGGTCAGAATTTGATTAATCTAAAAGTATTCTGAAAATTTGCATACTAAAAACTAATCATGCTTGTTTATGTTAAAACTTTGATTCTCTGAAACATGCTTTGAGGACATGACTGAATTATGTGAAATTTAATTGAAATATGTGAAATTTAATTGAAATCATGTTAGTATTCAATTCTTATAGAACAATATCATGTTGTATATAAAATCATGAAAAGCACGTCATAACTGCATACGGATCATAAAAAGATTGAAACATAAAGGAAACCATAACTTGGGTATCAACCCTAAATCATAAATCATGGAGCAACTAAAATTATAAAGGTATTTTGGGACACAAGGGTGAAAGGATACCCATTGTTGAAATACCACATACCTAGAGACTGAGATTTTTTACTAAGAACTTGAGAATCTTGACTTGGAGAAGGAACCCTAGCTTTTGGAAATTGAGAGAGTTTGCCTCTTTTGGAGTTTCTAAGTGTTATTGGAATGAAAGGGGAGAAGAAATCAATTAACTCCCCTATAATCCCCCTTAGAATAACCCCAAATGATATAGTTTAGTATTAGGATTTAAGTGAAATACAAAAATATCCTTTTTAAAATGTAACTGAAATATCTGGTTTAGTCATCAAAGGTCTGGTGTATGAGTCGTACCCTGAACCTATGAGTCATTCCTCTTACTCGTGGTCCCTAGACTGGTTGGCTGGCTTGGGCACGATTTCTACCTCTTGACTCATAGGGTCTACCAATGAGTCGTGACATGGACTCATAGCCCCTGAAGAAAGAATGTTTTCCCTCTAGTTTCCCATCAGTACAAGTCACTTAATGAGTCGTATTCCAGGCATACGACTAGTAGCCTCTAATCGTGGCCACTGGGTGAAATTTCCATCTTCCAGGACTTTTGGTATATTGTTCAGGATGGTTCACACTATGACTCTGTAACAACCCAAGATTACACCGTGGATGTAACAGGAACTGGGAACCACATGTGTCTTGAGAGAACAACTTGGCCTGGCGTGAAACTAGTAAAGCTAAACTTTGATAAAAATTCAGAAGCTGAAAGCATGGGCTATATTTTGTAAATAGTATGAAATAAAATAACACAAACTTTTATTAACTGAAATATTAAAATGTTTAAAAATTGATTACATCGGACTCGACTTGTCTATGTGTCTATAAAGCCTTTACTACATTCTGAGTACAACTACCTTTATGTAACAAATAAAGTGATGAATGGAATACTACTTAGTCCTTAGGAATAATGAGAACTCACTCAAGCTGATAGTATAGCCTACTGAAGAGTCTTTTCACCAACCTGCATATCTGAAAGCTGGGGGCTACATCGTCCAATAATGTATTACCAAAAAGAGGCATCAGTACTCTGAATGTACTAACATGTAAAGACCTAAAGTGAAACACTACTAATATCTGAAACTGATAAAGCTGGAAATCTGAGACATGGATAACATAATCATAAAGAGTACTGAATAACTAAAAAGAAATATGGCTAACCTGAATACTGAAACTTAAAGTAATGGAGATAAAGATTTTCTTAAAACTGAAACTGAAACTGGAAATTGATTAGCTAAAATCTAAATAAGACCTGAAAATAATGCTTCATAAAAACTCTCTTTAAACTGGCGACCTCGGCCAATCATATATTATCTGAAAATAGGTAAGTTAGGGAGTTTTTCTTAACCGACATAAACCATGTGAGCATCATTGAGGAAAACATCTTGCCCACATTGATCTTATACCTTAATAGGGTATAAGATGAAACATAATCTAGGGATCCTAAAGCTGAGCCCGAAGGCTATAAACAATAGAAGAGTCGCCCTATCTACGGATGATCCTATCCTACGGTGGCAACATAGGCATGTGTTGTCTAAACCCATACCCATCTCAGTGCTAAATAGTCCTCCCAAAACATACTAGTTGCTCATAATATAAGTCTTAAAATACTTTCTAAGAATCATGCGTGACTTAAAATAACGTATCATGAACATATCTATTCTCTGTGAGCCTCTACACTAAATCCCTTTGACTTTTCTTAACTTTATATTTTTAAGATACGATAAGCTTTTCTCTATTCAAGGCATGATAATAGCATAATGATTCTTTGTAAACTTTTCATGAACATAAACTGCGAGACTTTAAATCAAATTTCATGGAAATCATGAATAATCTAGTAAAGCATTATATCGATTTTTCAATAAATAAAAAAGGGAATTCATAAACTTTATTTGTAAATACAAAGGACATGTACTAGGAATCAAATCAAGAGAAAGACTGCAAACTCATGGTGTCCTTACTAAACATCATAGAATATTCAAGGTATTTCATCAAGAGATCAAGAGTTAAACTCAAGGATTTCAACTGTTAAAAACCCTAACATGATTCATGAATTAAAACTAAACTTGAGATTGATTGTAGGGAGAACGGGGTTCCCATATAGAATGATCAACTTTACATACCTTGAAGATAAAGTTAGGGGAAGGATCCTTAAAGAGGAGCCCTAGTTCTTGATTCTTCTTGAAACTTGGGTGCTTGAGTTTGGGAGAGGAAAAGAGAGAAATAATCTATAGTTTTCTATTGTTTAGGAGTTGAAAAGGGTTTAATAAGGGGGTTAAGGGGGAGGGGTTTTTGAGGTTAAAAGGACTAAAATACCCTTACTTAAAAAGAGCTAGGGAAACATTTTCTTGGGTGTTACAGACTCGTTCTAATAGACTATGACTCGTGGTCTGAGTCTTGAGAACTGGAGACTGGATTGGTGCTGGACTGAGGACTGACTCGTGGCCTCAATGTACGGCTCGTACAATGAGTCATTTTGTGACAAAAAAGCTGAATTTTCTATTGGTTTCTGTTCTAATTCTGAGATATGATCTAGGGACTTTGGGGGTGTTATAGGCCTGCATACGAAATTCTAAAATCGAACCACAATTGTGTCCCTCATGAGACAAGGATCTCATGCTCAAAAATTGAGCATGATCATCCTCTAATTCAAGTCCCAAAACAGCCCATAAATCAAAGGAAAAATTAGAATTAAAACTAAGGATTAAATTGTAATTTAAACTGGGAACTTACAAATTAACTACGAAAAAATGATCAAGGATCAAGCAAACACCTTTTCCTAGCTCTGAACAATGTTTCCATAAGGTTTTCCAAGCTCAAAATGATCAACTATTAAGGAATTTTGGGTGAAAATAATGAAATGATCAAAGTTTGTGTTTATATATAGCTGCCTCCACTTAAGCGGAGATTTGGCCTCTTAAGTGACTGACCAACTGCTTAAGCGGTGGTCACTGTTTACCCAACCCTCAGATTAAGCGGCTCCCCTTAAGCAAAAGAGAGCCCATCTAAGCAATGGGAGTTGACATCGTCCTCCATCCACATAAGCAGCTCCGCTTAAGCGGCTACACCAGTAAGTTTTTGCTTAGTATAACAAGACTCCGACTGGGTGCTCGAGATTTATTCAGAACCCTTGCATGCAAACAAAATATGCTATCCTACTTGAAAATTGATGAAATTCCCAACAGAGGTTATTTCGACAAAAATATGGGACCCACATCCAACCTTCCATTTTAACCAAAAACCGCTTGATGAAAACGAGTCTAAAAACCTTAGGACCTGAACCAAAGGTCCCCCTAGCCCAAAACTCACATTTTAAAGGTAACAGAGCTGTCAGAATTCTCATCCTTCAAAATATCTAAAACACACTAGAAACTGAAAGTCATGTACCAAAATATCTAACTAGAACAATCTGCGGGTGCAACCTGGAAAACTAGAACAACTAAACTGCCTATGTCCGAAACAAATGGACAAGAGCATAATGTAAGATGACTCATGGCTGCTCGAAAGATGAAACTCACCCTTGAGTCGGAAAGTGATCATTTTCTACAACTAATGTCTCGTTTGAGGAGCTGGAATATGCTTTACACTCAAGAAAAGAAGAGCACACGTAGTATCAGTATAAAGCCACTATGTACTAGTAGGATGATGACCGACTCAAATTAATAAATATGAACATATAACCAAATATTTTTAAACAAGAGGAACCATGTAACTCTTAGCAATTATAGCTTCACTTAGTCTTTCCTCAATAATTAACCAAGTAAATAGAAAAAGCATAGAACAAATATAAATATTCAACCAAGTCAAATACCATGACTCACAACAGTTACCTCAACCTTGTCACAATTTCCTCTTTATTACACTTCAACAATGTCAAGTCAGTTCAAGTATCACAATAGCCCAAACCACTCATGGATCCAAATAACAATAATAATATAACCCGTTTCACTCATGGACGAAAACAACAACCATAATATAGCGCGGTCCACTCATGGAACCGTCAAACTTACTAATACCGTGTATACATATGCTATGGGTCTTATAAATGCCCACTAGTCATGACATGCAAGGGACAAGCTCAATCCATGTACCAAATAACCCAGACAACTAGTGTCTGCCACCCTTTTCTCAAACTAAGTGTTGTACCACCCTTATTCCAATGTCTCCACCCTTATACTCCCAATGATCCACCAATTCTATGATGATCACCTTTACCGGTTCATCTCACCATATCAACCCATATCACAATATGTACAACAACAATATGAGATAATACCACCACACTTGCACTTTAAAATAAGTCTTTTTACACAATCTCATTTCAGGTGATCAAACAACTTGTAAAATTATCCAACAAGTTAAAATTCAACAACATGCATTGCAACAAGTAGATAAATAGGCAGTTAACATGCACACATAAACTAAATTGAGTCTTCAACTACAATTTAACCATCACCTACCTCAATTTAAGCCTCATAATGGTCTAACAAAATTGAACCTTGCCTTTTCTTGCAACCTTGGACTGATTGTGGTCTGAAAACAATAATACAAGCACTAATCAAACAATGCTCTAACAATTTCAAGGATTACAACCTAATCCCATAATCCCAAGGTCAAGAATCATGACCATTCCCTTATTCTATGGTTTTTCTACCTTTATTCCACTTTGATTCTATCAAATTCATGTTTGTAAGAGTGAATTCTAACCATGTAATCAAAACCCATCCACCATTAACCAAAATTTAAGGATTACACCTTATTTTTACTACTTTACACTAGAAAATCAACCTAGGTCAAGTTAATTCCTCCAACATGATCAAAGCCTAGTGATTCTAAGGATTAATCATCGAAAAACTAGTTTAAAAGGTGGATTAACTTATCTCAATGAAGGAATTTGGGTTGGGACTAATGATTTTTTCTTTAAATCTCCCTCTCCTGGTCTTGAACGAATGTGGAATAAAAATATGTTTTTATTATAAAACCTGTATTTAAATATGTGTAGCCTTCTATAACGGCCCAATTCCTGCTATAGCAACCTCGCTATAGCGGGATCTGTCCGCTATGGTGGGACTGACCGACTTTGACTTCCGCTATAGTAGGAATATTCCTGCTATTTCGAGCATGTGGTAGCAACCTACCTCTCACTATAGTAGCCTAGGAGAGGTATAAATTCTGATAGCCCATATTTTTTACCAGTTTTGAAACACACTTCCAGATTTTGACTGCCTAAACTAACCCCTTTACGTCAAATGCTATATCCGGAGTTCTACTAACTTGAATTCACTTTTGAAAGTTGCTATGATCTTCTTAACCTCTGAGCTGTCATATTATGGTCTCAAATCACACAATAAACAACCTATCCATTACCAAATTTAACTAGACCACAACGCACTTGGAATTCTTCCAAGACTAGCCTTGCTTGAAATTTCTAACACTTCATCATGGGAGAATCTTATCCCAAATTTTGGCACACTAGACTATATCGTAGTGACAAAAAAGGTTGTTACAAGAGATACTAACTTACCCACCATTCATCCCTAAATAATAATCAAAAAAAGAGGAAAAGTAACAAGGTAAGTGGTTGAATCCTCAAATTAGTGAAGGTACTTGCTGCGCATATATAACTCAGTCTCCCAAGTAGTTTCCTCAATAGGATGGTTCTTTCAATGGACTTTCACTGATCTAATCTCTTTGGTCCTTAACTTCCGAACATCTCGATCAAGAATAGTTATCGGTTCCTCCTCATAAGAAAGGTTCTTTTTGAGTAACAATGAGTCCCACTTAATTATGTAATCACCATCCCCATGATATTTCTTACGCATAGAGACATGGAACACTGGATGGACTCCTAACAGGCTTGAAGACAATGCAAGCTGTAAACTATCGGATCTACATCATTATTAAGTATCTTAATCATACCGATATACCTTGGGCTAAGTTTGCCCCTCTTACCAAATTGCATAAATCCCTTCAATGGGGAACCCTTCAACAATATATGCTCACTCGGCTTAAAGTACATGACTCTTACCTTGTAGTCGGCGTATTCTTTCTGTCTACTTTGGGATACCAACAACTTATCCTAGATGAACCTCACTTTCTCTTGAGCTTCTTTTACTAAGTCTGTACCCAAAGGTTTCACATCACCTACCACGAACCAACCTATGGGTGATCTACATTTTCTCCTATAATAAGCTTCAAATGGGGACATCTCGATGCTAGAGTGATAATTGTTATTGTATGAGAATTCACACAATGTAAGAACCAATCCCAATAACCTCTAAAATCAGCAACACATGCTCGTACCATATCCTCAAGTACCTGTATGGTCCTCTCAAATTGCCCATCAGTCTGAGGATGAAATGCAATACTAAGGTCAAGTTTTGTGCCCAACTCCTTATGCAATAGCTTGTTCCAAAATTTAGAGGTAAATAGCATACCCTTATAGGATATGATGGATACTAGCACCCCAATCAATCTCAGAACCTCCTTGGCATAATCTTGGTTATCTTATCTGAGTTGTATTTCACCTTAATCAGAATAAAATGAGTAGACTTTGTTAGCCTGTCAACAATGACCCAAATTGAGTCATACTATCCCAAGGTCTTAGGATGACCAACCACAAAATCCATAGCAATCCTCTCCCATTTACACTCAAGAATGGGCATCCTCTGAAGCAAACATGTAGGCCTTTGATGTTCATACTTCACTTGCTGGCAATTCTGATAATTGACCACATACTTTATTCTATCCATCTTTATTTGGGGCCACCAGTAGAGTTTTCTCAAGTCAAGATACATCTTTATCGCACCAGGATGTATAGAATATCAGGAACCATGAGCTTCTGTAAGTAAACTCAGAATCATATCATCCATACGATGCGTACACATGCCCTCTCACCCTCAACACACCACCAACATCAAGTATGGCATTTGGGGCCTCAATACACACCATTTTATTTTGAACCTTATTCAACTTTGCATCCTCAAATTGCTCAGCCTTGATTTGATCAAGGAATGTTGACCTCACCTCAACACTAGACAACACTCCATCCCTTTCAGATTCACCAAACTGTATAAACCCCGTTGCTAGAGTTTGGATTTCTATAGACAAAGGTTGTCTTGCCACTCAAACAAGCCAAACTACCCATACTTATAGATTTTCAGCTCAATGTGTCTGCCACCACATTAGCCTTTTCTGGATAATACTGGATGGTCATATCATAATCTTTTAGTAACTCTATCTACCACTTCTGCCTCAGATTTAAATCCCTTTGAGTGAAAATATGTTGTAAACTATGATGGTCATCACACTTAAAACATAAAGGTAGTGTCTCCATATCTTAAGTGCAAAAACCATTTATGCCAGTTCCAAGTCATGAGTTTGATAATTCCTCTCATCAGGCTCCAATTGCCTTAAACCATAGGCAATCACATTCCTGCCATTATCAACACAGCACTTGAGCCTGAACGTGAAGCATCATAAAACACTATAAAATCCTTACCTTTAACTAGCAAAGCAAGGATGGGAGATATTAAAAGATACTTGAGCTTTTGAAAGCTCTCTTCACACTTCTCAGACCAAACAAATGGTACCTCATTTTGTGTCAGTCTTATTAAGTGAGTAGAAATAGAGGTAAAGTTCTTGATAAATCTCTGATAATAGCTAACAAGACCCATAAAACGTAGAATTTCAATAACAGAGTTAGGTAGCCCAAATTTTACCAACCTTAATCTTCATAGGATCGACCATCACCCTCTTTTCAAAAACCACATGCCCCAAGAAGGACACAGATGACATCCAAACTCACACTTAAAGAATTTAGCATAAAGTTGCTTCTCCTTTAAAATACCCAAGACTATGCAAGTTACTTATATGATCCTTCTTACAGTTGTAGTAAACCAAGATGTCATCAATAAATACAATCGAAAACTAATCCAAGAAAGATTTGAATATAACATTAATCAAAATCATGAATGTTGTAGGTGCATTATTCAACCCAAAGGACATCCACTAAGAATTGGTAATGCCCATAACGAGTCCTGAAAGTTATTTTTAGGAAGATTCTCAGGTCGGATCCTTAACTAGTGATGCCCTGACCTCAAATCTATCTTGGAGAACACTGAAGCACCCTACAACTGGTCAAAAAAATCATCTATTCGGGGTAATAGGTACTTATTCTTGATGGTAACCTTATTCAATTATCGATCTATACACATTCACATGCTACCATCCATTTTCTTAACAAACAATAATGGAGAACCCCGAGGTGAAACACTAGGATGAATGAATTCCTTATCAAGTAACTCCAGGAACTGAGTCTTAATCTCTCTCAACTTAGCTGGACCTATCCTATAGGAAGGAATAGAGATTGGGGGAGTGCCCGACTCCAAATCAATGTAAAAGTCAATTTCCCGATCTGAAGGCATAGCAGGCAAGTCGGTGAAAAATACCTCCTAAAATTTAGACATACAGGATCTGAATCAATAGAGGGGACCTTTGCACTAACATCCTTAAGATGTTCCAAAAAGGCCGAAGACCCATTCCCCGCTAGCTTTTTAGCACGAATAAAGGAAATTATTTTCACAGGACCAAACTTATAAACACTTTTCCATTCTAACTTATCCATCGTCGGCATATCTATGGTCATGGTATTAGTATTATAATTCAGCACAACATGATACGGGGACAACCATGTCATACCCAGGATGATATCAAAATCAAGCACATCCAAAATCACTAAATTTACCCAAGTCTAAAAACCTATAAACATAATAGAACAAGCACGATACAATTGAGTTACTACAACAGAGTCTCCAACAAGAGTAGATACATACATAAGTGATTCAAGCATATAAAAAACCATGCCTAAACCCAAGACAAATTTAATAGATACATATGAATAACTGGAACCCAGATCAAACAAGACCATAGCCATTCTGTCAGAAATGAGAATAGTAGTTGTAGTGATTGCATTAGAATAATCTGCCTCAAATTTTCCTATAAAGGCATAGCAATAAGCTCTATCATCGATCTGAGCAACCTTTCTAGCAGGCTGTATACCACCCCGACCTACATTACCACCACCTTAATTTCTACCACAGCTACCCTAATAACCACTATGCCCACCCTGTGGATGACCTCTACCACCACCACCACCAATCTACCAGCTGGAACCATAGCTTTGTGATCTGCCCAAATTACACCTCTCATAAGAAGTATAAGCACTTGTTATCAAATATATAATCCAGCAAAGGTTCGGGTCGAATCCCATAGGGAATATGATGAAAACAAAGTTTTTTGTGAGTTAAATGACTTTTACTCTACGATTTTCGTAAAATAAGGGTTTGTAGAAAACATTTGGTATCAATCTTCCATTTCTTATAACCAACGATTATCAAATTTCATAGAATATAGATTAATATAGAAGTCAAACTAGGCTTTTGTTCACCATGGCGTCATAACACTTTTGGGTCAATAATGGTACTAAATTCCTCTAATTAATGTGATGCAAGGCAATTGATTTCTAATATGCATCTAAATGTCTCTCAATCTTATTAGATGACTGTCACCTTAATTCTTTCAAACATAAAGAGATGAAAATAAGAAACTCAATTTTAGCCTCAAGTTGTTTAATCTTTGTTATAGCATTACCCATTTGGGAACTCTAAATCCTTGTTGTTAAACCTTTTTCTCGATTTTAACCTCTTATTTCAAGCAAGTTAAACCTAGGGCTTGTTCTAATGTTTGCAACCATTAAAAAGCTTTTAAGATGAAAAATTAGCAATACATACACAATTATTAGTAAAATCTAAACCGAAATCATCCTTAAATATGTTATTTTGCCATGGATCCCACAACCCTAGTTATGGGGTTTTAGCCACTCATCATCTTAGAAGAAAGAATGATTATTGAAAACATAAATAAATTTACCCTTTCAATAGATGAATTCAAAATCAACTTGTCTTCCAAAAATCATCCAAAATCACTAAAAAACCAAGAGAAGATAAATACAAGCATATACTGAGTTCAATGTAACGTAAGAAGTAACAAATGGCCTAGTAGCAATTATTGATAGTACAAGGAAATTTGGATTCAAAATAAAACTCAAAATTTTCCTACTCACGTGTGACGATGAGATTGAAGTCGGGCACACGACTGATGACTCGTAAGTGTTGGTCATCACTTGAGTCCCACTTGGTACAGTTTCTATTTATGATTGACGGCCTATGGTAATGGCTTTTCACACTATGGTGGCTCCTCACCTTGGGTCATCACTTCACTTGTGCTAACTTTCAATTTTATCAAGCCCAACAAAATGAGAGATAAGTCGTCACTTGGCTGACGTCTCATCACTTTGGCCTTCACTACTACTTTTTAGCTTAGTTTCTCCTGTACTTATTGCCTTTTTCTGAACACTAAAGGTGAAAAATGATTAAAAACAACACAAGTTGCTTAAAAGCTTACAATAATTCCTATTCAAAAGCCTCAAATGTACCGTCACAATGCCAGCACATCAACACCCTTAACTTAGAACATTAGTTTGTCCTCAAATAACTAAACAATACTATACTATGCAAATAACACGATTTTAAGGAACAACACAGCAGTCATAATAATTACACTCAACCCCATTAGTTTAAAACAAGATGGCATACATGGAGTATTTATCAAACTAACCAACAAGGATCCATGATTGGCATTACAATACAAACAGGTAACATTGTATACACATATAGCAGAAAACCTAACAACTAGCAGTTAACAGTGTTATCCAAATGCCCTTACTACAAAGAAACCCCACACACAAGATATCAAATTAATTAGGGACTGAAATCAAATGTCTCACTCTCACAATGAGTTTCAAATAATGCACATACGATGCCATAGGCTTGACCTTACTATTCTACTTTAATTCTTCAGAAAGTTGACTAGAATCACTATAGGACTTTTCGTGGCTTGCTATGAAGGATTGGGTACAGGTAGGATACAATTTAAGGATTAGTGACTTAGCTCCCCTTGTTATTAAGGGACTCTTATTTCCACTTAAAATAGATGTTCCGCGCTTATTCACCCTTTTTTACCAATTATTCCCATTCCTGAATGTAGCAACTCTTTTGATTTGACTTTCTTTTTATCGTTCTTTTTCTATCTTTTTCATTCTTTTTCTTTTTCTTTCACATTGCTCACATCCACTAGTTCTTCTTTATGAACACACGATCTTTTAATACCTTATTTCATTTATTATACGCCTCTACAGTAGCCACCCTCAACTTAGACGATTTACCTAAGTTAAGGTACACGATTTCCAAGGAGGGACCAGGTCCAAAACAGAGGTTTAAACATAAAAAAGAGTAGGTGAAGGGCTATTGAATAAAATAAGGTCTAATCAGCTCAAAACAGGGATCAAGGGATTTATTTACATTATTTGGATGGTTTTTTTAGGCTAAGTGGATTAGATTCAAAGAGGACTTGTGATCCTTTCCTAACCAACCAACTTACAACTTAGTAGAATAGCCCTGGAAAATTCTAGATGCATGCATAAAGTAAGAAAAGATGTAAAATATCTCACACACTCTTGGCATGGAATGGCACAATACACCACTACCTATCGGATTCTTATTCAAGCTTAAACAATAATTATCAAATTCATATACCACAAATGAGATGCACAAATCTACAACAGTCAATTTATCAAAACAGAACCATACACATACACAAAATTATTGATAGGTCCTTATTTTTTAAAACAAATGACTGTTATATATTCCCTAACCTTTTTTTTCTTACACAATACAAAACAACAACTGAAAATAATATAAACATGTCAGCTTTACTAGATAGCATATGAGGGAAAAGAAAAACGACAATAAAAACCCTCTTGTGGACATAGGTAACCCCACCCCTATCAAAAAGTTATGCATTGTCCCTAATGCATCAGTACTAAAATGATAAGGTACTAGAGAAAGGAAGTACCTATGGCTCCCTAGGTACTTGTGTCATGTAATATAGAGTGGGCTGCACATCAGCCACAATATCATTAGTAGTGGCACCAGGAATGACCTACGCACTCAATGTAATAGTTGGTGGAGCAGAAGACTCCACACTTAATGCAGCAAAACCAGATGCCCCAGGTGGAACACTATAGGAGGCTCCTACAGCTCGAATCTGCAATGCTTCTTCTTGTGGTTCTTAGGCTACTTTTTCTTTCTTTATTGCTTCTTTTAGATCTTTTCTTTATTATTTTTTCTTTCTTTTCTCCGCATTTTTAGGGTCATGTTTGTCTCTTATTTTCCTATTACTCTTGCCTTTGTCTTTGAGAGGATTACTTATCAGATCACACAAGGTTTCTTCCTTTTCTTCTGACTCTTCATCATCCAGAGTTTGGAACACCAAGACGGGTTTGCTTTGTAGTGCAGTGATGTCTGCTCGGGCCTTTGCAAATTCAACTTCAAACTTAGCCAAATTTGGTACATCCATGGGTGTCAGTCTCTCATTTATCTGACCCTCCATGTCATCAATATGATAGTGGAGGCTAGCATATGGAACTAAAGCATCTTTTATTGGTCGGTTCATAAATGATTCAAACTATTCAGAAAAAAGCTTCAACTGCCTGTCAAACATTTAACCCTACTTAACTTACTTCTTGAAATTGTAAGGAGTAAGTGCATACTCTTATATCTAGGTTATAGCATTCGGAGTGTCTATAGTCTCAGCTGTAGGAGCAGTGCCTGCAGTAGAAGTAGTAGGTAGAGCTGTAGAGACAGCTAGCTGCATACCTGAGCCAGAACCTGCAGCCTCTAAAGTAGCATGTAGGTCTCTAGTAGTCTGAGTATCAACTCCACCACCGGTATGTTTGCTCAGTCATAATCTTGATTTTTATTCATCTTTAGATCTCTCAAAGTTATGTGTCTTTGTTACAGCTATTTCTATATTAATCTATGTTAATACTGGAAAATGGGCCTCCTCTTATAATTGTGTGATAACTCATGGTAATTGGTAGGAGGTGTTAGGCTTTGTAGCTCGTATCCTTATTTTGTTAGCTATGATCTCCCCAAAGTTAAGCTTCAACCCAAACATCAAGCGTGCTACTAAACTACTCGATTATCAACTAAATTATTGTCGGCTCCCATCTGCATCAACCTAAGTCTCTCCAGTGCCCACCAGAATTTGGCTACAAATGATAAAGTAGCCTTGCTAATCCTTATGTTGTGATTTTTCATCCACTTAGTTTCTCCTTTAGTTAGTACATGTGCTAACCACGGACGTTGATTAGATTTGTCATTCATCTTGTGGTAAAATTTTAGAGTGCTAGTTGGTGGCACAAAATCATCTTCATGCGAGAATTGGTTGATTGTTCGCTCAAAAATATCCACCGGAACTCCCAATCTGGAACCTTGGCAAGGTTTGGTAACTCAGTAATTTTCTACCTCTTTTTGCAACTGATCTCCAGAGTGGCAGTATAATTGGTGTAGAATTCATGCACCATCGCTGGGTAATACTTCCCAGGGTTTGTGCTAATCCATCCCAATTCATATTGATTGAACTATTTCTCGATCTTAGGATACTCCACTAGCCACAAAGTAATTATCCATACCTCCTCAGCTAGTGTTCTCTTCGTACTATACTTTCCAGTAGAAGAGAGACCATCTTGATAGATTTTATCTACTCCTTTTACTTTCCATTGGACACTATCCCTGATCCCCAGATTTTTGCTCTTGATCATATCACCCCATACTAGTTCAGGGTCTCTTTTTGGATTGGTAGTAGTTTCAGTGTCACCCTCAACTTCATCCTTTGAACTAGTACTTTGCATGCTAGACTCACTTCCTGTCAACATAGCTCCCTCATCAGACTAGGGAGGTAGTGCTTCTTGTCTTACACTCTGCCTAGTTCTATAACCTCTGGCCTCTGTTTACTCGACCTCATGTTCCAATTCATTAATTAATTTATGGGTCGATGTGGCCTTGCCGGATCTCTTAGTTGCACCACCACGCGTAGGTTCAAACTTTGGAGGCATTGGTACTTGTAGAGGAATGATGTTAACTTGGAACAATAATGGACAAGCAAAAAGAAGTTTAAAAATTTACTATGTATTTACAAGCTTGATGACTTGAGGTGATAGCTTGTCACAGGTGTGATGTATCATCACTTCTTGTCGTCAGGCTTAATAGTATCTAACCTCAATGTGATGAAGTGAGGTGATGGATCATCACAAGTGTGATGGCTCATCAGTCCTTGTCGTCAGCCTTAGACAGATTGATGCCCAGATTTCTCATAGTTGACAACCCAAGGTGACTGCTCATCATAAGAGTGAAGGCTCATTGGTCCTTGTCGTCAACCTTAAATAGATTGTACCATAAATTATTTAGAGTTGATGACCTGAGGTGATGGCTCATCATAGGTGTGATAGCTCGTCACTCTCATTATCAACTCAAATAGATTATATTATAAGCATGAGTGAGCAGCTATCTTGAAAATTATCAACACTCTATTATATGATTGAGATTATAGGCTCAAACGAGGTGTAAATCTCATGGTAGAATAGAGTGTTCATGATTTTCAATCGGACAGAGGATTACGCAGAATTCACCTCGATGAAGTTGGTGGGCAATCATATTTTTCATATGATTTTGCAGATTTAATGAAGAATATGTTAACCTCCAAATCTACAAATTACTCACTTATTTAAACCCAACCAAAATGGGGTCACCTTAATCTCCAATTAGAGGATGAAATATTAAATTATTTAACATACCTTGGTGAAGATTCACTTATGCCAAACACAAGAATTTAAATTAGGCCCTAATCTTTTCACACGGTATGCACAGTCTGAGGGTGAGTTTAGGTGTTGGTGAAGCTTGGACTATCTGGGTAATTTATATCAAAGGAGAAGATGTAGTGATGGGATGTTGGGAGGAGAAGAACATGGGGGAAGTAATTGGGTATGAATTTAAGAGGTAGCTATGAATTTTAAAGGTTTTAATTTAAACCATCCCCCTTTTAATCGATTTAGGTGGATCGGGTTTAGGGTTTTGGATTGGGTTGGTTTGGGCTATGTTGGTCGAGTTGGATTTTATTGGTTAGGTTTTAGGGGTTGAGAGTTAATTGGGTAAAGTAGGTGGGGTCAGTTAAATAGAAAAATAAAAGCAGTTACCTAGGCCCCGACGTTAGTTGATAGCTTATCAGTTGGCTGACGGCTCATCAGTGTTGCCGTTAGCATTAAATAGTTTAACCCATCTTGACTCAGCATGTGACGAAAGGGTGTGATAAACTTCACATGGCTGATGGCTCATTGGTGAAGCCATAAGCCTTAAGTAGTTTAACCCATCTTGACTCACCAAGTAACAGCCAAGAGTGACAGCCCATCACCTACTTGACGAGACGTCAGGTAGACCGTCACCCTTATCCAGAATATAACTTTCCACGGTCATTTGTGATAACTTGAGATGACTAGACGTCACTCATGTCATCACTTCAAACAATTATCAACAGCTCTTTTTCTCTTAACCTGCACATGTCAACACATACATTAACCATGTTCAAGAATACAAATTACTCTAAAGATTATGGTACAACAACAAAATATGGGTTGCCTCCCATTAGCACTTGATTTAACATTGTGGCATGACTCAACTATCTTGATTACTTAGACTTCATTAAGATACACCAATACTAACACTTTACCTCCTCTAGGACTCGATGTATTATTTTACCCATTGTTCGTTCACTTTGAAAAGCTCTCCATCCTTGTTCTCCAATTCAACATATCCGGATGGAAATACTTGAGTAACTTTGAACAAACCCGACCATTTAGATTTCAACTTACCCAAAAACAACTTTAGCCTTAAATTGAACAGTAGAGCCAAGTCTCCGACATTGAATTCTCTTTTCTCAATTCTCTTATCATGGTATAGTTTCATTTTCTCCTTATAGAGGGCAACCCTCTCATAAGCTCACAGCCGAACTTCATTGATCTTATTCAATTGTTCCAACCTCAAATCTGCAGCATCGCTCTAACTCAGATTTAGCTTTTTGAGCACCCATAGGGCCTTTTGCTCAAGCTCCACTGGCAAGTGACAAGCTTTACTGAAGACAAGTTGATAAGAAGACATAGCGATTGGCATTTGAAACATTGTTCGATAAGCCCATAATGCATTATCAAGTTTGCGGGCCCAATCACTTGATTGGCATATACTGTCTTAGCTAATATCATTTTGATTTCTTGATTTGATACCTCCACTTGCCCACTAGTTTGTGGATGATGGGGGTAGCTACCTTGTGTTGCATCACTCTGTATTTATCTAGAGTTGTACGGAACACCTTGTTGCAAAAAATGTGACCACCCATCGTGTATGATCATTTGTGTCCCAAATCGAGAGAAAATGTTCTTTTTCAAGAACGCAACCATACTCTTACCTTCGTTGTCTGCCAAGGCCATAGCTTCCACCTATTTTGATACATAATCCACAACCACCAAGATTTACTTGCGGTCATAAGAACACACAAATGGGCTCGACAAGGGCAATGCCATATACATTAAATAACTCAACTTCCAGAACTGTGGACATAGGCAATTCCTACCTCTGAGAGATAAATCCTTGTCGCTGGCACTGATCGCATGCCTTGACAAAGTCTTGGGTGTCTTTGTGGATGTTGGGCTAGTAGTACCCACATTGTAGTATCTTTCGGGGTTGTACGATCACCCGCATAATTCCCCCCCACTGGGGAAGAATGACAAGCTTGCACAATGCTCAACATCTCTACTTTTGGTACACATCTCCCAATTATATTGTTAGCACGTGCACATAATAGATATGGCTTATCCCAAAAGAAATTGCTTACATTATGGAGAAACTTTTTTCTTTGATGAAAAGTTAGTTTTTCCGTTATCACATCACTAACAAGATAATTAGCAAAAACAGCATACAAAGGCCAACTCATAAGCAACCTCCCTAACTGTCTGAAGTATCTAAAAAGTTCCAATATACCTCAGGCTAAGCTTGCCCCTCTTTTAGAACCTCATCACGCCCTTCATAGGTGACATACGAAGGAAGGCTTGATCACCAATCCCAAACTTCAAGGCATGAAGTTTGCAGTCAACATAACTCTTTTGTCTACTCTGGGTTGCCTGAAGCCTATCCTGAATCACCCAACCTCTATCCAAAGACTAACGAAGCAAGTCGGTACCACGGGTCTATCCTCGGAAGTCTCAAACAAACTAATTGGAGATCGATAACACCTACCATACAACGCCTCAAAAGGTGCCATCTCAATACTCGAATGGTAGCTATTATTATAAGCAAACTCTGCTAAGGCTAAATACTACTCCGCTCCTACTGACCTTCAAAGTCCATAACATACACACAGAGCATATCCTCCAAAACCTAAATAGTTTGCACTGACTGCCCGTCGGTCTGGTGGTGGAAAGTTATGTTAAGGTCAACCTGGGTACCCAACTCCTCCTGAAAAGTCCTCTTGAAGATAAAAGTGAACACTAAGCCTCTATCTAAAATAATAGACACAGGTACCCCATGAAGATGAACTATCTCTCAAACATAGATCCGAGACAACCTATCGGCACTAAAGGAGACTTGAATAGGGATGAAATGAGCCGATTTGTTCAATAGATCCACGATGACCCAAATGCTGTCAAAACCACGAGACGTACAAGTCAACCCACTCAAGAAATCCATAGTGATCCACTCCTACTTCCACTCAGGAATGGGTAATATCTAAAGCAAACAACCTGACCTCAAATGGTCAGCCTTTACCTGCTGACAACACAAGCAACAAGCTATAAAGTCGGCCACATCCTTCTTCATACCACCCCACCAGTAATGCTTCTTTAGATCATGATACATCTTTGTCACCGCTGGATGATAGAATATCTGGAACAATGCACCTCCTCCAAATCAACCTCATCCATCCACTAACTCTCAACACACAAACTCAGCCACCGATCCTCAACACACCATCAGAATCAAGAGATGTCGCCTTAGCCTCACCACTCAACACCTTATCATGAATCACCCTTAAGCTATCATCATCAAACCTGTGAGCTCGAATCTACTCCATCAAAGAAGATCCAGCATCAACAAAGTCTAATACATGTCCGGGTGTCGAAATGTCATGCCTAACGATCTGGTTAGCGAAAGACTGAACCACTAAGGCTAAAGGTCACTCCTGAGTAAAGAGGTGAGCTAAACTCCCCTTATCAATCGACTTCTGACTCAAGGCATTTGCAACCTCGTTAGCCTTACCCTGATGATAGAAAATAGTGAGGTCATAATCCTTAAGCAACTCAAGCAAACGCCGTTATCTCATATTAATATCTCACTGGGTGAAGAAGTACTGTAGGCTTTAATGATCCGAGAAGATCTCATAACGTACTCCATACAACTAATGCCTCAACAACTTCAACACAAACACAACAGCAGCCAACTCTAAATCATAGGTAGGGTAATTCTTCTCATGAGGCTTCGACTGATGAGACTCATAAGCAATCACTTTACCATCCTGCATCAACACAACACCAAAACTAACACTAGAAGCATCACAAAACACGATAAAATCCACACCCTCCTTGGGCAAGGTCAAGATAGGAGCCGAAGTCAACAACTCTTTGAGCTTTTGAAAGCTCGCCTCACAAGCATCCGACCACTAAAAGGTAACCTTCTTCTGAGTCAACTTGGTCAAAGGAGCACAATAGACAAGAAACTCTCAACAAAACACTGATAATAACCTGCCAAAATAATGAAACTCCTAATCTCGATAGGAGAAGTAGGTCTAGCCTAATCACGAATTATCGCTATCTTGGCCGGATCAACCATAATACCATCCTTAGTCACCATATGACCCAAGAAAGAGATAGAATCCAACCAAAACTCACACTTGGAGAACTTGGCATACAACTTTTAATCACGCAATTTTTAAAGTACAGTCCTCAAGTGTCTCACTTGATAGGCCTCACTCTTGGAATAAACCAACATATCATCTATAAATACAATCATAAAGGAGTAGAGATACAATCTAAATACCTGATTCATTTACTCCATGAACGTTGTTGGGGCATTGGTCAACCCGAAAGACATGACCAAGAACTCATAAAGATTGTATCGAGTTCGAAAATCCATCTTCAGGACATTTGAATCTCTAATCTTCACGTGGTGATACCCGGATCTCAAATTAATCTTAGAAAACACGGAAGCACCCTAAAGTTGGTCAAGCAAATCATCAATACGAGGAAGAGGATACTTATTCTTAACCGTCACTTTGTTCAATTACTGATAGTCGATACACATATGCATAAAATCATCCTTCTTCTTCACAAACAATACAGAAGCACCCCAAAAAGATACACTGGGTCTAATGAACCCCTTTCCCAACAAATCCTACAACTGCTCTTTCAATTCTTTCAACTTAACCGGGGACATCCAATAGGGAGGAATGGAAATGGGCTTGGTGCTCGACTCTATATTAATATCAAAATTAATGTCACGAATCGGAGGCATACCAGGAAAATCCATAGGAAACACATCCATGAACTCGTAAACAACCCGAATAGCATCCAGAGGAGGCGGTCAGGAAACACTAGTATCACGAACATAACCCAAATAATACAAGCACCCTCTATCTACCATGCAGTGAGCACGTAGAAAAGATATAACTCCCTTCAGACCTAAATTAAGAGTACCCTTCCAAGCTAACATTAGCATACCCGGTGTAGCTAAGGTCACGATCTTAGCATAGCAATCCAAAATAGCATGATAGGGAGCGAACCAATCCATACCCAATATAACATCAAAATCAACCATATCTAGGATAATCAAGTCTACCTAAATCTCACGCCCTGCAAAGGTAACAACACAAGATCGATACACTCAATCCACCATTAAAGAATCTCCTATGGGGGTAGATACATAAAGAGGCATAGCAAGGAGCTCACAGAAAGCAACAAAACTAGAAGCACAATATGTAGACACATAGGAGAATGTAGCCCCAGGTTCAAATAACACGAAAGCAGATCTGTAGCAAACTAGGATGATACCTGTAATAACTACATCAGAGGCCTCTACCTCAGGTCTCCTGAGTATAGCATAACGTTGTCCACGTCTGCTCCCAGACTAAGCAACCCTACATCCACTGCCATGATCTTCCCTACCTCTACTTTGACCACCTCTAGCACCACTCCTACCACTCTGTGAACCACCTCTGACTGCAAAAATAGGAGTAGGGAAAAAATGAAGCTGAGAACCCTACTAGGCAGGACCAAACACATGTTGAGGACAAACCTTAGTCAAATGACCAACCTTCTCACAAACAAAGTATCCTCTATAGCCTGACTCAATCTAAGGGGAACATATAAACTAGAATGACCACCCTAAGCCAAAGAACCAAAACTGGAACCACCACTCGCATGACCTGATGCCTGGCTACCTAAAATCGCAGAACCTGAAGGCCCACTACCTTATCACTGTAAAGTGTCCTAAGCTTTCCTACCATGATAACCACGGGGACCTCTACAAGAGAAATCTCTTCCTCAGGAGGAGCGACTACTAAACTCACTTAGCCGGTGCACTTTTTCGGTGCCTCCCTGAGTAGCCTGGGTAATAGAATCGGTCAACTTGGCATGCTCACCAATACTCTTAAGAGAAGACTCTGAAACAACCATCTGGACAGTAGCCAACTGATAGGAACCATCTAGCCCCTTAACAAAATTTCAATTCCTCTCTGGCTCTATGGAGAAACTGGCATTTATATATTTGGATAGGGCATGAAAGTATGCCTCATACTCGGCAATAGACATGGAGCCCTACTCCAAGTGATCAAACTTATCCCACATCTAATCTCTTAAACTCTATGGAACAAACCTCTCTAAAAAGGCCTCAGAAAACTGAGCCCAAATTATAGTAGGCGAACCTAAAGGTCTACAACTAGATAGAGACCTCAAATGATCCTTGGCCATATTCGTCAACTGATAGGTAGTATAAGCAACTCCGTGAGACTCCAGGGATCCAAGATTATGTAACTTATCTTGGCATTCAATCAGAAACTCATAGGCATACTGGCCAATCGCCCCACTGTACTTGGGAGGAGCCAAGCGAATAAACCTCCCAAACCTCTTCTTTTCATCAGAAGACATCACTGTACTTGAAACAACTGGAAGAATAGTAAGTCTAATAGGAAATGAATTCACAAGTGGGGGTACCATAGATGATGGTTGTACCCTTGAAGTAGGAACACCATAAGCAGATACTGGTATAGATAGCGGAATATCACCCAAAGTCTGAGAAACACCCGATACACTCAAAGAAACACTATCCAAGGGACTCAAAAGACAAATCAACAAATCCTAAAGCACTGGGGTATCAACTGAACCCTGTGGGACCTGAGCTGGTTCCAAACCCCCTGTCTGATAGTCATTCCTGGCACATACAACCTCAAGCTCGGGAGAGGCCTCTCTAGTATATCCTCTGACTAGGACTGCTCCTCGTTTCTGTCCTCTACCTCTAGGTCAACCATGACCCATGCCTCATCCTCGGACCAAAAATCTCATATCAGGTGCAGGCTCAGCAACCCTAGCATCTCTGGACCTAGTCCTCACCATCTGCACCAAAAAAATAGAATACAAGTTTAGAAAATTGGTGTGAACAACCTGCATGATAAGGATTCAAATTAGAGAATTTTTTCCTAAAGATATCTTATAGTCTCTGGAAGATAGATAAGAACGTCTACGTACCGATCTATGGGACTCTAGTATACATCTTTCTCTAACACTTTTGAGATCGGTAAACCTAGCGCTCTGATACCAATTTGTCACTATCCAAAAGTTGAGGTCATGATGGCACTTATCTCGTCCCAGCCTCGATAAGTAAACCAAGTTCCCAATAATTAAGAAAGTTTGAAAAAAGTTATAAAACAGGACAAGACAAGACTTATAGAATGAAGTCAGTCCACATACATAGATTAATGCAAAAGTCTAAACAAAATACGTAACTATCCCCAGAAACTGGTATCATAAGTACAAGATCATCTAATAAAAACCATAGCCAAAATTGAAATATACATAAGTCTGTCTCTAAATTAAAATAAAGATGTCGAAACATAAGAGAAGGTCTGGGGTCAACTCTGATCATCCTAGAGCATATCAGTACCTCAAAATCTTAGACTCTGTAAGCATGAACTCAACTACCATATGTAGTGCTTGTACTTGGATTTGCACCAAAAGGACACAGTAGGGGTGAGTACGGTTCACTTGTACTCAGTAGGTATCATAAGACGACTGAGCAAAGAAGAAAATAATACAACTCTACAAGTAAAGAAATACTATGAGCACGTCACCTGTAAGCAAAAAAGTTCCTAAACAGTAGCTCACACTGTCTCCACTAAAAGTTCTAATATATATATCACTAAAGAACGAGTAGCAGCAGATATAATCAATCAAGTACAGAAACTAAATAAACGCTAAGAATATGAAAACCACACAAGAATCCATATGAAATGCAATGCAATGAAGATGGGATAATGATGAATAGTTTTAAAGCCATTGTATGACTTTCTATATACACCTACCGAGCTTCAGTGCTCCCAAGATAGGACCCATGGGGGTTCGCAACCCGTATACCTATCTCATAATCTCAATCTACCTCTCTGGCTAATATTCACTAATCAAGGTTTATAAAGTATTTCTCATATCTCAATCAACCCGAGCGGCACATCCCTCGGTCTAGGCATTTTTAAAAGTGCCTTATTTTCTTTCAAAATTAGTATTTCTCTGTGGTACCAATGTTTCATGAATATGAATGTATGAGATAAGGATGTAATGCTCACAACCAATCAGTATAAAGATGATAATCCCTTCAATACACCTAAGAGTAAGCACAGAATCAACTCAATGTGTCAATAATCAAAATCTCAATATCTCATTGGGCACCATCGAAAGATTAGTCATGTAGGACATTATTAATATTATATCAAATCCTCAATTCGGGTATTTCCATCATGATAAAGGCCAACAATGCTCAATAAGGCCTATAATATTTATCAAGCCCTCGCACAGCATCACATTAAGAATAAAGCAATTAAGTGCACAAATAAGGCCAATGATGTTAAATAAAGCCCCCACTCGGGGAACACGCAACATATAATATCACAAATCAATGACAACAGCAATATAAGCCCCCACATGGGCATCACGCAATATATATAACTCAAAAACAATTTCCACAGTTATTTTCCCCAACCCATCGTATGCTTTACTTATTTATTAACTACCCAGCCCAGTTTGAAGAAAGTTAAGCTATAACATACCTCAAAGCGTCGAAATCTAAGCCTAGAGTCCTTCAACATAGAGTTTTCCCTTTTTGAATAGTATCAAAATCAACTAGAACATAAATATACAACATCTATGCATTCAAAGGAAGCTAATGATATGCATATCGACTAATTTTAAGACGAGTCCAAAACGGACTCAGAAAATGAGTTTAAAAATTAAAGGCATAATACCGAAATTTTATTTTTAAAATACATTTCTCAAGGTTATAGGAGTCTATAGTGAAAAAGACATGCGAAAATGATTTGAAAATAAGGTCCAAATTGAAGAAAAACTATTTTTATGTTTTACAGTAAAAATCCTCAAAATCCATTTTGAATCAAGATTATAGAGTGTTTTCAATGATATAATTAATGTAAGATAATGAAAATAAGGTTTTGGAGCTTACCCAATCTCAAATGGTGATGAAAACCCTAAAAATCGTCCAAACCCGAAGATCAAAGGTCAAAAAATGGTAAAAATTTGTGAATTGGGGTTTATATAACAGCGATGGCCACTTAAGTGGCTAACTGACCGCTTAAGCAACCACCACTTAAGCGACTTAAAGGTCACTAAAGCGACCAAGCTACTTAGGTCGGCCATTTCTTAAGCGATCGAGTGCAGCTAAAGTGGACGCCGCTTAAGCGGATGCACCAGATATCAGCAAGTGCTTAGTTTGTGCAAGTCAAAAATACTTCGAACGGACCTTCGGGATTTATTCAAGACCCCATAGAAACAAACCACCTATGCTACCAGGCTATTTTTGACGTTTCAGACTCAGTGGCAATGCCAATTTTTGAAAAAGGATCGTTTTCAATAAATTAACCCACAGGACCGCCCTAAAGCTTTTTTAACTAGTTTCCACAACGAGAGTTGAAATGCAATGTAAAGGTCTCGAACCTAAACCGACCATGCTACTAACCCAAATTCGATATTCCAGATCCAATGGAACTGACCAAATCTCCATCTAGCACTCAGAACATCAAATATTGACCGAAGTCAACTATAGAACTTTCAAAGCATCTAAAAACCACAAACTCTCCGAAAAGCCTCCTGAAGGCATTTGAAATCGTGCCAACCATCCCCACACCTAAAAATTAACATGTAGCAACTATGAAAAAGGGTAAAATAATGAAATCACATAAAAGTAAAATCTTACATAGCACGTCATTACAACATATCTGAAGTGATCATTACTTAATGAGATAGAATATCTCTAACCATTAAAGATGGCTATGAGTATATGATTCGTGTGCATAATATTTAAGTCTTTGTATCACTTCTTCAAGTATCCTTAATGAACTTGTTGGTTTGCTTATCCATATGCAGATTATACAAGTCTCAATATCTGAAAAGTCAAGAGTATTATAACTCTATATCTTTCTAACTTCTTTATTTTTCTTAATGGACATAAATCCAAATCTCCTATACATAGAAGAAGCAGAATACATTCAAATCACTAATCACTTTCCTTTATTCCAGTACCAATGCACATGGCTAGGATCTTGCCTTCTAAATGGAGTCTATTTCAAAATTTAAACAATGTATCACTTAAACTTCCACCACTAAAATTACTTCATTTTCAAAATTCGAATATCAAAATTCATAAAGAGAAATTTATAAAATAGATTTTCAAAAATCAAAACTGAAATCTCAAAATTGGTGGAACTTGGAGTACTTTTCCAAGAATATAGTTGAACTCAAGTTTCAAAAATAGCTTAAAAGACCTCAAACCTTTACATTAAGGTAAGTCCTTTTCCCAAATTAGAGGATCTCTTTATTTTTTATGACTTTATTAAGCTTACAAAATTATATTTGATATTTTTCCACATAAACTGAGAAAACAAAGTCAACCCACCAAAATTAGAGAGACATCTAGTAGAAGTGATTTCGATATATAAATTTGAAGATTGTTATTTCTTTTCAAATCATTACCTCTATATGTAGTACCCCTTTTGTATGCCCATTTTCTGACAGAAGAAGCACCTTACGATTTTCCTGATGAAGGGCTTTCCATATTCTTCTGTTTAAGAGCATTCTTTCCCTTCTTATTAATGAAGGTGTTACTAAATAAAAGGAGAAACCAAATCAATATAAGTGGGATAAATCTGCAAAAAATTCAACGATACTATTGTACTATAAGATAAATGAACTTGACACTAGTAGATTCCAACATCACCTTTGGGCAGAAGTTTGCAAACCACATGGAATTTACTAACTATAGAACTGAAACAATTCAAATACGAGAACCCATCGAACTTTACCATACCTTTGGGCGACTAAAAAAAATCATTCTTGATATTTAGATGTTTCATTCTACCCCAGTCAATTCTCTCATATCAACCGTACCTTTGGGCGACCGGCTAATTACCTAATGAATCGATTGCAATATTAACACCATATCCTTATAAGGTTGACACATCTTAACTGTCAAATTTAAGATGCTTTGGATACTCTCAAATTTGTAGACATGTAACCTTTGGTATTAATGATTTATTTTCAATGTCATACTCTGTATGATCTTATCAAAAATCTAATACCTTATAGTTCTAGGATGCGTTAACAATCCTAAAACTTTAAACTTAAGAAAATCTCATGACATTAATCTTTCACTTCAATTTTACTTTCTAAATGAAATTCTTCAAAATCTAATACCTCATGGTCTTAGGATGCATTTGCAATTCCTAAAATCTTAGATTTAATGAAAAAAATTCTTTACATTTGTACTTTAACTTTCAATGTCATATTCCATATGAAATTTTCTAGACTTAATACTTTACGGTCGTAGGATGCTTTGGCTACTCCTAAGACCTCATAAGATCTAAAAGTTTCTATGACATTAAATTATCCTCCATTTTTCAATTTGTTTTGGTCATTCCTTCAAAATATTAACTTCAAAGACCTTCAAATAGAAATTGATAACTTGAATTAAAATAGCACTTTAAAGGAATTACATAAACTAATATTCAAAACCGAATATGCACAAATGAGGACCAAATTGCTACTATTGCATAATATTTGAACCAAATATAAAAGATGTCAAATTAGACTTAATAGTACTTTCTGAATGAGATTTTGTCATATCTCCATTATGGCCTAATGAAATAGTCTGAATGGCCCAAATGATTATAAATAGTCCCAATAATTCAAGTTTCATGAATAATAAAAATACACATTAATGTTATGGCATAAAATAATGAACCAACTTGAAAGGGTTACATAAATTTATCACCCAAAGAAAATCAACAAACTTTAATAGGTCCATTCTAAATAATGCATGTTCCTAACTGAACAGAACTAACATATATTTAATGTTTGATTCAGTGAGAGACAAGGTCACCAATAATATATTACAAGTCCTTAATTATTGACCACAAGTCCACAAGATCGAATGGGTTAAACCAGTCTCTTTAATTACCTTTGGAACCTTTTTGAATAGTGAACCACCAATTATATAATTAACTCCCCTTTTGTGACATCAGTTAGTTCCTCAATTAAATTGTCATGATTCTAAAGTCACAGTCTCATAAACATAGTTATATTTATATATCAAACTTAAGTAAAATATTTTCATTTACCAATTAAATCAAATCCAGCAATGAATGAAAGCTTTTAAAAAAAAAAAAAAATTTGCTAATACGGTGGCATCATGCCGTCTCCCCAATAGAAGTGTAAAGCTTTATTTTATTTACTGTAAATATATACAGTGGGCTTGTGTATTCCCCAACTACTCAAATTAATAAAGGTTGTCACAACCCTAAGCTTTAAAAGTGAGGTACATATGTACTATCTTTCATTCGTACTCTCTTTTGCTTAAAGAATTCTATCATTAGTAATTCTTTAGTGTAAAAGCTTTCACGGCAAACTATCGCAAAACAAAGAAAAAATGGGAGATTTATGATTGAAGAGAATTTTAGTTTTCTTGACAGAAATTATTAAAACCGAAAGCAAATCTTTATACTAATAGTTTCTTATCAAAGGAAGACATGATAATTCCAACAAATGCAAAGATCAGATGTTAGGACTTTCGTATTTCCTCCACATGATCTAGTATTATCTTCTAAATATGCCATTTAACCAATCTCACTAGAACACTTGCTCAAAATTGACATCTAGTTATTATAGAGTTAATATCTCAAATGGTCACTCAACTTATGACTTTTCTCTCAGAAAGTCACTCAACTTTGATTCTTAATCCAAAGGTCACTCAACTAAGGGTTCTTTTCTCAGAAAGTCACTCAACTTTGATTTTTACTTCAAAAGTCACTCAACTACGGGTGTTTTACATACAAAGTCACTCAACTTATTTAATTGATTTTTTCATTAAAATTTGCTAACATGAAATTTTTATTTAAAACCAAAATATTAAAAAGAAAAAAATCATTTAAACCATATAATGAAATGTTCTCATGCTTACTTTATATTTAACCCTCTGAAATTTTAAAATATCCTAAATAATTTATATCAATTCACTTATAATGTTAATATTAATTTTTAAGATTTTCAAAACCATATTCATTTAACTGATTAGATTTAATTACATTTCAACGTGATACTTATTTACTGAATTGATTCTCCAATCATAATGCAATATTTTGTATTACCACTTGTATAATATACACATGCATCAAATAAATACAGTAAATTCTATTCCTAATTAGTTGATAAAAGGGGACGTTATAGATTTTAAACTAAAATGATATGATATAAAACATTAGCAAATGTTATTAAACATTAGTAACATTATAATATACACACTACAACGAGGTAAAATTAGCAACAAAAATTATACAATCAAATGAATGTGATTTTAGGATATTAATTGATGATCTCTAGGACTATATATATTTTAGAGTGTAGAGTAGTCATCGGACAAGAAAAATTGCGAAAAATAGTCGTAAAACCAAAATTCTAAGAAATAAAAAAGATATTCATTTAAACCATTTAAATGAATTTTGGATATGGGCGGGTTATTAAAGGGATTGTTTAAATGAATATTTTTAAAATTTCTTAAAATTTTTGTTTTAAATAAAAATTACATTTTAGCAAATTTTAATGAAAAAAATCAATTAAATAGCTTGAGTGACTTTGTAAGTAAAACACTCATAGTTGAGTGACTTTTGGAGTAAAAACTAAAGTTGAGTGACTTTCTGAGAAAGGAACTCATAGTTGAGTGACTTTCTAAGAAAGGAACTCATAGTTGAGTGACTTTTTGAGAGAAAAGTCATAAGTTGAGTGACCATTTGAGTTATTAACTCAGTTAGTATAACAATAACAAAACATAGATTCTACTTAAATTTACTGAGCAAAATAGAATATCTCAAGATGCATTTAGCAAAGCAAAATCCCAAAATAAATAGAACTTTTCTTCAATCTTTCCACACAATAATTAAGATTTTTCGTATACAATTTGCACCAATCAAAATAGCATAGAGGGTGCCTCTTGATACCAACTGTTAGACTTTAAAATAATGAAATACATATGTATATAAATAAATATACATACTAACGCAACAAAATTGGCATTACCGTAAACCTGAAACACCAAAAGGGAGAGAAATAATAGTGGGAGTTTTCTAGACTGTATCTGGTGAAACTGTAGTTGTATGATGAAGACACATACATTTATAATCAGTCAGTCCAAGAACCCTATAGTAGAAGTCTATTCCTTCCCATCAAACAATAAGTGAGTCCAACCTCATCTCAGAGACGGATCTAGGATTTAAAGTTTGTGAGTTCCTTAGGCATAAGAAAAATCAACTATAGTGGCTGACGAGATTAGAACCCATAACCAGGAGGCCTACAAAGCTTTGGCAAGATCCTTCTCTACCACTAGACCAATACCACACTTCATTTATGAGTTCCCAACTTATAATTCTTATATATTTACTAGATTTCTCAATATAATTACAAGATCCGTACAAAAGTTACTGGGTTCCTGGGAACCCCCACCTACCTCTCTAAATCTGCCCCTGCCTCATCTAGAACTTTCCCCAAATATTATCACCTAGTATAATTAATAAAATAATTATATATTTAATATGTGTAAATATAAAATTAATTAGTAATGTATGGGCCATACCTAATGAAAATCTAACAGGAAACGAATGAATAACTCTTTTATTCCCTTCAATTTATTATTTTCAATAACATTGATATGATTTACTATAACTAATTATCATATTTTTCTTCTTGGTGTATAGATTTTGAAAGAAATGACCATATGCATGCCCATCAAAATCACAAAAGAGTGTACAAAGGGATTATTTCCTTTTTCTTCAAAAGATAAGTTTATGCTAAACAATTAAAGTCTCAGAGTGAGTATTCTATAAGGATTTGTTTTCTAATTTAAATGATTTTCTAACTTCTTTTATATTAGCAAAGTTAGATATTTAAACATGCAGGTGAGTACGAGATTGATAAGGTGTTAATTTACTATTTAGGGACTTCGAAAAAAGTTCGTAAAAAAAATGTCGAGAATGTCATGTTTGTTGTAAAATAATATATTTATGGTGGATGTTCATTACTTCTAAGTGTAACTTCTCCTTTAAGTGTAGTTACTCCCACACCTCCACCACCTCCCCTTTGATCTTTCACTTTGTCATAACCTTCCCCATATTCTCATGGATTAATACCATGTTTATGAAACCTCTTGAAGTTCCTCCATGTAATACTATAAATAGAGGTTTTTGAGGATGATGTTGGATAGACTTGAACATTTGGAAGAATGAAAAGCTCTCATCTCATCTCTTTTTTCTATTTTCTTGTCTTATATTACTTTATTATTTAACACGTTATCAGCACGAATGCTCATTCTTCGACAAGAATTGATGGTACTTCTTAATTTTTAGATTTGGCCTCCTCATAATTATTCGACTGCGAGGTAAATCTTTGATAAGCCCTAGAACATATGATGTTAAGATCTATGTGCATTTTCACTGATTAACAAAGATTTAGTTTATATATTAAGATTGGTGTTCAAGTTATATTAGTATATTGTTTCCAGTAAAGCAATTGGGGACATTTTGTTTATGCACGTCTATTAATTATGTTTAAATTCTAAATTAGTTGGGGTTAAGATACACGGCCCCATATATTCATTTGTTCCATTTGGATTTTTTGGTAAGTAAAATAATTGTTTAATTATAAGCTAGTCATGATCTGCCAGGCAATCGATTCTTTAATGGTTAAGTTGTTGTCATTTTTCCTTCTGCTTGGCTCATTCTTCAATATATGTCAATTTTTTTTACTCTCAATTAGATACATTTTTGCTCTCTAAAAGAAAAGAATTATTTACATGGCTTTGTAAAGCCTTTACTGTTTTTCTTTTGAAATGGTAGAAGAGACAAATATTTTATTGATACTTACTGTAGAGATTCATTTCACTTAATCATATTAAAGGTTAGTATTTGATTTATCTGTTTTCGATAAACTTTTTTTTTTTTTAATATGTTTGTTGAAATTTAATTCCTTATACATATAATTACAAAGTGGTAATCTTTTGTAAAGGTTCGGGTTGAGTCCCATTACACATTGGCCTATTATGCCATTGATTGAGGATAAAATGGTGGATTTAAGTCTTATCGAACCAAGAGGGTAAGACATCGGGTTAGAGTCCCGCTGCACCTTAATGGTAAGATATTGGGATGGAGTCCCAACGAATTATGGCCTAGCATGCCTTTTTATGGGTAAGACGTTGGGTTCAAGTACCAACACAATATATTGATGATAATGATGACTAAGACAAAATAATGTACTTTGATCAAAAGTCATGAAATCCGCCACATTGATTTGCTCTATTCTTTGATGTGAATGTGTAGCAGTGCATAAAAAGTCTGAAAGAAGACAAGTAATTTTATATATGTGGGCATGAAGGAACAAAATTATAATAGTCATCATTATGGTAAAAATAAAAAGTGTTATGGATTGTTAAAATGTCCTTCAAAAGTGAAGGTAATGTTGCCATCAATTTGGTATAAATGGTATATATTGGGCATGCGGTTGTCGTGCAACCTAGTTTGAAAACTTTTCTAAATCCTCCATCAAATGAAAATAAAAAATAAAGTGAAGGCACTCTTCATCTTTCAAAGTGATGTTGAGATGGGTCATATAAATATGACAAATGTCAAGGCATGACAATGAGCTTATAAAATAAATTATGAAGCACATATGATTATAGTCCATTTCTTGAAGAGAATGTGACTTGTGATAAGCATTGCAAATGCTAGGCCATTCTTGAAAATGAATGTGTCAATATGTGATAAAAGTTGTGAATAAGAACGTGATTATGGTTGGATAAATACCACAACTCACCTCTACGGGAGGTTTGAGTCTTTGATTATTAAACGGTAAAACAAGAATAATTCTTGTCAAATATGGTATGATATGTTTTATTATGAACTATCGAATGGCAAAGGAATGAAATAATTCTTTCATATAAAGGTTGTGACCATGACCAAAAATGAATGTTATTGTATGGCTACACAAATTTGTCATTGGTTGGGTACATGTAATTTTCTCCTTAAAGGAGAAGTTCACCATAAATTGTTTTGGAATATGAGTTAGTACACAAGTATTTGATAGCTTTGAGAAAAAGCTAATGTGTTACTATATGGAGGAATGAAATTGTTCATGATATTGAGATTGTAGTAAGTCTCCAAAAGAAACTTTTCAAGTTTCAAAGGAATTAAAAAGGAAAAAAAATTATTGTTATTTTGAGACTATAAATTATGGAAAGATTTTATATCTGCATATTACTACAATTGAAATGGGTTATAAATATTTATGTGAAAGGCTACCCATTTTCCTCCTGTTTGTCGACACAAATATGTGTTCATGGTGATAGAATCACATGCGATAGTAAACTCAAAAGTTTACAGAAAGAATATAAGTTGGCATGACCGGTTGGCCATCCCGGTTCAAATGTGATGCAAAAATAATTGAGAATTCATGTGATTATACATTGAAGAAATAAAAGATTCTTCAAGAATTCTCCTATGTTGCTTGTTCTCACGATAAAATATTATATCGACTAAGGTTGGGATTGTATCCCTAAATTTTTGAAACGTATAACAAGGTGAATATGGGCCCGTTCACCTACCATGTGGACCGTTTACTATGAAATAAGATGCATCTATGGTTGTTCACATGCGCTTTGTTATCAACTTGCAATTTGATTTTTGCAAGGTTGTTTGCTCAAATTGTTAAATTAAGAGCATGGTTCCAAACTATAAAAGTTGATAATGTTGATTGGCTTAGCAGAAAGTGTGTGTCTCCAATTATAGCTGAACCATTGGTTATGAGAACAAATCTCCCAAAAAAAAATGGAGTGAGATGAGTTTATTTAAATGTAGCAACATTTGTATGCATCAAGCCAACAGGTTCCCCTATATTATTGGTTCAGGATCAGGAACCAAATAAATCCATCTAAAAATTTGAATGTGTAATATCCACCACGCACAAAGATGGATCCCCAAAATAAAGTTGGGTGAATGTTAGATTTTCTAACATTAGGGGGAGATATGATTAAAAGCTGAAATGTATAGAATGAATTATTTAGATCCTCGTAAAAAAAAAGTGAACTTGAAGTTCAAGAGATAATTCATGATTTTCAAAATGTTGCAAGTTCATTGTCAGACTGATCCTATGTTATAATTCAGTTGTAAATGCTCCAATGAAAAGTCCTTGAAAGGCAGAGTCTATGGCACACTTGAAATATGATAGACCAATTGGTTCCAAATGTAAAACTCCTTAAAGAAGGAGAGGAGCAAATGATCAAGATCGTTTTGATAATGAGGCAAGTGCTTTAAAAAGCACCATAACATAACTCTTCATGAAACCTTGACAAAGATTCAGGTACTTGAAAATGATGAAAAATAAGAGATCGATCTCGATAAATTATGTCGTATTGGAACTGATATCAAATAACCATTGACGGTATTTTTGGTATAATGTAGCGCTCACCATTATAAATGGTAACGAGTATCTTGAATTTAAATCTGTCAAATAGTATGGACAAATAAAATACGCAATTCAAGTATATTTTATTTCACTTGAAAAGCGATGGTATGGACTTAGTCTATAGACTAAGGTATAATGTCAGTGGGGTACAAATGTGTTATTGTATGAAAAGTAAAATTGTAAGATATGTAGTACGATTTGTGCCTTAGGGAATAAAGGTTTTCTTCGCAAAATTCCTGACATTATTGTTAGGAGATGTATTCTCCTATGGTGGATACAATGAGGTTTCTTTCAGTCTAGCAATACTGAAAAAACTTGAATGCGTATAATGAATGACTGTCATGTCTAGCTAGACAGTAAAGGTTATACGAAAACTAGCTAGACTGTAAATGGTATATCAAAATCCTTGAAGGATTTAAAAATGTTAAAAGAGATTCCATTGAATAGTACCCCAATAGTTGTAATATCGCTTAACATAAAGAAAAATCTATTTCGATCTCATGAAAATGGTTAGAAAGTACCATGTATTTGTGCAATTGACGCACTTATATATCCTGTTATTTCTAACATGAGATAATAATTTTTATTAATGTGCAGGAAAGACATAATGTCACTTTTATGTGAATCTGAGTGAAATCAAATATTATTGACATGGATTTATTATTTCTAACAAATATTGTCAAAGGATTATTGGTTATGCAAATGCAGGAAGATTATTTGATCTTGTCATGCCTCGAATTCCAACGGGGCGGACTGGCACCCAAAGCCGTTAAGGCCCGAGAGAACCAATCTTCATTCATATACACTCATATGTATGTCACTCAATAAGCATCACCATCACTTAGAGATATAACATGCCAACAGGGGAAGTCATGGAAAAACATGTGATATATATGAAACCTGGTCGTTGGGGCCACCATGTCAAAAGCATACGCTCCTTACATTTTCTTCATTTGTCCCACAACATCTACAAAGCCTCTACAGATACATGGGCATAACCAACCTAAATTCGGGACAAGTCCCCGCTTTATATAACATTTACAATACCCAAAACAAATGTACACATGTAACTCGGAAAGCCCCGAACCAACTGGAGCTCACCAAAGATCGGCAACTAATCTGCAACCTACTGTGGAGGTCTACTAGCACCTGTGCATGCAACAAGTAAAGTAAGTCCCCCAAGGGACGTCAGTACGAAGAATGTACGAAGTATGTAAGGCAATAAGAAACTGCATCATACATAAGAACATCAATGGAATCAAATATAAGAGAATAGTCAATATGGATAGACCATCGTTCTGTATGTGAAGAATCATGTACGTTATATTCATTACTTTCTTTGCCTTTACGTTCATTCTTCATTCTGTGACCAACTGATCAGTGGTAAAAGAGGATGACCCATGCTAGGTATTTTAACCCCTGGGATGCGGTCCGCATACATATACAAATCAGGATTGACCCATGTTAGGCTTTTCTGTCGCCCCTGGGATGCTACTGTGATATTGGGATCGACCCATGCTAGGCTTTTCTGTCGCCCCTGGGATACCACCCATGATATTGGGATCGACCCATGCTAGGTATTTTAACCCCTGGGATACCACCCATGATATTGGGATTGACCCATGCTAGGTGTTTCTTCCACCCCTGGGATGCCACCCAAGAATACTCAAACAATTATCCATTACTTTAGTTCTTTACTTCTGTGAGGTTGATACATTGGTGATTGTACATTATTGGAACTTTGAAACATTAGTCAACGAACATGATACATGTGAATCACAATTGGTTCTATGATTAATACTATATGACAACCTGAAATGAGATACCTTTGGACATTTCGGAATGGAACAAGTACAATTGCAATGTGAACAATATGTGCTGCAGAAGGATACGGAAAGAGTAACCTTACATAACTTATCTTCCCAATATGAATAAACAGTCCTATACGTGAATACAATAATCCAGCTCCTTCCTTACGTGTTACTCTATAACACAAGTTCATAACGGAGCTCACGTTAACAACTGACTACTTTACAAGTGCATAAGACGACAATGAGTTACATGACTGCCCTATAACGTCATTTAATCCTTTAAAATAAAATTCACGGAATTTTCATACCAACTATACCACAACATTCCACACATTGACCAAGACATCATAAACCAAAGCATTTCACACCAAGTTTACCCTTTACGCTTCCTCATTAACACTACATCACAATTATTCCATCAAGTCACCTCAATAACTTTCATAATAACATATTAACAACAATCCATAATTGATATAATACAACATGCCTCGAAACGACCCCTTAAAGTCATTCAATAGGTATCATAAGTTGATAATTACATCCAAAAAGGGTACAGGGGCCTTCGGGGACCAAAGAGAGACAAAAACATACAAAACGAGATTTTGGGCTGACCTGCGAAGCCAACTGCGCCCGAAAGTGGTTGAGGTGCAGCTGAAGGTGACCCTTGTCCCAGTCCAGGGCCATCTGGGTTGGCATCTGCGCCCGCAGGTGCCCTGTCTGCGAGGGCGGATGCCCTTTTCGGCCAAAAAGGGTCTCTTTTAGGTCCCTTTTTTGTAATAAATGGTCCATGGCCATGAATAAGCTTCTCTTTACATATTTTAGGCAAATTGGATTCCAACAAACAACCATGGTTTCACCACACCCATGAACATCACCAAAACCATATTTTCCTTTCAATACACCACCAAGTCCATGCACAATTTCGCAATAACAATTCCAAACATTATATACAAAGATTAAAAAAGTTAAGGACATAACCACATCTTACATGTTTATATTTAATCCATCAAACTCACTTCCTTCAAGACCACAAGTCCACTTTCAAGTTTAGAAAGCAAAACCCTTCACCGATTAAGCAAAAGTACACTGTTTTACACATAGTGAACTGTCCAACACTTTGCCAACATAACCAACATGATTTATACACCATCTTAAGCATATCATATACTAAACCATAAGAATAAACACTTACCAAAGCTTTCAAGAGAGTGATCTTGTCCAAAGGAGTGATGACTTAGGGTTTGTGTGAGATGAGAAATATCTTTGAAATTTCTTGAAATGGCATGTGTATTGATATGAATAAAAATCTGATTTTTTTACTTGACTTATATAGTCCCTCAATTCATCCTTATCCAACATTAAATGTGTGTTTACTTGGTGAACATGAAAGAATGGGTTATTTCCATTTTGGGTCATGTCTTTTATATAATTTTGGGCCTCATTTGAGCCCAATGGCACAAGATTAACTTAGCCCAAAAAATTTAATGTGCAATACCTCCACAATATCATGTTTAAATAATTCCATGAATGCTACAGTAATTAAATAGGTTCAAAAATGTACGGGGTGTTACATCCTTCCCCCTTTAGAAACATTTGTCCTCGAATGTTAGTGACATTATTCACTTTAAAAAAATTCAAGTCTAGGATCATTCTTCATGTTATCATATATATATATATATATATATATATATATATACTTAATGCTTATAAATACTTACTTGTCATTTCTCCACTTCCGGACCTTGAACTTTTTCTTCCGTGAAACAAATACGGGTACTTTGACTTCATCATTTCTTCAGCTTCTCATGTGACCTCTTCTACTTGCTCATTTCTCCAAAGTACCTTTACGGAATCTACGTCTTTATTCCGTAACCTCTTCACTTTTCAATCCAGAATAGCAGTAGGTATCTCCTTAAAGGTGAGATCCTCCGCAACTTGTACATCTTCCATGGGAGCAATACGAGATGGATATCCTATGCACTTTCGAAGCATCGAACATGAAATACTGGATGAACTGTGGAGATTTCTTGGGGTAATGCTAATTCATACGCAACTTGCCCAAATCTTCGAACAATTTCATATGGCCCTATATAACAGGGACTCAATTTCCCTTTCTTCTAACATCAGCATATGACTTGTGTCGATTTTGGACCATTTGTAGCCGCTGTTGAATCACTTTAACCTTCTCCATAGCTTGATGAACAAGATCTGGCCCAAGTAAAGCAGTTTCACCAGCTTCAAACCATCCAATTGGTGATCTACACTTCCTTCCGTATAAACCTTCATAAGGTGCCATTTTGATACTTGAATGATAGCAATTGTTGTAGGCAAATTCAATAAGAGGCAAATGATCATCCCAACTGCCTTTAAAATCTAACGTGCAAGCTCGTAGCATATCTTCAAGTGTTTGGATAATACATTCTGCTTGTCCATCTGTCTGAGGATGAAAAGCCGTACTCAAATTCACCTGTGTACCCAAGCTCTTCTGAAAAGATCTCCAAAAATGTGTAGTAAATTGTGCGCCCCTATCTGATATAATGGAGATTGGAATCCCATGTAATCGCACTATCTCCTTAACATACAACCTTGCATAATCTTCAGTTGTATAGGTGGTCTTGACTGGTAGGAAAAGCGCTGACTTGGTAAGCCTGTCAACTATTACCCATATGGAATCAAATTTCCATAATGTACGAGGCAAACTTGTGATGAAATCCATGTTAATCATGTCCCATTTTTAGACTGGAAGATTGATACATTGCATATAACCTCCAAGTTTCTGATGCTCTACTTTTAATTGTTGACAATTTGGACATTGAGCTACGAATTCTGCAATGTTCTTCTTCATGTTTTCCCACCAATACATTTCTTTCAAATCATGGTACATTTTGGTAGCTCCCAGATGAATAGAATATCGTGAATGATGCGTCTCTGTCATAATTCGTCTCCTCAGCTCATCTACATTCGGTACACATAATCTACCTTGGCATTGAAGTACTCCTTCTTGCGTAAGATCAAATGCCTTTGTTAAACCCTGTTGTACATTCTCTTTCAACTGCAATAACAGGATCCGCATCCTGCTTCTCTTTCACTTCAGCTATTAATAAAGATTCTGCCGTATTTTGTACAATAACCCCTTCATCTGAAGATTCAAGAAGAAGAACTCCCAAGCTGGCCAGTTGATGTAGATCTCTGACTAGGTCTTGCTTTTTCGTCAACTGGCCACTAGTGCCTCTTATTGCCTTGCAGCTTAATGTATCAACTACCACATTTGCTTTTCCTGGATGATATAGCATATCAATATCATAGTCTTTCAATAGCTCAAGCCACCTCCGCTACCTCAGATTTAACTCCTTCTGCTTAAATATATATTGCAAACTTTTGTGATTAGTGTAGATGTTAACATGAACTCCATACAAATAATGACGCCATATCTTTAGAGCGAATACCACAGCTGCTAACTCAAGATCATGTGTGGGAATAGTTTCTCTCATGTGGCCACAACTGTCGTGAGGCATATGATATTACATTACCGTGCTGCATCAATACACATCCTAGGCCAACTCCGGACGCATCACAATATACTGCATACCTTTCTGTGCCTTCCGGAAGTACTAATATGGGTGTGGAAGTTAATTTATCTTTCAGCTCTAGGAAACTTTTCTCACATGCATCATTCCACTGAAACTTGATTGCCTTGTGTGTAAGCTTCGTTAAAGGTGCAGCAATGAAAGAAAACCCTTCAACAAACCTTCGATAATAACCTGCCAACCCAAGGAAACTATGAATTTTCATAGGTGTCGTAGGCCTTCGACAATTTTTCACCGCTTCGATCTTTTGTGTATCAACCCTTATCCCTTTATGTGACACAATGTGACCCAAGAATGCTACAGTTTTTAACCAAAATTCACATTCAGAGAACTTTACATACAACTTACGATTTCGGAGAATCTGTAACACCTGTCGTAAGTGGTTAGCATGGTACTCTTGTGATCTTGAATAAATCAGGATGTTATCTATAAACACTGTCACGAACACGTCTAGAAATGGCTTAAACACCCTATTCATCAAATCTATGAAAACAGTTGGTGCATTTGTTAGTCCAAACGACATAACTAAAAATTCATAATGGTCATACCTTGTTCAAAAAGCTGTCTTGGGTATATCTTTTTCTCTAACTTTGACTTGATGGTAGCCCGATCTCAAGTCAATCTTTGAAAAATATTTGGCACCCTGTAACTGATCAAACAAATCGTCAATTCTGGGGAGGGAATATTTGTTCTTGATCGTTACTTTATTCAATTGTCGATAGTCAATGTACATTCTCAATGTGTCGTATTTCTTCCGTACAAATAATACCGGTGCACCCCACGGGGACATACTAGTTCTGATGAATCCCTTGTCCAGCAAATCTTTTAATTGCTCCTTTAATTCTCGCAATTCTACTGGAGCCATTCTATACGGAGGAATAGAGATAGGTTGAGTGCCTGGAATCACATCAATACCAAACTCTACTTCCCGTTCTGGAGGTAAACCTGGAAGATCCTCTGGAAATACATCAAGGAATTCATTGACCATTGGAACCGACTGAGGAGTTAGGGGTTCCACATCAGTATCTTTCACTCTTACTAAGTGACATATGTACCCATTGGCTATCATTTTCCTTGCTTAAAGATAGGAAATAAATTTTCCTCTCGGTGCCCCTACATTACCCTTCCATTCAAGAACATGCGTTTGTGGAAAATAAAAATGTACTTTTTTAGCCCGGCAATCCATCGTGGCATAACAAGAATCCAACCAATCCATACCCATTATGACATCAAAATCCACCATTTCTAGTTCAATAATATCAGCCATTGTATCATGACCACACACAGTTACCACACAATTACGATATACTCTTTTTATAATAATAGAGTCACCAACTGGTGTAGATACTTCAATTGACTTACTTAATAATTCCGGTGCTCGTTCAAATTTTACAGCAATCAATGGAGTAACATATGATAATGTAGAACCCAGATCAATCAATGCATATACATTATACAAAAATATGGATAATGTACCTGTGACTACATTAGGAGAAGCCTCCAAATTCTGCCGGTCCACTAGAGCATAGGTGAGATTCTGGGTTCCACTGGAACTAGCTGCTCCTCTAGCACCTCTACCACGCCCAGCAGGCTGTACTCCTCTGCCTAGAGAAGGGACTAATGATGATGATGCAACGGTGGATCCCGTAGGTCGTGCTATACCACCCGTGCCCCTTTGTGGGCATTCCCTCATCATGTGCCCCGACATACCACACCAAAAACAACCATTTGCCCCCAACCGACATTCACCTAGATGATACCTTCCGCAGTGCTGACATGGCTAATGAGAAAATCTTGCTGTCTGGGAACCTTGCAGCCCACTACTCTGCCCAAAATGGCTGCCTCTAAACCCCTAGAATTGGGATGAAGTGCCTGTTGTAGGGGAAGAAAATGATGGTCTAGGCGGTCTAGGAAATATCTGAGGCCTAGATTCTCCTTGGGACACCATAGACTGTCCCATAGGTCTAGCCCTCTTTGACGGCCCTCGTTCAAATTTGTGTACCCTTTTTCTTTGCCTCTGGTCCTCCATCTTCTGTGCAAAAGCATGTATTCTAGCTATATCCATATCTCTGTTCAAAGAAGCAATAGTGCAGTCCCTTACCAAATATGGCTCCAATCTGTCCACATATTGATGGACTCTGTCTGTCATTGTGGCTGCTACATTCGGATCATATCAAGCCAAAGAATTAAACTGCAGACTGTATTCTCTGACACTCATATTCCCTTAACGAAGATTTAGAAACTGGTCTGCACGTGCCTCCCGGATCTTATATGGGAGGTAGTGATCAAGAAAGGCCATTTTGAATTCCTCCCAACCAGCTGGAAGTACATCAAAACCCCTTGCTTTTTTCCAGTCTTCATACCATAATATAGCTTTACCTTTCAATCTAGAGGCCGTAAGTTCAACTGTTTCTGCACCAGTCACCTGCATAACATCTAGAGCCCTATGAATTTGGTCCACAAAATCATGTGGATCTGCTTTCAGATCTGATCCAGTGAATATGGGAGGGTCTAATTTCATAAAATCCTGTGTCCGTCGACTAGCTACTCTAGCCGCGTCATCCTCACTTGTCGTTAGACCAGCTCGTCCCTGAGTTTGTGCAGTAACTAACTGAGTCAACATATGTACTGTATTTCTTAAATCCTATTCAGTGGCATTCATAGGCGGTTTAGCAGGTTCTTCTCTCCTCCTCGGCTCTTCTGGAGCTAGAAAAGTAGAAGAAGACCGCGATGCAATTTCAGTATCATCTCCACCTTGACTTGCTTGGTCAGGTGGTGATTTACTCGTTCCTTCTCCAACAAGCATATCTGCCTGCTTACCTTTGCCCCTACCTTGTCTTGTCATCGGCATTTTACTATAACAAGGAAAACCAAGTACATTGGTCAGATATAATTCCACCTACAACATTGGCTCTATTGCACGATCTAGAAATGAAGAAAAGAAAATACTCCTAAATGTCCCGTAGCCTCCTACTTATAAATATGGTGCACAACACATCCATAAGCAAGACTCTACTCGAATACGGCTTTGTAGACACCCTTAGGACGACCTGATCTGATACTACTTTTGTCACGCCTCGAATTCCAACGGGGCGGACTGGCACCCGAAGCCATTAAGGCCCGAGAGAACCAATCTTCATTCATATACACTCATACGCATGTCACTTAATAAGCATCACCATCACATAGAGATATAAGATGCCAATAGCAGAAATCATGGGAAAATATGTGATATATATGAAACCTGGCCGTTGGGGCCACCATGTCAAAAGCATACGCTCCTTAAATTTTCTTCATTTGTCCCACAACATCTACAAAACCTCTACAGATACATGGACATAACCAACCTAAAGTCGGGACAAGTCCCCGCTTTATACAACATTTACAATACCCAAAACAAATGTACACATGTAACTCGGAAAGCCCCGAACTAACTGGAGCTCACCAATGATCGACAAATAATCTGCAACCTACTGTGGAGGTCCACTAGCACCTGTGCCTGCATCAAGTAAGGTAAGTCCCCCAAGGGACGTCAGTACGAAGAATGTACTGAGTATGTAAGGCCATAAGAAACTGCATCATACATAAGAACATCAATGGAAGAGAATAGTCAATATGGATAAACCATCATTCTGTATGTGAGGAATCATGTACGTTATATTCATTACTTTCTTTGCCTTTACGTTCATTCTTCATTCTGTGACTAACTGATCAGTGGTAAAAGAGGATGACAAATGCTGTAACACCCCGTATACTCCCTGTTGACACCCAATTTGACCTCCCGATATCCTCCCAGACTGCTATTTTATCAAAAAATATTAGTTTTGAATTTTTAACTATTATTTTGGTATCAAATAAATTCTGACATTTAGTATTCATGATTTTTAAAATATGCAATTTACTTTTAGCATTTAATTCTTGTTCTTCTTATATAATATACAATTTACTAATTTAAATATAATATTTTTAACATAATTTTATAAATATTTATTAAATTATTTCCGTAAATATACATACTCATTATTTACAACACGTAGTCTATTACTATTACTATTATTATTATTGTTGTTGTTGTTGTTGTTATTATTATTATTATTATTATTATTATTATTATTATTATTATTATTATTATTATTATTATTATTATTATTATTATAGTATTCATAGATGCCTATTCTGTTTCAAATCATTTTTTGTCGTTGATTTTAAATGATATATTATGTTTCATAATGATTTTTTATAACATTGATTAATTTTGTTAGTATTTTATTATATATTTACTAATTTTATTAAATAGCAGTCTAATTCAATTTAATTTCCCCAATTTATTTAAATTCTAGCCACTTGTACTCAAATTTTAGCCTAAATTAAGCTCAATATGGCTCAATTTTAAATCCCAATTCTATTTCAATTTAACTCAATTTAAATAACCCACTCTTGACCCTTTTTGTAATTTCAAATCCCAGCCATTGATCAAGATTGATCCAACGGCTGAGATTAATACTCCCCTTTCTTTTCTTTAATTCCCTTAACCCCCAAAAGAACCAAAAAACCTAATTCTCTCAACTGATACAGCCACCTCTCTCTATCCCCTCTCTCTCTCTGTCGATCTCTCTCTCTCCCTCTCTCTCATCTCTCCGGCCACCTCCCACCGGCGAGCCTCCACAGCGCCTCCCTCTTCTACCGCCGATATCCTCCCTTCTCTCTCCCTCACGCCACAGCCGGCGAACCCCATGCTACACCAGCCGGCGAACCCAACACCGGCGACCAACAAATCTCTCTCCACCAGTCGCCGGCGAACCCCACTCACCCCTGGCCGACAGAGCAAACACCAGCCACCATCCCGCTCCACCATCGCACCACCGCACAACCAGCGACGCTCCCTCTCCACCACAGTTCAGCCGCTGATCTTATTCCCCCCTCCGCCGGCTACCTTTGACGGGAAAACCACCATGAACTGCCGCTATTCACAACTCCGAACTCAAAACCAGGTTCTTAGATTTAAAATTCATGACATTTGGGATATGACTTTGACTTGATTGTTTCGATTTCATGCTTATTAACACCTTTAGATTATCATACTTGAAAAGCCCCAAATTTTGTGAACTTTGTTTAAACCTTAATTTCCTACGTTTTGTTTGTCTTAAATTCTGGTGTGGCATGGCTATGTTGAAACATTTCTCATTAAATTCACGACTGAAAATCTTGTTCTTTCCCTTTGCCTGACATGATTTCGAGACTTGGTTTTTATGTTAATTTAGTGTTAGGTTTAATTGAATTCTTCATGCTTATCTATGCTTGCATCTTGTTCTTGTTTTCTGATTTGAGTCGTACATTTGAGCACCCTGATTATAGTTACAACCTTTGGTTGATTTGGTTGTTCCCTGCCTCTTTGAATTCAAATTGTGACAGCTTTACGCTTGAATATGGTAACTTGAGAATTTAATGTGATTATGAATTGATTTAGTTGCTGATTTCCCTTGCCTCTTATCTTATTTTTGGTAAATGTTGATTGGCTCCAACATATCTGCCCTCCTCTAATTGAATTTTGCTTGATTATATATCACAACCTCTAAACGAAATCTTTATGGTAAAATACCCATCTGTATTTAATATTTTTTTTCCTTTTTTATTTTAAATATATTTGTACTTGTTTAATTATGGTAAGAAAATATCACTTTTACAAGAAATTGATTTAGCCTTCCTCTAATGGTTTTTGGAGAATATCCCCTTTTCCTTTTATTTTCTGATTGCCTACAATCCTTGTACTATATAAATCGTCTCTTTTCATTCATTACACACAGTTTGAACATCACTACTCTCCTCTATACTTAAAAATATTTCTCTACTTTTAATCTTGGAGACTGCTTTGGTTGCTATTGTCACTGGTTCTCACTTTGGAAGTGTGGTTTCTTGTTTATTATTCTTGCTACCAACCGGTTAGTTTTCTCTAACGATGCATTCATTTCTTTTGTGCTAATCCCGTGTGATTATGCTCTTGTTTTGATTTATTTTGCAATTACGTGTTTTTCCACCGTGGTATTATGTATGTGAATCTAAAATGACCTTTGCTCATCTCATAACCCCTTTGGTATGAGCCTGCCTGGGATCTGTGAGATCCTTAGGATCTCGACAGCACCAAAGGTTGGTTATGGGCTACCAAAGGTGTGTTTTAGATTCTGAGAGTGTTTTTGGTATCTCTATTCATGTTCAACAGGTTGAAGGCGAAAACTGGGACAAGACATAGAGTCGTCAGGGATTAGGGAGTAGTAAGGGGTTGTCCAACCTAACCCCTTTTGATTTTCTACTATCTTTTCATTTGGGTCTGTAATAATTTATTGTATAAACCTCTACTGTATAATAAATTATTACGGGGACTGCTTATGGGGGTGGGGATTATGTGATTCGAATACCTTATCACTTAGATGCCATGACTATAGGATTATTTGATAATTTTCACATATTCATTGTTTCGCCACTTAGGCAACACTTCTAGGAATATAATTAAAATTTTAACATGTTGATTAATTGTCACTTAGAAATCATGTTCTAGGAGTGTGAATTAAGCTTTCAACTTATTAAAATTAATCCCGAGTATGTTCATCAACTTTTTCTGCATTTTTAATTAATTTCCTACACTTTTCTATACACTTTAAATTAATTTTCAGCATTAAAAATCACATTTTCCAGCACTTTAAATCTATTTTCCAGCACCTTAATTTAATTTCCAGCATCTTAGATCTAAGTTCCAGCACTTTATTATTAATTTCAGCATATTCAAACTAATTTCAGCATTTTAAATTAATTTTCAGTACTTTTAATTAATTTTTAACATATTGAAATAACTTTCAGCACTTCTAACTAATTTTTAGAATTTTAAATTAATTTTCTGCATATCAAATTAATTTCCCTGCACCATTAAACTAATTTCCTGCATACTAAATTAATTGTCTGTACAATTAAATTAATTTTCTGCATGTTTAAATTTAATTTTTCTGCATGTTAAGTTAATTTCCTGCATGTCAAATTAATTTCCTGCACAGTTAAATTAATATTCTGCATGCTTAAATTCAATATTCTGCATGCTTAAATTTAATTTTCTGCAAATTTAAATTAGATTTCCTGCATATTAAATTAATTTTGTGCATGTTTAAATTTTTATTTTTATTTTTCTGCATGTTAATCGCGCTAAAATCACTGTCTAGTTTGTAATTACTTTGAATTGGACAGTGTTGATTCTCTTAAAATCATTAAGAATAAATACTATCTCCTAACCTATAGTTAGTGGGAAAGTAAAAAGAAATTACGAGGTCTAATTTCGAAGTTTTAAATTAAGCCGATGCATTTCTAAGAATATCATCTACCAAAGCTTTGCAAAAGAGGATATGTGTACTAATACGTAAATATGTTATGTGTTTATATTTCAAACTCAAAAGTTTTCAATTGTCTTTAAAAATGTTAATATTACTATTTTTATAACTTAAGACCGACCTCCAATTAAAAATGTTGCTAAAATCAAAATGCACGCGATTATTAATGTCGTGGCGTCATTCTTATAAAGCAACAAATATTTTATTCTAAGAAAATAAAACACTCTTGATTTTATTTAAATTTTTGATGAACCTTAGTCCATTAAATTAAGTTATTTACTATGTTATTTTTATTACTTTATTTGTTTGGGGTAGTTTAGTTTAATTTAAGTTATTAATTAGCCGTTTTTCTACATTTGTCAATTCTCTCTTCTCGCTTATCTAATATCCTTCATGTTGATTTAATTTCCATGTCCTTGCTTTAATGAACAAGTTTGCATGCTTAACTACTTTATCACTTAGTTTCATATTCATTAGGTTAAAGTGGTTTTTCGTCAAATTTATTTATTTATTTATTTTTAAAATTTTTTTTATTAATTTATCACTTAATTATTTAATTTAGTGTATTAAGTGCAATCAAGCCTCGTTTTCACTTAGTTTAAATAATTGTAATTAAGTTTGCATATTAACCTTCTTTATCATCTAGATTGATATTAATTAGATAATATTGGATTTTCGCCTAACCTATTGGTCTGTTTTAAATAAGTATTTTTCATGACCAATCACCTAGTTAATCCCAAATGATTAAAATTAATTGACCTTTGTTTATCACATAAGATCCCCACGTAATGTATGAGTTCGGTCGGGACCCACATTTGTGGACCTCGAAAGGTGCCTAACACCTTCCTTTCGAGGTAACCTGAACCCTTACCCGAATTTCTGGTTGACATGGACTATTAAATTAAAATAAATTTGTAATTAGTCTAGAATGGTGCCCTAACGCACCTTAATTCGTTAGGTGGCGACTCTTCACCCTTTAAATCCCAAAAAGAGTTTGTCACGTCGAATCCCGCTTTTCACGAGAAAAATGGGGCGCGACAGCATGGCGACTCTACTGGGAATGCTTAGGTTCTAACCAATACGAATTTATGTGTTACGTGGGATTTCTTTTATTTGTGTTGATTTATATGCCTAATATTTTTCGATCTGTGCTGTTTTCTTTATCATTTTTAAATTGTTAGTTACCGTAAAAAATTGCATGCTATATCCCTTCCCTCCTTCCATTATATTAATTTAATTATTTTCATCCATGTCAATCCCTTTCCTTACCCCTTTATTTGCTTACATGCAATTGTCATTCTTTTCTATTTGTTTATTTTTTACTCAACATGCTATTATTTTCATTATTTGCTACGTGTTACTGCTTTAAAATAAGCCATACGTGGCTAGAATTGCTTGTTTTTGGAATTGAGGCTACGAGTATAAATACCGTGAGTGGGAATATTGTCGTAACGTGTATGAAATGAATTAAACATGTGAAATTATTGGTTTTATTGGGTTAAGTGAATTGGGCTCAAAAAGGGCCCAAAATGTGAAAGAAAACATGGGCCAAGAATGGGTCAAATGACCCATTCTTCCATTGACTAAGCCAATACATTGCATTAAATGCCAAGAGTGGCTAAGTATGACTTAAAAGGTCTATAAAAGGGGCCAAAAATCAGAATTTTAATCCACAAACACACATGCTTTTCTATCTTTTTTTTCTAGAACTCTCAAGAACACCCTTTTGGGCTATCAAACCCTAAGTCATCTTTGGAGCAAGATCATCATTTTTCAAGATTGGGTAAGTGATTATTCTTATGGATTAATATATTATATGCATGGGAGAGTATGTAAATCATGTTGGTTATGCTTGGAAGTGTTGGATATGGCACTTTGTATTTTTTGTAAAAGATGTGTCATCTATGGAATTTAAACTTGAAAGATGACTTGTTGTCTTGATGAAAGAGCATGGTATGGATGAAATAACAACATGTATGGTGTTATTATGGTCCTAAACTTTTTATTTCTCTATAAGTGTAAATTATGGGATTTCGGCTGATTTGTTGTTGTGAAGTGTATTGAATTAAATTGATAGCATAATTATGATGTTGTGATAATCGAGAGTGGAAAGTATGAACTTGGTGTGACATGCTATTGGTTATCATGTATTGGTCAATGTATGGAATATTGTGGGATTATTGGTACAATAATTTCATAAATGGTATTGTCAAGGGGGAAATGACATGTTAAAGCCAAACATGTGACTTATTGTTATTGTATGCCGTTGTAAGGTAATTGGTGGTTAATGTTGGTTACGTTATGTACTTGTGTTGTAGAGTGAAACATAAGGATGGAGCGGGACTATTGTATGCACACTTAAGACTGTAGAATTGTATTGCGAATACAAGGTATGTAAGGTTACTCTTTCCGTATCTTTCTACAACATGTTGTTCCTATTGACATTGGACTCGTTTCAATTCCGAGAGGCTTGAAGTTTAGCAATTCAGGTTGACGTATATTGTATCCATATGTGTCCTATTCTTAGATGACTTATGATTCACTCATCTCTTATTCATTGATTGAAGTTCCTAAGATGTCATAACGTGGTAATTCCTAAAAGGGACTATCTTAAGAGAGTAATAACATAAGAGAATCTATTTATCCTTGAAAAGCATTTTTCCAATCATGTCATGTTCCAAAGTCCAATAATGTGATGATTATCTTTATACCAATCTTTCACAAATAAAAGTACCAATCTCATAAGAGTAATAAGAGAGGTGATGTGCAAGTTAATATATCTATTTCTCATAAGTGAAGATGTCAATCTCATGAAGTAAAGGAGTGAAGTGAAATGTGTATTTCAGTGTGCTTCAAATAAGGTCACGATCCTCAATGTATCAATCTCTCAAGAGCAAAGGTACCAATCTCTCAAAAGAAATAAATTAAGTTATATATGTTTGTTGGTTGCAAGAGTGAAGGAAGATAATAGAGGGTGGACACAATTCCAAAGTTCCAACAATATTATGACTCCAAATTCCGATAATGTATGTTCCAAGTTCTAATAATGTTACGACTATCATTGAATCAATCTCATGAAAAGTGATGAATGAAGTAATGTATATATATGTTCCCAGTAACGTTTCAATCATCAATGTATCATTCTCACATCAATGAAAAGGGAAAGAAGTATGCCTAGTAGTAATGTATGCAGGGTTACTTTATATTTCATTGGGTATGGATCCAATCAAAAGGGCATAATCTCGGATGGAAAAATCCCAATATCATGTTATGGTATTATTATTATATTTATTTATTATGGCCCACTGATCAGCTGGATGTCCAGTATTATTATTATTATATTTATTTATTATAGCCCACTGATCAGCTGGATGTCCGATTTATATTAAAGCCCACTGATCAGCTGGATGTCCGGTATTATATTATTAACCACTAACTAGTTAGATGAACAGTAATGAAGATAGTAGTAAAACAAATGTGAGTATATTCCTTGCATGATTGTATAATTATGAAGGTTGTAATAATAATGATGATGAGCGTAAAAGCAAGAAAAGAATCTCTTGGAGGCAAGTCTCTTGAGTAAGAGTAACTCTCTCTTGAATAAGGGGGTATATAGAGGATGGTAAATTACAATAACAGAGGAAATATTCATGGTTCTTCACATACACAAAAAAAAGAGTTTATTCACAATTACTATTTCTCTTATATTGACTCCGTTGTTGTTGTTACTATGTATGATGAATTTTTTATGAGCCTTACATACTCAGTACATTCTTCGTACTGACCCCCTGGGGGGAACTTACCTTACATATTGCAGGTGCAGGCATTAGTAGACCTCCTCTGTAGACTGGGGATCATTTGCAGAGTTTTGGTGAGCTCCAGTTGGTTCGGAGCTTTCTGGGTCATAGTTGTATATTTGTTTTGATATTGTAAATATCGTATAAAGCGGGGACTTGTCCCGACTGTAAGTTGATCTTGTTGATACATCTGGTAGAGGCTTTTGTATACATATGTGGGTATGTGGATGTAAGAGACGAATGTCCGTTTGACTTAATGGCCCCAACGGCCAAGTTTCATAAAGATGTATTTATATAGCATGTGTTCCATGTCCATGACTTCCGCATAGTCGTATGAGGTATAATAATATGCATACGAGGTTACGCATACGAATGTTCATGATCAAAGATTGGTTCTCTCGGGCCATATCGGCTTTGGGTGCCAGTCCGGCCCGAATGGAATTTTGGGTCGTGACAAATGTTAGGTATAATTACCCCTGGGATGCGGTCTTCATACATATACAAATCAGGATTGACCCATGCTAGGCTTTTCTATTGCCCCTGGGATGCTACTGTGATATTAGGATCGACCCATGCTAGGATTTTCTGTCGCCCCTGGGATACCACCCATGATATTGGGATCGACCCATGCTAGGTATTTTAACCCCTGGGATACCACCCATGATATTGGGATTGACCCATGCTAGGTGTTTCTTCCACCCCTGGGATGCCACCCAAGAATACTCAAACAATTATCCATTACTTTAGTTCTTTACTTCTGTGAGGTTGATACATTGGTGATTGTACATTATTGGAACTTTGAAACATTAGTCAACGAACATGATACATGTGAATCACAATTGGTTCTATGATTAATACTATATGACAACCTGAAATGAGATACCTTTGGACATTTCAGAATGGAACAAGTACAATTGCAATGTGAACAATATGTGCTGCAGAAGGATACGGAAAGAGTAACCTTACATACCTTATCTTCCCAATATGAATAAACAGTCCTATACGTGAATACAATAATCCAGCTCCTTCCTTACGTGTTACTCTATAACACAAGTTCATAACGGAGCTCACGTTAACAACTGACTACTTTACAAGTGCATAAGACGACAATGAGTTACATGACTGCCCTATAACGTCATTTCATCCCTTACAATACAATTCGCGGCATTTTCATACCAACTATACAACAACATTCCACACATTGACCAAGACATCATAAACCAAAGCATTTCACACCAAGTTTACCCTTTATGCTTCCTCATTAACACTACATCACAATTATTCCATCAAGTCACCTCAATACCTTTCATAATAACATATTAACAACAATCCATAATTGATATAATCCAACATGCCTCCAAACGACCCCTTAAAGTCACTCAATAGGTATCATAAGTTGATAATTACATCCAAAAAGGGTATAGGGGCCTTCGAGGACCAAAGAGAGACAAAAACATACAAAACGAGATTATGGGCTGACCTGCGAAGCCACGTGTACCCGCAGGTGGTTGAGGTACAGCCGCAGGTGACCCTTGGCCCTGTCCAAGGCCACCTGGGTTGGCATCTACTCCCGCAGGTGCCCTGTCTGCGAGGGCGGGTGCCCGTTTCGGCCAAAAAGGGTCTCTTTTAGGTCCTTTTTTTTATAATAAATGGTCCATGGCCATGAATAAGCTTCTCTTTACATATTTTAGGTCAACTTGGATGCCAACAAACAACCATGGTTTCACCACACCCATGAACATCACCAAAATCATATTTTCCTTTCAATACACCACCAAGTCCATACACAATTTTGCAATAACAATTCCAAACATTATATACAAAGATAAAAAAAGTTAAGGACATAACCACATCTTACATGTTGATATTTAATCCATCAAACTCACTTCCTTCAAGACCACAAGTCCACTTTCAAGTTTAGAAAGCAAAACCCTTCACCGATTAAGCAAAAGTACACTGTTTTACACATAGTGAACTATCCAACACTTTGCCAACATAAACAACATGATGTATACACCATCTTAAGCATATCATATACTAAACCATAAGAATAAACACTTACCAAAGCTTTCAAGAGAGTGATCTTGTCCAAAGGAGTGATGACTTAGGGTTTGTGTGAGATGAGAAATATCTTTGAAATTTCTAGAAATGGCATGTGTATTGATATGAATAAAAATCTGATTTTTTTTCCTTGCCTTATATAGTCCCTCAAGTCATCCTTAGACAACATTAAATGTTTGTTTACTTGGTGAACATGAAAGAATGGGTTATTTCCATTTTGGGCCATGTCTTTTATATAATTTTGGGCCTCATTTGAGCCAAATGGCACAAGATTAACTTAGCCCGACAAATTTAATGTGAAATACCTCCACAATCTCATGTTTAAATAATTCCATGAATGTTACAGTAATTAAATAGGTTCTAAAATACAGGGTGTTACAGATATACAGTCAATTTTAATATCATGCAAATAAAAGTATTAACAACTTGATTGTTGCTACAAAAAAGTTCAATGTGCAAGTGGCTTGCGACGATGAGGTCAGGAATAAAGTGATTGTCCAGAATGTATTTGGGTGAGTTCAAAGGCTTAACATATCGAAGGAATTACAAGACAAATTATATATCAGGATGATTTCAAGAATGCAACATCTTCATGAATGTGATTTGATCACAAAGACACTGTCAATATCAACATTTGAAAACTGACATATAAGATTGGGACGCGTCGTCTTTGAGAAGAAAAATGATGTTTGCGTCAGGGGGAGTAAAATACGCGCTGCATTTTTTTTCCCTTGGCCTAGGTTTTGTCCCAATGGGTTTTCCTGGCAAGGTTTTTTGTGAGGCAGCAAACATGTCACGACCCAATATTTGAGTCATGATGGCGCCTACCGTAACCCACCAATAGGCAAGCCAAACCCTAGCCCGGAGCGACAAGCAACAGGCTAACGGGCGGAATCTCAAAAACTAGAGATGAAGTGGAAGTAATCATACTCATAAACATACTAGAAATATAAAGACAAATAGAACCAAAATAAACCCATACCGAGACTGAGAAGGAAGAGGACAATATATATATAGTCAAGAACCCCTCCCAAGACCTGGTGAGGTCAGTACAAGAGCCACTACTAGACGTATCCAGAATACAAAACAGAAACCAAATATATATAACAAGTACAACAGTCTTGAGTGCAAAAGACTATACAGTAGAGATGGAGTATGATCTGCCTCGAATGTCAATAAGCTCACCCTACTCCGAAGTCGGTGCTGAGAAGAGTGTTGCGTCAAAACCGTTGGCTAGTGCCCGAATCTGCATCGGGAAAAAAGATACAGAAGTCCAGTATGAGTACCGGGGCAACGGGTACTCAGTAGGCATCATCGGCCGACTGAGCTCAAAGTAATATAAGCAAGCTAAAATGCGAGGGTGCGTGCTAAGTCCGGGGTATAAGTAATAAATACATAAGTAACTGCCGGGGCGTATAGATATGCTCAGGAGATAAATAAATGTGATACCGAATAATTAGTAAATAAATGCGTAAGTAAACACACAAGTCAAACATAACCTATCTGGGCCCCTATAAACCCGAAAGGCACATGGAAGAAAACAATAACCCAGCCTGGCCCCCATAAACTGGCGGGACACACAAGAATAGTAAATGCATAGTCACCAGTGTCTCGAAGTTGTATCAGTATCTAGTAACCACAATAACCAACAAGGGTGCACCGGGCTTGAACCGGCACCAATGGGTAATAACAATAGGCCACATATATATCATATCTGCCAGACTCGAACCGGAACTCAGAGAACAACAGTATCAAAATCATGGCACCCAGTACCAGAGTCATAGTGTACCTCAATCCGGGCCGAACTCGAACCGGAACACCCAATAGTCAATAATCAAAATCATCATATCGAAATCAGTAGCTGGAATCGAACCGGAACTCATCATAGCCAGTAACCAGAACAGAATCAAATGTCATATCATATCAGATAAACGGGGAACGCCCTAGTCCCAAGTCAATACTAGTATATAGGTACAGAAGCTAACCCCACAACATGCTACAAGTCAATCTCGGGGTCCTTCTAGGTCAACTATCTACTATAAACAATATGTATATATACAATTCTGGGTATCCATTATAATTCATGGAAAGGCGGGTCAGCGTTCTAAGTCAAACTAGCCGACCCCGGTCAAATACGGTGCTATCAGGGACTAACAAGGCTAAACAGGCCAATCGAGTATAATCGGGGTGACTCAATCCCGTCACAACCCTAACAGGTCATAGAGGGCTTAACTAAATCCAAAGATGTCAAAGTTCTAACAAGTCGATCAAAAGGGTAACGGGGCCTACTAACAGGTCCCAAAAACCAAGTCTAGTTATACCTGTCTAAGTCTGGGCTAAGTCTGCCTAAGCCTGGACTAAGGTCCAACAATAACATTCCCCAACCAGCAATCAACAACAACAATACTATCCGACCCCAAATAGGTCATCTGTGGCATACCACGAGGATAACGGGCCTGGAATGTATCCGAATAGCCCTATCCGGCCTAGAAGACCTAAATCACAACAAAACACCACCATCAAGTTTATAATACCAGCCCACAACACCAACATAAGAGCATACATATATCACACATAAGCTCAATCTAAGTGTAAAGGAAGATAAACCTAGCCTACCTGTACGCCGCCGAATGACTGCTAAAGCCAGTTAAATAGGAGTCTTTCCCTTTCGAGATGCCTCTGACTGCTTCCAAGCTACCAAAATAATAAACTACATGTCAAATCATGACTATTGATACCCATATTGTATTAGTTCAAAAAATGTCCGAACAGTCCACGTGGGTCCCGCTTGCGGAATCACAAAAATGAAACCGTCACAACGTCCCAAATAACTCTGTGACCAATAGTCACAATAGATTCTATCCAATACGAGCTTATATTAAGCTCTAAATAAGCATCAACGACAATACCACCAAGTAACAATTTAATTACGCGACTTTAAGCTAATATTGACCGGAGAACTTACGATATAAAGACGTTATACTATCAACCACGTGATTCCCGAGCTTGAATAACTTGATGTAGATGATTAATTTCCATTGGGATAAAATATAACATCACAATAATTTCTAAGGTATTTAACGTGGTTTAAACATTCATGTTTGGAATTGTATCTTAATGAATAAGTAGTGAATGACATAGTGTACATATATATATATATATATATATATATATATATATATATATATATATATATACTGAAAAGTTAAATGTTTGCATAATGACTCATATATGCCAACCCCACTTGCTACCACCTTGATCAATTTAGTGGTGATGAGGTTTCCCTCCACTTCCACGTGGGAGTGGAGGTGTTTCCTCCCACTATCTCTTTATTTCCTTATTCGGGTATTGCATAGACTCGTGGTAAAATAAATACAACTTTTTGAAAATACCATAATTAATAGAAAATTATTTCTAACAAAACCTCTATAAAATAAAAATATTATTTTAACATATTTAAATTCACTATCTCCGCTTAAATTATGAATAAATTATAAAACTATTATAAAATAGTATAGATATATCATAACTAAAGAATTTTATAAATTTCAAAAACATTTTCGAAAGGTAATTAACTATGTCATTTTACCAAATTCAAATTTAATTTAATATTTTACAACGTGCTCGGTCTAAATAATATTCTCAAACGAACTGCCCGGGAACCGAACTTGTCAGTCCCAGCAAGTCATAAATAACTTGGAGCATTTATAGAAAAGCTCTAAACGCTGAGAACACACAAAAACGAGGGAAATAACCGGGAAGGTCATTACAAAACAATGCGTATTATAACATGTGTACTCTTTTTCCTTCACTATAATTTTTTTTCCACATGATTTTTTCCTAGTAAGGTTTTAACGAGGCACATTATTCATGGACATCCAAGGGGGGGGGGGGGGGGTTGTAAAATAATATGTATATGGTGGATGTCCATTACTTCTAAGTGTAACTTCTCCTTTAAGTGTAGTTACTCCCACACCTCCACCACCTCCCCTTTGATCTTCCACTTTGTCATAACCTTCCCCACATTCTCATGGATTAGTACCATGTTTATGACACCTCTTAAAGTTTCTCCATGTAATACTATAAATAAAGGTTTTGAGGATGATGTTGGATAGACTTGAACATTTTTAAGAATGAAAAGCTCTCATCTCCTCTCTTATTTCTATTTTCTTGTCTTATATTACTTTATTATTTAACAATGTTTACTTACTTTCACTTTTCAACATCCATTCATATAGATTATTAGATAAATACACATTATATTTCAAAAAAAATAAAGATAAAAAAGAATAATAAACTAATCTTCTCCTAACAAATTAATATGATATTTGAATTTCAATTTAATTGAAATAAAGTTCTAGCTTCTCAGCTCTCCCATATATGTTGCTATATCATTTTCTTGGTGAATTTATTTATTGCATGCTTTATATTCTTCATTTTTAAAAATTATTTTTGATTTAATTTTTTTTTATATGCAGGAAAGATGTGGCATTTTCATGTCCATCTTCCTTTATTAACGTTAACGAAGAGAACAACAGTTCATATTCATTGATGTTATCTCTATTTACTTCTTGCGGTTCTTCACCTCTATTATTTAATTTATGAAGAAGTTTTCTTGAGAGTTATTCTTATTTTTAGTGATGATTTTCTTGTTAGTGTTGACAGAAGAGATAAAGCAGAATGAAGAGAAGAGAAGAATATATAACGGCGGAAGTAGGAGTTTTGTTGGTATAGTTGACAAGCTTAAGTTTTTCTAAATATGTGTAAGTTTTTCTAAATATGTGTTTGATATTATTGTTCTTCTTTTTAATGTTGCTTTAATTCCTAACTAGTATACCTATCCGCGCTTTGAGCGACTATAAAATATAGTTGAATAACATCATTATTTTAATAAAAAGATGATAATTATATATCATATATGAATCTTCCACATTTTTATAAATTCTTGACATCCTATATAAAATCATCTAAACTAAAAATTTGTGAAAAATATTCCACATTAAATATAAAATGACTTGTTTCAATTTATATGTGAACTTAAATAAGAAAAATAAAAATGAAAAATAACGAAAAATACATCAATAGCAATGTAAAAAATCGGGGGATTCTCATATTAAATGTCGTTCAATTTTTTTTCTTCCTGTAACTTCTTGCTCTTAGCATTTTGTGTAAGGTAGACTTTATTTCAATTTCTCTCCAATAAAAAAACATATAAAATAAATGGAAGGGAAATGAAATAGCAAAAAAAAAAAAAAAAAAAAAAAAAATGGTACAAAACACAAAATTAAAAAATTATTTAATCGTCCTCTTGATTTTCCGTAAAATTTCTAAAATTATCTTCTTTCCCTTGTCATCTCTTCTTGCCATTTAAAATATGCAGCACCGTCTTATAAATTCAAGCAAGGCTGGTGCAATGTTTCATTAATTATCATAAAGTCACATTCTTCTTTGGAAGCAAGAAAACAAATCTTTAGCGCTGAAATAAGATAAAAAGTAGAAAAATTAAGAATAATGGTGTAAGATATTTTCTCTTACAACATACAAATGTAAATACATTGGCAAAAAACTTATAGAATTTAAGTCTTGCATTCGCCTTCAGTTACCAGCCTAAAAAAAGTCTTGGATTCGCCTTCATCTCTCTCCACATTATATACCAGTTGCTACCACCAAGGAAAAGAAAATTTTGAAACTTCGGAAGAACAATTTGAAAAAATATCACTCACCATTTCAACCGATCATTCTCTATTGACAAAATCATTTGCTCACTATGATATGATGATTAATATTTTTTTTATTTTCTTCCTCAACCTTATGTATGCTATGGTGATGGAGAAGTGAAACAATAACCTTGAATGAGAATTTTCATGAGACAAAACATAAATCAATATATAATAATAAAGGAGAATATAGAAGAGGTGATGTGGCACCTCTCTATGGCCACCATTCACAATTATCTTTTTTCTCCTTTTTTTGATATTTTTTCTCATTTTATGCTTAAAAAATTAACACTAAAAAGAATATTAAAGGAAGAAATGTCTTGCTGTAATTTATTTTAGCTGCAATTATGACATTTAATAGCAATAACCATGAAATGAAAAATAAATATATGTTTAAAAACGTATATGATAGGAGGGCAAGAGACTCATGTATTATTTGGAATTATGAAAGGAGAGCAAGAGTCATGTTTTGTTGAAAACTATATAAATACATCATATAGTGTAGCAACTTGCAGGATTTATTTTTACTTTTACTTCTTCGGTGAACAATTCAATATTTTATTCTTGTGCCTCATTGGTTGATCAAAAAATTATTGACAGACACCATGCATTTTGGTTTGGAAAAGGTAAGATATTTGTCGGTTTTAGTGATTTGTTTCTGATGTATATACTTTTAACTAAGTTTAAAATATTCTAAGTCTGGAGTGAAGATTTTCATCTTACTGTGTGTTAATTCTTTGAACCTTTTAAATTTTATTGTGTTTTTTTCAAGAACTTGGCGTATATTAAGAAAAATGAAAGTTCATGTCTTCTACAATAAGTAATGGATACGAATGGGGAGAAAATGAAGCAACAAACGATTAAACTGGCTTATCTCTTAGTTAGTATTGAGGTGGTATTTATCCTATTTTTAATTTCTTTTGTGTAAGCTTAAGTTATATTCTTGATCATAACTTCACTTAAGAGATATATCATGAAAAAATTGTTACGATTTTGACCCAAACATTTAAATTTTAAGTCGAAGATGATTAGATGAATAATCATGGATGAAGGACAATGGGACGTTTTTCAGTGTGCCTATTAGTTTTAATATCACATTCATTTGCCTCTATATTGATGTTGAGACATATTAAAAAATATTTTTATTGGTGATTAAATAAATATTTGTATGTAGACATATCAAATATTCATGTATTAAATTAATATGGTATTTGATTTGCAATTTAGATATTCAAAATTTTAAAGACTAAAAAGAGGCAAAAGAAAAAGAAAGATCTTGAAGATCAACAAGCTATTCCTATCGATCGAGGATACTAAGAATTTAGTGAGAAGGAGAATTGTTCTTACAGGGACTTATGTATAAGAAGCAAAAAATGTGGAGGGTGCATTCTTGACTTAGTTTACACAAATAATGTTTCTATCATTTATGTTACTTATTTAATTAGCAAATATAATTTTCATTATTAAATTTAAAACAAAGATTATTTGATCATTTTCTTATATTTTATGACCGCACGAAGCGCGGACAAATTCACTAGTTTATATAGGTAAAGTAAAGGAATATCATAAGGTGTCATAAACTTACAAATTAAATTTTGGAGGTTATGAAGATTAAGAAAATGAGAGTTATGAATATTATTAAAAGTATAAATTGAGAGATATGAGTTATGAGTAGTTATATTTTTTTATTATCTTCCTAAGCTCAAACATAATTTCCTTCAAAATACAACTATAGCACTCATTTACATATTCCCACTGAGTTGTTGAGTTTAAATTAGCATGATAAATCCTAAAAAAACGTTTTTGAATTTACTGACAATAATTATATTGATAAGCATTAGAGATCATCTGCACATTAGGTAACTGCTGCCCACGATATTGACTCTTCATCTTTTTCATTTATTTACTACACTTGTTTATTATTTTCATATTATATTTAATGAGAAAAATATTGAGAAAAATGTCCAAAAAAGGAGAAAAAAGATAAATATGAATTGAAGCCATAGAGAGGTGTCACATCACCTTCTCTTGATTTTCCTTTATATATATATTGATTAGTTTGTATTTTGCTTAGTATTAATTTTCAAAAGCTGACTAAAAGTCAAATAAAATCGAGAGCATATTCTATATTTTTTTTAGTTAAAACAAAGAAGTGAAAATACAAATTATTCAAATCTCAAATACATGATGTGTTAGACTAATCAAGAAGTGAAAATAGAAACAAGCATGTCATGAAGGGCAGGCGCATAAGCGCAAGTATTTTGTCTTTCCTTTTTCTTCCCAGATAGTGAATCGAACTCTATGGCTGTTTGAAAGTGAGTGAAACCCTTATTGACTTGATACTCCTCTTAAGAAAATATTTAATAGGAGTTTATTTTATCAAATTAGTCTTATTAGTTATGTTTTGAAAATATAAATTTGAATATATACACTTTAAATAGTCATTTAATGATAGGGGTAGTATTGGAAGAACATAATAAAATTCTTTTGATTTCACAAATGGGACAACTAAATTGAAACAACTATTTTTAGCAAGAGGACCAACTAAAATGAAACGGAGGAAGTAGTCATTTCGAGACTTTAGTGGATTGACTCTATTACATCAGTGAATTTTATATATTTCACAAGCATGTTTAATCTGATCTTTATCTAAAACTCTGATTGGACCAATCACAAGAAAATCAAATTTCATAACAAAACTGACTTCAAAAGTTTCTTGACAAAAGAATACTCATTGATTCAAAATAAAATTAAAAAAGAAAAGAAAAAGAAAATAAGCTTCACTCAAAATGAGAAAATTGGAAGATGAATCTTTTCTTCGAAGCTGGAACATCTTGTTCTTCCTGACTCGATTCAACGTGAAAAATGACTTTTCCTTGTGTGATTGTTTTCTTTGTTAACCTATAATTAAAGATCAACAAACAACAAAATTACTCAAATATAAATAAAACACTATTTAATCTTGACTCCTTCCCTTATAAATTGGATGAAACCCAACATTGAATATGTATAAATTTTAACTATTAGTTAATCCTTAGAGAGTAAATCAATTAAACATCTTCTCAACAAAAAAGTAAAAAGGAAAAAAAAAAAAGACCATTGAATGTAGAAATAATTTGTCTTGTGCCTTAAAGATAATCTACAATACTCATACACAGATTAGAGATGATTTCAATAAAACGTGCCTTGAAGATAGCCTACAATAACCGAAATATTTGTAAATTAATATTATTCTTTAACAAAAGCAAGAGGAAACATACAAATTTCACTTCTTTTTTCAAATAGGAATAGGGAACTCATCATAAATGTGATTGGGATGAAACGCTAAATCATATATATAGTTGAATTGAGAACTTGTCCAGTCAGATTGTGAATTTGAAATGACAAAGGTAAAATAATAAATTAAATGCAATTTAAGTCTCATAATTGTATAATTGTTGAGAAAATGAAGTTAAAAAGATTTTATTGGAATTCTAAATAAAAATTTGAGAATGAGTTCAGGAAAAAAAGATCCAAAAAATCAGTGCATTTATTTGGAAACCGAGAAAACGGTCAATTATTACCAAAATTAAAATTAGTCTTCTCCTCTCCCTTATTTAAGATGCATTAGCACATGATTCAATTTAAGGAATTTCCTCCTCCTTCCTTATTTAAGACTCATAATTGAGTAAGAACTTTTTTAAGACAATTTTATTTGGAGAAATAAAGAAGAAAATGGCAAAAATCTGAGAAAATAGATAAATAGAGATTCTAGCTTCTTAGGCATGTTACATCAGCATGCTCCTGTTATTGCTTTATATTAAGGGAAAAGGCATCGTTTCCATCCTAAACTATACCCGAAAAATCAATGTCACGCTTAAACTATTGGGGTGACCTATTACACACCTCTACTAAATAAAAGTGAATTTATTTACCCCCTCCCCCTCCCCGCAACACCCATACCCAGGCGTGTTACATACACTCAAAAGGAGCGCGTCCAACCCTTTAAAACTTTAAAAAAAAAAAAAAAGGAAAAACATTAAAACTTATTAAATTAATGCCCCCCAACGGTAATAATCTCACCCCATTTAACCCAACCTTGTTTCTTCCCAATTGAAGAACCCTAAATCCCAAATACAAAATTGGTTACCCAAACTCGAAATTCAAGCTCGTTTCTTTGAAGAATTGCTAAGTAAACCATTTTACTAGTTTGATTGCTTACTCTATTGTAAGAAAGTGTCGATCTTTTCTCTTAGATTTTTTTCAAAAAATTCTTTAATTTTGGATTAATTTTTTCACGATTGAGCAGTGGAAAATAGTGACTTTAATGGCTAGAATAAGCTGGAGTAGACTTTGTAAGCAAGAAGAAGATCATGAGTTGGAAAGTTTCGATGCAAACATGGACATCTTTTGCCTTTGATGACTTCATGGACTAAAAGAAATCCGGGTAGAAGATATTGGAGTTGTCCTTACTATGGGATAAGTGAATTTTTATTCAAACGTTGATCTTGAAGAGTCTATACTAATTTAATTGCTTTCATTTTAGAGTGCCGGATCATGCGATTTCTGGCTTTGGAAGGATGACTATATTGATCCAAAATCAAAATTTGTTATTCCTAAACTGTTAGAAAGAATTGTTGAGCTTGAGCAAAGAGTTGAATCTTCTGCAAAATTGAGTACTTATAGAGTTGATGACAAGCCTACTTCTAGGACAACCAAATCTGTGGAGAGCAAAATAGATATGAACAAAATAGAGTTCCAACTGGATAATTTTGAAGATGATTTGAAGAAGATAAAGACAAATAAGAAGAAATGAAAGATAAAGTTGGCTAAGTCCAAGAAAAGGGAGAAACAACTTTGGATTAATCTCATTTGTGTTTGTATTGTAGGTGTTAGTGTTCTATTTTAATAAATGTACTTGAAAGGAGATCCAAGAAGGCTGCCATAAACTGTTAGTGTTGTTGTTTTTGCCATGTCTTAAGGGGTTGTAATTGTTAGTTTTGAAATGAACCTTGACAGTTTTTTGTGTAATGAAATGGTAAGGTTTCCTTAGCTTGATGTGTCTCTTTCTGTGGTGCATAAACTGTACATTTTGTATAGTCAAAATACAACATCACAAAACTAATGCAAAACTGCATAAACACAACTAACAATTTATACCCAAAATTAAATAAATGCAGTCACAGCTGCATAAGCACTACCAACCATTTAAATCACCAAACATTAAACAAAAGAGGCAGTCACAACTGCATAATCATTAACCAAAATAGAGTGCATTTATAGATCTATCAAATGCATTTAAATATAAAGGACAAGAAGTCACAACTAACAAAATTATTGCAGTTATAACTTCTTTTACAAAAATATTGTCATAAAATGCAGTCAAACCTGCCAAAATCACTAGTTATAGCTATCAATAAATTATCTTAAAATACAGACACAGTGGCAAACATCAGTGAACTACCAAAAAATTATCTTAAATGCAGTCACAACTACCAATATTTACACCAAACTAACATGATACCAACAGCTTATATGTTGTGACACTGAGCATTAGAGCTTTCTTGACTCAAGTGTGCAGTCTTGGACCTTGTCTCTATTTATTTTTTTCCTCTCATTTCTTGTAGTTGCCTGAAGGTCATAGCTTCTTTTCCTCTCCATTTCACATAAGTTTTTGGTGTATATCTGTCACGCCCCGAAATCCCATTCCGGCCGGACTGGCACCCGAAGCCGATAAGGCCCGAGAGAACTAATCTTTGCTTATGTTTGTTCATATGCATGCCATAAGAAATACCATCATCACGTAAGAACTTATCATGCTAATAACGAAATTCATGAAACATGTGCTAAATATATACATATGTGAAACTTAGCCGACAGGGCCATCAAGTCATCATGGACATACACCTCCTACATTTGTATTCCCACAACTGTCTACAAAGCCTCTATAGATACATGACCATGTCTGTACAATATTTACGTAATACCAAAACCTAGTGTTCACGTGTGACTTGGGAAGCCCCGAAGCGACTGGAGCTCACCAAAGACCTGTATATGATTCGTAGCCTACTGAAGAGGTCTACTAATGCTTGCACCTGCAACATGTATGGTAAGTCCCCCGAGGAGGTCAGTACGAAGAATGTACTGAGTATGTAAGGCTCATAAGATATTCATCATACATAATAACCACAATAATGGAATCAATATAAAAGAATTAAAGAATGTGAATAAACTCTCTTTCCGTATGTGTGGAACCATGTACATTACGTTCTTTCTTTCTCTCGCCTTTACTTTACTTTACTTTTACATCACTCATATACTGTCTGGTCCCTCATCATGCAGGTGTTCTTTTCACCCCATGGATAGAATATAATCATCATGCAGGTATTCTTTTCACCTCATGGATAAGATCATATCATCATACGAGTGTTCTTTCACCCCATGGATAAATGAACATCATCATGCGGGTGTTTGCACCACATGGATAAATTAATATCATCATGCAGGTATTTGTACCCCATGGATAACGCCCACGAACACAATCAATATGCATTACTGTATTCTTACTTCATTACTTAACTTTTGAGATTGATACCTTTACTTGTGAGAGATAGATACATTAACTTGCACATTACTTCTTTCATTACTTTTGAGAGATTGGTACATTCACTTGCCATAATATTATTTGAAACACAACATCTTGGAACCATTGGAACAATAGTCAATGCATAAGAGACATGTGTATAACTCTATTGGAACTTGGGATCATGACATAAGTAGTAAAATGCTATTCAACTAAACAAGCCCTATTTACCTCATTACTCTCGTTGAGATAGTTCTCTTAGAATTTACAACATTATGACAGCTTAGGAACTTCAGTCAATGAATAAGAGATAAGTGAATCGTAATTCATCTAAGAGTAGGACACTTGTGAATAACAATATATGTCTACCTTAGTCAAAATATTATAGGACCCCTTGGAATGTAACACTTTTGGAACCTTAGGATAATGATCACTAAATACGATACATGTTGATAGCAACGGTTCACCAACCTGAGATGCAATACCCTAGAACATTTGGAACTCTTGACATATTAGCCAATGAACATGAGTCAACCAATGAACATGAGTCATATGATTCACCATTGACCAATGAGTAAGTAACATGTGAGTAACACTAGCCAACTACCGAATGCGGAATACCTTAGAGCATTTCGGAATCAAATGAGTACTATGACAATGCGAACACCACATGCTGCAGAAGGATATAGAAGAGTAACCTTACATACCTTTACTTCCAAGTATGAGTACACAAGTCTATATATGAACACAATAATCCAGCTTCTTCCTTATGTTTCACTCTATAATACAAGTCCACAATGGAACTCTCGTTAACAATTATTTACCGTACAAGTGTACAAAACAACAATGAACCATATGACTGCCATATAACTTCATTTTACTCCTTACAATACAACCCAATGCATTATCATACCAAAAACACCATAATCATGCCACACATTGACCAAGATATCATACATCTATAGCATTTCACACCACACTTACCCTTTACGCTTCCTCATTATTATTCCGTCACAATTACCCTATCAACTTGCCTCATAACAACTTATGAACAATCATAAATACTTAAAATAGTCCAAAATTCCTCCATACGACACTTTAAAGTCATTAAAACGACATCACAAGTTGATAATTACATCCATGAAGGGTATAGGGGTTTCGAGGGGGGCAAAGGGATGCAAAAACAAGCAATTCGGAGTTCTGGGCCGATCCGCTAAGACACTTACGCACGAAGGTGGATGAAATACATCCGCAGGTGACCTTTGGAAGTATCCATAGGCACCTGCGTTGGCACCTGCGCCCGCAAGTGCTTCGTCTGCGAAGGCAGGTGCCCGTTTCGGCCAAAAAGGGTCTCTTTTGGGTCTTTTTATGCAATGAATGGTACATGATCATAACTAAACTTATTTTAACATATTTTTGATCATATTATATGCCAAAAATCAGCCATGTTCTCACAACACACATAAACATCACCAAAACGACACTTTACGGTCAATACGTCACCAAAACCATAACCAATTTCACAATAGAAATTCCAAACATTATACACCATGACAAAAAAAGTAAATGCTATAATCACATCTCACATGTCAATATTAACTCCATCATGTTCACTTCCTTTAAGACCATAAGTCCATGTTCAAGTTTACAAGGCAAAATCATCCTCCGATTTAGCAAACACAAGTTGTTTTACACATAGTGAACTTCTCACACTTCACCAACATAACCAACATGATATAAACCATATCCCATGCATAAAATATATTAAACCATAATAATAAACACTTACCAATACTCACCAAGTGATGATCTTTTGCCAAAAGGATGAGAGCTTAGGGTTTGTGGAAATATTGAGAAAATTCTAGAAAGGCATGGGTGTCCAAATGAATAAAATTCTGATTTTTGGATCTATTTATAGCCCCTTTAAGTCTCTCTTTATCCAAACACTTGGTCCAATTATAATGTAGGGACTTATTCTTGCAAGAATGGGTCATTATGCCCTTTTTGGGCCATGTCTTCATGCCAATTTTGGGCCTCATTTAACTAATTAACAATTTGTTAATTGAGCCCACCAATTGAATGAATAATTCCTCATATATATATATATATATATATATATATATATATATATATATATATATATATCCCTCAAGTCACTCTTATCCATCTCTTGGCATTAAATGCATGGTTGATTAGTCAAATGGAAGATTGGATCATGTTTTGCCCCATTGGGCCAAGTCTTTCTTATGATCTTTGGGCCTCATTTGGCCCAATGGCTCAAGACTCATATAAGCCCCAACAAATAATTGCATAATTCTTCAAATCTCTCATGGTTAATTAATTTCCTAAATGTACACGTAGTCGAATAGGTTCGACAACATACGGGGTATTATACCTCCCACGAGGGTCTAATCCCATGTACTAGGCCCAATATCCATTACCTCAGCAATAACATTACACAATACATACTTTTGGCTCTCGACACTTAAGTAACCATTGTTCAACGTCGTCAAATAGGGTTTGATAGGTACGGGGTGTTACAATATCCAAGATTGCCAGTCATAATTGTTGAAGACTTAGCACTTCTGAACCTCTCACTAGGCATCCCAGGCTGCTCAAATGAAGGAAGTGTTAATATTTGTAGTAAATGGAATTTAGAAAGTAGATCAAAGGATCTAAATGAAACTAACATTAAGGATTGTGCATCCACTTTGTGTGTGAAGTATTCTCATACCAACCATTCTTGGTCTACTAGTACCAACACCCTAAAAAAGAAAGAAAGAAAAATATTAAGTAAAAGGTATAACTAGCTTACAACTCACAAAGTTAGAATTATACCTTTTCTGTATAACCTTTTGGTCCATCCTTTCCTCTTCTAGTTGGAGCAATCTTTGGCACCCTGGTTCCACCCCTTTTTCTTCCCACAGTAGGTGTTGCAGCAGAAGTTAGGCCCGCACTTAGGCCTGTACTTGGGCCTATAGCAGAATGAACTTGGGCCAGGATTAGCATTAGTGCCAGCAGCAGGTGCACCTCTTAGATATTTTCTTTTATTGTGACCCTTGTTATTACATGTGCTACATGAAATCTCAATTCCCTTTTTGGACAGTTTACAAGTTTTCTTGCTGGTTTTACCTTGCTCTTTATTTCTATTCTTGCCAGGCCTACCAAATATCTTTCTAACAGGAGGTGGCATAACAGAGATGTTTTAAGATTCTGGCCACATCTTCATATTCAAGACTGGTTGAATGAAGTAGTTGTATGTGTTCATGTAAGTTTCCCTGTTATACCAGTAAGAGATGTAGTTAACTGGTTCCAATTTTTTGTGGTGAAAAGTAGTTATTGCATGAGGACAAGGTATACCCTTCAACATCCATTCTCTACAGTTATAATATTGCCTAGGAAGATCCACAATATGCCTGTATCCTCTATCAAGCACCTCATATCTTGTATCAGAATTCCATTCAATGCTGCACTTCATAGACCTAGCTGTATTATCACTTAGAACCTTCATGGCTATTGGAGAAATGTCACTGATCAAAGTTTCATAAAAATCCCTCATTTGTCCTACTCTTTTCATCATTTTCACCCTTATCTCTTCTAACATTGTGATAATTGTCTTGTGCCTTGCTCCTAATATCCATGCATTGAAACATTCTGCCATGCTGTTGTCAATAATGTCACACTTAGTGGCAAAGCTAAAATAATGCTTGCTCTATCTGTATGGATTAAAATATATCAGCTTATTGATGTCGCCCAAATTACACCTCTAAGAAAGTATAAAGCGGCCATTGTTTAAATATAAAACCCAACTGAGGTTGGGGTCGATCCCACGAGGAATAGGTCAAAATTCAATCAACTTTGTTTGCTTGAGTTATTTGGTAAATAAGCAAATAAGTAAAAAAGGGGTTTTATAAAGTAAACTAGTAATCGTTTGCTGAGGTTAAAATCAATATGAGAGAAGCACTAGGATTGTGCTCACCAATAACTTCATAACTTTATAGGTTCTCCGCACTTGGTGTTCTTTTCAGGTATCTAGCAAGCAGAATCGATAGGCTAAGTATCGTCTAACCAACTATGTTACGCCCATTGTAGATGACTATCCTCAAGCACAAAGGTTAATGTGTCATGAGTGTTTCTATGTTGCCCCTATCAATGATCCCAATACAGTTTTTCCCGTATTACGGCTTAAAGCTGATTGAACGAAGATAACTACAAGTCTTGTTGTTGAATCGCTAGTCCTATCTTACTACCCTTGCTACAGTCCAGGGTAGATACAGGATGAGTCCTAATGTGTGTACTCGTCAGAAAGCAATCACTTCAGAACAAACAACAATACTTGCCCTAATACCCTTCGAGAAACACCTTATACTTCAAAATCTACATCGTTAATCCGATATGATTCCCACAACTCTAGTTATGGGGTTTAGTTACTCATGATTACACGAACAAACTAATCGTTCATGAATGAAAATATTAATTGAAGCATACAAGAATGAATAAACTATGAAATCACAACTTTAAATAAAATCGTGAAAACCAATATTCGTAAGATCTCAAGAAAGTGCCTTAGAATCCCACAAAATAGTGTTATAGAATAATAATAATGTCTAACACGTAAAAAATAACCCTAAAAGAGTATTTATAGACTTAACAAATCCTATCCTAAACAAAATAGGAAACTGGTGTCGTCTGCCTCGGACGAGAAAAACATACGATCGTGGGTTGAACCCACGATCATGGCTTCCTGTCATTTGATCCCTGTGCTAAAAGTCCTGCAACTCTTCAAATCTGGATTTGCTTCCCACGACCACATGGTACGATCGTGCCTTCAAGGTAAGATTGTGGAATCCATCGTCTGTTCTCCTTATACTTACTCCTGCGGGTTGATTTTCCCCTTTCATCTCACAACCTCATTGCACGATCATGACATCAACTCACGATCGTAGGATCTTTTGTCAGTTTGCCTCTTGCATGTTGCATCTCTAATTCAACCTACGAAGGCCTAGGCATGATCGTGATTAGATGCCATGATCGTGGTAAAGCTCGTCTGATGCCCTTCATGTCCATTTTTTAGCATTTTCTTCTCTAAGTCCCCAAGGCCTGCAAACACCAAACAAATACATCAAATTCACAAAAGTACCCTCGAACTAGCAAATATTCCTCATTTTAAACATCTCAAGTGCCGTAAATCCATGGCACATCACTTATCCAATATCTTTTCACCACCCAACATCTTCATATAACTAATGTTGTCCCTCAACTCAGCCTCAAAGGTAGACCTTACACACCTCCAGAAACATTTTTTCTTCTCAAGGCCTCTACGTACGGTGTTTTTTTACCAGTTGGCAGGGACATGCCTTGTACACATCCTATGTTCAGAATTATGTAAGTGTTCTGTTATAGCAATTTCCAAACCCTGAAAGAAATAAAGAAACAATGAACATATCATATAATTTGATAAAATATATAGTTGTATGAAGTAAATTAAGTAATTAAAATATTACCTTTAGAATGTCCGTTATCACTAGCAAATCTATCTTATCTCCTAGCTGAAGATCTTTCTTTACAATCCTGATAAACTAACTCCAAGTGAACTTATTTTCAATCTCAACCAATGCCCATGCCAGTGGCAACATCTGATTGTTTCCATCTTTACATACATCAACTAATAACTGCCCTTTAGAGACTCCCTTCAAAAAACAACCATCCAAACCAATGCACTTCCTACAACTACCCAAGAAGGACTTCTTCATTACATCAAAACATATGTAGAAGCCTTGAAACATTTTTCTACAATCTTCAAATGTTTCATCATGAAGCTTAACTACACATGTGCTACCTGGATTGGATCTTAACAATTCATCTCTATAATCTAAAATCCTCCCAAATTCAAGATTATAATCAACCATCAGTTCTGCAATCACCTTATTACTGGCTCTCCTACATATTTCTCTTCCAATATATAAATCCAATTCTTTCGTAATAAGCAGTTGAAACTCAAAAATTCTAATATTTGGTTGTTCCTTTATCCTCTCATTATAGTGTCTGGCTAAGAACTTGGCATTGCAAAGTTTGTTCCTATTAGTAAGATCACACCTGTGAACTGGATTGTAGGTCTTCACAACAAAGTTCATGGTCCTAGAATCAAAGCTAGCATATAGAATCCATGGACAACTAGTTGTACACCAACCCTTACGTTGTAGGTTCATTAACACATTTTTTAATTGCAACATGTTTAACAACAACATATTTAGTAACATCAGCTCTAAATTCATTAACACTTTAAAAAATAAGTCCTAATTCCCACACAAGTTTCTCATAGTCTGAATCATATACAATTCTATTTACCTTTTTCCTTCTTCTAGCCTTAACTCTCTGTTCAACCTCTCCTTCTTCATCTGTTATGTCTTCTGAATAAGTTTTAAAGTTGGCAGCTTCATCTGATGGACAAAAGGGTTCATCACCAGCTAACTTACCCTTCAAACTATTTCTATCACCACCTGTAGATTTATCATAGCCAGCATCTGGCCCTTTCTTCTAGTTCCTAACTTAACATGATCAGGAATTGCTGGTCTCTCTCCCATCTTTATTCTCTTTCTACTCTTTTTTCTTCCCTAAGACCTCTTAAATCTTCATCCACATCACTCTCAACCTCTACATCTTCATCAATTGATTCTATATCTGAATCTACATCAACTTCAGCCCTACTAGTCTCACTCCTAATTTATGAAGATTCAGCAGTAAGAGGAGCAGTAGGAGGAGAAAGGACATGACCAGGAGGAGGAGGAGGAGGAGGAGGAGCAGCAGCAGGATAAAGAGAAGGGAAATCAGTAGTAAAGGGAGGTATAGGAGCAGTAGAAGGGGTAGGAACAATAGGTTGGACAACATAAGGGGTATTTGGATCTTTAGAAGGTTGGGAGATAGGAGGGGTATCTTCACTATTTTTAGATGCCCTTTCAACACTCCAAATGTCTTTATCAAAATACACACTACTTTCCCCCTCCACATGACTTACATATTCCAATAAAGGTGGAGCCAAAAGAGGGTCAACAACCATGTGATACACAAAAGCTTCCAAAGTGTCCCCATTATTCAAACATTGTGAAATTTCAGTTGTATCCTTTTCTGACAATTTCTATTAAAATAGAACTCTTAGGCAGTCTCATATATAGTAAGCATTGTTCAGGGTCATATCCTAAATGCTTCACATAATCCCTAAATCCAAAATAGGACAACCTATCTACATCAACATCTAAAAACTCAGTAATTTGTCCACCAATATATGTTTTTCCTTTTTTTCCCTTTTCTTTTCCCTTCAGTTTAACCCTGTTAAGAATCCTAGCATGATAAACTCTCAAAATGATCATTTCAAAACTCATTTTAACAACCTGAAAGTAGTATAAAAATGACAATTCAATAATTATTGATCATGATCATGAAAACACTGTAAAGTAAGATCCTTGACATCGACCAAAACAAAATCACACAGCACACAACATATTATGCTACAAATGAGGTATCACAACTTCATTTATTACATATTGAAGCATATCCCAAATTATTAACACATTAATTTTGAAGATAAATTAAAGGCATGAAAAAACCCTCGCTAAAATCGCAACAGAAAAACATATTACGCAACAATTATAAGTGTCACAACTTCATTTATTACATATTGAAGCATATCCTCAATTATTAACACATTAATTTCAAAGGTAAATTAAAGACGGGGAAAAACCCTAGCTCAAATCACAACAAAAAATTTAATTTTTAAAATATTGAGATATGGGGCTAACTTTTTAGTTTATGCTTGTAATTCTAGATTGTAGCCCTAGCTAATAACCCTTTGAAATCGACTGAAAGTCAACTACTTTTAACCTTCGACAGTAACCCTAGATCTTAATTAGGATAAAAATGGAGTTGGGCGTTGGGTTTCAGATTTTAGTAGCAACGAAGGTTGGGTTTTTGATTGTGAAGAAGAAAACACTAAGAAATCTCTTCCATCGGGTTTTGATTGTGAAGACGAAAACTAGAAAACCCTTTGTTCATATGCGATGTAGGTTCCCCTTTGTATTTTGTTGGTTGGCGATTGATATTCTCGGGTAGGGTCGGGTCGAATAACGGGTTGAGGTTAATTTAAATGGGTATGGATAAATTAAATGGGTTGGATAATAATTTAAAAGAAATTATTTTCATTAAACATGTGGCATCACTAGAGGGCGAGTGTGCTCCACTACACTCATTAAACCTGGGCATGGGTGTCGCGGGGGGTAGATAAATTCACTTTTATATAGTAGAGGTGTGTAATAGGTCACCCCAATAGTTTAAGTGAGACATCAACTTTTCGGGTATAGTTTAGGGTGGAAACGATGCCTTTTCCCGTATATTAATATATATAGATTTGTATGCATTTAATTTAGGTGTGTATACTGTTGACACCTAATTTTTGCCCTCCACAACTGAATTTAATCCTGAGTTTTCTTTGGTTTTAAATAAAATTGAAATATTTGTTTTTTCTGGATAAATACTTTCTAAAAATTTTATTTGAGTTAAATTTATCATTTAAGTGATAAATTATACATTTCCGTATTTTTGTATACGAGATTATATAATTTTAGTCGTTTAAATAACTATTTCATCAAAAGTTAGATTTTATCAAGAACCATCTTGAAAATTAATTCAAATGGTTGATTTTTTATTTAAACCTGTAAGTTGTTCCTAAAATAATTTATTCAGGAAATATTTGTTTGATTTTATCAGATCAAGAAGCTCGGGATTAAATTGATTGATTATTCGTATTGGATTGTGATTTAATTTAGCCAAACTTATTAAATTTGGCTGTAATTGAAATCAAATTGGCCACAATTGCAATGTAATTGGCCAATTGATTTTCAATTTGACCTAATTTTAAATGAGTATGACTAAATCCTAATTTAATTGGGTTATCTCTTCAATCACCTAATTCCTACCCTCCCCTTTTCAATTTGGACCTAAAAATCAGACCCAAAATCCCTCAAACCACCACCCCAACCCATTCCCACTTAACCCCTCTCTAGGCCTAATCCTAAATCAGCCGAACCGGCCCACACCCTTATAACCCTCTCTTCTATCTTCTCCAACAACACACCAAACCCGAAAACCACAACTTCAACAATATCAACCCAACACCATCTGCAAAACCCCATCATCGAACAACAAGAACAATTTTGACCTGCAAAACCCCAACAACTTCAAACCAGCAGCCCTAACCCGAACCCAACAAAACCCGAATCCCTTTTCCTTTCTCACTCGAATTCATCTCTTCTTTCCTCTAATTCATACAAGAACATGTGAGAAGCACGAATTTTGTACACAATAGTACCATTCCAGCTCACTCTTGATCTTATCCATTCACCAATTGAAAATCCTTTCCCAAGGAAAATCCCTAAAATATCCCTTAAATTCTTTTCTCCCACATCGACTGAAAGATAAAAATCATGCCCCAATTGTTTTCTATATATACTCTCACTGTTGAGAGCCAAACCAAGTCTCGGATGGTGAAAAACTTCTGAGCCGAAAGTCTTGAATTTTTAAGAATTTTCGAGCACAAAGAGAAATTTCGAAAGAGATTTCTTAGTTTAAAGTTTCTAGTGGTGTTTCGTGGTGGCAAAAGATCCCGACGAGGCTCATAGTCCCATTTACTGCTCCAAAAGAGGTAAACTTCTCGACTCTTTTCTTTTTTTGTGTGTGTGTGATTCTACCTCTTTTCATTATCATAGTAGTATTTGGTTCTCGTTCGTAGCGTACGGTGGGATTATGTGTTGTAGAGGCCTTGAAGGCCAGAGGTTTTTGTGATGAATTTTTGTTGATGCTTTGGTTAGTGTTCCTGTTTTTTAGGATTTCATAATTCTTAGCTCCCAAGTTCACTGATTAATCTTCATATTTTTTAATCCATCGTCTTTTGTTCACCTTTAACGTTAGATAGCTCGACGGACCTTTTTTTTTCTTTCTTTTTATTTTTTTGCTTGTTGATTTTAGCTATTCTTTAGCTCACTGTTTTGGCATAAAGCCTCTTACTACGGTTCCTAATGTGTTTCTTTAATCTAAATGTTGCTTGTTGTAGTTTCAAGCTTACTATTTCAGCTTGAGGTCTCTCAGCTCAAATTTTGTTCTGGTTGCCTTGCTTTTTCTTGAATAGGATAGAACCTCTCTCAAATTTCCTTGACTTACATTATCAATTGGAATAGTGGAGTTGGTCCATAAATAAAGGTTATTTCATCTGAAGATCCCTCTATGACCCTTTTGACATGTAAAAATCCTTATGGAATGTCAAAAAGAGGAGTAGGATGATTTTAGTATGTGCGTCTACCCACGAATATCGATTAGTCTTTTTTTGTGTGTGTGAAACTCTTTGGGTATGCTTAGGTCTTTTTATTATAGGATTCCCAAATTGGTTAATGTCAAATTTTCCTTCCTCTATTCTTATTATGCTGTCGTAATTACGTTTAGATCTTTCACGTTGGTTTAAGGCATAAAATTCTTCAAGTTTCGCGAAAATCATTTATGAAAATGTGTGGTCCAGTCTTGTTTGAAGATATGGAAAATCTAGTTTTAGTTTGAACATTGTCTTATTGTTTATATAAAGTCATTTTAAGCCCTTTTCAATTTTAAGTTTGGGCTGTCGCTCCTTTCTTCTATGTGCTAAGTCTGGTTGCCTGTTAAACTTCTCAATGTCAAATAGATGAAAAGAAGCATGTTATTTTGTAGCTAAGCAACCCTAGGATTCCTCTAGGACATCTTGACATTGAAGTCTTAATGACTTGTCAAGGAGAGGAATATGATGAATATATTGATCAAAGCAATGCATCGTCTTATGTATTTGATCAAGTTCAATCCTTTGTTTCTAAGTGAAACTGTTTAAGTATGTCTTAGTTTTGTATATGGTGTTTTTTGAACAAAATTTTTTCTTTTAAAAGTGTCCAGTTCCCTTTCTTGTACACTTACCAAGCTCAGATTATCGCATACGATTTTTATGTGTTCAAATTTTGACTCTATCCCTCTTTGGAATTGCCTATTTTTTTTCTTTCTAGTTTTTGATTTAAGATGATAATAAATCTAAGGCCAAACTTCTATATGTTCCAGTTTCCTCCCATTCCTTTTATATATATATATATATATATTGTGTTCAGTTTTCTTTTGAATGATGAGTGTTACTGCTCTTTTGTGTTCATTGCTCTCTCTTTTAGAGATATTTTCGATTATTTACTAAGTTTACTAGTAGTCCATTTGGCCTTTAAGTTTGATTAAAAACATCCAAAGGTGTTTAGTCCCTTCTTCCTTTGAAGTTGTTTGTGAGTTTGGTTTTCAAAAATGTGGTTGTCCTTCTATGCTCTTTTTTTCGAGATTATGTGTTTAAGCGAGAAATGCAATGTTCCCTCAAATATGCTTTCTTTCGTCTTGCTTATTGTTTACTAAGTTAGCATACTTGTGATAATTTAGATTTTAATTCTTATTTTCTTTTTCTTTTGCATGTAAAATTCATTTGGAGTCCAAATGGACTCCTTTCTTTTGCATTTCGAATGGGCCAAACAAGGCCCACTTCCTCTTGAAGTCCAAGCTTCCAGATATAAGTCGAGGGGACTGTTTGATGTGGTATACAAGCTATATACATAATATATGGCGTACAAGTGGAAGAAGAAACTGGGCCAAAGCTCCTTAAATTCGTAGCCTTAGAAGGATTTATGTTTCATAGGCATTAAAGCCTAATTTGTATTTAATACAGGTGAAGCCGTCATTTGGGCCTCAAAGATCTGAAAAAAAATATAGCTTAGGACAGGTACACATTGCGGAGATGGGCCAAGCCCAATAGTCCAATATTGGACAAGTTAAAGGGTTTGGGCTTAGAGTGCCTAAACCCAATCTCTTTCTCCCTTCTTTATTTTTTTTTTTTTTAATATTTTCTACTGACCTTATTTAACTTAGTTAAATTCCCCACTAAGTTGTCAAAATCTCGATTTGCATAAAATTTCCAACAAATTTCTCTTTAAAAATTTCTTTCCAAAGTTAGTCAAATAAAGTCATTTTCAAATAGTCCGGATAACCGCGAGTTAGCGGATACCTTAGGTGCTTTAAAACCCTTCATAAGGTATTAATAGGAACCACTTACCTAGATTTTCTTAACTCTGAGATTTTTTATGTTTTAAATCTTTAAAGTTTTTTTAGGTTTTCTTGATTTTCCTTTAAATTAATCAAGTGTCGACTCTCAAAAACCGAATTTGAAAACTTTCCTAAGTGTTTGAAATTCAAAAAATTGCAAAACAAATATGGAGACTCTACTGGGGATCGAACCCAGAATCTCTGGTTAGAATCGTTCCTAATTTTGACCGACCCCAAATTCATTTCTCAAAAAGGTTGGTTTTCGCACAAATCTCAAGGAGTTATGGACGAACCCCGATGTCGGGTTTCCTACATATCTCAGGTTACACGATAATTCAGACCACTTGTAGTTCATAAAGTTTGATTTTTAAGCGCGGTTTTGAAAGAATTCACAAGCTATCCTGGTTTTGAATTTTTGGTGAAACCAGGACGTTGGGGAATAAGAAGATATTTGGGGGGGGGGGGGGGGAAGTTGGAATGCAGTCAAGTTTCCAACAAAGAGCCCAACCTACATATTCCTGAGATTTAGAAAATCAGACTGCTTGTAGTTCGACTCAATCGGTAGAAAAGATAGTCTTTTATTTTAGACAATCTTTGGCTCGGGATGAGTGACAAGTTATTTGAGTTACGAAAAAGATTCTTGTAACCTCCTTACCATGAATATGGAGTTCTTCACATCCATAGGTAAGAATTTACCCAAATATAATTTCCAAAGCTCTAGGTGTGTTGTTACTCGATTTTGAAGAGAAGAGAAGGTTACTTCCAGTATGAGTTTAGAAATATCCCAGAAGTGAAACTGAAACTAAATTTTTTATATCTCGAAATACCCACATTCCATTTGATAGGGGTGTGGTTTGATGGTGGTGGTAATCATCCTTTAGCTCGCGTCCAAGGAGTTTGATGTCCCTCTATGGACTACGTCCCGGTTTGCTGCTACGAAAAAGTTCCACATTGTGCTGCGTCCTTTTGGAGTTATCTGCACCTGTGGTCTTGGTTTGAGATTTTCATCCACTCAGATGCTCTCGACAATATCTCAAACAAAAATTGTTAGTGATAAACATAATTCACGAAAGGGTATATAGCCTCTTACTATATCTCCATGTAAGTTGTTATTTGAAAAGTGATGTCATCTTCTCATATACCTATTTTAGAGGACAATAATTCTTTGCAATAATAGATACAACAACCCTTCTTCTTTGTTGAATAAACGACTTTTTGGCGATTGAAGATTTCTTCAAAGTGGGGTGGCCCACTTGGACACCGACGACACTTTGTATAGAACGGTCCCTGCAACCACGTAAATTTAGATTGATGTGGAAATCATCTTGGTCATCTATAATGCTTTTTGCATGTGGAATTATAACCTTTTCGGCTATCGACAATGATCTTTTGTATGTGATTGTCGGGTAAGTATTGCGTATCTTCTGTATCGGCACAACTTGTAGATATCCCTCAAATTTTCAATCTTCGGTTCATCAAGCATATTATCCGATGTTGGATATAAGATGACTTACAAATGTCTTTTGAGTTGATGGTCTTCTGGGTGATCCTGCACATTATCCGACCTTGGATAAGAGATGGCTTATGGCTTATAGAAACCCCTCGAATCGCCAGCCTTTCGGGTAATCCAGCATATTATCCAACCTTGGATGCGATGTGGCTTATGGATATTCCTTAAATTATTAGTCTTTGGGTAATCCTGCACATAATCTATCTTGGATATGATGCGGCTTATAGAAAATCCTTGGACTGTCAATTTTTTGGTAATCTTGCACATCACCCGATAAGGATTTAGTTGTGGATTATGGATAACCTTCGAGCTGTCAATTTTTGGGGTAATCTCGCATATTATCTGGTGAGGATGTTATTGCGACTTACGGACGACCCATGGAACATCCACTCTCAGGTAATCTTGCACACTATTTCTGTCTCGAATATTATGACTCGCAGATGACCCTTAGATTATAATTTTCTATATAACAACTTAAGAAAGTCCCTTTGGATCATATACTTCTTTAACTTTGATATATTGATGCAAATATATTGATATGCTAAAATATCCTCGACGCCGGGTTACATCACCTCTTGTGCGTCAACGAATATAAAATAATAAGATATCCTCAACGCTAGATTGTGTTATCTTCTCGTGGTCAACGGATATAGGTTCTCCAAAGCATCTTCCAAAACCAGACTCTATTGTCTTGTATGGTAAGCGATTACGAAGACTTGTTTGAATGATATGATAGCCCTCTCGGCAATGGGATGGAATGGCCTTCTCGGCAATGAAATAAAATATCCCTCTCGGCATGGCCCTATTGGCAATGGAATGAAATGACCCTCTCGACAATGGAATAAAATGGCCCTCTCAACATGGAATAGAATGGCCCTCTCGGCATGGCCCTCTTGGCAATGGAATGAAATATCCCTCTCGGCAATGGAATGAAATGGCCCTCTCGGCATGGAATAGAATGGCCCTCTCAGCAATGAAATAAAATGCTTGCAATGAGCTGCAATCACATGACGAAAAGCAATGAAATGTTATGTGACAAAATATGATGGGATGCAACGTAATGCAATATGATACAATGGAATACAATGCCATATGGTGCAATAGAATGCTATGGGATGTAATATAATGTAATATGATGCAATGGAATGTGACGGGATGTAATATGATGCAGTATGGTGCAATGGAATGTGATGGGATGTAATATGATGCAGTATGGTGCAATGGAATGTGATGGGATGCAATAGAATGTATTGGGATATAAATGGGATGTAATGGGATGCATTAGACTGCATCAGAATATTGTAGGATGCATCGGGATACATCGGGATGGTGGGATGCATGGGATCCATTGGGATTCCATGGGACTTATCGAGATGCATTGGGATACATCAGGATGCCATGGGACACATCGGGATGGATGGGGATATATCGGGATACCACGGGATGCATCGAGATTCCATGGGGTACATTGGGATGCATCAAGATGCCATGGGGTACATCGGGATGTGATGGGATACATCAAGATGCCATGGGTTACATCGGGACGCATTAGGATGCATTAGGATGCCATGGGACGTATCGGGGCGCATCGGGATGCCATGGGATCCATCGGGATGCAATGAGATGTATTGGGATGCATTGGGACACATCGGGATGCCATGGGATGCATCAGGATGCAATAAGATGCATTGGGATACATCGGGATGCAATAAGATAGCCCTTTTTGTTTTTCTTTTTTTCTTTTTTTTTTGGTGATCCACATCATCCTCTTTCAGCATTGACAAGCGTCAGATTTTTTCGTCTTTGACATAATAAGATGGTCTCTAGGCTGTTCTATTAATGTGTTGACTCCTTTGAATGTACCTATGCTTAAGGTAAACAATTAGTAGACACAATATCGCTTTTGCTAGCGACTATAGTTAAATTCTGGGAAAGCTTTAAAGAGAGCATTTACAATATAAACAATTTTGTTTGCTAAACAAAAATATTTTTGGAGATAAGTGAATAGTTAAACCCATTTTTGGGGAAAATTATAAATATCACTTTCGAACATTATATGTTCGTTTTGACCCATGACGGATTGGAGGATGACGTCCCTACTCTCCTTGTCAGGTGATCTCCTTGATCGTTCCGTCATGCTGACTTTTTCGAGTATACACGCGCTCAAGGCAACCGTTTAGTAGACATAAAGTCGCTTTTACTAGCAACTATTTTTAGAAGAAGTTCTGAATAAAATATTGATAACAAAGATAGGATGCTTGTTTGTCATCTGTATTCTTTTGAAATAGGATAAACAAATCAAGTGGTCCTTGATCCCGAATGGGTGGCTGAACATGTCTTTGGGGCCACCCAAAAAATACCATTTTTGAGCCTTGTATGCTTTAGCGCGGCTCTGATTCGCTTAGGGGTTTTTGAAGGAGACACTCTCTTTGTATGGTGATTCCTACATCCACAGAAAAATTATTAGTTTTTTTGGGTGAAACTACTTCGCGTTGACTTCCTTCGATCTTTGGTTTGCTTCTTGCTATCTATTGGGTTCTCTTGTCATGTTTGGACTTCCGCCCTGACTCCCCGCTTAAATAGATGTAAGGCAAAACTAGTCAAGAAAATATGTATAGATTTTTAAAATAGTTTGGTGTTGAAAAATTTGGTTTCGAAAAACTTGTGCAAAACTTTTAGAAAGTCTCTGCCAGTCATATCATGCGCTAGCTCAATGAACGCTTTCCACTTGAGTCTGTCTATGTCTGACATCCAATGAAGGATCCTTGAAAACTCATTGTTGTTGCTGGGGAAGTTTATTAGCACCAATTTGCAGAAGCTTGTCACAGCTGGGGATTTAGGCTATTTAGACTTTGTCGCAGCGAGTGATCTCCGAAGTTTGTCTTGAGCTCTCGGTGTTGGGGAATTTGGAATTCATTCTAAAGTATTAGTGGAAATTTTGAGGATTTCCTCAAAATTTCTGCCCCAGTTAGATACTATTTGAGATGATCTCGTCTTATGGGGAATTCGAGACTTTCTCCCAAAATTTTTTGTTGGTCTCCATTCTCTTTGCCAAAAGATGATCTTCTTCTTCATAATTTTTTAGATTCCTTCTCGAAAATTCTACCCCAGTTTCCATTTCCTGTGGTGATATGACTTAGCCATTAGGGCGCCTACCTACGTATCTCGTTGAAGCAGGAATCAGGTCAAACGTAGTTCAGGACTACGCTAGGAAGACATAGGAAAATCTAAAGGGTTGACCAAAGCCGACATAGGCCGCCTACGTATCTCATTTTTGAGAATTCAGGTCAAACGTAGTTCGTACATAAAGGGAAAGGATAAATTTTCCTAAAGGGTTGACCGAAGCCGACATAGGCCACCTACGTATCTCATTCTTGAGAATTCAGGTCAAACGTAGTTCGTACATAAAGGGAATAATTCTAGGTGATTACAAAGCATGAAATGATTACAAATCATAAAAGTGCAATTACAATCAAAGGAAATATAGAGAAAAGACTATCTTTAGACATAGTATATCTTCACCGCATCGGAGTTGATTGGCTTGGTCCACTCTTGACCATCCATCTCGGACAGGATTAGGGCTCCTTCAGATAGCACCTTGCGCACCACATACGGCCCTTGCCAATTTGGAGCAAACTTGCCTTTGTATTCTTCTTGATGGGGGAATATGCATTTGAGAACCAATTGTCCTACTTCAAACGTACGAGTCCTCACTTTCTTGTTGAAGGAATGAATCATCCGTTGCTGGTATAACTGACCATGGCATACGGCCTCCATTTGCTTTTCATCGATTAGCATGAGTTGTTCATATCGAGCACGAACCCATTCTTCATTACTTAGTTTGGCCTCTTAAATAATCTTCAAGGAAGGTATCTCTACCTCGGCAGGTATCACGGCTTCATTTCCATAAACCAATAGATATGGAGTTGCCCCGGTTGAAGTTTTGACCGTCGTGTGGTATCCTAACAAAGCATAAGGCAACATCTCGTGCCAGGATCTGTTGTTCTCAATCATTTTCCTTAATATCCTGTTAATGTTTTTGTTGGCGGCTTCTACAGCTCCATTCATTTACAGGCGATACGTGGTTGAATTCCGATGAGTGATTTTGAACTTTTCACAAATTTCATTCATCAAGTGACTGTTCAGGTTGGCTCCATTATCCATAATGATTGATTCTGGTATTCCGAATCGGCAAATCAAGTTGTTTCTGACAAAATCTGCGATGACTTTCTTGGTCACGGCTTTATACGAGATAACTTCCACCCATTTTGTGAAATAATCAATGGCAACTAAGATGAATCTATGTCCATTTGATGTTGTTGGCTCTATCGGACCAATGACATCCATACCGCATGATACAAACGGCCATGGTGAACTCATTGCGTAAAGCTCATGTAGAGGCATCCTAATCAAGTGTCCGTGTATCTGGCACTTAGGACATTTCTGTACGTACTTATTACAGTCACTCTCCGTAGTCATCCAAAAATAACCCATCCTCAAGATTTTTCTAGAGAGAGCGAATCCATTCATGTGAGGTCCACAAACTCTAGCATTCATTTCTTCCAATAACTTCGTGTCTTCTGCGGCGTTGACACAAATTAGAAATTCTAGGTCCGGGGTCCTCCTAAAAAGGATTTCCCCTCTCGAGAAGTAACTCTTTGCCAAACGACGGATTGTCTTCTTCTGAATGTTACTGGCATCTTCGGGGTATGCCCCAGACTCTAAATACTTCTTGATATCGAAGTACCATGGTTTTCCATCGGCCTCTGCCTCAACATGTGCACAGTGTACTGGTTGCTTTCTTAAACTTATTTCCAATGGATCAATGTAACTACGATCTGGGTGTTGGATCATGGAGGATTTAGTGGTTAGAGCATCAACAAACTCATTCTGTACCCTTGGAATATGTATGAAGTCAATCTCCTTGAATCTTTTGCATAAATCCTGCAGTAGCTCTACGTAAGGCGTGATCTTGGAATTCTTCATAGCCCAATCTCCTCGCACATGGTGAATCAATAGATCTGAATCTCCAATGACCAATAATTCTCGAACACCCATATCAAGTGCTAAATCGAGGCCTAGGATGCAAGCTTTATATTCGGCCATATTGTTGGTGCACGGGAAATGCAGTTTGGTGGTTATCGGGTAATGCTGACCTATTTCTGACACTAGAACCGCTCCAATTCCTGAACCTTTGAAGTTGACCGCTCCATCGAAGAACATTCTCCATCCGGGGTATGCTTCAGCTATGTCTTCCCCCACAAACAAAACTTCTTCATTCGGGAAGTAAGAACGAAGTGGCTCATATTCATTATCAACTGGATTTTTAGCTAGATGATCTGCTAGGGCATGCCCCTTGACTGCCTTTTGGGTCATATACACAATGTCAAACTCTCTTAACAACATCTGCCATTTGGCCAACTTCCCTGTGGGCATGGCTTTTTGAAATATATATTTCAAAAGATCCATTCTGGAAATGAGATATGTCGTATATGAAGATAAACAATGTCTTAGCTTCTGGGCAACCCAAGTTAAAGAACAACACGTCCTCTCAACCAGGGTGTATCGAGCCTCATACGTCTTGAACTTCTTACACAAATAATAGATCACTTTTTCTTTCCTATCGGTTTCATCGTACTGCCCGAGGACATATCTAAAAGCACTTTCTGAGACTGACAAATACAACAACAATAGACTTTCTTCTCTTGGTGGAACCAAAACAGGCGGAGTGGATAAATAATCTTTGATCCTGTCAAAAGCCTCTGGCATTCTTCTGTCCACTTGTTCAATGCATCCTTCTTCAACATCTTAAGGATTAGCTCACATATGACAGTTGGCTGGGCAATGAACCTGCTTATATAATTCAAACGTCCTAAGAAATTCGTGACTTCTTTCTTGGTCCTCGGTGGGGGCAACTCTTGAATTGTCTTGATCTTGGAAAGGTCGAGTTCGATGCCTCTCCTACTGACTGTAAACCCTAATAGTTTTCTAGCTGGCACACCGAAAGCACACTTAGCGGGATTCAGCTTCAAGTTATACTTTCTCAATCGATTGAAGAATTTTCTCAGGTGTGTCATATGATTCGAACTCTCGCGAGATTTTTTGATTACATCATCTACGTACACCTCAATTTCCTTATGGATCATATCATGAAAGATTGTTTTCATAGCCCTCATGTATGTCACACTAGTATTTTTTAGACCAAACAACATTACCCTATAGTGATAAACACCCCAGGGCGTGATAAAGGCTATCTTTTCTGTGTCTTCCTCATCCATTAAGATTTGATGATACCCAGCGAAACAATCCATGAAGGATTGAATTTCATGCTTCGCACAGTTGTCAATGAGAATGTGGATGTTGGGTAGCGAAAAATTATCTTTGGGACTGGCTCTGTTAAAATCTCTGTAGTCAACACAAATTCTGATCTTGCCGTCCTTCTTTGGCACTGGAACAATATTAGCTAGCCACGTCGGATATTTTGTGACCTTCACAACTTTAGACTGGATTTGCTTTGTCACTTCTTCTTTAACCCTCAAACTTAAGTCTGGCTTGAATTTCTGCATTTTTTGCTTTACTGGATCAAACCCTGTATTGATGGGCAACTTATGTGACACGATGTTTGTGCTTAACCCCGGCATGTCATCGTAGGACCAAGCAAATATGTCTATGTATTCTCGTAGCAAATGGATGAGTTCTCTTTTTTGTGCTTCTGTTAGGTGAACACTGATTCTTGTTTCTTTAACTTCATTATGGCCCCCTAGATTGACCAATTCAGTTTCTTCCAAGTTAGGCTTCTCACGATTTTCAAATTCTTCCAAATCCTCTTTTAGTTGTTCCTCATCATAATTTTCCCATTCATTGTCATTTGCATCACTCAGTTTGTTTAGCTCTTGACATGACATGACATTGGCAGGTTTTAAGTTATTAATACTGAAATACATAAACAAACGAAGTCAGATAACAACAATATAACATAAAAAATAAGAAAATAATAATAACACAACTCAAAAAGTTTTCTAGATAAATGGAGGCTTTTTCATTGAAAATTAGGAAATATTTACAAACTATGGCTCATGACCTACATAAGAACAGGCCCACGCCTTTTTGAAAATAGCAAATGCAAAAAGAGAATTTGAAAGATAAAGGGTGGATCGTGGGGCCTCCTCCGGATCATCACCGTTTTTTTTTAAAAAACTAGAAATTTGCCTTTTCTTCTACCACATAGGGCGAGGAGGCATGAGCGGAGTGGATGCCCAATTTTGTAAAGCTTCTCCAGGTGCAGCCTTCCTTACTCCACTAGTCTTTGGGAAATCTTCTATTATATCATTGCAGCCTTCGAACAGAATTCCTATCCCATCCCCCAGACCATCATCCATCGACATCTCATGTACAGGAAATGACTGATACAGAAGTGGCAATGGCTTGGGCAAACCTATCTTTGTCCTTTTCGCATTCTCGTCCTCCTTTGTCAGCTTGTATCCTAGTCCATATCTTAAAGCTCTTTCTGGAATCACGATCGGCTCAATGATACCCTCCAAGTTCTTTTCTAGGCCTCGATCAGGCTTGAACCCATTTTTTAGTATCACAGTTGCCATCATCTTATAGATAGAAGGCATGGGCATCTGGGATGTTGGGTTCTCTTCAGCAGCGTTCACGATTTCCACCGTATAAAAATTACTGCCCTTTGGAATATCTTCAATCATAGGTACATAACCATTGGGGTGACTCAAGTGACTCCCTTCGCCTTGAACGACCACCTCGTGTCCATCCGAGATGAATTTCAATAATTGATGAAGAGGTGATGAAACCGCTTTTGCACCATGGAGCCACGGCCTCCCGAAGAGCAGATTGTAACTAGGATTAATATCCATAACATGAAATTTAGTCTTGAACTCGATGGGTCCCATTTGGATGTACAAATCAACTTCACCTATAGTGTCCCTCTGTCCTCCATCAAAAGCTTGCACATTAACATGGATTTGATGGACCTTTCCAAAATCACAACCCAGTTGAGTCAGTATGGAAGGAGGACAAATATTTAAACCAAATCTGTCGTCTATCAGAACCCGATTAATCACATGGTCACGACAAATAACAGTAATGTGCAACACTTTGTTATGCATTATGCCTTCAAAAGGTAAATCTTCTTCACTAAATGATATGCGATGACTTCCCACAACGTTACCTATCATTGCGGACAGATTTTTAACACTCGTGCCAACGGGCACATATGCTTTGTCTAAGACTTTCAACAAAGCTTGTCGGTGGTATTGAGAACTCATTAGTAATGCCCATACGGGGATCTGTGCTGGAGTCTTTTCTAGATGCTTTACAATTGAATATTCTTTTGGTTGCATTCTCCTCCAAAACTCTTTTACCTCTTCTTCAGTAATCGGTCTCTTCTGTGAATCCTTCTTGTAAGAGTCGTTGGCTAAATTTTTAGGAACATAGCATCGTCCGAAATGAGTCATCCCATAAGCGGTCGCAGTCTCTACAATAAACTCTCTTCTGGCTGGTGTTAGAGCATATGCCTGAGTCTGGGCTGCCATCACCACAAATGGGGACCTTTCATTGACACTTAAAGCAGCCACGACCTTCTCTATCTTTTCTACTTCTTTCTTCTTCTTGGACTTTTTCGAATCAATCTTAGTGATAGTCTTACTAACCACCCATTCATCTTCTATTTTGATCATGTTAACCGTAGCCCCTCTATGGTCAGGCAACGGATTACTGTTGACATTTGGAGCTGGTGTTTGAAGAATAATGACTTTATGATCAATCAGGTCCTGGATCTTATGTTTCAAATTAATGCAATCTTCGGTACTGTGGCCGACTCCTCCAGAATGATAAGCACAGTTTTGATCAGCAAGGTAAAATTGGGAATTGGTATTGGTGGGTTTTAGTTGGACAGGCTGGAGATAGCTGACTGCTCTTAATCTTTTGAAAAGCTGAGTGCAACTTTCAGCCAACGGTGTGAAGTTTTGAGGAGGTTTCTTTTTAGGGTTTGGACGAGGAAGGTTATTTTGATTGGCGGGAGGTGGTACTTGATGATAATTTGGATCTACGTGGACGTTAGCCTTGTGATTTGGGATGGTGGTTTGGACATTAGGCTGATAATTTGGCAATGGAGTTTGATATTGTAGTAGGACATTTGGCTGTAGAGCTTGGTATTGAGGTAGGACATTTGGGTGTGGATCTTGGTATTGAGGTAGGACATTTGGCTGTGGAGCTTGGTATTGAGGTTGAGTGTAGAAGATGGATTGAGGACTCGGGGGTGGCGGAGAAGAAAGGATATTCCTGGGTCTGAATTTCCTTTTCAATTTAGTAATAAAATCAATGGATAATGCATTCACGTCTTCTCTTTTCTTCCTAGGGAACCCAAAGGACCCAGCCGATGTTGGAGTCTGGATAATTTTCCCTATTTGAATGCCTTCTTTGAGTGATTCACCAATCTTCACCAAATCTGCAAAGGTTGCACGAACTGCAGACACCATTCGAGTATAGAACTCTCCTTCCTGAGCACGAGAAAATACCGCTACCATTTCTTCCTCAGTCATAGAAGGTTGCACCTTAGCGGCTTTCTTTCTCCAGCGATAGGCATAGTCTCAAAAGTATTCGTCGTTCTTTTGCTTGATCCTATTTAGCGAATGTCAGTCGGGAACTATTTCCATATTGTAAGCGAACCTGTCGATAAAGTCTTTGGCCAAAGCCTTCCAGCCAGACCATTTTCTCAATTCTTGGGATGTGAACCAATATAAAGCTTTTTCGCTTAAACTTTGACTGAATAGGCACATTAGCAACACTTCATTCCTTCCAATTCCAACCATTTGGTCATAATATCTCCTTAAGTGAGCCATGGGATTTCCAGTGCCACCGTACGTCTCAAATTTAGGGACTTTGTATCCTTCTGGTAGGTCTACACCGGGATGGATACACAAATCATCATAACCAAGGCCATCATTATCCTTTGCTTCATGAGACTTTTTGATCCTCATAATCTCTTCATTCATTATAAGCAGCTTATTTTCATGCTCGATCCTCCATTCTTTTTTTTTCTCCTCATAATGGTCTACCTCAAGATTCGAAAAAGAGATAGAGAGATCGGGAGATGTGACAACATGGAAAGCAGTTGGGGGTATAGGTTGGATGTGAGATGGATTTGGAATAGTGGCAGAAGGGTTTTGGTATGATGAAGTGTGATTTTGAGGATGAACGGAAGTTGGGTTGTAGGCAGGGAGGACATTTTGGGGGTTAATGGTGTTTTGTGGAGTTTGAGAGTGGTTCTGTGGGATATGAGGATGGATTTGTGGAGTCAGGGAAGGATTATGTAGATGGTAAGCATCTGGTTATTATCTCGGTTGGTGTTTTGAATGGGTAGAGTGTGAGTTTGATAAACCGGCGGATTATTGATATATTGGGTCTGTGGGAAGTTGAGAGGCAGAAGCGAATGAAATGTTCTTTGGATGATTTTCGAGGCCAAGTGTATTGAGAGGAGGAATTTGGAGTGGAGGACCATGCCCTCCTGCGACAGGAGCATTAGCAGTGATGTCCAGATTAGCCAAGTCTCTAGTACGATTCATCTCCTCTTGGAGCCTTTCCAGCTTCCTCGCGAGTTTAGCAATCATTTTGCTTTGTTATGCTATCACATTGTCCCTGATGGCCAATACATTATCCTCATCATTTCCAGTCATATTTGAATGATGGCTAGAGGATGTGTCACACCCCAAAACCCATTGAGGCGGATTGGCACCCGTAGCTGATAAAGCCCGAGAGAACAAAGCTTTGCTTATATTCATTTATATACATGCCATAAAAAACACCACTATCACGTAAGAACACGAAAAGGCTAATAACGGAAATCATGGAACATGTGATATATATACATATGTGAAACTTGGCCGTCGACGCCATCAAGTCAAAATTGACATACATCTCTTACATTCATATACCCACATACGTCTACAAAAGCCTCTAACAGATACATTTACAAGACCAACTAAAAGTCGGGACAAGTCCCCGCTTATACAACATGTACAATACCCAAACACATATACAATTGTGACTCAAAAAAGCCCCGAACTAACTGGAGCTCACCAATGATCTGCAAATAACTGGCAACCTACTGTGGAGGCCTACTAGCACCTGCGCCTACAGCAAGGTAAGTCCCACAAGGGACGTCAGTACGAAGAATGTACTGAGTATGTAAGGCTCATAAGAAACTGTATGATACACAAATACGTCAATGAACTCAAATACAAATGAATAACCAACAAGGATGAGTTAACATTCGGTATGTTGGGAACCATGCATATTGCTTTCATTACTTTCTTTGCTTCTTTACTTCCATGCTTATTCATCATCACTTGTATCACAATGTACCCGGGCGGCCCCGACTGATCAGTGGGTATTTAGATAACATAACGTTATGTTGGTATCAGCTCGAGCTAGGCTTATGCCTCTAGAGCTACCACCCATAAATCAATACATCGGGCTCGGCTCGAGCTAGGTTATTACCTCTAGAGCTGCCACCCATAAACAAATATATCAGGTTCGGCTCGAACTAGGTTCTTACCTCTAGAGCTACCCCCTGTCAGGTTTGGTCCGAGCTAGTCTTATGCCTCTAGGACTACCCCCTGATCCAACAATCTCGAGATCGGCTTGAGCTAGGCTTTCGCTGTCACGCCCTGAATTCCAACGAGGCGTGATTGGCACCCAAAGTTGATAAGGCCCAAGAGAACCAACCTTTGCTCATGACTGTTCATCTGCATGTCTCTTTACGAATAGAATATTATCTCATGTAACTACTAACAATATAAAATGCCAATGGCAAAAATCATGGAAAACATGTACAATATATGAAACTTGGCCGTTAGGGCCATCAAGTCGAAATGAACATACATATCTTACATTCATATACCCACATACGTCTAACAAAGCCTCTAACAGATGCATCAACAAGGCTAAAGTCGGGACACATCCCCGCTTTATACTATATTTACAACATCAAAACATCTATACAACTGTGACTTGGAAAGCCCTGAAGCAACTGGAGCTCACCAAAGATCTGCAAATGGTCCACAACCTACAGAGGAGGTCTACTAATGCCTGCACCTGCAACATGTAAGGTAAGTTCCCCAAGAGGGGTCAGTACGAATAATGTTCTGAGTATGTAAGGCTCATAAGAAATTCATCATACGTAATAACAACAACAATGGAATCAATATAAGAGAAACAGTGAATGTGAATAAACTTTCTTCTGTATGTGGGAACCCATGTACATTACGTTCTTTACTTCTCTTGTCTTCATACTTATTCATCTTTATTGTTCTACCCATGCTAGGCTGTTCTGTCACCCCTGGGATGAGATTAACCCATGCTAGGAACCTTAGGATAATGATCCATATTAGCTAATGAACATGAGTCAATCAATGGACATGAGTCATATGATTCACCATTGACCAATGAGTAAGGAACATATGAGTAACACTAGTCAACTATCGGATACGGAATACCCTAGAACATTTCGGAATCGAATGAGTACTATGACAATGTGAACACCATATGCTGCAGAAGGATATAGAAGAGTAAACTTACATACCTTCACTTCCAAATATGAGTACACTAGTCTATATATGAACACAACAGTCCAACTCCTTCCTTATGTTTTACTCTACAACACAAGTACATAACAAAGTTCATCTTAACAACCAACTCCTTTACAAACGTATAAGGGTCACAATGAGTTACGTGACTGCTATATAGCATCATTTCATACTTCACAGTACAATCCATTGCATTATCATACCAAAAACACCATAACATTCCACACATTGACCAAAATATCATACATCAATAGTATTTCACATCACACTTACCCTTTATGCTTTCTCATTAGCATTCTGTCACAATTTCTCCTATCAACTTGCCTCATAACAACATATGAAAAACAATACATACTTAATACAGTCCAACATACCTCCATACGACACTTTAAATTCATTAAAACAGTATCACAAGTTGCTAATTATATCCAAAAAGTGTATAGGGGCCTTCGGGGGTCAACTAGGTGCGAAAACATACAAAACCAAACCTGGGGCTGACCTGCGTTGCCACCTGCACCCGAAGGTGGATGAGGTACACGTGCAGGTGACCTTCGGTAGCAGCCAGAGGCACCTGCGTTGGCATCTGCGCCCGCGGGTGTCCTCGTCTGCGGGGGCGGATGTCCGTTTTGGTCCGAAATAGTCTCTTTTGGGTCTTTTCATGCAATGAATGGTCCCTGATCATAAATAAACTTATTTTAACATATTTTTGATTATATTATATGCCAAAAATCAGCCATGATCTCACAATACACAATAACATCACCAAAACGACACTTTCCTTACATTACGTCATCAAATCCATAACCAATTTCACAATAAAAATTCCAAACACTACACACATGGATAAAACAAGGTAAGACTATAGTCACATCTCACATTTCAATATTAACTCCATAAAGTTCACTTCCTTCAAGACCACAAGTCTATGTTCAAGTTTACAAGGCAAAACCATCCTCTGATTTAGCAAACACAAATTGTTTTACACATAGTGACCTTCTCACACTTCACCAACATAACCAACATGATATAAACCATATTACATGCATAAAATATATTAAAACATAATAATATACACCTACCAAGTCTTTCAAGATAATGATCTTAGTCCAAAGGATAAAGGTCTAGGGTTTGTATGAGATAAGGAAAAGTTAGAGAAAATTCTAGAAAAGGCATGGGTGTCCAAATGAATTAAAATCTGATTTACCTCATATATATAGGTCCCTTTAAGTCTCTCTTATCCCATTTTGGCATTAAATGCTTGGTTGATTAGTCAAAATGAAAGATTGGATCATTTTGCCCCATTGGGCCTAGTCTTTTGTTCTTGTTTTGGGCCTCATTTGGCCCAATGGCTCATGACTCATTAATACCCAACAAATTAATGTCTAATTCATCAAATCTCTCATGTTTAACTAATTCCATAAGTGTACACATAGTCGTATAGGTTCGAAAACGTATGGGGTGTTACACCTCCTACGAAGGTCGAATCACATGTACTAAGCCCAATATCAATTATTTTATCAATAATATTACAAAATTCATACTTATGGCTCTTGACACCTAAGTAACCATTGTTCAACATCGTCAAGTAGGGTTTAGTCGGTACGGGGTGTTACATTCTCCCCCCTTTAGGAACATTCATCCTCGAATGTTAACAACACTGTCTCATGTACAACAAATGCATCTCGATATTAGCATCTCTATACATATACTCATCTAGGTACTTACTTAGTCTTTCTCCACTTTCTCATTTTTAACCTCTTTCCTTCTGTTTGGAACAAATATGGGTACCTTGGTCTCATTTCACACCCTTTCTTTCCAAATCCACTTACCCTTTTCATTGGTGACATTTTTAAGAGTACTTACTCATCTATGTTCACAACATCTACTATACAATTACGATATGCTCTTTTCACTATACTAAACTCACCGACAGGTGGAAATATTTCTATTGACTTAACTCATAACCCCAGTGTACTACTAAATTCACGGTAGTCGATGGAGTAACATACGATAGGGTAGAGCTCGAATCAATCAATACATGTACATCATGTGAATATATGATAATATACCTGTACCTTCATCAGGAGATGCCTCTTCATTCTGCCGGTCCACTAGAGCATAGGTACAATTTTGGGCCCTACTGGAACTAGATGCTCCTCTCATATCTCTACCACGACCAATAGGCTGAACGTCTCTGCTTGGGGAAGGAACCGATGCTAATGATGCAATGGTTGATCCCGCAGGTCGTGCTATACCACTCACAACCCTTTGTGGACATTCTCTCATCATATGCCCCGCTGTGCCACACCAAAAACAAGTATTTGTCTCCAACCGGCATTCACCTAAATGGTACCTTCCACAACGCTGACACGGAGGATGAGAGAATCATGCTGTCTGTGAACCTTGCACTCCACTACTCTGTCCAAATGGACCACCGCTAGACCCTCAAAATTGAGAGTGAGCACCTACTGTGGAATATGAAAATGAGGGTCTAGGCGGTAACATTCGAGATTTGGATGCTTCTGGGGACACCACAGACTGTCCCATAGGTCTCGTCCTTTTTGATGGCCCTTCCTCAGATTCCTGTGTTCTTTTTCTTTGCCTTTGGTCCTCCATTTTCTATGTGAAGTCCTGAATTCTAGCAATGTCCATATCCTTATTCAAGGCAGTAATGGTACAATCCCTTACCAAATATGGTTCTAACCTGTCCACGTATCGATGGACTATGTCTGTCATTGTAGTTACCATATTTGGAGCGTATCGGGACAAGGAATTAAACTGAATACTATATTCTCGAACACTCATGTTCCCTTGATGTAAATTCAGAAACTGGTTTGTACGTGCCTCCCAAACCTCATATGGGAGGTAATGATCAAGAAATGTTGTTTTAAATTCTTCCCAACCAGCTGGGAGTGCATCAATGCCCCTTGATCTCTTCCAGTCCTCATACCATAAGATGGCCTCACCCTTCAGTCTATAAGCTGCTAATTCAACTTTTTCTACACCTGTTACGTGCATCATTTCTAGGGCTCTTTGAACTTGGTCCAGAAAATCCTGTGGATCCGCTTTCAGGTCTGACCCAGTGAATATAGGAGGGTCCAATTTTAGAAATTCCTGTGTACGCCGACTAGCTGCTCTAGCCGCGTCATCTTTATTTACCATTGGACCAGTTCGTCCCTGTATTTCTGCAGCCACTAATTGAGTCAACATATGTATGACATTTCTTAGGTCCTGATTGTGGCATTCATTGGCGGTACTGTGGGTACTCCTCTACCTCTTGGCTCTTTCGGAGCTGGAAAAGTAGAAGAAGACCGCGATGCTATTTCAGCATCAGCTCCACCTTGACTAGCTTGGTCAGGTGGTGATTTACTCATTCCCTCATCGGCAGGCACATCTACCTCTTCTTGTGATTGGCATTTTACTATACCAAAGAAAAACAATCACCATGGTCAGATGCAATTCAACTTACAACACTGACTCTATTGCACGATCTAGAAGTAAAGAAAAGAAACAACATCCTAAATATCTCGTAGCCTCCTACTTATAAATGTGGTGCACAACACATCGTTAAGTAAGACTCTACTCAGACACGGCTTTGTAGACACCCTTAGAACGACCCGCTCTGATACCACTTTTGTCACGCTCTGAATTCCAACGAGGCGTGATTGGCACCCGAAGCCTATAAGGCTCGGCAGAACCAACCTTTGCTCATGTCTGTTCATCTGCATGTCTCTTTATGAATAGAATATTATCTCATGTAACTACTAACAATATAAAATGCCAATGGCGAAAATCATGGAAAACATGTACAATATATGAAACTTGGCCGTTAGGGCCATCAAGTCGAAGTGAACATACATATCTTACATTCAAATACCCACATACGTCTACAAAAGCCTCTAACAGATGCATCAACAAGGCCAACTTAAAGTCGGGACACATCCCTACTTTATACTATATTTACAACATCAAAACATCTATACAACTGTGACTCGGAAAGCCGCGAAGCAACTGGAGCTCACCAAAGATCTGCAAGTGGTCCACAGCCTACAGAGGAGGTCTACTAATGCCTGCACCTGCAACATATAAGGTAAGTTCCCTAAGAGGGGTCAGTACAAATAATGTACTGAGTATGTAAGGCTCATAAAAAATTCATCATACATAATAACAACAACAATGGAATCAAAATAAGAGAAATAGTGAATGTGAATAAACTCTCTTCTGTATGTTGGAACCCATGTACATTACGTTCTTTACTTCTCTTGTCTTCATACTTATTCGTCTTTATTGTTCTACCCATGCTAGGCTGTTCTGTCACCCCTGGGATGAGATTAACCCATGCTAGGTACTTTGACCCCTGGGATGTTACGTGAACCCATGCTAGGCTTTCGTGTCGCCCTTGGGATGTCATTAACCCATGCTAGGTACTGTGAACTCTGGGATGTTATCGTAACCCATGCTAGGCTTTCGTGTCGCCCCTGGGATGTACCGTGATAACCCATGCAAGGCTTTTATATCGCCCCTGGGATGTATCAGGATCGACCCAAGCTAGGCTTTTCTATCGCCTCTGGGATACCGCCCGTGTTAATGGGATCGACCCATGCTAGGTATTTTAACCCCTGGAATACCACCCATGATTACTCATTACTTATACATTACTTCTTTCTCTTGTTATTCTTACTTTCATTGCTTAGCGATACCTTGTGACTTGGAACACATACATACATTACTTCACGTCTTTACTCTTGTAAGATTGATACCTTTACTTGTGAGGGATAGATACATTAGCTTGCGCATTACTTCCTTCATTACTTTTGAGAGATTCATATCTTTACTTGCGAGAGATTGATTCATTCACGTATAAGAGATTGATTCATTTGCTTGTGATAGTTTGCTACTAAGATAATCATAATGTTATTAAACTTTTGGAACATGACATGATTGGAACAATGCTATTCAAACTAAACAAGCTCTCTTAGAATTTACAACATCATGACAGCTTAGGAACTTCAGTCAAGAAATAAGAGATAATTGAATCATCATTTATCGAAGAGTAGGACACATGTGAATAGCAAGATATGTCAATCATAGTTGGAATTCTATAGAACCCTCATGGAATGTAACACTTTTGGAACCTTAGGATAATGATCCATATTAGCTAATGAACATGAGTCAACCAATGGACATGAGTCATATGATTCACCATTGACCAATGAGTAAGGAACATATGAGTAACACTAGTCAACTACCGGATACGGAATACCCTAGAACATTTCGGAATCGAATGAGTACTATGACAATGTGAACACCATATGCTGCAGAAGGATATAGAAGATTAAACTTACATACCTTCACTTCCAAGTATGAGTACACAAGTCTATATAAGAACACAACAGTCCAGCTCCTTCCTTATGTTTTACTCTACAACACAAGTACATAACAAAGTTCATCTTAACATCCAACTCTTTTACAAACGTATAAGTGTCACAATGAGTTACGTGACTACTATATAACATCATTTCATCCTTCACAGTACAATCCATTGCATTATCATACCAAAAACACCATAACATTCCACACATTGACCAAAATATCATACATCAATAGCATTTCACATCACACTTACCCTTTATGCTTTCTCATTAGCATTCCGTCACAACTTCTCCTATCAAATTGCCTCATAACAACATATGAACAACAATCTATACTTAATACAGTCCAACATACCTCCATACGACACTTTAAAGTCATTAAAATGGTATCACAAGTTGCTAATTATATCCAAAAAGGGTATAGGGGCCTTCGGGGGTCAACTAGGTGCGAAAACATACAAAACCAAACCTGGGGATGACTTACGTTGCCACCTGCACCCACAGGTGGATTAGGTGCGCGTGCAGGTGACCTTTGGCAGCAGCCAGAGGCACCTGCGTTGGCATCTGCGCCCGCAGGTGTCCTCATCTGCGTGGGCGGATGCCCGTTTTGGTTCGAAATGGTCTCTTTTGGGTATTTTCATGCAATGAATTGTCCATGATTATAACTAAACTTATTTTAACATATTTTTGATCATATTATATGCCAAAAATCATCCATGATCTCACAACACACAATAACATCACCAAAACGACACTTTTCTTACATTACGTCATCAAATCCATAACCAATTTCACAATAAAAATTCCAAACACTACACAAATGGATAAAACAAGGTAAGACTATAGTCACATATCACATGTCAATATTAACTCCATCAAGTTCACTTCCTTCAAGACCACAAGTCTATGTTCAAGTTTACAAGGCAAAACCATCCTCCGATTTAGCAAACACAAATTGTTTTACACATAGTGACCTTCTCACACTTCACCAACATAACCAACATGATATAAACCATATTCCATGCATAAAATATATTAAAACATAATAATATACACTTACCAAGTCTTTCAAGATAATGATCTTGGTCCAAAGGATGAAGGTCTAGGGTTTGTATGAGATAAGGAAAAGTTAGAGAAAATTCTAGAAAAGGCATGGGTGTCCAAATGAATTAAAATCTGATTTACCTCATATATATATAGGTCCCTTTAAGTCTCTCTTATCCCATTTTGGCATTAAATGCTTGGTTGATTAGTTAAAATGAAAGATTGGATCATTTTGCCCCATTGGGCCTAGTCTTTTGTTCTTGTTTTGGGCCTCATTTGGCCCAATGACTCATGACTCATTAATACCCAACAAACTAATGTCTAATTCATCAAATATCTCATGTTTAACTAATTCTATAAGTGTACATGTAGTCGTATAGGTTCAAAAACGTACGTGGTGTTACACCTCCTACGAAGGTCGAATCACATGTACTAAGCCCAATATCAATTATTTTATCAATAATATTACAAAATTCATACTTATGGCTCTTGACACCTAAGTAACCATTGTTCAACATCGTCAAGTAGGGTTTAGTCGGTACGGGGTGTTACATTCGCCCCCAAAGCTACCACCCATACTCAATCATTAACCACATGTGCATTACTTCATTCATTACTTTTAAGATTGATACAATGATAGTCATAGCATTATTGGAAACATAACATTATTGGAATCATGGGATCTTTGGAACTTTATTCAATGAATACGAGGCATGCGAATCACAATTATTCAATGAATAGGAAACATGTGATAACAACAATTGGTAACCGGGAATAGGATACCTTAGAACATTTTGGAATGGAACAATTAAAATGTCAATGTGTCTAATATGTGCTGCAGAAAGATACAGATAGAATAACCTTACATACCTTCACGTCCAAGTATGAATACACAAGCCAATATATGAACACAATAGTTCAGCTCCTTCCTTACGTTCACTCTACAATATAAGCACATAACGAAGCTTAAGTTAACCACTAGTTATCGTACAAGTGTACAAGACGACAACGAACTATATGAATGTCGTATAACATCATTTCCCCATTTACAATACAATCCACTGCATTATCATACCAACAAAACCATAATATTCCACACATTGACCAAGACATCATACATCAATATCATTTCACACCACGTTTACCCTTTATGCTTCCTCATTATCATTCCGTCACAATTACCCTATCAACTTGCCTCATAAAAACTTATGAACAACAATCCATACTTAATATAGTCCAACATACCTCCATACGACCCTTTAAAGTCATTAAAACGGTATCATAAGTTGATAATTACATCCAAAAAGGGTATAGGGGCCTTCGGGGATCAAAGAGAGACGAAAAAATACAAAACCAAATTATGGGATGACCTGAGATGCCACCTAGGTGACCTTTGGCAGAATCCATAGTCACCTGCGTTGGCATCTGTGCCCGCAGGTGCCTTCGTCTGCGGGGACGGATGCCCGTTTTGGTCAAAATGGGTCTCTTTTGGGTCTTTTTATGCAATGAATGGTACATGATCATAACTAAACTTCCCTTGACATATTTTAGATCATATTGTATGCCAAAAATCATCCATGGTTCCACAACACACATGAACATCACCAAAATCACACTGCCCTTTCAATACGTCACTAAATCCATAACCAAATTTACAATAACAATTCCAAACATTATACACAAGGATAAAACAAGTTAAGACTATAATAACATCTCACATGTAAATATTGAACCCATAAAGTTCACCTCCTTCAAGACCACAAGTCCATTTTCAAGTTTACAAGGCAAAAACCTTCACTGATTAAGCAAACATAAATTGTTTCACACATAGTGAACTTATCACACTTCACCAACATAACCAACATGATCTACACCATATTCCATGCATATAATACATTAAACCATGAGATTAAACACTTACCAAATCTTTCCAAGGAGTGATCTTGGCCTAAGGAATGAAAGCTTAGGGTTTGTGTGAGAGAAATATTTGAGAAAATGTTAGAAAAGGGCATGTGTGCTTTGATGAATAAAAAATTTGATTTTCTTGACTTATATAGTTCCTTTATAATGATCCTTATCCACACATTTTATGTTTTTACTTGGTCAATGAAAGAGCAATGAAAGAATGGGTCAAATTCCATTTTTGGGCCATGTCTTTCCATATTTTTGGGCCTCATTTAGGCCCAATGGCACAAGACTCCTTAATGCCCAACAAATTAATGTATAATTCATCAAATATATCATGTTTAACTAATTCCATAAATGTAAACGTAGTCGTATAGGTTCGAAAACATACGGGGTGTTACATCCTTCCCTCCTTAGAAACATTCATCCTCGAATGTTAGTGACATTATTCAATGCACACAATTACAAGTCTAGGAGCATTCTTCATGTTATCATATATATATAATCAATGCTTATAAATACTTACTTTTCATTGTTCCGATCTCGTATAATGAACTTGTGCTTCCCTTGGAACAAATGAGGGTACTTGGATTTCATCATTTCTTCAGCTTCCCATGTGACCTCTTCTATTTGTTGATTTCTCCAAAGTACCTTTACGGAAACTATGTATTTATTCCTCAACCTCTTCACTTGTCTATCCAGAATGATAATAGCTATTTTCTCATAGGTAAGATCCTCTGCAACTTGTATATATTTAATGGGAGTGAAATAAGATAGATCTCCTATGCACTTTCGAAGCATCGAAACATGAAATAATGGATGAACTGTGGAGAGTTCTTGGGTTAGTCCCAACTCATATGCAACTTGCCCAAATTTTCTAACAATTTCATATGGGTCTATATAACGTGGACTCAATTTTCCTTTCTTTCCAAATCGCATTACCCCTTTCATCGGTGACAACTTTAAATATACCCAATCACCTATGGAAAATTCTAGCCCTCTTACTCTAAGATAAGCATAGGAGTTGTGTATACTCTGGGACATTTGTAATCGTTGTTGAATCACTTTAACTTTCTCCATAGCCTGATGAACAAGATATGGCCCAAGTAAAGCAGTTTCACCCGCTTCAAACCATCCAATTGGGGATCTACATTTCCTTCCGTACAAAGCTTCATAAGGTGCCATTTTAATACTTGAATGATAGCTATTGTTGTAAGCAAATTCAATAAGAGGCAAATGGTCATCCCAACTGCCTTGAAAATCTAACGTGCAAGCTCGTAGCATATCTTCAAGTGTTTGAATAGTACGTTCTGCTTGTCCATCTGTCTGAGGATGGAAAGCCGTACTCAGATTCACCTGTGTACCCAAACTCTGCTGAAAAGATCTCCAAAAATGCACAGTAAACTGAGCTCCCCTATCTGATATAATGGAGATTGGAATCCCATGTAATCGTACTATCTCCTTCACATACAATCTTGCATAATCCTCAGTTGAATAGGTGGTCTTAATTGGTAGAAAATGCGCTGACTTGGTAAGCCTATCAACTATAACCCATATAGAATCAAATTTCTGCAGTGTATGAGGCAAACCTGTGATGAAATCTACATTAATCATATCCCATTTCCAGACTGGAAGATGGATACATTGCATGTAACCTCCTAGTTTTTGATGCTCCACTTTAACTTTTTGACAGTTTGGGCATTGAGCAACAAATTCCACAATGTTCTTCTTCATATTGCCCCACCAATACACTTTTTTTAAATCATGGTACATTTTAGTAGCACCCGGGTGAATAGAATATCGCGAATGGTGCGCCTCTATCATAATTTGTCTCCTCAGCTCATCTACATCTGGTACACATACTCTACCTTGGCATTGAAGAACCCCTTCTTGTGTAAGATCAAATGCCTTTATCAAATTCTGTTGTACATTTTCCTTTAGCTGTAATAACATAGAATCTGCAAACTGCTTTTCTTTCACTTCAGCTATCAATAAAGATTCAGCCGCATTTTGTACAATAACCCCTTCATCTGAGGATTCGAGAAGACGAACCCCTAAGCTAGCTAATTGATGTAGATCTTTGACTAACTCTTTATTTTCTGTCAATTGGCTACTAGTGACTCCTATTGCCTTGCGGCTCAATGCATCAGCTACCACATTCGCTTTTCCTGGAAGATATAGGATATCAATATCATAATCTTTCAATATCTCAAGCCACCTTCATTTCCTCAAATTGAGTTCCTTTTGCTTAAAGATATACTGTAAACTTTTGTGATCAGTATAAATATCAACATGCACTCGATACAAATAATGACGTCATACCTTTAAAGCAAATACCACCGCTATTAATTCAAGATCATGTGTGGGATATTTTCTCTCATGTGGCCGCAACTGTCGTGAGGCATATGCTATGACATTATTGTGTTGCATCAATACACACCCGAGGCCAATTCCAGAAGCATCACAATATACTGCGTATCCTTTAGTGCCTTCCAAAAGTACTAACACCGGTGTAGAAGTCAATTTATCTTTCAGCTCCTGAAAACTTTTCTCACACGCATCATTCCACTGAAATTTAATTGCCTTATGTGTAAGCTTTGTTAAATGTGCAGCAATGGAAGAAAAACCTTTCACAAATCTTCTGTAATAACCTGCTAATCCAAGAAAACTATGAATCTCTGTAGGTATCGTAGGTCTTGGCCAATTTTTCACCGCTTCAATCTTCTGTGTATCAACTCGAATTCCTTTATCTGACACAATGTGACCCAAGAATGCAACGGATTTTAACCAAAATTCACATTTAGAGAACTTTGCATACAACTTACGCTCGCGGAGAATCTGAAACACCTACCATAAGTGATTAGCATGGTCCTCTTGTGACTTTGAATAACTAAGATGTCATCTATAAATACTGTCATGAACACATCTAGAAATGGCTTAAACACCCTATTCATCAAATCCATGAACACAGCTGGTGCATTTGTTAGTCCAAATGACATAACTAAAAATTCATAATGGCCATACCGTGTTCGGAAGGCTGTCTTGGGTACATCTTCTTCTCTAACTCTGACTTGATGGTAACCCGACCTCAAGTCAATCTTTTAAAAACACTTAGCGACCTGTAACTGATCAAACAAATCGTCAATTCAAGGGAGGGGATATTTGTTCTTGATCGTTACCTTATTCAATTGCCGATAGTCAATGCACATTCTCAATGTGCCATCTTTCTTCCGTACAAATAATACCGGTGCACCCCACGGGGACATACTAGGCCTGATGAAGCCCTTGTCCAGCAAAATCTTTCAACTGCTCCTTCAATTCACGCAATTCTATTGGAGCCATTCTATACGGGGAAATAGAGATAGGCTAAGTGCCTGGAATCACATCAATACCAAATTCTATTTCCTGTTCTGGGGGCAAACCTGTAAGATCCTCTGAGAATATATCAAGAAATTCATTAACCACTGGAACCGGCTGAGGAGTTAGTGGTTCCACTTCAGTATCTTTCACTCGTACTAAGTGACATATGAAACCCTTAGCAATCATTTTCCTGGCTTTCAGATAGGAAATAAATCTTCCTCTTGGTGCCCCTACATCACCCTTCCATTCGAGAACATTCGTTTGTGGAAAATAAAAATGTACCTTCTTAGCTCGACAATCTACCGTGGCATAACAAGAAGCCAACCAATCCATTCCCATTATCACATCAAAATCCACCATGTCTAGTTCGATGAGATCGGCCAGTGCATCATGACCACACACAGTTACCACACAATTACGATATACTCTTTTTGCAACAATATATTTACCAACCGGTGTAGATACTTCAATTGACCTAGTTAATAATTCTGGTGCTTTTGCAAATTTTGCAGCAATCAATGGAGTAACATAGGACAATGTAGAACCCGGGTCAATCAATGCATATACATTATAGGAAAATATGGATAATGTCCCTGTGACAACATCAGGAGAAGCCTCCGAATTCTGTCGGTCTACAAGAGCATAAGTGTGATTCTGGACCCCACTAGTACTGGCTGCTCCTCTGGAACCTGTACCATGACCAACAGACTGTACACCTCAGCCTAAAGAAGGGACTGATGATGATGACATAACGGCCAATCCTTCCGGTCGTGCTATACCACCCATGCTCCTCTGGGGACACTCTTTCATCATGTGTCCCGTCATACCACCCCAAAAACAAGCATTTGTCCCCAATTGGCATGTACCTGAATGAATACGCCTGCAGTGCTGACACTGCTGATGAGGAAATCCTGCTGCCTGTGATCCGTGAACTCCACTACTCTGCCCAGATTGATCACCTCTAAACCCTCAGAATTGAGAGTGAGCACCTGCTGTGGAATAAGAGAATGATGGTCTTGGCAGTCTAGGAAACATCCGAGGCCTAGATCATCTTTGGGACATCATAGACTGTCCCATAGGTCTAGCCCTTTTGGACTTTCCTCTGTCAGATTCATGTGCCCTTCTTCTCTGTCTTTGATCTTCCATTTTCTGTCCGAAAGCCTGTATTCTAGCTATTTCCATGTATTTGTTCAAGGCAGCAATGGTACAGTCCCTTACCAAATATAGCTCTAATCTGTCCACATATCGATAGAGTCTGTCTGTCAATGTGTTTACACATTTGGAGCATATCTAGCCAGGGAATTAAACTACAAACTATATTCTCTAACGCTCAGATTTCCCTGACGGAGATTTAGAAACTGATATGCACGTGCCTCCCAAATCTCATATGGGAGGTAATGATCAAGGAATGCCATTTTAAATTCTTCCCAACCAGCTGGAAGTGCATCAATACCCCTCAACTTTTTCCAGTCCTCATACCACAATATAACTTCACCTTTCAATCTATATGCCGCAATTTCAACTGTTTCAATACCAGTCACGTGCATAACCTCTAAAGCCCTTTGAATTTGATCCACGAAGTCCTGTGGATCTGCTTTTGGATCTGACCCAGTGAATATAGGAGGGTCCAATTTCAGAAAATCCTGTGTTCTGCGACTGGCCACTCTAGCCGCATCATCCTCATGTGTCATTGGACCAGCTCGTCCTTGACTTTGTGCCACTACTAACTGAGTCAACATGTGCACTGCATTTATTAGATCCTGGTTAGTGGCATTCATTGGTGGTTCCGCGGGTACTTCTCTACCGATTGGCTCTTCTGGAGCTGGAAAAATAGAAGAAGACCGTGATGCAATTTCAATATTTGCTCCACCTTGACTTGCTTGGTCAGGTGTTGATTTACACATTCCTTCACCGGCAAGCATATCTACTTGCTTACCCTTGCCTCTACCTTGTCTTGTTATCAGCATTTTTACTATATCAAAGAAAATCAATTCCAATGGTTAGATACGATTTCACTTACCACATTGGCTCTATTGCAAGATCTAGTAGTGAAGAAAAGAAACAACATCCTAAATGTCTCGTAGCCTCCTACTTATAAATGTGGTGCACAACACATCGATAAGTAAGACTCTACTCAGACACGGCTTTGTTGACACCCTTAGAACGACCTGCTCTGATACCACTTTTGTCTCACCCCAAAAACCATTGAGGCAGATTGGCACCCGTAGCCGATAAGGCCCTAGAGAACCAAGCTTTGCTTATATTCATTCATATACATGCCATAAGAAACACCACTATCACGTAAGAACACGAAAAGGCTAATAATGGAAATCATGGAACATGTGATATATATATATACATATGTAAAACTTGGCCGTCGAGGCCATCAAGTCAAAATTGACATACATCTCTTACATTCATACACCCAAATACGTCTATAAAAGCCTCTAACAGATACATTTACAAGACCAACTAAAAGTCGGGACAAGTCCCCGCTTATACAACTTGCACAATACCAAAACACATATACAACTGTGACTCGAAAAAGCCCCGAACTAATTGGAGCTCACCAATGATCCGCAAATAACTGGCAACCTACTATGGAGGCCTACTAGAAACTGCGCCTGCAGCAAGTAAGGTAAGTCCTACAAGGGACGTCAGTACAAAGAATGTACTGAGTATGTAGCGCTCATAAGAAACTGTATGATACGCAAATACGTCAATGAACTCAAATACAAATGAATAACCAATAAGGATGAGTTAGCATTCGGTAAGTTGGGAACCATGCATATTGCTTTCATTACTTTCTTTGCTTCTTTACTTCCATGATTATTCATCATCACTTGTATCATAATGTACCCGGTCCCCGACTGATCAGTGGGTCTTTATATTACATAACGTTATGTTGGGATCAGCTCGAGCTAGGCTTATGCCTCCAGAGCTACCACCCATAAATCAATACATCGGGCTCGGCTCGAGCTAGGTTATTACCTCTAGAGCTGCCACCCATAAACAAATATATCAGGTTCGGCTCGAGCTAGGTTTTTACCTCTAGAGCTACCCCCTATCAGGTTCGGTTCGAGCTAGACTTATGCCTCTAGGACTACCCCCTGATCCAACAATCTCGGGATTGGCTTGAGCTAGGCTTTCGCACCCAAAGCTGCCACCCATACACAATCATTAACCACATGTGCATTACTTCATTCATTACTTTTAAGATTGATACAATGATAGTCATAACATTATTGGAAATATAACATTATTGGAATCATGGGATCTTTGGAACATTAGTCAATGAATACGAGGCATGCGAATCACAATTTTTCAATTAATAGGAAACATGTGATAACAATAATTGGTAACCGGGAATAGGATACCTTAGAACATTTTGGAATGGAACAATTAAAATGTCAATGTGTCTACTATGTGCTGCAGAAGGATACGGATAGAATAAACTTACATACCTTCACGTCCAAGTATGAATACACAAGCCTATATATGAACACAATAGTCCAGCTCCTTCCTTACGTTTCACTCTACAATACAAGTACATAACGGAGCTTACGTTAACCACTAGTTATCGTACAAGTGTACAAGACGACAACGAACTATATGACTGCCGTATAACGTCATTCCCCCCTTTACAATACAATCAACTGCATTATCATACCAACAAAACCATAACATTACACACATTGACTAAGACATCATACATCAATATCATTTCACACCACGTTTACCCTTTATGCTTCCTCATTATCATTCCGTCACACTTACCCTATCAACTTGCCTCATAAAAACTTATGAACAACAATACATACTTAATATAGTTCAACATACATCCATACGACCCTTTAAAGTCATTAAAACGGTATCATAAGTTGATAATTACATCCAAAAAGGGTATAGGGGCCTTCGGGGATCAAAGAGAGACGAAAACATACAAAACTGAATTCTGGGCTGACCTGAGAAGCCACCTAAACCTGCAGGTGGCTGAGGTACACCCGCAGGTGACCTTTGCAGAAGCCAGAGGCACCTGTGTTGGCATCTGCGCCCGCAGGTGCCTTCGTCTGCGGGGGCGGATGCCCGTTTTGGTCAAAATGGGTCTCTTTTGGGTATTTTTATGAAATGAATGGTCCATGATCATAAATAAACTTCCCTTGACATATGTTATATCATCTTGGATGCCAACAATTAGCCATGGTTCTACAACACACATGAACATCACCAAAATCACACTTTCCTTTTAATACGTCACCAAATCCATAACCAAATTTACAATAACAATTCCAAACATTATACACAAGGATAAAACAAGTTAAGACTATAATCACATCTCACATGTCAATATTGAACCCATAAATTTCACCTCCTACAAGACCACAAGTCCATTTTCAAGTTTACAAGGCAAAAACCTTCACCGATTTAGCAAACATAAATTGTTTCACACATAGTGAACTTATCACACTTCACCAACATAAAAAACATGATCTACACCATATTCCATGCATATAATACATTAAACCATGAGATTAAACACTTACCAAATCTTTCCAAGGAGTGATCTTGGCCCAAGGAATGAAAGCTTAGGGTTTGTGTGAGAGAAATATTTGAGAAAATGTTAGAAAAGGGCATGTGTGCTTTGATGAATAAAAAATCTGATTTTCTTGACTTATATAGTTCCTTTCTAGTGATCCTTATCCACACATTTTATGTGTTTACTTGGTCAATGAAAGAGCAATGAAAGAATGGGTCGAATTCCATTTTTGGGCCATGTCTTTCTATGATTTTTGGGCCTCATTTAGGCCCAATGGCACAAGACTCCTTAATGCCCAACAAATTAATGTATAATTCATCAAATCTCTCATGTTTAACTAATTCCATAAATGTAAACGTAGTCGTATAGGTTCAGAAACATACGGGGTGTTACAGGATGGGACTTTGTGAGCTTTTGATCGGGTGAAGTAAGGATGTTCAGCCAGCTTATGAAAACACGGAGTAGTTTCTACTATCTCTAAAGTAAAAACAACTCAAAGGCAGATGTGTTATATTTCGTTAGTAATAAACAATGCAAGATAATCACATAGGCATGAAGCACATAAAGTTGTTTCTTATCGCAGGTGGATTGATCCATATGGTAATAATGACTCGAAAGTTCCAATGAGCAGGATTTTGTTCATTGTTTTGGATAAGTAGAATTTATCAGGAAGGTCCAACTCTTCGTATTCCCATCCTTATGTCTTCTTTCTCTAAAGTGGGGAATAAGTAGAGTTTTTTGAAGATAGGGGTCGGGCCAAAAGGCTGCCTACATATCTCACGAAGGAGAAATCAGGCCCTACGTAGTTTGAATGGTTGTAAAAATGATTGTTTTCATTTCATTCACTAAACTTCATTACATTAGGGAAAAGTAAATACAAGAAAACTAAAAACTTGCTATGTTTAAAGCTTGATTATGGATAAAAAGTGCTCTTGTTGTTTTTGACCTCTTTTGCTATATGGATGATCGGGCTCAAACTCCAAACAGATCATCCCAATCTTGATGAAGTGCTCCAGCTCGAAGCGGAAATCTAGACATTTTTCAATGTTGTGCCCTTTTGTTCCATTGTGATAGACGCAGGAGTCATCATTCTTCTTCCATTTTTCCAAATTCTTCTTCTCATTTGCCTTCTTTGGATGTAAGATTTGTGCTTGAACAAACTTGACATAGATGTCTTCATAGTTGTCCTTCAAAGTCATGAAGTCCACACGAAGAATTGAAACACTGCTGGTAATAGGAGTTCCTGGCTTGATCATATCACATACCAGCATAGTATGTGGTCCATCAAAATAAGCAATCTTCCCACTATTGATCATATCACATATCTTAGCTTTCGACATACGACATCCATCTTTGGTATGCCCTTTTTGGAGAAGGTGATAAGTGCACTTCTTATGCTCATCCCGGGGATCACACTTAGGTTATTGGGTCTTGATCGGGGATAAAGTTCCCATGGCTAGTAATAACTGATAAAGTTCTGAGACTTGCACAACTTCTGACTCCCTCAGGTAGTTTCTAGCACCTACCTTGAGTATGACTTGCCCCTTTTCTTGTGTAGGCCAGGTTATTTCCTCTATATTTTCTGACTGCTTTTCTATCTCTTGTATGAGTTTCTCGAGATTTCCAAGAGCCTTACATTGGTATGCTTCAAATTTCGACACCATCCGCTTGACTTCTTCAGGGAATTCTTTTCTGGCTTTCCTTCATTCAATGTTTGATCTATTTTCGCAATCCTTGCCTTGATTTCAGTCGTCTGTCTATTCGACTCCTTGTTTTTTGCCAAAGCTACTTCTGTCTGATGGCGGATTTTCTCACTCTTCCTATGGAGCTCATCGATCTCTTGTTGAATTGACACAATTCTTATCCTTGTCAAATCCATTTCCATATCCATATCTTCAATCAAATCTTCCTGAAAGTACGAGAGATGATTCTTTAGGATTTTTCTGGGAAACTTTGAAAGACTTAGAGCATTTTGGTCGGACTTTCGTGTAGTGGACGTATATTTCTACCTAAATGCTCTCATAAAAATGGGATTGGATCAATTCGCCTTTAATTCGAATCAATATAACACATATGAGCACACAAGATAGTTATATCACACAAACATTAATAAAGAGCGCATCCTACTCGAGGGGATCTTTTGAGCCAATGGTGGGCCTAGCGTTCGTTCGAAAAGACGTATGCATTTTTTTGAGACATTCTATTGCCCCTAATATATATATATATATATATATATATATATATATAATCACTTTGGTATCACTTTGTTAAAACCTTTGTATAACGGGTCTTTAAATCCTTTGATAGCATCGATCACTTATATCCATGTCTGGTATATTCCTGGAGTTCTTCCCTGTATAATTATATTCCTGGAGTTCTTCCCTGTATAATTACATAAAACTTAAACTTATTTGTTAAATTCTTTTCAGTAAAATATTGAGTTAGGGCGTTCATTACAGCTAAAAAATAGTTGACGTCCCTTGGAGTCTTATTATAAGAGATCCATAAATTGTCTAATAGGCATTTCTGGTTCTTGTCAACTCTTGCTTCAGGTCTTGTCTTAAAACTGAAATTACTTTCTGGGTAACAAATCAAATTATGTCTGCCAAAATGAATTCTGTCAATTGTCTGAGTAGAGGGAGTCTGAGATGTATTCAATGAACTTAATGGTCTGAAATGAGTATTGCTTAAAAGAGTCTTTAAATAATCGTCTGTAGCTGAGTCTGAGGAAGAAGCTTTAGCTTTTCCTTTGTCTGTTTTGTGTGCCATGCTGCATGAAAAAACTAATTAGTAGTTTTTGAAATTAATTTACTAAGTTTATCAGCTAAAATATTCTCTTTTCCTTTGATATGTTCAAATCTAATACTATAAATGGAAGTAGCATCAATAAAATTTAGCCATCTCCTTTTACTACTATTCTTTTCACTAATTTTTTCATGGAATTTAACGATTGCTTCACAGTCTGTTCTTACCAATATCTCTGGCTTGTTTAAAATATATATCTTAAAACTATTAAGTCCATAAATTACTGATAGTATTTCTGCGTCTATACTACTCATGTTTCCTTGTTCTTTATATTTACCGCTTTGGTAAGCACATATTCTTTCATCTTTCTTATCACTATATTTATTTTTCTTTGCTTTGAGGACAGCTCCCCATCCTTCAAAACTTCCATCAGTTTCTATTATTAAATAATCTGTTTCTAAAGGTAATGCCAGGTCTGGTATATCTTTTATCATTTCTTTTAATTTTTGAACTAACTTTATGTCTTCGGTATTAAAAGTTTTTTGTCCTTTAGTACCTGTCTTAGCATAGAGGGGTCCTGCTACCTTTCCTAAATTTTTAATGAACTGTCTAGCATAATTTAATATTCCTAAGAATTTTTGTAAATCCTTTGTCTTTTCTAATTTGTCTAGTATTTCTAGAGCTTTCTTTGCTATGTGAGGTTGTAACTTAATTTTACCATTTCCTATAGTAATTCCTAAAAAATTAATATATGGTTTGCATAGCTCCATCTTTTTCTTACTAATGATTATTCCATTTTCTATAAACAAATTAAAAACAGTCTGTAGATGTTCTAGATGTTCTTTCATGTTATAACTAAATACTAAGATGTCGTCTACATATACTAATACAAAATGCTTGTATTTTCCAAATATGTTATCCATTTTTCGTTGAAAAATTGGTGGAGCTGTTTTAAGTCCAAATGGCATTACTAGCCATTCAAAATGTCCTTCGGGACAAGTGAAAGCTGTCCACTCAATACTGTCTTCATGCATCTTTATTTGCCAATATCCGGATTTGCAATCAAATTTACTAAATATTGTTCTTTCTTGGATTCTATTAATTAATTCGGTCTTGTCTGGAAGTTTGTAGGCATCCATTACAGTATTATCATTAAGTCTTTTGTAATTAATAACCATCCTAGCTTTGCCTCTAACTATCTCACTATGATTTCTAACCATAAATGCTGCTGATCTATGTCTTGATTTTGATCTCCTAATTACTCCTAAGTTAAGAAGTTCTTTGATTTGTATTTCAAAGTCTTTTAGATCTTCATTAGTGGCTTGTATAGCCGCTGTTTTTACAGTATATTCTGGATTTATAATTTCTAACCTACATTCTATTTGGTTATTCTTCCAATGTTCTAAAGGTCTTTCTCCTATGATATCTATGTCATCTAGTTTTTGAATTATTTTCTGCAGATCGTCTTGATTTTTAATAAGTCCTATGTTATTTTTACCAAAATTATATTTGTCTATCTGTACTTCAATTAAATTATAGTTCTTTTCTATATCTTCATCTATATCTATCCATTCTTGTTCTTCTATTACTTCTGATAATAAATTTTTGTTGCAGGTACAATCCGTTCCTTTATCACAAACGGTGTCTGGATTGATCTATTTTCTTTTGGAGTCTTTTATTACTTTAGTGTCTCTTTGTACATTTCTTCCAAAAAATGAGGGAGTTATTGTAATATTTTTTGTAAAGATTACTCCATCTCTAGTAATAAAACATCCTCCATTGTTGCGGACCATGAAATCTAATCCTATAACAAAGTCTGCTTTTATGTCTAATTTTCTTGTTAACTAACTTATATTTTGTCTTATAATTTGAACAAGTATTATTGAAACTAACTATAGCATTTTTTACATAATGAGTATAAGTATTATGAGAGCCATCCATTTGCATGGCTTTCTGTGGTTGAGTAAATTCATTTAAAAGGTGTTTTGGTAATAAATTCTGATTTATTATGCACTGAGTGCATCCTGAGTCTACTAATCCTAAGGTTTCTATTTCATAGTCTTGTATTATTATTTTTGTCATTACTTTAACAGAACTTAATTTTACGTCTTCATTACAAATTAGTCCTTCAAAAGACTGATTTAGTAATTCAGTGTCTTCACAATCTTCTATAACAATTCCCTTTGGTTCTCGAGAAATTACTTTCCCTTTTTCTAAATATCTTATTCTTTCTTCTAGTTCATTTACTTTTATTTCTAAATTATGTATTCTAGTTTCTGGTGTATTGTCTGATGTTATTATGACAGTCTGTTTCTTTTCTATTGGTTGTATTTGAGTTGTCTGTATTACTTGTTTTCCTATAGTCTTTTCTATACAAGAAATACATCCTTCTAAGAAACACTTGTTACATTTAGCTCTTTTAGTCCTACTAGGGTACCAATGACAAATAAAACATTGATTACTGTCTAACCCTTTATTCTTTTCAAACTCATGGTGACACTGTTCTGATTCTATGATATTTACTAGGTTGAAGCTAGTTATAGCAGTGTTTAAATTCTCTAGTCCTATATCTTCGTCTGAGTCTGAAGAGTTTGGATTTTTATCATAGTCTATACTAACAATAGAATATATGTTTTCTGTGTCTGACATATATTCCTCTACATTTATTATGGTTTCATTAAAATCTTCTATTAATTAAGAATTCCTTGTTCTAGTATTATTTCTTTTGGGACAAGTATTAGCTAAATGGTCTGAACTACCACATGTAAAACATTCTAAAGTATTCCTATAACTTCTATTATCCTTATATTTTCTTACATGTTTGTCTCTATTTAAATAAGGTTTTCTAGCAGAGGATTTTCTTAAGTAATAACTTTTCTGCCTATAATTATTTCGTTTGTATGGTTGTTTATACTTCTTATACTTATTTTTCTTTTGGGGATTGTCATCATAACTTTGTGTAGTATAAATTGTCTTACAAAAATTTGTTTCACCTTTCTTTAGTTGTTTCTGTATTTGTATATTGGTACATTTTTCTTGTAATATATCCATTATATGTTGTATTTTATGTCCTATTGACCATCTGGCATTAGGATTCTGTAACACACCGTCTCTTTTATTCCATCTATCTTCTATTTCTCGTCCTAAGGCTCCTGGTAATTTATTAAATAATTTCTTGCCTAAACCTTGGTCAAAGGCATTACCACTTATAGTTGTATAATAAAAGTAGTCTAAAAGAAAAGGCTTAATATGATGCCAACTGCTTATACTTAATTGTTCTAACTTTATTAATGCTTTTTGTTGTAAAATTAATAATCCACTATTTGGGTCTTCACCTGTTATTAAGCTATGTACTTTATTGGTAAAATTATAAGGGTTAGCCCCGAAGTCTAGTAATTCTCTAAATTCATTGGGAAATTCTCTTTTAAAACTTTCCCATAAACCTTTGGTTGATTCTCCTAAAAATGTCTCTAAATATTTATACATGGTTTCTGAGTCTGTTTCGGTATATGTCTTAATATAGTCTGCTACCACAATTCCTTTCCATAAATCTATAACTGTATTCCAGTTTTGTGGGTCATGTGCTGCTATATTAAGTATTTTTCCTTTATCACCTCCTGCTTGGAGAGTGATAGGTTCTTCTATCGGCATTCTTTTGCCTATTGGTCTTACACTTTCCATTTCGAATTCTGGATTTTGTCTATATACTCCATGTCTTGGAACATTTCCCGTAGTGGTTTCTACTGTATGCATTTGACTAGTCCTTTGAAAGGGACTTGAACTAGTAGAGGCTGATTCCATAAATTCTTTGATACTTTTATCTGTCTCTGAAACTATATCATCTGAATTATCAAATAGCTCTCTATATCGTATATTATCTGTTCTTAAGTTACATGTTCTAAAATGGTCATCTACTTCAAATATTTCTAATTGTCCTAGCTTACATCCACTACATTTAAATCGTCTTTTGTTATCATTCTTATATATCTCTCTTGCCTTTTGTATAGTTTTATCTACTTCAAATTCTTCTAATTCAATTATATTCATAAATTCTTTTCTTTCAGTTTGTTCTGATATTACTTCTTCTTCTATCTCGTTTGATTTGCCTTTTGATAGTCGATAAATCTAATAGATGTCTCTCCCTTTTTATTAATATACATTAAATGGTCTGTGGGTTTTAAAGTTTCTTGTTTATCTTTATCTTTATGTTCTAGATTCCATTCTAAACCAGCATAAATTTGCGGATCTATTTTTATAGGTTTCATTAGTCTAATTCCTTTATTTCCCATTAATCCTACTACATCATCTACTTTTAACTTAAATTTGCTACCACTATTGTTAGCTAATTTACCAAGAAAACCTACACAAACTAACAGATTATTTCCTACGGTCATGTCTTCATATCCTTTAGTCTGAATTCCTATCTTTATATATTTACCAAATTCTGAAGAATTAATCATAAAGTCTGGACTACAGTAAAATATTCCGCCGTTATTAATCATGTCTACTTCTGTTAATCCTATAAGAGATCTTTGAGAGTCTGACCATCTATCATCATAAATAGTTATTAAGGCTTTCGTTCCTAAATTTTTTCTTGTTAATCCTTTTAGTCCTATTATTATTAAACCCATGTGCATTAAATTCATCTGTCTTTTTTGAATTTCGTCTGATGATTCTGAACTAATTAATGTAAGATATTTTTGGTTGTCTCCGGTTACACAGATTTGTTCTTCTCTATAGTGTCTATATAACAAGGCTTTTTGAGAAAATAAGCCGGCACTATATAATACTTTGGGATTTAGTAGATTTAGTTTATTTTGTTGGAAAATCTGGATGTCTTTGTCTACGTCTATTACCTCATCTAATTGTTGTGAAGTAGAGGCAGTTTGTCTTCTAGAAGTCATTATATTAGATATTAAATTATTGCTTAACCTGTTTTGGGTGTAGCTATGTCGTGGTCTTTCTTCGTTTTGTCTCCTACCTGATAAAAAAAAAGGGATACAAAGCCAGACGATAAAGGGGTTCACATTTAAAGACAATAGTAAATAAAAGAGGCCCACACAGGGGTATTTTAGGGAAAATAGTAAATACATAGAAATAAACCCACGCAGGGGCGACTACTAGTGCCGTCCTGAAGATGATCCCTCTCCATTTGCCCTTTTCTTGTATTTCTTCGTGATCTCTCCGAATGTATACTGAGCGAACCAATACTCTGTTTCTGCTTTGAGCATTCTGTGTTCAGTTGGCACCTGAGGAAAGCCATGGTATTTCTGCAACATATTGGCGGCTTCGTTTTCCACCTCTATTCTCATACCCTCGAATTTTTTACTCAAGATGTCTATAGTGCAATGATACTCTTCAATGGTATGACGATCTTCTTCTTGTTTTTTCAAAAGTTCCTGTTCACGTCTTACCATTTCTTCCTGTAGATTCTGAAACTATTCGTGAACTTTGGATCTGGAGTTGGTTCTTGGCCAAGAAATATCCATGTCTTGGATGTCCCTTTTTAACCACTCCTTGTAGCTGTCTACGTACCCTGCGTTAAACCTGTCTTCAGCTACCGTTTCTGTCCCCATTTTTACACATGTTTTCCAAATTTGGACAATGGCATCAGCTTTTGGAACTTTGTTCTCTTTATCGTAATAGAAGATAAAACCCTCCATGTAAGCATGCTTAGGAATAGTCTGAGTCCTCCCAAACTGTCTAAGACCCTTTGGGGGGAATATGAACGGACTCCCCTGATTCCCGGTAGAGGAAGAAAAAGTAGCCTTGACTTTTGATAATCACGAATTTTGAGAAAAACCTGTCCAGCATCCACTGAATGTTATCTTCTCCTAATTCACAGAACACTTGGGACTACCCAATCTTGGTTCTGCTTCCCATGTCACCCCAACGGAGCATTTCCGGTAGGTTATCAAACTCATTCTCCTCATCTAGTTCGGGTAGTTCTCGAGGTCCCTTAAATTTCATTAAGTGACTAAGGATCCACCATTGAAGAACCAAGTTGCAGCCTTGAAAGAAGCAATGTTTGTTTTTGCATTTTCCGAAGGCTCTATAAATATCGGATAAGATGATCGGGACTAAAGAGAAATACTTGATTGATCCTCTTGCATTCAAGCCCTTGAAAAGAGTTTGGACCACCATAATGATCCGAGTACTGATGGTACGATTTTGGTTCAAAGGAAACACCATGAGTCCTAAAAAACCTATAGCAAAAGCTATGGGTCGAGTTTCATCCCATTCGCGGTAAGTGTCTACTCATTTTGGAATCGTGTGAACCCCCTACTGCCTTCTCCCCAGCGAGTGTAAAATTCTTAAAAAGGAATGCTCGGAGCATCTATCCAGTTGCATTGGTCTTGACACAGCTTAAGGGTCTGGGCAATATCCTTTGAAGATGGTCTGTTTGGAATCAAAACGCCTTTTTGAGGCCTTTTCAAATCCGCCCAAGAAGATATGCAATCTCTAATTTCTTCAATAGTTGGGGTGATTTCCATGTTGCCAAAATGAAACACCATGTTTCTGCTATCCCAATACCCTGTTAATATTTGGATTAACTCTGGCCATGCCTTCATGTCTTTTATGCTCACCAGATGTCCTAGGTACTTTTTCACTTCGCACTTTTTCTCCGCATCCAATGACCTATGCCACAAGTGGATTTCAATCGGAGCTTCTAACACCATACTAAAGTTCAAGAACTGCGACATCCTACAAAAGGAGCAAACCGTTAGGCCCCGCCCCCGAGACAATAGTCTGGTTACAACACATATGTCTTTTCGAATAGCACATAGTTGGATGCGGTGTCGATGGGTCGTAGACCCTTTTGACACATTTGGTGTTTGTCTAATGGACTTAATACCCCTGGGATATTAAGCCATCCTAGGCTAATACCTAAACCTTTGGGATTTGGTTTTCCTCTATCCTAATTGACTAGAATAGTTTGTTTGAATTGACCGGGAACCCGAAGTGGACTTTTCGGGGTAACACACCAAATGACTGTTGACCAACTCGAGTCAACTACTTCACTTGACGGTTCAAAGAAGTTAAGGTGTTATACTGAAGGGCGGGTGCAGAAACCCACATAACCGCCCTTTTTCTAATGCCTAATGCTTTGCCAGAAGTGGCGGATATGTCATGATGTGCAACAATATAATTTACAAGGGATTAAACACATAAGGAAATAAAGTAATTAAATTATTACAATTCCGAATAGTTAGTCAAATAGTGTTAGTTCAAATATGTGGTTAGAACCTAGTTAGGTCCCCAGCAGAGTCGCCATTTTTGTTTTGCGATTTTTCGAATTTCAAGCACTTAGGAAAATTTTCAAATTCAGTTTTTGAGAGTCGCCACTTGATTAATTGAAAGGAAAATCAAGAAAACCTAAAAAAACTTTAAAGATTTAAAACAGAAAAAATCTCAAAGTTAAGAAACTCTAGGTAAGTGGTTCCTATTAATACTTTAGGAAGGATTTTAAAGCACCTAAGGTATTCGCTAACTCGCGGTTATCCGGACTATTTGAAAACGACTTTATTTGACTAAAATTTCCAACAAATTTCTCTTTAAAAATTTCTTTCCAAAGTTAGTCAAATAAAGTCGTTTTCAAATAGTCCGGATAACGGCGAGTTAGCGGATACCTTAGGTGCTTTAAAACCCTTCCTAAGGTATTAATAGGAACCACTTACCTAGAGTTTCTTAACATTGAGATTTTTTCTGTTTTAAATCTTTAAAGTTTTTTTTAGGTTTTCTTGATTTTCCTTTAAATTAAACAAGTGGCGACTCTCAAAAACCGAATTTGAAAACTTTCCTATGTGTTTGAAATTCGAAAAATCGCAAAACATATACAATTGATAGTCGTCTGATTTTTATATTTAATATCGCATTCACATAATTAGTTTTTTTAGGAGGTTCATAAAATAGATCTACATGCATTTAGATATTTCAATTTATTCATTCTTTTTTAATTTACTTGCAAATTTACATTTATGTTTGGCTTCTTTTAGCTCCAGAGTATAAATAAAGAAAATAAAGAACATAAAGAGAAATCACGACCTAAAAAAGTAAATTTTTAATATAGTAACTTAGAGTATAGTTAAAACGTAATGTACACAGATTACATAGTAAATTGATTTGTAGAGAATGAATTTTTTATTTTATTTCTCCTTCAAAATTCGTATTTAATAATTTTTGTCTATTATTGATTTCTTTATAATTTTTAGGACAAAAAGAAATTAATTCAAAGTTATATTAGAGAAAAGTAATTAAAATACCGTAAAAAAATTGTATAAATATAAGGGGCGCGGGTGAGGGAAAAGTAATTAACATACAGTAAAAAATTATACAAATATAAGGGGTGGTGAGGATAAAGATTTTACACTAATTTTTAGAATAAAATGAAGTAATTAGATAATAAATATATTACTATTGCTAAATTTTAAATTGAAGTGACATGAACTATAAAGTTAAAGTTCAAAAATAGAAAATACACAATTAAATGATATAAATATATCTATTTTTTAATGTATATTAGTAAGAAGATAACTTGATTATTATATTGAGCCAGTTAATAAGTTAATGAAAGTCAAACAATCAAGACACACAATCTCAAAAGCTTCCACAATATCATAAACACACAATAGCAAGACATTTAATTTGTGATTTATAACTTTGATTCTAAGACATTCAAAGTAGGCTTGAGGTAAATTAGTTTGGTAGTGAAATCATCAATCTCCGCTGCGTAATAAAGTTACAAAATTTGTTTTTTCTCCCCTCGGTTTATTCATCAATGGTATCCGAGCCTGTGTTAATTGCTCACATTATTGGTTGCTTTCATGGAAATACTGTTAGGATATACTATAAACCATGCGTTTTAATAGAGTATTATTTATTGAATGATTGTTTATTTATTTATTTATTCAATTCAATAAATTGTTATATTAAATAGATCATTATCATATATGTGTCCTCAACTTATATAATAGATGATTTGGTGTATAGAGTTTAAGCTTATACATAGAAGATTAAATCATCGGTTCTTATAAGTTAAAGTTATAGTTCACAATCGTAGATGGAAATTTGGACAAACCATCAGAATGATTGTAGCATGAGATTAAATGTACTTTATCTTGATTGCGAGAATGGTAAAGTTCTAACTTCTCGTGCTAGTACATTTTATATGTATTGAACAGGATCGAATAGAGATAGCTGTGTTAGACTGACTGATAAAAACATATTCTCTAAACTGTTAGATGTACTTATATTCTCAATCTTGATATAACTATTATGATCTGTATATAATATTTATCATTTTGATTTACTAAAAGGTGAGATTCTGAGATGGGTCGATATTCCTGGTAGATTGGATGATGATAATATATATTGGTGAAATAATAAGTTAGTTGATAGAATTCATGTCTTGGTATAGAGATTGATGATATGCCTTTTTATGAGAAGCTTATAAGTTTTCATGTGTAAACACGGCCAGTGGATTTATGAATCCGACATATGAAATAAGTTAAGCATTGCTCTAAGGAAAATTAATCATTATATTAAATTTGTCAATAATTTAGTTTATTGATTAGTATCTGTAATCTTAACATAGGGAATTACGCAAGTGTTTAATGGGGAATTTTAAAGTAAAAATAGAGGAGTGCAATTACGAATTTTTAGTGGAATGATTTGTAATTTATTATGGTAAGGATAATTCAAATTAGTATTTTGAATTATTTCCATAATAGGGAGCCTCAGTAATTAATTTTGTGGTCCCTACCGTGCCCATATTAAACTAGAACTCGGAATCCTAATTTCTAGGGGAAAAGAAAAACTGACCGCCTTTTCCTTGTTCAAGGAAAAATAGGCGTGTCTTTTTGTTCCTCTTTGGACTAGGAAATATCTCTATAAATAGAGATTCTTCTTAACCTAGAAAGACAATTCAGTTTTCTATTCAGTACTTGGCCACCCGAGTATTGAGAGAGTTCGGTTGTGAATTTGGGATCACTATAGAAGACCGCAGAACTGAAGACGGACTTGCTTCAAGATATCTACTCATGCTTCAACAGGTATTCCTTGGTTAATTTTAAGTACGCTTTGTGTGAACTACGTGTTTATTTTTGTTGTCTATAATTCATGTAAGCAGCATAATTCTGAAATGTTTCCGCTGTGTATACTATTTTCCAACAATTGGCATCACTAGCCTTGCTTGCATCTTTATAGATAATTAAGATATATTCCCGAGAAAATTCACTAGATGTGTAAATTGGTTATGAATTGTTATTGACGGTTTTTGTTTCAAAATAATCTTAAAGATTCATAAAATTTACATCATATAGTGAGAACGTGAAAAACATAGCTAGTAACCTGTTAAGTTTTATTTACTTTGTTTTCCGTGAAAGCTTGGGGAGACAGAGAAATTGAATTGAATTTGTTGTTATCAGTGTCTCGTGATTGCTATTATTAGAGAAGTAATGCCTTATTTTGTTCACATGTGGTGAAAGAGGCAGTATTGTTTTGTTGAGATCTTGGAATTTAGCCCAATTGGTACATTATTTAATAATGAAAAAAAGAGGTTGAATTTTGCTGTCCATGAGCTCGGCGTTAGTGGTTTAATAACCATAATTTGAACTGCTGCTTCCTTGTATTGTTAAAGGAGTAATTTATTTTTTTAAACTTTGAGAAGACTTTTGTTCAAAGTACTAATTAATCCATATACTATCCATGGAAAATCATGTGTTGGGGTAGAGTTCTAATTCACGTGAGATAGACAGCACCAGTGAGCACTTTTTCCTAATGATATTAAAATATTTTCTTGTAAAAGGGAATTCCTTAGTTTTTTTTTGTGAAACCCAGATTGAAAACTTTTCAATAAAAGGAAAATCAATTTTTGGGTAATTTTGTGTTCCACATGAATGGGTAGACCTTTTGTTGATGAGAGGAAGTGAGCACTTTTACCCTTTATTAAAGGAATCTTTTGGTTTACATGTTAATTTATGAACCAATGATGCTTGATTCTTAAAGTTTCTTTGCACTGCCATTTATTAAGAGGGTTTGACAATTATATGGGCAAATTTCTATACAGTAAACTGTGGTATCTTTTATATGTAGTTATTTATATATATGCGTGAGATGGTACTTTGAGTTAACTGTAGTTCTCTGAATTTGTTTTTAAAATTTTTGGTAAAGATAAAAACTACTTTGGTGATACGGGTTCTTCCCGTGATCACCATGGTTAAATAGTGGTGAAGTATTACGTTTATGTGTTGGCTTAGACCTTCCTCCATATCAGATGAATTTAATGCAAGTCATTACGTATTTAATCGCTAGTTTGATAATCTATATTAACTCTCCTAAACTGAGTAATATATGATTGGATCAATGTAACTATGGTTTGATTTTCACTTGACTTAAACTAACAGTATACTCTCCATCTGAGTTAGGTTTGTAAAAGTTCATGGAGTGAATAATCGGTCATTATATATGTGTATTGCATGAGTAATTCTCCAATCCCATCAATGGGATATTTGAGATGCATGAATATATATGTATATGATTAGTTTGAATTTAACTATTCAATGTTTATATGACTGTTTTGATGATCTATGTAACGTTTTTCAATCTCAGATTCAATATGTCTCTTTTTACCTTCCTTAACACTATTTTGGGTCAAAATAAACTTGAGAGTCATAATTTTGTTGAGAAAGGTTCTACTTTTGAACCGAAAGGTGGATAGAAAAAAAAAAGACTCACAATGCTAAGACAGTTGTAGCACTAACTGGCGGCGTAAAAAATCCTACCGATAAGAGTTTTAATTGCAAAATATCACGTCATTAGAAGATGCATTGTCCAGTTTTCCTAGCCAAGCAGAAAAATAAGCTAGTTTCACTTTCACTTGTCATTGAAACGTGTTTACCGGTTGTTTCTACCACATCATAGTGTGTAGATTCAGGAGCCACTGATCAAGTCTGCATTACTTTGCAAGGGTTTCAAGAAATGCGCAAGCTAAATAGAGGTGAAGTTAGTATTTTTCAAGTTGATGGTTCAACAGCTCTAGCATTCGCATTAGGAATATTAATATTTCGTTTGGTAGTGGTAGAGTTTTAATTTTAAAAGATGCATTATATGCACCCACTGTTAGAATAAATTTGATTTCAGTTTCTAGAGCTTTGAGATATGGTTATGATGTTAATTTTTCTGATAACGGTTATGTTATTAGCTATAGTAATTATTTTATCTCTACTGGTACATTAATTGATGGTTTTTATATTATTAGTGTCTCTCTTGAACTGCAACAAACTATTGAACTGAATAATGTAACCTTTCAAGTAAAAGAAAACGTTCTTCTAAATTTAATGAGACTTATTTATGGCATTTACGTCTATGTTACATAAAGCTAGATAGGATTTCGAGTTTGGTTCAGGATGGACCTTTAGGTTCATTAAAAGTGAAGACACTACCAACATGTTGTTGACACCCAATTTTGACCTCCCGATATTCCTTTCGGGCTGCTATTTTATCAAAAAATATTAGTTCTGAATTTTTAATTATTATTTTAGTATCAAATAATTTCTGACATTTTGTATTCATGATTTTAAGATATGCAATTTATTTTTAGCATTTAATTTTATATTCTTTTATAATATATGTAATTTACTAATTTAAATATAATATTTTACATAATTTTGTAAATATTTATTAAATTATCTCCACAGATATACATACTCATAATTTACAAACACATGGTCTATTATTATTATTATTATTATTATTATTATAAATTTTCTTTAAATTCGTATTCATAATTTATAAGGTGCATAATTTATTTCAAATTATTATTAATCGTCAACTTTAAGTAATATATTGGGAATATACTGGGTATGTTGTTGTTGTTGTTGTTGTTTAAGTAATATATTACGTGTCATTGATTTTATACACGTAATTAATTCATAGTTAATTTAAGCATAATGATTGATTTTGTTATTGTTATTGATTTTATTACTATATTTATTAAATAGCCGCCTTGTTTAATTTTCCAATTTATTTAATTTCTAGCCACTTTGTACTCAATTCTTGTCAATTTTAACCTAAATTGAGCTTAATCTGGCCCAATCTTAAATCCCAATCCAATTTCAAGTAAACCCAATTTAAATAACCTATTTTTATCCAATTCTTGCAATTTTAAATCCCAGCCTTTGATCAGAATTGCTCCAACGTCTGAGATTAATTCTCACTTTTCTTTCCTTGTTAATTACACACTACCCCCAAGCCCTAATTCACTTCTATCCCCTCAGCCAGCAGACACCTCCCTCTATTCTCTCTCTACCCGATCTCTCTCTCTCTCTCTCTTTCACTCCGTTATCCGCCCTTCACCGGCGAATCCCACCGCCGGTGAACCATACCAGCCGCCACCCTCTATAGTCGCACCTCTCCAAACCACCATCTTCACTGTTGCACCGCCAAGACCCCCATGAACACAAACCAGCCACTGCCATCATTGGCCAGCGATAATCCCATTAGGCGTCTCACCATTGACGCCGCCGTTGTACAGCAGCCATACTGCCGGCGACCACCGCCACTGCGTCAACCTCTACGCCTCAGCCGGAAGTCCAACAATGCCTCCTTCTCTCTCTCTTCCTTCATCCTCAGCCTCTTTTTCTCCACCAGCCACCGCTCCACTCCAGCCATTTCCCCACCGGCTAACGACCACCGCCGCTCCACCAGCAAATACCCGCCGCCACAACACCACCAAACATCCTCCTTTACTCTTCTCCATCCAAATAGACCCCAAAACTCTCATCTCCTCATCCACCCCTCTTAAATTTTGAAACCCCAAGAGATTCTTTCCTCCGACGAACTTAAGAAACATTTCGACGGATTGAGCATAGACGGAATCCCAAAACCAAGTCAAATACAAGGGAAGTTCACCCGTCAGCCTCCATTCCTAGTGCATCAAAAAATTATTTTACTGACGAATTTTTTACAATCCGTCCCGGTATGATCTTTAGTCGTCATTTTCGAATTAGTTCATATTCATTGTTTGGACAGATTTCTGAGACTCAATTTGGCATGAATTTATTGATTAATTTTGATTAATACGTGGTTATTCATGCTCTTTCGATGCTTTGTATATTGTTATACGTGAATTGTCTTTTAACATTGTCTTGTCGCTTGGTTCGACAGTGGATTACTCTATATGTTCATATTATTTCCATTCTAAGATGGTGCACTGTATGATATTCCTTCTCATTTTTTTTGTTTTGGATTCGGGTTGACACTTTGATTATGATTTTTCTCCAAATCAAGTTAGTATTTTTAGTGATTTGGTTAATCTGTTTTTCCTCTCTTCTAGAAATTGATTCTCAATAGCCTTTTGGATTTGATTAAATATGGTAATAGCCTTTTGAATGTGATTAAATATGGTAATTTGGGATTTTCACCTTATACAATTTATAACTTTGGTACTAATCTATGTTTAGTAAACTTTGATAGCTCTGAATAATTGTTTTCTTTCTATGGTGAAATTCGAATTATGACAGCCTCTAAACTTGTTATTTTGGGTTAAAGCTAGCCTGATTCCAATAAATTGATTGGCTTTACTTATTCTCTTTAAGGAAAAGCTCTATGACTTATGCATTTTCTTCTTCTTTTTTCCTTTAATTAATTGCAACAAATATGTTACTCGACCATTTATGGTAAGCTTTGATCATTTTTACACCTAATTGATTGAGTCTAGTGATTTGGATAATTTGTGGCTATCTTCTGTCCTTCTACTATTTTTGGTTAAATGGGATTTGGATGCTATAAAATCAAGTCTCTTCCTCACTATTAGACAGACTTTGGTTCCTACCCACACGGACTCTTCTCTCTACACGAAAAAAATAATAATTTAGGATTCCATTCTTTGTCATTTGGCGTTTGGCTCTGAAAAGGTCCCTCGATTTCATCTTGTTGTTTTGGTCTTCTTCGTATTATCTACGTGCTTCTTTACTGGTTAGTCTCTATCGAAGCAATTATAATTTTTATGTAGTATTTTCTTTGCTTCTGTGTGGCTAGCATGATTTTTCTTTTTATTATATGAAATCGTTTGCCTCTTGAATTTGTGTTTTTGTGCAATTGGTATTGGTATGCATTGCTATGCTTGACAGGTCTTCGACCGAGGTTGGTCGAAAGAGAAGAGTTGCCAGAGATTTTATTTAGAGCTCAATTTTGTCTTTTAGATCTTTTCTTTCTTTCCCTATTCATTTCGGGTCTGTATTTATTATTTTATGAACATAGATCTTTAATAAAATTACGGGGAATGTTTATGGGGGCGGGGATTATGTGACTTAAATATTTTGACACCATTATTTTATCACTTAGGCAACACTTTCTTGGCTTATTAATTAAATTTCAGCATGTTAATTAATTATTTTTATCATCTAGAAATCATGTTTTAGGGTTATTAACTAACTTTTGACGAATTAGATAAATTTCTAGCACGTCAACTTAATGTTTAATGAATTCTCGGCATGTCACCATCAATTTTCCGTATCTATTTTATCTTTAGCATGTTATGTAATTTTTCGCATGCTTATTTACTTTTCCAGCATATTAAATTGATTTTCGGCATGCTAAAATAATTCCCAGCATTTCTAAATAAATTTTCAGCCTTTAAATAATTGTTGTGTAGATTGTCTGCACTTTTTTTTAACAATTTTCTGCACACTTCTAATAATTTTCTGCACAATAAATTAAGTTTTTGCGTACTTTTAAATAAATTCCTGCATATTTTTACTAATTTCCTGCACAATTAAATTAATTTCCTGCATAGTTAAATTAATTTCCTGCATAGTTAAATTATTTTCTGCATATTTAAATTAATTTTCAGCATATTTAATCAATTTTTTGCATATTTAAATTAATTTTCAGCACATTTAAATAAATTTTCTGCATATTTAAATTAACTTTCAGCATCTTTAATTTGATATCTAGCCCTTTAATTTAATTTTTGACATATTGATTAATCTTGTCTATAAGATTAAAACATATTAACTAACTTACAACACTAGATATCCTGTCTATAGGATATATTTATTCGACTTTCGGTATATTCATTAGTTGGACATTTAGATATCACGCCTATAGGTCCTAATTATACAACATAAATAACCTATCTTTTGAAAGCATGTTAACCACCCTAATCAACTTTAATTAATCAAAAGGCTTGTTCGAAACCATTATGTGCTATTTGTAAGTCCTATTTGTTTTGTTTGATGCAAATCTTGAGTCTAATTAGGCAACCCAAACGTTCTTTTGTCTAGGCCCAAATCCAAATAGTAAGTTCAATGCCCCTTGGACATTAAGTTGGGACGGGTAGGCATTTTAGGGAGCGTTAGTTTTATCGTTTTCTATAGAACGCTTTTAGGTTTAATAACCAATTAGGTAGGGTGGGTATAACAATCGAACATGATGGAAATTGTCTCAAGCATGACTCGACGATGCGATATGCGACATCGTCACTCGTTAATAAGCCGGGCGCTGATCCAAATAGGATAAAAAATTAACCCTTGTCCAAATCTTTTAAACTTCAATTATATTTTACTCTTTGAATGTCTCTTTTGTTTTGGGTAGTCTAGGTTTACTTTTTAAATAAAAACTACTTTTTATATAAATTGTGTCCCTTCTATCCTGTCGCTTATCTGATCTATTTTTTTTATTTATTTATGTATCTTATTACTTTATCACTTAGATAGTTATTCATTAGATAATAATTGAGTTGGATATTTAGTTTAAATAATTACCTTTTCCTATTTTGAACACTTAGTTAGTTAATAAAAATAATTCGACCTTTTGCTTATCATATAGAATTTTCCCACATAATATATGAGTTCGACCGGAACCCACATTTATGGACCTCAAAAGGTGTCTAACACCTTTCTTTAGAGGTAACCTGAACCCCTACCCGAATTTCTGGTTGACGTAGACTATTAAAATAATTCGCAATTAGTGTAGTATGGTGCCCTAACACACCCTAATTCGTTAGGTGGCGACTCTTCACTCCAAAACATCCTAAAAAGAGTTGTCATGTCAGATCTCACTTTTCACGAGAAAAATGGGGCGCGACAGCATGGCGACTCTGCTGGGGAATACTTAGGTTTTAACCATTATGGATTCGTGTTTATGTGGGTTTTTTTTTTTTTTTTTTATGGTAATAGGACTTACGTGCTATATCCACCCCTTTCCTTTTCTTCCTTTGTTTTTTTTTAAATGGTTAATTTGACTCCTTACTTAGTTTTATTTATGTCGTTTTTGAATCATTTATTGTACCATGTTCATCTCCCTTCCTTTTTCATTTATTCATTTTCGTGAATATTTGATATATATTTTTTCATGTTTAATTTATTTTCTTTTTCTTCATTATGTGTCTTATATCGTGTGTTGCTTTTCTTATATTCGCTTATTTACTTATTTTTATTATATTGGTGCTTTTCATAAATTGCGTATTTGTTATCGCTTTATTTACATGCTATGCGGTTATTGCTTTATTTTAATTGTTATTCCACTTATACCTTCCTCCACTTGGAACCTTCTTTCCACTTATACCTTCCTCCACTTGGAACCTTCTTTTTTTCTTTTAAGAACGGTTGCGTAGTTTCACGGACGTTCATTCCTAAAACACCCTTGCGGGAAATGCCTCATGGATCAGTCGATCAACGGTGCGTTGACAGTTATGAGCTTTCCCACTCTCAAGTTGTTCACTTGAGGGAACCGTGTCATGAAACTATTCTTGGTCCTTAGATCGTGGCTGCGTGTTCTTTTATTAAGGAATATGCATGTCATTCAGCCTAGAATCTCTTGGCACCCTTGATGCGCCGAATGTTAATTAGTGAAACCTAGTCCCAAGTCCAAAGGGGTTCTCAACCCCAAAAGGACTCATAATCTTATTTGCTATGTGTTAAACTTCTATGCATGTGTTACTACCTACCTTATTTTTTTTTTCTTTTGTTTTGGTTGTTCCTTACTCTTAGAGTTTCTTACTCTTGGAATTAATGTCTAGCTATTTTACTTTATTCTTTTAGGCCCGAAGCATACCATCTTAGGGTTTAGTGTCGAAACTCTCTTTCAACTTATCTTCATGGCTCAATCTTGTCCTCCAAGATATCTTTTAGAACACTAATTGTTGACACCCAATTTTGGCTCTCCTTTTTCCTAAATTAATTTCCCGATGCTTATAAGTCCTGAATATTCGTTTTTCTTATTGTTTAACATTAATTTCAATAAATTTAACGCCAATAGCAATTTTTCCAAAATAATACATATATTTTTACACAATTGTTATTTTTCTACCAAATTACTTATATCGTATGTCACAAAATTACCCTCAAAAAATAAATTAATGATAATATATCTTAATTCATTATTTTTTCTCTGAAAATATATATATTATATATTATATTATATGTACATGTATATATATATATATATACATATATGTATTTACATATAAATATGTGCTAACGTATTAACTTTTATTTCAAAGACTCCAAATAATCTTCGCTAGACTATTATATTTTACTTCTTATTTAATTTTGAGTTATAGTTATACGTATTTAAAGTTCGCGCATATGTATATACGCACCTAGATGGATGAAAATGTATATGTATATATATACACTTTTCGAAATCAATTAGGACAAAACAAGCATCGTTAAATTAATTAAGCGAAAAAATAACAATTGGGAAATTTGGATTTTTCTAAATTAATTTATCTACATTGTTGGGCCAATTCTTTACCTAAATATATATATATATATATATATATATACACCCCACCAGCCCAACTACCCACCTAACCCAGCCCAAAACCCCCTAATACTACCCAACCTACCCGTGACCCGGCCCAAAAGACCCCTAAAATCCTAATCAGCCAACCAAACACCCCAAATCTAACCCTTCTCCCTCACTCTCGTCTCTTCTCAACCGAACGATCTCTCTCTCTCTCTCATCTTCTGCCAGCAATGGCAGTCTACGGACCATCGGGGAATGGCGAATTCCGATGGTCCTCGCCTTTCTCCGCTCACCTTTTCACCCACTTCCATCAGTTCAACCACCCCTTCACCTATTCCATCACCTTTATATCTCCCCCCCATCACTTTTCTGAAAGAGTCAGACCTTGAAAACGAGCTCCACCGCCACTGCCTCTCTTGGGAAGGGGCGAAGTTGAAGAATCCATCGGATTTAGGCTTTTGCCTCTTCAATCCGATGGATCGACGCCTCCAAACCGTCATGTTTCCCTCAAATCAAACTGAAAAGGTGAGCCTATCCCCCACTTTATTTCACTTCGTAAATATTTTGGCAGATTTAGCTTCCCCAAGAATTCAAATTTTGAATTCTTGGGAGCTTCCATGGAAAGCCGTTTGGGCACTACTATAAAAGGGGGTCGGAAAACAGTTAAAAAGGGGAGAAAAAAAAAACAGGGAGAAGAGGGTGAGAAAAACAGTGAGAAAGAGGGGGGAAAACAGTGAGAAAGAAAGAGAAAGTAGTGAGAAAAACAGAGGGAAAATACACATTCAGACATCTTAAACAACTTTCTTCAAATCGCATTTTTTTGACTGACTTCTACTCATTTTCTTGCTCTTCTCGGATATTTCGAAAGAGAACCGGGTTGGAATCGCTAGTTTGAAGTTCGAAACTCGACACTCAATAGCCTTAATCGCTGCACAACAAAAGGTACGAATTCACCCTCTCGTCTCACCTCCATCCTTCTTTTCTTTCACTTCATTTTAATTCTGTGAATCTGTCACTTTGATTTAATTTCGACCAAATTATGTGTTGTTAATTGCTAATGCCGAAAATTGTGTTTGTATGAGAATTTTGGTCAAGATTGTGCTGTTGTTACGATTCTGAAAAGGAGTTGTATGTATGGGTACTGTATGTTGTTGTAGTTCGGCCATAGTTTGTTGTTGGCTCGCGACTGTGAATTAGTGTGTTAGTTGCGATTGTGCGCTTGTGTATTCAATTGGTCGGAATGGGTTTGTCCAAGAAAAAATGCAGAATTCAAGTTGGGAAGTATCATCCTGGGATTTGGAAATTATTGTATGTTAATGTGTATGCCATCAATCCGTGTTTAGCTTTGTGGATTGTATAATACGGACTGCATAACTAACCTTGTTTAAAAGATCCACTTGCTCCAAGTTACCTATTTGTTCCCATGTGTGCCTTAGTGACACATTAATTGTTATTTGAAGTAGGTAAGACAATTAGGTGCTTGAATTAGTTTGTAGAAACATGGCTACTTCCATCTAAGCGTGTGAAAATGTTCATCAAATTTCTATCTTCATATATACATGTGTATATATATATATATATATATATATATATATATATATATATATATATATATATATATATATATATAGATAGATAGATAGATATATGTATGCTTACCCCATTTCGATATTACTGGTCGTTTTCGCAAGTAGAGTCCAAGAATATCATTCCGCCTTAATTTTTGTTTGAACACATATGTCTCCTTAGTGTCTGAATATATAAAATATGTAAAATTTTGTGCCTTTTTTTTTTTGTGTCTTATTTCATGTGGTATGGGGCTGCTATAGTTTGATTCGTCTTCGGGTTGTTTTTGAGCGTAAAAGGTAAAATCTAGAGTTAGAAATCCGTCCTCTTAATAGCTTGGATTCGCGATTCTGTCTCACTAAGTTTTCCTCAGGATATCACGATCATGAAATTGTCTTTGTGGCTAATGCATCTGAACCATCTCGGGTTAAAATATTTTTGCTTCTTTGCTTATTCGATAATGCGGTGTTATTATGTTGAAGCGACATTCGTCATGTAGATTGTAGGCATTTCTTGCATTATAGAATATTAGCTGCACAACTTAATATTTTATTTTCTTAACCTTCAGTAGTGCCATTAACTTTATTAGTAGTTGACCTTCAACATATTTGGCGTGCTTTATCGGTTGTTTTCTTTGACCTTCTGATCAGCCTGTAAGCCTTACAATGAACTTGTCTTTGGGTATTTCAACAGTACTGGTTTATTTGGTTAGCAATGAATATTTTTCTTCCTAAGCAATACAAGTCTCATTCTGGAACTAGTTTATTTATTGCACATAACTAGTTTGGCATATCAAAGACAACTTTTATGGAGAAGTGACTTTATCTTTTGTTTGGCAAATCATTTACAAACTGTATACTACTTCTGAATATATTTTTACTTCTAAATATTTTTGTTAGTCTTTAAATGATATCAGCACAAGGAGTAAATTTCTTGGAAAAGAAGATTCATGTTCTCTTTTGCATTTGGCGCTGTTCTCAAGCCAATTTGTGATCTTCATAGTTTACCCTGACTCTTGCTTCCATCGTTGGCACCTCCTTTAATCTTTTGACTTAGATTGAAGTTTTAGCTTTTAAATCTACTTCGACTAGTGTCCGTGATCTTCAGGTCGGGATTCAAGTGGGATATATTGGCAATTGAATATGCGGATCCTTTCTTTGCTTTTTGTTTAAAATTGATGTGTTATTCCAAATCATCTCATGTTTACTTCTTACTCTTAGGATCCGAAGAAATAGTCCTAGTTTTTAACACTTGGAGGGTAATTTTGTATCTGTTTGTGACTGCATAATCTCTTTTTCACTAAAGAATATCGTTTATGGGTGCATTGTTCTTTATGCAGTAACATTCACGCTCTCGTGAGAATGGATATCTGTATGTATTACACTTAAGTTTATGTCCTGCGATATGTTTTCTCTACTCCATGTTCCATTTAACTATTTGGAATTTAAATTGTTTTTCTAATCCTTATCCTCTTTATTTTACATGTGAACTCGGGAGTTGGAGTTTCAATTGAAACTCCAGTTCGACCCAAATATCGGGTCAATCGCTATAGGATGACCGTAGAGCCTCGGAGTCGCATATATTAGGAGCTCAAGCTCCGTTAGGAGTCTAGTATCTCTTAGCCCTTTTCTCTTTTATTTATTGTTATTGTTGCGATGTTTAGTTTTCTTTGATACTTGGAATGATAATTTAAGTATTCTTATTAGAATGGTTTAAAGCATTATTATTTGTTATTGTGTCTATATTGTTTAATGTTTGCAAATTTTCCTAAAAAATAAATTAACATCCTCACGTTTTCGCAAATAACATGCTTAACTAGCTCATGAGATATAGATTTGGCTTTGAAAGGTTTTAGCAATTTTCATATTTGGCTAGTTCTTTAAACTAATCGTTTGCCTCGAAACTTTTTTTAAATAAGAATGAACAAAGGTCGCAATCTTAACATTTTCTTAAAAACAAAAGGGAATTTTAATATCATTTTGCGAATAGCTAAAAATTCAAGTTTTTCTTTAAAAGAAGTTAAATCATTCAATTTCGACTTATTTCAATAAATAATCCAAACCTTCCCCTTTACTTTCATTCATTTTCCCAATAGTTATTTCAAGTTTTCTAAACTTTTAAAAAAGGTTCCAAATGCAAGGTATATATGTATACACTACCCTATACAAAATATTTTCATCACTATTCTCATCTATCTATTTATTTATTTTTGACAAAAGGATTGTTATTATTACTTACACTTTATTTCAAATATATATTTATGTGTGTATTCTTACTATCACATTTATTATATTTACTTTAAACCATTACCTTCATAATCTTTACAAATAAGTAAATATTAACATGATATTTATATCTTAAATATACACAAGTCTATTTTACTCAAGAACTAACATGTTACCGTATTTTGACACATTTTTTATAAATAACTTTATCTTTTGCGATAAACGTATTTATACAAATTTATTCCCAAAATAAATAATTTTTCATACTTTTAAGACATACATGATAATGTTCATAATAAATAAATTTTGACATGTTATATTTTCTTTTACCTCATGAATTATTTCATTAATATATTTAACTTTACATGTCTCTAAGCTTTACATTCTTGCAAAATTATAAACCATTATATTTTTATACATATCGTAAATACTAATATTTACTTTTACCTTTCACAGTTCATATATACATATTTTATTATATACTAGGTATACATACTTAGTATATAACAAATAAACCCCTTTTACATATCTTCTTTAAAAATTATATATTTTTCTTTCTACTTCGCAAAGATTCATCTACACACTTAATTTTATATATCGTTAAACTTTTCCATTGTGTAAAAACCATAATACGTTATATTTTTTATATACAAAATGCTTTTGTTAATTTTTCCTTCCTTTTATCTTGAAAACATGCATGCATATATGTGAAATAAATCATATTGTCGTATATCGTAAGTGTATATTTATATACCTTGTACGTTTTTTCTTTGATTTTTAATTGAATAAATTTTATAGTTATCACTAATTTAGCAAGTAATGAAACGAATATTTTCCAAATACTTCTCCTAAACTGAGTTTAAGGACTTTCTTCGGATAGGCTCTGAGGGGTGCCTAATACCTTCCCCTCGAGTAACCGAAACCCTTACCCAGAATCTCACACGTTTTTGAAAGACCAAAAAACAGAGTTTTACATAAAAAATGGTTTTCCTAATTTTTTTCCTTAAAATTTAGGTGGCGACTCTATAAAATGAAATTTTCAAAACCAGAGAGAGTCACAACGACCACCACGTTGTGTGCTGTTTCGACCGGTTCGAAATAGGGCGCGACAACGTGGCGACTCTACTGGGGACTTTAACTTAGGTTTTTATATTATTAGGCTTAGTTTAGGAATTTTATTTGAAATATTTGTTTATTTTTCGTACATTGCTTGCTTTATTTATATCATGCTTTGTTTGAGAGGACGCAGGCCAATTCCAAACCTGTGTTCCTCATTTGCTTGAAAACACTACTTGTTATCGCTTTCTCATTTACACTTTCTATCGAGTCTTTGGCCGTACACAAACACACACTGAACACGCGAGGGGTATCCTGCACTCCTCCGAAACTTTCTTGGATTCTTTAGCTTCAGAGTCGGTGCAATTAGGTTAGTGCGCCTTCTCGCAATTATTCAGTCCTACTCTAAAAACATCTAGGGAAAACTCTTACTCTAGAAATAGGTCATGTTGCATATACCTTAGGCAGGATGGTCCAAGGTATCGTCTCTGCAATTAGGAAACCACCCTTTCCGTCAACGGGTTCTTCATAAACCCAACGACATTCTTTGTGTGAAAAATGATTGATTGATTCGAATGTTAAAACCATAACAGATTCAGGACATTAGGCTTACTTCTTCTTTCTTTTACTCAGATGCAAATCAATCAAAACCTTGCGAATATCCAGATGATGTTCGAGGTCCCTCGCATTCTAAGGCATCGGTGGGGAAATGTTCGTGTAGCTCATGGAGAAGAAAGAATGTCGCATCTAGGATCCTTGACCGATTTGTTGGAGCTGAGGGTGAACGGGTTATTCATTCGGCTAATGATTGAATTTTGGGATCCTACCACGGTTACATTCAGGTTCTCAGACTTTGAAATCACGCTTGCATTGGAGGAAGTGAGCCAAATCGCTAATTTACCATTGGTTGGATGGGCACCACCTTTGTCCCCACGTACTACATCCGGAAGTGGTTTTCTTCGTTCGTTGGGAATAAGAGTTGGTCCAGGATTGAGAATGGTCGAGGCAGGCTGGGTCAGCTTAGAATATCTTTTTGAGAGATTTGGTCGGAGAGAAAGTTACGATCGATTTCAGAATGATTTCTTCGTTTCCAGGATTGATTGGGAAAGACACAGGGCTATCGTCTTCATAGTGGCTTTTTTGGGAATCATGGTGTTCCCAATGAGGAAAATTCGAATAAATATCAATTTGCTTCCAATGGTTCTTTTCATGTTCAGAGGACTACTCAGGGTGACAATTGTGCCAATGATCTTAGCGGAAATCTTTCGATCATTGTCTACATGCTCTAGGGGGTATGATTTTTTCAGAGGATGTAATTTGATACTGCAGGTATGGGCATTGGAGCACTTTTATAGGAGGAATGCACATAATGGCATCAGAGAGGGTGGGTGCAGCAAAATTCGCAGTCATGAGCTTAGGATGGACATGTGGGATGTCCCAAATAATGAAGAACAATGGCGTATTTTTCTGACTCACCTCACTGGAAATCTCATCCAATGGCGGCTACCATAGGTCAACGGTCGAGTGATGTTGAGGAGACATTATTGTTATTTCCTTGAATTGATCGGGCTAGAAGGGATCCATCCCTACGCACCGTTGAGGGTTCTTCGACAGTTTGGGATAACACAGGATGTCCCTTTATGGTCAAACATGGCTCTAGCAGAAGGAGACTATGAAGGAAGGATCCCTGTTGAGAGACTCGGGAGCTTGATAGAAGAATGGGGAGACATTTTTAGCCCAGGCATGGGAGTCGATTCACGGTGTACTCCAGAATACTACACATGGTATATGGCTGGAGGAATTTTAGCCAGGCCTAGTTATGAAGGACTACAGGGGATCGCCGGTAGCTACAGGTCAAATCAGATCAGGAACCAACTCTTGCACCTCATGCGCATCACTACTGCTATGTACCAGCAAGTGACTCCAGGGTCAGTTGACCATCTCATACCTTTAATTGATAATGAACCAGAAGAAGAGATGGAGGAAGACCCAGAAGAAGATCCGGAGGAGGATCCAGAAGAAGATCCGGAGGAAGATCCAGAGGAAGAGCCAATAGAGAAAATGGAGGAAGATCCAGAAGAAGAGTCAGAACATGATCCAGATGAGTATGACCCTAGAGATTGGGGGGTAATGCATGTGGACTTAGAAGGAAGTGAACTCACTTCGGATGTCCATTCCGAGTATGAACCCATAGGATTTGGAAGTGAAGAGGATGCGGATCACCAGGGGTGGCATCCTGAAGAGTCTCCAGAGTACCACCCTGGGCCTTATTATGATTTGGATGACGACGACGAGGATCCCCCAGCCTGGCCTTAGGCTTTTATTTCCTATCTTTAGTTTTCCTAAAGGTCTTGCATGACCTATCTTGATATTTCCGTACTTTTATCTTTTACTTTTCCTAAAGGTCTTGCATGACCTACATTGATATTTTCGTATTGGTATGCCAACTATTATGTAGTCCTGAACTCAAGAATTTTTCTTGAATTCAATTTTCATTCTGTAACTTGGGGTTTTCCACCCCTCTTCGGATATTAATGAAGTAAGACTTGTCCTGAATCTAAAGACGTGTTGAAAACTTTGAGTCGATTAATCATTAATTTTTGCATCGTAGGGCCATCTCTGGCAAAAAGAGAATCCATATTAGGACGCGTTTCGTGAATGTCGCCAATTTGGCGTATATATGTGCTACATATTTGTTACATCTTTTAATATCTCCCAAACTAACATGGTTCCCTTTTTCTTTCTTTCTTTCTTTTCTCCTTTGTTTATTATTAATCCTAGCAAAAGAACGTTGATTTATGTCGACTTGCAAACTGGCTGAGTCACAGTACAACCTTCGATCAAAAGGAAAGATGACAGAAGAATCCAACAACGCCTCGATAGTACCAATAGATGGTGCCGAAAGTTCCCAAAAGCCGATAGCTACTCAGAACGACGAACAAATAGCCAAGGCTCAGGAAATTGAGATCCTAAAAGAAGAACTGCATCAAGTACGGGACTTGACTAAGCTTACGGCCACTACTTTCCCCACTCAATTCCAATTTCCAAATGCTGAATTACCTCCAGTCTCTCCCGCGAATTTAACAAATCCACCTACGCAAACACCACTTGTTCCCGCTTATACTCAAGCTCCACTTGCTCCTCCACCTACCACCAGGGCTGCACTTGATGTTTCATTACCTATTCAAAACTTCACTGTTCCCATTTGCCCAACAATGCAGTACATACCTGAGGCACACGTCGGTCGTGAGATACTTGTGCCACCGGTATATGCTACTGAAGCTCCTACCTTTGCAACATCCACGGCCGTCAGAGTCCCGTATAAGGTCGATCAGTATGTGGGGTTGGAGAAAGATGTCCAATTGAATGGAGATAGGTCAATAGTAGCTCAACTCGAAAGTCTCAAAAGGGCATTCAGAAACATGCAGGTCACCAGAGGAGCCGAGAGTTTGGATTATGATGACTTATGCATCCATCCAGACGTCGACATGCCAGTTGGGTACAAACCACCAAAGTTTGATGTATTTGATGGGAAGGGTGATCCTCACGCACACCTAAGAGCCTACTGCGACAAGCTGGTCGGTGTAGGAAGAAACGAGAAGTTGAGGATGAAGTTGTTCATTCGAAGTCTGTCAGGAGAAGCTTTAACTTGGTACACTCGCCAAGACCCTCGTAAATGGCGTGATTGGCAGGAGATGGCTGAAGATTTCATGAGTCATTTCAGGTTCAATACCGAAATCACCCTAGATAGATTCTCATTGGCCAATAGACAAAAGAAACCATCAGAGTCATTTCAGGAATATGCATGGCGATGGAGGATTGAGGCTGCCAGGATCCAACCCCCGCTGGATGAGGGTGAACTTTCCAAGTATTTTATTCGAGCCCAGGAAGGTGTTTACTTTGACAAGATGATGTCCATGATGGGATAAAAGTTTGCAGAATTGGTCAAGATGGGGGATTTTATAGAAGAAGGCATCAAGTCAGGAAAGATTCAGTCTATAGTTGCATTGCAAGCCGCAAGTAAAGCCATACAGTCAGGTTCCATTGGCATTAACAAGAAGAAGAAAGAGGATGTCTCAACTGTTACACCATACTACCGACCTGGAAGTTCTTCCTACCACTACCCCAACAACCCTCAAATTATTACACACGTCCCTGTATACAACACTCAGCCACACTATAATCCGCCTCGAGCTCCAGTACACCTAAATCCACCAAGACCATATGCCCATGTCCAAGCTCCACTTCACCAAAATAGACCAACATATGCACCAAGGCCGCGTCCAAATCTTGAAGCCCGAAATACCCGCACCTACACACCTATTGCAGAACCTTTGGCTCAACTATTTGAAAGGTTGAGGGTAGCAGGATTGTTGCACCCAGTTGAAGGGAAGACCCCTAATCCAACCTCTCGAAACTTTGACGGAAACAAACGGTGTGCTTATCACTCGGGAGTCCAGGGACATGACACGGAAGAGTGTTATGGTTTGAAGAACCAGATTGAGTCTCTAATCAGAAAGGGAGTGATCAAATGCACCACAGCTCCTCCAAATGTGAATAATAACCCTTTACCAAATCATGAGAATCGAGAAGTCAACATGATTAATCTAGAGAAAGAGTATGACTTGGAGGGAGCTATCGTGCCTACTTGGAATACAGCGAAAGTTGCCACTACATCTCCGGCGCAACCTTTTATCACAGTTCAGTTGAGGGAGTCGTTGACTGTTCAAACCTATCTGCCGAAAATTGTAGTAACCACTGTAGTTGCTGGAAAGCCTGATTATGACACTAAAGTAGTCCCATGGGACTATCGAGCGAAAGCCAAAGGCAAGACGATAGACGCTGCTGTAGCTCAAGGAATGACCAGGTCAGGAAGGTGTTATGCTCCAGAGGATTTAAATCGAGGGGTTTCTGGAAAAGAACAAAATCCAAAGAAGAATGTTACTGATGATGAAGCCGCAGAACTTTGGAAAAAGATGCAACCTAAGGACTATTCGATCGAGGAGCAGTTGAAGAAAACACCAGCCCACATATCCATTATGTCCCTGCTTATGAGTTCTGAAGCCTATAGGAATGCTTTGATGGAAGTATTAAGCGGAGTTAACATACCGAAAGAAACCACGAGTGAGACTTTGGCTGCTGCAATCGGACGTATGGTGGAAGCAAATAAGGTGTCTTTTCATGATGATGAGTTGCCGTCAGAAGGGGCTGGACACAACAAAGCACTTCATATCACCGTCAGATACTGCAATAAGGTTGTGAATAGGGTTCTAATCGATGGTGGTTCTGGTTGTAATATCTGTCCATTCTCCACTATGAGAGATTTGGTGTGAATATAGAAGAGATAAAGGAGAGTCGGGTGAAAGTCAGAGCTTTTGATGGATCGCAAAAGAGCGTCATTGGGGAAATTTACCTGACATTGCAAGTAGGGCCAGCTGAATTTCCCATTTTATTTCAAGTGATGGACGTGGCGTCCAGCTACAACCTATTGTTGGGAAGGCCATGGGTCCACATGGTGAGAGCAGTTCCCTCAACTCTCCATCAGTGTGTAAAGTTTGAGTGGGGTCGCACGGAAGTTACCATTCATGGGGAGCTCAGTCATCCCATATATTCTGTTAATTCTGTTCCAATCACGGAGGAATTAGATGGAGCCACTTTTCACACTCTGGAGATCATGCAAGCTGCAAGGATCAATGAGGAAGTAGAGTCAGTTGAAGTGAAAATGTCAAGTGCAGCAAAGATGGTTGCGTCTGAGATGTTAAAGTATGGGTATCAGCCTCTGACGGGACTAGGACTAAATGCCAACGGTATAATTGAGCCAATCCAGCTAAAACATCAGAGGGGTACCACTGGGTTAGGATACGAGCCCACTCCAGGAGAGGTGCATGGTATAGGATCAGGTAAGACGGTGTTTGTGCCAACCCAAGTTTCAGCTTCAGAGGCTAGTTTTACCACTCCTATAAAATGATTCACCTTAGGATAGCATATCTTCTAGTAGTATATGACTATAAAACACTCAGGTTGCATATTGGTGGACTGATATTGGTAGTTCATTAGTTTTCTTGCTCTATTGTATAGGTTTGATCATATATCCTTGGTATGTCGGTATTTTGGCCTAAAAACACAATTTTTGACCTAAAATAGGATTTTTGAATACTTTAAATGAATTTGGATTTCTTTAAAAAAATTGGACTATTTTAGCCCTAGTTTGATTTTGGGCACTTAATATTATTGATTCTTATCCATTTTAGCCATGTTTTGATTCCGAGCACCTGATTTTTCTACTTATTACACATTTAGCCTCGATTTGATTCTAGGCATGCATTATGATTGATTTTTTTCTAAAAGTCTGGTTTGATTCCAAGCAAGGTGTATGGATACGGATGGAGGATAAGAATACAGTATGGTTGGACACTTAAATTATCTCTTATTACATATCATGGGATTCTTTAACATTTATTTACTATTGCGCCTGGTTTATCTTTAATATTACTTGTAGCCTGCATCCACTATGCGTATGGGGTCTAGTTGGGTTTATTTATTATTGTGTGTACCTTTCGGGTATATGGGGGTATGGTTAGGTTATAGTTAGATGCTTACTTTATGCTTTTTGAGTTATTACTTATATTTCTCGTAATTATCTAGCTTTAACCTATTACTCTCTTTCTGACCCCTCTTTTCTGACATGCATCTTATTTGAGCTCATTAGGCCTATGATGCCTACTGAGTACCATATATTTTGGTACTTATACTACACTTCTGCATCTTTTATCCTGATGCAAGAGTCATCACTACTGACGTCATCCTCTTGTGAAGCTGTTGATCAGGAAATATAAGGTGAGATTTTGGCAATCAGAGCTGATCAATCTCCTTTTATTTTGGATTAATCTTGTTTTATACTTTTAGAGACTATTTTGTATGTATTGAACTTATCTAGTACTTCTTATATTGTAGTGGCTCTTGTATTGACTATACCAGGTCTTGGGGGATCCTTTTTGTATATTTTATCCTCTCTCCTCTCTATTTGTATCTATGTTCCATTGATTTTCTCTAGTATTCACTTTATTTAGTGTTGTTATCTTGTTCTTCTCTCTTTTGCTCATTAGCCCATTACTTACTATTCTGGGCTGTGGATTTGGCTTACCTACTAGCAGGTTATAGTAGGTGCCATTTTGGGATCAAGTAGCGGGGATGAGTAGCTTGTGGATGGTTTGAGGCTATTGTTGGGCCTTAAGGTAGGCTACAGTCTACTTTCTTCTAGACTGTGCTCTACGAGATTGTGTATGTTATAAATTACATATGGAGTGGGGGTTTACAGGATAAGTTTTAACGTTCCATTATCATTTTTTCCATTCTTGGCCTTCTTCAGAAATTTTAGAATAGACTACTGTAGTGTTATGACGAGGTAAGGAATACTTGTATACTTAACATGATATTAGGATTAGGATAGCAATCCTTAGTGTAGATTTCAGGTAGTATCTAGACAAGGTTGGTATTCCTCGGTCAACTCTTTTAGTATCATATTTATCAGATTTTATGAATTTATTTTGTCTATATATATATACTACTCTCTACGTTGGTGGGCCTGAGACCATGGCTATGAATCAGTTGGATTCCAAGTTAGTGTACCTTTCTCTGGAAAGGCAGTGGCTTCTAGTTGTAGTTACTTATGTAGTTATGCCTTATTTTTGTGTATACTGGTGATGGCATGCATACATTCATATGTGCACATACATGCATTGTGGTACGATTCCATGGAAAAACATTGATTTTCACTACTATTTTTTAAAAAAAAAACATTTATTCTCATTTTCCACTCTTAAACTGAATTTAAATAGAGACTCATACCACCTTACTGTTGGATGACAATTTTTAAGACTAAAATATATCACGTTTACTATTGTTTTCTAGGAATATCTAAAGTAATTGTAACTTTTTTAATCACTGGTTTTATTTCTGTTTTCATATCCTAGTCTCCACTTATTGATTTTGATTGTGGAACATAATTTGTAGAAGTTTTATCTACACACTAGTTTTAAAAGGAAAGAAAGTGGATCAGTTTAGTCTCGACTCGATTTTGAGCACATGTTATACTTATGCTTACTTTTGGCCCAATTCTGAAAGGGATTTATTATCAATTATTACTTAGAAGTCCCGATTCAGGATTGGCCAGTGTATACAAATATCTTGAGTCCCCTATGAGTCCCTCCATCTGTGAGCCATAGTGTTGGAGGATAATATTCCCCATGGATCCTGCCTTTATAAGCCACAGGGCTGGAGGAAGTGTATACACTATGGTATGGACATGGCATTTATCGCATATTTTATCACATGGTTTCTATTATACTCATCTATTTATATGCACTGTCGTTGCTAGTATGATTGTTGTTTTGTACTTGTCGTGCTTATGGGGGATGGTTGGGTTATGTTTGTTGTTTGTACCTGCCATGCTTATAGGGGACAATTGGGCTTTGTCTATTGTTTTGTACCTTTTGGGCTTATGGGGGCCTACTTAGGTTATTGTTTGATTACTACTGCATAGCTCGGGGTAGATTGGTTACTATTGTGTACTCACGATCTAGGTATGTGATGTGAACTCCCCCTTCTTAGCATTACCAGCTCTAGTGTTAAACTATCATGTTTTTCTCTTATTTTGTGTAGACATTCTGAGTATACTACTATTGATATTCTTCTTTTATATTGATTTTTGTTGCGTTAGACTATTGGGCTAGCTTCTGCAGGTAGGTACCTTCTTTCTAATTACCTAGTTTGCATTTCATCTCCTCTTAGATTAATTATGTTGTTCACTATCTTCTTTTATGTTATTTATACTTGCATTTATTTATTGGTCTCAGTCGGCCTATGATGCTACTGGGTACCATGTGTTTTAGTATACATACTACACTTTTGCATATTTTTTTGTTGATACAGATCCTAGTACAAGTAGTCGCTGCTGACGTGTACTTTGTGCAGAGCTGTCTTGGATCGGAGGTTTGGGGTGAGCTCCTGACGCTCGGAGTTAATCCTTTTCCCTCTATTTTGTTTGACTAGTATTTATTTTTTATTTTGGAGACGGTTCTATGTGTATTGTGTTTACCTAGTACTCTTGCTATGTTTAGCAGCTCTTATACCAATTGATACAAGGTTTGGGGTGTATTTATTATAGTTTGCAACTTCACTCTCTTCATCTATCTAGTTTATGGGCCTTATTTTTTGCATTTATATTTATATTTGGCCCAATTTCATCATAATTTATCTTCATTCTCTTCATCTATCTAGTTTATGGGCCTTATTTTTTGTGTTTATATTTATATTTGGCCTGATTTCTTCATAATTTGTCACCTCTTTCTATTGGACCATAACTTGCTATTTCGATCTATAGGGTTCGACTTACCTTCTGGTGGGTTTAGTAGGTGCCATCATGACCTGATATTTTCGATTGTGACACCTACAGGGGATCAGCTTTGTCCATGTACCATATCATCTGGCACCCAATCCTTCGAATATCAATAAATAAGTAACCTATACCAGTGCGATACCTGACCCTCCGAACATCACAACATATGAATATCACCATCAAATATCAATCAAGATGTAATGTAGTGCACCAAAAATATGCAAGTACACACTTTATCTTAGCCAAATTCAGGTTCATCACTTCATGTATACAACCAATATCCACTAACTCACAAAATCATAAGTATGCCCAAAGGCCAATTCATAATATTTTATTTATGAATAGGCACAAAATCCAAATCAAGTCTATAAGCCCAGTTTAAATTATATTTACACATACAATCAATTTGGTTCTAACCACATCTAAATCGTACTCAGCATTCATCCACCCTAGCCTCATCATTCTTAGACCCTCCTAACCTCCACGTTTCCACTGCACCACTCTAATTAAATAACCAGGTCAATTATTTAAAATCCATACTCGCATGGTTTCGTTAGTAATACATATGAACATCCAAAAACATAAAAATTAGCATAGAGATTATACAACACACAACATTCAACAATGAATTTACACATAATCAACCTCAACACTAAACTAACTCTTTTTACTATATTTTACCATATTTTTGTAACACCCCGTACGTTCCCAACCCCACTTGACGACATTAAATAATATGTACGTAGGTATCGAGAGCTATAAGTATGCATTTGGTAAGGCTATTAATGAGATAATTGAATTTGGCTCTTGTTATGTGGTTAAAATTGCATAGAAGGTGTTTTTCAATTTTCATTGAGCATTTGTGGGGTTCAAAATGAGGCTAAGAAGACCTCTAAACAAAGTATAATAAGGTTAAGAAGTGAGTTAAAGAATAGGACTTGAAGTATCTAACCAAACCCGCGAAGAGAAGTCAAAAAATGGAATTTTCAAAAATTTTAAGGAGGGGCATGTTTGGTACCATGACACGCCGCTCTGGGCTAAAATTTTTAGCCCAGAGGAAGTGGGTTGGCATGCCCAGGGGCGTGCCACCTTGGGTTTTCCACTTTTTCGAAAGTTGGAAATTTCTAAGTCCCAAGGGTATTCGGGGACGTACCGAGCCAATTTTTGCTACGTTTCTTATACAACCAAGAGTATATACATGAAATGAATGACATATTACATTAGTATGATAAAATTACTCGAGAACGAATTTGGGGTCAAAATGACAGTTTTGCCCCTAAGGTCAAAATAAGCCAAACGTGGCTAGAATCACTTGTTTTTGGGATTGAGGCTACGGATATGAATATTATGAGTGGGAATATTATTGTAATACGTATAAGATGATAAATTATTGATTTTATTGGGTTAAGTGATTTGGGCTCAATAAAAGCCCAAAATGGGATAAAAGACATGGGTCACATGACCCAATCTTCTATTGACTTGGTCAATTGAAGCATTAAATATCAAGGATGACTAAGGATGGACCCAAGGACTATAAATAGACCCACAAATCAGATTTTATTCATTTAAACTCTCATGTTCTTTGAGATATTTTCTCAAACCTTCTACAATATTCTCTCAAGAACCCTAAAGACTCAAAGCTAACTTTTGGAGCAAGATCATCCTATTCCAAGCCTTGGTAAGTATTTATTCTCATGGATTAGTATATTATATGCATGAAAGAGTATGTAAATCATGTTGGTTGTGCTTGGAAATGTTGGACATGGTACTTTGTGCTTTTATAATAGATTTGGGATCCATGAGATTCAAGCTTGAATTAGGACTTGTGCCTTTGATGAAATATCATGGTATGGATAAAATATGAACATCTATGGTGTTATTTTTGTTGTTAACCTTGTTCTTGTCTATAAGTGTAAATTGTGGGATTTTGGCCGATATGTGCTATGAAGTGTATTAAGGTGAATTGATGGATTATTTGTGATGTGGTGTGGATAAGAAAGTGTAAAGGAGGAGTGTTGTGGTGAAATGCAATGATTATTATGTATTGGACAATGTTGGGAATATTGGAGGATTTTTGGAATAATGATGCTATCAATGGTTTTGTCAAGGGGAAATGAAATGTTTCAAAGCAAACATGTACCCCATTGATGTTATATGCATTTGTGAAGTAGTTGTGGTTAATGTGAATTCCGTTATGTATTTGTGTTGTAGAGAGACACATCAAATAAAGAAGGAGCGGGACTATTGTATGCACGTCTAGGATTGTATATCCGTATTGAGAGTACAAGGTATGTAAGGTTACTCTGTCCGTATCTTTTTGCGGCAAAACATACCCACATTGCGATTTCACTAGTCTTACCTCGAAATGTGCTAAGGTATCCTATATACGTTTATCAATAGTCATTGTCATATATTTCCTACTCATGGATCATTTGTGAGTCTCATGTCTCATAATCTTGGTTAATGTTCCAAAAGCTCGAATAAGGATATGTTCCAATGTTCCACTAGTGATATTACTTATGCTTCTTGTTCATAGATTATTGTCCCATAGTTCCCATGGTGTTATGATTCTAATAATGTTATATTGCCAAGTTATTCACATGTCTTTCACTCATTGGTTAATGGTTCAAAGTTTCCAATAATGTTATGTTCCAAAGTTCAAGTGATGTTATGACTATCAAAATATCAATCTCAAAGTAAAGATCAAAATAATGCAAATGTGGTCAATGATCAAGTATGGGTGGCAAGTCTAGGGGCATAAGCCTAGCTCGACTTGATCCTGATGTGTTGATTTATGGGTGGCAAGTCTAGGGGCGCAAGCCTAGCTCGACTCGATCCCGATGTATTGATTTATGGGTGGCAAGTCTAGGGGCATAAGCCTAGCTCGACTCGATCCCGATGCAGTGCTTTATGGGTGGCAGGTCTTAGGGGCAAAAGCCTAGCTCGACCCGATCCCAACATGACGATAAGTCATGGAAAGACCCACTGATCAGTAGGGGCCCGGGTACATTGTGACACATGTATGACAAGAAAGCATTGAATGTAAAAAAAGTAATGGAAGTAATGAAAGCAATTCACATGGTTCCCAAAATGAAAAATGGTGACTTACTCACATTGTCTATTCATTTGTATTGAGTTCATTAGTATGTTCATGTGTTACAAAGTTTCATTTAAGCCTTACATACTCAGTACTTATTTCGTACTGACCCCTCTCGACGAATTTACCTTACTTGCTGCAGGCGCAGTTCCCAGTAGGCCTACCCAGCAGATTGCCAGTGTTAGCGGTTCCTTGGTGAGCTCCAGTTAATTCGGGGTTTCTCCGAGTTAGAGTAGATATATGTTTTGATGATGTACATGTTTTATAAAACGGGGACTTGTCCTGACTTTTGGTTTGTATTGGTCAATGCTCTTGTTAGAGGCTTTTGTAGACGGATGTGGGTGTATCAGTATAAAAGACATATGTTGTTTTGACTGGATGGCCTCAACGGCCAAGTTTCATATGTATGTATAAATATGTCCCATGTTTTCCTTTCTTCGTCTTACATGTTCTTTCGCAATGGTGGTTATGATTATGATATGCATATGATTGAACATAGGCAAAGGTTGGTTCTCTCGGGCCTTATCGGCTACGGGTGCCAATCATGTCTCGATGGGATTCGGGGCGTGACAATTTTATCCATCCAAAACACCACACCTGTAGGCCTAAGCATGATTTCTCTCATCAAATCTATATTAAAATTACATTTTCTTAATCTTAGTCTACTACTCATAAACTATAACCTACCTCGACACCCAGCTGCTGCTACGAGGTACATGACTCCACATTCCTTGATTCCATTCTAGAAATTCTAACAGAGAATTCACAGAAATATGATTGGGATGCATTCTTCTAAGGCCTTTCCTTTTTATTATAGTAGGATTTAGGCTTAGGAATAGCCCTAGAAGTTTTTAGGAGGAGGAAAACATATTAAACAAAGACAGGGTAAAAAGGGTTTAAAACCCAAGCGGATCATTGTCTTGACCTGCTACAGGAGCTTGGGATTCACTATAGTAGGCCCTATGTAGAAAGAAAGGGACCGCTACAGTGGTCCTGGCTAGTCGACCCGTCCACCTTTAATTTCTCCTAAAAATTTTGGGTACCCCTAATGATGGCTAATCACGACATTAACTCAATATTGATGTAATATATTAAAGTCGAGCATTTATTGGGTTGCTGCATTAGATATAAATTTATCAACTGTTCATCCCTGATCAACATAAAGAACAGAAATAAGAACTCAAACTATTTTAAAGGAAATTCGCTAACTTCTCAATGCCTCACTAATCCTATCTCACTAACATTTACCAGGCCCATTCTTGGGCCTTTTCAGACTCTAGCATGCAGAAATGACATTGTGCTAAAACAATAAAGTCCTTATGTACCGACATGGTCTATAAGAAAGAATTTATTCATATAGGGTCCTTACAATAATTTCAGGAAGTTCAGAGAGTAAGAATTAGCTACGATACACAATACTGCATGAAACAAAATCTAAACCAATTTGATGCAATATCAAAATAGAAATGAGAAATTAAAGGATAAACAATAGAAGAAGAGACACAGGTATGGAACTAATTAACAACAATATTTATATTAAACTAAAACCTCAAATTATGAATCCAAACAAGCACCAATTCAAGGATGAACAGATAGACATAAGAAAAGGAAACCAAAAGCAACCAAAGAGTATATTAAACCCTAAGGCCTCATGAGTTTATCCAAATCAAACACCAAACTCTTACAAAGACAAGTAACGGAAATGGATTCACCTTACTACCCCTGTTTCTAAACAAGATTTAAAAGAAGCTTCACCAAGATCTCAAATCTTAACAATGAGAAGTATTCAGTAATCATCAAAAACTTAGGAAGAAAGACCTATCCTAGTTATTTATAGTCTAGGTTAATTATTACATAAAAGGCCCAAAAGTGTTGTAGCGCATGCCTTTGTGTAAAGAGAACATAAAAAAGAACACAAAGAGCAAATGAGACTATCTTGGTTGTGTTGAACAAAAATGGGCCGCACATGGGTCACACAATTAGGGCAGTCAGTTTCATGTTCCTTCTTTCGTCCCTCCTTCGACCTCTAGTTCAATTGTCAATGGATGTAACTCTATAGATGGTATCAAGGCATGCTCAAATACATCCATCTTCAAGAATATACCTTGAAGATCTTTTAGTTCCCGCACTTGACTCATATAAATTGCTTGGAGGTGACTTGAGTCGTATTAACGTATCAGATTAAAGGTCCTTGAGTCTAGTTTTCAGTGAAATAAACCATTTATTAAAAAATTTATGTACCTTTTACTAGTAATGTATGCAATATTTGAGTGCATACGTGACATAGACCCTTCCCAAGAGAAGGGATAAGAGATGATATGTCATTTTTACATCTCTTTTATATAGAGTTGGGATAATGCAGCAGCTATAACTATTGGTCTACAATGAATAATTCATTCAAGAGGCCCACTAACTAATTAGTAATCACATTGTGAGCTCAATCTCTTTAAGTCGGTCAAATTCCCCCTTTTAAATATATGATACTTATATTTATGATCCAATAACATTTTATCCATATTTGTTTTCAAATAGCATATTTATAACTGCTGCACTATACATATATAATATATCTTAATGCACAAGGGTCAAGTGGAGGGGAATCCCAATTATATAGAATGGTAATATAAAAAGAGGAGAAGTAAATCATTTTCATCATGTTGTTGAGCCCGTATTCAAGATTAAAAATCAGAAAGAAAGGGGTTAATTTATTGTAATTGTTCTAGACAAAAATCAAGATAAGAATTTACATTAACGAACGTCGGAGGCAAGACGTAAGAGGGAAAATCCTGAAATATGGTATGTCAAGGCTATTCTTGTTCTTTTTGGCATGATTTTATAGTTCTATAAGTTCTAAATCTGGTGTGCTACCAAAGAATGTCTCGTAGAGCTTCTAGATTATGTTGTTCTGACTTATCTTGAAATAGTTATCCCTTGTCGGGAACTCAAACTCTATTACCATTGATGTCATGCTTAATTGGGAAGTAAAGAAATGGATAAGCCTAGTCATAGGGATAGCTCATATGAGATTAAAGGCTATGATCAAGTAAATATAGGGGACAAAGATATAAGGTAAGGTCTATGTGAATGTTAATAATAGCAGAAATTATAAAGTTATAACTATCTACGGAAATGGTTATTATAAGAAGAGTTATTAGGGAAACCCAAAGTAAGTTGGTATAGAAGTTCACCTTGTTGTAGTTGGTTCAGGTTTACGACTGGAGGTTTGTCACGACCCAAGACTACTCTCTAGTCTTAATACGGTTCTTAGAACCACAAGTGATCCTAAGCTAACCCATGGTACTGGACTAATGTGTGAGCAACTCGTGTATAAGAGATAAACTGATTGAGCGGAAGCATAATCATGGAATAAATTTGTTCAATACATTTACTATTAGAAAATTTACAACACTGTAATCTGAAAGAAAGAGGAACTAAAACTACATACAATAACTCTGACCGACTATCTTTGAAGCCTCTACTAGCACTTACTATAGGTAGTTGGAATATCACCCCCAGCTATCCCTAATCAATACATATGAATAGAAATAAAATACTGAATCTGCAAATGACTTGAGTCCCCGAATCAAGAAAACTCATCACCTGTTGGCTGGATGTTGTGATCTGTCTAGCTATGATCCTAATAGTAAGCACCTGAATCTACATCACATGAAAAATATAGGCAGAAGAGGTATGCGATCAATGCTTTGGAATTTACTGAGTATGTGAGATATGCACTAGTCATGAAAACACTTTAAACCTGCTTTAAAACTAAGGACATAAACCATTTATGGAAATATGCATTTAAAACATGTTTGTACGTAAAAGTTGTGAAGCATAGTGAAATATCTAACATGAGATTGGAATTCATAGAGTCATGGAGTATTATTCATACTACTGAGTGAACTATTACTTCTTATACTAGGAATTGAGAATGGACATAATTCTGTATGACTTATATGAATATGAGTTATGATCATGGCATTGACATGCAAGGCATGAGTAGAGTTTCATAATGACTGAAGTACAAGAAATATACTGACATAAGAATGGGTGGGGTATCTACCTTCCCTTGTGTTATTCTAGAACTCACTAGAATCACTACTAGAATTTGAAAACCTGACTTGGTTCTTTGTTCTATCATCACCCCCTTAGATTTTAGCCATCATTCTAAATCTGTGGACGTCTTTAAAAAACCCTAAACTGAACTGTAATCACTTCACTCTAGTAGTTGGGGTATGAATATACTCATAAATACTAAACTCCCATGAAAGGCTATATCTGAAAGTGTAAAACGCACTGCGAGTACTTCCTTCTGAGATACAACTCTTAACTTTCTATAGCCCCAATAGTTATCATACTATAACTTAAACGCTTATTAACTTAGAATCTTCTGAAGTATCACAATACCCTGAGTACATACTTTTTACTTCTAGAATTCAAAACTCTTTCTCTCTATTAGACTGATCATCCTCAATCCAACTCTTAATATGGATAGCCACATAATTCCTCATACACTATACCAACTTACTAATAATGGAGAAAAGTTAGGGAATACTTGTCTACTCGAAATATTATTAACATACTCAACCTTAACAAGCTTCTCTATCTTTTGGGTCACTGCCTAGGCTTGATCCTTGCTAAAGAATTGACATACTCTAAGTCCCCTCAACTGATAAATCTCTCTCAAAGTGTTATCATAAAGTCTACACAATACCTTGCTGGCTCAATGGATACATAACTCACATCTACTAAATCCAAATAAACATTATCCTCTCTCTACTGCTACTACACTTCTAGGCTCATGCTTCTAACTCTGGGTTATTCTACACAGGATTCTGAGAAGGAATTTGAGAGCACATCTGACACTAGCTCACCGCACGATTTTCATGAACAAGAGTGAACTCTTTAAAAATTCTAAACTTAAAGGTACTGATGGAATCCTTGTATTCCCGTGTGCAATCTCATAACTATCTATAGGGATTGTCTGAAAAAACTTTATCAGTAAAAGTTTAAGCTTGACTATATCGATTACCTCGAAGATGAGGCATTATTAGAGGAAATGGAGCAATGCTCGGATCTGTATAAATTCCTTGGGGAACATCTCTACGACACGATCTGGGATATGAAAGAAGGGAAACATTTCCTCAATGCCTTGTAGCCTCTCGAAGAAAAATATAGACATTTTTATACTGTTCTGCAAGACTCTACTAGACATGGCTTTATCAACACCTAGGACACTTGAACCTTGTGCTCTGATAACAAGTTTGTCACGACCCAAGACTACCCCTAGTCGTAACACATTGCTTAGGACCACAAGTAATCCCAAGATAACCCATGATACTGGAATAATGCATGAGCAATTGATTAAAATATGTATAAGAGCTAAACTGACTAAGCGAAAGCATAATCATGGAATAATGTCACGACCCAATTTTCGAGTCATGATGGCACCTACCGAGAACCACCAATAGGCAAGCCAAGCCCTAGCCCGGGACGACAAGCGATGGGCCAATAAGCGAGATCTCATAAGAAGGAGATGAAGCAAAACTACTACCATCAACATGCTACGAATGTAAAGACAAAGGGAGTATACATACCGGGACAAAAAGGAAAAGGACAATGTATAACTCTAAAACCCCTCCCAAGACCTGGTGAGGTCAGTACAAGAGTCACTACTAGACATATCCAGAACATAAGACAGAAACCAAATATAAACAACATATATACAACAATCTCGGATCCGAAAGATTATACATCAGAGATGGAGTGGGATCTACCTCGAAAGTCAATAAGCTTTCCCTACTCCAAAATCAGTACTGAGAAGAGAGTCATGTCACAACTGTTGGCTAGTGCCTGGATCTACATTCAAAAAAGATGTATAAATGCAGTATGAGTACCAAAGCGGCGGGTACTCAGTATGCATTATCGGCCAACTGAGCTTAATATAACATAAACAAACTGAAGTACGGGGGTGCATGCTAAGTCCGGGTATAACTAATAAGTAAATAATATACTGAATAGTAAGTAAGTAAACTGTGCACTAAACATATAAGTCAAACATAACCCAACTGGGCCCCTATAAGCCCGCTGGACACACGAAAGAATACTATACCCAGTCTGGCTTCCATAAATCGGTGAGACAAACAAGAATAGTAAATGCATAGTTACCAGTGTCTCGAAGCTATACCAGTATCCAGAAATCACAACTAAGCAATGGAGCATACTAGGCTTGAACCGGCACTAATGGGTAATAATAAGAGGCCAGACGCCGGAATTGAATTGAGCATAGTGGGTAATAACAATAGGCTATATATATATATATCAATAATCACGGTACCTAGTACCAGAACTCATAGTGCACCTCAATCTGAGGTCAGACTCGAATCGGGACACCCAATAGTCAATAACCAAAATCATCATCCCTAAATTAGTAGCTGAACTCGAACTGAGACTCATCATTTCCAGTAACCAGAATAGAACCCAATATCACATCATAACCAATAAACAGTGAACATGCTAGTCCTAGGCCGAAGCCGAAATATAGTAAAAGAAGCTAACCAATCATCTGTTGCAAGGTAAGTCTCCGGGTCCTCCTAGGTCCATAGTCTACTATCATGCGACATCTAAGTCAGTCCGGGTATCTAGAGTAGCTCATGGCAAGGCAGGTCCCAACTCTAAACCAAGACCATTAATCTCGATCGAGTGCGGTGTTATCAGGGACTAAAAGCCTAAAAAGGCCAATCGAGTGTAATCGAGGTAACTCAATCCCGTCATAAGCCTAACAGGTCATACTAGGGCTTAAATAAGCCCAAAGATGTCAATGTTCTGACAAGTCGACAAAAAGGGTAATGGGGCCCACTACCAGGACCCGAATACCAAGTCTAGTTATACCTGTCTAAGTCTAGGCTAAGTCTTTCTAAGCCTGGACTAAGGTCCAACAGTAACATTTCCCCAACCAACAACAACAACAACAATACTATCCGACCCCAAATAGGTCATCTGTGGTGTACCACGAGGATAACGGGCCTGGAATGTATTAGAATAGCCCTATCTAGCCTAAAAGGCCTAAATCACAGCAAACCACCGCCAAGCCTATAGTACTAGCCCATAACACCAGCACAATAGCATACATATGTCACATATAAGACCAATCGAAGGGTAAACCAAACCTAGCCTACCTGGACGCTGTCGTAAGCCTGCACAAAGAACTCGCTAAGCTAGAGCCTTCCCCTTCCGAGAGGCCTCCAATTGTTGCCATGCTATCAAAATAATAAACTACATGTCAAAGCATAACCAATGATACCCATATGTCACTAGGTCAGAAAATAACCGGACAACTCACGTGGGGACCACTTACTGAATCTGCCAAACCGAAACCATTATAGGATCCCAAATCTCACCGTGACCAATAGTCACAATATCTACCTTATCACCTGAGCTCAATACATAGTTCAAATACCAATAACAATACAAACAAATACAACGGAAAATTAAATGACCTTAAAACCAGAAAAACGTACTGTAGAAATGTTGAGAACGAAGCTACGAACTTAAATATGTAAGTGTCCAAGCTTGTAACTTGCTATATAAGACTATATAAGAGCTTGAAGCTCTGAAAATGGTGCTTCTATGGTGTTTGTATGTTTAAACATGAGAGAGAAGATCAATTATGTATTTATAGCCAATGCAGGTGGCGCTGAAGTACCCTTATGGTCGTTTAAGCACCTAGCGCTAAAGCACCATAAGTGGCCGCTTAAGCGTTCCACCGTTTCCACCGCTTGGCCGCTAAAGTGGAGCCAAGGGTCGCTTAAGGGCCTATGGCCACTTTAGCCATTCCCTTGGAAGCTAAAGCGCCTTGGCCTAGCCTCCTTGGTAACTAAAGAGCGCATAGGGCCGCTTAAGCGCATAACACTAAGGCGTGCCTATGGATGTTTAAGCGCATAGCCAATACCAAAAATGGCTAAGTCTAGGGCAATTTTGACTATGTGTCCAGGACCGATTCGGACTCCCGTGCACACAAATGAACTATGCTACCTAACTAATTTCGATACTTCAGATTCAATAGCACTGTTAGAATTTCCATCAGAGGTTTTTTTTGACTAAAATTGGGGCCCACGCCCTGTGGGCTAACTCTACTTTAGCCAATAGTCAGGCTATCACCCAAAATAAGTTCGGGAACCTCAAGACCCAACCAAAGGCCTACCTAACCTAAAGTCGACATTTCAGATCCGATGAGATGGTTAAAAATAGTATCTGAGGCCGTTAAATAGGGGTTTAGGCCTGGGAGCCATACCTAACTACCAGAAAAGTCAACATAGGAAAGTGACTCTAAAAGTCAAATGAACTGCTAGGTAACCGTATTACCAGTCCCAGCTAGTCATACACGACCTGGGGCAGTTATGGAAAGGCTCTAAGCATCGTAAACACACGTAAACGCTGGGAATAACCTGGAGGATCATTACAGTATCCACTACTAAAAGGGACTTTCATCTGCGAAAGTCAAGAATAAGCCCATACCTAAAAATGTGAACAAGTAGGGATACTGGGCTCACATATCACTCTCAAGATCCCAAGTGGACTCCTCAATCGGATGGTGATGCCACTTTACCTTAACCACTGGAATGTCCTGGGAGTGCAACCATCTGATATTTCTGGCCAGAATAGACACAAGCTCCTCTACAAATGCTAACTTCTCGTCTAACTGAACTGAATCCCACTGTAACACATGCGACTCATTCAAAATGTATTGTCGCAGCATAGAAATATGAAACACAGGGTGAATAGCTGAAAATACCGGAGGCAAAGCTAACATATATCCTACCTCCCCAACTTTGCGCAGAATATCAAAGGGTCCAATATATCTGGGGCTAAGCTTGCCCCTCTTACCAAATCTCATCACGCCCTTCATGGGCGATACTCATAAGAAGACTCTATCACCAACTCTGAATCTCAACGGATGACGTCTATGGTCAGCATAACTCCTCTATCTACTCTGAGTTGTCTGTAGCTTGTTCGAAATCACCCAAACTTAGTCTAAAGATTCACAAAGCAAATTTATACCCGAGGACTAATCTCTAAAGTTTTGAACAAACCAATTGGAGATCGATACCTTCTACCATACAAATCCTCAAATGGAGCCATCTGAATGCTGGTGTGGAAGCTATTATTATACACGAATTCAGCTAAAGGCAAGAACTGATCCCACTGACCCCCAAAGTCTAAAACACAAGCATGGAGCATATCTTTTAATACCTAAATAGTCCACTCTGACTGCCCATCAGTTTGAGGATGAAATGCAGTACTAAGGTCCACTTAAGTACCCAACTCCTCCTGGAAAGTCTGCCAAGAGCTGGAGGTAAACTGAGACCCTCAATCTGAGATAATAGTTACTGGCACTCCATGTAGGCGAACCACCTCCTAAATATATACACGAACCAAATACTAAAAAAATCGTGGGACGTACGAGGTAATCCACTAACGAAATCCATAGTGACTTACCTCCCACTACCCGCTCTCAAAGATTACGAAGTTCACTATCCTCAAACTGTCGACTCTGAATCTGCTCTAACAAAGTAGACCTCACCCAACACAAGCAATAATCCTCCTGGGATCAGAGATATCCAAATACACTATCAAATTAGCTAAGAATTGAATGTCTAAATCCAATGGATGCTAAGAGACTGGAATGAAGGCTAAGCTACCTATACCTGCACTCTGTCTCAAGGAGTACGAAACTATATTCGCCTATCTCAGATGATAGAGAACAGAGATATCATAGTCCTTTAACAATTCTACCCATCGACGCTACCTTGAATTAAGATCCCTCTAAGTCATAAGATGCTGAAGACTACAGTGATCAGTAAAAATCTCATAATGAACCCTGTACAAATAGTTCCTCCAAATTCTAAGCTCAAATAATACTGTTGCCAACTCTAAGTCAGGAGTAGGGTAATTATGCTCGTGCACCTTTAGTTGTCTCGATGCATAAGAAATTATGTGACCTCACTGCATTAGAACACAACCCAAGCCAACACTAGAAGCATCATAGTAGACAGTGAAACCCTCACCCTTAACTGGAAGAGTCAACATAGAAGTGAAAGTAAGTCGGTCCTTGAGCTTTAGAAAGCTTGACTCACAATCCTTAGACCACTAAAATAGGACCTCCTTCCTGGTCAATCTGGTCATAGGAGATGCAATAGATGAGAAACCATCAATAAACCGTTGGATTGATAGACCCATCTTTCTTTTTTACTAATAGAACGGGAGCACCCTACAACGACATACTCAGTCTGATAAAACCCTTTTCCAGAAGGTCCTGGAGCTGACTATCAACTCTCTTAACTCAGCAGGGGCCATATAATATGAAGCCACAGAAATAGGTCGGGTGCCCATCTCGAGGTCAATAATAAACTTTATGTCACTCTCATAAGGAAGTCCAGGTAGGTCAGTGGGGAATACATCAGAAAACTCACGAACAACAGGGACGGAGTCAAGCAACGGACTCTCAATACTAGCATCCCAAACATATGCAAGGAATGAATCACATCCCCTAGACATCAATTTACCAGCCCAAACATAAGAAATAATCCCCATCGATGTGCGGCTAACAGGACCCTGCCACACCACCGGGGGTATACCAGGCATGGCTAAGGTAATGGTCTTGGCAAAACAACCCAAGACTGCATGATAAAAGGCAATCAATCCATGACCAGAATCACTTCAAAGTCTACCATGGCCAATACAATAAAATCAACCTAAACTCCCGAACAATCACCAGACAAGATCTATATACCCAATCCACTACTAAGGAATCACTAATGGGGGTAAATTCATGTAAGGGTACAGATAATAACTCAGAGCATAAACCCAACTGTGGTGCATAATAAGTAGATACATAAGAAAATGTAGATCTGAGATAAAATAATGCAGAAGCTGGCTGATGGCAAACAAAAATCGTACTTGTATCAACACATCCGAAGCGTCAGCCTCCGGCCTAGCCGACATGGCATACAACTGACGTTGGCTACCACTAGCCTGAGCACCAACCTGACCACCAGTCTGACCTTTCTATACTCTACCTCGAGAACTTTGGGGACCACCCTGATAACCCTGTGCACCACCTCTGCCTGCTGGTGGTATAGATCTGATAGGCTGTGCCATCTGAGCTGAAGGCTCAATCTCCCTATACTAAGGACACTCACGTATGAAATGACATAACCCCACTGGTAAAACATGATCTTGGCTCCCTGCTCAGCTTAGAAGATCCAGTTGATTCGATATGACCACTTCTGGTCCATGAACTGGACTGACCACGTCCCTGAGACTGACTACCATATCCACTATAGGTGGGCTGACCCCTATAAAAAATCTACAAGGATGACTATACGGGTCTATTAGGCTGACCCTGTCGTTGAAAAGATTATTATTGCTGCTGAGGGTACCTACCCTGAAATTCATGGCCTTTGAACTGCGAGCTGATGAGACTACCACTGTAACTACCCTAGAATCGGGGTCTCTTATCGCTGCCCCTTTGGGCCTTGCGATCCATCTCCTTAATCGAATACACATGCTCAGTTATCTCAACAAATGACTTCCCCAATGCCGCCAAACTTTGTGTAGCTCTGCGAAGTGATAACCGTAATCCCCTAACAAAACATCTGATCCTCTCATACTCGTTAAGTAGGATAATCATAACATGCCTGGCCAAGTCATGGAATCTAGTCTTATACTCAGCTACTGTTATAGACCCCTGCCTCAACCTACAAAACTCATCTCGAAGATGCCCACGCATGCTGCGGGGCATATATTTCCCCAAGAACACCTTGGAGAGATGTGCCCAAGTAACGCGTGGAGATCCAACTGGCCTGGAGTCAAGATAACCTCTCCACCATCTCTTTGCAACTATATTAAACTGGTAAGCAATAAAATCTACCCTGCGCGACTCCACTAATCCCAAATTCCTCAACTTCTTCTTACAGCTAGATAAGAACTCATAAGAGTCCTCTCCTGAAGTACCCACAAATCTGGGTGGAGCTAATATCAAAAAATGACTCAACATCTTTTACTCCTCGATAGACATAACTTGCTGGAATGCTACCGGTACAGGCGGAACCTCAACTTTGGGTGTCGCAGCTGTAGGCTGCGCCCCAACACCAACTCCATGTACGGCTGGATGTACTCCTGCAATAAGCGGACCTCTAACTAATATTAGAAACTATACCAACGTACTTCGGAGCACTGAAGAATCAATAAATCCAGGTGGAGCCTGGGCTGCTCCCTAGCCCACCGACTATTGTGGCAGTGGAATATCTAGGGCTACAACAGGATTGGGTAATAGATCCTTGGTCTGATCACGACCTGGGGCTGCTGCTCTATCATGACCTCGACCTTTAGGTTGACCTCGGCCCCTGACTGAATCTCTCACTGTGGGCTCGGGGTTCTGCTTCCCAGCTCTCATGCCACTAGTCCTAGCCATCTGCCTAAAGAATGAACCAAACATGGATCAGAAACCAACTTTGACTCTATCGCACGGACATGAATCAAGGAATTAAACTATCCCTTAAAAATGCTCCATAGCATCCCAAAGATAAGATACAGGCTTCCCTGTACCGATCCGTAAAACCCTACTACACATCGGCTCATGTACTGACACTACCCATAAAACCTAGGCTTTTATACAAAGCTGTCATGACCCGATTTCTGAGTCATGATGGCACCTACCCAGAACCACCAATAGGCAAGACAATCCCTAGCCTGGGGCGACAAGCAACGGGCCAATAGGCAGGATCTCATAAGAAAGGAGATAAAGCAAAACTACTACCATCAACATACTACAAATGTAAAGACAAAGGGAGTATACATATCGGGAAAAAAAGAAAAAGGAGAGTGTATAACTCTAAATCCCCTCCCAAGACTTGGTAAGGTTAATAAATGAGCCACTACTAGACATATCAAAAACACAAGACAGAAACCAAATATAAACAACATATATACAACAGTCTCGGATTTGAAAGACTATACATCAGACATAGAATAAGATCTACCTCAGACGTCAGTAAGCTTTCCCTACTCCGAAATCAGTATTAAGAATAGAGTCACGTCACGGTTATCGATTAATGCCTGGATCTACATTCAAAAAAGATGTAGAAATGCAGTATGAGTACCGGGGAAGCGAGTACTCAGTAGGCATCATCGGCCAACTGAGCTTAATATAACATAAACAAACTGAAGTACGGGGGTGCATGCTAAGTCCGATTATAACTAATAAGTAAATAAGATACTGAATAATAAGTAAGTAACTGTGCACTAAACATATAAGTCAAACATAACCCAACTGGGCCCCCATAAGCCCACTGGACACACGGAAGAATACTATACCCAGCCTGGCTCCCATAAACCGGCGGGACACACAAGAATAGTAAATGCGTAGTTACCAGTGTCTCGAAGCTATACCAGTATCCAAAAATCATAATAAGCAATGGAGCACACTAGGCTTGAATCGGTACCGATGGGTAATAACAAGAGGCCAGACGCCGGAATTGAATCGAGCATAGTGGGTAATAACAATAGGCCACATATATATCATATCTTCTAGACTCGAACAGAAACTCAGAGAACAATAGTATCATAATCATGGTACCTAGTACCAGAACTCATAGTGCACCTCAATCTGAGGCTGGACTTGAACCGGGACACCCAATAGTCAATAACCAAAATCATCATACCTAAATCTGTAGCCGAAATCGAACAAGAAATCATCATAGCCAGTAATTAGAACAGAACCCCATGTCACATCATAACCAATAAACAAGGAACATCATAGTCCCAGGTCGAAGCTGAAATATAAGCAAAGGAGCTAACCAATCATCTTCTACAAGATAAGTCTCCGGGTCCTCCTAGGTCCATAGTCTACTATCATGCAACATCTAAGTCAGTCTGGGTATCTAGAGTAGCTCATGGAAAGGCGGGTCCCAACTCTAAACCAAGACTAGTAATCTCGATCGAGTGCGGTGCTATCAGGAACTAAAAGGCTAAACTATCCAATAGGGTGTAATCAGGGTAACTCAATCCCGTCATAAGCCTAACAGGTCATACTAGGGATTAACTAATCCTAAAGATGTCAAAGTTTTGACAAGTCAACAAAAAGGGTAATGAGGCCTACTACTAGGTCTCGAATACCAAGTCTAGTTATGCCTGTCTAAGTCTGGGCTAAGCCTGGACTAAGGTCCAAACATAATATTTCCCCAACTAGAAAAACAACAACAATACTATTCGACCCCAAATAGGTCATGTGTGGTGTACCACAAGTATAATGGGCCTGGAATGTCTCAGAATAGCCCTATCCAGCCTAGAAGGCCTAAATCATAACAAACCACCACCAAGCCTATAGTACCATCCCACAACACCAACATAATAGTTTACATCTGTCACATATAAGACCAATCGAAGGGTAAATAAAACCTAGCCTACCTGGACGCCGTCGTTAGCCTGCAAAAGAACTCACTAAGTTAGAGCCTTCTCTTTCCGAGAGGCCTCCAATTGTTGCCATGCTATCAAAATAATAAACTGTATGTCAAAGCATAACCAATGATACCCATATGTCACTAGGTCAGAAAATGACCGGACAACCCATGTGGGGACTACTTGCTGAATCTGACAAACCAAAACCATTATATCATCCCAAATCTCACCGTGCCCAATAGTCACAATATCTACCTTATCACCTGAGCTCAATACATAGTTCAAATACCAATAACAATACCAAAAAATCCAATGGAAATGTAAACGATCTTAAATCCAGAAAAACATACTGTAGAAATGTTGAGAACGAAGCTACGAACTTAAATATGTAAGTGTCCAAGCTTGTAACTTGCTTTATAAGCCTATATAAGAGCTTGAAGCTCTAAAAATGGTGCTTCTATGGTGTTTGTATGTTTAAACATGAGAGAGAAGATGAATTATGTATTTATAGCCAATCCAGGTAGCGCTGAAGTACCCTTATGGCCGATTAAACGCCTAGCGCTAAAGCACCATAAGTGGCCACTTAAGCCTTCCACCGCTTGGTTGCTAAAGTGGAGCCAAGGGTCGCTTAAGCGCCTATGGCCACTTTAGCCATGCCCTTGTCCGCTAAAGCCCCTTGGCCTAGCTTGTCTTAGCGGCTAAAGTACGCTTAGAGCCGCTTAAGTGAATAGCGATATGGCGTACCTATGGCCACTGAAGCACATGGCCAATGCCAAAAATAGTTGTGTCCCGGGAAATTTTGACTATGTGTCCAGGATCAATCCGGAGACCCGTGCATGCAAATGAACCATACTACCTAACTAATTTCAATGCTTCGAACTCAATAGCGCTGTCGGAATTTCCATCAGAGGTTGTTCCAACTAAAACTGGGGCCCATGTCCCGAGGGCTAACTCAACTTTAGCCAATAGTCGGCCTATCACCCAAAATAAGTTCGAGAACCTCAAGACCCAACCAAAGGTCTACCTAACCTAAATTCGACATTCTAGATCCGATGAGGCAGTCATAAATTGCATCCGAGGCCATTAAATAGGGGTTTAGGCCCAGGAACAATACCTGACTACCAGAAAAGTCAACATAGGAAAGTGACTCTAAAAGTTAAACAAACTACCAGATAATCGTACTACCAGTCCCAACAAGTCATACACAACCTGGGTCAGTCATGGAAAGGCTCTAAATATCGTAAACACGCATAAACACTGGGAATGACCTTGAGGGTCATTACAAATAAACTGGTTCAATACATTTAATATTAAAAAGTTTACAACACTATAATTTGAAGAAAGAGGAAATAAAACTACATACAATAAATCTAACCGACTATCTATGAAGCCTCTACTAATACTAACTATAGGTTTCTGAGACATGACCCCTAGCTATCCCTAATCAATACATATGAATAGAAATGAAATACTGAATCTGCAAATGACTTTAGTCCCCAAATCAAGAAAACTCATCACCTACTGGCTGGATGTTGTGATCTGCCTGACTATAATCCTAATAGTAAGCACATGAATCTTCATCACATGAAAAATATAGGCACAAGAGGTATATGATCCGTACTTTTGAATGTACTAAGTATGTGAGATATGTACTAGTCATGAAAACACTTAAAACCTGCTTAAAACTAAGGACATAAACCATTTATGTAAATATGCATTTAAAACATGTTTGTACGTAAAAGTTGTGAGGCATAGTGAAATCTATGAATCATGAACTAAAACATTTTTGAAAACTGGAAAGTTGTAGAAGCATAAATATTTTATTTGATCTAAAGCAAATGTTGAACATTTTGTTAAACTATACTGAATGCAGAAAGCTGAGCTGATGTATAATGCCCCTATATAAAAATGAAATAATAATCTAAAAAGTCATAGTATAAAAGCAATGTAAAAATAAACTGAGGGTCATGTACAAATGCTGAGTCTGAAACTATGGGATGTGAACTGATGCAATGACCAAGTAAATAAACACATAACTGATCAATATTGTACTGAATAAATTGATTATAAGATCATTTAATAACTGAGTTTGAAATATGGGAGTTATTGTTAACCGACATATAACCATGTGAGATAATATGGAGTTCGACGTATAATCCCCATCAAAAAGGGCCCAATATACCTTGCCTGGGTATTAAGGTTGATCTGACATGGTACCACTAACTGATGTCCAAAAGGACTAAGGTGTCAAGCCTGGTTTGATGGATGACCCTTTAGAACCTACGGTGGTGCCATAGTTCTGGGACTTAAGGACTTCTACTAAAGGTCTCAGCCTAACTGAAGGGTGTGCCTTCATCCCTGCATCTGCTCGGTGCTAAGTATTACTCCCAACTGAATATAAGCTGATATACTAAATAGCTCAATAATACTGAAGTTGTGAGACTAAAATATAAGTACTTTATATGAAAGCATTCCAAATCATGAAAACTGAAGGACTGAGTATTCAACTGATAATGCATGATATCCTAAGTCATCGGGTGTTCATAACCAGCCATATCTGAAGAATTCAACTATTTATGACAATTCTACAATCTGAATAGAATCTGAAATTTCTTAACACAAGTCCAAAATCATGAGTTATTCAGATGAATCAAAAGTATGCAAAGATATTAAATTTCATGGAAAAACATGGCATGTCAAACTAATATAGACTGAAATCTATCAAATCATGCATAATTCATCCTGAAAGAGGTTGAAGTCTATAAAACATGCATAATTCTTCACGTATTAAAATAACTAAGTTAAATCCATGAAAATTATGTATAATAACTTTGAATGGGAACTATAATAATAAAATAACATGATGTTATTGAAATTCAAGAATTTGGCATAATTGGGTGTGAACCCTAGATCATGAGTTCATAAAAATCGAAACTAAAAATCATAATTTAATTTGGTTATAAGAGTGAAAGGAATCCCTTATTGAATACCCACATACCTTATTACTAAATATTCTTAAGCTAAAGTTTGGAAGGTTTGATCTTGAAGATGAAGAACCCTAATTTATTTCTTTGGGAGAAGAGAGATCATTTCTTTCTCATGTTTCTCTGAGTATTTTCGTGTGTTATGAAGTTAATGAGGGATTATGAGTAGTTTAGGCATTATATTCAACTTTAGTATAGATTAAACGATGTATTTTAGGAGGTTGAATGATGGAAAAAGACTAGAATACCCTTTTAAAATATTGCTAAAAAATTCTAAGCCTTACAACGGATGAACCATCCCACGATCGTGCTTTCAACCCAGGATCGTGGGTTGTGTTCATGGGTACTGAAGGGTACTTGTAAATTCTCAAGATTTTGGTGCATTTTTTCATCAGACCAGAACAAGGCACGATCATCCTTTCAACCCATGATCGTACCTTGGGTCGTGGTACCTTACTGTTGGACAGTGCTCTAGTAAATTGGCCATAACCTTTTACTCCAATATTAGATTAAAGAGAAATTTGATGCGTTGGAAAGAAGACTCAAATATATTTCCTTTTGTTGGTATTGAGCCTCAAAACTAATCGCAATCTAAGTGTCACACCCCAAATCCCATTGAGGCGGACTGGCACCTGAAGCCGATAAGGCCCGAGAGAACCAATCTTTGCTCATGTCCATTCATATGCATGTCATTCAAGAAACATCATCATCACGTATACATACTAGATGCTAATAGCAGAAGTTATGGAAACATGTATTATATACATATAAGAAACTTGGCCGTTAGGTCCATCAAGTCAAAATGGACATACGTCCCCTTACATTCATATTCCCACATACGCCTACAAATCCTCTAACAGATGCATATACATAACCATCCTAAAGTCGGGACAAGTCCCCGCTTTATACAATATTTACAATACCAAAACAAGTGTACAACTGTGACTTAGAAAGCCCCGAACCAATTGGAGCTCACCAAAGTTCTGCAAATGAACGGCAACCTACTGTGGAGGTCTACTAGCATCTGCACCTGTAGCACGTAAGGTAAGTCCCATAAGGGAAGTCAGTACGTAGAATGTACTGAGTATGTAAGGCTATAAGAAACTACATCAATACATAAGAACTTCAATGGAAATAATTATAAGAAAATACCCAATATGGATAAACCATTGGTCTATAAGTTTGGAACTATGTACATTACATCCTTTACTTCTTTTGCTTGTACATTTGTTCATCTTTATCATTCTACCCATGCTAGGCTTTTCTGTTCCCCCTAGGATAAGATTAACCCATGCTAGGTATTTTAACCCCTAGGATGTTATATTAACCCATGTTAGGCTTTTATGTCACCCCTGGGATGTTATTAACCCATGCTAGGTACTTTGACCCCTGGGATGTTATATTAACCCATGCTAGGCTTTTATGTCGCCCCTGGGATGTTATTAACCCATGCTAGGTACTTTGACCCCTGGGATGTTATATTAACCCATGATAGGCTTTTATGTCACCCTTGGGATGTTATTAAGATATAGTGGGATCGACCCATGCTAGGTATTTCAACCCCTGGGATACCACCCAAGATTGTACAAGCCATTATACATTACTTCATTCTTTCATTAGAAGGGTAATACCTTACTTCATTTCTCTACTTCTATGAGATTAACACGTTGAGGATCATGACATTATTGGAAGCACACATATATGCATTACTTCACTTCCTTTCCTCTTGCAACCAACAAATATGCATTACTTTATTTCTTACTTTTGAGAGATTGATACATTCGCTTGTGAGAGATTGATACATTCACTTTCATAACATTATTGGAACTTTAGAATGTAACATTATTGGAAATTCTACTCAAGAATGAATAGATTCTCCCTACATCATTACTTTTCTTGAGATAGTTGTTTTAGTCGTTACAATATTATGAGAGCTTTGGAACTTCATTCAATGAATAAGAGACATGTGAATCACAATCGGTCTAGGAATAAGAAACATGTGAATAACAATATATGTCAACCTGAGCTGGGATACTTTAGAACACTTCAGAATGGAACAAGTACAATGTCAATGAGAACACTATGTGCTGCAGAAGGATACGGAAAGAGGAACCTTACATACCTTATGTTCTCATTATGAATACACAGTCCTATGTGAGAATACAACAATCCATCTCTTTCCTTACGTTTTACTCTACAACACAAGTACATCACGAATCTCCCGTTAACAACTAACTACATTCCAAATGCATAACATGGTAACATGTTACGTAACTGTCATACAACGTCATTTCACCCTCTTACAATAGCATGTACTTCATTACCATTACCAATACATGTTACACATCACCCAAGATAGCATAAATCACTAGCATTTCACACCAAGATTATACGTTACACTTCCCCTACAATACAATGTAATGTTTACGTCGTTACGTTGCCTAGAAGTCTTTCACAACAACACATTAAAGCCAATTCATACTTGATATAATTCACAATACCTCCAAATTACTCCTTTAAGGTCATTCATAAGTTAATAATAGCATCCAAGAAGGTTAAAGGGGTTTTGGGGATCAACACGAGACAAAAACATGCAAAATGGGACCCTGGGGGGTCTGGAGGGGTCACCTGCGCCCGCAGATGGGTGACCTGTGGCATTAGGTGCCCTTATGGACAATTACAAGGTAACTTGCATTGGCATCTGCGCCCGCAGGTGCTCCGTCTGCGAGGGCGGATGCTCGATTTTGTCTCCAAGGGTCATATTTGGGTCCTTTTTCACTATAAATGGTCCATGGCCATAAGTAAGCTTTCCTTTACATATTTTTGATCAACTTAATGCCCATGAACAGCCATGATTTCACAACACACATAAATATTACCAAAACCATCTTTTCATTTCAATACGTCACCCCTTCCGTACACAATTTCACAACAACAATTCCAAAAGTTACACACCAAGAGAAATCAAGTTAGTGACATAACCATAACCACATCATTCATGTTCATATTCAATCCATCAAACTCACTTCTTTCAAGACCACATGTTCACTTTCAAGTTTAAGTCACCAAAATGACAAAACTTGTGTCACATAAGCAAAAGTTCACCACTCAACACTTGCAAGAATAACCAACATGATCTACATAATCTCTCATGCATATAATATATTAAACCATGAGAATAAATACTTACCAAATCTTGAAAGAGGATGATCTTGTCCCAAGAGATGGTTGCCTTAGCATTTAAGTGTAGAGAGAAAACACATTTTTTTGTAGAAAAGTTTAGAAATATCATGTGTGGTTAAAATGAATAAAAAATCTGATTTCTTTGCCTTTATATAGTCCCTTAATGTTCCTTCTTAACCAAACACTTAGTCCAATAATAAATGTCTACTTGGCCAAGATGAATGGGTCAAATTTCCTATTTGGGCCATGTCTTTTACTTCATTTTTGGGCCTCATTTAAGCCCAATGACACAAGATTAATCTAGCCCACCAAATTTAAAGTATAAGACCCCAACAATCTCATGTTTAAGTAATTCATTCCATAAATGTTACGGTAATCAAATAGGTTCAGAAATGTATGGGGCGTTACATTCTTCCCCCCCCTTAGAAACATTCGTCCTCGAATGTTACTAACATCGTCTCATGTACATCCAATGCATCTCTATATAAACACATATATATACATATACACATAATGCCTATAGATAGTTCCTTGTTATTGCTCCGATTCCGCACTTTGAACTTTCTCTCCCATTTGAAACAATTACGGGTACTTCGACCTTATCATTTCTTTGGCTCCCCACGTGATTTTTTTTACTTGTCAATTCCTCCACTGTATCTTTATGGAAACTACTTCTTGATTTCTTAATCTTTTCACTTATCGATCTAGAATAGCAACAGGTACCTCTTCATATGTGAGATCCTCCATAGCTTGTACATCTTCACTGAAATCAATATGAGATGGATCTCCCAAATTCTTTTGAAGCATTAACACATGGAACACTGAATGAAATGTGGAGAGTTCTTGGGGTTGTGCTAACTCGTATGCAACTTGATTAAGTCTTCGAACAATTTCATATGACATGTTATCTAGGGCCAACTTTCTTTTCTTTCCAAATTTCATTATCCCTTTCATTGGTGACACTTCCATGAATACTCTATCATCTATGGCAAATTCTAACTCTCTCCTTCTAACATTTATATATGATATGTGTCGACTTTAGGTCGTTTGTAGCCTCTGTTGTATCACCTTAACTTCCTCTATATCTTGATGAACAAAATTTGAATCAAGTAAAGCAGTTTCATCCGCCTCCAACCACCCAATTGGTGATCTACACTTTCTTCCATACGAAGCTTCTTAAGGTGTTATTTTGATTATTACATGATAGCTATTATTGTAGTCAAATTCCATAAAAGGTAAATGACCATCCCAACTACTTTTAAAAGTCTCTGTGCAAGCTATCTTCAAGTGTTTGGATGGTACGTTCTGTTTGTTTATCTGTCTGATATAATAGAAATTGGAATCCCACGTAATTGTACTATCTCGTTAACATACAACCTTGCATAATTTCCAGCTGTACAAGTGGTTCTGACAGGTAAAAAGTGTGCTACTTGGTAAGTCTGTCAACTATCATCCACATGGAATCAAATTTTTGAAATATACAAAGAAAACTTGTGATAAAACCCATGTTAATCATATCCCTCTTTTCAAACTGGACGATTCATGTATGGCATATAACCTTCAGGTTTCTGATTCTCTACTTTTACTTGTTGACACTTGGACACTGAGCTACAACTTTTGCAATGTTCGTTTCATGTTACCCCTCCAATACATTTCTTTCAAATCATGATACATTTTGGTTGTTTCCAAATGGATAGAATACTGTGAATTATGTGCTTCTGTTATAATTCGTTTCCTTAACTCATCTATATCCGATAAATAAAATCTACCCTAGGTGTTGAAGTACTCTCTCTCATGTGTAGAATCAAATGCCTTCATCAAACCTTGCTGTCATTCTTTGTCAACTGCAATAAAAATAGGATTCGCATACTGGTTTTCCTTTACTTCACCTACCAATGAAAACTCTGCTGCATTTTACACTATAATTCTTTCATCTGGAATTTCAAGAAGATGAACCCCCAAGTTGTCTAATTGATAGAGATTTGTGACTATACCTTGCTTTTCCGTCAACTGGCTATTAGTGCTTCCTACTTCTTTTCGACTTAACGCGTCAGCTACCACATTTGCTTTTCCCAGATGATATAAGATATCGATATCATAGTCTTTTCAAAGTTCCAGCTACCTCCGCTACCTCAGATTTAAGCCTTTCTGCTTAAGGATATATTGCAAACTTTTATGATCAGTATATCTATGTCAATGTGAACCCTATACAAGTAGTGGCGCCATGTTTTTAAAACAAATATCACAACTGCCAACTCAAGATCATGTGTTGGATAAGTTCTTTCATGTGGACACATTTGCCTTGAAGCATAAGCTATACAATATACTGCATACCCCTCTGTGCCTTCGAGAAAGTACTAATACAGGTGTAGAAATCAATTTATCGTTCAGCTCTTGGACACTCTTCTCATATGCATCATGCCACTGAGACTTGATTGCATTGTGTGTTAGCTTTGTCAAGGATGCAGAGAGAGAAGAGAATTCTTCAACAACCAATCCAAGAAAACTATAAATCTCTGTAAACGTTGTAGGCCTTAGCCAATTTTTTTTTTTCACCGCTTCTATATTTTGTCTATCAAATGTGACCCAAGAATGCTACGGATTTTAACCCAAATTTTACATTTAAAGAACTTTGCATATATCTTACGGTTATGAAAATCCGTAACACCTGCCGTCAATGATTAGCATGGGCCTCTTATGATCTTAAGTAAACCAGAATATCATCTAAAAACACTGTCACGATTTTGTTTAGAAATGGCCTGCACACCCTATTTATCAAACCCATAAACACAGATGGTGCATTTGTTAGCCGCATGACATAACTAAAAATTTATAACGACAACACCGCGTTCAAATGGCTATCTTGGGTATATTTGTTTTCTCTAATCCTTACCGGATGATTAGTTCCCCATAACCAGTCAACTAAATCATAAATTTTGTGGAGGGGATATTTATTCGTAACTTTCACCTTACTCAGTTATTGACTAACAGTAGGCCGAGTGTCTGGCATCACTATACCAACTCATACATCGAGGAAATTTATTTACCCTCAGAACCAAGTAAAGAGTTGGTGGTTCCACACTAATATCTTTCACTCTTACTAAGTGACATATGTATCTCTTGGATATCATTTTCCTTGCTTTAAGATAGGAAATAAATTTACCTCTCGTTGCTCTGACATTACCCCTCCATTCCACCACAAATAGTGACTATCCAAGTACGATATACTCTTTTAGCTTCACTAGATTCACTAACTAGTGTAGATACTTCAAATGACTTATCTAGTAATTCTGGTGTTCTTTCAAACTTTTTCCGCAATCCATGGAGTAACATATGATAATGTAGAATACGGATCAATCAATGTATATACCTTATGTAAAAATATGAATATTATACTTGTGTCTACATCAGGAGAGACCTCCAAATTCCGTCGATCCGCTAAGGAATAGGTACGGTTCTGGATTCCACTAGCACCAACTGTCCCTCTAGAACCTCTGCCACATCCCGTAGGCTGTATACCTGAAGAGAAGGATACAACGACTAATCCTGTAGGTCGCGCCCTACTACCCGAGCTCTTATATGGACACTCTCTCATTTTATGCCCCGACATACCGTACCAAAAGCAAGCAGTCATCCCTAACCGGCATATGCCTGAATGTATCCGTCTGCAGTGCTGACACGGCTGACGAGGGGACTTTGATTGGCTCATACTTCCTTGTGCTTGATACCCCACTATCCGTGAATCCTGAATCTCACTTCTTTGCCCAAACTGGTTGCCTCTAAACCCTCAGAATCGAGGTTGAGCATTTATTGTAGAATGAGAAAATAATGGTTTAGACGGTCTGTTAAATACTCGAGACCTAAATCCTCCTTGGGACGCCATGAGCTATCTCATAGGTCTAGCCCTCTTTGATGACCCTCTTTCAAATTCTTGAGCCATTCTCCCTTGCCTTTGATTCCCCCTCTTCTGTGCAAAAGCTGGACCAACTTGTCCTTGGGTTTGTGCAACGACTATCTGATTCAATAGGTGCACCACATTCCTTATATCCTACTCAGTCGCATTAACAGGTGTTTTGGCAGGGTCTTCTCTCCTTCTCGGCTCTTCTGGAGTTGGAAAAGTAGAAGAAGCCCACGATGCAAATTTAGTTTCAGCCCCACCCTGACTAGCTTGGTCAGGTGGTGATTTACTAGCTCCTTTTCTGGTCTCTACCTTCTTATCTTTGCCCCTATCTTGTCTTATATTCTGCATTGTACTATAAAGAGGAAAACCAATTTCAATGGTCAGATATGAGTCCACCTACAACATTGGCACTACTGCACGATCTAAGAAATGAAGAAAAGAAACAACTTCTAAATGTCTCATAGCCTCCTACTTATAAATGTGGTGCGCAACACATCCATAAGCAAGACACTACTCCAACACGACTTTGTGGACACCCTTAGAATAACCTGCTTTGATTCCACTTTTGTCACACCCCAAATCCCATTGAGGCGGACTGGCACCCGAAGATGATAAGGCCCTAGAGAACCAATCTTTGCTCATGTCCATTCATATGCATGTCATTCAAGAAACATCAACATCAAGTATACATACTAGATGCTAATAGCGAAAGTTATGGAAACATGTATTATATACATAGAAGAAACTTGGCCGTTAGGGCCATCAAGTCAAAATGGACATACGTCCCCTTACATTCATATTCCCACATATGTCTACAAAACCTCTAACAGATGCATATACATAACCATCCTAAAGTCGGACAAGTCCCCGCTTTATACAATATTTACAATACCAAAACAAGTGTACAACTATGACTTGGAAAGTCCCGAACCAATTGGAGCTCACTAAAGTTCTGCAAATGAACGGCAACCTACTGTGGAGGTCTACTAGCACCTGCACCTGTAGCACGTAAGGTAAGTCCCACAAGGGACGTCAGTACAAAGAATGTACTGAGTATGTAAGTCTATAAGAAATTGCATGAATACATAAGAACTTCAATGGAAATAATTATAAGAAAATACCCAATATGTATAAACCATCGGTCTATAAGTTTGGAACTATGTACATTACGTCCTTTACTTCTTTTGCTTGTACATTTGTTTATATTTATCGTTCTACCCACGCTAGGCTTTTCTGTCGCCCCTGGGATGAGATTAACCCATGCTAGGTATCTTAACCCCTAGGATGTTATATTAACCCATGCTAGGCTTTTATGTCACCCCTGGGATTTTATTAACCCATGCTAGGTACTTTGACCCCTGGGATGTTATATTAACCCATGCTAGGATTTTATGTCGCCCCTGGGATGTTATTAACCCATGCTAGGTACTTTGACCCCTGGGATGTTATATTAACCCATGCTAGGCTTTTATGTCGCCCTTGGGATGTTATTAAGATATAGTGGGATCGACCCATGCTAGGTATTTCAACCCCTGGGATACCACCCAAGATTGTACAAACCATTATACATTACTTCATTCTTTCATTAGAAGGGTAATACCTTACTTCATTTCTTTAATTCTGTGAGATTGACACGTTAAGGATCATGACATTATTGGAAGCACACATATATGCATTACTTCACTCCCTTTCCTCTTGCAACCAACAAATATGTGTTACTTTATTTCTTACTTTTGAGAGATTGATACATTCGCTTGTGAGAGATTGATACATTCGCTGTCATAACATTATTGGAACTTTAGAATGTAACATTATTGGAAATGCTACTCAAGAATGAATAGATTCTCCCTACATCATTACTTTTCTTGAGATAGTTGTTTTAGTCGTTACAATATTATGAGAGCTTTGGAACTTCATTCAATGGATAAGAGAAATGTGAATCACAATCGGTCTAGGAATAAGAAACATGTGAATAACAATATATGTCAACCTGAGCTGGGATACTTTAGAACATTTCGGAATGGAACAAGTACAACATCAATGAGAACACTATGTGCTGCAGAAGGATACAGAAAGAGGAACCTTACATACCTTATCTTCTCATTATGAATACACAGTCCTATGTGTGAATACAACTATCCAGCTCCTTCCTTACATTTTACTCTACAACACAAGTACATCACAAATCTCCTGTTAACAACTAACTACATTACAAATGCATAGCATGGCAACATGTTACGTAACTGTCATACAATGTCATTTCACCCTCTTACAATATCATGTACTGCATTACCGTTACCAATACATGTTACACATCACCCAAGATGTAACACCCCATACTTTCCCAACCCTACTTGACGACATTAAATAATATGTACTTAGGTATCGAGAATTATAAGTATGCATTTGGTAATGCTATTGGTGAGATAATTTAATTTGGCTCTTGTTATGTGATTAAACCTTCATAGGAGGTGTTTTATGATATTCGTGGAACATTTGTGGGGTTCAAAACGAGGCTAAGAAGACCTCTAAACCAAGTATATTAAGGTTAAGAAGTGAGTTAAACAATAGGACTTGAAGTATCTAACCAAACCCGCGAAAAGAAGTCGAAAAATGGAATTTTTGAAAAAACTAAGTAAGGGGCGCATTTGAGACCGTGCCACGCTTCTCTGGGCTAAAATTTTTAGCCCATAGGCAGTAGGTTGGCGCGCCCAGGGTCGTGCCACCTTGGCTTTTCCACTTTTTCAAAAATTGGAAATTTCTAAGTCCCAAGGGTATCCGGGGTCGTACCGAGCCAATTTTTGCCATGTTTATTCTAAAATCATGAGTAAATACATGAAATGAATGAAATATTATATTGGTATGATAAAATTACTCAAGAACGAATTTGGAGCCAAAATGACGATTTTACCCTTGTAGTCAAAATAAGCCAAACGTGGCTAGAATCACTTAGTTTTTGGATTGAGGCTACGGATATGCATAGAATGAGTGGGAATATTATTTTAATACATATGATACGACTTAAACACAAGAAATTATTGATTTTATCGGGTTAAGTGAATTGGGCCCAAAAAGGGCCCAAAAATGAAAAGAAAACATGGCCCAAAAATGGGTCAAAAGACCCATTCTTGCTTGGACCTTCTAGAACCCAACATTTAATGCTAAAGAGTGACTAAGGAGGGCACTTAAGGGCCTATATAAAGGGGTAAAATTCTGATTTTTGTTGAAGAGAAACACACATGCTTTTTCTAGCTCTTTCTAGAAAAATCTCAAGAAGGCTTCTTTGACTCCCAAAAACCCTAAGGCATATTTGGACAAGATCATCATATTACAAGCTTGGGTAAGTGAATATTTTTGTACTTTAACATATTATAAGCATGAGAGAATATATATATCATGTTGGTTATGGTTGAAAATGTTGGACATTGTACTTTGTGCTTTTGTATAAGATTTGTGATCCATGGGATTTGAACTTGAATAAGGACTTGTGCCTTTGATGAAAGATCATGATGTGGATAAAATATGAACATGTATGGTGTTATTTTGTTATTTACTTTGTTATTTTTCTATAAGTGCAAATTGTGGGATGTTGGCCGATTTGTGCAATGAAGTGTATTAAGGTGAATTGATGGATTGTTTGTGATGTGGTGTGGATAAGAAAGTGTAAAGGGGAAGTGTTGTGGTGGAATGTATTGATTATCATGTATTGGTCAATGTTGGGAATATTGGAGGATTTTTGGAATAATGATTTTATCAATGGTTTTGTTAAGGGGGAAATGACATGTTAAAGCTAAACATGTGACTTATTGTTGTTGTATGACATTATAAGGTAATTGGTGGTTAATGTTGTTTTTGTTATAAACTTGTGTTGTAGAGCAAAACATAAAGAAGGAGCAGGAATATTGTATGCACGTCTAAGATTGTGTATTCGTATTAAGAATACAAGGTATGTAAGTGTCATGCCCCGAATCCTATCGAGACATGATTGGCACCCGTAGCCGATAAGGCCCAAGAGAACCAACCTTTGCCTATGTTCAATCATATGCATATCATAATCATAATCACCATTGCGAAAGAACATGTAAGTTGAATAAAGGAAAACATGGGACATATTTATACATACATATGAAACTTGGCCGTTGAGGCCATCCAGTCAAAACAACATATGTCTTTTACACTAATACACCGACATCCGTCTACAAAAGCCTCTAACAAGAGCATTGACCAATACAAGCCAAAAGTCGGGACAAGTCCACGCTTTATACAACATGTACATCATCAAAACATATATCTACTCTGACTCAGAGAAGCCCCGAATTAGCTGGAGCTCACCAAGGAACCGCTAACACTGGCAATCTACTGGGGAGGCCTACTGGGACCTGTGCCTACAGCAAGTAAGGTAAATTCCCCGAGAGGGGTCAGTACGAAATAAGTACTGAGTATGTAAGGCTCAAATGAAACTTGGTAACACATGAACATACTAATGAACTCAATACAAATGACTAGACAATGTGAGTAAGTCACCATTTTGCATTTTGGGAACCATGTGAATTGCTTTCATTACTTCCATTACTTTCTTTACATTCAATGCTTGCTTGTCATCCATGTGTCACAATGTACCCGGGCCCCTACTGATCAGTGGGTCTTTCCATGACTTATCATCATGTTGGGATCGGGTCGAGATAGGCTTATGCCCCTAAGACCTGCCACCCATAAAGCACTGCATCGGGATCGAGTCGAGCTAGGCTTACGTCCCTAGACTTGCCACCCATACTTCAATACATCGGGATTGAGTCGAGCTAGGCTTACGCCCCTAGACTTGCCACCCATAAATCAACACATCGGGATCGAGTCGAGGTAGGTTTATGCCCCTAGACTTGCCACCCAGACTTGATCATTGACCACATTTGCATTACTTTGATCTTTACTTTGAGATTGATATTTGATAGTCATAACATCACTTGAACTTTGGAACACAACATTGTTGGAAACTTTGAACCATTAACCAATGAGTGAGAGACATGTGAATAACTTGGCAACATAACATTAACACCATGGGAACTATTGGACAATAATCTATGAACAAAAAGACATAAGCATAATCACTAGTGGAACATTAGAACATATCTTTATTTGAGCTTTTGGAACATTAACCATGATTATGAGACATGAGACTCACAAATGATCCATGAGTAGGAAATATATGACAATGACTATTGATAAACGGATATACGATACCTTAGCACATTTTGGGATAGGACTAGTGAAATAGCAATGTGGATACTATTTGCCACAGAAAGATACGGACAGAGTAACCTTACATACCTTGTACTCTCAATACAGATATACAATCCTAGATGTGCGTACAATAGTCCCGCTCTTTCTTTATGTGTCACTCTACAACACAAATACATAACGGAATTCACATTAACCACAACTACTTCACAAATGCATATAACATCAATGGGGTACATGTTTGCTTTGAAACATGTCATTTCCCCTTGACAAAAACCATTGATAGCATCATTATTCCAAAAATCCTCCAATATTCCCAACATTTACCAATACATAATAATCATAGCATTTCACCACAACACTCCTCCTTTACACTTTCTTATCCACCCCACATCACAAATAATCCATCAATTCACCTTAATACATTTCATAGCACATATTGGCCAAAATCCCACAATTTACACTTATAGACAAGAACAAGTTTAACAACAAAAATAACACCATATACGTTCATATTTTATCCATACCATGATCTTTCATCAAAGGCACAAGTCCTAATTCAAGTTCAAATCCCATGGATCACAAATCTTATACAAAAGCACAAAGGACCATGTCCAACATTTCCAAGCACAACCAACATGATTTACATACTCTTTCATGCATATAATATATTTATCCATGAGAATAAATACTTACCAAGGCTTGGAATAGGATGATCTTCACCAAAGAGTCCAAAGGAAATATTGGCTTTAGGGTTTTGGAACTAGAGAAAATGCTTGAGAAATTAACTAAAAGGCATGAGACTTTGAAGCAATCAAAATCAGATTTATTGACCTTTATATAGTCCCCCAATTCCATCCTTATCCACTCTTTATCATTTAATGATAGGTTCTAGAAGGTCCAAGCAAGAATGGGTCTTTTGACCCATTTTGGGGTCATGCATTCTTTTCATTTTGGGTCCTTTTTGGGCCCAATTCACTTAACCCGATAAAATCAATAATTTCTCATGTTTAAGTCATATTATATGTATTACAATAATATTCCCACTCATGCTATTCATATCCGTAGCCTCAATCCCAAAAACAAGTGATTCTAGCCACTTTTGGCTTATTTTGACCTTAAGGGCAAAACTGTCATTTTGACCCCAATTCCGTTCTCGAGTAATTTTATCATACCAATGTAATATGTCATTCATTTCATGTATATACTCTTGGTTGTATAATAAACGTAGCAAAAATCATCTCAGTACATCCCCGGATACCCTTGGGACTTAGAAATTTCCAACTTTCGAAAAAGTGGAAAACCCAAGGTGGCACGCCCCTGGGCGCGCCAACCCACTGCCTCTGGGCTAAAAATTTTAGCCCAGAGTGGCGTGTCACGGTCCCAAATGTGCCCCTCCTTTAAAATTTTCAAAAATTCCATTTTTCGACTTCTCTTCGCGGATTTGGTTAGATACTTCAAGTCCTATTCTTTAACTCACTTCTTACCCTTATTATACTTTGTTTAGAGGTCATCTTAGACTCATTTTGAACCCCACAAATGCGCAATGAAAATTTCAAAACACCTTCTATGCAAGTTTAACGACATAACAAGAGCCAAATTCAATTATCTCATCAATAGCCTTACCAAATGCATACTTATAGCTCTCGATACCTACGTACATATTATTTAATGTCGTCAAGTAGGGTTGGGAACGTACGAGGTGTTACAGTAAGGTTCCTTTTTCCATATCCCTCTGCAACATGTTGTTCACATTGACATTGGACTTGTTTCAATTCCGAGAGGTTTGAAGTATCTCAAATTCAGGTTGATGTATATTGTTATTCATATGTGTCCTATTCTCAAATGCATGATGATTTTTTTGTCTCTTGTTCATTGAGTGAAGTTCCAAAAATGTCATAACGTTATCATTCCTAAATGAAAGATCTCAAGAGAGGAATAACATAATAAAACCTATTTATTCTTAAATGGAATTTCCCAATCATGTCATGTTTCAAGCCCTCAATTATGATGATTATCTTTGTAACAATCTTTCACAAGTAGAAGTACAATCTCATAAGAGGAATAAGAGAGGTGATGTGCAAGCTAATATATCTATCCTTCATAAGTGAAGATGTCAATCATATGTGTGATTCCTATTATGTCATGATCCTCATTGTATCACTCTTAAGAATGGAAGTAAGAATAACAAGAGAAATAAGAGGTGTATAATTAAGAAGTAATCATGGGTGGTATCCCAGGGGTTAAATACCTACATGGGTCAATCCCGATACATCCCAGGGGCGATATAAAAGCCTAGCATGGGTTATGATGATACATCCCAGGGGCGATATAAAAGCCTAGCATGGGTTATGATGGTACATCTCAGGGGGCGACACGAAAGCCTAGCATGGGTTAATATAACATCCCAGGGGCGATAAGCCTAGCATGGGTTAATGATATCCCAGGGGAGACACGAAAGCCTAGCATGGGTTCACATAACATCCCAGGGGTCAAAGTACCTAGCATGGGTTAATCTTATCCCAGGGGCGACAGAATAGCCTAGCATGGGTAGAACAATAAAGATGAATAAAAGATGAAGACAAGAGGAGTAAAGAACGTAATATACATCGTTACCCGAAGACAAGAGGAGTAAAGAACGTAATATACATGGTTACCCGCATACAGAAAGAGAGTTTATCCACATTTCTGTTTCCTTATATTGATTCCATTATTGTTGTTATTATGTATGATGAATTTCTTATGAGCCTTACATATTCAATACATTCTTCGTACTGACCCCCTCGGGGGAATTACCTTACATGTTGCAGGTGCAGGCACTAGTAGACCTTCATCGTAGGTTGACATTGCAGATCTTTGGTGAGCCCCAGTTGCTTCGGGACTTTCCAAGTCATAGGTGTACAGCTATATTGATGTTGTAAATATTATTTAAAGCGGGGACTTGTCCCAACTGTTAGTTGGTCTGGTAAATGCATCTGTTAGAGGCTTTTGTAGACATGTGTGGGTTATGAATGTGAAAGTTAAATGTCCATTTTGACTTGATGGCTCCAGTGGCCAAGTTTCTAAATATGTATATAGCACATGTTTCCATGATTCATGTTTTCCGCATAGTTGCATAAGGTGTAATAAGGTTCACATGAGGACATGCATACGAACGAACATAAGCAAAGGTTGGTTCTCTTGGGCCATATCAGCTTCGGGTGCCAATCATGTCTCGATAGGATTCGAGGCGTGACAAAATTGGTATCAGAGCAGTTCGTTCTTAGGGTGTCTACAAAGCCGTGTCCGAGTAGAGTCTTGTTCATGGATGTGTTGTGCACCACATTTATGAGCAGGAGGCTACGGGGCATTTAGGATGTTGTTTCTTTTCTTCATGCTAGATCGTGCAATAGAGCCGGTGTTGTAAGTTGAATTAGACCTGATCATGGTGATTGTTTTTCTTTGGTATAGTTAAAATGCCAATAACGAGAGGAGGTAGAGGTAAAGGGAAGCAGGTGGATGTGCCTGCTGAAGAAGGAATGAGTAGATTACCACCTGACCAAGCAAGTCAAGGTGGAGCTGATGCCGAGATTGCATCGCAGTCTTCCTCTACTTTTCCAGCTCCAGAAGAGCCAAGAGGTAGAGAAGTACCTGCAGAACCGCCAATGAATACCACTGACCAGGATCTTAGAAATGTGGTACATATGTTGACACAGTTAATGGCGGCACAAAGCCAGGGACGAGCTGGTACAATGACACATGATGATGATGCGGCTAGAATGGCAAGTCGCAGAACACAGGATTTCTTGAAACTGGACCCTCCTATATTCACTGGGTCAGACTTGAAAGCAGATCCACAGGACTTCGTGGATCAAATTCAGAGAGCTTTGGAGGTTATGCATGTGTCCGGGGTGGAAACGGTTGAGTTGGCAGCTTATAGACTGAAGGGAGAGGCGATATTGTGGTATGAAGATTGGAAGAAGTCTCGTGGTATTGGTGCAATGCCACTAAATTGGGAAGAATTTAAAACAGCATTCCTTGATCATTATCTTCCCTATGAGATCCGTGAGGCTCATGCGGATCAGTTTTTAAATTTACGTCAAGGAAATATGAGTGTTAGAGAGTACAGTTTGCAGTTTAATTCCTTGGCACGATATGCTCCAAATGTGGTGGCCACGATGGAAGATAGAGTACATAGATATGTGGACAGATTGGAGCCTTATTTGGTACGGGACTGTGCTATCGCTTCCCTAAATCGAGATATGGATATAGCGAGGATTCAGGCCTTTGCACAAAATATGGAAGACCAAAGGCAAAGAAAGAGGATACAGAAATCTGAGAAAGGGCCAACAAAAAGGGCGAGATCTATGGGGCAGTCTATGGTGTCCCCAAGAGAATCGGGATCTCGAATGTTACCGCCTAGACCCTCATTCTCTTATTCCACAGCGGGTGCCCACTCCCAATTTCGTGGGTCTAGAGGTGGTCCATCTGAACAGAATAGTGGAGTGCAGGGTTCACAGACAGTAGGATTTTCTCGTCCTCCGTGTCAGCGTTGTGGAAGGTACCATTTAGGTGAATGCCAGTTGGGGACAAATGCTTGTTTTTGGTGTGGCACAGAGGGGCACATAATGAGAGAATGCCCACAAAGGGGTGCGAGTGGTATAGCACGACCTGCGGGATCAACCGCTGTATCATCAGCATCGGTTCCTTCCCCAGGCAGAAGCGTTCAGTCTATGGGTCGTGGTAGAGATATGAGAGGAGCAGCTAGTTCCAGTGGGGCCCAAAATTGTACCTATGCTCTAGTAGAACTGCAGAATGAAGAGGCAACTTCTGATGACGGTACCGATAGTTAGGGATATTACTATAGTTTCATGATGTATATATAACTACTCTATTGTATGTTACTCCATCAGTTACTATGAACCTAATGGAACGCCGGAGTTATTAGTTAAGTCAATGGAATATTTCTATCGGAAAAGTTAGTCTATATCAAAATGGTATGGTAGATATTTTCACTCATAGATGATTAAGTACTCTTCAAAGCGTTATTCATGAAAGGTATAATAGAATTCAGAAAGAAGGAAAAATTGACCCTATACTACATGTCATGTGAAATTGTCGAAAGTGTATCAAAATTTCTTTTCATATTGTTCCCATTGGAAATATACAAAGTTTGGAGGACCTCACTAGGGAAAGATAGAGATGGTTATTCTAAACCGACAAGTGTGAAGGTTAATAAAGAGAGGCGTACTTTCTGTAAAAGTCCTTTGAAGAAATCAACAAGTAGAGGAGATCACATGGTAAGCTAGAAAAAGGATGAAATCGACGACCCTTATTTGTTTCAAATGGAAGAAAAAGTACAAAGTGTGGAAGTAGACCAATAACAAGTAAGTATCCATGAGCCTTACGTGTATGTATGCTAATGTAGAGATGTATTTGTTGTAATTGAAACGATATTGTTAATATTCGAGGAAGAATGTTCCTAAAGGGGGAAGAATGTAACACCCCGTACGTTCCCAACCCTACTTGACGACATTAAATAATATGTACTTAGGTATCGAGAATTATAAGTATGCATTTGGTAATGCTATTGGCGAGATAATTGAATTTGGCTCTTGTTATGTGATTAAACCTTCATAGGAAGTGTTTTATGATCTTCGTGGAACATTTGTGGGGTTCAAAACGAGGCTAAGAAGACCTCTAAACCAAGTATATTAAGGTTAAGAAGTGAGTTAAAGAATAGGACTTGAAGTATCTAACCAAACCCGCGAAGAGAAGTCAAAAAATGGAATTTTTGAAAAAAATAAGTAAGGGATGCATTTGGGACCATGCCACGCCGCTCTGGGCTAAAATTTTTATCCCAGAAGCAGTAGGTTGGCGCGCCCAGGGGCGTGCCACCTTGGCTTTTTCACTTTTTCGAAAATTGGAAATTTCTAAGTCCCAAGGGTATCCGGGGTCGTACCGAGCCAATTTTTGCCACGTTTATTCTACAATCATGAGTAAATACATGAAATTAATGACATATTATATTGGTATGATAAAATTACTCAAGAACGAATTTGGAGCCAAAATGACGATTTTACCCTTGTAGTCAAAATAAGCCAAACGTGGCTAGAATCACTTGGTTTTGGGATTGAGGCTACGGATATGCGTAGCATGAGTGGGAATATTATTGTAATACATACGAGATGACTTAAACATGAGAAATTATTTATTTTATCGGGTTAAGTGAATTGGGCCCAAAAATAAAAAGAAAACATGGCCCAAAAATGGGTCAAAGGACCCATTCATGCTTGGACCTTCTAGAACACAACATTTAATTCTAAAGAGTGACTAAGGAGGTCACTTAAGGGCCTATATAAAGGGGTAAAATGCTGATTTTTATTGAAGAGAAACATTTTCTAGAAAAATCTGAAGAAGGTTTCTTTGACTCCCAAAAACCCTAAGGCATATTTGGACAAGATCATCATCTTCCAAGCTTGGGTAAGTGAATATTATTGTACTTTAAAATATTATAAGCATGAGAGAATATATATATCATGTTGGTTATGGTTGGAAATGTTGGACATTGTACTTTGTGCTTTTGTATAAGATTTGTGATCCATGGGATTTGAACTTGAATAAGGACTTGTGCCTTTGATGAAAGATCATGATGTGGATAAAATATGAACATTTATGGTGTTATTTTGTTATTTACTTTGTTATTTTTCTATAAGTGCAAATTGTGGGATGTTGGCCGATTTGTGCTATGAAGTGTATTAAGGTGAATTGATGGATTGTTTGTGATGTGGTGTGGATAAGAAAGTGTAAAGGGGAAGTGTTGTGGTGGAATGTATTGATTATCATGTATTGGTCAATGTTGGGAATATTGGAGGATTTTTGGAATAATGATTTTATCAATGGTTTTGTTAAGGGGGAAATGACATGTTAAAGCTAAACATGTGACTTATTGTTGTTGTATGACATTATAAGGTAATTGGTGGTTAATGTTGGTTTCGTTATAAACTTGTGTTGTAGAGCGAAACATAAGGAAGGAGCAGGAATATTGTATGCACGTCTAAGATTGTGTATTCGTATTAAGAATACAAGGTATGTAAGGTTCTTTTTTCCATATCCCTCTGCAATATGTTGTTCACATTGACATTGGACTTGTTTCAATTCCGAGAGGTTTGAAGTATCTCAAATTCAGGTTGATGTATATTATTATTCATATGTGTCCTATTCTCAAATGCATGATGATTCTTTTGTCTCTTGTTCATTGAGTGAAGTTCCAAAAATGTCATAACGTTATCATTCTTAAATGAACGATCTCAAGAGAGGAATAACATAAGAAAACCTATTTATTCTTAAATGGAATTTTCCAATCATGTCATGTTTCAAGCCCTCAATTATGATGATTATCTTTGTAGCAATCTTTCACAAGTAGAAGTACAATCTCATAAGAGGAATAAGAGAGGTGATGTGCAAGCTAATATATCTATCCTTCATAAGTGAAGATGTCAATCATATGTGTGATTCCTATTATGTCATGATCCTCATTGTATCACTCTTAAGAATGGAAGTAAGAATAACAAGAGAAATAAGAGGTGTATAATTAAGAAGTAACCATGGGTGGTATCCCAGGGGTTAAATACCTTGCATGGGTCGATCCCGATACATCCCAGGGGCGATATAAAAGCCTAGCATGGGTTATGATGATACATCCCAGGGGCGATATAAAAGCCTAGCATGGGTTATGATGGTACATCCCAGGGGCGACACGAAAACCTAGCATGGGTTAATATAACATCCCAGGGGCGATAAGCATAGCATGGGTTAATGATATCCCAGGGGAGACACGAAAGCCTAGCATGGGTTCACATAACATCCCAGGGGTCAAAGTACCTAGCATGGGTTAATCTTATCCCAGGGGCGACAGAATAGCCTAGCATGGGTAGAACAATAAAGATGAATAAAAGATGAAGACAAGAGGAGTAAAGAACGTAATATACATGGTTACCCGCATACAGAAAGAGAGTTTATCCACATTTCTGTTTCCTTATATTGATTCCATTATTGTTGTTATTATGTATGATGAATATCTTATGAACCTTACATATTCAGTACATTCTTCGTACTGACCCCCTCGGGGGAATTACCTTACATGTTGCAGGTGCAGGCACTAGTAGACCTTCATCGTAGGTTGACATTGCGGATCTTTGGTGAGCCCCAGTTGCTTCGGGACTTTCCAAGTCATAGGTGTATAGCTATATTGATGTTGTAAATATTGTTTAAAGCGGGGACTTGTCCCGACTGTTAGTTGGTCTGGTAAATGCATCTGTTAGAGGTTTTTGTAGACATGTGTGGGTTATGAATGTGAAAGTTAAATGTCCGTTTTGACTTGATAGCTCCAGAGGCCAAGTTTCTAAATATGTATATAGCACATGTTTCCATGATTCATGTTTTCCGCATAGTTGCATAAGGTTTAATAAGGTTCACACGAGGACATGCATACAAACGTACATGAGCAAAGGTTGGTTCTCTCGGGCCATATCGGCTTCGGGTTCCAATCATGTCTCGATGGGATTCGAGGCATGACACAAGATATCATAAATCACTAGCATTTCACACCATTATACTTTACACTTCCCTTACAATACAATGTCACATTTACGGCGTTACGTTGCCTAGACATCTTTCACAACAACACATTAAAGCCAATCCATACTTGATATAATTCACAATACCTCCAAATTACTCCTTTAAGGTCATTCATAAGTTAATAATTGCATCCAATATGGTTGGAGGGGTTTCGAGGATCAACACGAGACAAAAACATGCAAAACGGTACCCTGGGGGGTCTGGAGGGGTCACCTACGCCCACATATGGGTGACCTGCGGCCGCAGTTGCCCTTCTGGACAAGTCCAAGGTCACCTGCGTTGGCATCTGCGCCTGCAGGTGCCCCGTCTGCGAGGGCGGATGCCCGATTTCGTCTCCAAGGGTCAATTTTGGGTCCTTTTTCACCATAAATGGTCCATGGCCATAAGTAAGCTTTACTTTACATATTTTTGATCAAATTAATGCCCATGAACAACTATGATTTCACAACACACATAAACATTTCCAAAACCATCTTTTCATTACAATACGTCACTCCTTCCGTACACAATTTCACAACAACAATTCCAAAAGCTACACACCAAGAGAAATCAAGTTAGGGACATAACCATAACCACATCATACATGTTCATATTCAATCCATCAAACTCACTTCTTTCAAGACCACAAGTTCACTTTTAAGTTTAAGTCACCAAAATGACAAAACTCACATAAGAAAAAGTGCACCACTCAACACTTGCAAGCATAACCAACATGATCTACATAATATCTCATGCATATAATATATTAAACCATGAGAATAAATACTTACCAAATCTTGAAAGAGGATGATCTTGTCCCAAGAGATGGTTGCCTTAGGGTTTAAGTGTAGAGAGAAAACACATTTTTTTGTAGAAAAGTCTAGAAATCTCATGTGTGCCTAAAATGAATAAAAAATCTGATTTCTTTGCCTTTATATAGTCCGTTAATGGTACTTCTTAACCAAACACTTGGTCCAATAATAAATGTCTACTTGGCCAAGATGAATGGGTCAAATTTCCCATTTGGGCCATGTCTTTTACTTCATTTTTGGGCCTCATTTAAGCCCAATGACACAAGATTAATCTAGCCCACCAAATTTAAAGTATAAGACCCCAACAATCTCATATTTATGTAATTCCATAAATGTTACAGTAATAAAATAGGTTCAGAAACATACGGGGCGTTACACTAAGAGTTATGCTCATTTGAAGTTGACTATAGAAAGATTCTACCCAAGAAATCAATCGGTAAGGAAGGTTTCAACTTGGCTATGAGCTAGGAGTTACCCGTGGACTTAATTCATGTCTAAATCACTTCTCATACTAACAAATCATTATATTTGGTTCTATATATGCTTGGATAATGGTTCTAGTCTTAGCTTGGATTTTTAGGGTGTTACTAGGTTGTATAGGCTGCTTGAGATCAACGTAAAGGTATGATTAGTCCATCCTTCTTCTTGGAATGTTCCTTTATAGCCCAAAGTGTGATAAGGCTTGCTTACTACCTATGAATGACTTGTATACATATTTCTTTATGTTGGAAACTTGAGTAGATTTACTATATGCTTACTAGAACTCTTCTTTCTTTGTTAACAACCGAGCTTTAGATATGCGTTAGACTTCATTATAGGTCACATATAATATATGCATGCTTGTATTTTCTTTGAATTTACTTGTATGTTTGTTGCCTATGAGTTGTATTGGCTACTATAGACATAATGAGCCTTGTGTGCTTGATCTGTTTAGAGCCTTCAGGTTAGCTAGTTAATTAGAGCCTTTGGGCTAATCAGTTACTCAGAGCCTTCATGCTAAGTAGTCATTCAGAGCATACGGGCAAGACAGAAACAAAGCCTATGAGCTTGAAAAATACAGATTCTATGGGGTAGGAAGATACAAATATAGAAGCCATGTATGCTTAGATACAGATACAGGAGCCTTATGTGCGCAGATACAGATATAGGAGCTTTGTGTGCTCATATACAAATACAGGAGCCTTATGTACTCAAATTATATGAGCCCTCTTTGCTCAGATGCAACATAGGAGACTCCTATGCTCAGATACCAATATTGTCAGCCTTGAGTACTTGATTACTCAGAGCCTCTGATCTAGACAGATATATAGATCCTACGACTAGTTGGTTACATTAAAACTATGAGCTTGATAGTTATAATGAAGGCCATAGGACAAGGTAAGTGCCAATAAGGGTATGTAGATTGATTTTCCACCTAGTGGGCTTATGGGGCTTTAGGTAGGTGGTATTGATTGTTGTTTGAACCTGTCGAGCTTATGGGGGGTCAATCAAGTTGTTGTTTGATTATTTTTGAATGATATGTGTTAGTAACCATTAGGTTGTATTATGATTATTTCCAACTCTTCTTCCTGAGAACATTCGGTATTTAATGATATCATATTAGCTCGATTTAGTTAAGTTGACTATTGATTTAGTTATGGTTTTAAGGGTTAAGCAATGAACAGGTAAATACATGCTAACTAACCTCTGGCTCTTTTTATGAGTATTTACAGTTGTCAGGACCTAAATGGCCATGAGTGGCACCCACACTAACTCTGTAGTGGGAAAACCATCTAACCCAAACCTTTAACCCATTCAATTAATCAATTAAGAAAAATATAAATAAATCTCCACTTAAATAATAAAATTACAAACTAAATAATAAATGTGGAAAATACTATCTATTACTTCCTCAGAATCCAAAAGTCACTTTACAAGGACACTAACTAACCAGTCTAAGTCTCTCAAAAATCACTAATAAGATAAAACATCATTGTTTGAAAGAAAGATAATATGAACTACAAAGATTCGTGGCAGACTGAGATGCAAGTAGCTCACCCTCGGATTGAATCAATTAGTACCGCTAGAGATTAGGTCGCATCTGAGTCTCAAGAATATTTTCTACACTCAACAAAAGAAGAGAGTAGGGTAGTATCAGTGGAAACCACTAAGTACTGGTAGGAATCATCGACCGACCTAACTTACTAACAAGTATAAATCATAAATAAAATAACGAATAGATAGGAGCTTCAACACATAGCAAGTAGTTTACTCAACAAAACAATAATTTAAATCAGGTTAAGCAATGTCAGTAAACAAGTCATGCAAGCCGCCAAAAATTATCATATATAATAACGAATTCACAACCTCATCACAACATGGATTTATGTCCATCTCAATTTCACATTTGTATTTCTTTTAATTTTATTATCATCTCCATATATCATACTAACTTTCACCTCAAACAATAATCTGCAAACACATGAAAAGGAACTTATTTCTACCCAATTAGTCATGACCTAAAGGGGATGCACCAGGTCCATGTACTGCACTGGTGTGGTACCCGATCCATGATAAAAATAACAATATCCTACTAGCATGGTACCCGATCCATAATAATTATATCAGTTATATTTATACTTTTAGTATCTCTCAAGATATATGTCAACTGCACCCAATTTTACAAGTACACCTCACAATCAAATCTCAAATTTAATAGTTTGTCAATCTTATATCTTATTCATTCAAGCATTAGCAAAACAACAATAATCATCCACAAGTATGCCCAATGATCAATCAACATGCCATTTAATTTAAAAGTATACAAGCGACTAAATGAAGTCTAAACTCCATTTAAACCATAGTCTACCTCAACCAAAGAACCCAAAATCCAAGTTAATTCGCAAGAGCCTTGCACTTCCTCAATGCTTTGGAATGCTCGAAGTCTAAGGCAATAACAATGCAAGAGTAATTAATCATTTACTCCTAAATTTAAGCTTTAGGGATTCAACCCCTCCATTCAAGATCAATAATTCTATGCTAGGAAGTATTAATTAACAACGTAGAATTAGTTCTAGATAATTTTACATCTACCTATATGTTTTTCCCATAATTTCATGAACCTAGGGTTCTTAACCCACAATTCCATTCTAACAATTTCCCTAATGATTCTACGGTAATGGAAGATTACAATGTAAAAATATGGATGGAAATCACTTACCTCATAAGGAAATCACCCTAGCCTTGTAGGAAATCGCCCCTTAGAAGTCTAGAATAAATCTTTTGATTTTATGGAATAAAACTTATAGAAAACTGACTTAAGTGGGATTTAATTTGCATGTCATCCACTATAGAAACCACTCTCTCTCAATACAAGCCCCACTATGGTGGAAAAATTGCCCACTATGGCGACTCTCAGCTACATTACCATTACCACTATAGCGGCACGACCACCGCTATGGTGATCTCAATGAAGTGGGAATCCTGTTACTATAGTACGCCTTAAATAGAAACTTGGGAAGGAACTGAATCTACCTTCATTTCACAACACAATATTCAACTTAGTACATCACACAATTATCCTAAAGCAGCAACCTCTACAACTAAAGTTCGATGAATCTATTTACTATATCAAAACTTCCTACGGGAAACTATGCCACTTGATAGTCCTAGCAAACACTACAACCTAAATCAAAAATTATCACTAAAGCACACAACACTTGGTTTTCATCAGAAACCACCCTACCTTGAGATTTTATTAACATATTACTAGGGAAAATTGTAGCAAGGTACTTATGCCCTGAATAACACTATAACGATGGAAAGGTCATTCCATCAGATACCAATTAAATAATTGATCCCCAAATGGGCAAGAAAGGATACAAGGGAAAAGAGTTACCTAACTCATTAAAAAAGGGGAATACTTGTTATACATGTCCGCTTTGGTCTCCTAAGTTGTCTCCTCAATAGGATGGTTCTTCTACTAGACCTTTACAGATGCAATTTTCTTCGATCTCAACTGTGTTGTATTATAAGTGATCTAAACTAGAACAAAGTGTGCAAACTTAGTCACTCTCTCAACAATAACACATCTTGAATCAAATTTCCCAAGGTATTTTAAAGACCAGCCACAAAACCCATTGCTATCCATTCAGGAATGGGCATCCTTTGAAGTGTCCTAATAGGGTTCTAGTGCTCATACTTTACCTACTGAAAATTTTGGCATAGAAAAATCAACTATGACACATTTCATCCTGCCCCAACAATAGGGATGTCTCTGGTCATGATACATCTTGGTCACACCAGGATGTATAGAATATTTCAAACAATAAGCCTCTACAAAAATAATAGGAATCAAGTCATCAACCCGGGGCACACATACTCATCCCTTAATTCTCAAGACACCCTCATCATCAATTATAGCTTGCTTAGCCTCACCCCCCAAGACCTTGTCATGAATGCTGCTCAACTTAGTATCCTTGAACTCTCTAGCCTTGATCTGATCAAGAAATGAAAACCTTGCCTCTATACAAGCTAGCAATCTATATATCTCTGATACTTCACGTTGTATTAAATTATTACCTATAGTCTAAACCTCTCTAGCTAATGAATCTCTTGTAGCCTTCAAATAAGACATACTACCCATACTCTTAGTCTTCCTATTCAAAGCTTTGGCTATGATATTAACCTTACCCTGATGGTATAAATGGTAACATCATAATCCTTAAGCAGTCCAATCTATCTATGTTGCCTCAAATTTAGATCTCTCTACGTGAATATAAGTTATAAACTACGATGGTCAGTGAACGTTTCACAACGAACCCCATATAGGTAGTGCCTCTATAATTTAAGTGTAAACACTACTGCTGCCAATTCCAAATCATACATAGGATAATTTCTCTCATGCACCTTCAACTTCCTAGAAGCGTAGGCAATAACTTTCTTCTCCTACATAAAAACAGCACCTAACCCAGAACATGATGCTTCACAATAAACAATGAAATCCTTACCCTCCACTGGCAATGCAAGAATGTGGGCGATAGTCAATACTGTCTTGAGCTTTTAGAACCTCTCCTTACATTTATCAGACTAATGAAATGATATCTCCTTCTAAGTTAGACAGGTCAGATGAAAGTAATAGAGGTGAACCCCTTTCACAAACCTACAATAATAGCTATCCAACCCTATAAAATTTCAAACCTCAGTCACTAATGTAGGCCTAGCCCAACTCTTAATAGCCTCAATCTTTTATGGGTCCACCATAACCCCTTTCTTTAAACCATTTGTCCCAAGAAGGACATAAAAGCCAACCAAAACTCATATTAAGGGAATTTTACATATAACTACTTCTCCTTCAGCAAACCCAACACAAACCTTAGGTAATTCTCATGCTCTTCTTTACCCTAAAATAAACTAAGATGTCATCAATAAGAACAACAACAAATAAATCCAAACATGGCTTAAATATCTCATACATCAAACCCATAAAAGTAGTTGGGGCATTAGTTAGCTCGAAAGACATCACTAAGAACTCATAGTGCCCATACCTGATCAAGAATGCGGTTTTAGGAATGTCTTCAGCCTGAATATTCAACTGATGATATTCAGACATCAAATCAACCTTAGAAAAGACTAATGCCCACTGCATCTTGTCAAACAAATCATTAATGCAAGGAACATGATACTTATTACAGATTGTAACCTTATTCAACTGGCCATTGTCTATATATATACATAAATTATCATTATTATTATTCATAAATAACACTGGATCACTCTATGGGGAAGTACTCATATAGATAAAAACCCTTTACTATGCAATAGAGCCTTTAACTCCCTACACTCAGTCGGTGCCATTCTATAAGGAGGAATGGAAAGAGGATGAGTATTCAGCTCTAAATCAATGAAAAAATCAATGTCGCGATCTAGCGATATGTCAGGAAAATCTACAGGAAACACTTCTAAGAACTCACACACCACAGAAACTGACTCAATAGGTGGGACCTCCACACTAGTGTCCCAAAGATGTGCTAAAAATGTTGAGCACCCTTTGTCTATCAATCTGCTAGAATGAATGAAAGATATAAGCTTCATAGTAGTAGGACTATAATCCCCTTCCCACTCAAGTCTAGTTATCCTTGGCATAGCCACAGTCATTGTTTAGCATGACAGTTAAGAATATAATGATAAGGAGACAACCAACTCATACCCAGAATAATATCAAAATCAACCATGTCTAAAATCACTAAATATACCCACATTCTACACCCCATGAAAGTAACAGGACAAGTATGATATACTCTATCAACAACCACAGAATTATAAATAGGAGTAGACACGTGAACAAGAACATCAAATAAATCACACCTTATATCCAACCCCATAGTAAAATAGGTAGGCGCATAAGAGAAAGTAGAAACCAAAACAGATAAAATAGTATCCATGATCACTATATCTGATGCCTTTGCCATGAGGCTACTTAGAAAAGCATAGGAATAGGCCCAATCACTCATTTGTAAATCACCCCTCCCAGGCTGAGAACCACTCCTATCAGCATGACCACCGCCTCTATTAGACTGGTTGCTACCTCTACCCGCCCAGTGAATACCATGCCTACCCAGAGGACAACTTCTACCATGAACACCGCCTCCTCAATGTACTAGAGTCGGAGCTCGATGAGCTTATTGCTGGCTTGACTAACTAGCCTGCTTGTATCTGAGGCAATTCCTCTAAATAAAACCAACTTCACAGCACTCATAGCAAGTCTGATCTAAGGTGGGTCATTGAGATTAAGCAGATGAATTAATTAGATACCACCTAAAATCTAGAGAAAGTTAGGCCCCTAATGCACCCCAGTGGATACCTGTATTCCTGACTAAATAGGGCATGCAGAATACCCCTAAGAACTCTTACTCCTAGAGAACAAACCACTGTAGTTTCCCCTTTATGGGACTTCTTAACCGCCATCTTCACATACCCCTCCTATTTCACTCCTTCTACACTTTTGACAAACTCAATCACCTCCTGAAAAGACCTATCAAAAGATACCATCTAAAGAGCAAAAATTTAGAGTCCCATGTTCAACCTCTTAAAAAAATAGTAAATCCTCTCCACCTCAATTATAACAACTATAATGAATAATGGGTGAGTTAATGGAACCAAGCCTCATAGGCTGCAATTGAAAAATTCCCCTTCTCAATATTGGTGAACTCAACCCTCCACATGTCCCTCAAAGTATGGGGAACATACTTTTATATGACATAGTTTTATGACACTTTATATGCCTAAAACATGGGATGGTTGTACATTCTTAAGTACTTTTGGTATATATGATGTGTGTTTGTGAGTTTGTATAGGAAAACTGGTCATGGATTTGAACAAAAAAAAAAGACTGAAAAAGGACCAAGTGTTGATTGTTAGAGCCAAGGGATGACTCGTTAGGTCAATCCACAAGTCGTACCCTGATTTATCCTGAGAAAAATGTCAAAGTCCTGAAATTTAAAATTCAAGGGCAAACCATAACTGGGACCGAACGAGTTGTCAAGTCCATAGAGGAGTTACCCTGACTCATTCTGATGGGTTATTGAAAGAAAGATCATAGGATTGAAAAGTTAGAGTCAGTCATCATGAGTGCAAAGGAAAAATCATTGCTTGGAGGCACGAGTCATGCTCAATTATTCTTAGAATCTGTGCGATGAAATTCCTTAAAATTACAAAACAAGGTCCAGTGGGCACGAGTTACTGAACGACTCATCTGATCAACTAACGAGTCATTGCCTGAGGCATCAACAGAATCAAAAAATAACACTAAATAAGCAATAACCTCACATAATGAGCTGTTAAGACATCTATTAAGTCTTTTCCACTGCCGAACCTGCAATCCAATTGTGTTTAGGATAGGGTTTTTTTGTCTGTAAATACCTTTCCTAGGTTTTCTTTTATCTGTAACACCCCAAAAATCCAAGCTAAGATTAAAACCATGCTTAAAGTACATGTACAATCAAACACCATGTTTTAGTAGTATGATAAGTTATTTAGACATGTACTAAGGCCAGAAGTAACTCCTACCTTATAGCCATGTTGAAACCTTCCTTATCGATTGAGTTTTTGTAAAGAATATTTCTATAGTCAACTTCAAATGAGCATAGCTACTAGATTTTATGGTATTTTGAGTTCAAGACACTCCAAATAAAAGGTCTTTAAGTCTTCTTTACAACTCATCCAGATTTACCTTAAATCAGTAACGGAGTAAAAAGTTATGCTCAGTTTACCAAAGGTTATCTGTCTGCCAGAGTGTGACAGTTCGAGTGATGAACTGTCACACATGTGATGAACCGTCAGGGCAAGCCCTCAGGCTTAAATATTAAGACCAAAATATGGTCATTTTGTGATGGTTAGTCAAGAGATTGATGGTTTGTCACCCGAACAGTCAGCCAAAACTATTCTGCACTGTTATAACATTTTCAAAGGGGTTGTTTGGTCTTTTCCCAGTCTTTAAAAACCAAAAATACATAGTTTAAGCTATCCTAAGGCAGATTATTAAGCCTAAATTACCCCAAATCATTCATTAACTCAAAAATAAAGTGACACTTAAAAGATTCAAAGAAAATAGGTGATTTTTTTTCTCTAAGCAAGAACTAGGGTTCTTCAACTTCAGGCTCCAAATTCAAAGATTTCACCAAGGTTTTCACTCTCAAGTATGTGGGATTTGTTCAATGGGTTCCTTTCACCCATTGAGTCCCAAAGTTAACCCAATTCCTAAAGTTTAATTCATTCTCCAAGTTTAGGGTTTCCATGAAAAAGGGTAAAATCCATTATGCTTCTATTCCTTGCTCTGAATAAACTATGAATATATGTTTTCCCATAAATTTAAGAATCGTTACATACTTATGACTATGAACTCTCATTTTATTAATAAATTCCTAATTTTGGGTTAGAGTTATGAAATTTCCTATTACATTCAGCTTATAGTGTTGCCATGATTAGTTGCATTCTTCAGAGATGGCGGGTTATGAACACTCGATGACTTAGGAATTCATGCATTGATAGTTAAATATTCAATATTTAAGTTGTATATGTTCTAGGATGATTTTCGATGTAGTGTCTCTCACTCAGTCTCAAACATGAAAATTAGTGAACTCCAATATTACTAGTTTTGCAGACCCTTATAGTGATTTCCAATAAAGTATATTCTAAATAGTATTTTTAGTTAATACGTACTATTAAACTATTAGAATCTTCGAGAGACAAGAATTAGGATTTAGGTCCAGCCTTCTAGAGACATTCTAAAGTTTATCCCTCATATGTTATCTTATGCATTTTACTCCAGCCATCTCAGGTCCCCCATAAACTTACAAGTCACAGTGTTCAGAAATACATGATGCATATATATATATACATATACGTTCTCATATAATGATCAAAAGCTTCAGCTCATAACAATAAGATACATGACATGCATGACATCCAGATATGCTATCAATGCTTTTGAACACTCTTTCCCAAAAGTAAGTTCCTGATTAGTATGGTATCCGAAATGCCATCAATGATCGTGGATCAATTTTCTTATAAAAGCAAAGTTCGCCAGTAGTATGGCATCCATGATTATGGACAAGCTGACATCCAGATATGTCATCTCAGGGTGACATCCAGATATGACATCTCATTGAGCTATTACTTATGTTCAGTTAGGAGTAAGACTTAGCACCGTGTTCGACTAAGGTTCAGCAAAACCCAAGTCCCATAACTACGTGCCATCATAGGTATGATATTATGTTTTGCCCCAAATAGGCTCATGAGTGATCATGCTAAAATTATGGTTCTCAACTCCTGGCAATGTATTGAACACCCTCCCAACTTGGGTTACAAGCTGGATTCCATGTTGCTCACATGGTCTATGTTAATTAATAATATCTCTCACGTTTTAGACTTATATCTTTCATTGAACTTATATTCAGTTTATTCAGTACAGTATTGATTAGTTACATATTTAGTTAATTTGTCATTGCATCAGTTTACATTCCTCAGCCTCATGTTTAGTTTAGTCGTGTATGTTTAGCATGTTCAGTTCCATTATAGAATAGTGTATATCTTACAAGCTCATTACATTCAAAGTACTGACTGCATACTTTCTTTTGTGCTATATTGTCTTATAATATAGGTTTGGACATTCAGCATCCAGGTCACGGTTAGCACAGTTCCCTACTTATTTACACAACAGTGAATAGTGAGTCCTTATCTTCTAAGGACAACACTTATGTTTATTTTTCTTATTTTAGTCATTCAGTTTTCAGACAGTTAGAGTTAGCTGGGGGCTTGTCCCAGTTACTCATCTTAGTAGAGGCTTTCAGACAGACTAGTAAGTTCAGCTTGATGGTTTATTAGACAATTTCCATTTTGACTTCAGTATTGAAATTCATTTTAAACATTATTATACTATTCAGATTTTAGCTTCCACTCAGTGAATCTCATTTTATACAGTATTCTTAGCGTCATCCTAGACCATGGGTTAGCTTTAGGTTAATTGTTACTCTAGGCACTGTGTTACGACTAGGGGGTAGTCTCGGGTCATGACAAACTTAGTATCAGAGCATCAGGTTTAAAGTTTCCTAGGGTGTATGAAAGTCGCGTTACATAGAGTCTTGTTCATGGGTGTGAAGTGTGCCACATTTATGAATGAGAGGCTATGAAACATTTTAGGAAAGTTTCACTTCTTTCATGATCATATGATGGAGTTTAAATCGATCTATTCTTCTAACTCATGCCTTACGTGTTTTAGAATATGTCTCCTCAAAAAGATATTAGTCAGAAAAGAGATAAAAATAGTAACCCTTTCGCACCAGTCGATCAATTTATAAGTGCTCATATTATTAATGCAGAGTTTAGTGATGCCATCCAATTATTAGCTCGAGCTATGACCACTCAACTAAATCAGTAGGTAGCATTCCCTATAAATTATGTTGGTAAGAAGAGGAGAAGGTAGAGAAAGAGGGTCATATGAGGGAATAGTAACTCTAATCGCCAGAAGATCGCTAGTGAGAACCAATCTCTTTTTCCTCAAAGGTCATCAGGGCCGACCCTTTTATCATATAGTACTTTTTCTATAGCCCCCAGGACTTATTATGAATAGAAGGGGAGAGCCTCTAGTTCTCATCCTCAAAAAACTGTTGTAAAGGAAAAATCCCAGCCCATTTGCAACAAGTGTGGCAAGTGCCACATAAGGGAATGTATGGCAGTCCATAAAGGTTGTTTTGGTTGTGGAAAGCTAGGCCACAGATTTAGAGATTATCGAGTAGCTTCGGCAAAGGGCAAGGAGGTTCGCCAGTAGGCTCAGCCTACTTACTCAACAACCCCTCCAGGTTACCTAAATCAGAAGGGTACCCTCCTAGCGCAAGCTGTTATTAGCACTTAAATCAATCTCATTCATCTTCCATCCATCCAGATCAAGATAGTTCTCCTAAATCCAAGTTGGGTATTTTTCTTGATTTTCTCCTTCATGCATTTATAGTTCTCAGGCCCTTATCCTCCCAAAATGGTGAATAGTTATAGTTTAGAATAAAGTTATGATGGTGAAGAGTAGCAGGAAGGTGGAAAATAGAAAAAAAGATATTCTTAGACAGTATAAGAAAGTGCATAATTAGAATAGATCCTAAAGTAGTATACCCTGAGCATTTGAGGGAGTTCAATTTAGAAAGTAGTGAAAAAGGAGACTCGCAGACTTAAGATGGTGACTTTGATACAAGGGGAAGATACTAGGGTGTAGAACCAATCAGGTTTTAGAGATTTAAGTAGTAGTGATAGCAGGTTCTAGAATAGAGCTAGGTGGAGGTAGAGACCCATTCTTATCCTAGCCTATTCATTATACTTATGTCATCACGATACTTTACTCCTGCCTGGTATCATTCCAATGTACGCACTTGATTAAGACGTATGTCTATTCTCAGGCCTTAGTATAAGGAGTAATAGTCTCACTCAGAAATCCAGATGATGCTCTGTGAGCCCATGAATATCAGTCCCACACCATCCAACTCATGACTCAAGCACCCATGATTTCTCAACACACTTAGTCTCGTGTACTCATGATGTGTTCTTGGTGATTAGTGAAATCATAATATGTCAGGTATTTCCTCAGACCAACCTTCTTGAACAAGATCATTTATACTATATTGTACTTTTCATGCCCTTGTTGAGTGTCAAGGGTCATAGAAGTCTTCAAGTCATGATTCCATAGTTCCACTCTTACTCTAGATCTTCCTAGTAAAGTCTTCGTAACTTTTAGGATACTACGGTAGTGGGGTTATTAACAGCTGAGTAGTAGACTTAGATGTTTTTTGGTGTTGGGTGGATAGTAAACCCTTGATTAGAACTCAGGGTTGGTAGTGTAAAGTCTGACCCTTGTGGATATAGAATTTAGCTTCCCACAAGTAAGAATAGTGCATTCATTCTTTAAGCAATACCTAGTTTTCTGAATTAGGCTCAAGCTTGATAAGAGCATGCTGATAGACTTAGCCTTTAACAGCCTTAGAGAGTGTAACTTTAAAAATATTTAAAGTGGATCATATAGGTGTAGTGTTTCATAGGGAGGAGCATAGTGGAGAAGTGATGCTAAGTTAAAAGTTATCAGTCATTTTTCTAAAAGTGTGTTATTCCTATCAACTCAGATCAGCGGACCAAGGTGTTCAGACTATATCCAAATGTCCCCAATCAGATGTACCGCTCAGATCATACTCATGATTCTTTTCCCTAGATGCAACTAGAATTCCTAACGAAGAGCATGGGAGAAATAAAGTTCATTTCCCAATGACTATTAGAAATTTCAAACCAGTGTCCATTGCTTCATAGTTCAATGCGTACATTTTAGTATTGAATACTTTAGTTGAGTTCTAAACTCTCAATATGGATCAGTCTGTATATCCAATAGTTTAAGTTGAGATCAGGCGAATAATACTAGTGACTACCTCTTTTTCCTTCCAGTCGTACTCTCTTAAGTCCATGTCTGTGCTTATTCCATGCGAGATCTTATGTGTATTGATTTGTGCATAAATACATTTGAGCCTTATTCCTAGCCAAAAATCGGTTCAAGGTAACAAATTCGTCCTTATTACTTCTCTCAGTCTCATGTCACGCAGTTACTCCCATATCTTAGCATGCATTCATGAGATTAGTTTAGCCCATGTTTTAATTATAAATTCAATTATCATGTTAGTATTCAGCTCTTAGAAATTTGGTGTTGGGATTGCATCTCTTTCCGTAACCTTTTAGCTTAGTTAGTTTTCATTCGGGGATGAATGACCCCAAGAGGGAGATATTGTAACACCCCGAAAATCCAAGCTAAGTTTAGAACCATACATAAAATACATGTACAATCAAACATCATGTTTTAGTATTATGAGAACTGATTTTACATGTACTAAGTCCACAAGTAACTCCTAGCTTATATCCAAGTTGAAACCTTCCTTACCGATTGAGTTCTTGTGAGGAATATTTTTATAGTCAACTTCAAATGTGTATAACTACTATATTCTAAGGTATTTTTGAGTTCAATACCCACCAAATGAAAGGTATCTGAGCCTTATTTCTAACTCATCCAGTTTTTCCTTGATTCGATATCGGAGTAAAACATTGTGCTCAGTTTACCAAAGGGTGTCTGTCTACCATAGTATGACAGCTGGGGTGACTAACCGTCACACATGTGACGACCCGTCAGGGAAATACGTCATGCTTAAATATTAAGACCAAAATTTGGTCATTTTATGATAGTTTGAGTGATGGTTAGTCAAGGGATTGACAGTCCGCCACTCAAACCATCAGCCAGAACTGTTCTGCTTGTTATAACATTTTCAAACGGGTTGTTTGGTCTTTTCCCACTCTTTAAAAACCAAAACTACGTCTTTTAAGCTATCCTAAGGTTGATATCAAGCCTAAATTACCCCAAATCCCTCATTAACTCAAAAATAAAGCGACACTTAGAAGATTCAGAGAAACTAGGCAATTTCTTTCTTCTCCAAGCAAGAACTAGGGTGCTTCAACTTCAGGCTCCAAATTCAAAGGTTTCACCAGGGTTTTCACTCTCAGGAATGTGGGATTTCATAAATGGGTCCCTTTCACCCATTTATTCCTAAAGTTAACCTAATCCTTCAAGTTTAATTCATTCTCCAAGTTTAGGGTTTCCATGAAAAAGGGTGAAATTCATTATCCTTTAATCCCTTGTACTGAATAAACCATGAATATATGCTTTCCCATAAATTTAAGCATCATTACATAATTATGACTATGAACTCTCATTATATTAATAAATTCCTAATTTTGGGTTAGAGTTATGAAATTTCCTATTACATTCAGCTTATAGTATTGCCATGATTAGTTGCATTCTTCAGAGATGGCAGGTTATGAATACTCGATGACTTAGGAATTCATGCATTGATAATTAAATATTCAATCTTTAATTTTCATGTGTTTTAGGAAGCTTTCCAATAAAGTGTTTCTCACTCAGCCTCAGACATTAAAATTAGTGAACTCCAATATTACCAGTTTCGCAGACACTTATAGTGATTTTCGATAAAGTATATGCTAAACAGTATTTTCAGTTAATACGTACTATTAAACTATTAGCATCGTCATGAGACAAGAATTAGGATTTAGGTCCAGCCTTCTAGAGACATTCTAAAGCTTATCCCTCATATGTTATCTTATGCATTTTACTCCAGCCATCTCAGGTCCCCCATAAACTTACAAGTCACAGTGTTTAGAAATACATGACGCATATATATATATATATATGTATATACATTTTCATATCATGATCAGAAGCTTTGGCTCATAATAATATGATACATGACATGCATGACATCCAGATATGTCATCAATGCTTTTGAACACTATTTTCCAAAAGTAAGTTGCTGATTAGTATGGTATTCGAAATGCCATCAGTGATCGTGGATCAGTTTTCTTATAAAAGCAAAGCGCACTAGTAGTATGATTGTCAGGTATGGCATCCATGATTATGGACAGGTTGACATCCAGATATGTCATCTCATCGAGCTATCAATTATGTTCAGTTGGGAGTAATACTTAGCACTGAGTTTGACTAGGGTTCAGCAAAACCCAAGTCCCAAAACTAGTGCCACCATAGGTATGATATTATGTTTTTCCCCAAATAGGCTCATGAGTGATCATGCCAAAATCATGGTTCTCTACCCCTAGCAAGGTATTGAACACCCTCCCAACTTGGGTTACAGGTTGGATTCCATGTTGCTCATATGGTCTATGTCGGTTAATAGTATCTCTCACATTTTAGATTCATATTTTGCATTGATTTTATAGTTAGTTATTCAATACAGTATTGATCAGTTGCATGTTTATTTACTTTATCATTGTATTAGTTTACATTTCTCAGTCTCATGTTTAGTTTAGTCGTGTATGTTTAGCATGTTCAGTTCCATTATAGAATAATGCATATCTTACATGCTGGGTATATTTAAAGTACTGACTGCATACATTCTTTTACGCTATATTGTCTTATAATATAGGTTAGGACGTTCAACATCCAGCTCGCGGTTAGCACATTTCCCTACTTAGATACACAGGAGAGAGTGGTGAGTCCTCATCTTCCGAGGATAAGACCTATGTTTATTTTAATTATTTTAGTCACTCAGTTTTTAGACAGTTAAAGTTAGCTGGGGGCTCTTCCCAGAAACTCTTCTTAGTAGAGGCTTTCAGATAGACTAGTGTGTTCAGCTTTTTGGTTTATTAGACAATTTCTGTTTTGACTTCAGTAGTGAAATTCATTTTAAACATTATTATATTATTCAAATTTCAGCTTCCGCTCAGTGAATCTCATTTTATATAGTATTCTTAGTGTCATGCCAGATCATGGGTTAGCTTGAGGTCACTTGTGACTCTAAGCACTGTGTTACAACTAAGGGGCAGTCTCGAGTCATGACATTATCATTTTCGCAAGCTTTACTTGCTTTTGAGTTTAAGAAACATACAATACTACTTTGTTTTTGGATTTGAGAGATCAATTAATACATTATTTCTTGATTATAGAGCGCGTGTAATAAACCAAGATTCTAGGTGACTTTTACTCATCTTGTAAGTCTATGATCATGAGTTTAACATCTCCTTCTGATTGTTTCCTTACAAATTTGAGTATCTAAACCCACAACTAGGGTTGTCGGAACCATGATGAATTAAAGAAGTAGGCTAAAGTACTTAGTGATTCTTGGTAGGTGTTTATGCATGTATTGTCGTCCCTTTGTTTTGATTGCTTTTTAATGGTTGCAAACATTAAAACTCACCTTCTTCGTATTTGCCTGACCAAAGGGGTAATAGATAGGAAAAAAGAATTAACAATGGAGATTTAAGGCTATAAATCTTCATCTAATAGCTTGACCTTGTCCAGAAATAGCTAATCTGGGATCAAAGGTAAGGGTTAATATGAAAATCTCATGAGACCTGCCCAGTAATTAAGAATAATCATTTTTATAGGCAACCATTTATTTTGATGAACCTAACTTCCCGATCATGCATGCTAAGTACCAGGATAGAGCAATAGTGCACTACACCATCTAAGTTATGAAGTCATGGCGAATACAATCCTAGTCCATTCTCTTTGATATTCCCGTTAACAAATTCTTACTATTTGTTGCTTGCTACTTAATTTTGCAAACTATTACTTGTTACAAACCACCCCTCCTCTTAGAAATAATTGACCAAAAGAACAAATAGCCATATTGACCTAGGTCCTAATAGTATTCCTCGTGGGATCAATCCCAACCTTGGTTGGGTTCTATATTTAAGTCAATGGCCACTTTATATCTCATTATGCGGTGTAATTTGGGCGACATTGAATTTTGATGTCGTTGTTAGGGAATACTGTTTAGGATTAGATCGATTGTATTTATTTGACTATTACTTCTTATTTCCTGATTTACTTTTTATGTTGTTTTTGTTTTGTTCTGAGGGTGCACTCTTGTGCATGACTAACACAAAGCTTATCATAGGGGAAGGTGTTGAAAAGGTAAATATAGTTGGTTCACAGGGAAGAGAACCAAGACATGAAAATTCTGATTCTGATGAGGAGGCAAATTATTTGAATGATCAGGTGGTCGGTTTTTGGGTCAACGTCCAAGGTTCTAATTAAGAGACTTGGCACCAAGGACAATGGAATCAAGGTTAGAACTATTACAAAGATAATAACTACAAATAGTCTGGGTATAAATATAGGAGTTGAGGTAGAGATAAATACAGTGATTGGAAGAAGAGAGATAGTTAAAGTAAGTTGTGCATCCTACCTGGTAGCCACAAAGTAGAGTCAAGCAATTCTAGGATAAAAGACATGTTATCAAAAATGTTGAAAAGTGTAGAAGCTATTGATGACAGCCTTAAAGAGATTCGTGTGGATATATCTAGGATGACCCAAAAGGTTGAGTGACATGTTATTGCGATTAAGCAACTAGAGCAACAATTCAGCCATATATCTGTATCTCTAAAACAATAATAAAAAGGTATACTTCCTAGCAATATGGTCCAAAATATGAAAAATGATGATCATTGTATGACTGTAACTACTAGAAATAGCAAGATGACTGCTAAACCTCCTATGCCGATAGTTGTTGATGATATGAGAGAGCTCAAGATAATTAATGTTAAAAAAGTAATTGAATCTGAAGAATAGGTTGTTGATGAGAATTCAACTGAAAAGTTGTCTCTAGTTGTTGAAAAGGAGATTGTTGCTAAAAAAAAAAGAAAAAGATGTCCCATAATTTTGACTCCTATCCTACAACCTCCTCCACCTTTCCCATAAAGATGGAAGAAGAGGGTACAAAAAGGGAAATATCATATATTTATTTCAATGCTAAAGAAATTATTTGTGAACATCTCTTTAGTCGAGGCACTTAAGCAAATGCCTGGCTATGCCAAGTTTATGAAGGATCTTATTACGAAAAATAGGATCATGAGTTTTGAGCCTACTAATAATATGTATTGTGCCATAGCTTCCCGATCTCTTGTATAGAAAAAAAAAGATCCTAGAGCATTCACCATATGAGCTTTCAATTTTGTTAAGGCATTCTGTGACTTGGGTGCAAGTATTAATCTCATGCCTCTTGCAATATTTAGACAGCTAGGTTTAAGATCTCCCAAACTAACATCAATGTGACTTTTTATAGAGGACCGCACTATAAAAAAGCCAGTGGGTATTTTGTATGATGTTCTAGGAAACGTTGAGTCATTCATATTTCTAGGTGATTTCGTCATTCTAGATTGTGAAGTTAATTTTGATGTTCCTATCATCTTAGGGTGACTATTTCTTGCAATTGGGTGAGCATTAGTTGACATGAAAACTGGATAATTGAAATTTTGGTTGAATAATAAGGAAGTGATGTTCAATGTTTGCCATTCAATGAAGCAGCCAAATGACATGCCTGTGGTCTTAGTTATTGATATGGTTGATGAGGAGGCCCTGATAGAGCCTATTAAAAAGAGACTTGGTATTGAGGCACTAGCAGTTATGATCATGAACTTTGATGGGGATGATATAGATGAGTATCATGAGATGGTGAGTGCACTCGCTGGTATGGATTCCTACACTCATGCTCCAAAAAAGCTAGATTTAGATTTGAAGAATCAGGTAACTCCCACCGGCTAAGCCTTCTATTGAGGAGCCTCCCATCTTATATCATAAGGCTCTACCATCCCACCTTCGATATATTTTCTTGGGATCCAACCTTGCCAGTTATTATTGTAGCAGATTTGGTTAAATGGCAAGTTGAGGTTTTAGTTTCTATGTTGAAGAAGTTCAAAAGGGCCATTGGGTGGTCCATTACTAATATCATTGGTATTCCACGAGGAATTTGCACTCATAAAATCAGGCTCAAGCCTGATTGTATTCCTAGCACTAAGCATCAGCATAGGCTGAATCCACTTATGCAAGAGGTCACCAAAAAGGAAATCGTCAGATGGTTAGATGCAGGCATAGTTTACCCCCATTACAGATAGTAAATGGTTAAGCCTTGTCCAATGTGTGCTGAAAAATGGTGGAATCACTATGGTTCCTAATGCAAAGAATGAGCTTATTCTGATGAGACCAGTCATAGGCTGGCCAATATGCATGGATTATAGGAAACTGAATTTATAGATTGATAAGATCACTTTTGGATGCCATTTATGGATTAGATGTTAGACCGTCTTGCTGGTAGAGTATGGTATTTTTTTGTTGATTGTTATTTGGGATACAATCAGATTTTGATTGCTCTTGAAGACCAAGATAAGAACATTTTCACTTGCCCATATGGGACGTTTGCATTCAAGTGGAATTATGTAATACACCGACGACCTTTCAGCATTGTTTGATGTCTATCTTCTCAGACATAGTGAACGCTATAAAGGTCTTCATGGATGATTTTTTGGTGGTAGGTGACTCCTTGGATGATTGTTTAGTCCTTTTGACTAGTGTTTTTAGGATGTGTGAAGACTGTAATTTGGTACTTAATTGGGAAAAGTTTCACTTTATGATAAAGAAGGGGATAGTTCTTGGCTACAAGATTTAAAAGAAGGGGATTGAAGTTGATAAGCCGAAGACTGAGGTGATTAAAAAATTTCCACAACCAGCTACTTTAAAAAGTATTCAAAGCTTTTTGGGGCATGCTAGGTTTTATCATAGATTCATCAAGGATTTCTCTAAAATTTCATACCCTTTGTGCAAATTATTGGAGAAGGAGGTGAAGTTTGTTTTTGATGATACGTGTCTAAAGGAATTGAGAGTTGTTAGTAGAAATTGATATAGTCCCCATTATTGTTTCACCCGATTGGTTCATGCCATTTGAAGTTATGTGCAATGCTAGCAGAGTGGTGCTAAAAGTAGTCCTAGGCCAAAGGCATGAAAAGATTCTCCTTTCTATCTTTTAAGCTAGCAAGGCACTTAATGTAGCTCAGAAAAATTAGACTGTGATGGAACAAGAGTTACTTGCTATGATTTTTGCTTTTGAGAAGTTTATATCCTACTTGTTTGGCACTAAGGTGATTGTGACACTGTCCATACAGGTCTTAGGTACTTTATGGCAAAGAAATATGCAAAACCTAGATTGATTTGATGGGTACTTATGTTGCAAGAATTTGAATTTGAGATCAAGGACCAAAAGGGGACTAAAAAATAAGTGGTTGATCACTTTTCAAGACTTGAATAAAAAGCAATGCGAAAATTAAAAGATAAGATCGACATTGATAATACTTTTCTGGATAATTAAGTATTAGCTGCATCACAAGACTTGATTCTATGGTTAACAGATTTTGCTAATAATTTGGTGAGTGGTGTGGTACCTTTAGACTTGTCCTTCCAACAATGAAAGAATTTTATTTCCGATGTGCAAATTTTTTCTGGAATGAGTTATACTTGTTTCGTAGTTGTTCTGATGGGATGATTCATAGATGCGTCCCTGAGGTCGAGAGGATGAGCATATTAGAGGCATGTTACTCATCCTCTGTTGGGGGTCATCATAGTGGCAGCCAAACAGCCAATAGGATTCTGCAATGTGGGTACTATTGGCCAACCATTCATCAAGATTCTAATGATTATGCAAGGGCATGTAACTAATGGCAAAGGCAAGGGGGTATCTTAAGAAAGTATGAACCTCCTCTTTCCCTCATTCTTGTGATTGAGCTATTTACTATTAGGGGTATTGATTTTATGGGTCCGTTTGTGAGCTCGAATGGGATGAAATACATACTTGTAGTTGTTGACTATGTTTCCAAGTGGGTGGAGTCAATTGTACTTCCCAGTATTAATGGAAAGAGTGTCACAGTGTTCTTGAAGCAGAATATTTTTCTAGGTTTGGTACCCCAAGGGCAATCATTAATGATGGAAGCTCTTATTTTTGTAATCAGTTGTTTTGAGCCCTTCTTAAAAGTATAGTGTGAAGCATAGGGTGGCAACACCTCATCATCCGCAGAAGAGTGGGCAGGTTGAGGTCTCCAACCGGGCGATAAAGACATTCCTTACAAATATTATGAATGCAAATAGAACAGATTGATCTAAGAAATTGATGATACTTTATGGGCATACCGGACTGCTTTCAAGACCCCTATAGGTATGTCTCCTTACCAACTTGTATATGGAAAGTTATTTTATTTACTAGTTGAGCTTGAGCACAAAGCTTTGTGGGTGCTCAAGAAGTTGAATTTGAACTGGGGTGATGCCTCTAACTTGAGGATTGATCAATTGAATGACTTGGATGAGTTTCAATTGAAAGCGTATAAGAGTTCAACTCTTTAAAAAGAAAAGATGAATATGTATCACGATGGAAAGATAGAAAAGAGAGATCTTACTCTAGGTGATTTGGTCTTACCATATAATTCAAAACTTTGCTTGTTTCCTGGCAAATTGAGATCTAAGTGGATGGGGCCATTTCAAGTGATACGTGTGGTCCCATATGGTGAAATTGAACTTGAGAACCACAAAGGTAAATGGTCATCGTGTGAAAACATACTTGAGAACTTAGGAGGAGATAAAGGTAGTTGATACATAAACCCTTGGTGAAGTCTGAGTAACAAAAAGATCTGAGTCGTTCCACGATGTTAAATTAGGTGCTTCATAGTTGGTAACCCATAGGGTATCTTGGTCATGTATGAGTAATCAAGATACCCACGTCATGTCACAACGTTAAATCAACTGCTACTTGGGAGGAAACCCAAGCCTTTTTGTTTTCCCTTTGATTTTGATTTTAGTATAAGGGTAATATTTGTTGTAGTGTGCAGGTTTGCTTGGAATAAGGAAAAAGGAGTTAAGAAAAAACTAGAAAAAATGGGGCTATGGGGCAAAGAATGAGTCATGGTCCCCAAGCGTATCCACTAGAACTTGGAATTTAAAACGTACAGTCAATGTACGATTGGTTCCCACGAACCATCCCTTTATGGAACGAGTCATAGGATTAACCATCATTATAGCTTCAATTTATCACCCCATAGGAAAATGTTCCCATGAGTCTTAGAACAACTTATTATTTGTCTTCATGAGTCATCCCACCAATAGTGGAAACCGAGCGAAACAATATCTAGTGGACATGACTTATGAGCCAAGGCATGAATCATCTAGTCACATAACAAGTCGTGCCATGCACTTGTTGAGTCCTAGGTAAGTTTCTCTTAATGATGCATGTATAGAGTCATAGAATGAGTCATATACATATCCAATGACTCATAGGACCAGGTCATGGTCCAAGTCAGTCAAAGAGACAAAAATCTTTAAAGTTACTCTACCTTACCTGCGCCTTTTTTCCCTTTCCATTTTAATCCAAAATTTCAAACCAGATTGCCTTTGTTTATCTTCCCAAACCAACCCAAAAGTACTCCCTCCATAACGATCAATTCAAATTCCCCATAATCACTTTGAAAAGCCTACTCAATCACTATGTAAATAGATACTCCATCTCCTTCTACTTGTTATTTTGTGGCATAAGCTTCACATAGAATTCTAGTTTTATCCTAATAAAAAGTTCCAAATCCAAATCAAAGTGAGTAAACTCCATTTATTTTTGTTTGATTAGTGGTTTTGGTGTTCCCCATAGGTTTCCTCAATGTAACTGTCTATTATTAGGAACCTTAGATTGATTTTGAGTCAGATTTTCAGTTGTGTGAGTAAGCCATGAATTAAGTTGGTGTTTTTATGATATTTATATGCAAAATAATGTCTCCTAAAATTTGGAAACTGATAGAGTGGTTCTAGGTGTGTCACTGTTGATGTGGGTGTATCAGACCCATTGAGTCGGAGAGCATTACGATCCATAATCGATTTGGAAATAAATCTCAAATTATTTTGCCCGCCCAACTCCCAACATTACATCTTAAATTCTTGAACATGGGGAAGTTTGAGTACCCCCATAATGCTTTAAGGTTTAAAACGGGAGGAATTTGTGATATCCACGATTCCAATAATCGTAAATTAATGTTTGAAATAAAGTATTATAGTGATAAGGAAGTATTTGGATAAAGTTACGGTAAAGCGCTTTCTCTGAACGATAGCCTCAACCTATGAAAACATAATATCGTCGTTGCTATCATGCCTGCTCCGGCCACTGTCCAGCCTGACAGGGCTGGCCAGATCATCTCTTTCACATCACCCACAGCTTTCCCAGAACTATACCACCATTAATACCCTATAAAGTCTAGTTTACCTTTCGAGCCTATAGTTTTGCCTAACACTGATGCAAATGCAATGGAGAAAAGTAGTGTTAAAAATGGAAAAAACAATAATAAAATAAAATATATGGATTTGATGAAGCCTAATGTTAATGAAAAGCACAATAAAAAACCCCTTTTGGAGTCGATTCCTATAAAACTAGTGGTGTATAATAATGGAGAACCTAGAATTACATAGACAGAGGAGGAAGTTAACAAGATGAATGTAATGGAGGAATTACATTTTTCTGTTATTGGTAAATTCTCTTATGGATGGCTGAAACTAGAGGATCTTAGATTTTAAATACCTAAGCAATGCAATGTTAAAGGAGACTGCAAGATTGAATTACTTAGAAATAGACACATATTGATGAGGTTCAATTTGATGGAGGATTTTGTGAATATATGGTCAAAAAATGTTTACTACATCACTGCGAATGATGGAGTGGCATATCTAATGAGACCTCTCATTTATGATTCCATGTTTAAACCAGATGAAGAGACCACTCAAGCAATGGCTTGGATCTCTTTTCCAGACCTATTGCCTACCTTTTTTGTAAAAGAATCAATTTTATCTTTGGTTGCTATTGTTGGTAAGCCAATTTACCTTGATATGGCTACTATCAGCAAAACATGGCCTAATTGTACGAGGGTTAAGGTTCAAGTGAATTTGGCTGCTAAATAATTGGACTATTTGGAGTTAGAGGTGGTGAACAACAAGACAAATACAACAAGAGTGCAAACTATAAAGATACAATATGACATGCTCCCCAAATACTGTCACACATGTAAGCTTCAAGGGCATGAGGAAAGTGAACGTAGGAGTTTGCATCCAGAATTAAAAAGACATGTGCAAGAAGAAAAGTTTGAAGATGAAGTGAAAGACATGGATGATGTACCAGTGCATAGAAGATACATCAATGGGAAAGTAGTCCTTTCTAAATAGAATCCTACACGTAGAAGATTCAGGATAGAAAAAGGTATTTAAGGATTTTCGAGTTCATCAATAGAAGAAGCTCCTTCCAACAAAGAATAACTATGACTAATCTACTTGATATTTTACAAGAAGAAGGAGAGGGTAACAGGGATTTATAGGACCAACACAGTAATGCAATTTTGAATGAGGGTCACTCCATCACAAGTGTAATGATATGAATACCAATCCAGTGCAAGAAAAGGATTCTTAATCCTTAACATAAGAGAAAACAACAGCAACATTATCAGGAGAAAATAAAGAGGAGACAAACAACAAAGCAACTACAACCAAGCATGCAGATAAGGAGTAGAATATAAGTTCAACAGATGCTAAGGTGGCACAGAGAAGTATAATATTTCCACTAAAGATTTGATAACAAATTCATTCCCTAAGGAGTAAGGGAAAGGTACTTTAACCATCCAAATGTTCCTATAAAACAAAGTAGTATGAAGAGAAAAGGAGAAACTGAAAAAGGGGAGATGAAATTAGCAGCAGTTGATTCTATAGGAGAAGAGAATGATAGTACACTAGTAGATTCACCTATAAAACGAAGTGGTAGAAAGGTCAGAGATCAAGTGGATACATCAAAAAAAACCGCAACAGAGAGTATAAGCAGACATAAAGAAGCATATAGATCCATAAAGATATAGGATGCACCAAATGCACAAAACCCTTCAGCAGTAGTAGAGGTTCCAATAGTAGTTCAAGTAGATGAATCACTAGTTATTCTTAGTGTTATTGAACCTCCAAATAAATCTTTGCATGATATTGTTACCCATAATATGGGGGATAAAATAAAAAAGGCTACAAGAAGAGAAAATAAGATGGAACGTAGATTGGTACATTGAATAAAGATCAAATATATATAGATGCAGATATTTCCCCATGGTTGATAAAGGTGCTTAAATCAACCAAAAAAGGGGGGGAAAAAAGGTAATGAAGAAGCCTCTCAGCCTGTTAGGGTGCAAAAGAGGAATATGGGATCCCATCAGAACAATAAATGATGAAAGCATTTATTTGGAACATAAGGTTAGTAAAATCACAAAAAGCATTCCAAAGAGTGTAAATGTTGCACAATTTTCATAAGTTTTGCTTTTATGACTATACTTGAACCCTTTCAGCATGCAGAAACATCAATAGGTACAAAAATAAATTAAAGATGAAGTTAGCCAATCATAATAGAAATGGTCAGATTTAGGTCTTTATTAATCATGGTTATGATGTTACAATGATTAATGATTCTGATTCACAATTTTCTTTAAAGTTATTGGACCAGTCTTCGGGGTCCTTTTTCTACACTACTCTGGTCTATGCTAAATGTGATAGTAATATTAGACTGGAGTTATGGGATAGTTTGGTTAATGTTGCTCAGGGGATAGCTCATCCATGGATAATAGGTGGAGGCTTTAATGTGGTACTAAATAGGGAAGAAAAGATAGGAGGTCTTCCTATTATAGATGCTAATACTGATGATTTTAGAACTTTTATTGAGTCATGTGATCTTGCTCAAGTGTACTTTAAGGGGAATCCTTTTACTTAGTGGAATGGTAGAGTTGGAGATGATAGTATTTTTGAGAGGCTTAACAGAGTTTTATGTAATGCTAATTTTTAGGAATTGTTTGCTCATGCAGAGGTGGAACATCTTCCTAGAAATGGTTCTGACCATGCCCTTCTTCTATTATCTTTCCATAATGATGCTCCAAATTTTAGCAGACCTTTTAAATTCCTTGAATTTTGAACTTCTCATGACTCCTTTAAAGAAGTGGTTAGAATGAATTGGGATTCTGATTTTTCTTCTAATCCATTCTTGGATTTTAAGAAAAAGATAAAGAAGATCAAAAAGGCTTTAACTTTATGAAGTATAGAGACTTATGGAAATATCTTTCAGCAGTTGATAATTAGAAAAAATATAGTAAAAATCAAAGAGAATATATTTGAATAGGATCCCTCTACTGAGAATAGAATGGTAATGTAGAAAGCAAAGGTTGAGTACAACAAATATCTAGCTTTGGAGGAATCTTATTGGCAATAGAAGGATGGTTATGAATAGTTTGCAAATAGTGATAAGAATACAAGATTTTTCCATAGTGTGGTGAAAGGAAGAAGACAAAGGCTAAAGATGAATAGAATTCAGAATCATCAAGATGACTAGCTGGAAGATCAAGGGGAGATAGTTGATGCTTCAATTTCCTTTTATCAAAATCTATTTACACAATAAAGAGACTCTACTGCTTTTTCACTTCTGTCACATACTCTAAAATTGGTCAATGCTGAAGACAATGATGGTCTAAGAGAAATTCCAAATCAAGAAGAGGTGAAAAAAGTTGTTTTCAGTCTCAAAAGAGAGAATTCTTGTGGTCTTGATGGTCTATCAAGAATATTTTATCAAGAATGTTGGAATATTATTGGGCCTGATAGTGTGAGAGTGGTGCATGATTTCTTTGTAGGTAATTCCCTTACAAAGTCAATTACTCATACTAATCTAATTTTCATTCCTAATAAATTTCTTGATCAAACTTTTTCTGATCTGGGACCTATAAGTTTGAGTAATTTTGTTAATAAAATTATTTTAAGGATTGTCCATGATAGACTAGAAAGCTTACTGCCATAGATAGTTTCTTCTAATTAGTCAAGGTTTGTCAAAGGGGGAGGTATCATCAAAACTATCCTGTTTACCCAAAAGTTAGTGACTGATATTGGAAAGAGAGGAAAACCTGCTAATGTGGTCATCAAACTTGTTATGACCAAAGCATATGATAGGTTCTCTTAGTTTTTCTTAATGAAGGTTCTAAGGATGATGGGATTTTCAAACAAGGTTGCTGATATGATATGGAGACTGATTCCCAATCATTACTCTTCAATTATGATTAATAGACAGTCACATGGTTTCTTTCACTCTACCAGGGGAGTGAAGCTAGGAGACCCCCTAGCCCCAACTTTATTTATTTGATCAGCTGAAGTTCTCATTAGGGCTTTGAATTTAGTATTTATGGATGATTAATTTGTTGGTTATAGGATGCCTAAATAGAGCCCTAATTTGAACCATCTTGCATATGCTGATGACATAGTTATTTTTTCTTCTGCTAATGAAGTTTCTTTGATAAAGATTATGGGTATTTTACAAGAATATGAGAGGCAGTCTAGGCAGAAGGTGAACACTGAAAAGAGTTTTTTTGTATACACAAAAATATAGCAAAGACCACTACTGATATGGTTGAGCAGTGTTTAGGTATGAATAGGGGTTCTTTCACTATGAAATATATGGGGTGTCCCATTATACATACAAGGAAAAAGAAAGAACACTATGCAGAATTAATTGAGAAAGTGAAAGGGAAATTGCATTCTCAGAAAGGTAAGATGCTACCATATGGAGATAAAGAGGTTCTAATCTCTAGTGTCTTACAAATTACTCCTATTTATGTTTTATCAGCCATTGTTCCCCCTATTTGTGTCATTAAATATCTTCATAGAATTGTTGACACGTTTTTCTGGAGTAACAATGAATCATGAAGGAGCAAGCATTGGTCCACATAGAGTAAAGCATACCTTCCAATGAAAGAAGGAGGTCTTGGTTTTAAATCTATGTTTAAAGTATCTTAGGCTTTGAATGACAAACTTTGGTGGAGATTCAGCACTCAAAACAATATATGGTCCAATATCTTTTAGAACAAATATTATAAGAAACAAATCTCAACACTTGTGGAATGGAAAGAAGGTTCTCAGGTGTGGAAACATATGCTGGAAAATAGAGATAAGATTGAGCAGGTTCTATGGTGGGAACCAAAAGATGGTACTTCTAGTATTTGGTTTGAAAATTGGACCAATCTAGGTCCTCTTTTCAAACATCAATTAGAAGTTCATACTTGTCATGCAGTGAGAGATGTTGATGATTTTCCTACTGATCAAGGGTAAGATTTTGAAGAAACGGAGAATTATGTTCTTGAATATGTTAACACCTATCAGGAACAACATGAGTCAAATAAAACTATTTAATCAAGGGGATAAACCTTGGTGGACTGTTACAAGCATAGGTAAATTCAATGTGAAAAAGTGATTGGGGGCTTTTGAGATATAAAAAAGAAATTTGTGAAGATCTAAAGATGTTATGGTGTAAAGATATGCCTTTCAAGTTCTCTTTCTTGGCTTGGAGAATTTGGAAGGGTCAGGTACTAGTGTCATAATTAGTGCATGTATGGAATCCTAATGTTTCTCAATTTTGTAGGTGTTGTATAGATGAAAAAGTTGAAACTATATAACATATGTTTTTGAAGGGAGAAATTGCTCAAGTTATCTGGCAATTTTTTACTAAAGCAATAGATTTTAACCCTCTTTTTAATTTGAAGCAGAGTATAAAGAAATGCTAGAGCTTTGATGATAATTATAGACTTAAAGGGGTCTATCAGGTTGTGCCTATATCGATACTGTGGTTCATGTGGAAGAGTAAGAACATAGTAATTCATGGTTAAAAGTACTCTACTGGAAAAATAATTTGGGAAGTAACAGATACAATAAGGAAATTCATGAAAAGCAGATTCAAAATTTATTGTGTGAATAAAAATTGGACTTAAATAGTTGATGTCTTAGAGAGATTCAGGCCTATTTATAGCTTTAAAATTGTTAAGTGGTTTTCCTCTCCAGTTCACTGTTCAAATGCAACATGAATGGGGCTTCTAGGGGCAATCCTAGACCTAGTTCAGCTGCATTTTGTATTAGAAATTCAAAGGGTGATTTTGTGATTGATAAAGGTGTAAAGCTATAAGATACCACTAACCTAGTGGAAGAAGTAAGGGTTATCAGAGAGGGTCTGGTCTGCAGTAGGGATAACAATATCAACAATGTCATTTTAGAGTTAGATTATATGGCCCTAGTTCAGATTCTACAAGGAGAATAGCAGATCCAATGGAGCATATCTTTTGAAGTTGATAGTCATTATCAGTAAGAGTACAACACTCCCTTTGGGAGGAAAATACTCTTGATGATTTTTTTTTTTACTAATCTTTTTTTGTTTTTTGCAGGAGATTTTCAAATAAATCAATTTCAAGATATTTCTAGCACAGACAAGAGGATACTCAATCCATACAAAGTATAAACACCTAATATAAAAAGGTTCCTTGTAAATACATCATGATTATGCATCAATTTAGATTTTATCTTTAAGCAGGTTTGATTAATTTTATTGTTACTGAAGTTAAAAATAGTGTAAGTAATTAGATAGCTACTCATGTCTTAAGTCATTTCATGAGGTTTGTGTATCTGCACATGTGAGAATTTTGGGTGTTCATTTGATAGTAAACCAAGACAAGTATGCATCTAAGTATCTTTACTATTGACAACTGGATCTAAAAAACTAGTTTAACCTGCAAAGAGATGAACAAACACAAAAATCTCCAATTATATTTTATCTCTAATTACATTTTTGTCTTCCTTTTGACTTTAGATCTTATGGTGGTATTAACTTTAGTAGAGGTTTGTTCCATTTATCTTGAGGTAAAGGGGAAAGAATTATGTTGATAAGAGGTTTGTAAAAGGTTTTACTTATCTGAGATGTGAAAGATTTAGCGTGAGTAAAGAGATCTCATTGTGGATCTGAAGCAAAACAACATCTACACTGGTAATCACTTTGACTTCATACTTGTTAAACTCATGAGAAGATTAAACATTTGCTTGAAGAGGAGCTTTGATTCACTGTAACTTGAACAACTCTAGCTTGAACAACTTAGATGTAGCTGACACCATCGATATTATAGTTTTGCTGAGTTATTGAGTTGATGAAGAGTAATCAAGTTTGAGACTAGATCATAGGAGAAGAAACAGAAGTGAAGTTTAAAAAATTGAAGCTGAGGATAGATTGATTGATTTTGATGGAAACAAGAACAGGAAAAAGCACAAGGCTTCGAGAAGGTTGCTACTCTAATCTAACTAGATATTTCCTTTTTAAGACTTTAGAATTTTCCTTTGATTTTTTTCCTTTTCTTGCTTTTTGTTTCTCTTTTTTGTTTTTGGGGTGAGTCACTTTTTGACCTGGCCCATGTGTGTAAATATTGCTCAAATTTTTTATTTATAAATGGGCTCTATACTCGATTTTGATTAAAAGAATAGTGATAAGGAAGTAACAACTGTGGAAACTAGTTTGTCTAAGAAGAAACTCGAAAGCAAGGATCACGAATGACCTCATCACCCATTGTCTCTACTAACGAGTCATTACGTTAGTCGTGACCACTACTTCTGAGAAGTAAAAATGTAAAGTTGTAGGACCTTAGGTACTAGCCACTTAATGAGTTGTAGGTTTACCTAACGACTCATTTTTTGACTCATTCTAAGTGGGTATGCTTTGACAAGATTCAAATATTTGAACTCACGAGTAAAGGTAGGAGTCGTGCCCACAAGGAATAACTCATTACCTGACTCTTTTTGAGTGAAGCCATTTTGATATATTTTAGGATTTTGACTTCACGAGTCAAGGTACGACTCATACCCACAAGTAACGACTCATTACCTGACTCATTTTGATACTCTGCAGTATGATTCTTGTATGTCTTTCCTTGATCATTTGGGACTAATGTTTACTCCTACAGGTACCATACCTCCAAAGGGAAATGCAAAGAACACACCCTCCAAGAAGAAGCTATAAGAAGAGCCTAAGACACAGAAGTTAGTGGATGAGTCAACTAGCTTTGAAGAGTCAAGTGGCTATGTGGAGGAGTATCTAATTGAAGAAAACCAATTGGAACGTTGCACCTCCAGGCTATGGACAAAGAATGTGAATGTCACTCAGCAATTGGTCTTTACCCCAGTTCCAGTTGTCTCTCTCCAGTATGAAGGGGGAGGGGAATCATCTAGTGAGGAAGGGGGTAGTGAATCAAATAAAGATGATGGAAGAGACTCTAAGGACTACAACACTAAAAATATTGAAACTAATAGACTTCTACTGTAACTCCTCCACCTCAAAACCCCACAAGACAAGGTCAAATGAAGCAGCCAATTCAGAGATGGATAGTATCGGGCATGTAAGACATTTATGACAAGGACATATCTGTAAATGACAGAGGAAACCCAAAGCAGAGCATTTATAAAGAGCCTTGGTTAGTCAGTATGAGGATCAAAGACCTGTCTTAGATTCAAGAGTTGTTCAAAATTTATAGGTTCAGCTGGATGAGTGAGCCTTCAGGGAGATGTATCCCTGAGATGGTTTGAGAGTTCTATGTGACATATATAGCAACGGTGAAAAATTACTATTGTGGATCAAGATTGGAAGAAACATCCTGCATTGCCTACTGTCGTAGTTTAGGGAACACTGGTTAATATATCCAAGTACATGATCTCGGACTTCTTATATGGTGCAGAGTATGAGTCCCTGACAAACACGGTTTAATACAACTAAAGGGTTTTTGAATAAAAAATATTAAAATGAAAAAGTTGAGTGCGGATGACAAAAGAATGCACTACACTTGGTTAGCCTAGATCATTACCACAAAGGGGACTAATCTAGAGTGGTTAGTAGGTAATAAGTTGCAAATCAAAAAGACAACTCTAAACTTTAAGGTAAAGATTTGTTGGTATTTGGTGAGGTATCGGTTGGTGACAACTAATAATAAAAACATTGTGTCCCTACACCGTGCTGCATTGCTTTCTAGTATCATGGAAGAGTATGAAATTAATATATCAAGGAACATTATAGAAGAGATATAGGAGAGAGTTATACAGGATAGCACTAGCATTCTATTCTTATGTTTGGTCACTTGTTTATGATGAGATGCTTGGGTGCCTAAGTTTTTGGGTGTAGACCACTTTGTAGAGGTGACTAAGATTACATACATCGAGTTGATTCAAGAGGACGCAAATCCCATATGCAAGGCGAAGATTGAGCTTTCCATTTATGCCAGTGCAGCTGTACTTGTAGATTTGTAATAAGGGGGTCTGCAGATTGAGACTCCAGATTTAGTCGAGGTTGAGATAGTTGCTACTGATTCACAGGCTACGGGCGTTGTCCCTAAGATTAGCACTTTTATAGCTGCCGCTACTACCCCTACTATAGTACCTACTTTTTAATCCAATGCACCAGCTACCACACCAGTATCTTTATCTCTTCGTCCCTTTACTATCGGGCTAGTCCCCATTAATTAGGAGTACATAGCTGATATGGCTAGGCAGCTAGCTCATAAGGAAAAATAGAAAGCTAACACTGCCTTGCAAGTTAAATTATTGATGGAGAAAGTGAACCATGGTTACACAGGATCTTGAAGGACTTGTAAGGACCTTCCATGGTTGTTTGGATGTTTCTGATTGAAGGATAGACAAGTAACTAGAAGCACAGAAGGAACTAGAGTTGACTAAGTGAAATGAGAAGCTCGAGTCATTACGAGTGGAGGTGAGAGAGTTTTCATCATAACAAATTCTTATGATACTTATACCACCACCATCTATGCTTCCAATTGTTGAGTAGGAGCCAAAAAAGGTGTTGCAGATATTTGATTTCTTTATTGAGATACCTTTAGCGGAGGCAAGTGCAAAGAGCACAAGTGCTAAGGCTGAGTTAGACGGGGCCGACACGCTTGGAGATATTTGGAAGGCCTCCCGCATTGATTATCATTTGGGCCAGATTAGTCAAGAATAAAGATGGTTAGGAGCATCCGCTAATTCGACACCTGCGGATGTTCAGGTTTTCGAAAGTGAAAGCCACACCAGTGAACCTTCACCATTAAGTGCACAGGCAACCATTGGTGTCATTGCTGCTATGGAGGGTACTATGAATGGGATGGCCATCACTAATACCACCATTGTTGATTTTGGGGCTGCATCTACATCTCATACTAATTCACTTGACACACATTCCTAGGGAACCATAGGTATATCCCTACCATTAGTATTATATTTTTTTATGTGCATTGTGGAAAATGCACCTCTTTTTGATGGGGTGTATTTTTTGGTCTATCTCACCAACTGGGGTTTTTTGTTGTCATGTTTCTTTTCCCCTGGGTGAGTTATCATAGTAAAACTGGCATGTTATGATTTTGCTTGTTTTTATATGTTTTAGTTGTGTTTTTAGGTATTTTTTTGAAGTGAAAGAAAAATAGAAAAACTAAGTGCAGTCTTGGTAAATGGGATGATGTTTTTGAACAGAAAATGGAGACCCCACTAGAATTTTGTATTGCGTGTTCATATTTTGACAAAATGACCTTTATGGATTTTGCATGACATAATGAATGTTGGTGTATTAATCTTTTCTTAAGCTAGGACATGGATCTGATAGTTAGTGATTGATAGTGAAAACCCTGTGCCATGTCTGTCCAATCTAAAACTTATCCGGTTAGTCATACTAATGTTGTAGGATAGTTGGTGAGGAAAGGATCATATGCCATTATTGATTTACAGTCCACTCTAGCCTAAATGACCGTCCAATGAATGCATTTATCCCTTGATCCCTGTTTTACGCCTATATTGACCATTATTTATTAACCTAATCACCTTCTCAACTTTACTTTGACCTTTATTTTGGCCCTGGTCCCTCCTTGGACATTGTACACCTCAACACAGGTAATTTACCTAAGTTGAGGGTGGCTACTGTAGGGTAAATGAAAAGAAAAAGTTGGGTATGAAAAGAATAAAGTATTCTTCAAAAGATAACAGGCGTGGTGTTTTGAAAAAAAAAAAACAGAAAAAGCAATGAAAAAGAAAATGAAGAAAAAAATAATAAGCAGAAAAAGTAGAAAACCACACCCATCGCTGAAAGAAAATAAGAGAAAAGGAAGAAAAAGAGTGGAAGAAGAAGAAAATTATAGTGCCACGGAGGGTTGAGTCACTATTTTCAAAATATACCATACCCGCCCCTAAGCATACATTACAAGCCGAGTAAAGTCCTATAGTGATCCTCTTCTAATTGTTTGAAAATAAAAGTATAAAAAATAAGAGCAAGACTATGTTGTTGTAAATGCATCATTTGAACTTCTTTGTGAGTGCGAACGCACTAGTTGAGTCCATGTTTCTAATTGAACAAATATGTGTGTATAGGACTTCTTTGTAGTGAGGGCACTAGGGTATTCTGTAGATTGTTGATTGTTAGGCAGTTGTCATTTGTATATGCATAATTATCTATCAATATCGTGATGTCATCTATGGATCTTTTTTGTGTTGTTTTAATAAGTGTGTAATGATCGCAACTAATTTTGTAAAGATGTAGAAAAGAAGGGGATTGGATTTGTGAAACATACTATCAAATGCCACATGACTATCATAGTTTTTCGAGGTTTATTTTTCTTTAGTCTTTGGTTAATATAGTTTTATTTTGTTGCTTCAGGAAAAGCAAACTATCTAAGTTGAGGGTGTTGATGTGCCATAGTTTTACGGCACTTTCTATGCATAAAACATGGGATTGTTGTACGTTCTTAAGTACCTTTTGGTAGATATGATGTGTGTTTGTTAGTTTGTCTAGGAAAATAAGTCTCAAAAGTGAACAATGAAAAAAGACTGGAAAATGACCAAGTGTTGACTGTTAGAGCCAAGGGATGACTCGTTGGGTCAAGCCACAAGTCATGCCCTAATTCATCCGAAGAACAAATGTCAAAGTCCTAAAGATTGAAATTCAAGGACAGACCATGACTAGGACTAAATGAGTCGTTAAGTCCACAAAAAAATCACCCTGACTCATTTTGATGAGTCGTTGAAAGAAAAATAAGAGGATTGAAAAGTTAGAGTGGTTCATTACAGGTGCAAAGGATGAATCATTACTTGGAGGCACGAGTCATGCTCAATTATTTTGAGAATCCATGAGAATAAAGTCCTAAAAATTGCAAAACAAGGACTAGTGGGAACTAGTAACTGAATGACTCGTCTGATCAACCAATGAGTCGTTGCTTGAGGCATCAGTACAATTGAAGAAGAATACTAAACGAGCCGTTAATACCTCTAATGAGTCGTTGCCACTACCGAACCTGCAAGCCCCTTTATGTTTATGATAGGTTTGTTTTGTCTATAAATACCTTTCCTAGGTTTTCCTTTATTGTTTACGCACTCTTACTTAATTTTCAGTCTAAGAAACATACAATACTTCTTTGTTCTTGGATTTGAGAGATTAATTCATATATTATTTCTTGATTATTGAGCGTTCTTAATAATTCAAGATTTCGAGTGATTTTTATTCATCTTGAAGTTTAGGATCATGAGTTAAACATCACCTTCTAAATATTTTCTTATGACTATGAGTAGCTAAACCCATAACTAGGGTTGTGGAAACTATGATGAATTAATGAAGTAAGTTAAAGTACTTGTGATTCTTGATAGGTTTTTATGCATGTATTGTCTTCCCTTCATTTTGATTGCTTTTTAACAGTTGCAAACGTTAGAACTCACCTTATTCTTACTTGCCTAACCAAGGGGATAATGGATGGGAAAAGGGAATTAATAATGGAGATTTGAGGCTACCAACCATCATCTAATAGCTAATCTGAGATCAAAGGTAAGGGTTAATATGCAAGCTTATGATACCTACTGGTAATGGAGAATAGTCATGTTTATAGGCAACCATCCATTTAGATGAACCTAACTTACCAATTTTGCATGCTAAGCACCAGAATAGATCACTAGTATATTATGCCAATTAAGTTATGAAGTCATGGGGAACACAATCCTAGTCCATTCTCTCTAATATTCCCATTAACGACTTCTTACTACTTGTTACTTGTTACTTAATCTTGCAAACTATTACTTGTTAAACCCCCCACCCCACCCCCAAAAATAATCTACTAAAAGACCGAATAACTACATTGACCTAGGTCCTAATGGTATTCCTCGTGGAATCAATCCCAACCTCTATTGGGTTTGATATTTGAGTCAATGATTGCTTGATATCTCATTGCTAGGTGTAATTTAAGATATATCATACTTCTCTAAGAAGATAAAATAGATCTCATTCCATGTCAGTGGAGGCAAACCAGCAGCCCTACACTTCACATAGGCCCTCCACCATAATGTAGCATCACATTTGTAGCTGAAAAGTGTCAAAATTCCATACTTCTCAACTATTCCCATCTTATGGAGTCTCACATGACAGTCGATGATGAACTCGTATGCATCCGCAGACTTGGAACCATGAAATACCAGAGGTTTTATCTATCTTGATTAACTTACTAAACAAATATTTTCATCCCCGGTCATCGCCGAACCTGCTACCTACCTCAGGAAGATCCCCATATCTAAAGCCTTCATCTATCCTGGGAGCAATGGCAGCAGCATGTTGCACTCCCACATGTTATACTATGGGAACTATAGGTGTATCCCTGGTCCCTACCAAACCACTCAAAAAACTTAAGACCTTGTGAATCACATCTGACAAAACTGGGGTCGATGTTGTACCTCCCAAAATTGGTGCCACTACTTCCTCTACAGCCACTTCAAGAATATCCTCTAGTAGGGGAGGGGATTCTAGCCTCTCCCTAGCCTTTTCCAGGGTTACTAGGCTCTATCCGTATTAGGCATTGCTCTCAATCCTCTAAATCTTCATCCTCCTCTAATTCATCCCCTAGCAAGAATTATGGCCCCATCGGCCAGTTTGAGTGCCTCTTCGCTTACACCATCTATGAGGATAAGACTGAAACAAATAAAGAATTGTGTTTTCCTAGTGTCTTGTAGCCTCTTGATAAAAAGTACAGATGTCTCATTACCGTTACCCAAAACTCTACTAGACATGTCATGGTACTACAAGATCGATAAACCTAGGGCTCTTATACCAACTTTATCATGACCCAAATAGCTGTGAGTGGTACCCACACTAAGCCTTGGTGGGAGAACCATCTAACCCAAGCCTTTAACCTATTCAATTAATCAATTAAGAAAGAATATAAATAAATCTCCATATAAATAATAAATATTTCAAAACTAAATAATAAAGGTGGAAAATACTATATCTTACATCCCCAGAATCCAAAAGTCACCGTACAAGGACGCTAACAAACCAGCCTATAAGTCTCTCAAAAATCACTAAAAGATAAACATCACTGTCTGAAAGAAAGAAAATATAAACTATGAAGATTCGTGGAAGCCGGAGATGCAAGTATCTCACCCTCAAATTGAATCAACTAGTACAACTAGAGATGAGGTCACATCTGAGTCTCTGAAACATTGTCTGAACTCAACAAAAGAAGAGCACAGGGTAATATCAGTACAAAACACTATGTACTAGTAGGAATCATTGACTTACCTAACTTAATAACAAGTATAAATCATAAATCAAATAACAGGTATATAGGAGCTTCAACACATAGCAAGTAGTTTACTCAACAAAATAATCATTCAAATCAGGCTAAGCAATGTCAGTAAAAAAGTCATGTACGCCACCAACAATTGTCATAAACAATAATGAATTCACAACCTCAGTAATCTCATTACAACATGGATCTATGTCTATCTCAATTTCACATTTGTATTTCTTTTACTTTCATTTTCATCTCTATATATCATACTAACTCTCACCTCAAACACTAATTTGTACACACATGGTAAGGGACTTATTTTGGCCCTACTAGTCATGGCCTACAGGAGATGCACCAGGATCCATGTACCATACCGGCGAGTACCCGATCCATAATATTAATAATAACAATATTGTAGCAGCGTCATACCCAATCCATCAACTAATATCATACCTGTGTGGTACCCAATCTATAATAATTATATTAGTTATATTTCCACTTTTACATTCTCTTAGGATATATCTCTAGTGCACCCAATTTTATAGTACTCCTCATAATCAAATCTCAAATTAAACAGTTTTTCAATCAATAGCTTGTCCATTCAAGCATTAGAAAAACAATAATCATCAACCACAAGTATGTCTGAAGACCAATCAACATGTCATTTAATATAGAAGTAGACAAGAACCTAAATTAATTTTGAAGTAGACAAGAACCTAGATTAAGTCTAAACTCCATTTAAAAAATAGCCTACCTCAACTGAACAACCCAAAAGCCAAGCTAATTCACAAGAGATTTACCCTTCCTCAACGCTTCATAATACTCGAAGTCTAAAACAATCACACTGCAAGAGTAATTAATCATTTAATCCTCAATTAAAGGTTTGTGGATTTAACCCCACTAGTTCTAACCTTTTTTTTAGCCTATGGCTTTAACTAAGGATTTTTCAACCATCAAATCACCTTTTATTCCAATCATTTATGTTTAATAGCAATAATTATATGCGAAAGTGTTAATTAACAGCCTATAATCAGTTCTAGATTACATCTACCCATAGGCTTTTTACATAATTTCATGAACCTAGGGTTCTTTACCCACAATTATATCCTAACAATTTCTCTAATTATTCTAGGGTAATGGAAGATTACAGTGTAAAAGATGGATAGAAATCACTTACCTCAACAAGGAAATCACCTAGCCTTGTAGGAAATTGCCCCTTAGTAGTCTAGACTAGAATTTTTGAGTTTATGAAATAAATCTCAAAGAAAACTGCCTTAAATAGGATTTAATCTGCATGCTATCTGTTGCAATAGCCACTCTCTTGCTATAGCAGTCCCATTGTAGTGGAAAAGGGGCTCGCTACTATAGCCCTTAGCTATATTGCCACTACCACTATGGCAGAATGACCACCGCTATGACAGTCTCTTTGTAGCAGGAATCCTACCACTGCAATGCTCCTTAAATAGAAACTCATAAAGGAATTGAATCTACCCTTATTTCATAACACAATCATCAACTTAGTATATTACATAGTTATCTTAACTCAGCAACCTTTATCTTGAAGTTTTACAAATCTATTTACCATCCCAAAACTTCCTATAGGAAACTGTACCACTTGATCATCCCCTAACGAACACAACACCACCAAATATTACATCATGAATCACAAATTATTACTAAAGCACACAACACCAAAATTTTATCATAAACCACCCTACCTTGAGATTTTATCAACTCTCTTACTAGGGGAAATTCTAGCAGGGTATTTATGCCCTAAAATACACTATAACAATGGAAAGAATCATTACAAAAGTAATTTACTATATCAGTTTCAGCTATTTCTAGATTCATAATTGGGTAAGCATGGTTTTATTATATTTATCTCTTTTATTTATATTTATATTTAGTACTTTATGATACCTGCTTAATTATATTTTATCTTACATACTCAGTACATTATTTCATATTGATGATCCAAGCCTCAAGGCACTGCACTCATACCTGCAGGTCCTGACATATAGGTGGATAGTACTCCTTAGTAGGACTATTGAGTTCCAGCAAACTGGATAGCTCCACTTCTTTTAAAGTTTCAAGATTCAGAGGTTTGTCAATCTTTTGCTATAGATAGGTGATGGGTAGGTTTTCATATTGATGATCCAAGCCTCAAGGCGCTGCACTCATACCTGCAGGTCCTGACATTTAGGTGGATAGTACTCCTTAGTAGGACTATTGAGTTCCAGCAGACTGGACAGCTCCACTTCTTTTAAAGTTTCAAAACTCAGAGGTTTGTCAGTCTTTTGCTATAGATAGGTGATGGGTAGGTTGGGGTATTGTCTCGACCAAGCATATAACTCTTAGATATTTACAGACACAAGCTTGTGTAGTTGTAGATTGGAGGACTTATTGGCCTTTGTATACGTATCAGCTTTTGGGATCCTAGATACTATAATGTCCTTGATGTATGCATAGCTTTCTATAATTATAGACAGGATAGTGGTCTTGTCGGCCCATATATAGACTTGTATTCTTTGTTATTTGCTATTGGGATTAGCTAAGTTTATTTCAAGCTATTTTATAGGAGTCTTGTCAATTAAAGACATTTTTAAATCGATATATACTTATTTATTTCATTGATTTAGTGGCTGGTATTATGTTAGTAGCATAGTTGTCCAGCAAGGGTTGGCTCAAGTCTAAGTTGGCATCAGATGTCAGTTGCATCCCTAAGTTGGGGTATGACAAACATGGTATTAGAGCAATATTGTATCCTAAGAAGTATGCAAGTTATGTCTAGTAGGGTATTGTTTATAGATGTGTTGTGCACCACACTTATAATTAGGGGGTAACAGGGCATTTACGATTAGCTACTATTCTTTCATCTTTTATATTGTGCTAAAGAGTTGAATCTGAATAGTTGATTTATCTAAATTGTGCGAGAGAGTTTCATGGTCGTTAGACCTCGACAAATCATGCAAATTTAGAAGCAGTCAGCTTTTATTTGAAGTGTTATAGCATCTTCTAAGAAGTGTTATTATATCTGATGTACATTCCAATTTTAAATAATATTATGTGTCGTGAATGGCCGTATGAGGCCTGATGAGATACTACTATCTGTTAGTCACCATTTGAGGCATATAGTATGAGTTTTGGTTATTTGGCAGGTGTGGGATAGTCCAATAGAGAGAGCAGACTCTATCAAAGTTCAAATGATTTCTGGGATAGTCCAATTTAGAGAGGAAACTCTACCAAAATTCAAATGATTTCTACATTTAATCGTGTATGTTATCCATATTCGAGGATAAATGTTCCTAATGGAAAAAGAATGTAACACCCCATCAATTTGAGGTCATCTATTTTTCCCTTGTCATGGGCTTATAAGCCTAATTCGAGAGTTTCATGTTGTCCTTAGGCAATGTCAAAGAATTAGTATGAATTGGGAGATTAGGTTGGTAATGGAAAATAATACAAGGAATGCTTATATAAAGTCACTTGAAGTGTTAGACTAAAGTTAGAGGCCAGGGAGGGGTTTGAAACAAAAGTTCAAGTTGAAATTTTATTACACCAAAATATTTCAAATAACCTCGTTTGTGGCCGAAATTGGGATGAACATATCTCCCAATCTATAAAGATTTAGAGGACCTAATACCTATCAAATTAGAGGTCCTTGAGTCTAGTTTGAAGCAAGACATACTTCTCATTAATACAAATTTAAGGTAAAAATATGTGCACCTTTTGCTAGGAATTTATATAATACCTGAAGGCATACGTGATATAGACCCTACATAAGAGAAGGGATAAGTGAAGATATGAGGTTGCCACACGTCTTGCACATGGAATTGGGATAATGAATCATGTATAATTGTTGGTCTACAATAAATAACTCATTCAAGGTGTCCACTAATTAATTAGTAATCACAGTATGAGCTCAATATCTTTAAGGCGGTCAAATTCCCCACTTTTAAAATGTATGATAGCTATATTCATGATCCAGCAACATTTTATCCATTTTTGTCTTCTGATAGCATATTTATTACTACTACACTATATATACACAATATATTTTCACACACAAGGGTTAAGCATAGGGGAATCCAAATTGTATAGAACAGTAATATCAAAAGAGGAGAACTAAATTATGTTAATCATGTTGCTGAGACTGTATTCAAGATTAAACATCAAAATGGTAGGGATTATATTATTGTAATTTTTCTAGACAAAAATCAAGATAAATATTTGCATTGACGAACGTTGACGGCAAGATGTAAGAGGGAATGTCCCAAAATAAGGTATGTTAAGTCTATTCTTGTTCTTTTTGATATGATTCTAAAGTTCAATAATTTCTAATCTAGTGCGCTATCAAATTATGTCTCGTAAAGCTTCTAGGTTATGTTATTATGATCTATCTTGAAATATTTATCCCATGTTGAGAACTCATACTTTATTACCATTGATGTCGTACCTAATCAGAAAGTAAAGAAATGAATAATCTTTAGTCATATGGATAGTTCAGATGAGATCAAAGGCTATAATCAAGGATATATAGGGGCATAGAGATAAAGTAAGTTCTATGTGAGTGTTAATAATATCATAAGCTATAAAGTTAGTAACTATCCTAAGGAAGTAGGTATTACGATGAGAGTTATTTGGGCAACCCAAAGTAAGTAGGTATAGCAGTTTACCTTGTTTTAATTGGTACAGGTGCATGAGTGGAGGTTGGATAGGCTTCTTGAGATCAATGGAAAGGTATGTTAAGTTCATCCTTCTTCTTGGCATGTTTTTTTATAGCCTAAAGTGTGATAAGTCTAGCTTACTACCGATGAATGACTTGTAGTCATAGTTCTTCATGTTAGCTATTTGGGTACATTACTGCATCCTTGATAGAACTCTTACTCCATTTTTAGTGATTGAGCTTTAGATATGACTTTGACTTCCTTATAAGTCGCATATAATATATGCCCATTTATCATTTTGAGTATTAAGCTCCATTGTTTCCTAATTAACTCTTACTGTGAGATTTATAATATGATTTATGATTTACAATGATGAGTGACACACTTTTCAAGGCATTCACATGCACATCCATGAAGAAAATTAAAACTTCAAATTTAAAAACATAAGAGTTGATCAAAGTCAACATTTGGAATAAATGAACTTAGATTTGAGGTTTGAAAGTTCCCATAGGTTAATATGTTGATTTTGGAATAGAACAATAGTTGACAGGTCTTGAGGGGTTCATGAGTTATGTTTCATACTACTTAAATTAATAATCATGAGTTGTAACACCCCAAAAGTTCCTAAGACTCCATTTCAGGCTTAGCTTAAAAAACTACTCATCTTCACAGAAAATTCTTCACAGAACGACTCAGGCAATGAGTCATTGTCAAAGCCAACAACTAGTTGGTGAGCCACCCTGAGTGTTATCCAAAAATTCCTAAAGATTGGAATTTCTCCAAGTGGTAAGCAATGGAGGCCACAAGTCGTGGCTCCACCTTCAAGTTATCGTGTGACTGGTAGGGTGCCTATTCAGTCCAGCAATTATTTAAAAATAGTTTATTCTGAAATTCCATGACATGTAAAGTACCAAGAACCATTACAGAAGCATGAAATAAGAATTAGATGAGATTTAAGATCATAAGGAGTCCCTAACCCAAAGTTGAGTTGAAAACTCCTTTTCCGGCTAAGTTTTAGTGTAAGATTCTTGTTGGATCAACTTCAGACGACAATTTCTCCTAGTATATGAAGATTTAGATGTCCTAATACACACAAAATTAAATGTATTTGAATTATATTTAAAAATTCACCAACTATTTGTAAATCCAATATTAGAGAAAAAGGTTATATCCATTTTAGTGAAGCACTGTCAAAGTTGTCAGTGGCTACAACTCAAACCCTATAGGTCATTGGGTGACCCTATGGGTCATACCCTAACTTGTAGTAATGGTATAGGGAAGTGAAAAATGAATTCCAAACAATAACTCAGGCTACGACTTGTCCTCAGACCCTATGGATTATCACTAGAGTCGTCGGGACCGGCACCAGCAACTTTTCAAACATTTTTAAAAGGGTTGTTTGGTCTTTTCCACTCTTTTAAAAGCAAAACTACATTGTTTCAGCAATATAAATAGGGATAAGTTGATTTAACTACACAAAATCCCTCATTCCCTCAAAATCAATACAAATTTGAGAAACATGCAATTTATTCCTCTCCAAAGCAAGAAAGCTAGGGTTCATAAATTTTCAAGCTTCAAGACCATGGTTTTCATTTTTAGATATGTGGGATTTCATCAATGGGTATCCTTTAACCTATTGAGTCCATAATTTAACCCAAATCCTTTAATTAATTCATTCTTCATATCATAGGGTTTCCATGAAAAGCATGAATTCCCTTACGTTTCAGTTTCTCATTATGATTAAGCCATGAATACATGTTTTCCCATGAATTACATTATCTTTACATATTTATAATTATGAACCCTCAATAAATTGATAATTTCATGGTTTTGTACTTATGGTATGTAATTTCATATTCCATTCAAAATATAAAAACTATTATGAACAGTTGTTTTCTTCAGAGATGGCGGGTTATGAACACCCGATAACTTAGTTTCACATGCATTGATAGTTGAATATTAAGTCCTTGGTTTCACATGTTTTAGGCTGCTTTCAGATAAGTTTTTATCATTTTAGTTTAAGACTTCAATAGTATTGAGCTTATCAGTTTATCAATATAATTCAGTTGTGAGTAGTACTTAACACCGAGCGGACGCATGGATGAAGTCTCACCCATCAGTTAGACTGATACCTTTAGTAAAAGTCTCGAAGTCCTAGAACTACGGTGTCACCATAGGTTTTAAAGGGTCACCCATCAGACCAGGCTTGATACTTTAGTCCTTTTGGACAATAGTTTAGGAGATACATGTCAATTAGTGTTCATACCCTTGGCAAGGTACAAAGCACCTGTCACGCCCCAAATCCCATTGAGGCGGACTGGCACCCGAAGCCGACGAGGCCCGAGAGAACCAATCTTTTCTTATGTCTATTCATATGCATGTCACTCAATAAGCAGTACCATCACATAGAGATATAAGATGTTAATAGAGAAAGTCATGGAAACATGTGATATATATATATATATATATATATATATATACATATATATATATATATATATGAAACTTGGTCGGTAGGGCCATCAAGTGAAACTGGACATACATCTCTTACATTCCTCATTCCACATATGTCTACAAAGCCTCTACAGATACATAACCATAACCAACCTAGAGTCGGGACAACACCCCGCTCTATACACAACATTGACAATGCCAAAACAAATGTACATATGAACTCAGAAAAGCCCCAAACAAACTGGAGCTCACCAATAATCTGTGGATATCTTGTAGCCTACTGAGGAGGTCTACTAACACCTGTGCCTGCAGCAAGTAAGGTAAGTCCCCCAAAAGGGGTCAGTACGAAGAAAGTACTGAGTATGTAAGGCTATAAGAAACTGCATTGGTTTCATTGATTTCCTCATTTTGTGTCTTATTATCTATCTTTATATCTATCCTTTACATTCCACATTTTTATATCTTTTATCGTTTCCTCGTGTTTTCGTGATTTCCATACTTTATCCCCCGTCTCGTAGTTTGTACCCTATCATTTGGTATCAAAGCCGAGCTTGAATTCGTTCCCACAAATTCAATCTTGGGTGTGTTGTCCAAAGGGAAATCGAAAATCAAAAAAAAAAAATCTGAAATTTCATTTTTTGGGAATTTCCCAAAATATATTTTTATGTTTTTGAGTGTTCTTGAAGTTCCAACACTAGATTTGTTTTCTCTAGTGTTATTTGAGTCAGAATCTTGAGCTTTGGATGTGTTGTGGGTGAAGAGTTGAAGAAATCTATTTGTTGCTGTTATTGTGGTTGAAGAAAAATAGAAAAGTGGTTTTTAGATCTTGTTATCTTGGCGTGGATCTGAAGGATAAGAATTGTTGAAAAGTGTTCCTCACGTCGAAGGGAACCCAGATCTGATTCGTCGAATTCCGAGATCGTTTGATTGAGGTCCAATTTTTGGTATTCTTGTTGTTCATGGAGATATTAATATCTTCAAGAGAAGAAGATATAAAAAGGGTGTGTTTGATCTTTGCAAGAGCAATAATCCAAGAGAGAGAGTGAAAGGGGCCCACAAAACAAGAAAAATCGAAGTTTCCAGCGAACTGGCAGGGGCATCTGCGCCCACCACCTGCGCACGCAGGTGGGCACTTGCGGCCGCATGTGGCAGCGCAGGTGACATTTTGAGCAAGTTGTTTGTCACCTGCGTTCAGGCATCTGCGTGGGCAGGTCATGACCTGCGTCCACACCTCCCCCTGACGCACCTCAAAGGTTCAAAATCCAATTTTTCTCAAGCTCCATTATCTTAGTTTCGTTTCTTGATTCTTTAATTCATTTCTTGATTCCTAAACTAGTTATCAACGGGTAATCTTCCTTACTTAGTTGATTGATTAGTCGTAGAGTCCGTTCTTTCTTAGTCCATTTTCTTTGTGCTTTTCTAGTTTAGCTTCGTAGTTAACTTCTTGTTTCAAGTCCTTTTGATTATAATCGAGTCGTCCTTATTTCTTTAAACAAGAATCTATTTTGGCCGAGAGTAGCAATCGACACCTTGTGTACTACTGAAGTATAGGTAATCTTCAACACTAGCCGCTCCAATTGTGAGGCAATTAAAGGTGTGAAAAACACGAGTGATTGTGAGCTCATTTTTGCTAACGGTAACGTTGTTGATTGTCTTTGTTGAGTGTCTTAATTGCTAGGAACAAATGGCTTCAGAGAAAGAAACTCAAATTCCCATGAGTAGTGACATATTGAAATCTATATGGGAAAAGATTGAGTACATGAACCATACAATGGGAGCGATGGAAGGTCGTTTAGGCTCCATGGTTGGTATCATGTCAAGCATGGTTTGTGAAATGACGAACCTAGAGGAGTCCTTAGATTCCATGGATCCTACCTTCCAAACCAACTCACAAGAATCACCAAGTGAACTAGTCCAAAGTTCCCCAACCCAAAAATGTAATTTGGTGATCTTGGAAAGGGATGGTAAGCCAAGTAGTTGCTTGAAAGATGCGGGCAAGGAACACTTAATTGTGGGACTTGTCAACACACAGTCCTTGCTACCTACTAATCATGATACTAGCATTGTACCTAGTATCACCCCTTCTCTTGTGCAGGTTCATGAACTTCCAACGGAGGATCCAAGGAGAGTTCCTTGCGATCATATGCTTGAAGACCTAACAGAGTTGTTAGCTAATCATTCCAACGCCGGGAAGAGTGAAGAGGACTTCCCAAAGCAGCAAATGAGTTCCCACATTGAGCACCAAGGTAAATACCATACTTTGTATGAGCTACAAGGTAACAACGCTAACCCTTGCACTCCTCTAAACTTAAAATATCTTGATGTGGCTACTATCCAGGTGAGTGTAATTGTTGGCTTGTCCAATGTAGAGTCTCATGAGTCTTCCCTTTGTGATACTCTTGGCTACTAGCCACATCAAGATGTCCGTAACTTGTATATTTCCACGTGATACTCTTGGCTACTTCTTCACACGTGAGATTTTTCCTAACTTGTATATGTCCACTGGGAGCAACACGGGATAATCCCCTATACACTTTCCAAAGCAGTGAATATAAAATACTGAATGGACTGTGAAGAGTTCTTGGACTAGTGCTAATAGATACACACTTTGCCCAAATCTTTGGACAATTTCCCTTCTTCTAATGTCAGCATATGATTTATCCCGACTGTGGGTCATTTGTAGCTGCTGTTATATCATCTTCACTTTCTCTATAGTTTGATGAACAAAATCTGACCCGAGCAAAGTAAATTTCATCAGTTGTAACCCATCCAAGTGATGATCTATATTTTTCTTTCATATAAAGCTTCGTAAGGTGCCTTTTGATACTTTTATTGTAAGTAATTTCAATAAACGATAGATGTTCATCCCAACTACCTTTAAAGTCCAAGGTACATCTCGTGGCATATTTTCAAGTATTCATATAATATGTTCTGTTTGTCCAACCATCTGAGGATGACAATTCGTACTTACATCCACCTGTGTACCCATGCTTTACTGACAAGACTTCCAACACTATGCAATAAAGTGAGCTCTCCTGTTTGATATAATAATGAGTGGAATCCCATGTAATTGTACTATCTCTTTTATACACAACTTTGCATTATGCTCAGCTGTATTGGTGGTCTTAACGGGTAGGAAATACGCTGACTCGATAAGCCTGTTAACTATTATCTATATGGAATCAACCTTCACAGTGTATGAGGCAACTCTGTGGTTAAATCCATGTTATTCATGTTCCACTTCCAACTGGAAGGGTAACACATTGCATAAAACATACAGATTTTTGGTGCCATACTGTTTATCGGTGACCGCTTGGACATTGAGCTATAAGGTCTATAATGCGCTTCTCATGTAACCTTACCAAGACATCTCTGCTAAACCATGTTACATTTTGGTTACTCCCGAGTAAATAAAATACCGTGAAGGATGTTCTTCTTGTCAAAATTCATTTTCTTAACTTATCTATACTCGGTACATACAATCTACATTGGCGTTAAAGTACTTCCCCTTGTGTTAGCTCAAATACCTATGTCGAACTTCGCTGTACATTTTTTGTTTCAATTGAACTAAAAATATGGCGTACATATTGCTTTGCCCTTATCTCAGATACCAATGAAAATTCTGCTACATCTGTCACTATAATTCTTTCACCTGAATTTTTATACAAGTAGTGGTGCCATCTGTTACAAGCAATTGTCACAACTGTTAACTCAAAATCATATGTGGGATAATTTCTCTTATGTGGACGCAATTGTCTTAAGGCATACGCTATCATATTGTCATGTTGTATGTATACACATCCCACACCAACTTTTAAAACATCACAATACACTGCAAACTATTTTGTACCTTTGGGAGGTACTAGTACAGGTGTAGGAGTCAATTTATCTTTCATCTCTTGCAAACTTTTCTCACATACATCATCCCGCTGAAACTTAGTTACATGTGTGTTAGCTTTGTTAAGGGTGTTGGACTGGAAGAAAAACTTTCCAACAAACTTTCTGTAATAGCCAACCAACCCAAGAAAAATACGAATCTCTGTAGGCATCGTAAGTTTTAGCCAATTTTTCATGGCTTCTATCTTTGGTATATCAACCTTTATTCATTTATCTGATACCATGTGACCCAAGAATGCTACAGATTTTAACTAAAATTCACACTTAGAGAACTTTGCATATCATTTATGATCACGAAGGATCTGTAACATTTGCCATAACTAGTTAGCATGGTTCCCTTAGGATCTTGAGTAAATCAAAATAACATCTGTAAACTTTGTCACGAACATGTCTCAACATTCTATTCATCAAATTATAAAAACTACTAGTGCATTCATTAGCCCAAATGACACACGAGGATTTCATAATAACCATACCGTGCTTGTAATGCTGTCTTGGGACTATCATCATCATTCCTTTGTCATTTCATCATCATTCATTTTTTTTCCACAATCCATGGAGTAGCATATGATAATATAGAATACGGGTCAATTAATGCATATACCTTATGTAAAAATATGAATGTTGTACCTGTGTCTACATCAGGAGCAGTCTCCGAATTCTGTTGATCCCGTAGGTCATGTCATACTACCTGCCCTTTGTGGTCACTCTCTCTTCATGTGTCCTGGCTTTTTACACCAAAAGCAAACATCCATGTCAAACCAGCATTCACCTGAATGAAACTTCCCGCAGTGCTGGCACATTTGACGAACAAATCCCGCTATCTGCGAACCCCGTATTCCACTACTCTGCCCAACCTGACTGCCTCTAGATCCTTGAAATGGAGGTGGATTACCCGTTGTAGGGTAGGAAAATGATAGTCTAGGTGGTCTAGGGAAAACCCAAGGCCTAAATCCTCCTTGGGACGCCATGAACTGTCCCATGGGTCTAGCCCGCTTTGACGGCCCTACCTCAGATTCTTGTGTCCTTCCCCTTTGCCTTTGATCCTCCATCTTTTGAGCGAAGGCTTGTATTCTGGCTATATCCATATCTTTATTTAACGCAGCAATAGTACAGTCCCTTACCAAGTATGGCTCCAATCTGTCTACATACCGATGAACTCTATCGTCCATAGTCGCTACCATATTAGGAGTGTATCTAGCTAACGAATTAAATCGAAGACTGTACTCCCTGACGCTCATATTTCCTTGACGAAGATTTGAAAACTGATCTGCACGAGCCTCGCGAACATCATATGGAAGATAATGATCAAGGAATGCCACCTTGAATTCCTCCCAACTAGCTGGATGTACACCGATACCGTGGATCATTTCCAATCTTCGTACCATAATATAGCCTCTCCTTTCAGTCTATATGCTACAAGCTACAGTGTTTCTACACCAGTCACATGCATAACATCTAGAGCCCTTTGAATTTGATCTATGAAATCTTGCGGGTCCTCATTAAGTTCTGATCCGGTAAATGTGGGAGGATTCAATTTCAGAAAATCCTGTGTCCACCGGCTAGCTACCCTAGCCGCACCATCATCACTTGTCATTTGACCAGCTCGTCCCTAAGTTTGTGCATCTACTATTTAAGTCAACATATGCACTGCATTTTTCAAATCCTGTAACTCCTGCTTCATAATATTAACAGGTGATTCTGGGGACTCAGTTTCAATTCCGTATTGACTAACTGGGTCAGGTGGTGATTTACTACTTCCTTCGCCGGCAAGCATGTCTACCTTCTTATCTTTATCCATACCTAGTCTTGTAATCGGCATTTTACTATATCAAAAAAAACCAATTACAATGGTCAGATATAATTCGACCTACCTCATTGTTCTATTGCACGATCTAGAATGAAGAAAAGAAACAACTCCTAAATGTCCCATAGCCTCCTACTTATAAATGTGGTGCACAACACATCCATAAGCAAGACTCTACTCAGACACGATTTTGTAGACACCCTAAGGACGACCTGCTCTGATACCACTTTAGTCACGCCCCAAATCCCATTGAGGGGGACTGGCACCCGAAGCCGACGAGGCCCGAGAGAACCAATCTTTTCTTATGTCTATTCATATGCATGTCACTCAATAAGCAGTACCATCACATAGATATATAAGATGTTAATAGTGGAATTCATGAAAACATGTGATATATATATATATATATATATATATATATAAAAAAAAATTCGTCGGTAGGGCCATCAAGTGAAACTGGACATACATCTCTTACATTCCTCATCCCACATATGTCTACAAAGCCTCTACAGATACATAACCATAACCAACCTAGAGTCGGGACAACACCCGGCTCTATACACTACATTGACAATGCCAAAACAAATGTACATATAAATTTGAAAAAGCCCCGAACCAACTGGAGCTCACCAACAATCTGTGGATATCTCGTAGCCTACTGAGGAGGTCTACTAACACCTGTGCCTGCAGCAAGTAAGGTAAGTCCCCCAAAAGGGGTTAGTACGAACAAAGTACTGAGTATGTAAGGCTATAAGAAACTGCAGGATATATAAGCACTTTACTGGAATCATAACAAGTGAGTAATCATTATTGATAATTCTCAGTTCTGTATATGTGGAGCCATGTACATTTCTTCTATTATTTTCATTACTTGATCATTCACTCGCATCATCATCATTCTTATAATAACCTTCATATTTATATATATTCACGCAAGGGATATAGTCTCATCTCTTTTACACTTATCTTCATTACTGTTCACTCAATTAGTTAGTGGTTCATAATACCTTATGGATCATCATCTTATAAGTAAGTATATAATACCGGGCCTCCACCATTAGTGGGCTATAATAAATAAATATATATTACCGGGCCTCCACCATTAGTGGGCTCTAATAAATAAGTATATAATATCGGGCCTCCACCTTTGGTGGGCTTTAATAAATAAGTATATAATACCGGACCTCCACCTTTGGTGGGCTATAATAAATAACATAGCATAATATTGGGATTGTTCCATCTGAACTTATACCCTTTAGATTGTGATCCATACTCAATGAAACATAAAGTAACCATGTGTGCATTACTTCTTTACAATCTTATTTCCTTTACATAGTTATGAGAGCGATACATTGATGATTGAAACATTATTGGGAATGAGTATATACATTACTTCATCCCTTACTTTCATAAGATTGATACCCTTACTTGTGAGAGATTAATACATTCACTTATGAGGGATTGATACTTTTAACGATTGCAACATTATTAAAACGTGGAACATAACATTATTGAGACTTTGGAACTATGTCCATAATTATGTAACTCATGAACAACAACGACTAATGAATGAGGGATATGTGACTTAAGAATGAATAGGTTCTCCTTACGTCGTCACTTTCCTTGAAACAGTTTCTTTTATTAGTAGTTACAACATTATAAGAGCTTAGGAATTTCAGTCCATGGATAAGAGACATATGAATGCCAATCGGTCAATGAATAGGAAACATGTGTATAGCAATATATATCAAACCTGAATGAGATACCTTAGCATATTTCGGAATAGGACAAGTGTAATGTCAATATGAATATTATGTGCTGCAGAAGGATACGGACAGAGTAACCTTACATACTTTTATCTTCCCAATATAAATACACAATCCAATATGTGAGCACAACAATTCCGCTCCTTCCTTACATTTCACTCTACATCACAAGTACATAACGGAACCAACATTAACCACCAACTACCTTACAAATGCATATGACAACAATGAGTTACATATTTGTCTTTAAAATGTCATTTCCTTCTCTACAATACCATTTACGGCATTGTCATACCAACAATACCCCAATCATGCCATACATTGACTACAACATTTTATACCAATAGTATTTCACAACAAGTTTCTCCTTTACACTTTCTCATTAACACCATATCACAATTAATCCACCAAGTCACCTTAATACACCTCATAACAACATATCGGCCAAAATCCCATAATTTATACTCATAGAAAAATAACAAGTTAAGGATCATAATCACACCATACATGTTTATATTTCATCCATACCATGCACTTTCATCAAAACCACTAGTAACCTTTCAAGATTAATACATAAAGATGACACATCTTTTAACAAAAACCAAAAGTGCCATGTCCAACACTCCCAAGCATAACCAACATGATCTACATAATCTCTCATGATTATAATATGTTAAAGTACAAGAATAATCACTTACCCAAGCTTGGAAGATGATGATCTTGTCTAAAGAGTGCCTTAGGGTTTGAAGAGCCAAAGAGAGTTATCTTGAAAATTCTAGAAAATGTTATGTGTGTCTATAGGAAATAAAATCTGATTTTTCCCCGTTTATATAGGCCTTGTATTCATGATTATCCAATATTACATGTGTGCTTACTTATTCAATGGAAGAATGGGTTTTTTAACCCATTGGGCCATGCATTTTGGCTCCATTTTGGGCCTCAAATTGGCCCATTAACACATATATTATCTTAGTCCACTAAAATCAATGTGTAATCCATCATTTATCTCATGTTTAAATAATTCTATAAATGTCTCGATAATATTCACTTACGAGATTCCCGTTCGTAGCCTCAATCGCAAAAATAGAAATTCTAGTCGCTCATGGCCTATTTGAACATAATTTGTTAAAAATACTTGTGACAAAGAATTAACCCCCAACTCGGATGCTAAACGCGCTTAAGAATATCCCTACTATGATGGAGTAATGATACCATGACTCAAAGATCTTATATACATCATAATAGTCGAAGAAATATTTTGGCAAAAACCACCCCGGCACGCTGTTTGGCATGCCCCAATGCTGCCTCTGGGCTGAAAATTTCAGCCCAGAGCGGCCTGGCGCGCCCCACTATTATTTTTTTAAATTTTTTTGTTCCTTCAACTTTTCTTTGCGGATTCGGTTAGATACTTCAAGTTCTAATCTTTAGCTTGCCTCTTGTCTTTAAGAACCTTCATTTAGGAGCCATTCAAGCATCATTTATTGCTCCTAAAATGTTTCAAAAAGTTTTAACTTCTCCTACAAGAGTCTAGTCATATCGACTAGTACGATATCAATTGTTTCATCCAAAACCAATGCAACACACGTACTTAGTGCTTGCGAAGCTAAGGTTTATAACTACACCTTAGGTCACCAATCAATCAAGTTAGGGTTGGGAATGTACGGGGTGTTACAGCACCCTTCCAGCTAGGGTTACAGGTTGGATTTTGTTTAGCTCAGATGGAGTATGTCGGTTAGCAGTAGCTCCCATAGTTCAGACTCAGATATTACATGACCTCATATTCAGTTAATTCAATATAGTATTGATCAGTTACATGTTTATTTACTTGGTTATTGCATCAGCTTACATTCCTTAGTTTGATTTTCAGTTTAGTCTTTTATGTTCAACATGTTTAGTTCTGTATAGAATAGTGCATATCTCACATGCTCAGTGCATTCAAAGTACTGACCGCTTACTTTCTTTGTGCTATATTATTTTATAATATAGGTTCAGAAGCCTAGCATCCATCTCATGGTTAATACATTTCATATCATCTCAGCAGCACAGTTTGGTGAGTCCTCATCTTTCGAGGATAAGACTTAAGTTTACTTTCTTTATTTCAGTCATTCAGTTTTCAATAAATTAGAGTTAGCTAGGGGCTTGTCCCAGCAACTCATCTTAAAAGAGGCTTTCAAATAGACAGACAGTAGTTTCCAGCTTTATGATTTTGTTCAGATGATTTTCATTTTAACTATTAAGTTTTGTTTTGGATTTTCTTATATCATTCAGATTTAGCTTCAGCTCAGTGAATATCTATTTTATACAGCATTCTTAGTGTCATGTCAGGCCATGGGTTAGCTGGGGTCACTTGTAACTTTAAGCACCATGTTATGACTAAGGGTAGTCTAGGGTTGTGAAATGAGTTAGCCAAGAGCAAATCTGTTTCTAAAGGACCTCATATTAATGTTTTGATTAATCAAAAAAGTTTATAGCATGTTTTAGGGGTGATTTGCATATTTGGATTGCATAACGATGGTTCCATATGAGTTTCAAGTATTATAACAGACTTCAGGAAGCACTAGATTCTTCTACTATTTGGTGCCAGTGATTTACCTTCGAGATTGTGGAAGGTCTCACAAATGCGAAGAGTTTATGAGAGGTTGCATTGCAACTGGAGTGTTTTTTGTGATTGTGTATAGATGGATATTGGTTGATGCATTTTCATGATCCGAGGCTATCCTCTAATCGTAACACGGTGCTTAGAGTCACAAGTGACCACAAGCGAACCCATGGCCTGGAATGACACTAAGACTACTGAAGTAAATGATGAAATACTGAGTGGAAGCTAAACTGAAATGACATATTAATAATAAAGACCAATGCCAACACTGAAATATCAAAACTATAAGCTGAATCTGATAATTTATCTATTTGTCTGTCTGAAAGCCTCTAAAGATAATGAGTTACTGGGACAAGTCCCCAACTAACTCTAAGTTTTGAATCTAAAATAAATATAAAAAAAATCAAATACTGATAACTAGCCATCAAATAATGAGGACTCACCAAAACATTGTTGCTAAAAAGATGTTGAGTCAAGCTAACCACAATCAAGATGTGGAACGTCCGAATCTATAGTATAAGATAATATAGCACAAAGGAAAGTATGCGGTCAGTACTTTGAATGTACTGAGCATGTGAGATATGTACTACACTCTATAATATGAACATGCTAAAAGTGACTAAAGTGATCATGGGACAAAAATCTGTAAAATGATGCAATAACCAAGTAATAAACATGTAACAATATAAGATGCTGAATAAATTAGATACAACGTCAAGAGAGGACTGAGACTAAACTGTGGGAGGTTTCTATAAGTGACATAGACCATATGATCAACATGGAATCTAATCTGTCACCCAAGTTGGGAGGGGTTCTATACCTTGCCAAAGGTATGAACCATGAATAGCATGAATTCACTTGTAAGCCCATTAAGGGAAAGGGAAACACTCTCAAGTGAGGGCCCCTTTAAACCTACTGTGGCACATAGTTTGGGACTTGGGTTATCTAAACCCGAGTCCTCTCAGTGCTAAATACTACTCCCAACTAAAAATAAACTGATATACTGAAATGCTCAACAATATTGATGTTTTGACACTGAAAAATAAGTGTTTTATCTGAAAGCATTTGAACTCATGAAAACCAAAGTACTGAGTATTCATTAACATATACATGAAATCCTAGGTCGTCGGGTGTTATAACCCATCATCTCTGAAGAATGAAACTAGTAATGGCAATTTTATCATCCGAACGTAATAATGAATTTCATAACTGAAGTCCATAAATCACAAATGAATTATACTTTGAGAGTTCATAACTATAGCATTCAAGAATATTGAAATTCACGATAAAAACATGGGTTCATGGCTTAGTTATAGCAAGGAACTAAACTATAAGGAAATTCATAATATTCATGGATCCTAGGCTCTGAGAGAGGAATTAAACTGAGGAATTGAGTTAACTTTGGGACTCAATGGGTGAAAGGAAACCCATTAATGAAATACCACATACCTAGAGGTGAAAGCCTTGGTGAAATATTTGAACTTAGAGCTTAAAATAAAAACCTAATTTGCCTAGGAGGAAAAAGAATCGCCTATTTTTCTCTGTTTGATGTTAAGTGTCGATTGAATTTGAGTAATGAGGGACTTAGGGTAATAGTAGGATTAATAACCAGCCTTGGAATATCTTAAAAGACATATTTTAGGGGTTTAAATATTAGGAAAACACTAAAATGCCATTCATAAAACATAATTAAAAATCTACAAAATTGTGACGTACGGACCATCCCACGATCATGGGACCCACTTACGATCATGGATGGTGCTCATGGGTTGTTGGCTGGATTGGAGGCTTCTCTGGACTCTATCAGATAAGGTATGGTATGACTCGTGGGACCCTCCCATGATCGTACCTTGGTCTGTAGTTGGAAGTCCAAGCTGAATCAACTTTAGGGACTAAGATTGTACCTACAATCGTGGGTTCTAACCAAGATCGTGGGATCCTTTCGTGGTTGGGAGTTATATTTATCAGCTTTCAGGTTTTTGGGGCTATTTCATATAGACAAAGGGATTGTACTGTCATACAATCTCACCAAGATCATACCTTGTTCGTGGGATCTCACTGCTGGACAGTGCTTAACTAAAATGGCCATAACTCTTAGCTGTGAAATCGGATTAACAAGAAATTGGATGCATTGAAAGAAGACCCAAAGTCCTTTTATTTGGTGAATATTGTGCTCAAAAATACCTCAGAATCTAGGAGTTATGCTCATTTGAAGTTGACTATAGAAAGATTTTTTGCAAGAAAACAATCAGTAAGGAAAGTTTCAACTTGGATATGAGCTAGGAGTTACTTGTGGCCTTAATATATATCTAAATCACTTCCCACTATACCAAAACATGAAATTTGATTCTACATGTACTTGAAGCATGTTTTTAATATTATCTTGGATTTTTGGGGTGGTAAAATATCTCCCTCTTGGGGTCATTCGTCCCCGAATGAGAACTAACTAAGCTGAAAAGTTAGGGAAAGAGCTGCAATCCCAACACTGAATTTATAAGAGCTGAATAATGACATGATAACTGAATCTATAACTAAAATATGGATTGAACTAAACTCATAAATGTAGGCTATAACACGATAATAACTGGGTGACATGAAACGCAAAGAATTAATGAAGGGGAAACTATTACCTCAAGATGGAACTAAATTTGAAGAGAAAAAATGGGGGTACTTGGTCATCATATCTGCCTCTGGTTCCCAAGTAGCTCCCTCAACTAGTTGATTCTGCCAAAGAACCTTTACTGAAGTGACTTTCTTGTTCCTCAACTTATGAACCTGACGGTCAAGGATCTCAACTGGGACATCCTCATAAGAAAGACTATCTTTCACACCAACACTCTCTAAAGGCACAACCGATGTGGGATTAAAAATGTATTTCCTTAACAAAGACACATGAAAAAATGGATGCACTGATGCTAAGTCTGCAAGAAACTCTAACTCATAGGCTACATTGCCAAAGTGACCCACAATATTATAAGGAGAAACATAGCGGGGACTGAGCTTCTCTTTCTTGATAAATCTCTTCACCCCTTTCATTGGTAAAACCTTCAAGTAAACCCAATCACCAATAACAAACTCAAGCTCCCTTCTACTTACATTTACACAGGACTTCTGACGACTTTAAGTTGTTTTCTATCTTTCTCTAATAAACTTAAATTTCTCCATAGCCTCATGAACCCAATCTAGCCCTATCAAGGTAGCTTCACCAACCTCAAACAAACTAATAGGAGATGTACACCTCCTACCATAAAGTGCTTCAAACAGGGCCATCTAAATACTGTAGTGATAGCTATTATTATAGGCAAACTCAATTAAAGGAAAATAATCATCCCAACTACCCTTGAAATCGATCACACACACTCTCAACATATCCTCTAAAGTCTGGATGGTCAACTCTACCTGACCATCTATCTGCAGATGAAAAGTCTTGCTGAGATGAACTTGGGTGCGAAGACCCTTCTGAAAAGTCTTCCAGAACTGAGAGGTAAACTGAGTACCCTTCTCTAAAATGATAGTCAAAGGGACACCATGCAATTTTACCAACACACTAAAGTAGAGTCTAGCAAAATCTTCAACTGAATATGAAGTGTTAACTGGTAAGAAATAAGCTGACTTAGTCATTTGGTCCATAATAACCCAAATAGAATCATGCTCTCGGCGAGTACGAGGCAACCCTATAATGAAGTCCATATTCACCACTTCCCACTTCTAAGTAGGAATACTGATATCCTAAATGATACCACCAGATCTTTGGTGCTCAACCTTAACCTGTTGGTAATTTGGACACTTAGCCATAAATTCTGCGATATCCTTATTCATGTTATTCTACCAATAGACTTTCTGTAGATCACGGTACATCTTAATGGCTCCTAGATGAATAGAATACTGAGAACTATGAGTTTTTGTTATCATTCGTTGTCTCAAGTCATCCATATCTGGAACACATAGTCTGCCCTGACAATGAAGAACACCATCTCCTTCTCGGGAGAAAACCTCAATCTTTTGACTCTAGACACTTCTTTCAACTTAAGCAAAATAGGATCACTATCTTACTTTTCTTCCACCTCAGCTATCAACGAAGACTCTGAACTAAGATATTACCTTCAGCTGAATCAACCAACCAAACTCCCAATCTAGCAAGCCAGTGAACCTCGCTAACTAACTCTTTTTTCTTATCCTCTATATGAGCAACACTTCCCAAAGACAATCTACTAAGAGCGCCAACCACAACATTGGCTTTACATAGATGGTTCAAGACACTCATATTATAGTCCTTCAACAACTCAAGCCATATCCTCTTATGAAGATTTAGATCTTTCTGGATGAACATATACTGAAAGCTCTTGTGATCTGTGAATTCTACATGAACCCCATAAAGATAATTCATCCAAATCTTTAAGGCAAAAACTACTTTTACCAACTCAAGATCATAGGTCAGGTAATTCTTCTCATGAGGCTTGAGCTGTCTAGAGGCATATGTTATAACCTTGCCATGCTACATTAACACACAACCAAGGCCAATTCCAAAAGCATCATAATAAACCACAAACCCATTTGAACCTTCTGGCAGAGTCAAAAATAGAGTGGAGGTTAGTCAAGTCTTCAACTCCTGAAAACTCTTCTCACAAGTATCAGACCACTAAAACTTGACTTTTATCTGAGTTAATCTGAACATAGGGGAAGCAATAGAAGAAAATCCATCAACAAACCGACTGTAGTAACCAGCTAAACCCAAGAAACTCCTGATATTTGATGGAGAGATGTGTCTAGGGATCTAGGCCAATTCCTAACTGCTTTGGTATTTTGAGGATCAACCTGAATGCCCTCACCGAAAATGATATGACCAAGGAATGCTACTGATTTCAACCAGAATTCACATTTGTTAAACTTAGTGAATAACTAGCGATCTTTGAGAGTTTGCAAAACAACCCTCAAATGGTCTGCATGTTTATCCTCATTCTGAGAATAAACGAGGATGTCATCAATAAAGACAATAACGAACATATCCAAGTACTGCTTGAACACCCTATTCATCAAGTCTATAAAAGTTATTGTATCATTCATTAGTCCAAAAGACATAAAAACAAATTTGAAGAGACCATACTGAGTTCTGAAGGGTGTCTTCGAAATGTCACATTCTCTGACTCTAAGCTGATGATAGCCGGATCTGAGGTCTATCTTAGAAAAGCAATTGGCACCTTAAAGATGGTTGAACAAGTCATCAATCCTAGGAATGGGATACTTATTCTTGATTATGACTCTGTTCAACTGACGGTAGTTAATGCACATTCTGAGAGAACCATCTTTTTTACGCATGAAAAGAATTGTATCACCTCATAGAAAGATGTTGGGCCTGATGAAACCCTTGTCTAAAAGATATTTCAACTATTCTTTTAATTATTTAAGCTTGGTTGGAGCCATTCTGTAAGGTGGAATTGAAATAGGTTGGGTATCTAGAAGGAGATCTATTTTGAAGTCAATTTCCCCCTTGAGAGGAACTCCTAGTATATCTTTGGGAAACACCTCTGGGAATTCATTTACCACTGGAACTGACTCAAGATTTAGGGTTTCAGAATTTGAATCCTTAACCCAAACAAGATGATAGATGCACCCTTTGGAAATTATTTTTATAGCTTTAAGGTAAGAGACAAACTGACCTATAAGCAGTAAAGTACTACCCTTCTACTCTTATGACTGGCTCATTTTGGAAACTGAAACTGGACTACTCTATTTATACAATCAATTGAGGCATAGCAAAAGTGTAGCCAATCCATTCCAAGAATGATATCAAAATTTGTCATGTCTAACTCTACAAGATCAACTGAGGTGAATTTCTGAGAAACTATGACTGGGCAATTTCTATATACCCGTCTAACTACAACTAAATCACCGATTGGAGTAGATACTGAGAAGGGTTCTGAGAGGATTTTAAGACTGACACTAAAGTCTACTGCAATATAAAGAGTCACAAAAAAAAGTGTGGCTCCGGGATTTAATAATGCATGGACATCAATATGAAAAACTTGCAATGTACCGATGACTACATCAGGAGAACCCCCCTAATCCTATCAAGTATGAAGGGAATAGAACCTATTCTGACACTATCTGCTAGCTGTACTAGATAAGGCACCCTGCTGAGTCGGGCAACCGACTAGAGTTGCTAAAGAGGTAGACTCAGTGCGTCCATTGGTATCTCCTTTCTTTCCTAATAGACAGTCTCAAATTTTGTGACCTAGATTTCCTCAACCAAAACACCTATCTTTACCTATCAAGCATTCTCTGGGATGATTTTTCCACACTTCTTATAAGTTTGGAAAGTACGACCACTAGAAGCACTAGAATGAGACTTAGAGCCTAGCGCTCTACCTTTCTGATCTTACCTGGGACTGGGGAATGGAACACTGGCAGATAATGGTACTGAGGCTGAAGATCTCTGCTGAACTAAGAGTGATTACCACCACCCGACTTCTGCTGAGAATAATCAAATTTCCCTATTCTAGCTCTCTTATTCATATTCTCCCTCTCCCTTTTCTTAATTTTCTCCTACTCAATCTATTGGGATGAACCATCAACCTGGAGATATCCATCTGCTTGACCATCACAATTCTACACTACTTAACCACATCCTCAGAAACACCTGTCACGAACTTACTCATATAGGCCTTGGAATCAGCAACCATAGTCGGAGCATACTTAGAAAGTTGAGTAAACTTAAGAGAATACTCTTTCACACTCATGTTGCCCTGTTTCAAATTGATGAACTACAAGACCTTAGCCTCCTTTAACTCAAGTGGGAAGAACCTTTCCAGAAAAGAAGCAACAAACTCATCCCATTCTACTGGTCCTATATCTGTACCCTATCCTTCTTCCACTGCTTACACCAAGTGTGAGCCACTTCTTTCAATTGATACGCAGCCAAATCAGCACTCACAGCTGGAGTGCCACCCATGATCTCAATAACCTTCTGAATATCATCCAAAAACTCATGCAGATCTTCCTCGGCCTTAGAATCATAGAACTTAGGAGGATTTATCCGAGTGAAGTCCCAGACTCTAGTTACTGCTATGGTGCCAGTAGGATTGACCTGGGCAACAACCTGCTGATTAGCCTGAGTGTTCATGGCCTAAGCTAGCACCGTGAAAACAGCCCTAAACTTAGCATGAGAGACGTGTTCATTCAAGGGTCTACTAGAGATGGTGGTGCTTAGAGGTTTCTATTTCTATTTCTCCTTCCATTGGCTCTTCTGGGAGGTATTTTATGTAAACATATAGAGCAAAAGTTAGAAGAAGGTTTTAAACTCACACTCTATCACATGATATGAACATGAAAGAAGGGAAACTTTTCCTAAAACATTCATAGCCTCTCACTTATAAGTATTGTGTGCTTCACACCCATGAACAAGACTCTACTTAACGCGGCTTTCAAACACCCTAGGATACTGTAAACCTGATGCTCTGATACCAATTTTGTCACAACCCAAGACTACCACTATCACACCCCGAGTTCTAACGAGGCGAATTGGCACCCGTAGCCGATAAGGCCCGAGAGAACCAAGCTTTGCTTATATTCATTCATATGCATGCCATGAGAAACACCACTATCACATAAGAACATAAGAGGATAAGATCGAAAATCATGGACCACGTGATATATATATGTGAAACTTGGCCTTCAGGGCCATCAAGTCAAAGGGACATACATCTCTTTCTTTCACATTCATTTACATACCCACATAAGTCTACAAAAGCCTCTAACAGAAATACGTACACAACCAACCTACATTCCGAAAAAGTCTCCGCTTTACACAACATCTACAATACCAATACCAAAACCAATGTACAACTCGAACACGGAAAGCCCCAAACCAACTGGAGCTCACTAAAGATCAGTAGATGTCCTGCAGCTTACTGGGGAGGTCTACTAGTACCTGTGCCTGCAGCAAGTAAGGTATATCCCCCAAAAGGGGTCAGTACGAAGAATGTACTGAGTATGTAAGGCTGTATGAAAATTGTATAAGAACATGAGACTTTTAATGGAAAGAAACTACAAGGGAATGCCCAATACGGATAGCCATCAATCTCTCTCTCTCTATATATATATATATATATATATATATTTGGAACTGCACGTGTTACCTTCATTACTCTCTTCACTTTTTTACTTTTGTATCTCTTCTTACTTACTTGTCAATCGTTGATCATATACTGCCCGGGCCCAACTGATCAGTGGGAAATTAATAATATCGTCATGCAGGTGTTCATGCCACCCCATGAATACACCCATAATGTTGGGATAGTCATCATGCAGGTGTTTCTTTCACCCCATGGATATCATCATGCAAGTGTTTATTTCACCCCATGGATACACTCATAATATCTTACTTCATTCTTTAACTTTTATGAGATTGGTACCTTTACTTGTGAGAGGTTGTCATGCTCACTCATGAGAGATTAAAACCATCACTTATGAGATATTGATACGTTTGTTTGTGAGAGATTGAGCTATTGAAGCCATAACCTTATTGGAAGTTTTGAAACATAACATTATTGGGAATTTGGAACCATGCCCATAATTATGTAACACATGAGCAACAATGACCAAAGAATGAGGAACATGTGACTTAACAATAGATACAACCTGAATGAGATGCCTTTGGACATTTCGAAATGGAATAAGTTCCTAGTCCATATGAACAATATGCTGCAGAAGGATATAGATAGAATAACCTTATATAGATAGAATAACCTTACATACCTTGGCCTCTCTATATGAACACTCAATCCTATACGTGAATACAATAGCCCAGCTTCTTCTTTACGTCTTACTCTACAATACAAGTATATATCGGAGCTTACATTAGCAACTAGTTACTATACAAGCGTACAAAACGACAATGAGCTATATGACTGCCATATAACGTCATGTCACCCTTTTCAACACAATCCAATGTTTTACCACATCAACAATACTATAAAACACCACACATTGACCAATACATTATACATCAATAGCATTTCACACCATGTTTACCCTTTACGTCCCCTAACTATCATTCTGTCATATTTTATCCTTCATAACAACATATGAACAACCATACATACTTCATATAGTTCAACATGCCTCCATACGACACTTTAAAGTCATTAAAACGATATCATAAGTTGATAATTACATCCAAAAAGGGAATAGGGGCCTTCGGGGGTCGACTAGATGCAAAAACATACAAAAATGAACTTGGGGCTGACCTGCGAAGTCACCTGTGCCTGCAGGTGGCTTTTGGCAGATGCCAGAGGCACCTGCATTGGCATCTGCGGGGGCGGATGCCCATTTTGGTCTAAATTGGTTTCTTTTGGGTATTTTTATTCAATGAATGGTACATGATCACAACTAAACTTCTTTTGACATATTTTTGATCATTTGAGTGCCAACAATCAGCCACGGTCTCACAACACACATAAACGACACCCAAAACTACATTTCTCGGTCAATACGTCACCAAATCCAAAGCTATTTTCACAATAATAATCCCAATCATTATACGCAAGGATAAAACAAGGTAAGACTAAAATCACATCTCACATGAAAATATTGAATCCATCAAGTTCATTTCCTTCAAGACCACAAGTCCATGTTCAAGTTTACAAGACAAAACCATTCTCCGATTGTAAAAATAGACAGTTTTACACATAGCACACTGTCCAAGACTTTGCCAATACCACCAACATGATTTATAGACCATATTAAACATATCATATACTAAACCATGAGAAGAATACTTACCAAAATGTGACCTTGTCCCAAAAGAGATGAGAGCTTAGGGTTTGTGTGAGATGGGAAATGTTGTAGATAATTCTAGAAATGGCATGAGAGTTTCTTTGAATAAAAATCTGATTTTTAGCCCCTTTTATAGTCCCATGAAGTCTCATTCTTAGCCACATATTTCATGTTTACTTGGTCAATGGAAGAGCTATGCAAGAATGGGTCAAAATTCCCTTTTTGGGCCATGCCTTTCTCATGATTTTGGGCCTCATTTGGCCCAATGGCACAAGACTCATTAATGCCCACAAATTTAATGTATAATTCATCAAGTCTCTCATGTTCAAATAATTCCATAAATGTAAACGTAGTTGTATAGGTTTGAAAACATACGGGGTGTTACATTCTTCCCCCCTTAGAAACATTCGTCCTCGAATGTTGGTGATATGATTCACATTAAACAATTACAAGTCTAAGAGCATTCTTCATGTCATTATATAGATATATACTCAAAGCTTATAATACTTACTTGTCATTATTCCGGTCTTATATCGTGAGCTTGTTCTTCCCTTTGGAACAAATGAGGGTACTTGGATTTCATCATTTCTTCAGCTTCTCATGTGACCTCTTCTATTTGTTGATTTCTCCAAAGTACCTTTACAGATGCTACATCTTTATTCCTCAGCCTCTTCACTTGTCTATCCAGAATGGCAATAGGTATCTCTTCATAGGTAAGATCCTCTGTAACTTGGACGTCATTAATAGGAGTAAAACGAGTTGGATCCCCTATGCACTTTCGAAGCATCGAAACATGAAATAATGGATGAACTGTGGAGAGTTCTTGGGGTAGTGCCAACTCATACGTAACTTGCCCAAATCTTCTAATAATTTCATATGGGCCTATATAACGTGGACTCAATTTCCCTTTCTTTCCGAACTGCATTACCCTTTTCATCGGTGACACCTTTAAAAATACCCAATCACCTATGGAGAATTCAAGCCCTCTTCTTCTAACATCGGCATAGGACTTGTGTCGGCTCTAGGCCATTTGTAATCACTGTTGAATCACTTTAACTTTCTCCATAGCCTGATAAACAAGATCTGGCCCAAGTAAAGCAGTTTCACCTACTTCAAACCATCCGATTGGTGATCCACATTTTCTTCCATACAAAGCTTCATAAGGTGCCATCTTAATACTTGAATGATAGCTATTGTTGTAAGCAAATTCAATAAGAGGCAAATGGTCATCCCAACTGCCCTGAAAATCTAACGTGCATGCTCGTAGCATATCTTCAAGTGTTTGGATACTACTTCTGCTTGTCCATCAGTCTGAGGATGGAAAGCCATACTCAGATTCACCTGTGTACCCAAACTCTGCTGAAAAGATCTCCAAAAATGTGCAGTAAACTGAGCTCCCCTGTCTGATATAATAGAGATTGAAATACCATGAAACCGCACTATTTTTTTAACATACAATCTTGCATAATCCTCAGCTATGTAGGTGGTCTTGACCGGTAGGAAATGCGCTGACTTGGTAAGCCTGTCAACTATAACCCATATAGAATCAAATTTCCACAGTGTACGAGGCAAACCTGTGATGAAGTCCATATTAATCATATCCTATTTCCAGATTGGAAGATTGATACATTGCATGTAACCTCCTGGTTTCTGATGCTCTACCTTTACTTGTTGACAATTCAGACATTGACCGACAAATTCTGCAATATTCTTCTTCATATTTCCCCACCAATACACCTCTTTTAAATCATGTTACATTTTAGTAGCACCCGGATGAATAGAATAGCGCGAATGATGCGCCTCTGTCATAATTCGTCTCCTCGGTTCATCTACATCCGGTACACATAATCTACCTTGGCATTGAATCACCCCTTCTTGTGTAAGATCAAATGCCTTTGTCAAATTCTATTGTACATTTTCCTTTAGCTGCAATAACATAGGATCTGTAAACTGCTTCTCTTTCACTTCAGCTATCAACAAAGATTCAGCTGCATTTTGTACAATAACCCCTTCATCTGAGGATTCAAGAAGATGAACCCCCAAGCTGGCTAATTGATGTAGGTCTTTGATTATCTCTTTCTTTTTCGTCAGTTGGTCACTAATGACTCTTGTTGCCTTGCGGCTCAATGCATCAGCTACCACATTTGCTTTACCTAGATGATAGAGAATATCAATGTCATAGTCTTTTAAGAGCTCTAACCACCTTTGTTGCCTCAAGTTGAGTTCTTTCTGCTTAAAGATATATTGCAAACTTTTGTGATCAGTATAGATATCAACATGAACTCCATACAAATAATGACGCCATATCTTTAAAGCAAAAACCACCACTACTAATTCAAGATCATGTGTGGGATAGTTTTTCTCATGTGGCCGCAACTGTCGTGAGGCATATGCTATGACATTACCACGCTGCATACATACACATCCGAGGCCAACCCCGAAAGCATCACAATACACTACATAACCTTTGGTACCTTCAGGAAGTACTAAAATTGGTGTAGAGGTTAATTTATCTTTCAACTCTTGGAAGCTTTTCTCACACGTATCATTCCACTGGAATTTAACTGCCTTATGTGTAAGCTTCGTTAACGGTGCAGCAATGGAGGAAAAACCTTCCACAAATCTTCGGTAATAACCTGCCAATCCAAGAAAACTATGAATCTCTGTAGGTGTCGTAGGTCGTGGCCAATTTTTCACCGCTTCAATCTTTTGTGTATCAACTCGAATCCCTTCATCTGACATAATGTGACCCAAGAATGCGACTGATTTTAACCAAAACTCACACTTGGAGAACTTTGCATACAACTTACGCTCACAGAGAATCTGTAACACCTGCCGTAAGTGATTAGCATGGTCCTCTGGTGATCTTGAATAAACCAGGATGTCATCTATAAATACCGTCACGAACATGTCTAGAAATGGTTTAAACACCCTATTCATCAAATCCATGAACACTGCTGGTGCATTTGTTAGTCCAAATGACATAACTAAAAATTCATAATGGCCATACCGTGTTCGGAAGGCTATCTTGGGTACATCTTCTTCTGTAACTCTGACTTGATGGTAACCCGATCTCAAGTCAATCTTTGAAAAACACTTGTCTCCCTGTAACTGATCAAACAAATCATCAATTCGGGGGAGGGGATATTTGTTCTTGATCGTTACCTTATTCAATTGTCGATAGTCGATGCACATTCTCAACGTTCCATCTTTCTTCCGTACAAATAATACCGGTGCCCTCCACGGATACATACTCGGCTTGATAAAGTCCTTATCCAGTAAATCTTTTAATTTCTCCTTCAATTCACGCAATTTTACTGGAGCCATTCTATACGGAGGAATAGAGATTGGTTGAGTTCCTGGAATCACATCAATGCCAAACTCTACTTCCTATTCTGGGGGTAAGTCTGGAAGATCCTCTGGAAATACATCCAGAAACTCACTAACCACTGGAACCAACTGTGGAGTTAGTGGTTCCACTTCAGTATCTTTCACCCATACTAAATGACATATGTAACCCTTAGCAATCATTTTCCTGGCCTTCAGATAAGAAATAAATCTTTCTGTTGGTACCCCTACATCACCCTTCCATTCAAGAACATTCATTTGTGGAAAATGAAAATGTACCTTCTTGGCCCAGTAATCTACCGTGGCATAACAAGAAGCTAACCAATTCATTCCCATTATCACATCAAAATCCACCATGTCTAGTTCAATGAGATTGGCCAGTGTATCATGACCACACACAGTTACCACATAATTACGATATACTTGTCTTGCAACAATATATTCACCAATCGGTGTAGACACTTCAATTGACTTAGTTAATAATTCTGGTGCTTTTGCAAATTTTGCAGCAATCAATGGAGTAACATATGACAATGTAGAACCCAGGTCAATCAATGCATATACATTATATGAAAATATGGATAATGTACATGTGACGACATCAGGAGAAGCCTCTTAATTCTGTCAGTCCACTAAAGCAAAAGTACGATTCTGGACCCCACTCGTACTGGCTGTTCCTCTGGTACCTCTACCCCGACCAATAGATTGCATACCTCATCCTGAAGAAGGAACTGATGATGATGATGCAATGATTGATCCCGCAGGTCGCGCCACATTACCCAAACCTCTACGTGGGCAGTCTCTCATCATATGCCCCATCATACCACACCAATAACAACCATTCGGCCCCCGCCGGCATTCACCTGTATGAAATCGTCTACAATATTGACATAGCGGGAGAAAAGATCCCACTGTCTGTGAACCACGACTCCCGCTGCTTTGCCCAGCCTGATTAAAACCTCTGGACCCTCGAAATTGAGAGGAAGTGCCTACCGTGGAATAAGAAAATGAAGGCCTTGGCGGTCTATTAAAATTTTGAGGCCTGAACTCTGCTTGGGATGCCATAGACTGTCCCGTAGATCTAACTCTCTTCAACGGTCCTTTTTAAACCCTTGTGTTCTTCTTCATTGCCTCTGATCTTCCATTTTCTGCGCAAAAGCCTGTATTCTAGCTATATCCATATCTCGATTTAAAGCAGCAATAGTGCAGTCTCGTACCAAATATGGCTCCAATATATCCACATATCGATGTACTCTGTCTGTCATTGTGGATACCACATTTGGAGCATATCGAGCCAAGGAATTAAATTATAGACTGTATTCCCTGACACTCAGATTCCCTTGATGGAGATTTAAAAATTGATCCACACGAGCCTCTCGAATCTCATAAGGAAGGTAGTGATCAAGAAATGCCACCTTAAATTCATCCCACGTAGGTGGGTTTGCACCAATACCACGAGCTTTCTTCCAGTCTTCATACCACAATATCACCTCTCCTTTCAATCTATAAGCAGCAAGTTCAACTGTTTCTACCCCAATTACATGCATAAACTCCAGAGCCCTTTGGATTTGATCTGTAAAATCTTACGGGCCTTCATTTGGATCTGATCCAGTGAATGTGGGAGGATCTAGTTTCAAAAAATCATGCGTCCTTCGACTAGCTGCTCTCGCTGCACTATCATCACCGGTAATTGAACCACCTTGTCCCTGAACCTGTGCAGCAACTATTTGGGTCAACATTTGTACTGCATCCTTTAAGTCCTAATCCGTAGTATTTACTGGTGGCTCTATAGGTGCGCTCCTCCTACTCGACTCTTCTGGAACAGAGGGAGTGGAGGAAGCCCACGACACAAATTCATTCTCAGTATCGCCTTGATTAACTTGATCAGGTGGTGGTATACTGGTTCCTTCTCCAGCAATTCTATCTATCCTCTTACTTTTATCTCTACCTCTTCTTGTCATCGGCATTTTTCTATAATATACAAGAACAACAATATTGATAGTCAGAAACAATTCCACCTATAACTTCGGCTCTAATGCACAATCTAGAAATGAAGGAATGAAACAACTCCTAAATGTCCCATAGCCTCCTACTTATAAATGTGGTGCACAACACATCGATAAGTAAGACTCTACTCAGACACGGCTTTGTAGACACCCTGAGAACGACCTGCTCTGATACCACTTTTGTCACACCCCGAGTTCCAACGAGGAGGATTGGTACCCATAGCCGATAAGGCCCGAGAGAACCAAGCTTTACTTACATTCAGTTATATGCATGCCATGAGAAACACCACTATCATATAAGAACATAAGAGGCTAAGATCGGAAATCATGGAACACGTGATATATATAAATGTGAAACTTGGCCTTCAGGGCCATCAAGTCAAAGGGAAGTACATCTCTTTCTTTCACATTCATTTACATACCCACATACGTCTACCAAAGCCTCTAACAGAAATACGTACACGACCAACCTACATTCGGGACAAGTCCCCGCTTTACATAACATCTACAATACCAAAACCAATGTACAACTCAAACACGGAAAGCCCCAAACTAACTGGAGCTCACCAAAGATCAGTAGATGTCCTGCAGCTTACTGGGGAGGTATACTAGTACCTGTGCCTGCAGAAAGTAAGGTAAAATCCCCAAGAGGGGTCAGTACAAAGAATGTACTGAGTATGTAAGGCTGTATGAATACTGTATAAGAACATGAGACTTTTAATGGAAAGTAACTACAAGGGAATGCCCAATATGGATAGCCATCAATCTATATATATATATAATTGGAACTGCGCGTGTTACTTTCGTTACTCTCTTCACTTTTTTACTTTTGTATCTCTTCTTACTTACTTGTCAATCGTTGATCATATACTGCCCGGTCCCAACTGATCAGTGGGAATTAATAATATCGTCATGCAGGTATTCATGTCACCCAATGGATACACCCAAAATGTTGGGATAGTCATCATGCAGGTGTTTCTTTCACCCCATGGATACACTCATAATATCTTACTTCATTCTTTAACTTTTACGAGATTGGTACCTTTACTTATGAGAGGTTGTCACGCTCACTCATGAAAGATTAAAACCATCACTTATGAGAGATTGATACATTTGTTTGTGAGAGATTGACATATTGAAGCCATAACCTTATTGGAAGCTTTGAAACATATCATTATTGGGAATTTGGAACCATGCCATAATTATGTAACACATGAGCAACAACGACCAAAGAATGAGGAACATGTGACTTAACAATAGATATAACCTGAATGAGATGCCTTTGGACATTTCGAAATGGAATAAGTACATAGTCCATATGAACAATATGGTGCAGAAGGATATAGATAGAATAACCTTACATACCTTGGCCTCTCTATATGAACACTCAATCCTATAGGTGAATACAATAGCCTAGCTTCTTCCTTACGTCTTACTCTACAATACAAGTACATATCGGAGCTTACATTAGCAACTACTTACTATACAAGCGTACAAAACGACAATGAGCTATATGACTGTCGTATAACGTCATGTCACCCTTTTCAACACAATCCACTATGTTGCCATATCAACAATACTATAAAACACCACACATTGACCAATACATTATACATCAATAGCATTTCACACCACGTTTACCCTTTACGTCCCCTAACTATCATTCCGTCATATTTTCTCCTTCATAACAACATATGAACAACCATACATACTTCATATAGTCCAACATGCCTCCATACGACACTTTAAAGTCATTAAAACGATATAATAAGTTGATAATTACATCAAAAAAGGGAATAGGGACCTTCGGGGGTCGAATAGATGCGAAAACATACAAAAACAAACCTGGGTCTAACCTGCGAAGTCACCTGATCCTGCAGGTGGCTTTTGGCAGATGCCAGGGGCATCTGCGCCCGCAGGTGCCCTCGTCTGCGGGGGCGGATGCCCGTTTTGGTCTAAATTGGTTTCTTTTGGGTATTTTTATGCAATGAATGGTCCATGATCATAACTAAACTTCTTTTGACATATTTTTGATCATTTGAGTGCCAAAAATCATCCACGGTCTCACAACACACATAAACGACACCCAAAACTACATTTCTCGGTCAATACGTCACCAAATCCAAAGCTATTTTCACAATAATAATCCCAATCATTATACACAAGGATAAAACAAGGTAAGACTAAAATCACATCTCACATGAAAATATTGAATCCATCAAGTTCATTTCCTTCAAGACCACAAGTCCATGTTCAAGTTTACAAGACAAAACCATTCTCCGATTGTAAAAATAGACAGTTTTACACATAGCACACTGTCCAAGACTTTGCCAACACCACCAACATGATTTATAGACCATATTAAACATATCATATACTAAACCATGAGAAGAATACTTACCAAAATGTGACCTTGTCCCAAAAGAGATGAGAGCTTAGGGTTTGTGTGAGATTGGAAATGTTGTAGATAATTCTAGAAATGGCATGAGAGTTTCTTTGAATAAAAATCTGATTTTTAGCCCCTTTTATAGTCCCATGAAGTCTCATTCTTAGCCACATATTTCATGTTTACTTGGTCAATGGAAGAGTTATGCAAGAATGGGTCAAAATTCCCTTTTTGGGCCATGCCTTTCTCATGATTTTGGGCCTCATTTGGCCCAATGGCACAAGACTTATTAATGCCCACAAATTTAATGTATAATTCATCAAGTCTCTCATGTTCAAATAATTCCATAAATGTAAACGTAGTCGTATAGGTTTGAAAACATACGGGTGTTACAATCACCTTGTCGTAATATGGAGCTTAGAGTCAAAAATGACCCCAAGCTAACTTATGGCCTAGCATGACACTAAGAATACTGAAGTAAATGATGAAATACAGAGTGGAAGCTAAACTGAAATGATATTATAATAATGAAGACCAATGTCAACACTAAAATATCAAAATCATAAGTTGAATCTGATAATCTATCTATCTGTCTGTCTATCTGAAAGCCTCTAAAAAAGATGAGTTGCTAGGACAAGTCCCCAACTAACTCTAAGTTCTGAAACTAAAATAAAGATAAAAAATAAAATACTGATAACTAGTCCACAAATGATGAGGACTCACCAAAATGTTGTTGCTAAAGTGATGCTGAATCAAACAAACCGCGATCGGGATGCTAAACATCCAAATCTATATTATAAGACAATATAGCACAAAGGAAATTATACGGTTAGTACTTTAAATGTACTGAGTATGTGAGATATGCACTACACACTATAATATGAACATGTTGAATGTGACATGATAAACTAAACATGGGACTGAAATTTGTAAACTAATGCAATAACTAAGTAATAAACATGTAACAATTTAATAGCTGAATAAATTGGATACAAGGTCAAGCAAGGTCTGAGAATAAACTATGGAAGGTTTTTGTAACCAACATAGACCATGTGAGAAACATAAAATCCAACCTATAACCCAAATTGGGAGGGTGTTCTATACCTTGCCAAGGGTATGAACCATGATTGGCATGAATTCACTTGTGAGCTCATTAAGGTCAAGGGAGACACTCTCAACTAGAGAATACCCCTTTAACCTACGGTGGAACATAGTTTGGGACTTGGGTTATCTGAACTCGTGTCCTGTCGGTGCTAAGTACTACTCCCAATTGAAAGTAAATTAATATACTGAAATGCTCAACAATATTGATGTTTTGAAACTAAAAGATAAGTGTTTTATCTGAAAGCATTTTAACTCTTGAAAACTGAAGGACTGAGTATTCATTAACATATGCATGAAATCTTAGGTCATCATGTATTCATAACCCTCCATCTCTGAAGAATACAACTACTAATGGAAATTTTATAATCCGAACGTAATAATGAATTTCATAACTCAAATCCATAAATCACAAATGACCAATACTTTGAGAGTTCATAACTATAGAATTCAAGGATATTGAAATTCATGGGAAAAAACAAGGGTTCATGGCTTAGTTATAGCAAGGAACCGAACTATAAGGAAATTCATAATATTCATGGACCCTAGGCCTTGAGAAAGGAATTAAACTGAGGAAATAAGTTAACTTTGGGACTCAGTAGATGAACGGGAACCCATTGATAAAATCCCATCTACCTGGAGATGAAAACCTTGGTGAAATATTTGAACTTGGAGCTTAAAAAAAAGAACCCTAATTTGCCTTGGAGGAAGAAAAATTGCCTTTTTTCTCTATTTGATGCTAAGTGTCGATTAAATTTGAGTAATGAGGGACTTAGGGTAATATTAGGATTAATAACCATCCTTTGAATAGCTTAAATGACGTAGTTTATGGGTTTATATATTTGAAAAAGACTGAAATGCCATTCATAAAACATGATTAAAAATCTACAGAATTTGTGACGTACGGACCATCACACGATCATAGGACCCACCTATGATTGCGGGTGGTACTCATGGGTTGTTGGCTGGATTGGAGGATTCTCTGGACTCCATCAGATGAGCCATGGTACAACTCATGGGACCCTTCCATGATCGTACCTTAGTCCGTAGTTGGAAGTCTAAGCCAAATCAAATTTAGGGACCAAGATCGTACCTACGATAGTGGGTTCTAAGCAAGATCGTGGAATCCTTTCATGGTTGGGAGATATATTTGTCAACTTTCAGGTTTTTGGGGTTGTTTTATGCCGATGAAGGATTGTACGGTTGTACCTTACCAAGATCGTACCTTGGTTCGTAGGATTTCATAGCTGGACAGTGCTTCACTAAAATGGCCATAACTCTTAGTTCTGAAACTGGATTAATGAGCAATCAGATGAGCTGGAAAGAAGACTTAAAGACCTTTCATTTGGTAGGTCTTGAGGCACAAAAACGCCCGAGAATCTAGGAGTTATATTCATTTGAAATTGACTATAGAAAGACTCTTCATAATCGGTAAGAAAGGTTTCAACTTGGCTATGAGCTAGGCACTACTTGTGGCCTTAATATACATCTAAATCACTTATCACACAACCTAAACATGAAGTTTGGTTCTACATGTACTTGAAGCACGGTTCTAATCTTAGCTTGGATTTTCATGGTGTTACATGCATAGTGATCCTGAGGTGAGCTCCATAATTATGATGGTCTAATATTTGGTGGGCCCATGGTCTCTAAGGCTTGGGTCACTATCTGAAGGACCCATGATAGAATGCTTTTAAAAATTGAAATGAGGCCTGAAGACCTTCTTTATTAATCAGTAAAATGAAGTTGTACCAAGAAAATGGCTAGGACCAAAATAAAGACTCGACCCAACTCAAAAATGAAAAAAGTAAAAAAGGAAAGCTAAGTAAAAATATGAAAGCAAACAAAAGCAAAAACTAGACAGACACTTCAGAAAATGGAGCGACGAAGGTCTCTAAGCACATAATTCTGAAATCTTCATCGTTTCTATCGATTTCTTAATGAGTAGCTTTAGATCGCCAATAAAGTATGTCCGAGCAGAGTGATACATCCCGGATTCCCTCACAACCATTCACAAGAATTCAAGCTAAAGAACTTCAAGGAGCTTAAGTTATGTTAATGAAAAAGGGTCTGTAGGAGTGTGTTTTGATACCATCAAAAGGCTTCCAAGTGTTGAAGATTGAGCCAAGAATTCAAGAAGTGGGAAATTTCATTGAATTTAGAGGAAAAATAAAGAAGTTATGAGCATTTGAATATTGAAGCTTTTTCTTGTGTTCTTGAGCATCTTCATATTGTTCTTGAAGAAGAAAGTAGCAAAAGTACATTTTGATTCAAAAATTTTGAGGTCAAAGTTGGTAAAAGTGTTTGTAGGTCCATTTGTAAAAAAAAAAAATCCCATATCAGCAGAGCGTGTTGGACAGTTTCAGAGAGCTGAAATTGCAGGGTTTTGACACAGTTTTTTTTTGGGGTCCTAAAGTTTTTTGGTCCTAAAAATTTTTCTAAGTGTCCAAATTTCGTGATTCTTTTTTTGTTCTCTTTCTCTTTCGATTCCCCAACTATTTAACAAGTAATTAACATCTTTAATCACTTGTTAACTAGTTTTAAACGTCAAATCACTTCTTTGATTCATCAAATTAAGCAACACAAGTAACTCTTCTACTTTTGTGGCTTAGTTTTCTTTGAGTCTGATTTTTTTTTCGTACTAATTTCTTTCTTGTGCTTTTTTTTGTTTTTATTCATTGTTAATTTTCTTGATTCAAGATCTTTAGGTTTTATTGAGTCGCCCATTCTTCAATTAACAAAAATCCATTCTACCCTTAAGGTTGGTTTGTGACTCTTGGCAAGTGATTGATCGAATTGAATAGCAACTTTGGCCAGATCCTTGAATGGTAAAAGGCTAGAGTGTGTAAGATCATTTGAGTGGTGCTATCCAAGCAAAAAAGAGTGCAAATACGAGTGAAAGTGAGGACTTTTATTGCTAATCTTGTTTGCTCATTTTGTAGGTACTTGGAGTTAAAGTATATCGTCCATAGCTTCGCATCCATATGATGATGACATGGAAAATTATGTTTGTAGTGATAGAGGCTATGAGCATAATGATGACAGAGGTTATGGAGACTATGAAAATAGTCATGATCATGAGACATATGGAGATGAAAGCTACTACTTCGGGGGTGAATATGAGGAAAATGAAGCTCATAACTCTTATTGTAAAGATGGTGGAGTAAAAGAACCTTGTAGTGATTCTTATGGTGATAATGGTGAATATGAGGGCTCTCACACTACCTACTATAAGGATGAAGGTGACTTGAGGTATAATTCTTCTTCTCACTTACCTTATGAACCTTGTGATGAAGATTCCCATGAAAATGAAAGTGGTGACATAGATAGTGGATATTCATATGCTTTGTCTTATGGTACTTTTTATCCTAGTCGAAGTGGTGTGTGTGGTCATGTTGGTACTTCTAGAAATATAATGTCTTATGCTTCATATCCTAATGCCAATGTGTCTTGTTCTAAATATGCAAATGGTGTTGGAGGTAGGATGGAAGAATCTCTAAGTCTTGAAAGTAGAGAAAATTCAATGTTTCAAGATTGGGATGACCCAAAGAGGCGCATTCTTGAAATCAAAGTAAGTGTTTATGGTGATTCGGGATATGTGTTTTTACTTGATGATCATAGTTATACCAACTTCATTTCCCCATATATGGTTGAAAGGTTGGGAATACCTTGTGTGATGAGACAAAACCCTTATTTTGTTCAAAGAGATATTGGGTTGATAGATGTGCGAAGGTATTTTTTTCACTTGGCGAATATCAAGAGGAGGTTTGCTGTGATATGGTTCCCATAGAGACTTGTCACATGTGCTTGGGAAATCCTTGGTTTCAAAGGCATAGGGTCTCCTATGAGCAAGAGTGGTACAAATATGTCATGGACAAAAGGGGAAAGCCCCTCTTCCCACTTTCTCTTCGCCAAGAAACTTTGGACCCTTATTTCAAATTCTTCTACTATTATGAGAGACAAAATATTAAGAGAGTAAGAGAGTGCGAAGTGGTAACTCTAGAGTAAAAAAAGAGAGGATATGTGGAGTGAAGTGAGAAAGTTGCCACAAAACCAAGCTAACCTTCTTGATTGTTCTTCTTTTTGTAAGAATTCTTGTGTAGGTACAAGCATGGAAATTGAAGGAACACGAGTTCCCAACAAGGAGCCTACACTTGAGGATTTAAAGAATGTGCTACTTTATTGGACCGAGCGGATTGGCTTGCCTAAAGATATGAGAATTGAAGCTTCAGTTCAAGGTAAAGAAAATCCCTCTTGTGAGCCTCAAGGTACAATAGCTAAACTTGACACTTTTAAAATTTCAAATGAACAAAGTGTGAGTGATAGTATGTCTTTATGTGAACTTAATAATTCTTTGCCACATTGTGATAATGTAGATGTTGAGAGTGTTCATACATTAGTTGATCCTATTGATGACGAATTGATTCTTCTTGTGAGATCAATTTGTGTCCACCTATTGTTGACACTTGTGACGTGAATGATAGTACATTGTCATGTGATTCTTTGCCATGTTTTGATAATATGCTTGTTGAGAATGTGGATACACTAGTTGATCCTATTGATGACCGAATTGATTCTTCTAGTAAGATCAATTTGTGTCCACCTAGTGTTGATACACGTGTTTTGAATGATAGTTCATTATCAAGTGATATTGGTATTGATCAACTAGCTTTTGCGTGTGGTACACTACTTGAGGGATTTTGTAATGTTCTTATTAAGCATCAAGTTAGTGGTAATATTGATGAAGTTGATCAATTGAGTAGGAGTGACTCTTTGAGTATATGTTTTATTGAAGATCTTATTGTTTGTTTTGCTCATAGAGATCATGTGCTTGAAGGTGCTTCGAACAATGATAATTGTCATTTTGAGAGTGAAATTGCATGTTTTAATTCTTCTTCTTGGATTGATCATTCTCTCTTTAAGTATAATATCTTGTTAGAAAATGATGAGATCACTCCTAGTTAAGTGCCTAGTGGTGTGAACCTTGATAGTAGTATAGATCTTAAGGGCTATACTCTTTATGATAATCCTTTATGGTGTGGAGACATTCCTCCTAAGGATGGAAATCTCTTTTTGAAAGATGAGAGTACTCTTATCGGGAAGGATTGTGATGAGGAGGAAGGTAGTATTTTCTTTTCCACTACTCCTTCATCTTTGTGTGTCCCAATTTTTAATAGTATGATCAATGATTTTGAGTCTAATAGTGATATTACATATGAGGAAACCTTGGATGAAGTTGTTTTGCGAAACACCTTTCTTTAATATCTATTTGCATATGATGATACTCGTGTTTGTGTGGAGAGTATATCGTATGTTGATAGGAGTAACAATCGGGAAAATTGTTGTTTCTTTGACCCTATTTTATGTTATCTTTTTCCATTTGATCCTAGTGATAGTTGTCATTATGGCATAATGCTTGGTCGTAAAGGCACGCTTGGTATGAGTGAGGTTGTTGGCTTGCATGGTGATAAGTATAGTAGTAACATTTCTTTTCTCTTATGTGATTATTACTTGGTGTTATTACTTGATCTTATGGGCTTGAATGAGATAGGTTTGCCAACTTGTGTGGACTGTCATGTGTTACTTGACTTAAAGGGGGATTTGTTGACTTACATGTATGGTTTCTTAAACACCATGGTTCTTTTGATTCACCCTTTTGTCCATGTTTTCTATGTAGCCAAGTATCTCTTGTTTTGTTGGGTTATAAATCCTTTGTGGATCATTTTGATTCTTGGTTATATGTTAAATGTGTGCACCCTTGGCATAGTGATAAGAGTTGTTATTGCTAACACTAACCCTCCTGCCATGAGGATTTTGTTGTTGCTTATTTTCCCTATGGTTTTGCTAGGTTTGGATTTGAGGACAAAACCTTTTTAAGAAAAGGAGAATGATGCAAGTCGAGCTTTATCAATATCATGGAATGAAGAATTGAAGCTCAAGAATATGCTTAAGTGGAAGTACAGGAAGAAAGGTTAAAAAGGAAGAAAGAGGCTATGGATGCAAAAGTGGCTATTCTTGACATTCAAGCCTCATGCTAAAGAAGACCCTTATTTCATTAAGGATATTTTTGTAATTACTAGTATAGGCTATAAATAAGAGAGAATAGATCATTTTAGATATAGATTATTTTGATATGATATTTTGAAAGAGTGAAACTCTTGTGAGGTATGGCTAAGTGGGAGAGTATAGTGAAGCTTGTATTGAATCTTTCCTTAGAAATGGGGGTTTTGAGGGAGTTTAGACGCCCTCTTAGTTCACATAAAGATTAGGTGCATTGGATAGTAGATTTAGGGGTTTTGAATTCATATATTCAATAGTTCCTATCTCTTTTTCTATCTCTTTGTGTCTATCTCATTATCATCTATCTTTATTTCGCTTGTTACTTCGATTTGTTAGTTAAATCTTCTTTATTGTATTTTGGTTCATAGTATTTGGTATCAGAGCCGAGCTTAGAATCGTTCCCACTATTCTAGTCTTGGGTTTTTTATCTAGAAAATCACAAAAAAAGTACTATTCATATTTTGAGAGTTTTTTTGAAATTTTGGGTTTTTGATTTTTAGTCTAGTTTGTGTTTTCGATGCTAGAATATTGTTCTCTAGTGTCTACTGAGTTGATAGCTAAAAATTAAGCTTAATCCGACAAGGTTTGAGTGTTCTCCCTTATTGAAGCTTAAGGTTTGAAGAAAAGTGAAGTGAGTTTTAAAATCTAAAAAGTTTGGGTGCATTTTGAGCTTTAATATCACTTGGGTTGTGTTCGTGGGATCAAAGGGAGCTTGGGTTTCGAGTTTCATTGAATTCCAAGTTCATTTGCTTAAGGGTCAAAATTTGAATGTTCTTCATGTTCTTCAAGTCTTGTTGAAGAAGAACACTCAAAAATAAGGTTTTGATCCAAAAGAACCAAAGAAAAAGGAAGTGTACTTATTTGTGTCAAGGAACATTCCATTGAAAGTACAAAATCCCACAAGACTGATGTCCCGTAGACCCTGAAGGCCAAGGTGACGGTCAGTCACCAAGACCCAAGTTGGAGCACCTTCTGGTTAAGTTTTGACGGCCAACCTGATGGTCAGTCAACTTGAGAAAAGTTCCGTAAGCTCATTTTAGATTCCTAGTTTCATTTCTTTTGATTCTTAATCATCTTTTACTTGATTCTAACACTAATTAACAACTAGTAATCAACCTACTTAGTTGTGAATTAGTTCTTGAGTTCGTTTCTTTCTCTGTCCCACTTCTTTGAGTGCTTTTCTTTTTTCATTTTATGTGTAACTTCTTGGCTCAAGTTCGTATGTGATTTCTTTGAGTCTTTCAAACAAGTATCCATTCCGGACAAGAGTTGTGATCTACACCTCAACTACCTTCGGAGTATAAGCTAGCATTCAACATTTGTCGATCCAAGTGTGAGGCTTACAAAGGTGTGTAGAGTTATGAGGTTATTTCTTAACGCCAACTTGTTTGTTTTTTCTGTTTAGTGACTCTAAATAGGTACAATGGCCCCGGAATGCGAAACACCACCATCCATGGATGTCAATACTTTGAATGCGATCTTTGCCGCAGTTGAATCTTTGGGTCGTAGATTGGAATCCACGTAAGGTCACATAACCAAGCTCCAAGGAAGTGTATCAACCATGGGTGGAAAGATAGTGAATATGGAAGGTCATCTAAACTCCACCTAATCTACTCCCCAAAACTACCATGCATCATCGAGCGGGTATGTTCAAGACGCATCTACTACTATCTCCCCGAAAACACTCCACCAAATGCTCAATCCATCGAGACAAACACAAGTCCTCATTGCCCAAGCCACTATCTATCCATAAAACCAAAATCTCGTTTGTCCACTACAACCCCAATTCAACCAAGTCAACCAAGAAGAACCACAAGACCAAGATCCACCTTACCAAATACCCCATAACCAAGGCCAACCCCAAGCACCACCAAACTAAGACCCACCACCTCAAGCCCAACTAAACCAAAATTCCCCACTCCAAATACCACGTAACCAAAATCAACCCATCCAAGTTGAGGAAGAATGAGGAGAGGACCCACAAGTTGAGTTTGAAGGGTACGATGTTGAGGCCTTGCATGTGGAGTATTGGAGGCATACACCATTGCCTCAACAAGTATTTTGAGGTCGAGGAGGAAGATTTGGTTCGGCACCTTATGGTAGAGGAAACTTGGGAAATCAACCCCAAGTTGAAGGTCTTTGGAACTATCATGATAATCAAGGTGGCAATAGAGGTCGGGATGTAGGGATCAATTCTATCAAGACTAGTCTTCCAACTTTCAAGGGAGAGAGTGATACTGAGGCTTATCTTAAATGGGAGTCCACTTGTGAAAGAATCTTTTAAGTCAATGATCTCACCGAGGTAAAGAAGAGTTGATATGCCATAACCCAATTTGAGAGGTTTGCCATTATGTGGTGTAAATATGACAAGATATTTCAACAAGTTCTAAATGAAGGACAACCCCCACCATGGAATGCATTGAAGGGCCTCATGAGACAAAAGTTCATACTGGAAAGGTATAGGCATGAGTTACTTGCCAAGTTGTACAATCTAAGGCAAGGGTATAAGAGAGTATTGACATATTATAACGAGTTCCAACAATTGGTTTTGAAGCTTGAGCATCATGAGAACATGGAACATGCCGTCATCCATTTCAAGGTTAGTTTAAACAAGGAGATGGCCTCTTCAATGATTTGCCATAAGTTCGCTACCGTAGAAGACATCTTTCAAGCGGCCTTGGATATTAAGAGGGATCTCAAAGAAAGGTCATCATTCAAGAACAAAGGGTACTCATCCACTAACCCTTGGGGCAAGAACAAAGAGGTAGCTCAACCATCTTCGGGGTGGAACAACAACAAGGAAGTCGCCAAGCCTTTTGAAAGGAAGGCCATAGAGAAGACCACTCCCAAGTACCCGTCAAGGAATGAAGGTAACAAGTATCCAACACCTAAGCCTAAGGGTTTTCAATGTTTCAAATGTCAAGGTTGGGGACACAAGGCAAATGAATGTCCCAATAGGAAAAATGTGATCTTTAGGGAAGGAATATTATATTACCTTGGAGATGAGGTAGGTCTAGAAGAGGACAATAAAGGTGAAGTTCAAGAAAGAGAAAGAGTTGAAGAAGATGACCAAGTAGAGGAAGGTGATGAAGATGCTTGGCCTCAAGATGAAGAGTTTGAGGTCCCAATCTTTATGGTAAGACGAGTCATGATTAGTTAGACATTTGATGATCCGAGTCAAAGAGAAAATCTATTTCATACCAAGTGTATTATCAAGGAGAATGTATGCTCATTAGTCATTGATAGTGGGAGTTATGCTAATGTTACTAGTGTCACGATGGTTAATTTCTTGAAGTTGCCCACATCCAAGAATGCCACACCATATAAGCTCCAATGGTTAAATAAGTGTGGAGAATTGAAGGTAAATCGACAAGTTGTAATTTGGTTCAAGATCGGGAACTACCATGATGAAGTGCTTTGTGATGCAATCCCCATTCAAACTTGTCACATCTTGCTTGGAAGACCATGGCAATATGACCGTTCAACCAAACATAAAGGGAGGACCAATCGGTATTCTCTTGAATTGAATGGTAAGAAATTCACTCTCCATCCTCTTTCACCATCACAAGTGAATGAAATGCATCAAAGGATAAGGGAGTTAAAAGAGAAAGGAGGAAAGAAAAGGAAGGAAGGGGAGGAAGGATCTCATGAAAAGGAGAATAATGAAGGAGAAGAAAGTAGGGGTTGAAAGGAAAGAGCCAAATGGTGATGTTGGCTAGAAACAAGGATATTTTCAAGGAACATGATGAGGAGAAGCCTATGTTACTCCTAGCACATAATTTTCACACTAACCATTGTACTTCTTCTATTCCCCATTTATTTCCCTTGTTTTACAGGGTTATGAAGATGTGTTCCCAAGGGAACTTCCAAAGGTATTACCCCCACTTCAGGGAATTGAGCATCAAATAGACTTCGTGCCGAGCCCATAATTGCCAAACATGCTGGCCTATCGAAGTAACCCAACGGACACCAAGGAGCTTCAAAAACAAGTTTAGGAACTCCTTAACAAAGGATACATCAAGTAGAGCATGAGCCCATGCGCGGTTTCGATATTATTGGTACCAAAGAAATATGGGACTTGGCGCATATGTGTGGATTGTCGAGCAATCAACAAAGATAACGGTAAAGTATCGCCTCCCTATCCCTAGATTGGATAACATGCTAGATGAGTTAAATGGTTCATGTGTGTTCTCAAAAATTGATCTTAGGAATGGGTATCACCAAATACGAATGAACCCGGGTGATGAATAGAAAACCGCCTTGAAGACCAAATTTGGTCTCTATGAATGGATGGTTATGCCATTTGTATTCACCAATGCTCCTAATACCTTTATGTGGTTAATGAATCATGTGATGAAACCGTTCATAGGGAAGTTTGCCGTGGTATACTTTGTTGATATCCTTGTCTATAGCAATCCCTAGATGACCATGTGATGCATTTGAAATGTGTGTTTGATGTGCTTAGGAAAGAACAATTGTATGCTAATCTTGAGAAATGTTCTTTTAGTGTTAATGAGGTCATTTTTTGGGGATTTTTTATGAGTTCTCGGGGTGTTGAAGTGGATGAATCCAAGATAAATGCTATACGAAATTGGCCAACTCCACAATCCATTGGTAATGTGAGAAATTTTCACGGATTGGCTAGTTTCTATAGAAGGTTTGTCAAAGGGTTTAGCACCATAGCCGCCCCATTGACCATGGTAATCCAAAAGGGTAAACCTTTTAAATGGGGAGAAAAGCAAGCAAAGTCGTTTGAAAATTTGAAAACAATACTTAGCTCCGCTCCGTTGTTGTCATTGCCCAATTTTGATAAGATGTTTGAAATTAAATGTGATGCTAGCAAAGTAGGCATTGGAGCCATCTTAATGCAAGACCAAAGGCCCATTGCGTACTTTAGTGAAAAGCTCAAAGGAGCAACCTTGAACTACTCCACGTATGATCTTGAGTTGTATGCCTTGATTAGAGCTTTGGGCAATTGGCAACACTATTTGGGGCTAAAGGAGTTTGTGATTCGAACTGACTATGAATCTTTGAAACCCCTTAGCGGCCAATACAAATTGAGAAAATGGCATGCCAAATGAATTGAATTCTTAGAAACTTTCCCTTATGAAATTCAATACAAAAAAGGGAAAAAGAATGTTGTGGCCGATGCCTTGTCTAGAAAACACGTCTTGCTTAATACATTGTCTTCTAAATTGATTGTATTTGAGCATTTGAAGACCTTGTATCCCGAAGACCCCTATTTTTCTCCAATATTTAAAGGATTATGAGGAATGGGAAAGGGAACGATGGATTAGGGACAGGTCATCTATACCCTTTTCCAAGTTTGATGGATTTTTATTCAAGGGAAGAAGGTTGTGTGTGCCCTAAAGCTCTTGGAAGTTGTTTGTTAGAGAGGCACACAATGTGGGCTTAATGGGTCACTTTGGAATTAATAAGACCCTTTGGATCCTAGAGGAGCAATTTTATTGACCGAAAATGCGTGATGATGTCATGTGAATGTGTGGCCAATGTGTAGATTGTAGGAGCAACAAATCGTGGCTTCTTCCTCAAGGGTTGAATATCCCACTTCCCCCTCCATTACGCTCGTGGCTAGACATCTCTATGGATTTTGTATTGGGTTTGCCTAGGACAAGGAGGGGAAGAGATAGTATTTTTGTTGTTGTTGATAGGTTCTCAAAAATGGCTCACTTTATCCCGTGTCACAAGAATGATGATGCTTCTAATGTGGCGACCTTGTTCATTGAACATGTTGTCAAGATACATAGGATTCCCAAGACCATTGTTAGTGATAGGGACTCTAAGTTCCTAAGTCACTTTTGGAGGTCATTGTGGGGTAGGCTTGGAACTAAATTGTTTTTCTCCACGTCTTGCCACCCAAAAACCGATGGTCAAACCGAGGTTGTGAATAGGAATTTGGGTTCTATGTTACGCACCAAGGTAAATGGGAAGATGACCTCTTGGGAGGATCACCTACCTTTAGTCGAATTTGCTTACCATAGAGTTATTCCTACGACTATTGGTATGAATCCTTTTGAATGTGTTTATGGCTTTAAACCCCTTACCCCCTTAGATTTCACTCCTTTATTAAGTGATGTTGTGATTAGCATAGATGGGAACAAAAGGGTGGATGCAATAAAGAAACAACATGAGAAGGTGAGGTTGTACCTCAAGAAGAAGAGTCAAGAGGTGGCAAAGAAGGTGAACAAAGGTCGAAAGCGACTTGTGCTCGAACCGATGATTGGGTATGGGTAAACCTCCGGAAGGATCGATTCCCAACTCAAAAAAAGGGCAAGTTGATGCCTAGAGGTGATGGGCCCTTCCAAGTCCTTGAAAGGGTTAATTACAATGCTTAAAAGATAAACCTACCACCCGAGTACCAAGTGCACAACACATTCAACGTGTGCGACCTTTCAATATTTGATGTGGTAGAGGATGATGAACATACAAATTTGAGGAAAAATTCCTTTCAAGATGGAGAGGATGATATATACCGGATTCCCTCACGGCCATTCACAAGAAGTCAAGCTAAAGAACTTCAAGGAGCTCAAGCTATGTTCATGAAAAGGGACATATTGGAGTGTGTTTTGATGCCGTCTAAAGGCTTCCAAGTGTTGATGATTGATCCAAGAATTCAAGAAGTGGTAAACACCCCACTACCTCAAGGTGACGGCCCAAGCGACGGTCAGTCAGTGGCATAACCAACCACCACCAAGACTGTCAAGAAGGGATGCAGGGCTGGCCTTACTGTCTTGTAGTGACGGAGGCAGCGACTGTCAGTCACCACCTTGATGACCAGTCAAGGTGGCCATCGCAACCAAGCAATACTCATTGTACGCTTGTTTCTTCTAATTATTAAGGGTCACTTTTAGGCCTTGTAATGACACTATAAATAGCAAAGTAGGGTTTTATTTTCCTTAGTTATATTTGAATATTGATGAATACTTCTCTTGTGAGAGAGTGTGGTGAAGTTTGTGTTGAATCTTTGCTTAGAAACGGTGGTTTTGAGGGAGTTTAGACGCCCTCTTAGTTCACGTATAGATTAGGTGCTTTGGATAGTAGATTTAGGGTTTTTGAATTCATATATTCAATAGTTCCTATCTCTTTGTATCTATCTCATTATCGTCTATCTTTATTTTGCTTGTTACTTCAATTTCGTAGTTAAATCTTCTTTATCGTATTTTGGTTCATATCACAGAGTCTCCTCTCTCTAAACATTAGTGAAGGAGTAAAAAAAAACTAGGTAAGAACCATTCTGCTTCAACCTTTCTGTTTTGAGCCCTCGTTAATGTTTCAAAAGATGTTAATTTCTAACTTTCCATGTGTTTTTGTGCTATAAGTGCTAAGAATTTTTGGGTAAATTCCATCACAAGACACCCAATATATTTTGTCGAGTGATATGGTATCGTATCCCAAATGAAGGACTTCTTCAAATTTATAGCTATGTAGCGAGAAAGAAGCATAGTAGTGAGATATTGTTAACATACTCAAAAATTCTCCAAGAGGCAAATTTAGATATCACAAAACCAAAACATTTTCTTCTAGTATTCTTGAAAATAGTTATGACCCTCCTCACCCTTATCACATAAGAAGACTGGGGCAGTATAGGGAGAGGAAGAAGGATTTACACATGGTGTTCATTGACCTAGAAAAAACTTAGGACAAAGTCCTTAGGAAGGTTCCATGCAGGCGACTAGAAACTGAAGGTGTACCTATGGCATACACAAGGTCGATTAAGGACATGTACGGTGGATCCAAAACCCAAGTACAGATAGTGAAAGGAGACTCAGAGAACTTTCCTGTGTTGATGTGGTTACATCAGGGATCAACACTCAGCCCATTTTTATTTACCTTTGTGCTGGATGTATTAATGCAACATATTTGAGGTGATTCTATGGTGTATTAATGCAACATATTTGAGGTGATTCTATGGTGTATGTATTGCGGATGACAAAGTTTTGATTGACAAGACTCACGATGGAATTAAAGATAAATTATAGGTTTGGAGTAAGAAAAAACTAGGTAAGAACCATTCTACTTCAACCTTTCTACTTTGAGCCCTCGTTAATGATTCAAAATATGTTAATTTCTAAATTTCCATGTGTTTTTGTGCTATAAAATCTAGGAATGTTAGGTAAATTCCATCACAAGACACCTAAAGTCTTTCACCGGTCGCTATGTGTAAGCTTGTATGAATCCATCACCAGTCAAGGAACCAGGTTCTTTATTGAGTTCGACTACTAATAGGACAATGCAAACTACACAGACAAGAGAATGTGAGTACTAATAACTGAAAATAGTAAAGAAGATAGTATATTTATGTGGTAACCTCCTTGCTCAAGGGAGTAAAACCACGACCTACCTCATAGGATTTTCACCAACAAATTTCACTAGAACAAGAGCAATATTTAGATTACAGACACACTCTCGCAATCCTATAGTTAACCTCTTAACCCCATTGCCTTGAACTAATGGCAACACCGAGTTGTGCTATAGTACACCAACTATATTATACAGTCAACTAACTCTAGTGGACACACCTTGGCTAACTCTAGCCTAACTATCAACTACCTCTAGTTGATTCACTTTTTCGTAAGAAAAGAGACAAATGATGACACCTACACTTGCTTCTCACAAGAGGAGTAGGTTTATAATTTAGCACAATTACAGAGACTCAAACAACAATGGACTAAAAATAACTAACTTGACTGAGAGTAGGTCCCTTGTTGTAGAAGCTTTGAGCTTGAGAAGAAATGGTGGTTTCTGCTGTAAAGAGTGATCCTTTTTTAGTATGCAAAAAACTGAGCTTCCCTCCTTGAGATGATGAATATATATGAAGAGCAATAGGAGAGAAGCCTTCTCACTGGTGGACTATGATGAGGACCACTGCAGAGCACATCCCACTATTCTGTTGCCACTACCAGACAGTACAAGATAGCTGGCACATAAGTCAATTATGTACTACTGCATTTAGGGACACTAGTTTACGTAACTGGTCCTTCGACTAGGTTGGTCAATTATCAAAATATGAAAAGATAAGAGAGGCTTGAACCCAATATTTTCCCCCTTTTTATGATGACAAACACAGACTCGTACTTTCCCTTTACATCAAGAATACATCTACAGGAAGTTCCCTCTCTCACCAAGATTATTTATCCTAACACCAATTTAACCAAGCACCTTTGCTTCCCCCTCTCACCAAGGACATATCAGTTTTCCCTTTTTTGATGATGACAACCCAATACCCAATGTACTAGCAGGTTTAGAGAATTTATCCTATCATCAACATTTATCCCTTCTTCAGTAGCTCCTACCATCTAGGAGTATCATGTCCCTTATTTGTTCCCCCTATCACCAACATCTCCCTTTTTAGTTCCCCCTATCATTAGTATCTCCAGATAACATTATTTCATTATTTTTCTGGTCCTTTTATGAGTTTGCCAATCATCAGAACCAAGAATAAGAATCATCAGAACTAAGAGTAAGTTTGTCAATCATCAAAATAAAGAATAAGACATTTTTCCCCCTTTTGATTATGACAAACTTAAGCCAGCAGTGGACTAGATTAGGATGTTCCCCCCTGTCACCAACACTCATTTATGTTCCCCCTATATGTTCTCCTAATTTCGTTATCACTTATCTTCCCTTTTTTGACATCATTAAAGGACAACAATAAACTAAGTAGAAGTAAATTATTTCAGGTTAACTCATGGCCACTGAGGCAACAACAACATGAATAGATAAGTAAAAGCTCAAAAACATGGAGTAGGCAAACACTAGGCAAAGCAGCATTCATTCCCAAAATAGTCAAACATACATTGCAAATGAAATATAAGATAACACAGTCAAGAACTTGCCACAGACAGATGACACAAAGAGAAGGTATTAGAACAAGGATAGAATTCTTGGCAAAGACAAGGGGCTTGAAAGGAGGGCTTAAGAAGTGATTTGAGGAGAAGAGTCATGCGTTGATCTACAACATCAAGAGACTTGAAAAGATTGTAGATTAATTCAACAACCTTAGCCATAAGCTAAGCATTTTCAATTCAAAGAGCATCTAGGGTACTAGGCCCTTCACTTGACCCTGTGAAGGCTTGCTGCAAGGCTAACTTAAGTTGAGCAATTTCAGCATCCTTCACTTCATTGTATTGTTCATTAACATCCGCCACGGTCAGTGGAATAGCCTCATCCTCAACAACACTTATTTTTCTTAATCTCCTCTTACAAACTAATAGGACCTGATTTTCCTTTATAGTGTCCTCTAGAAACCTTTTTGCACTTCCCCTAGTGGCACGAGACTGGTTGAGAACTGGTACCTTAGCAGTTTTAGTTTTGGAGGCATCCCTTTTCCTTATCTTGAAGACAAAAGGTATCTCATCACTTTTTATTTCAGAATTATCCATAAAGGGATGAGCAATATGGGAACCAAGAGTTCTATCCCATTTGGGATGAGGAAGAATGTCAGGAGAATCAAAACTAAGGGAGACTGTGTGTGATTCTTCCATAAATTCCAATGCATCACCAGTGGCATCACTTCTACCATTAGAGAATGAGTTGCTCACTTGCAGCCAAAATTTCAGGTCCCAAATTTGGGTCTGTTGCAGTTCCTAGATCTGCAGCTTCAACAGTGTTGCTTAAGAGATTCTATGACTCAGGTTCTGTAGGGATATGTTTAGGAGAGGGAGTTGTTTTAAAGCTCGAAGAATTTGGAGTCTCGATCAAGGGAATTGACAATGGTGTAGTGACCAAAGGACTTTTCAACTCATCAATTGTAGGTGTTACCTCCACTCTCACAATAGATGTAGGCAATATTTGAGAAAGACTTGGAGAAGAGTTTGGTTCAGAAATTTTAAGAAAGAATAAAAGCCAGTTTAGGCAAAATGGCTTTAACAGTTTGTAATGACAATGAGAAGAAAGGGAACATTATAAAGAGACGGGAACTAGATAGCCCAATTTGGTAGTGTAAGATGCATTTCAAAGTTTCATAAGCAATGTAAGTTAAACTAACCTTTAAAGGAATCAGGTCCTTTTACTAAAAGTTTGTTCCAGTTTTGCATTAGCCCATCATTCCATTTTCCTTTTGTTGTTCCTTTTTTATCATGCATACAAGGGTATGAGACTGAGTTAGACCTGATCAAAAATATATTCACCTGGATACCTATAATCAATTTTCTAGCCAATTAGGAGATGTCCAAATGCTATGGGGAGTCAATTCAATTTCATCGGCCCAAGCTTCAAATAATTTTTTTCAAACCAGACCTTGCTAAGTGGTTTGGTGAAGATATCAGCAATCTGAGCCTCTATGTTGCAATGAATTTTTGGCCATGTTGAGAGCACTGATGTTGTCAGATATGAGGAGCACTCAGTCAGTCAATACACCAAGGTCTTCAAGCTTCCCATCCTTGAGATGCTTCTTTTGACATGTACCATGTTCCTTCACCAATTGATTATCTATTTCTGATCAGTAAGAATGAACATTTGAACTATCCCTTTGATTCTCACTTTCTGAGGGACTTTGATGGGAACCTGGTTCTAGGATGTCAACACCCATCTTAATTGGATCAGCAAAGTTTCCACTATCATGTGTATCTCTTAAATTTGTAGCAATTCTTCTCGCTTAAATATGTAGCAATTCTTCTAGATCAGCATCATCCAAGCTTCCTTTTTTGCTTAACTCATCAGACACATCAAGAACGATATGTGTAGTTTCTTCAACAGCATGTGCTCTATTATTGTAGATTTTGTCTAGCTGGCTGAGGATACAAATAATGCTTCTTTCGCTTGATAGGGGACCTAGTTTGCTTTCACTTCACACAAGAGTCGCAAGTTTTGTAGTCTGCAAATTTCAGTTTAAGTAACCCAAGGACCAGGTCCTTGAGATCAGCTTCCATAGGGGAGAGAAGTTGGTATGTCCTATGTTTCTGTGCCTCAAATAAGCATAATCATGTAGAGCGCTACATTTTCGTTGTCGCATATCTAGTACACATTGAGCAACTGTACGTCAACCCATTTACATAGTACCCATTTATCAATTTCATGACCAAGGGTGTTGCCAATCCTTCCAACGCCAAGACTATGTCATTTCTTTCCATTTACAAAGGAGACACTTCCCCTTGAAATGCCTTGAGTAAGATAAAATCTTTTGTTCTGCCACTCATATGCCTTGAGCAGCCACTATCTATGAATATGTTTTGGTTGCCTTCTCTCACTCCTCTCTCTTTAGCAGTTCATGTGTTGGATTTGGGAACCCATTTCAATTTTGGTTCTCAAAAAATAAGATGTGAAAAGCGAGGTTGAGATGATTCGAGCATATGATAAGGAGAAGAACATATGCCCCAGTCGGAGGTATGAGAGGTTGACTATGGATAGATTCAAGAAAGATAGAGGTAGACCAAAGAAGTATTGGGGAGACGTGATTATATAGGACATGGCGCAATTTCTTCTTACTGAGGACATAATATTAGATAGGAAGGTGTGGAGGACACGAATTAGGGTTTAAGGTTAGAAGATAGGAGCATGTCCTTACTAGTAGGTAGAAGTACATTGTATGATTGCCCTTATTAGTAGTCGTAGGACTACTTTTATACTCTTGTTCTTTAATTTCTGATACTATCTAGTGTTTTGTGTAGATTAGAAAGGGGGAGGAATAGATTCTTGAAAAATAAGAAACAACTCAAGTATTCGATACTTGAAACCTTGTTTAACAGTAAAATAAACAGTGAATCAATTAGAAGAAGAATCAGAGGGAGGAAACAAACAAGGAATCTTACCATTGAGAAATTCAAGTTATGTTTCAAGGTAAACAAAAAGGGAATAACCTTAAAGAGAACCTATAAAGGTCTCAACAAGCCACAAAGCTGCTACGGTTAATATATTAAATCAAACTTAGTTATAATGAAGATTAAAACACCCTTGTGTATAGGAGTAAATAGCGATGCAACCTAAAAGCTATTCAAGACTTCAAAGGTGGTCAAACTAAATTAAATAAGCTGATATTTCCAAGGTGTATAGAAGACTACCAACACTTTGTTCGGTAAAGATATAACGATAGTCAACATAGCATTAAATGAGCGTCTTGAACACAACTTTGGGATGCTAAACTGTCACACCTCAAATTCCATTAAGATGGACAGGCACCCGATGCCCTAACGACTTGAGAGAACCAACTTATAGCCTTACTTTCAACGCGAATGACTATGATAGTAACGAAGCTTTAACAAATATAAATAAGCTATAGTGATGATAAAAGACTAACATAGAGATAGGCCCAAAACACATATACATGACTTGGCTGTTGAGACCACAACTGTTAAGGAACCAACCATAACTGCACTTTATGCATTTCTACAAAGCCTCTAAAAGATCGACAAACTTGGTCTAGGTCGGGATAGGCCCCGCCTTACCCTAAGCTACTATACAATATCAAAATATATACCAAAGACTTGGTAAAGCTCTGAATCAACCTGGAGTTCACCAACCACAGCTGAGTGACCTGTGCTCTTACTGAGGAGGTCTACTAGATGGAGTACATATACCTGCAACATAAAACACAGTGTCCTCCATGAGGGACGTCAGTACCAAAAAATGTACTGAGTATGTAAGACATAAAGTGACCATATGTAAAACAAGAGCTCAATGAAATCAGGTATCAATATATAACTTTATAGATAAGGATAAACAACCATTACCAATCTATAACCATAACAAGGCCAATATGTCAAAGGAAATGGGACTTTAACCCAAGTGCTACACCCCTAGAAATTATCACACCGATCCACTCAATCCACTACTAAAAGAAATTATCTACGGGGGTAGTCAAATAAGCATAAATCTACACAAAGACTTACAACAATCAATGTAGTAACATTAAGGCATATAAACACCGATAGGTATGAAAATCCCAACTCAATTCAAATAGAAATCAAAGATAGTGAACCAAAAGCGGACCTATAGTGATGGGATCCGAAGTCATAGCCCTGACCAGCCCGAAGAAGTACAAATCTGAACATCTAAATGACCAACTGAAACACCAAGTGCACTACCTCTAACCGAAGGTGCCACTACTCTATGAGATTGATTTGAGTGCACTGACTGACTAATAATCCCACATCGGGGACACTCTCTGGACCAATGACTGGTCTCTCTGCAGTCGTAACAAACCCTAAAGCTCTAACCTGGCGAGAAACACGAGTTGACCCCAACTGGCTGACTCGCACATGGGACACTCCCTAGATCAATGACCAACCTCGCCACAATTAAAACATGCTCTTGGAACTCTCTGATGCACTGCACCTGCTGACCCAAAATAGCCTCCACGACCTGAAGACCTAGACCGAATAACCCATACTGCCTGACCAGAACTCTGTCCACTATGACCACCATAATCTACCTAAGGGATACCCATAATTCGAGGTGCTACCCGTAAGGGCCTGATAGGCTGCAAGTGATGCTGACCTCTGCTGGGAGGATCCCTACGTCCAGATGAAATACCACTAGCACTGTACTGCTGACATGGCCTTTTACCGCCACCTCCGCATGTCTCAATAAATGCCATCTCTGTACACCTAACATGATCAACAACCTGAAGAAAAGTAAACTCAGCTGCTATCAAATGCTCTGATGTTAAGCGGAGTGGTAAAGCTAACCCTCTGATAAATCCTCGTACCAACTCTTGCTCTATAGGATATAACATAGGAGTATGTCTAGCCTACTCAAGAAATCCAATCTCAAACTCTGAAATTGATAAAGAGCCCTGTTGAACACCAACAAACCCAACTCTGGCCCAAGAGCCACTCAATGTACCAGGCACCACCACGGACTGTGAAGTAATCACGAAAAGACTCAAAATCCCTAAGAAGAAATCCTAACAAGCTGAGGCGGTCACAAATTCTGCCAAAGCCAGGGCTGGCCACAGACCCTCTAGCTGACAATGAAATCCTCAATATCGATCTCTAACTCCTTAGTCCGATGCTGAACTGAAACTCCAATAACTCGCGCAGAAGTCTTGTCCACATCTATCTATAACCTCGTGCTATCCATCTGGGAAAGAGTGGAGTCAAAAGAGGTACTTAGAGGTTTATAGAAGTACGAACACACGACAAGGAATCAATGAAAAGACTTTCCTAGGAATCCCCCATTGCCTCCCGAAAATCGAATATAGACGTCTCCGTATCGATCCACAAGACTTTATTAGGCACTTAGCTCTTGTACCAACAAAACTGGTGAACCTATGCTCTGATACCAATTTGATACGACCCAATTTCTCAGGTCATGATGACACCTACTATAACCCGCCAGTAGGTAAGCCAACCTATAATTCGAAACAGCGAGTAACGGACTATCAAGAGAAAAGAAGAAAGCAGCGTAAATTGAATACAACAAAGAGACTAATATAGAGAATTAACCCTAAAACCTGGTAAAGTCAATACAAGAGTTTCTAATACAACAGGAGTACAAAGGGAAATACAGAGTAAATATATACAAATCCGTCTCTTATATACAAAAATAGAGATCAGTCTAACAATAAGAGAGAGAGTAGGAACCACTCTGAACGTCAGGAGCTCACCCCAAATCTCCGATCCATGGCTGCTCCGCGCGATGTACACACCAACGGCGAGAACTCGTATTACGATCTGCAGGCTGCAGAAGTGTAGTATGAGTACCAAACACGTGGTACTCATTAGGCATCGGTTGACTGAGCTCCAAAGATAATGCAAGTATAAATAACATGTAAAACAGGAATATAAATTACAGGCACCTAACTACAAAACTAAGCATGATAATGCTAATTAAGCGATAAGGATAACCTATCATGAGCTACCAGTAATCCGGACAAAGCGATACCATAAGTAACTAGCCATTATACGATAGTAAATGAAGAAAGAGATATACTATATACAATAGTAGAGTGAAGAAATGTATATACAATGAATAATAGTAGTAGGGAGGAAGGAAATGATACACAATTCATGGCTAGGGTAGAGTGTGTGTGTATATATATATATATATATAAAAAAAAAAAAAAAATCAATGTTATACCGATAGCCAAACCCAAAGATACTACTCTGAGGGAGCTAGTCTAATATCTCAAGGATCATAAGTGAAATGGAGCTATCTCTAGCATAATCGGGGTCTCTAATCGTAATATGCATAATCATAAGATGATCTACCAACGACAAGTCTTATCATAATAATGAGAAAAGGGATCAAAAATGTGTCGATAATCTCAGGTACCAGTCCATAACCAATCTTCCACGAGCTATGCAATAATAACCAAATAATAAGTAACTGGATAGCCAAGACAACCAATAGCCCCAACCAGGCCCCCATAAGCCCGGAGAGGCAAAAGCAAGGAATCAACAAAACAACCGTAACTTGTAACTATACAGCTCCCCATAAGACCGATAGATACAAGCTCTAAACAATTATATTGGTGATAGGCAATGCAAATGAGCGAATGCATCCAATGTAACCCAATAGAACCATATCAACAGAGTGTCGTAACGTACCAAGTATATATACACCTCCTTCGGCCCGCAGGCTCGCAAGGCAAGACCTATGAATCTCACCTCTTCCGGCACGTAGCTCAGATAGAGGAACCCATAGGGGACTCGGGATGTCCATATATATACTGTCTGATCCCTAACCAGGACTTCCAATAGCCATCATAATCAATCTACTCCGTCCAGTACCGGAGAGATATATAAAATGTAGTAAGAAAATATCGGACTTGAATCAAAATTGAATAAGTGTATATCTTTTAATCCACTGTCCGAGATCGAATCCGGGACTAAAACAGTATAGTAACGTAGAAAGGGTCAGAATCTTCCTCGATCGAAGTAAATAAGTACTGGTAAACAAGTGGATTAATAATGGACCGAAATCCACCTCGGTCTAATTCTCAAAATATCACATTTAGTTTCAAAAGCTCATAATCCATTAAATAAGGTGGTACGATTCCCATGGTAAAAGAATCTGTTTTAAAGGTGAAAAGTGGGAATAAATCCCTTTTTAGAAAACAGTAGTAAAATCAAGGTTTTGGTTGGAATCGTACCACTAAGTGAGCATAAATGCACCTAAAAGTATGCATGCCATCACCAGTATCCAAAAAATACAATGGCGCCTAAGCGTCTATAAGCTAGAATCACGTCCTTTTAAGGATAGAATACTCACCTGGAGTCCAACTGGTATCGTAACCACGACTTTGGGCACAACAATACATAACTAGCATGTTAATAGCACCATAATCAGGGAAACTACGGTCCAAATCACTAAATCAAACAGTATGTCTTATACTGAAGGATCCTTACCATCAATCTATGGTTAACATATCTATAATCAAGGATAATAGGATTCTATGGCAATAACGAGTATCCTCTGCTAAGGTTCGAGTTACATTTCTATCCCAAATTTTCTAAGTAGGTTAAGTCATGATACACTAGTCATATTCCCCTCCTATAATCCCTACATAGCATGCAATCTATACATTACACAATCTCATATAGAAGAGTAGACCGAAGCCTACCTCGTAGCAACCGCATTCTTGAACAGTCCCCAAATCGCTCGTCTTTGCTCCACGATCTCGAAAATGACGTCGCACTATCAAAATCATAATCTACACATTAATAGGAGTAAAATAATACCCATATTACTATATAATACTACGGGTCAAAAATCGAATCTAAAATTGGCCCGTGGGACCCACATACGGAATCCCAAAATTGGACTCATCATTAGGTCCCTCATGACTCAAGAAACATGTGCCCAAAATTTGGGCACAAACCGAGCTCAATAGCTATGCCAAAACAGCCCCAGCATATAGAGAAATCAAGAACCAAAAATGGAGAAATTAATAGAAGAGGAAACTCGGAACTTACGAGATTCGGACGAGATAAAGGTTGCCTTGACGCTCTCGAGATAACCCCGACCTTAGATTGATGTTTTCCAACTGATTCTTGAGCTCAAAATGTGCTTAAAGGGGTTTGGAAATAGAGAAAAATGGGTTAGGGGGGAGGAAAGGAACAACATTAAAAAGAGCAAGCTTGGTCCCCTAGGCGGCCATTTGGTCGCCTAGGTGCCATCGCCTAGGCGCCAATGGCATCGCCCAAGCGGCCATCGCCCATGCCAGCCTCATCGCCTAAGCGCCCATTTGGTGGCCAAGGCGACATCGGCTAGGCGCCAATGGGATCGCCTAGGCGGCCAAGGCCCAAGCTTCATGCCATCGCCAAGGCGCCAACCTTGGTCGCTCAGGAGGGCTCGCCTAGGCGCCAAGGTGGCCGCTAAGGCGACGCACCACACCAGTTATTTCCCAACTATCTTTTGGGTGCTCCAGGCCTATCCGAAAACCTGTGGAGGCAAACGAATAATGCTACCCCATCGAAAATGGCATTTTGAACTCAACGGAATCAACGAAATTTCCAACAAAGGTTGTTTCGGTAAAATGTGGGCCCCAAACCCCATGTACCGCTTTAACCAACTTTCGACCAATAGCCCAAAATGAGTCGGGAAGCCTCGGGACCTAGACAAAGGGCCGCCCTAGCCTAAAATCGACGTTTCACAGCTGATAGCGCTGTTGAAATGTCTATCCGAGTCTGTTTACTAGGAGTTTTGGTCCGAGACCACTTTCCTAATAGCGAAAGCTCCAAAACAGAAAAATGAGCCTAAAACTCAAATGAACTGTTCGATAACCGAACCGACAATTCTGGCAAGTCATAAATGGCATGTGGCCTCTATGGGAAGGCTTGAAACGCCGAAAACACGCAAAAATCGGGAAAATGACCTGGAGGGTCATTATAGAATTTGACGGGCTGGACTAGCCAATCAAGATAACGGACCAGAAAACAACAAGCCCAACCTATCACTCTGTGGGTTGCGGGCCTCGACGAGCCAACCCACTTTTTCAAAAATATTATTTTTATAATCTTTTAAATTTAAATTTTAAATTATTAATATCATAAATATTTACAAGATAATATTACATGGTGTTACTAGCAAATCAAGTCTCAAATTCATAAAAAAAAATAATCCTAATAATTTGGAAAACTAAATAACTTTTGATATGATATTGTTCGAACCATATAAAAATATTAATAAGCAAACTAAATAGCTAATGAGTAACATTATAACTAGTTAAATAGAAATATTAACCTGATTTGGTTCCAACATAATGGATTAAACTTTGAATACTGAAGAATGAGTTTAAGCATCTTTCAGGTTCTTAATAAGAACTGGTGAGAGTATTCTGCCTAAATAGTAAACACAAGTAATAAATAAGAGAATAATAAAGATCTGAGCCACAATTACTAAAATTTACACTACAAAGAACACGATTGTCGCTATTGAGAATGAAAGCGACTAAATCTTAAATAGTAAATAGTGATTTCCTAAAAAAATTAGAAATTTGTGTTTTGATTATTTACCTATTTTATAATCAAAATTAATATTTACATATTTATAATAGTTTAAATAATAGACATTGAGTTTGGACTCCTCTTATTATTTTCGCTACTCTATTTTATTTTTATTTTTAACTATTTTTTGTTTGGCCCACGTGCCAGCCCAACCCACATTGCTCAAGCCGTATGGGCCAGCGAGCTTATCCAGGTCGGGCTAAAAAGCCCTGCTCTTAAATGGGCTGCAAGAATCTAACAGGCCGGATCGGGCCGACCCAACGAGTCTGGCCCATATAGACAGCTTTAATTCATACATATGCATATGATCGATCATACATATGATGGAAATTGTTTCGGAACGATAACATCAAGAAGGAAACTTCAACTCACAGAAGACCCTGCAAGCATGAAGAATATAGCAAAAGTTGATTCAAGCAGTTAAACCTTGTGGAGACGTGATACTTTGAGATACAAAATACTAACATAATGCCATTGCCAAATCCTCAAACAAAAGACCCTTCTCATTCTACATGGGCAAACTGTCTTAAGGCTTGAATTATACCTATCATTGGAAAGTCAACTTTTCCCTACCCAGCACAAGACCCAATTTGCTTGTAAACCGATCCTGTGCTTATACAGTCTGCAAACAAATAACCAAAGTGATAATAGTTTGGGTTCTTCGCCCTTCTCTAAACCATAAGAAAACGAATCCCTTTACTAATTCCTAGTATCAGGCAGACACAAGTGTAATAGTACTATGTCATATACCTGAGAAACTTCCCAAGGTTCATATGTGCTCTTACCAGACACAACCTGCAAGTCTGTACCAGTGGTGATAATCTAACCAGGAAACAGAGTTCAGAGTCGGATTAAAACAAGAGTTTAAAGAGGACTGCAGTCAACTAAATTGAACAAGGTTTACTAACATGTATAAAGAAGCATCTCATAATTTTCATGACACTTCTACATACCAACTAGGAGGTTAATCATTAAGCAGAACTCTGGCATTATCCTTCTTCTGGAATCAAGACCATGTCCATGCTCACGTAAAGGGTATAATTCTTCAAATTTCAGAATCTATCGATCTCAAGCCCTCAAACCAGTCTCATGAATCATCCACAAATAGATCAAGACCATAACACGATGGCCAATGCCACTTCTCATAAAATTGAAAATTGAATTAAAAGTCACTCTTTACATCAGTATTATTTATTCTTTTACCCTTCAGAGTGTAATTGAGCATATTTAGTTGTCTATCTTCCCTCAAAATGCACTGTTGAATACAATACAGCACCCAGGACATGTTCACTGACATTAATGATCCCACAAGTAAGCAAGACATTTGAGAAGAAATTAACACGATCACATGAACAACAAGAATGACTCTTAAGTGCTTGATCAGGAAAGCATCTTCCACTAAAGTACGGCTGAAGACATTTAATTTAAGTAGAAATGTCATCGCACAAAACAAGCTATACCACTACAATCAAAAGTATATTGCCTTCTTTTCAACCTTTACCCCACCCACTGCCCCTCATAAAATTCTGAATATATTAAGGAAATTCAGGGAACTGACATTCCAAAAAGGCAATGCAGCACCCAAAGGGGTTGAATATAGTGTATATTTTCTGAAAGATCGAAGTTGTTTGGTGTAAATGTTATTCATCAAGGTTTACCAAAATCTTAAATACAATGAAACTTCAAATTATTTTACAACTTCAACAGAAGACATCATAAGAGACTAAAAAGAATGTGTTTATCACTTCCTCTCTTAAAATAAAGTACATAAAAGTAACACGAAAAAAAAAAGTTTACTTCCCTTTGTCAAGGAGCTCTAGGGTCCATTCCATGTTGCCAAACATAAACAAGTTCATCCCATCCTGCACTAGCCAATAGACCTTCAACGAGAACGCTCATATCAACTCCTACAGCAAACTCTGTGTGATGATCATACCTCCCAATAAGTGCATCTTCCACCATGTAATCCCACATGCAAACTGTCATGTCATATGAACAAGAAACCATTGCACTCGCTCTATGTGGTGAAAACCTCACTTTCCTAACTGCATATCCATGTCCATTAAGCACTGCTATTGGCACTCTATAATTCCTAACATCCCAAACCTTAATTGACTTATCAACTGATGCGGTTGCAATGATACAATCGTCATACTTATTCCAATCACATGTGAGGATTTCAAACTCGTGTGCAGGCAGAATCATGGTAGAACCTTCACAAATCATGAATTAAGCGAGATGAAATTAAAACGATTTAAATTAAATTCAAATCCACACAGAAACACAATTGGGTGTGACAAAACTTTATTCTTTTGATGATTAAAATGTGTGGTTTCATCAACTTGTGTGGTTTCATCAACTTCTTACAAACTTCAGCACTCAAAACTATGATCTTACAGAAACAACTATTTCTTCTCTACCAATTATAGAACAAAATCACTTCAATGAATATGGTGATCATTATTATTATTACTCTCAAGACACAATATCTCCCCCATCTTTTTTTTATATATATATTAGAATGGAGGGGACAGGAAAATGGGGAAAGGTACCCATCAACAATGTGAAAGTTTAGGTAACATAATTCACCATATTCCCACACTTAAGAAGGATAATTGGTCTCGCAAAACAAGCCAAATTAACAAATAACAAATCAATCACTTGAATCAAAATCCTAGTCTAACCATCTCTCTTAGATATTTAAAGCAATGATCAGCCAAATACATCCTTAAAAAACTGTATGAACCAAAACATCAGTATGAAGGAAACAATTTTTATTTTTATTTTTTATTATTTTTTTTGTGGGGGGGAGGGGGGGAGGGGAAGGTGTTTGGAACTAACCTGGTTCACGTACATCCCAGATGCGAGTAGTACAATCCCCAGAAGCAGATGCAAAGATATCAGCGTGTCTTGGATTCCAAGCAGCGGAATACACACAATAAGCATGCTCCTTAAAGGTCCTTACACTAGCATTTCTATCCACTGTCCATAGCTTCACAGTATCATCCCAAGACGCTGATAAGAAGGAATCTTTTCTCACCGTATTATAGTCTACAGAGTGAACTTCCCGTGTATGTTCCTTAAAAGAACGAATAGGGTTATTGGTGGGAGGCAAAGAAAGGTCGTAGAGTTTCACAGAACCATCGCCGCTTGCCGCAATTACGAGGGAATCGTGAGCTTCCGACCAGCAAACGTCGTAAACTCCATCAGATGTGTCAAAAGCGGCAAGTTCCGATATGGGTCCGTTTGGAGTGACCTGAAGAATGTGAACTCTACCGTTACCAAGGATGCCGAAATTCTGCGCGGTGGCGACAGCAAGTTGGTTTTCGTAAAAGGGGCTGAATTTAACGGAGTAACCGTTAAAGGGAGTTTTGAATACCGGCATCTTAGACAAGTGGTTGGCGGTGGTTTGGGGAATTGGGGGTAGTAACCTTGGTTTCCCGATATAACCTTTTCTGCTCCCGAATGGGAAATTATCGCCAGAATGACAATAATGGTCCCTTATTACTCTCTCTCTATATATCTATCTATCTATATATATATATATATATATATATATATATATATTTGCTCTGTCCCAATTTATGTAATATAATTTGACTTAATACGGAGTTTAAGAAAGACTTTTGAAACTTGTGGTCTAAAATGAATCATAGATATTTGTGTGGTTGTAAATTATTTCATTAAAGGTAAAATGAGTATTTTAAAATTAAATTGTTACTAAATATAGAAATGTGTCATTTTTTTTAGGACTGACTAAAAAAAAAAGTGTATCATATAAACTGAGACAGAGGGAGTACTAGTTTAGGGTTCGTGCGTTGCAGTGTGTTTTAACTGATCATCACTAAGACATTACTCTTAATATAATGCAAAATAAAATTCTGAATTAAACTATTTAAAAATCCTAATTAATCAAATTGAAACTAACACATAGAAAATATTCATAATGTAGAACAGATAGCATTATTAGATTTAGATTAGAAGTAAAATGATACTTACATCTCTATCTCTAATCTCTAATCTCTAATATATTAAAAGTGTGAAGACCCTTAGAAAAGTGATTTGAACTTTTTTCCTTCATTAAAAGACTCCCCTTTAGACAAAATTGTCTTTTCACCTTTTTCCTCCAATTAAATTTCTCGAAAAAATTAATTACTCAAGCTGAAAAATTTCATGCAAAACTTTTTTTTCCAAATTTGTGTCCTATTACACGGCAAAGGACTATTGTTTAATGAAACTCAAAGTTATGTAGTCCTATTCTAACTCCAATTGGACAATAACATTGAAACAAATATCTAACTATATAGAAAGTAAAACTGTCCTCAGGCCAAAACAAAACACCTCCACAACGATTGTTTTACAGGTGCTATAATTCTCTTTTTTTTTGTATCATATTTTTCTGTAATTATATATACGATGGCTGATATATTTGTCCGCATCTTTATTGTGCTTCAGTTTTTGAATTTTACGGACATGAACATGAATGATACTTAAGATAGAGACTACTATCAATGAAAGATTGAATTGGTGAGAGATTTGAACTAAGGTTAAATGTTGTTTTTTTATCTATGTTATAATTTATTTTTTCAGATCTTATAATGTTAATGTGTTTATTATTTGGTTCCATGCACAAAGAATCCCAAATCAAACACAATACAATTTTTTTGGCTTCCTTAACGTATAATGAATACAAAATAAAGAAAAAAATCAAAGAATCCTAAATCGAACACAGGTATCAAGGATAAGATGTTTGCTAAGAAGAAGAAAACGTAAGTTCTTAATTGTGTAATTGCTATTTTTTGTTTTTGTTTTTTTGCATTCTAAGCAGGCATTGGGTATCAACGATAAGATATTTGCTAAGAAGAAGAAAACATAGTTACTTATGTAATTAACACGCTTAGCAACAGTCTCCAATACCTATTGATTTTGCACCCTCCAATTTTCAAGCCTCGAGGTATAATTCTATTTTCTTTCAGATCAAATTCGATGCTCCGATTTGTGTGTTGATAATAGACAGTGACTGCTTTTTGTGTTGTATTTGTATTGAGCAGTTGTTCTTGGCTTTTATAAAAGTTGCAGCTATAATATCGAACTAGATTTAATCTTTGTAATCACTTAGCAATAGTTTTTATGAAATAGGATAATGACTTAGCAATAGTGTTTTTAAGGGTTAATTGTTGATCAACTATACTCGAGATAGAGTACAATCGCTCTACCTATGAGGTGGAGATCGGGTCTGTGTACACTCTACCTTCCTAAGACCCCCACTTTATAAGAATATATCGGATATATTGTTGTTGTTGTAATCGTAACCACTCGAGTAAATATGTTATCACCTAGATAATTCTAATTGAAATGAAACAACACTGTCAATAGAAATAAAACTTAAATTTCAAGCTTTTGACACTCTGTGGTATACATATATATGTTAAGGATAACCAAATGTTTTTATATGAGCAGAATAGTGATTCCAGAACAAACCTATCCTCAAGTATGTCCAGGAAGACACGCCAAAAATAATTGATAACCGGTGGCTACTTTAGAGCTTCAACTGTATTACACTGCCAGGAACGTTGAAAAGACTATAACTCGAGTTTTAGGTGCAGTACACAAAACGCCATAGCATCATTTATGATATGATTGGCTACTGTATTTCTTACTACTCTATTTCCAGAAAAATGACAGCCAACTGACTCATTAGTGATCAGGATGGAAGCTAAATTGACACAAGGGAAAATTCTCTTTGCTTACGTTGTCAAAACACAAAACGGATCAGTTATGCCAAGACTAAAAGAGTTTCTAGGTGGATGAAAACTTGCTTTAGCTGGTAGTTGCTTCACCTTGCATCCCAGGAGAATCATCGGGAGGGACTACAAGCAAAATCCTTAGTCATCTTAAACTCACAGTTGATAGAAAGCACAAACTTTTAACAATTTTTTGGCTCTTGACCTCTTGTAGCTTGCCAGGTTTTGTTAGAATTCTTTGAATTCTTCAGCATCAAATTGTTGTTCTTGTCAACTTCAGTTTAATTGTGTTATCGAGTTAGGTTCATCATTTATGGTGTCAATTTAATTGTATGATTTTTTTGCGATTACTTTTGCATTTCAGGGCCGAACTCTAATAATATGGAATGTCATAAAATCAGTTTATCAGTGCTTCTACATTACTTAAGAAACATGTTTGACAAAATTCTCCAACCGCAAGGATAAGCTCATACTAACCCGTCAATTTGGGATCCAAATTCAAGATTTTCCTTGGGAGATAGATGTCAAATGTAGCCTATTTTGAAAATTTGAAATATTGATATGCTCTGTTATTCTGCTTTTCGTACTAGGTGTTCTCTTTTGCCACTTTTCTTTTCATACCAATTGATGTTTGTTATGCATTAGCTGCTTACATTAGCAAGATAACACTTGGTAAATTACAAATGAGTCCCAACCAAATTACATATATTTGTTTTACATATCGGTGTATGTATACTTTCTTCTAAATTCAACGGCTTTCTTCACGTCTTCTGTGATATTTAGGTTAGATTATATGTTTGTTATCTTCCTATGGTACTTCCCAGTTAGCACATTGCTTTACTGACTCATTATTTGTGGTTTATTAACACGTCTATGTCCCTTGCAAATTGAATGTTGAGGTATGAGGAAAATGAAGTTTCTTCAGGGGAGGCTCTCACTGTCTATGAACTACATTTTACATAGATCCCATTCGAAATATATATTTTAGAAACTAACGCTTCAAGTCTTCGATATTGTTTCCTGCGTGCTAAATTGACTATCGTGTATACATAAAATAATAACCTTCAATCTTTAGCTTACAAGCATATTTAACTTGAAATTTGATGTCACGTAGACAACTATTTTTTCTTTGTAGAATGCAGGAAAGATATTCAATGATAACCATTTCAAATGCCAAAACAAAGACTAATAGTTCATGTAAAAAATTCAAAACACCTAGTTGATTGTTTTATTCAATCAAGTTATACATTATCCATGAACAACTAAAAGATAAAAATATTAAAGATACAAAAAAAAAAAAAATCATTCTGTTTTTGTCGGTGTTTCTATATATTGGTGTACTACTAGGCTGGTTTTTCTACCTATAGCTATCAAGGGGACTGTACTTGTGAATACTAGATATATTCTCTACTTTAATTAATTGTTTAGCTATAAGTTAATCCTCTTATGATAATATTAGAACCACCTAAATTAGTACAAGTTTTTGAAATCCTCTTTCAGTTGAAAATTTTTTATCGATAAATTGAAAATATAAGCGTGTTCCTGCCTAATAAAGTAGCCGAAAAAATAAAAAATTATCTCCCCGAAAAAATCAAAGTTTTATATTACGAGAATGGTGGATCTCTTTTTGATTCTTTTGTTAATAAAATCTAAAAGATTAATTATTTATATAAAAAAAATTATTAGGATATAAATTAGGTTAAAAAGATAAGCACTTTGAGCTCCATTCAGTTTTGGAGTCTTTATTTTTAAATTGATCGATTTGTCCGATTTTATATATTACCGATTTAGTTTATTATTTTTCAATTTGTAAACACGATAAATCGATAACCAAATCAATAAGCTATTTATTATCGATTTTTGTTAATTAATTTTTGATTTAACTGATAATATACAAGGTAAAAAAATAAAGCTCATATAATCAAAAACTTTGTTTGATGATGAACCAAAGGGGTATGAATATTTAGCAGAAAAGGGAAGCTAGGTATAAAGGGGGAAAGAGAAGGAAAATGGAGAAACAAGTCATGAGTCCCAAAACCAACACAAACTGTTTAAATCTGCAATGAGCAGTAAACGAAAATAATTAAAAGTTACATTTATGCAATATGATTTTGTATTGCTTTAATTTCTATGTTATAGCTTAATTATTAATTAACGATACACGTACAACATAGATACACTAAACTAGGACAAGAAAATAACATACTTTGGAAGATAGATAGGAAGGTGTAATGTTGGAGCGTGAAAATTAACGGAGAATCTGTACTTCAGAAACTCCACATGCAAACATCAAAACGTTTAAAATTGGTAAGATTGAGCATACATGACATATTAACTTGTGATAGTATCTAATAATAGATATTCATGTACTTTTAATAGACAAAAAAAAAAAGTTGTCTTTTGGTATAATTCTTCACTGTACGCAATATTTTATATTGTCGTGAAACACACGTACACTAATCTAGTATATTTTAAACTGGCGAATGAAACTGATGAAACTATTATGCTTGAAAACCTAGGCGGCAACGTGGTGGAGGACTTTTGAAAATTTCTAACAATAAAGTTATTCTTTTCTCTGCTCTAAGAAATCATTACAATGAAGATATCAACGTTAGTATCCGTATTAAGGAAATATTACGAAAGGAAATACAACAATGAAGAAAACATGTCAATTAGTAAGGAAAGAAATGGATAACATTCATAGAAAAAATGTGGTAACTGGAACACAATATATAATAGATGGTAATAGACATCAAAAGCAAAAAAATACATGTATGACGCTAAAACTACGGCAGACACAATGCTCCTAGACGACCACCAAGCTTAAACCTGCCTGAAAATCAAGTCAAAGCATAACTACCTATTAACCTTCTACCCTAATATGTAACCTACATACCCTCCTATCTAATGCACCTCTATAAAAATGAACCACAAATTTCTTAAAACAAATATACTATGGACATGCAACAACATAAGAACTAAATTGCATATTAAAGCTACAACAATACAAAAAAACACTATTCATAAATCAAAAAGAATTTAACCTTCTACCCTAATCTGTGATCTCCATACCCTCCAATCTGATGCACCTATATAGAAAAGAATAACAAATTTCATAAACACAGATATACTACGGGCATGCAACAATATTAGATATAAATTGCACATAAAAGTTACGACATTACGAAAAATATGATTCATAAATTAAAAAGAATTTAACCTTCTACCCTAATCTGTAACCACCATACCCTCCTATCTATTGCACCTGTATAAAAAAGAATCACAAATTTCTGAAAACAAATATATATTGTAGGCAGGCAACAATATTAAAACTAAATTGCATATAAAAGCTAAGACATTACAAAAATATGATTCATAAATCAAAGAATTTAGCCTTCAAAACATTATACAATCTAATAAAAATTACGTTAGATTAGTATTTATTGTTTACGTGTTGTTGTTCATTACTTACTGTAGACAATAAAAATTCGAGTCGAGAAAAATAATAATCGGGACAAGAAAATATTGCAACAATCATTTTATTTGATTTCAATATGTGAGAGTTACAATCTCTATGAATCCTTTGATTCGCCTTTTCAAATATAAATTCAAGGGCATCGAGCTTAATCTTGAATTTGATGAACTTGAACTTGATTTGTGGATTTAATAAACTTGATCTTGACTTGTGAATTTGGATTCAAGGGCTTTTGAGCTTGATCTTGAATCTTCGTATTGATCTTCAGTTGTTTATTGTAGACACACGATTTTTGACCCTCTCTGAGCTTTAACCTATTTTTAGCAATAAATATTTATTTTTTGTCTAATCTTTATTTTAGCTTTTATTTTTCATTTTTAGTTGGTTTTATTTGAAAAAAAAAAGGATTCAAAAATAGAGTCACATTTTAGGATAACTTTTGCTTTTACTTCTCGTATGAAAAAGAAAATTTTCAAAAAAAAAAATAATAATATATTTTTCTTTTAATTTAGATTTTAATAAATAAGCTAGTAATTTTAATTTATTTTTTTTCTCTTTTCTTTCTTAATTATATTTTTAGTCTAGCTATTTAACTTTTCTTATATTTATGTTAGTAAAATAGTTAGCTAATATTTTAATTATTACATATTATATATATATGTAAAGTAACCAAAAAGGAAAAGAAAATATTTTTCTAACCTAACTACCCCACTACATACACACACGTACACTAACACACTCCTGCACATCCCATGCCCCCACTCCCATAAGCACACACAACCCCACTACATACTACACATACAAAAATTCTATTTATACCCATAAAAAACACACCATAAGGGAGGGAAAAAAAATGCAAAAAGATAGAAAAGAAAAAAGAGAGAAAAGTGCAAAGAGGAACACTGGAAAGAAAAGAGAAGAAAAACAGTGAGAGGGAAAAAAAACGGATAGAAAACAAAGGAGGAAAACAGAGAAAAAATTTCGACAAAAATTGGGGAAAGAAAATAGTGTTAAAAAATATGTGTATAGCAAAACGGAAGCATTTTGGAGGATTGTGATTTGGAGTTGGAGTGTTATAGGTCCTTGTTTCGAGTTTCCGGTGACGACATCTTTGTTTTCATATTCAATTTAATTTGTCACACAGGTTCTTATTCAGTTCCCTTCTATATATCGTTATAAGTTTCATCGTGAGACAAAGCATGAGTAAAATTGTTTATGTGGCTTCGTGCATTATTTAGTATGTAAAGTTTGATTCTTTATGTGGGATTTTCCTGAATTGTATATTAGCTATCCAAATATTTGTTTGTGCATAGATCCATGGTTTGTGTGATCCTTTCATTAGGTCTAGTTTGCTAGGGTTCTTGTCAAGTGCTAAAGGTCCATTGTTGATTGTTACTTTGCTGATTTTTCTTGAATAATTCTGTTTACAGTGATTTTTTTTTTTATGCTTTTTCCTAAATTTAGTCCAAAGTTTGCGTCTTTATGTTAGTTGATTTTGGTTAAGTGTGTTGAAAGTTATACCTGGTGTCAAAATAGCTTTAGTTTTGGATCACATTAATAGAGAAATATCATGGGATTGGAGTGAGTATTTGTTTAATCGCATGCATGTTGAAACCAGATTTGGTTTCCTCCGAAATCTGGTAGTAATGAGGTGTCCCGGATGTTCTGCACTTAGTAATTTCTAGTTAAGATTGATTCAGACATTGTATGAAATAAGCCAATAATTAGTTTTAGCTTTTTTGTGAAATTTTGTAATGAAAATGAAATAGTAGTGTTCGATTTTTTTTATGTGTCATGTTTCAATTGTTAATTTTACAATTATATTACAGCTTTCGTCATTTGCGCCATAAAGGTTAAATCATTGGTTTTGTTGTTGCTAATATTGACTTGTTATATAAGTCAGTAAAGATGGGTTATATCATCTAATAGGTTGTTGGGTTAAGTTAATGCAAAATGGGGATTAAAACATATCTAGAACTATAGTAAATTAGTCGAATATGAAAACAGTGGTTTAAGATGGTATTTGGTAGCTTAATAAATTAAAATGGAAGTCTTGAAATATCATTGATGTATAGTAATTAATTTTCATTATCTATTATTTCTTTGAATTTTTCATATTTCGTAGGGTAATCTTGATTGTACATGTCCCTAGTTTTTGGTACATGATACCTCACAATTTTGAATGTCATGGGTTGTGGCTGTCTTTAAAAATTTTGATTTGGTCACGTGGGTTTGGGTCAAAACATTTGTTTAAAGTCCAATCGATTAATTTAGTGTGAGCTCGAGCGAGGTGGGTTGTGAATTTATTCGAGACCCATCGATATTGAGAAAAGAAAAGAGTGGAAAAAACTATTTGTATGGGAGCGAGGCGAGTTGCGGTTCAATCCAAGACTTGTTGCCAATTTAAAAAGAAAGAATGAAAAGAGAGTAAAAATAGATAAGAAAAATGGTCTTGAATTTGCAAGAGACGAACAAATGTCTTTAGCACTAGATAAGCTTTAGGCTCCCCATAAATTTGGTTTCGATCAAGAATGCAAGTATGCATCTTTCTCGATATGCTTAATAACAAATATGAAATTCGAAGATGCAAAATTACACCTTGGCAAAGATCGTCCTAAAATTAATTTTCACTAGCTAAATGCAAGAGGTATAAACATATATTAGACATTAAAACAAGCGAATCAAGGCCTACACATACAATTTATCCCAAAATAGTTAGAAGCTAAGTAGAAGTCAATAAAGCAACCGTACTAGAACCACAGGATTCGAGGGATGCCTAACACCTTCCCTTTGGTCAATAGAATTCCTTACTCGGATTTCTAGTTTGCAGACCAATATTAAAGAGTCAATTTCCTTTTGATTAGAGATTCAAAAAGGTGACTTGGAACACCATAACTCAATTCCAAGTGGCGACTCTGTAAATAAAATAATCCCTATTCAATACCGTCACTTTAATTGGAAAAACCCTTCGACCCAACGAAAAGGGGGGGTGACATCTCTGACGACTCTGCTGGGGAATAACCAGAATTTGAGCTTTTGATATTGACTTATACTTGCTTTAATTATTTGGATATTGTGTTTGTTGGCCTAATGTGCTACTTACTACTCATTTATCGCTTCGATATTGTTGAGTTATACTATAAATTATCTTCTTTCGCTCACCCCTTCTGAATCTCTGAAATATAGGGTAGAAGGAATGCAAAGTATGCATCCTACTTTCTTTTTTGAGATAAAGCCAGAGTGTCCAGGCACCTGGTAAAGGATTATTAGTCACACATGTTAGGCGGGGTTTGGATCAGCAACGAAGGCGGAATAACTCTGCTACCGAACAAGTTGCCCCTCCCTGGCTCGAGTGTCCGCTCGGGTAAGCCAGTCTAGGCACCTATCTCCATCAGGTTAAACCAAGTAGAACTGAAACTCAGACGTGGATATCCCTATTAGGCTTTTCTTTATCTGCTTAATGTGCATTTGACTTAGCAGAACTCGGCACAGGGGTCGGGTCCGTCTAGTACAGGTGTCCCTCTTTATATGACCAACATGTACATTCTATGTGCTCTTTGATATTTATTTGGAAGGCTTGTTCGATTGTTGACCGGATTTAGGCAACTTAATGAAATAGAAAAGAGTAATTTTTCCTCTTAACTTTTATAACCTTTTTCTTAAAATATATATATTTCTGAGGAATGAAACGCAAAAAGATCTCCCATCAATTGAGGGTCATTTTGGAAATATGACTATCTTCATTATTATTTTCTTATCCTCAAATGTATTACATATAAATATATCTAATAGCCCTAAACCTTTAGAGATCGTGAGGTTGAGTTTTAAAGAAAATTTTCATATGCATGTATCTTAATAACCCTGAACCTTTAGGGGTCATGAAGTTGAGTTTTGCAAAAATATATAAAATAATTGTGTTTTTCTTCTAAGTTATTATTATTATTATTTTGTAAAAAAACACTTGGTTTCATCTTATTCCCCCCCAAACTCCTTATTGAAATTATATAGAGGTCTATCTTTAAAAATGTCTATGTAGGGTTGGTATAGACGAGAGTCAGGCTCTAAAAATAAATAAAATAAAATAATATTAATAATAATAAATAAAAAATATATGTATATAGAAAAAGAAAATACGCCTAGATAAGCCGGTATGAAACAGAAGGCCTCCCACATTAAGATGGGAAATGCATTTAGAGGCATAACATACGATGTATTACACAATTTTAAGTGTGCAACACTTACCCATTTATCACTTGTCACAGAAAAGGTTAAAATTTTGTAAGGTGGTTGGTTTGTGGTTACACTGGCATCTCATCCGTACAATACCAGATCCAAGGGAAAGGGCAAAATAACACACAAAGAGGGGATAGAGTCTGACACCGAAGAAGACCAAAATCAGTTGATTCAACAAGAATTTGCATCGATAGAAGAGAATAAGTTATTGAAACAGCAGATGGCAGAAATGTATCAAGCCTAGATAAATGGGCAAGCGCCACCTTCCTCAATTCCTATACTTTTGAACACGACTGTCCCAATTTCCACTCAGGCCCAAACTGATGATCCGTTTTACCCACCAGGATTCGGCCCATATACTAATGTGCCTAGCACAGTTGGGACCTCCACTGTGCCCCCCCCCCCAAATCCATCTCTCATAAATAACCTGCTCTTCATTCCCGCAGTATCAACTACTATAGATCCTCAACCAAAGCTGATACCGAAGTCTGCAGGTGAGCTACCTCGTGATCAGTTCTATTCCACTGGAGTAACTTTTTGGAATCCTCCAATCCTACTTATCTGCACAACTCTCCTATTGTGATCGAAAAGACGATGAAGAATGAGGAACAAGAGGAGATAGCCAAAAAAAATGAGAAGTTTGGAACAAAGCATAAGGAACATGCAAGGACTAGGAGGGAACAAGAGTGTTTCTTACAAAGATTTGTGCATGTTCCCTGATGTCCACTTGCCTCTAGGTTTCAAAACCCCAAAGTTTGACAAGTACGATGGCCATGGTGATCCTTTAGCTCATTTGAAAAGGTTTTGTAATCAACTAAGAGGAGCAGGGGGAAAACAAGAGCTACTTATGGCTTATTTTGGAGAGAGTTTAACGGGGATAGCTTCAGAATGGTTTATCGATCAGGATATCTCTCTTTGGCATGTTTGGGATGACATGGCTCGAGATTTTATCCAGCAATTTCAATATAATATTGACATAGTTCCAGATCGTACCACACTTGCCAACATGAGGAAAAATATCACTGAAATTATTTGTGAATATGCTATTAGGTGGCGGGAGCAGGCTTCTAGGGTCAAGCCACCAATGAAAGAGACAGAGATGATTGATGTTTTCCTTCAAGCACAAGAGTCTGACTACTTTAATCACCTGCTTTTCGCAGTAGGTAAAACATTTGCTGAAGTAATAAAAATCGGAGAAATGGTGGAAAATGGCATTAAGTCTGGAAAAATTATAAGTCAAGTAGCCCTTAAGGCTACAACTCAAGCAATTCATAATGGTTCAGGACACTTTGGGGTCAAGAAAAAAAATGCTGATGTAGCAATGATCACGCAAGACCTTCAATACTCTATCACCCCATCTCAGTATCCAGTCTATAGTGCACAACCATATGTCCTGCCATCAATCTATCCCTAATGGAGTGCACCAACACATCAAAATCCTCGTCCCTATTCTCCAAATGTTCGAGCCCCCTACAACCCCAATTCAAGGAAGGAATATGGAGGAAATCAGGGGCCTAGGGATAATTTCACACCAATTGGAGAGTCTTATGAAAGCTTGTTCAAGAAATTGAAAAGTTTGAACATGATAGGAACTATCCCTCAGAATCATGCAAATCCATATTCAAAAGGTTTCAATCCTGCTGCACGTTGTGAATACCATTCTGATGCTTCAGGGCACAACACTGAAGAATGTCGATCTTTGAAAACAAAAGTGGAAGGGATGATTCAGGCAGAGATGATTGTAGTTCAAGACAATGATTCCACAAACATTACTGAGAATCCTCTACCAGCAAATAATGACGTACACTTCATTAAGATGATGTGTGATGACAAAGACTGTAGCAATCCTCTCAATTCTCAGGAAAAGACGACTAAAATTGATAGAGGCTCCACTAAGGCTGATGTGCAAACTAGTGGCTGAGATGTCGAGCTTGGTAATTAGAAAGTCACTCCTTTCTTCTCTAGGAATGAGTGTATTGATAGTTTATTTTGTCGTCATTGCTATTATGCAATTTAGGTTTTGTTCTGTTTGTTTGTTGAGTCAAACCCTCCTTTCTTTTTATTTTGTTTGAGTCTTATTGTAATGGATTGTTTGGGTTATTTCAGGTCGTAACCTAGAGTTCAGTTTGGTTGTCTTGTGTCACACCTTTTTATCTTTACTTAATGAAATGTAATTTTATATTCTATTTAGCACTCTTTGTATGTGTTTCTTTTCATTTTAGCTTTAGTGACGTAATATGCATACACAATTTTTGGCCAGATCTTAAAATCCTATCTAGTCATGGAATGAATATGCCAAGAGAGTTAAAAATGAAAAAAAAAAAACATTCGAGAATATTGGAGAACTGAAACATTTTGACAATAGCAATTTGAATGGATTCAATAAAACAAAACAAATCCTGGGACAAGTTCGATCTAAATCGACGTATGTCATCTGTTGTGACAAGATATTGCCAAAATGAAGATTTCTAATGGACGATCATGAAAGGAAAGTGGCATACATATTCATCAATATAGATATTGTGATTTTCACTTCTAATTCTTAAATGCATGCTTGTATGAGTCATTGTTAAGAATTGAGATGACGAAGACATTTTATTTCGCTATCCAAACATTATGTCATCCTTTGCTATCCCTTTTGAGCCTTAATTGTACTTTTTTTCCCTTTCATATCCCTCTTTTGGAATCTAAATAGAGTCATGAAAAGGTTCAAAAACCAAAAAAAAAAAGAAAAAAATGGAATCAGAAAGTCCAAAAGAAGAAAAAGAGTCAAAGAAAACAAAACAAAAAAAAAAGAAGTCAAAGCTAGAGTCAAAAAAATATATAATAAAAAATCAAGCAAAAGAAAAACTTTTTGAACTACATTTGACCTGATTCTTGCTTTGACAAGATACGTAGGCAGCCCTATCCTGGGGTTCGGTCCAACCAAGAAAAGGTCCTAAAAAATTTCTAGTCACAAAAACTGGGGAAAAAAAAGTTTTATTTTGCCAAAAAGAGTTGATTCCAAAAGTTGTAAGTCTTAACCCCGTTATATGTATTATCTTTGAGCCTTCATGCCATCCCTGTCTTTATAACCCTTTCCAAAAGCAATATTACAGTCCAAATAAAGACCTTCTGATCAATTTTTAAGAATGACAAGTCAAGTATGCTTTCAGTGTTGATTATCATGAGGAGCAATGTCATGTTTCTTGCATAAAAGAGTCTTATCAGAGGGGGTCCCATAGCACCATAAGGCATCATTGAATTGAGAGAAAGTGAAAATGAGAGAGTCTTATTGGTGAAAACCCTCGCGGGCACTATAAGGCGATGGTGAGTGAGATATATATAAAAAAAAATTAAAAAAATTAGAGAGACTTGTTGGTGAAAATTCTTTGGGGCACCACTAGTCGCTTGAATTTTGAGCGTCTAATGCAAAGATCGCAACTTAGAAGCATGACTTCAAAGTCTGAATGTTCAAAAAGAATAAAGTTCAGATTGGATTGACAGATCAGGTCATTTAATTCAAAATGCATGTCACGATTATTAGAGGTGACTACCACATTTAAAGGAGTCTTTTCTTTCTTCCTTCATGTTTCCTAAAGGGATATTTTTTGTCAAATACTCCTTCTTTTGATCACTTTATTCTTTTTCATTTTTCTTTGGATCAGTCTTTGATAAAACAAGCAAGAAATAATTTTAAAATTTTCTATCAGTTTTTCAATTGCCAAAGCAAAATCTGGCCAGCACATCAAATGTAACGATTCGAGAAGAAATGATATCCACCATAATTGTTTTTGTGGTTGACAAGTTTGAGGATGAATGCAAGGTTCGGTATTTGTCGGATGAGACTAATATGATGGATATAGGGGTCTGAAATTTTTATTAGAGGTTCATCAATGAGGATGTCTACGCAACAAGCACAAGCTACCAACGTTGAAGTCAAGGTCGAATAGCAACATAAGCTATTACACTTAAAGTCAAGCCACAAACCGACCACCATTTTGAAACTCACAATTTTTCTTTCTATTTCTAAAATAGGGGCAATTTTGTTGATATAAAAGTCATTTCAGAGATTAGAACTTGCAAACAGGATTACAGTAAAAACTCTCACTCTTTCTTTGTTACATGCATATATTCGTCATTTTTCATCTTTCTCCTAGGATAACATTTCCTAGTCTAAAACATTTATTTTTTCATTCGTCTCCTTGGTTAAACGTTTCCTAGTAGTAGGCATTTATTTTTTCATTTGTCTCCTAGGATAAACATTTCCTAGTAGTAGACATTTATTCGTCTCCTAGGATAAGCATTTCCTGGTAGTAGACATTTATTTTTCTATTCGTCTCCTAGGATAAACATTTCCTAGTAGTAGACATTTATTCGTCTCCTAGGATAAACATTTCCTAGTAGCAGACATTTATTTTTTCATTCGTCTCCTAGGATAAACGTTTCCTAGTAGTAGGCATTTATTTTTTCATTTGTCTCCTAGGATAAACATTTTCTAGTAGTAGACATTTATTCGTCTCCTAAGATAAACATTTCCTAGTAGCAGACAATTATTTTGCATTCGTTTCCTAGGATAAACATTTCCTAGTAGTAGGCATTTTTTTTTCATTCGTCTCCTAGGATAAGCATTTCCTAGTAGTAGACATTTATTTTTCATTCGTCTCTTAGGATAAACATTTCCTAGTAGTAGACATTTATTCGTCTCCTAAGATAAGCATTTTCTGGTAGTAGACATTTTTTTTTCATTCGTCTCCTAGGATAAGCATTTCCTAGTAGTAGACATTTATTTTTTATTCGTCTCCTAGGATAAACATTTTCTAGTAGTAGACATTTATTTTTCCATTCGTCTCCTAGGATAATGATTTCCTAGTAGCAGACAATTATTTGGAATTCGTCTCCTAGGATAAATATTTCCTAGTCGAAGACATTTATTTTTACTTTTTATCCTATGATATACATTATAAAGTTTACAATTGCTAATAACTCACAAAATTTTTCAGTACAAACTGGGGCAAAATTTTTGTTCGTGTTATTTGGGAGTTTACTTTTTGCTCAAGACCCTCCTGGATAATGGAACTTTATTTTCTGCTCAGGACCCTCCTGAAAATGGGATTTTACTTTTCTGCCCAGGACCCTCCTAAAAAATGGGATTTTACTTTTCTGCTCAGGACCCTCCTGGAAAATGGGACTTTAATTTTCAGCTCAGGACCCTCCTGAAAAATGGGATTAACATGGCCCTCCTGGATAATGGGACTTTATTTTCTGCTTAGGACCCTTCTGGAAAATGGGATCAGCCGGACCCTCCTGAAAAATGGGATTTACTTTTCTAGTTCACTATTTATTTTGAGTTTAGGGACACGTTTGGAGAACAGGGATTACTTTCAGTTTTGAAGCTCAGGAGTCCGCCTGGAGAATAGGGTCAATTTTCAATTCAAGGTCAGGAGCCAGCCTGGAGAACATGGTGATTTTCAAATTCAAAGTCAGAAGGAGCAAGTGTCCGCTTGAAGAACAGGGTCGATTTTCAAGTTCATCTCCAATAATCGAAATCGACATAAAGAAAAGTTCACTGTTGAGTTTAACTCAAGAGGAGAGCAGACATATCATCACTTGAGGAAGCATGAAGATTCAAGTCAAGATCTAACAGAAGCTGAATATATAGGATCTTGTACTTGAAGGATCATTTTTATTCTTATCTTTTATTTTGTTGTAAAAATAGGAGCTGCGAACCGGAGACTCGACGGGACCTCACTCGACCTCTAACTCATCGTATCACCATTCCACCTCTGGAACTACACGTGACATGATTTCATTATAACCCGGGATATGTAGACTGTCCAAAACTAGGACTCGGTCACTTCTTTTCCTTCTTTTCTTTTCATTTTAAATAACAATCAGATCAAAACTTATCTCGTTATCTACTTCTTTGTCTGAAAACTCTTCGTGTTCTAAGACAAAGAGGGGAAAATGTAGACACGCGATTTTTGACCCTCTCTGAGCTTTAACCTATTTTTAGAATTAAATATTTATTTTTTGTCTAATCTTTATTTTAGTTTTTATTTTTCATTTTTAGTTGGTTTTATTTGAAAAAAAAAAGGATTCAAAAATAGAGTCACATTTTAGGATAACTTTTGCTTTTACTTCTCGTATGAAAAAGAAAATTTTCAAAAAAAAATAAATAATATATTTTTCTTTTAATTTAGATTTTAATAAATAAGCTAGTAATTTTAATTTATTTTTTTTCTCTTTTCTTTCTTAATTATATTTTTAGTCTAGCTATTTAACTTTTCTTATATATATGTAAAGTAACCAAAAAGGAAAAGAAAATATTTTTCTAACCTAACTACCCCACTACATACACACACGTACACTAACACACTCTTGCACATCCCATGCCCCCCTCCCATAAGCACACACAACCCCACTACATACTACACATACAAAAATTCTATATATACCTACACAAAACACACCATAAGGGAGGGAGAAAAAACGCAAAAGGATAGAAAAGAAAAAAGAGAGAAAAGTGCAAAGAGGAACACTGGAAAGAAAAGAGAAGAAAAAACAGTTAGAGGGAAAAAAAACAGACAGAAAACAAAGGAGGAAAACAGAGAAAATTTTTTGACAAAAATTAGGGAAAGAAAATATTGTTAAAAAATATATGTGTATAGCAAAATGGAAGCATTTTGGAGGATTGTGATTTGGAGTTGGAGTGTTATAGGTCCTTGTTTCGAGTTTCCGGTGACGACATCTTTGTTTTCATATTCAATTTAATTTGTCACACAGGTTCTTGTTCAGTTCCCTTCTATATATTGTTATAAGTTTCATCGTGAGTCAAAGCATGAGTAAAATTGTTTACGTGGCTTCGTGCATTATTTAGTATGTAAAGTTTGATTTTTTATGTGGGATTTTCCTGAATTGTATATTAGCTATCCAAATATTTGTTTGTGCATAGATCCATGGTTTGTGTGATTCTTTCATTAGGCCTAGTTTGCTAGGGTTCTTGTCAAGTGCTAAAGGTCCATGGTTGATTGTTACTTTGCTGATTTTTCTTGAATAATTCTGTTTACAGTGATTTTTTTTATGCTTTTTCCTAAATTTAGTCCAAAGTTTGCGTCTATATGTTAGTTGATATTGGTTAAGTGTGTTGAACGTTATCCCTGGTGTCAAAATAACTTTAGTTTTAGATCACAATAATAGAGAAATATCATGGGATTGGAGTGAGTATTTGTTTAATCGCATGCATGTCGAAAGAGGCACCCTTCTTCATGAGATGGCTAAATGGTTGACATTTTCCCGCCAAATTTGAGATGAACCTCCTTAAGTATGCTAGCTTCCCTTGAAGACTTTTTAATTCATGAATGTTTCGAGGCTCGGGCATTTTCAAAATTACTTCAACCTTGTATTGATCAATTTCAATTCCTCGGTGTCGTGCAATAAAGCCAAGGAACTTTTCGGAAATAACTCCAAAGGTTCATTTCAACGGATTCATCCTAAGCTGATATCTTTGAAGTAACTCAAATACCATTCTCAAGTCTTTCAAGTGGTCGTTCTTCTTTCTTGAATTTACCACTAAGTCATCCACATAGCATTCAACATTTTTATGGAGTAGATCATTAAAGATGTTTTGCATAGCCCTTTGATAAGTGGCACCAGCGTTCTTCAAACCAAAAGGCATCACCTTGTAGCAATAAATACCTTTAGGCGTACGAAATGCAGTGAGCTCTTCATCCTTTGGTGCCATGCGGATTTGGTTATAGACGGATGATCCATCCATGAAAGACATCGCCTCAAAACCAGTAGTAGCATCAATCATCAACTCTGGAATAGGGATTGGAAACTCATCCTTAGGACATGCGTTGTTGAGATCCCTAAAGTTGACACAAACTCGAATTTGACCATTCTTCTTCCGTATAGGAACAATGCTTGATATCCATATGGGGTACTTAACTTCACGAATAAAGCCAGCTTTAATGAGTTTGTTAACCTTATTTTCAATTAATGGAACCAAGTCGGGTCTGAAGTGTCTTTGGGCCTGCTTAATAGGACGAGCACCATTCTTGACTGCTAACTGATGAACTGCTACTTTTGGATCTAAGCCAGGCATCTCCTTATAACTCCAAGCGAAAACATCCCTATATTCTTCAAGTAAGTCCATGTAAGCGATTTCTTCATCCATTTCTAGAAAAGCGCTTAGGAAAGTTGGCCTTGGGTCTTCATCAATGCCAAGATTAACTTCCTTTAGGGGATCTATTGTCGTCTTTACTCCTTCTTCAAGTTCTGATGGAGCATCTCCAGCATCTTTCTCTTCTTGAGGATCATTGTCATTGATAGATATATGGCAACACCAACAAATATCTTTCAACTCTTCAACCTTTATTAGAGATGATGTATCGTACTCACTCTGGGTTGTAATATGATATGAAGAGCTTACACTTTCTTTGTCTTCCTCATGTTCCTTGGTATAAACCACAGTATGAGTTTTTGCCTTTAATACCTCCTTGCACGAAACCACAAGTTTCGTCTGTCGCCTCATTCTAGAAGGAATCAAACTTTGGAAATCCTTTTGGATTCTAGGTAAAGAGTGTGTCATAGTGCCTTGATAATTTCTCTGAGGTTTGTTACTCTTCTTTTTCTTCACTGGACCCAACCTCTCAAACACAGAAGTTCTTGTGGTTGATTCTCCAAGTCGATCAAAGACAGAAGGCCTTTTGCTGGAAGTAGTAGACTCCTCTTCCATAGTGATGTAGTCGCTAGACACCCTTCTAATAGAGATGCGCACCGGCGATGGCGGCATGTACCCTAAGCCTTCGCGCGCTTGCCTGGTAGTGGCTTCTGATAGGATTTTCCCCAAATTTGATGGCTCATTAGGGTTGTATCTAGCCTTTACAAACAACTTGTAAACGTTTGGATCAAAACCTTCTTTCGTATGCTTTGAAGGGAGTGTCATATCTCGCGGTGAATTTTGAGCCACAAATTCCCCAAGTGGCTTTGAGGGCAAATTTATTGCATCTATTCGCTTTACCGGAAGATTTAGCCCCCCTAGTATATTATCTTGGACATTGGATGAGTGTCTTTCTTCTTTCCCCACCTTTGGTACATAGCGGAGCACAGGAACTATCTTCTTCTTAAAGTACGTGAAATTCCCTTTATTTGAAGTAGAGGGAGGCTTTTTAATGACAATGTTTTCAACAGCCACCTCAACCTTCTTAGCTGCAAGATCATCACACTTGGTTGATGTGACATTATCAACCTTTTTCTCCTTCACGACATAATTCTTCAAGTAGAATTTTGCATCTGCGAAGTATGATTCAGCTTCAATGAATGGCTTATCATCGGCCACCATCTTTCTCTCCACTCCATTTTCAAGATACTTCAGGCATTGATAGTAGGAGGATGAAACAATTTTGTTCTCGTGTACCCAAGGCCTACCAAGTAATATATTATATGAAGTTTTGGCATCGATCACATGCATCAATACATTTGATCGTAAATCATCCATATGAATCTCTAACTTGATGGATCCTATGGCCCTCTGATCCCCTTGATTGAACCCTTGGATCATCAAATGGCTTTCAGTAAGTTCATCAGTTGTGATGCCAAGTTCCTTCAGTGTGCGAATAAGCAGGATATTTACTCCAGACCCTTCATCTATCAAGATTCTATTTATCTTCTTCTCTAGAACATGACCTACCATATACAAGGGACGATTAATGTTTCACCAAACAGGAGATCATCGTCTGTAAATGTGATTTTTGTATTACATACATGTGCTTCTTGGTAAAGAGATTTAGTAGGCCTTTCAGGAGAAGGCGGTACCATCAATAGGCATTCGCCCTTTGCTTCTTCTTTGTCAGTATTGAAACAGGATGCCTCAATGTTGTCTTGAGTAGTCTTGGCGCAGAACCAACTTGGAAAGAATTCTTCCAAGGTCACAGGACATCGTGGTTTTTGGTGGTGATGCTCCACTACACTCTCCCTCTTTGGCAGCTCAACCAACATCTGTTTCCTCGATTTCTTTACCATTCTCCTTCTGGTTGGCTATTTGGATGAGTTTTTTCGTAGACTCATCATCTTGTTGCGTCTCCGCCTAGTCACCAAAGTCCAACCTTCATCATCAGCTTCATCAATTGGAGACTTGTCATGCTCTAATGGCTCCTTATTATGCTCTTTGAAGTTGCATATTTGGACCGGATCGAGTGAGCCAAATATGATGGAGATTTGATGAGAACTGACCTTCTCATCATCAAGCACGATCTTCTTCTCATTATCCAGTTGCATGATTTTATCCTTGAAGACAAAATATTTCTCCAAAGGGTGACCCACAAGCCTGTGATGCTTCGTCGGGCCACTTCATTTCTGGTAGATCAATGAGCTTTAGCTCAAGCAGTTCATCAAAAATTTTGAAAACGTCAGAATCAAGGAAGGGGTATTTTTTTCCTGCATCTCCTTGAAAGTCAACTTCTGGTTTGGACGCGTTTGAGAAATCGTCTTTATGCTTTGCTTCTTGCTTACCTTTGTGGTGAGCTTCACAGGAGACACGTTGACATTCATGGATTCTTTGTTGTCGCTTTTGGGGGCAAACTTGGTCCATCTCCTGGGTTCCTATTTGTCTTTTCCTTTTCGAGGGTCATGGATAGGCGCTACTCCTTTTTCGACAGAAGACATACTCAACTTCATGTCGTGAGCACGAGTAGCTAAATCTTCAAAGGATTTTGGCTTAATGCCTTGCAAAATATAGAGAAGTGCCCAGTGCATTCCTTGGATACACATCTCTATTGCGGAAGTTTCACTGAGCCTATCTTTACAGTTTAGGCTAGCATTTCTCCATCGATTGATGAAGTCGATAACTGACTCATCCTTTCTTTGACGAGTATTTATGAGCTCTACCATGCTCACTGTACGCCTCGTGCTATAAAAGCGATTTAGGAATTCATGCTCTAGTAGCTCCTAGCTATCAATGGACTCGAGGTCCGTGTACCAATCGAAGGCGTTTCCCTTTAGGGAGCGAACAAATTGCTTAATGAGATAGTCACCGTATGTTCCGGCATTGTTGCATGTCTCAACAAAGTGGGCGACATGTTTCTTTGGATTCCCTTTGCCCTCAAATTATTGAAATTTGGGGGGTTGATAACCGGCAGGCATCTTAAAGCTATCAATCCTAGCAGTGTAAGGCTTGGCATACGTTAGGGAAGACTTGGTAGCAATGTCGTACTTGTCCTTGAGGGTCCCTACAATGAACTCTTTCAATTGATCAATTGGGATCATTCTGTCAGCATAGACTGGAACCTCCTTAGTCGGTGGTGTCTGTTTGGTAGGAGGATCTATCTTTTGAACTTCTGTAGCCTTTCCAGGTGTATGACTAGAATCTCCATCTATTAAGCCTTCCATTCAATCCATCAACTTATCGATCTGAGTGTCTTGAGTTTGCACATACTTGGTCAAACTTTCAATCTCTTTCGCCATATTCACAAGTTGCTCCTCCCTATATGAGACATCAGTTACCATTGTTTACATGATTAATGGAGACATCGGAGAGTAGCACGGATTGTCACATAAGTTGATCTCTGAAGTCCTTGGCTCGCGCGGAGTAAGTGGAGATGACATGTTGGTTGAATGACCATCGTTCTTTGTCCCAGAGTTTTTTGAACCAGAGAGATCAAGTAGAGCCAGAGTTTTCTTAATTTACTCTGCCACACTGCTTCCTTCTTCTGAAGCACTTGTAGAGGACCTTGTTCTTTTTGGGGTTGAAGATCTAAAAATTGGAGTTGATGTCGTCAACACTTGATGTGTTTGTTGCCCCATCATGTTGGCCTTGCTCCTTGTGACAGCCCCAAAGCTTCCAAAAGTAACATCAAGGATGCTTTATACCTCGGCGGAGAACTTGGAATAAGTAGCCTTAGGGGCAGTGGATTGAGAGTTGACCTTCTTGGAAGTCATTTCGGTATTCTTGAACTTTGAAGTTAGAAAGTTGAGATGAGAGGTAGAGATTGTCCCACTGGGCGTGCCAGAATTTGTAGACAATAAAAATTCGAGTCGAGAAAAATAATAATCGGGACAAGAAAATATTGCAACAATCGTTTTATTTGATTTCAATGTGTAAGTGTTACAATCTCTATGAATCCTCTGATTCGCCTTTTCAAATATAAATTCAAGGGCTTCGAGCTTAATCTTGAATTTGATGAACTTGAACTTGATTTGTGGATTTAATGAACTTGATCTTGACTTGTGAATTTGGATTCAAGGGCTTTTGAGCTTGATCTTGAATCTTCGTCTTGATCTTCAGTTGTTTATGAACTTGAATGCTTGAACTTGTAGCTTGTAGAGAAATTTGTGGTGTTTGATCCACGAGCTTTCTCTTGCTTATTGTTAGAATTGTTGGTCTCCTTTTTGAATTATGAGGCCCCTATTTATAGTTGTGGAAAGGAAAGAGTTGTAGACACGTGATTTTTGACCCTCTTCAAACTTTAATCTATTTTACCTTTAAATATTTATTATATGTTTAATCTTTGTTTTAGCTTCTATTTCATTTTTAGTAGGTTTCCTTTGAAAAATTGTGAAAAAGATGTCAAAAATAGTCACATTTTAAGTATAAGTTTCGTTTTTACTTTGCAAAATGAAAGAGTTTTTTTTTTCTTAGTCTAAAATATGTTTTCTTTTAATTTAGGTTTTAATAAATAAGCTAGTAATCTTAATATTCTCTTAATTATATTTTATTTTAGTCTAGTTATAAATTTTTCTTATATCTTCTTAGTATAAAAAATTAATTAGTTAATAGTTATTATTATTTTTTATCTTTAAAAAAAATGGAAGAAAACCTAATCTACCCAAACCACCCCATTTTCCCACTAACCTAAAACTCCCTCACATCCCCCCCCCCCCCCCCCACAATCCTAACACACTACTATATATAGAACACACTTAGGAAAAAAAGGGGAGGAGACCCACACGGACGGAAAGAAAAGAGGAGGCAGAGGAAGCAACACAGAAAAAAAAAAAAAGGAAAATTAGGAAGAAAAAAAAAAAACGTACAGAGGAGATAGATAGAAAAACAGTAAGTGCAGAAAAAAAAAAGATAGAAAGGGAGAAGGAGAAATTATTCTTGAACATTAGAGTTTGAGTTCAAAATTTGGTCCCCGTTTTGAGTTTTCGGTGACGGCGTTCTTGCTTCTACACTCGGTTTAATTCGTCACACAGGTTCTTATCTGATCATGTATTATTATGTTATAAGTTTTAATGTGAATCAAGCATGAATAAAATTATTCAAATGGCTTCATGCATTATTTAATATTAAAAGTTGATTATTTACATGAGGCTAGTATCATGAATTGTAAACTTAGTTATCCGATTATTTATTTATGCTTAGTTTTGTAGTTTAACGTGATCTTATATTTTAATGTGTTTTTTTTATAACATGCATGCATGTTAAATTGTCTCCAAGCAGCTGTTGCATGCATGCAAAACCATGTGGAAGGTTTTGTTAATCATGTATTTGTTAAGTATAATATAGAGAGATAGAGGAGAAAACAAAAAGAAAAGATAGAAAAAAAGAGAAGAACACACTAAGGAAAAAGAGAAAAAAACAAAGTGAAGGAGGAAACTACAATACACAGCTGGAAGAAAAACAACACAACAATATTAAACATATATAACCACAACAACCATCCAACCCCAAAACAGTAGGAAAAGATAAAGAAAAAGAGCAAATACACAACACTCGAGGAAAAGAAATAGAGAAGAATGTCATAAAAAAAAAAAAACAGAGAGCTTCTTTGAAGGTTTGTAAGCCGGAGATTGAGGTTTTCGTTCGAGGTTCCGAGTCAAGTTTCTTTTCAAACGTTGAATTTTAGAGGTGCAAAAAGATTCAATTTGTACTTTATCTTGATTAATACATGAAATTTTATGAGAACATGTTTATATAGGGTTAGCATACGTTGAAATTCATTGTTAAGTTGCGAATTTTTCACCCGACATGAAATAATTATTTTGTTAGAAAAAAAAATAAAGAATAGAGAATAGTCATTAGGGAGAAAACACTTACAATAAAATAACACTTGGACTGAAAAGAAAAATAAAAGAAAAATATTTGTAAGGGAGCGAGGTTAGTTGCGGATTAATTTAAACGCGTTGTAAATATAAAGAAAGGAGTTGAAAGAGAGAAAAAAAATGGATAAGAAAAATTATCTCGAATTTAGAAAAGACAAGTAAAATGCCTTTAACGCTAACGCGAGAAAAGGAGCGAAAATAAGTCACGACATAGTAAGAATGAAAAAATAATAATAAATAAATAAAAAAATAAAAAAAATAAAAAATCAATTGATATATCGAGGTCGATCATGTGTGTGGTTACGCTCCTTGATCAACTTCTATAATTACGAGGCTCTGTGTGTGGTTACGCTCCTCAGCCGAAAACATAAGTCATAGTTTCTCTCATAATCCTTAGGCACATTTAGCAACTGATCAAACCTAATGTATCCTAAAGAATTAACTTAAGTCAATTATAAGTCAATAAAGCAACCGTGTTAGAACCACGGGACTCGAGGGATGCCTAACACCTTCCCCTCGGTCAATAGAATTCCTTACCCAGATTTCTAGTTCGTGGACCAATGTTAAAGAGTCAACTTCCTTTTGATTAGGGATTCTAAAAGGTGACTTGGAACACCATAACTCAATTTCAAGTGGCGACTCTGTAAAATAATAAAATAATCCCTATTCAATAACGTCACTTTAATTGGAAAAACCCTTCGACCCGAACGGAAAAGGGGTGTGACAAGAGTCATGGTGAAGATGAGCTTCTTTTGGCGAATCAGATTTACGTGACATGACGCATTCTTATGGGCCTTTGATTTCACTAGGCTTGCTGCATCATTTTGACATGTGGGACGGTCCTATTGGCTCCTTTACTTGACTTGGCATGCCATGTCATTTGACACTTGGCGCCAAATTGGGCCTCTAGTATAAAATGACATATTGGGCTTAACCAAGTGGGCTCATTATTTGTAGTCCAAATTAATGGACTAGCCCGATGAATTTTGGACTTTAGTTAAATCTGTATTTATTGAACTTAAATAATTAATCCACCATATTTATTTGGACTAATATATTTAAAATTTATATGATCACACTTACAATTATGTTGGGGTTAGTCGTTGTTGCCATCCAAATCACAAAATTTTCAGACGTGAAAACATATTGATACATACAATGAGATATTTAAATCTCGAATCCCTTCACCGCTAATAAACATCAAAAGATTCTGGTGAAGTTACATGTAGAAAAGGTCATTGGCAGCAAGAAATAATTGAACGAAATAGAAAAACTGGTTTATTTCCTTTTTAATCAAACTATTCAAAAAAAGAGTGATGAAACTAAAACATTATTACAATCACAGAACTTGAATGAAAAATTAAAGAACGGAAAAAGGCCAGAAATATCCTTTAAGTATTGAAATTGGTTAAAAAATACCCTCTGTTTACCTATTGAGCCAAAAATACCCCTTCATCCACCTTTATGACTCAAATATACTCTTACAACTAACTATTCTTTTTAAACCATAAATTAAAATTTTTATTTATTACGTATCAACTTTCTATTGGTTGCAAATTAAATTAATTTAAATCTTATTATCTTATAACCAAACTTGAACCCAACTAAAACTAACCGACCCAATCTATTAAACCGCCCTAATAGAAAGCTGGGTAATTCATCGACATCTAAAGATTTGCCAAATGGGTCGGGTGAGAAGACCCATTTGCTCAAATGGGTTGCTCAAACTCTATCTCAACAATGCAAGGCACTACCTTCATTCTATTTTTGGATAATTGCTTCAGAGTTCTTACTTGCAATCTGAATTTGATAATGCATATTGAATATTGGATAAAATTTAGCTGCTTAGAATTTTCTTTAAAAAAAAACTTTAGTTTTCTGGTGTAACTAGTTTGCTTTTTCTTGGTGTTTATGGTAGTTGAAATTCCACTTTAGCAGGGTATAATAGATTGGGTAGGGTAGTTTTAGTTGGGCCCGGGTTTGGTTATAAGATAATAAGATTTAAATTAATTTAATTTGAAACCAATAGAAAGCTGACACATAATAAATAAAATTTTAAATTATGGTTTAAAAAGGGACAATTAGTTTTAAGGGTATATTTGAGCCATAAATGTGGATAGAGGGGTATTTTTGGCCCAATAAATTAACGGAAGGTATTTTAAAACCAATTTCAATACTTAAAAGGTATTTCTGGCCCTCTTCCGATTAAAGAAATACATTATTAATAGAATACTCTAAATATAAAGGAGCTCATAAATTGATCATTTCATCACATCACCATCATAAATATCAATTAAAAACTCTACTAAATTAGGACGCACTATAAATTTGAGACAAAGGCTGCGAGGGAAGCATACTACAAAAGACCCAATATTGGATTGAAATAGCAGCCATTTAAAGAGTACCAATTGTCGTTCTAACTTCAATTTGTAAAATCATGGCGCAATAAATCAAATGACAAGAAAACTATATTAAACAAATATTTTATGATATTATTTGGTCAACTAATCTACATATTGAAAACTAAATTAAAAATATAAAATCTATTGAAAGAATACTCTCCCCTAAGCAAAACTCTATTGTTAATAATCTTGACTTTTAAAACATCTGGAGACAAAGTGAAAGAAAAGTAATTGATTTATCGTGTTTCAAGATTTATTTTATATGACACATGATTATTTTAATCCTAACACATATTGTGTAGTTGATTCCAGTCATAAATTTGGAATTCCTCAATTGCACCAAAAATTAAACGAACATATGATAGGGTAAGTTTGGTCTCTCTCTCTCTCTTTTTTTTTTTTTTAATTCTTGTAAGTCACTGGGTTGCCATATTTTTATGAGAACTCTAAGCGGCTCTTCTCGCCAGGCGACTCTAATGGAAACTTAGCGCAGTCATGGCCGCGACTATCTCTCCCCAACCTATGGTTGTGGGAGAGCCGAACCCTACTTCTAATCCACAGAGCCAAACCCTACTTCTAATCCACATCCCATGAACGAATCAAGACATTAAGTGAACGACATAGATTTGACTTAAATCCTAGATAGGTGTTTGTTATATATTGCAATTAAAGTTATAATATATGCAACATTATATTCATTTAAATTGCAAAAATATGTACATTAAAATAAATGCAAATGTTAATATCATTAATTTGAACATAATAAGAACAACAACAACATACTTAGGGCGTGTTTGGAAAGTCAAACTGTTAATTAGATTTGGTGTAATTGAATGTAATTACACAGTTTGGCACGTTTGGTTGGCCAAGTAATTACTTGGTCAACATGTAATTGGGTGTAATTGACAGGGTGTAATTACACTCTCCAATTCACAAGGGGGAACTGTGAATTGCTGGTAATTACATGGTGTAATTACAAACTGGTTACTTTTTAATTTCTTTCTATTTTTATATTTTTTGTTTTAATTTTTTTTATTTCTATTATTTTTAATTCTTTTTTATTATTATTCTAATATTTTTTAAAAATATATTTTTTATTTTATATTAGTTATATTTCATTTCCTTCTCATTTCCCAACCTTTAATTCTTGCAAATCCATACAATTGTTCATAATATCTATTTTTTATTTATTTTTTCATTTACCATAATTTTGTTAGTATTCTAATTTTTAAATTAAAGTAGAATTCATTGTTGAATTAAGTTATAGACTTACATTTTTCTTTTTCTTTGAATCATAATTATGTACTTTATATTGAAATTTGACATAAGAGTATTATGTTAACTTTTTTCTTTTGAATTTTGAACTTATGTTATATTTTCAGTTTCAACTTATTTATTTTACTAGTATTGACTTGATATTTTACATTGTAAGTCATTCATTTTTAGTTAGAATTGATAGATTATCTTTTTTATCAAACGTTTTAATAATTTTATGACATTATATTTATAATATTAATTTTTTTTGTCAAACATGAATTTCATGATGTTCTTAAAAATCACGTACTTTTAGTTTTTATGATTAATTTAATTAAAATATACTAATTTGAAAAATGTAAAATCAATTATTTTTTTTATAATACTAGTTAAGAACATATGTTTATTAATTAATATATTTTCAAAAGATAATATAAATATCTTAAATACTTAATTTAATATCATTTATAAAGATCCTTATTTGTCTAATATATATTTTTATTTTTTGATAATTAACTTTTAATAGGAGGGGATTTCAATGGGCACATAGGGTCTTCTTCGAGCAATTATGACGATGTGCATGGAGCATTTGGGTTCGGTGTAAGGAATGAAGGAGGAGTCTCCCTTTTGGATTTTGCTCGGGCTTTTGGGTTGTTGGTAGTTAATTTGAACTTTTCAAAGAAGGAGGTTCACTTGGTTACCTTCGGTAGTTCAGTGGCCAAGACTCAGATAAACTTTTTGCTCCTTAGGAAGGGTGATAGGGCTCTTTGTAAAGATTGTAAGGTTATACCTAGTGAGATTCTTTCGACCCAGCATAGGCTTTTGGTGATGGACTTGGAGATCAAGAAAGAGGGGAGAAGAAGGGGTGTGGAGGTGTCACGCCTCAAATCCCATTGGGGTGGACTGACACCCGAAGCCGTTAAGGCTCGAGAGAACCAATCTATGATCATGTACATTCATATGCATGTCACTAAATGAAATAAAATTCTACCACAGGTAGACATAATATATCGATGATGGAAGTCATGTAAAAACGTTCAAAATAGATACGAGACTTGGACGTTAGGGCCACAATGTCAAAAAGGTACGACATTTCTACGTTTGACTTTACAATGGTCCACAAAGCCTCTAACAGATATATAACCATGACTAAGGTCGAGACAAGTCCCCGCCTTATACAACTACTACACAGTACCAAAAATATATACAAATGACTCGGAAAGCCCCGAATCAACCTGGAGCTCACCCAAAGCCTGCAGATGACTCGTACCCTACTGTGAAGGTCTATTAGCTCCTGTGCCTGCAGCAAGTAAGGTTGGTCTCCCAAGGGATGTCAGTACGAAAGAATGTAAGGCTAAAAATAACTGTAAGAAATATAGGAACTCAAATGGAATTAAATACAAGTGAATAGACAATACTGATATACCATCGTACTGTATATGTGGAACCATGTACATTACATTCATTTCTTTCCTTTTACCTTCATATCAATATACATCATACAATGCCCGGGACCAACTGATCAGTGGTAAATAACATTGGGATCGGCTCGAGCTAGGCTTATGCCCCCAGAGCTGCCACCCATAAATCAATAAATCAAGTTCGGGTCGAGCTAGGTTTTCATCCCCAGAGCTGCCCCCTGTATCCAATAAATCAGGTTCGGCTCGATCTAGGCTTTCTCCCCCAGAGCTTCCCCCTATACTCAACCAAATATGCATTACTTCATTCTTTACTTTTTGTGCGATTGTTACATCGGTGGTCATAACATTATTGGAGCTTTAGAACAATAGTCAACAAATAAGAGACACGTGAATAACAATTGCTAACAAACCTGAAATGAGATACTTTAAAATATTTCGGAGTGGAAACACGTTCGGTAACAATGAGAACAATAGGTGCGGCCAAAGAATAAGGAAAAGAGTAACCTTACATACCTTATCTTTCCAAAATGTGAATACAACAATTCAGCTCCTTCCTTATGTGTTACTCTACAACACAAGTACATAACGTAGCTAACATTAACAACTAACTATATTACAAGTTCACAAGACGGTAATTAGTCACTTAACGGGAAGTAAAACCCGTCCAACATTCCAAACACATGGTACATCATTCCACCTTCCTTCCTACTACCATATAAATTCATTCCACTCTCCTACAATATAATTTACTCTCTCACAACACCAATAATACCAAAACAGTCCGTACATCAACATAGACGTTACAAACTGATAGGATTTCATACCAAGTTCATACTTCACAATTTTACCTTAATGCAACTCCACATAATTATTCCATCAAGTCACATAATTACCTTCCACGACAATATACCAAAAATATTCCACACAGTTTTAGATTTCACTTTAACATAACAAGGAAATATTCTCTTTTCACTACGCCAAATGTTCCATATACAAACACGTATAAACATTTTCATCAAACCATACACAAGGGGAACGAATTAGGGACATAACCACACATTAATATACTGAAATTGCATCCATATAATTCAATTCCTTCAAGACCTTAAGTCCCTTTTCAAGGGTAAACCACATAGGAGGCAAATTCTTAACCGAAAGCACCGGTGGACTGCCATTTAAAAAGTGGACTGCCCTATGCTTTTTAAACATAACCAACATGTTTTCTACAATATATCATGCATGTGTTACATTAATATACAAGGTTAAACACTTACCAAGGCTTGCAAGTGGAAGATCTTGTCCAAAACCCTTAAGCAAAATAGGGAGGTTTGTTAGGGTTTGAGGGAGAAATGTGTGTTGTGTTGAAAATCTGATTTTTTTTCTAAGTGTAATGTGTAGAAATGAGATGATTTTTAAGTTTTAAATACTCCCTTTACACCACCTCTTTATGGCCAAGTGTAGCCAATTTATTAGCTAAGAGAAACCAAAATTATTGGTGTGTTGACTTGGTCCATTTTTAAATGGATCAGTACCCATTTGGGCCCATTCTTATTTACTAAATTTGGGCCTCAATTGAGTCCATAAATATATACCTTAATGCAGCCCATTAAATTTAATACATGATTCACTTACTATCTTTAGTTTAAATACTTCCATCAATGCTAAGGTCGTCGCATGAGTTCGGAAATGTACGGGGTGTTACATCCTTCTCCCCTTAGGAACATTCATCCTCGAATGTTAGTAATATTATTCAATCTAAACAAGTTCAAGTTTAAGTTCATTCTTCATATTATCACATACACATAATACTTATATATACTTACTTGTTATTGCTCCAATTCCGCATCTTGAACTTTCTCTTCCATTTGAAATAAATGCAGGTACCTAGACTTCATCATTTCCTCGGCTTCTTATGTAATTTCTTCTACTTGCTGATTTTTCTAAAGCACTTTTACGGAAGCTACATCTTTATTCCTTAACCTCTTGACTTGTCGATCCAGAATAGCAATAGTTACTTCTTCATAGGTGAGATCTTCTGTAAATTATACATCCTCAGTGGGAGCAATATGGGATGGATCTCCTATGCACTTCCGAAGTATTAAAACATGAAACACTGGATGAACTGCGGAGAGTTCTTGGGGTAGTTCTAATTCATACGCAACTTGACCAAATCTTCAGACAATCTTATACGGCCCTATATAACGTGGACTCAGCTTTCCCTTCTTCTTAAATCTCATTACCCCTTTCATTTGTGACACTTTCAAGAATACCCAATCACCTATGGTAAATTCTAGCCCCCTTCTTCTAACATCGGCATATGACTTGTGCCAACTTTGGGCCGTTTGTAGCCGTTGTTGTATCACCTTAACCTTTTTCATAGCTTGATGAACAAGATCTGGCCCAAATAAGGCAGTTTCACCCGCTTCAAACCATCCAATTGGTTATCTACACTTTCTTCCATATAAAGCTTCATAAGGCGCCATTTTGATACTTGAATGATAGCTATTATTATAGGCAAATTCAATAATAGATAAATGGTCATCCCAACTACCTTTAAAGTCCAATGTGCAAGCTGGTAGCATATCTTTAAGTGTTTGTATAGTACGTTCTACTTGTCCATCTGTTTGAGGATGAAAAGCCGTACTTAAATTCATTTGGGTTCCCAAACTCTTCTGAAAAGACTTTCAAAAGTGTGCAGTAAATTGAGCTCCCCTGTATGATATAATAGAGATTGGAATTCTGTGTAGTCGAACTATCTCTTTAACATACAACCGCGCATAATCTTCAGCTGTGTAGGTGGTCTTGGTAGAAAGTGTGCTGACTTGGTAATCCTGTCAACTATTACCCATATGGAATCAAATTTTTGAAGTGTACGAGGCAAACCTGTGATGAAATCCATGTTGATCATGTCCCACTTCCAGATTGGAAGGTTTATACATTGCATATTACCTCCAGGCTTCTGGTTCTCTACTTTTACTTGTTGACAATTTGGATATTGGGCTACGAATTCTGTAATGTTTTTCTTCATGTTACCCCACCAATACATTTCTTTCAGTCATGATACATTTTGGTGGCTCCCAGATGAATAGAATACCGTGAATGATGCGCCTCTGTCATAATTTGTCTCCTTAGCTCATCTACATCAGGTACACACAATCTACTTTAGCACTGAAGCACTCTCTCTTGCGTAAGATCAAATGCCTTTGTCAAACCTTGTTGTACATTCTCTGTCAGCTGCAATAACATAGGATCTGCATACTGTTTTTCCTTCACTTCAGCTACTAATGAACATTCTGTCGCATTTTGCACTATAATTCCTTCATTTGGAGTTTCAAGAAGACAAACCCCCAAGCTGGCTAGTTGATGTAGATCCTTGACTATACCATGTTTTTTCATAAGCTGGCCATCAGTGCTCCCTATTGCTTTGCGTCTTAATGCATCGGCTACCACATTTACTTTTCCCGGATGATATAAGATATCGATATCATAATCTTTTAGTAGCTCCAGCCACCTCCGCTGCCTCAAATTTAAGTTTTTCTGCTTGAAAATATACTGCAAACTCTTATGATCGGTATATATGTCAACATAAACCCCATACAAGTAGTGGCACCATATCTTTAAAGCAAATATCACAGCTGCTAGCTCAAGATCATGTGTTGGATAATTTTTCTCATGTGGTCGTAATAGTCTTGAGGCATAAGCTATTACATTACCGTGCTGCATCAATACACATCTTAAGCCGACTACTGAAGCATCACAATATACCGCATACCCTTCTGTGCCTTCTGGAAGTACCAATACAGGTGTAGAAGTCAACTTATTCTTCAGATCTTGAAAACTCTTCTCACATGCATCATTCCACTGAAACTTGGTTACCTTGTGGGTTATCTTTGTTAAAGGTGCAGCAATAGAAGAAAATCCTTCAACAAACCTTCTATAATAACCTGCCAACCCGAGAAAACTACTAATCTCTGTAGGCATTGTAGGTCTTGGCCAATTCTTCACTGCTTCTATCTTTTGAGTATCAACCCTTATTCGTTCATCAGATACAATATAACCCAAGAATGCTACAGATTTTTAACCAAAATTCACATTTAGAGAACTTTACATATAACTTACGATCACGAAAAATCTGTAACACCTGTCATAAGTGATTAGCATGGTCTTCTTTTGATTTTGAATAAACCAGAATATCATCTATAAACACTGTCACGAACACATCTAAGAATGGCTTGAACACCCTATTCATCAAATCCATAAAAACTGCTGGTGCATTTGTTAGACCAAATAACATAACTAAAAACTCATAATGACCATACCGTGTTCGTAAAGCTGTCATGGGTATATCTTTCTCTCTAACCCTTGTTTGATGATAACTCGATCTCAAGTCAATCTTTGAGAAGCATTTGACACCCTGTAATTGATCAAACAAATCATCAATTCTGGGGAGGGGATATTTGTTTTTGACTGTTACCTTATTCAGTTGCCGATAATCAATACACATTTTCAACGTGCCATCTTTCTTGCATACAAATAACACTAGTGCACTCCACGGGGACATACTAGGCCTTATGAATCCCTTGTCCAACAAGTCTTTTAATTGCTCCTTCAATTCCCATAACTTTGCTGGGGCCATTCCATATGGAGGAATAGAGATAGGCTGAGTACCTGGAATCACATCAATACCAAACTCTACTTCCTATTCTGGAGGCAAACCTGGAAGATCTTCAGGAAATACATCAAGAAATTCATTTACCACTGGAACCGATTGGAGAGTTGGTGGCTTCACATCGATATCTTGTACTCTTACTAGATGGAATATGTACCCCTTGGATATCATTTTCTTTGCCTTAAGGTAAGAAATAAATTTACCTCTTGGTGCTCCAACATTACCCCTCCATTCAAGGACGGTCTTTTGCGGAAAATGGAAATGTACCTTCTTAGCTCGGCAATCTACCGTGGCATAACAAGAAGCCAACCAATCCATACTCATTATAACATCAAAATCTACCATTTCCAGCTCAATAAGATCAACCAATGTATCGTAATCACAAACAGTTACTATACAATTATGATAGACTCTCTTAGCTATAATAGACTCACCAACGGGTGTAGATACTTCAAATGGCTTAGCTAATAATTCTTGTGTTCTCTTGAATTTTTCAGCAATCAATGGAGTGACATATGATAGGGTAGAGCCCAGATCAATTAATGCCTATACATTATGTGAAAAGATGGATAATGTACCTGTAACTACATCAGGAGAAGCCTCCGAATTCTGACCGCTAAAGCATAGGTACGATTCTGGACTCCACTAGAATTAGCTGCTCCTCTAACACCTCTACCACACCCAGTAGGCTGTACACCCAATGATGATGATGCAACGGCTGATCCCGTAGGTCGTGCCATACTACCCGTGCCCCTCTATGGGCACTCTCTTATTATGTACCCCGACATATCACACCAAAAGCAAGCATTCGTCCCAAACCGACATTCACCTAAATGAAGCTTTCCTCAGTATTGATATGGCTGACGAGAAAACCTCGATTGGCTTATACTTCCTTGTTCTCGATACCCCGCTGTCCGTGAACCTTGAATCCCACTACTTTGCCCAACTTGACTGCCTCTAAACCCTCAAAATTGGGATGGAGACCTGCTGTAGAATAAGAAAATAATGGCCTAGGCGGTCTATTAAAAACCCGAGGCCTAAATTCTCCTTGGGATGCCATGAACTGATCCGTAGGTTTAGCCCTCTTTGACGGTCCTCTTTCAAATTCTTGCGTTCTTCTCCTTTGCTTCTGATCCTCCATCTTCTGTGCAAAAGCTTGTATCCTGGCTATATCCATGTCTCTATTCAAAGCAGCAATAGTACAATCCCTCACCAAATATGGATCCAATCTCTCCACATATCGATGAACTCTATCGTCTATAGTAGCTACTGCATTAGGAGCATACCTGGCCAAAGAGTTAAATCAAAGGCTGTACTCTCTGACGCTCATATTACCTTGACGAAGATTTAAGAACTGGTCTGCACGAGCCTCTCGAATCTCATATGGAAGGTAATGATCAAGAAATGCCGCTTTGAATTCTTCCCAACTAGCTGGAAGTGCACCGATACCCCTAGATCGTTTCCAATCTTCGTACCGTAATATAGCCTCTCCTTTCAATCTATATGCTGCAAGCTCAACTGTTACTGTACCAAATACATGCATAACATCTAAAACCCTTTGAATTTGGTCCATGAAGTCTTGTGGGTCTTCATTAAGATCTGACCCGGTGAATGTGGGAGGGTCTAATTTAAGAAAATCCTGTGTCCGTCGTCTAGCTGCCCTATCCGCACCGTCATTACTATACGAGTTAAGATTTGCACCGCATTCCTTAAATCCTGCTCAGTAGCATTAACAAGTGGTTCTGGGGGTACTCCTCTCCTTCCTGGCTCTCCGGGAGGTGGAAGAGTAGAAGAAGCCCGTGATGCAAACTCTTCTTCAACCTCACCTTGATTTGCTTGTTTAAGTGGTGATTTACTAGTTCCTTATCCGGCAATTCTGTCTAGCTTCTTACTTTTACCCTTGTTTCTCCTTGTAAACGGCATTTTATGATACTGAGGAAACAAAAATAGAAAACAAATTCAGTGGTTAAATATGACTTCACCTACAACTTTGGCTCTATTGCACGATTTAGGAAATGAAGAAAAGAAACAACTCCTAAATGGCTCGTAGACTCCTACGTATAGATGTGGTGCACAACACATCCATAAGCAAGACTCTACTAAGACACGGCTTTGTATACACCCTAGGACGACCCGCTCTGATACCAACTTTGTCACGCCTCAAATCCCATTGGGGCGGACTGGCACCCGAAGCCGTTAAGGCCCGAGAGAACCAACCTATGATCGTGTACATTTATATGCATGTCACTAAATGAAATAAAATTCTACCAGTGGTAGACATAATATATCTATGACGAAAGTCATGTAAAGACGTTCAAAATAGATACGAGACTTGGCCGTTGGGGCCACAACGTCAAAAAGGTACGACATTTCTACGTTTGACTTTACAATGGTCCACAAAGCCTCTAACAGATATATAACCATGACTAATGTTGGGACAAGTCCCCACCTTATACAACTACTACACAGTACCAAAATTATATACAAATGATTCGAAAAGCCCCGAATCAACCTGGAGCTCACCCAAAGCCTGCAGATGACTCGTACCCTACTGTAAAGGTCTACTAGCTCCTGTGCCTGCAGAAAGTAAGGTTGGTCCCCCAAGGGACGTCAGTACTAAAGAATGTAAGGCTAAAAATAACTGTAAGAAAAATAGGAACTCAAATGGAATCAAATACAAGTGAATAGACAACACTGATATACCACCGTACTATATATGTGGAACCATGTACATTACATTCATTTCTTTTCTTTTACCTTCATGTCAATATACATCATACAATGCCCGGGACCAACTGATCAGTGGTAAATAACATTGGGATCGGCTCGAGCTAGGCTTATGCCCCCAGAGCTGCTACCCATAAACCAATAAATCAGGTTCGGTTCGAGCTAGGTTTTCATCCCCAGAGCTACCCCCTGTATCCAATAAATCAGGTTCGACTTGAGCTAGGCTTTGGCCCCCAGAGCTGCCCCCTGTACTCAACCAAAAATGTGTTACTTCATTCTTTACTTTTTGTGCGATTGTTACATCGGTGGTCATAACATTATTAGAGCTTTAGAACAATAGTCAACAAATAAGAGACACGTGAATAACAATTGCTAACAAACCTAAAATGAGATACTTTAAAATATTTCGGAGTGGAAACAAGTTCGGTAACAATGAGAACAATAGGTGCGGCCAAAGAATACGGAAAAGAGTAACCTTACATACCTTATCTTTCCAAAATGTGAATACAACAATTTAGCTCCTTCCTTATGTGTTACTCTACAACACAAGTACATAACGGAGCTAACATTAACAACTAACTACACTACAAGTTCACAAGATGGTAATTAGTCACTTAACGAAAAGTAAAACCCGTCCAACATTCCAAACACATGGTACATCATTCCACCTTCCTTCCAACTACCATATAAATTCATCCCACTCTCCTACAATATAATTTACTGCCTCACAACACCAATAATACCAAAACATTCCGCACATCAACATAGACGTTACAAACCGATAGGATTTCATACCAAGTTCATACTTCACAATTTTACCTTAATGCAACTCCACATAATTATTACATCAAGTCACATAATTACCTTTCACAACAATATACCAAAAATAGTCCACACAGTTTCAGATTTTACTTTAACATAACAAGAAAGTATTCTTTTTTCACTACGCCAAATATTCCACATACAAACACGTATAAACATTTTCATCAAACCATACATAAGGGAAACGAATTAGGGACATAACCACACATTAATATACTGAAATTTCATTCATATAATTCAATTCCTTCAAGACCTTAAGTCCCTTTTCAAGGTTAAACCACATAGGAGGCAAATTCTTAACCGAAAGCACCGGTGGACTGCCACTTAAAAAGTGGACTGCCCTATGCTTTTTAAACATAACCAACATGTTTTTTACAATATATCATGCATGTGTTACATTAATATACAAGGTTAAACACTTACCAAGGCTTGCAAGTGGAAGATCTTGTCCAAAACCCTTAAGCAAATTAGGGCGGTTTGTTAGGGTTTGAGGGAGAAATGTGTGTTGTGTTGAAAATCTGATTTTTTTCCTAAGTGTAATGTGTAGAAATGAGCTGATTTTTCAGCTTTAAATACTCCCTTTCCACCATCTCTTTATGGCCAAGTTTAGCCAATTTATTTGTTAAGAGAAACCAAATTATTGGTGTGTTGACTTAGTCCATTTTTAAATGGATCAGTACCCATTTGGGCCCATTCTTATTTACTAAATTTGGGCCTCAATTGAATCCATAAATATATACCTTAATGCAGCCCATTAAATCTAATACATGATTCACTTACTATCTTTAGTTTAAATACTTCCATCAATGCTAAGGTCGTCGCATGAGTTCGGAAATGTACGGGGTGTTACAGGAGGACAGACCGAGGATTAGATGGGGTAGCCTGACTATGGACAGTGCGCTTGAGATAGGGGAGAAGTTAAGTGCGAGAAGAGCTTGGGAGAGTAGAGGGGACGCTGATAGTATGTGGGATAAAACTTCCAGTTACATTTGGGAGACTGCTAGAGAGGTGTTGGGTGTCTCGAAAGGTCGTGCTGGCAAGCATCGAGGGGACTGGTGGTGGAATTGAGAGGTTAAAGGGAAGGTGGAGGTGAAGAAGAAGGTTTACACGAAGTTGGTCGAGAGTAGGGATGAGGAGGAGAAGCGGAAGAATATGGAGGAGTATAAGATTGGTAGGAAAGAGGCTAAGTTGGTTGTTCGACGGCTAAGAATGTGGCTTTTGAAAGCTTATACACTGTGTTAGAGGGTAAAGGTGGTGATAAAAAGTTGTATAGGCTATCCAAGGTTAGGGAGACGAGGGCTCAGGACCTTGAACAAGTGAAGTGTATTAAAGATGCAGACGGTAAAGTTTTACTGGAGGAGGTTCTTATTAGGAAGAGATGACAGTCTTACTTTCATAAGCTCTTGAATGAAGGAAGGGACACTAGCATTGTGTTGGGGGATTTGGAGCAATCTGAGAGGCTTCGCGACTATGGCTATTGTAGGCGAATTAAGGTCGAGGAGGTTAAGGGTGTTATTCGTAGGATACATAGAGGTAGAGCGATGGCTGGGCATCTAAAGAACATAAGATCCGAGTTGCCGCCAGGCATAAAAGTAATATTGTCAACTAGGGAAATTGGCACAACCAGGCATCTTGCCCAGACGAGATCCCGATGGATTTTTGGAAGTGCACGGGAGGGGAAGGGATGGAGTGGCTGACGAGGCTGTTTAATACCATTTTTAGGACGACAAGGATGCCTGAAGCTTGGAGATGGAGTACGATGATTCCATTGTATAAGAATAAGGGTGACATTCAGGATTGTAACAATTATAAGGGTATCAAGCTGTTGAGCCACACTATTGGGAGAGGGTGGTAGAGTGGAGGTTACGTAAGATTATGCTTATTTCTGAGAATCAGTTTGGATTTATGCCAGGACGCTCAACTACTGAGGCCATCCATCTTATAAGGAGACTAGTGGAGTAATATAGGGAGAGGAAGAAGGACTTGCACATGGGGTTCATCGACTTGGAGAAGGCTTATGATAGAGACCCCAGGGAGGTTTTATGGAGGTGCTTGGAGGCTAGAGGTGTTCCTATGGTGTATGCTAGGGCGATTAAGGATATGTATGATGGAGCTAATACTCGGGTTAGGACGGTGGGAGGGGACTATGAGCACTTTCCTATCTTGATGGAGTTACATCAAGGATCGACGCTTAGCCCTTTTTATTTGCTTTGGTGATGGATGTTTTGACTTTGCAAATTCAAGGTGAGATGCCTTGGTGTATGCTTTTTGCGGATGATGTAGTCTTGATTGATGAGACACATGGTGGATTTAATGATAAGTTGGAGGTTCGGAGGAAAACCCTCGAGTCTAAGGGATTTAGGTTGAGTAGGTCCAAGACGGAATACTTGGAGTGTAAGTTCAGCTAGACGTCGTATGAGGCTGAGGTGGTTATAAAGCTTGGTACTCAGGCCATCCTAAAGAGAGATAGTTTCAAGTATCTTGGGTCTATGATTCAGGGGAATAGAGAGATTGACGAGGATGTCACTCACCAGATTGGGGTAGGATGGATGAAATGGAGACTCGCGTACGGAATCTTGTGTGATAAGAAGGTGTCTCCTAAACTCAAAGGCAAGTTCTACAGGGTAGTGGTTAGACCGGTTTTGTTATATAGTGCGGAGTGTTGGCCATTCAAGAAAGCTCACATCCAAAAGATGAAGGTGGCAGAGATGAGAATGCTACGGTGGATGTGTGGGTGTACTAGGAAGAATAGGATTAGGAATGAGATTATTTGAGATAAAGTGGGTGTAGCATCGGTGGAAGCCAAGATGCGGGAAGTGAGGTTGAGATGGTTGGGGCATGTGTTGATGAGGGGCACGGATGCCCCAGTGCGGAGGTGTGAGAGGTTAGCTAGGGATGGATTCAGGCAAAAAGGGGTAGACCGAAGAAATATTGGAGGGAGGTGATTAGACATGATATGGAGCAGCTCCAGCTTACCGAGGACATAAACCTAGATAGGACGGTGTGGAGGAGGCGGATTAGGGTAGAAGGTTAGTAGGAAGGGGGCGTCATTGTTAGTGGATAGGAGAATTTTGTTTCATTAGTGGTGCTTGTAACTAGAGTATTTGTATTATTTCAAAGTGTGTTATTGTTCGTTGTATTACTTGGTGGGTCCTGCTTATATTATTATTGGGTGTGGTTATACATATAGTTTCTTGTCCCTTTACTATGTCTTTTCTACACTGTTGTACCTTGAGCCGGGGGTCTTTCGAAAACAGCATTTCTATCTCACCTCTGAGGTAGTGGTATGGACTGCGTACACTTACCTTCCCCAGACCCCACGTGGTGGGGATATACTGGGTATGTTGTTGTTGTTGTTGTTATTGATAATTAACTTTTACTTTAAAAATTTAATATATCATGTAATTACACTTGTGCAACCAAATAGTACACTTGTAATTACATTGTGACAAACAAACAGGTCATCGTAATTACTAGGCTGGTAATTACTACCCTAGTAATTACACCAATTCCAATTACCAGGTAGCTTTCCAAACAGTCCCTTAATGTAATTCCAAAATTGGAGTTTGGAGAGAGCGCAAAGATTTGATCACTTTTTGGCTGACTCGCCATTGGCTTTTTTAGCGAAATCATGGATTTTTTTCGTCATCTTCTTCATAGTTGAGAAGCTCTTCCTCACAACCATTATTCTCCTTGTTTTCTCCCATAACAAACATTCTTAAAAAAACATAAAAAAAATACTTGATATCAAAAAATCATCGCTGAGATTTTCAAAAATCTACTAAAATGGACTTTGGAAAATAATTAACATTACTCATCTTTCTTCATAGTCTTTTTACAATTTTTTACAAAAAATAAATAGGAAAAATAATACTTGTACTGCTTAATTAAAGTTCTAAACCCTATAAAAAAAAATGTTCTAAATATTAGTACTTCTTGCCTAGTTCAAATAAGGAAGTATTCAACTAAAATTTGAAAACTCAAAATACAATGTTAGCCATTTGTATCTGTGTTGGGTACTATGAAGTAAGAATATTTGCTTGATGGAACAGGATTATCTCTTTATACTCATACAGTTGTTCTCAAAATGGTTATACCTTGTGTATGCCAAGAAAGAATCTTCCTTAACACCGTAAGAATCTCATATCTACTCCACATTACTATTCACAAGGAAAATATGGTTGATAGATAGAATGATCTCTTCTAATATGGTCCTGAAAATTCCCTTACCTCACAAGTTACATCTTTAATTTGAACATAATAAGAAGAACAACCACATAAAGTGGAGAAGTTGTTTCTGATATACCTTTAATTTAAAAGGCACCGACATCAGTGGCGGAGCTAGAATTTTCACCAAGGATGTTCAAAATCGAAATAATTAAGCACACGAACTAGCCGAAGGGGGTTCAACATCAATTATATATACATAAAATATAATTTTAACAATGTATAAATAGTATAATTTTTCATTGAAGGGGCTTCACCGAACCCTCTAGTCATAAGGTGGCTCCGCCACTGACCGACACATAAGAAAAGAAACAATAAAATAGTAAAAGATAAACAAATATAGCAACAGATAATCATATATATTGAAGAATTTAATGTTAGCGTGAAGATCTTACTTATGTCACACTAAGTGAAGGCTATTACAAAAATTAATTACAGTAAATTCTCCAGCCTCAAGAATGGACCTAATTGAGTAGGGTTAAAAGACAAAAAAGAATTTAATTTAAAGATATCAAAAGGGGCAGCAAGCAATCGTGCAGGAAGCATACCTCTGACGATTTTTGTGATGGAGTTTTTATCTCTCTCTCTATATAATATATAATATAATGAGTACTTAAATACGGAAAGAATTAACGCACACTACTACTTGATTTAAAAGTCCTAAATTACATAATTTAAATAAGGTAAAAATTAATACACAATTTTTAGTTGGTTTGAAAGTCCTAAATATTAGGAAAATAATAATTATTAATTTTAAATAAAAAGATAGCATTAATTTTAAATAAAAAAATAGAAAAAAATGATTTTGTCTATTGCAGAGTCTTTTAATGAAAGACAAAAAATTTAAACAATATTTATATATACTAGTCTTATCTTACGCGTCCCACGAGTGTACCTCGCTTCAAGGAGTTCAATTTACAAAATCACTTCAATATTATAAAATAAAATATGCTTGAATTAAGAAATAAATTGATTAATTTATTAAATATGAAAAACACTTAAATATAAAACTAATATATTCATACAAACCATATAAAAAAACGTAAGAGAGTATCACGTTAAATTAACAATAAATGTATATGAAAAATAAATTCTTTTGTGTACGTTTTACTATTAAGTACAAACTTTAAAGAACTGGTGTAAATTATTAACCTTATTTACGGTAAATTTGCAACTTTAATTTATTGGGTTTAGTATTAAACCAAATTGAATTGTATTAAAATTTAATCAATTTAGGCAAATTTTGATAGTCGTTTGTATAGGATCCCTATTTAAATATATTTAGTTTTTAAAATAGCAATTTTTAGACTAAATCTAAAGTTACTTTGATTATTTTCTATATAAGGTAAAATTCTACTTTCTTACCTAAATCAATAAGAACTTTAATTAATTTCAAATTCTTAAATATTTGATATAATAATTAAACAATAATTATTTAAAGAAAAAGATGAAAAGTCAATTTTGTTTATTGCAAAATCTTTTAATGAATGACAAAAAGTTCAAATCACTTTTTTAAGAGTAGTGTACGTGTTTTGCACGTGTCTCTTTCGTCAATCAAGAAGTTCATTATATCTATATAGCTTGTACCAATCAATCAAACGAGCCTATTGTTAAAAATAATGACGATATGTCAGATCTCATAGTTCATTCACAATTGAAACAGTTGTATATAATTAAATTTTAAAAGAGAATTCATATAGAATCAGAATGACTAACCAATTTCTTGTGACGAAATGTAATGATCCAAAGAATTTGTTCAAATTTTTAAATAAGTCAATTTCAAATTATTAACTGTACATGCGTCATTATATAGAAAAATCACAAAAAAATTCTCAATTAACAATTATCTATCAAGAATACATGATAATTTATTATTTTAAACATCAAACATACTAAAATCACAAAAGAAAACTTCTCAATTAGCAGTTGTCTATCAAAAATACATGATAGTTTATTTTTGTAAACATAAAAAAATATACCAAAATTTTAGAGAGCTTACCTCAAATCACAAACAAATTTGTCTCTTCAATCATAGATACTATCAATATTTCAAAAAAAAAGAAGAAGAAACTTCTCAGTAAGCAATTGTCGATCAAGAATATATGATAGTTTATTATTGTAAACTTCAAGAATATACTAAAATTTTAGAAAACTTACCTCAAATCACAAACAAATTCATCTCTTTAATCATAGATACTATCAAGATTGTAGTCATCAAGAATGTACTAAAATATTAGAAAACTTACCTCAAATCATAAGTAAATTTGTCTCTTCAATCATAAGATATATCAACAACAACAACAACAACACCCAGTATATTCCCACAAAGTGGGGTCTGGGGAGGGTAAGTGTACACAGTCCATACCACTACCTCAGAGGTGAGATAGAGATCAGGTTGTTTCCAAAGAAAAGATTCATATGATATATCAAGATTTCACAAAAACACTTCTCAATTAACAATTGTCTATCAAAATACATGATAATTTATTTATTGTAAATTTCAAGAATATACTAAAATTTTAGAAAACTTACCTCTAATCACAAGCAAATTTGTCTCTTCAATCAAACAAAAGAAAAAATAAACTAAACCAAGAAAAAATTATCACATGCTATAAAACAATATGAATATAGCTTAAAAAACTCACCTAGTGAGGAACAATCAATTGTATGGCGAACAAAAAAAGGAGATATTAATAAAGTTTTAAACCTTTTTTAATATAAATACTAATACTAATAAGTTTCCTACTTATTCCATTATTGTTTTTTCCTTTTAAACCCATGTTAATTGGGTCTCTTCTTTAATACGAATATTAAAATATTAGTAAAGATTCCTACTTCTAAAATTATCACTCGTATGAAGGGCAAAAAGTAGATTCCTACTCCTAAATTAATACCAATATTTATAGTGAGTTTAGTTATAATAACATACAATTTTTATATAAGGTAAAATTCTAATTAATTAAAATTATCTCTTACCATATATTTTAGGATTTTTAATTTAAGAAAAAGTCTTACCATATATTTTAGGAGATAATATTATAAATATAATTAAATAATAATTTGAGGAAATAGTGAAAAGATGATTTTGTTTAAAGGAGAGACTTTTAATGAAGGGCAAAAAGTTCGAATCACTTTTCTAAGGGTCTTCATGCTTTTAATATATTATAGATATACATCTACATCTACAATCTACAATCTACAATCTACAATCTACAATCTACAATCTACAATCTACAATCTACATCTACATCTACATTTACAATATATTAAAAATATGAAGACCATTAGAAAAGTGATTCGAACTTTTTACCCTTCATTAAAACGTTTTGCAATAAACAATATCGTCTTTTCACTATATATATTTTTTTTAATATTAAGGACATTAAAAATCAAATATAAAATTTTCTTATATATAATTAAAGTCCTAATATTGGGTTGGAGAAAAAAATAGTAATACGAATTTGTTTTGGTTTTGATTTCATATTTATGTAGGATGGCCTAATTAATATTAAACACATCATTGCCAAACCCAATTAGTTCTATCAGTAGTATCTATATAATGAATCCTTATTTTGGTTAGATTTGGTATGGCAAATTTGTGTTGAACACTAATTACGTTTAACTAAAAAATTAGAAAAAGAAAACAAAAACTAACGTATTATTATGAAGATTTCCCACTAATTGATAAGAAAATAGAAACGTTCCAAAATAGTCCTAAAATATATGGTAAAAAGAATCATACTCAATATTTATCAATTCTATATCAATTAGAATTTTGCCTTATATATATAAAAAAAAAAAAAATTACTAGAATTCTATTTAAGTGATATTTTGGATCAAAATTTCTTCTACTTCACTTTTTATTCTTATTTTAGTTTTGATTCAAGTTTCTTTATTTCTTTTAGTTCATAGCTTTAAAAATTATATAATTAACAATTGACAATGAATTCTCCCCTTTTGATAATTTCTCGTGTTTCTCTTTCAATTGAAAATTTCAAATCGAAAAATTGGACGAAACAAGCATGTTGCCGCTGAGTAGAGTAGTCAAAAAATCAAAGGTTTATCTTTTTTTTTTTTTTTTTTAATTATGACTTAGTTTTGACTATGTTATTTAACTATATTTTGATCTATTATTCATTAGTTTTGTAATTGAATCTTTAATTAAACTTATTTGTTGACTTCAAAATATAAGTTTATATTAAGAGCCCGTTTGGATACGATTAAAATCTGGTCAAATCAGATTTTAATCTCTTTTTTAGCTTTTTTAGGTGTTTGGTAAATTAAAAAATACTTAAAAAAAGCTAAAAACTGATTAAAAAAGCAAAAAGTGAGAAGTTGGGTACACCCAGCTTTTTTTTTAAGATTAAAATTCTTTTAAGTTTGACCAAAATATTTACTTTTTTATCCCTTATATTTTCCTCCAATTCCAACAATACCCTGAATTTGTGGCCCTTAAATATATGGTTTTTCTTTCTTTTTTTCTTTGCCGTTTCTCTTCGTCTCTTCCCTCCATCGTCTTCATCTTTCTCCTTTGTTTTCAGTGAATTTATATTTGAATTTATTTAAATATATTCATTTTTGAGATTAAATTAGCTTCTTGAGAATAATCTCTCATCATCCATTATTGAAAGAACTTTGTGTAGTCCCTTGTACGCACATTATTGAAACTTCACTTACGTTGAAAATGCATTTAAATAGAAACTATTTTTGAATTATTAGAATTAAAAATTATATATAATTCAACTTATTTATGGTGTTAGCAGCTTTAAGGATATTTAAGTCATTTTGATAACAAAAAGTGCTTAACATCACTTGTTTACCAAACACATCAATAATTTTTTTTTTAGTTTCAGCACTTTTATCCAAACACTTATCTGCTTAATTCATAAGCACTTATTTTAAGCTTTTAATCACTTAAGCTAAAAAACTATTTTTTTAATCCTATCCAAACGGGCTCTAAGTATTGAATCTTGATATGCGGAGCTTTATTTGAATGATGAAACTATAAATTAATATGGTCTTGTGGTTTAGGTTTTTGTTCTCTTTCTAAGAAGTTTTTTGTTAGGGTCGAATTTGGGTATCGTTCTCTAGAAAATATTTAGTTGTAGACCCATCATAAGTTGTGGGGTCTGACAATAAAGTTTGAACTAATTTAGAGTTTTTAATTAATCAAGTATAGATGCATAGCAACTATTCTTTTATACAATTTTTATGACCCATATATGATTATGTGATAGATTAGTCATGCGACTCTCACATAAATATATGACCTTCGGCTCCCAATTCAAAAAATATTACTTCTCGAGTAGCTAGTAAAAATAAACGTTCGATTCTTATAAAAGTTAGTTATGCCATCAGGTCATCCAACTTAAAATCTGGCTATGGCTATCTCATTTAACTTTGGTTATCTACGGAATCCAATTTCCCCTCATATTTCTTTTGTAATTTTTAAATGAAGAACTGATTAGAAACTGCCTGCTGAGGAAAAAAAAAAATACCAGGGTATAAGATAGGTTTTGCATATTACAAACTGGATGTTGTTATGCCGTCCAATGGTTTCTATTCTTGAAGCATTGCTAGGGAAGTTGAAATAAAAACTAAACCAAAAATTAGTAGAAATGTAAACTCACTTATTTTGCGGTGTTTATCAAATTATGATTAAACTAATAGTATTGGTCTTTGTTATGATGGTGGTGGGACAATAATTTGTTTAGTGATACAACTCAAATTGCTACTTATTATAATAAAAAATAATAATAATAACAGGGCGGAACCAAACTACCATTCTCAATAATCTTCTCTAATTTGTCTCTCATTTTGTCTGTTATTAAACTTTTATCTATATAAATATTATTGTCATTGAGAGTTTTATGGTACCATCCGTAGGTTTCTAGAAATTAAGAGGAATAGTAAAAGTTAATTAGTATGTTTTCAATTCTATATGAGATCTGTAGTTAGGGTTGCACAGATCAAACCGTCAAGTCAAATCGAACCGACTAACCAAATCAATCCGAGAAAAAAAAATTTGACTTGTGGTTTGGTTTGGCATTAGAAAAAAAACCCGATCATTCTTGATTTGGTTTGGTGTTAACCAAAGAAAAGGCAAACCAAATCCAAACCAAACCGACATAATATATATATATAATTTTAACTTTTTATACATGAAAAATATTAATTATAATCTACTTTCTAAATACTTTTTAAATTAATTTTATTAATTTTCAATAGTTAGAAAGTAGATGTAGATATATATTCAGATTTGAGCCTTTAAGCTGTAGTATTTGTCCATTAATTGATAATTAAATGATCCGAAGCCCAATACTTAAAACCTAAAACTTTTCACTCTTCAGTCACTTTTCATCTTACTTTTTAGTTTTCGGAGAGTTCTCCGCCCTTTCTTTCCACTCCTCGTTTTTCATAATTGTGATTTCCCACTAGCACATGAGTGAAAACATATTTGATCTTGTCTACAGTCACAATATAATTGTAAAAACTAAAGATTATAAGAAAAAATTGAGAAAAACTGAAAAAATAAAAAAACCCGACTAAAACCTAAATCGAAAAAACCGATTTTATGTTGGTTTAATTTGGTTAATAGATTTAATAAACCGACATGATTGGTTTGATTTTTTTAAGTAAAAAATCAAACCAACCCGACCTATGTACACCCCTATATGTAGTTTTTCTTTAATTATTATTTTTGCGTGTGTTGCCTGTACTAACACCAACTGAACTTTTAATAAGTTTGGTTAAACACTAATTGTCACTCATGTTTTTTTTTTAAAATTTATTGATAAGTTTTGTGAAAATAATTGAGATAAACATCTGTTACCCCGCCCCCTCTCCTCCCGAACTAAGGCCGAAGTTGCTACGACACACTCCAACTTCACGGGGGTCCTATTATCCCCCAGAACTATTGTTAACTAGAATAAATACCACCATAATGCTGATTTGGCATAGAGAGTGTGTACACTCTCTTGAAAGGCAAGTGGAAATTACAAAAATATTTTTAACAATAATTAACATGTAAAAGTGTCATCTTTTTATTGGACATTTACACAATTAATTACATCTAATTAGTTTAACTCCTTCATCTTCTAAACCTCTTCTTCTCCATTTGAAATTTTTTACCTCTGCAATCCACTAATAAACTTAAATCTCATCAAATTGCAAACTTGAAACAAGCTAACTTTATGTGAAAAAAATAAAATAATCCACTCCAACAATACTTATAAAAAATAATTTTTTAAATCACTTTCTCCAAACTTTAGGAAACTGCCTTTTCAATGGCCATTAATAGTTGTTACATTTGAGAGTTTTCATGCTGGAATTTGGAGTATCCTGTTTGTCGCCGGTGACCATCTGACTAACTTTGAATTTCGACAACTTATGCTTCTCAAGTTTCTTGAATTGAAACGAGTAGCTTGCGGCTTCCATCATCGTCCCCGTTCAATGTTCATGCTCTTTCAAAGCTCCTAAGCTTCCAATCTCACTATTGAAAAAAAAAATCACTTGGCAGAGACTATTTTCCATTTAAATGAAGAAAACGATTCAAAAATAAGTAAAGAGAAAAAAGGATTCAGAAATTAAGTAAAAGAAAAAAGGGTTTTAATTGTGAAAATAAGAAAAAATAAAGATTTATTAATATTAAAAAGTATGTGAAGCGCGTGTAGTACACATACTTGATACTCATTTGGTTATCTATGCCACATCAGCATTAGGGTGATATTTATTCTAGTTAAAAATAGTTCGGGGGAGGTTGGGGGGGGGGGGGTAATAGGACCCTCGTGAAGTTGGAGTGTGTCATAGCAACTTCGGCCTTAGTTTGGGGGGGTGGGGGTGGGGAGAGGGGGTAATAGATGCTTATCTCAAAAAAATTTATTGGTCAAACCCAAGCTTTTTCAGACAAAAAGAACTTTTTTTTGATAAGTACTATTAGAAAGACACTTTTCAAAATAACTTGATTTTAAAAGTTTGGTTAAACACTAATTGGTTCTCAGTAATACATTTCGTACATTTTTTTAAGGGGAAGTTTCAATTATATAACAAAAAGTAAATAGTTTATAATAAAAATAGCCAAGTTTTTATTTACAACAAAAATAGCCATTAGGCCATTTTTTTCCTTTTTCTTTTCGTTTTGTAGCAATTGTTTTTAAAAAAAAAAAAAGAAAAAAGAATTTTTTGTTGCGTTTTTTTTTTCCATTTTTTTTCCAATTTTTTTTCATGTATCAATATTGCATAAATGGTGTATAAACATGTATATAATGTACAACTAGTTATGTAGTGTATATGTAAGGTATCGATATTGCATAAATAGTTATATAGTGTATATGTAATGTATCGATATTGTATAAATAATATATAAACGTGCATCGATATTATATAAATGGTGTTGTATATATAATATATCAATATTGTATAAATGTGTATCGATATTGTATAAATAGTTATGTAACATATCGACATTGTATAAATGGTGTACAAGCGTGTATCAATATTGTATAAATAATATTTAGACGTGTATCGATGTTGTATAAATAGGTATGTAATGTATTAACGTTGTATGAATGGTGTATAATCGTGTATCGATATTATATAAACAATTATGTAAAGTATCGATATCGATATTTATTTGACTGTCATGCGTTCCCACCTTAATAAATAAAAGTATAAATAAAAAATAATAAAATAATATAAATATTCATTTTTTCCGCAAAAGAAGTGAAACAATTAGAAAAGAAAAAAATAAAAAAAGAGAAACAAAAAAAAATTAAACAACGAAAAAGTTTTTTTTTAAAAATAGCACAGAAAAAAAATTAAAACGTTTTTTCTTTAAATTAGAAAGAGAAAAAAAAAGAGGAGATTTTATTAGTACTTAATATTAGAAGAAGAAGAAAGACAAAATTAGTGGGCTTCAGATATTGACCAAAATGGGCTACAGGCAAAATGGGCTCCAAAAGGTGCACTAACTACGGTCCAGTGGCCATTTCCAGTTACAATGTCGGCTGAAAGACTATTTTTTGTAATAAAAAGATAAGTGGGCTATTTTTTATGTAAAAATTTAACTCAATGGCTATTTTGTATAATTTTCCCTTTTTTTAAAGGGAAAAGGCAAAAATAGCCCTCTACTTTGAAAAATTGGCTAATTTTATCATTCGTTATACTGTTTGGCCAAATATACATCCGCCATCAACAAAGTTTTCACTTGTACCCCCCAATGGATGGAAAGTGAAGGTCCTTAGAACTGATTTGAACTTTTAGCCCTTCATTAAAAGATTCTATAATAGACCAATTTTTATTTTTTATTTTTTTTCATCAATTATTATTTTATTAAATTAAGGACTCCTAAAATATATGGAAAGAACATTGATAAAATAAATATATGGAAAGAAATTAAAAGTCCTAAAATACATGAAATATATGAGTTCTAAATTTTTTTTTTATAACCATGGTGTCCGGGCTAGCTTTTGCGCACCTTGACTAAATTCACGGGATACCTGCCACCTTCCACCAGCAATATATACCAGGTAATTCTGTCCACCAAGGTTAGGACAGATGGGAAGAACCACCTAGCATTTTTTAGTCTCTATTGGGGTTCTAACATGAGACTTCAGGTTTGAAACCCACTTCATTGACCACTAAACTATACTCTTAGGTGCTATGCATCCTAAAACATATGAGAAGAAATTAAGAGTCCTAAAATATATGTAAAAAACCATTACCTATATAAAGAGTTCCATTCTAATTACGCCTAACAACACAACACACCCCTACACGCTTTTTAGAGGTGATGATTCTCTTTAAGTAGCATAATTGTTTTTTGTAATTGTATGCCTGTTGTTGATATATTTGTCTACATATGTATACTCCTATTACATGTGATACCAACTGAAGTGCTTTTGACCAATATTCATATCCCGCCAGTTTGGAGCTTGATTACAGAAAATTTTGATATTTTGCATAATTATTGAAAATCTGAATTTTGGGTCTGTCGAGATACATAATTAGCTCTCGATACATCCAACGAAGATACATTTTTTCCTTTGTAAAGATACACGCTCCCGATATTTTTTTTTTTTGATTTTGGGTCTGTCGAGATACATAATACATTCAACGAAGATACATTTTTTCCTTTGTAAATATACATAATTAGCCCCCGATACATTTTTTTCGACTTTGGGTCTATCGAGATATATAATTAGCTCCCGATACATCCAACGAAGATACATAGATAGTTGAAATTTTTGTAATTACTTTGTAAGTGTGAAGATTTGTGTAAATATGATAAGTTAAGGTGTATTTTTATGTTATTTTTCCTAATTTTTATATAATTTGGTTTATAGTTTTTAATTGCCATAATTTATTTTGTGACCTCGATATGGCGAGACTGGAAACACAAGTCAAATTCTAAGCTCCACAAAAACACTACTTATTGAGGTATAACTTCTATCGACTTAACTCAACATACACTCTCTTTTTTTTCCGAAAGTTAGATGGATTACATGAATCTATGCATCATAGTTAATAAAATTGGACGATGTTTCTTTTGTTTTCGTTAAAATTATGATATCACAATTATAATATGCTACATTCTGTTACATTATTTGGAATATTTTTTTTACTAAAAAAGCTGAAAATATTAGAAGGATATATATGTTTCTTTTACTATATCTATAAATTATTTAGACATTCTTTTTATCGTTTTATACCATTTCAAAGGTGCAATATGAAGATGAGAAACAACTTAATTAGTTTTATACTAAATTAAATTAGCATAGACAATGAAAATTTAGATATTCTTTACAAGTGTTATTTATTAATTTCTTGATAAATTTATTAGATTATAACCCGTAATAATATGCATGTGACTAGAGTCCATTTCAATGTTTATCATGAAAGAAATAAAAATACAACAATGTTACAAACAAATAAAAGAAAATAAAAAACAAAAGTTAAAAGGCTAATTAGAGTTTAATGGTATTTAGGGGTTTGGATCCCAACCAGTAATGATCAATGCATTCTTAGATTACTGCCATGTGTTCATCCATAAATTAAAGGATAGCGATTGCTACTGTATTTTCTATTTGCATTGTCACCAAGTTTCTCCTCATTTACCATTTTTTTTTTTTTAAATTTCAGTACCATCAGCTACTGTATTCATACCCTTAATAATTTGTACCGTAATTACGAAAAGCTTTGTACTGTTCCCTAGAATTTAACTACCAAAACCATTTGTCACAGAGTGTACTCTTCCTCTGATCCTTAAAAACCTTCAATAGCAAGTTCTCACTTCTCATCATGTAGCTCCATGATAATGAGATGCTGGAAGCCTTAATCTTTGGACCTTTTATTATTTTTCTTTTGTTTCTTTAGCTTTTTTCTCCTTTATGTTAAATGGTATATATGAGTAAGGAGAAGCATAAATGCAAGTTAGTATTTTCGAGGAGGGAGGTGACACGATGTGCCGTCTGATGGCTTCCAGCATCCATAACGAGGCTTTGCACTTTTTTCATCGGGAAACCTTAGATAAGAAGAGTATCCAGACTTTTGAGAGATGGCTTTTGAAAGAAAAATTAGCGTTGCTTATGGTACTGAAATTGCAATAAAAATGGATTGATAAGTGAGGGGAAACTTGGTGATAGAGCATATAGAATACAATAGCAATCACTACCATTTAATTTATGGATGAACACGTGGCAGTAATCTAAGAATGCATTGATCATTACTGGACCTGTCGCGACCCGATTTCTCAAGTCATGATGACGCCCACCTTATCCCACCAGTAGGCAAGTCAAGCCTTAGCCGGAAACTGCAAGTAATGGGCTAACGGGCAGAAAACCAGAAAAGACCAGATAAAAATGATAACAATAGTAATAATAAACAGATGCAAAAAGAAAACATGTAAAGTGTAATATATATAGAAACGGAAGAAGGAGGAGGACAAAATATACAAGATAAACCCCTCTCAAGACTTGGTACGGTCGGTACTAGAGCCACCACTAAGACAAGACCAGAGTGCTAGACAGAATCCCAAATATACACAATATATACAAAGCAGTCTCAGATACAAAAGACTAAACTGGAACAGATGAAGGAGGATCAACCTCGGATGACAGCAAGCTCACCCTGGTCTGGATCAGTACTGGAATAGAGAAAACACGTCAACACTGTCTGCTAGTACTCAGATCTGCATCAGGGAAAAGATGCAGAAGTGCAGTATGAGTACCAAAGCAACGGGTACTCAGTAGGCATCATAAGTCGACTGAGTTCAAATATAGGAAAAGTATAACTAAAATGCGAGAGTATAATCTAAGTCAACAATAGATAAGGATAGAAAAGTAAATAACTATCGAACTATGCAAATAACTATCGAACTATGCAAATGCGATAAAGGAATAAGTAAAAGCGATACAGGAAAATAAATAATTCAATAGAAAGAAAGCAAACCAAACCCAACCTAACTGGGCCCCCATAAGCCCAGAAGGCACACACAAAAAAATAATTAACCCGACCGTGCCCCCATAAGCCAGTGGGTACACACAAGAAATGACTAAAGTAAAGGTATAGACAATCCAAAGCCGAACCGATCTCAAGTAACCTCCAGATCCCAAATCCATGATAAATCCATCAAATGTTCATCGGGCTTGAACTAGCACCAATGGGTAATAACGAGAAGCTAGACGCTGGGCTCGAACTGAAAATAGTGGATAATAACGAGAGGCCACATATATGATATACAACAAAACTCATAATCAAATGCCAGACTCGAACCGAAACTCAGAGGAACCACAACTCCCAGAACAATAATAATCAGTACTAGAATTCCCAGATCATATCATAACCAAATGCCAAAGCTGTGCTAGAACTCATAATAACTATCAGAAATAAAGTATATGCTGGTCCCTAACCGAAACTGAAATATATTTATATAAACATACGCATAACTAGATAAAAGGAAGGAATTCAAGGTTTCCTAGTTTAATACCACGCCCTAAGCTCATAAATATTATACCTACTAAGGGATAACGGGACCAAAATCTACCAGAACGGGGCCCTAACCGAATAAAAAGGCATGACATATTTCAAACGATACCCAGCCTACAACTACCTGCCCAAAACTAGCATAATAACACATAATCACCATAAATAAACTCAGTCTCGGGATAGGGTAAGCCTAGCCTACCTGGACGCCAAAGCTAAAAGTCCCTCCGAGAAGCCTCCGAATAGTGCCCCACTAGAATTTGAGCTTGAATAACTTAATATAGATAATTGAATTTCATCTAGTGATCGAATAATGCATCAAAATATTCTTCCCACAAAATTTCTTCAACGTGCTAACTAAACATATGATCAGTAGATATATATGTGTGTGTGTGTATATATATAAAGATGATAAGGGAAACCACATCTTCTATAAACTTTTCCCAGAACGTAAAGTAATTTATAAAGCTTTTGAAAGCTTGTAAGAAAAGAATGAAGTAACTATAAGTGAAAGATAGCAAGTTAATAAATATACAATTAGAGAGAGGTGGTGGTCTTATCAGCAACATGTATACATTTAAGATAATTTGATTAATTAAGATAACTCTTTATTTAATTTAAAAGATAATATACTAAGTTAACATAATTAATGCCACCGTCCAACACTCTATTTGCTGTACACTCCCTTCTCCTCCACGTGGAGGGCAGATTAGCATACCAAAATATCTTTCTCCGTTATATATGTACTCGGGTATTGCATGGGTTCGTGGTAAAATAAATATTATATTTAGAATATACCATAACTAATAGAAAATTATTTCGAATAAAGCCTCTATTATATAATAATAATATTTTAACATATCTAGATTCACTATCTCCACTTAAAATATTAATAAAATAAATTAACTATTATAAAATAATAAAGATATATCATAACTAAAGAATTTTCACAAAATATCTAAAATATTTTCAGAAGATAATAAAATATACCTTTTACCAAATTCTAATTTAATTTAAATATTTCACAACACGTTCGGTATTACAAAACTTCTCAAACTAACTGTCGAAAATCAAACTTCAGTCCCTACAAGTCATAAATAGCTTGGGGCAGCTATAGGAAAGCTCTAAGGGCCGAAAATGCACGAAAATGAGGGAAATGACCGGGAGGGTTATTACAGCATCCACTACTAAAAGGACTTTTGTCCGCGAAAGTAAGGGATAAGAAAGTACCTGAAGGCTCGAACAGGTAGGGATACTGGGCCCTCATATCAAGCTCGGTCTCCCAGGTAGCCTCCTCGACTGGACGGTGAAGCCACTGGACCTTAACTACTGGAATGTCTCTAGCGCAACCGTCTGACATCTCTAGCCAAGATGGACACAGGCTCCTCTACAAATGGCAACCTCTCGTCCAACTGAACCGAGTCCTACCAAAGCACGTGCGACTCATCTGGAATGTACTACCGCAATATAGACACATGAAACACCCGATTGATGGCTAAAAAGGCAGGAGGCAATGCCAACTCATATGCTACCTCCCCAACTGTCCGTAGGATCTCAAATGGTCCAATATACCTGGGGCTGAGCTTGCCCCTTATCTCGAACCTCATTACGCCCTTCATGACTGACACTCGTAGAAAGAACCTGTCACCAACTCTGAACCTCAATGCACGACGTCTACGGTTGACATAACTCTTCTGCCTACTCTAAGCTGTACATAACCTGTCCTGAATAACCTGAACCTGGTCCAATGACTCACGAAGTAAATCCGTACCATGAGGTCTAACCTCAGAATTCTCAAACCAACCAATAGGAGAACGGCATCGCCTACCATATAACGCCTTAAATGGGGCATCTGGATACTGGAATGGAAGCTGTTATTATATGCAAACTCCTCCAAAGGTAAGAACTGGTCCCACTGACCCCCAACATCCAACACACAAGCACAGAGTATATCCTCCAAAACCTGAATAGTCCGCTCCAACTGCCCATCAGTCTGGGGTGAAAAGTGGTGCTAAGGTTGACCTGGGTACCCAACTCCTCCTGAAATGTCCTTCAGAAGCTAGAAGTGAATTGAGAGCCTTGGTCTAAAATGATAGATACAGGTACCCCATGTAGGCAAACCACCTCTCGAACATAGACACGGGATAACCTCTCAGCACTGAAGGAGATCTGAATAGGAATGAAATGAGCAGACTTGGTCAATCGATCCATGATGACCCAAATGCTATCAACCCCATGAGAAGTCTGAGGCAAACCTCCTATGAAATCCATAGTAACTCGCTCCCATTTCCACTCGAGAATGGGTAGCTGCTGTAGCAATCCACTAGGCCTTTGGTGCTCGACCTTTACCTGCTGACAACAAAGGCATCGAGTCACAAACCCCGCTATATCTCTCTGCATACCACGTCACCAGTAGTGCTGCCTCAAATCCTTATACATCTTAGCTGTCTCGGGGTGAATAAAGTAACTAAAGCTATGAGCCTCACGAAGAATCAACTGAATCAAATCTCCAACCCTCAAATCACAAATATGACTGTCAAACCTCAGGACACCCACAGAATCTAAGGTAGCCCTTCTAGACTCACCTCTCAATACCTTCCCTCAAATGCTACGAAGCCTGCTATCCTTAAGCTGACGACCCTGAATCTACTCCAACAAGGTAGATCTGGCCCCAATACTAGCAATAATCCTCCTGGGTCAAAGATATCAAGACAAACCATCAAGTTAGCTAAGGACTAGATTTCGAAAGCCAACAACCACTATAAAATTGAAATAAAGGCCAAGCTACCCATACTCACTGTCTTCTGGCTCAAGGCGTCTGCTACCACTTTCGGCTTGCCCGGATGGTATAAAATAGAGATATCATAGTCCTTCAGCAACTTAATCCATCTATGCTGCCTCGAATTAAGCTCCTTCTGTATCATAATATATTGAAGACTGTGGTGGTCAGTGAAGATCTCACAGCGAACACCATACAAGTAATGCCTTCAAATCTTAAGCACAAATACTACTGCCTCCAACTCCAAGTCATAAGTGGGGTAGTTGCACTCATGCACCTTTAGCTACCTCAACGTATTGTAATAATATGGCCCCACTGCATCAAGACACACTCCAAACCAATACCAGAAGCATCACAATAGCCAGTAAACCCCTCTCCCTCAACCAGAATAGTCAGAACAGGAGCTGAAGTAAGCAAGTCCTTGAGCTTCAGAAAGTTTGCCTCATAACTCATAAACCTCTGAAATGGAACCTCCTTCCTAGTCAATTTAGTCATAAGGGCTAGCAATGGAGGAAAAACTCTCAATGAACCACCTGTAGTAGCCTGCCAACCCAATAAAACTACGAACCGTAGTAGGAGACATAGACTTTGTCCAACAACAAATAGCCTCAATCTTTGCTGGGTCCATTATAATACCTTCCTTGGATACCACGTGCCCCAAGAAAGCTACAGACTCAAGCTAGAACTCGGACTTTGAGAATTTGGCATAAAGCCTATGATCTCTCAAAATATGGAGCACAACCCTCAAATGCTGCTCGTGCTCTTCCCTACTCCTCAAATAAACCAGAATGTCATCAATGAAGACTATCACGAAGGAGTCCAAATAAGGTCTGAACACATAGTTCATCAAATCCATAAATGCTGCTGGGGCATTGGTCAACCCAAAAGACATCACTAGGAACTCATAATGGTCGTAACGAGTTCTGAAGGCTGTCTTAGGGATGTCCTCAACCCTAAACCTTAATTGATGGTAACTAGACCTCAAATCAATCTTAAAAAATAGTGCCGCACCCTGAAGCTAGTCAAACAAATCATCGATACGCAGCATAGGATACTTATTCTTTACGGTCACCTTATTCACCTACATGTAGTCAATACACATACGCATAGAGCCATTCTTTTTCTTCACAAACAAAACTGGAGCACCCTAAGGTGATACACTCGGTCTGATAAAACCCTTACCCAAAAGATCTTGAAGATGACTATTTAGCTTCTTCAGTTCGGCACGAGCCATGCAATAAGGAGCCATACAAATAGGTCGAGTGTCGTAACGAGTTCTGAAGGCTGTCTTAGGGATGTCCTCAACCCTGAACCTTAATTGATGGTAACTAGACCTCAAATCAATCTTAAAAAATAGTGCCGCACCCTGAAGCTAGTCAAACAAATCATCCATACGCGGCATAGGATACTTATTCTTCACGGTCACCTTATTCACCTACATGTAGTCAATACACATACGCATAGAGCCATCCTTTTTCTTCACAAACAAAATTGGAGCACCCTAAGGCGATACACTCGGTTTGATAAAACCCTTACCCAAAAGATCTTGAAGATAACTATTTAGCTTCTTCAGCTTGGCACGAGCCATGCGATAAGGAGCCATAGAAATAGGTCGGGTGCTCGGCTCGAGGTCAATAACAAACTCTATATCACGCTCAGGAGAAAGGCCAGGTAGGTCGATAGAAAAAACATTGGGAAAATCACGAATGAAAGGGACAAATTCAAGCTTAGGACTTTCAGCACTAACATGCCGAACATAAGCAAGGAATGACTCATAACCCCTAGACATCAGTCTCCTAGCCCGAATGTAAGAAATAGTCCCCATAGTCCGGTGGCTAAAAGAACCCTGCCACACAATTAGAGGTATGCCAAGCATAGTTAAGGTGATGGTCTTAGCAAAGCAATCCAGAACCGGTGGTAAGGGGATAAACAGTCCATGCCGAGAATCATATCAAAATCTACCATATCTAACATAATAAGATAAACGCGAGTATCAAACCCCTGAATAGTCACCAGGCAAGATCTATATACCCAATCCACTACTAAATAATCACCTACGAGGGTAGCTACACGCAATGGAACAGATAAAAAAATCCAAACACAAACCCAACCGAGACGCATAATAAGCAAAAATATATAAAAATGTGGAACCAAGATCAAACAAAGTAGAAGCTGGCTGATGACATACAAAAATTACACCTGTGATCACAACATCTGAAGCCTCACCCTCTGGCCTACCTGGTATAGTATACAACTAACCCTGTCCACTATCGGACTGGGTGCCTGCCTGACCACCTATCCTACCTCCCTGTGGACCACCCTTGAAACCTTAGAGACCACCCCTACAACCCTGTGCACCACCCCTAGCTGGAGGAGGTACTGCTCTGATAGGCTGTGCAGTCTAAATAGAAGGCTCAATTATCCCACGTTGAGGATACTTACGGGCAAAGTAACCACAACCCTACACTCATAATATGCTCCTAGCACTCTGCTCTGTCTAGAAGGTCCGACTGATCCAAAATGACCACCTTGACTCGACGATCCTGGCTGAATACTCCTCTGAGGCTGACTACTACTCTTACCACCCAAACCACTACAACCAGACTGACCCCCATCTGATATTTAAAGCACTGACTGAGCAGGCCTACTAGGTTGACCCTGACACTGATCAGGCAAAATTATAGTAGCGTGTATGGCTAACTCGTGGAATCTCACCTCATACTCAACCACAAACATGAAACCCTTTTTGAACCTAGAAAACTCATCCCAAAGATGGTCACGCATGCTGCGAGGCATATACTACCCCAAGAAAACCTCAGAGAACCGAGTCTAAGTTACAAGTGGAGATCCAGCTGGCCTGAAATCAAGATAACCTATCCACCACCTCCTTGCTGCTGCGTCTAGCTGAAAAGCAACAAAATCCACTCTGAGTGACTCAACCAATCCCAAATTCCATAGCCTCTGCTCACATCTGGACAAAAACTCATAAGCATCCTCTCCTAGGGTCCCGGCAAACCTGGGTGGAGTCAATCTCAGAAATTGGCCCAACATCTTCTGCTCTTTTGCAAACGTAACTGGCTGGGCTGCTGTGGGACTATTGTTGCTGGTAGAGCCTCTGCTCTAGGAGCCGTACCTGTAGGCTACACCCCTAAATTAATGCCACTCTGTGTTGCTGGTTGAGCTCCATCGATCGGTGGATAGAAAACTAAACCCAATAACTGTACCAATGCATCTTGGAGAGCCAAAGAAGATATAAACTCAAGTGGGGCCTGGGCTACCCCCTGGCCTACCTACTACTGTGGTGGAAGAATCTCAGGAGCTATCTTAGGCTTAGGAGCTATAATAGGGTCTGGTGATGGATCCCTAGCCTGATCTCGATTTGGGGTTACTGATCTAGACTGCCCTCAACCTTGGGGTCTACCTCTACCCCTAACTAGAACTCTAGCAGTAGGCTCGGGGACCTAATCCCCCGCTGTCGCACCTCGCATCCTAGCCATATGCGAAAGAGTGAAACAAATAATGATTTAGACACCAACACAGACCCAACGCATGAAAGTGAATCAGAAAGATGAGATTTTTCCCTAAAAATGTTCTGTAGCCTCCCAAAGATAGGATACAGATATCTCCATACCGATTTGCGGGACTCTACTAAATATTGGTTCTTGTACCAATAATCCCTGTGAAATTGAGGCTCTGATACAAGCTGTCACGACCCAATTTCTTTAGTCATGATGGCGCCTACCTTATCCCACCAGTAGGTAAGCCAAGCCATAGCCTAGAACAAGAAGTAACATGCTAACAGGCAGAAAACCAGAAAAGACCAGACAAAAATGATAACAATAGTAATAATAAGCAGAAGCAGAAATAAAGCATGTAAAGTGTAATACATACAAAAATGGGATAAGGAAGAGGATAAAATATACAAGATAAACCCCTTCCAAGACCTGGTAAGGTTGGTATTAGAGCCACCACTAAGACAAGACCAGTGTGCTAGATAGAATCCCAAATATACATACTATATACAAAGCAGTCTCGGATACAAAAGACTAAACTAGAACAGATGGAGGAGGATCAACCTCGGATAACAGCAAGCTCACCCTGCTATGGATCAGTACTGGAATAGAGAAAACACGTCAACGCCAACTGCTAGTACTCAAATTTGTATCAGGGAAAAGATGCAGAAGTTCAGTATGAGTACCAAAGCAACGGGTACTCAGTAGGCATCATCGGCCGACTGAGTTCAAATACAGGAAAAGTATAACTAAAATATAAGAGAATAATCTAAGTCAACAGTACATACGGATAGAAAGTAAATAACTATCAAACTATGCAAATGCGATAAAGGGATAAGTAAAAGCGATACAGGAAAATAAATAACTCAATAGAAAGAAAGCAAACCAAACACAACCTAACTGGGGCCCCATTAGCCCAGAAGGCACACACACAAAAAATTAAACTGACCGTGCCCCCATATGCCGGTGGGTACACACAAGAAATGACTAAAGTAAAGGCATAGACAACCCAAAGCAGAACCGATCTCAAGTAACCTCCAGATCCCAAATCCATTATAAATCCATCCAAATGTGCACCAGGCTTGAACCGACACCAATGGGTAATAACAAGAGGCTAGACTTCGGGCTCGAATAAAAAATAGTGGATAATAACGAGATGCCATATATATGATATACAACAGAACTTATAATCAGATGCCGGACTCGAACCGGAACTCAGATGAACCACAACTCCCAGAACAAAAGTAATCAGTACTAGAAATCCCAAATCATATCATAACCAGATGCCAAAGCTGTGCCAAAACTCATAATAAATAACAGAAATAAAGTATATGCTGGTCCCGAACCAAAACTGAAATATATTTATATAAACATATGCATAACTAGCTAAAAAGAAGGAATTCAAGATTTCCCAGCTTAATACCACGCCCTAAGCTCATAAATACTATACCCTACTGAGGGATAACGGGATCAAAATCTACAAAAATGGGGACCTAACCGGATAAAATGACATGAATTATTTCAAATGTTACTCGGCCTACAACTACCTGCCCAAAACTAGTATAATAGTACACAATTTCCATAAATAAATTCAGTCTGGGGATAGATTAAACCTAGCCTACCTGGACGCCAAAGCTAAAAGTCCCTTCGAGAAGCCTCCGAATAGTGCCCCACTAGAATCCGAGCTTGAATAACTTGATATAGATAATTGAATTTTATCTAGTGATCGAATAATGCATCAAAAGATTCTTCCCACAAAATTTCTTCAACCTGCTAACTAAATATATGATCAGTAGCTATATATGTGTGTGTATGTATATATATATGAAGATTATAAGGTAAACCACATCTTATGTAACCTTTTCCCAGAATGTAAAATAATTTGTAAACCTCTTGAAAGCTTTGTAAGAAAAGAATGAAGTAATTCTAAGTGAAAGATAGCAAGTTAATAAATATATAATTAGGGAGAGGTGGTGGTCTTATCAGCAACATGTATACATATAAAATAATTTGATTAGTTATGATAACTCTTTATTTAATTTAAAAGATAATATACAAAGTTAACATAATTAATGCCACCGCCCAACGCTCTATTTGCCGTACACTCCCTTCTCCTCTACGTGGAGGGGAGATTAGCATACCGATATTTTTCTCCGTTATATATGTACTCAGGTATTGAATGGGTTCGTGGTAAAATAAATATAACATTTTGAATATACCATAACTAATATAAAATTATTTATAATAAAGCCTGTATTATATAATAATAATATTTTAACACATCTAGATTTACTATCTCCGCTTAAAATGTTAATAAAACAAATTAACTATTATAAAATAATATAGATATATCATAACTAAAGAATTTTCATAAAATATCTAAAACATTTTAGGAAGATAATAAAATATACTTTTTTACCAAATTCTAATTTAATTTAAATATTTCACAACACGTTTGGTATCACAAAACTTCTCAAACGAATTTTTCAAAAATCAAACTGTTAGTCCCAACAAGTAATAAATAACTTTGGACAGTTATAGAAAAACTCTAAAAGCCAATAAATGCATGAAAAACAAGAAAGTGACCGAGAGGGTCATTACAGGACCATTCTCCACTGGAGGGGATCCAAACCCGATATTTAGACCTAGGCTAATATAGAAGATTGTAATGACTCTCCAGGTTATTTTTTGCATACTATTTTTCTATTTAGGACCTTTTCATAGCTGCGCTAAGTCATTTATGACTTGCTGGAGCTGATAGTTTGGTTACCGGGCAGTTCATTTGTTTTTTAGAGTCAATTCCCTATTTTAGAGTTCTTACTATTAAGAATTGGGTATCGGGATTAAACTTCAGGTTAATGGCCTCGTATGCCAATTCCAACAGTTCCATCATCTCCAGAACATTAATTTTAGGCTAGGATGACCCTTGGTTTGGGTCCTAAGGCTTCCGAACTCGTTTTGGGCTATTGAGTAGATTTCAGTTAAAATGGCCATTGGGTGTGAGCCCACATTTCATCGAAATGACCTTGGACGGAAATTTGATGGCGCCGTTGAGTCTAGAATGTCCAACTTGGTAGAGTATCATAGTTTATTTGCGTTCATGAGATTTTGAATGAATCTCGAGGCTACGATCAAAACTTGGCAAATTTGACTAAGTGCTGGTGCAGGGATCAGCTGGTGCGAGCGCTTAAGCGGCCATTTGGTCTCTAAAGCGGAAGCTGCTAAAGCAGATATTGTACCGCTTTAGCGGAAGCCTGCATGTCCCCCTCTGTCGCTAAAATGACCAAAATCGGTAGTCACTTAAGCGTCATTTGACCGCTTTAGCGGTATTCCCCTAGTGTGATAGGACCACTTAAGTGGTGTCTTATCATTTTAGTGGTCATTTGGCCGCTAGAGCGGCTACCACTGCTATTGATGAGGGAGACCTGATTTTTGGCTCATTCATTTCAAGTTCCAAGTCCATAAAACCCTAAAGAGCTTGTGGAGAGTGGAGATCGATCATTGGGTGTTCGGGGTGAGTTGGAGGCATGATTTTAATCAATTTCCTGTCGATTAATCCATAAGTTTCCTTTAATTTCTTAGTTAATTCTCTGATTTAAATTCAAATCCCTAGTTTACTTGACAGGTTAATTTAGGATTTGTTTGTGCTCGAATTTCACCCACTTTTGAGGGTAAATGATCCTTGAGCTTAGAGGAATGTGTTGAAGGTTTCAAAGTTGTGATTCTGCAAGTGGGTCCCGCATGGGCAGTTTAGCTCAATTTTGGACCCAGAGCATTTATTTGTAATATGGATATTGTTATTCGTGTATTAATGTATAGATTATTATTTTGATAGTGTGGCATTGTGCAGAGGCTTCTCAGAAGGGAAAAGCTCCGATTTAGTAGACTTTCTCGAGCTTTGTCGGCGTCCAGGTAGGTTAGGCTTACTTTTCTCATAGATTGAGATTTATTATGGTATTAGTATAGTATTGTTCTAGATTTGGGTGGATATTTACGGCTGGATTGCATGATTAGTGAATCTTAAATTGTTTAGCCAATTGAAGAACGATTTTAGATAGAATTTTACTCATTCTTTCTCCTTTGAGTTAGATTGTACCTTAAGATTAGTTTGACCTATTTGATATAGACTTTTGGAATTAGTAGCGGGCCCCACTAGCCCTCTTTTAGGTCAAATATCTTATCTAGTCCCTTATAGTCCTAGGAGGCCTTCTTTCATCATCTTTTATACAATCTTGAACCTTAATATGATTTAGATACATTTCTATCCCTTGGATAGACTTGTTATCTAGTGTTTACTTTAAGTTTCGGTTCGAGTCCGTCATTTACTATTCTCATATGATATTAAAGTTTCGGTTTGAGTCCGGCATTTACTTTTCACTTATGATGCTAAAGTTCTGGTTTGAGTCCGGTGGTTATGGTATGAAGGGATTCTTAGATATGATTTTGGTTGTCACTTACTTTATGCTTGCTACTGACAGTGACTCTTCCTTGATTATACCTATCGGGCTTATGGGGGCTCGATTGGGTTAATCCTCTATTTTTTGTGCCTTCTGGGATTATGGGCGCCCAACTAGACTGTAGTTAGCTTGTATTATTTTTGAATTATTTATCTTGTTTACTTATCATCTATCAGTCGGAGCACTATTTTAGGTTTTCCCCTTTATCCCTGACTTAGTTTACATTCTCGCATCTTATTTTGCTTTTATTATGATTTACTTCAGTTGGCTATTAATGTATACTGAGTACCCATTGTTTTGGTACTCATACTACATTCTGCATCTTTTTCTGATGCATATCCAAGTACGAGTCACCGTCACTGATGCTCTATTCTAGCTTGTTTTTGGGATTTTGAGATAGGGTTAGCTTTCAGAGCCGGGGATGATCTTATCTCCTTCTACTACTTTTGGATAGTCTTTACTTATTGAGACTACCTGTATATTGGATTCTATTCAGTACTCTTATTCTTTTGGATGTAGTGGCTCTTGTACCAACCTTACTAGGTCATGGGATATTCTTTTGCTTACTTTCTCTCTTTCCTTTAATATTTATATTGTTGCTCTTATATTTTATCGCCTACAATTCTATTGTATGCTTACTTTTTGGTGTTTAAAATACCTTCCACCAACTAGGGCATGATTTGCCATTCTGGGCTACGGTTTGGCTTACCTACTGGTGGGATAAAGTAGGTGCCATCATGGTTCACAGAAATTGGGTCGTGACAAATTAGTATCATAGACTTGGTTCACTGGTATTGTTGGTATAAGAACAAGTGTATAGTAGAGTCCTACGGATCAGAACGATGACATTCGTATCCTATCTTCAGAAGGCTACAAGTCATTCTTTGGGAAAATATCACTTTCTTTATTGATTTCATGCGTTGAATCTGAGTTGGTTTCTAATTTCTCAGTATTCCACTCTTTCGCAGATGGTTAGGATGCGAGCCACAACGACAGGAGACGAGGACCCTGAGTCTGTAGCCAGAGCACCCGCTAGAGACCGCGGTCGACCCGGAGGTCAAGGTCAAGCTAGAGCTACAGACCCAGCTAGGGGTTAGGATAAGAAGCCTTCAATAGATCCTATTATTGCTCCCGATCCAGAGATTCTGCCACCCCAGCTATTGGTGGGCCAAGGGGCAGCCCAGGCTCCATCGTGGGTTATTTCTTCTTCATTGCTTAGAGATGCCTTGGTCCAGTTATTGGTATTAGTTGGGGGTGCACCTTCTGATGGTGCTTAGTCCACAGATCAGAGTGGTATGGATATAGGGGCATAACCTGTAGCTACGGCTCCTAGAGTTGTGATTCCTTCAGAACTGGTGGCTCCACATTTGGTAGTTGCTCAGCCTGTTATATCTGCCGAGGAGCAGAAGATGTTGGGCCGATTTCTGAGATTGACTCCACCTAGGTTTACAGGGGACCTAGGGGAGGATGCTTACGAGTTTATGACTAGTTGCGAGGAGAAGCTCCATAATTTAGGATTGGTTGAGTCGCACGGAGTGGACTATAAAACTTATCATCTTGACAGGGCGGCACGATAGTAGTGGAGGGGTTATCTTGATTGCAGTCCAGCTGGATCTCCACCTATGACTTGGTCTCAGTTCTCTGAGGCTTTCTTACAGAAGTACATGTCTTTTACTATACATGAACACCTGAGGGATGAGTTTTCTGCTTTGAGACAGGGTTCTATGACGGTGGCCAAGTATGAGGTGAGATTTCACGAGTTAGCTAGACATGCCACCATGATTTTTCCTAGAGAGTACGAGAGGATTCGGTGCTTTCTCAGAGAGTTGAGTCTACCGCTCCGTAGGGCTACTCAGAGTTTGGTGACTTCAGGGAAGTTTTTTTCTAATATTACCTCTCATGTCTATTCTATAGAGGAGATGGATTGTGAGGCCCAAGGGGGCAGCGATAAGAGGCCGTGTTAGCAGGGTAGTTTCAGTGGGAGCCAGAGATGTTCTCAGTTCAGGGGCAGTGGTTTCCAGGGTAGGTAACCTCAACATCAGTCTTATCAGCACCAGGGTCATTCTAGAAGACCCGTTCAGGCAGCACTTCAGATTTTTGACTAGGGTCAGCTCGGTTATAGCGACTATAGTGGTCAAAGCAGGGGTCAACCTTCTAGGGGTGCATATTCTGGGTATTTTAACCTAGGTGGCTATTTTGGGTCAGCCGGATCTTCAGGACAGAGTAGAGTACCTGAGGCTTTCTATGATTGTAGGGTTGTTGGTTATTACTCCAGAGAGTGTCCCTGGCGTGGGATGATTGAACCTGCAGCATAAAGTGTTTAGCCTATTAGATCAGTGCCGTCTCCAGCTAGGGGTGGTGTTCTGGGTCAGTGGGGTGGTCCCCAAGGTTTTAGAGGAGGTCTTTAGACTGGTAGGACAGGTAGTCGGTTAGGTGCCCAGCCTGGGGGTAGACAGGGCCAGTAGTATGTAGTACTTGGTAGGTCAGAGGCGGAGTCTTTGGATGCTGTTATTACAGGTATGATTTTAGTATGTCGTCAGTCTACTATTGCTTTATTTGGTTTGGGATCCACTTATTCATATGTTTTTGCTTATTATGCACTACAGTTAGAGTTGTCTCGGGAGCCTTTATCTGTACCATTGCATGTATCTACTCCCGTGGGTGATTCTTTAGTAGTGGATTGAGTTTATAGGTCATGTGTTATGACCATTCTAGAGTTTGATACTCGGGCTGAACTTATTATTCTAGATATGGTGGATTTTGATGTGATTCTGGGCATGGACTGGTTATCCCCCTATCATATGGTTTTGGATTGCTTTGCCAAGACCGCTACCTTAGCCATGCCTGGCATACCCTTAGTCATATGGTAGGGTTCTGTTAGCTATACACAGATAGGGATTATCTCTTATGTTTGGGCTAGGAGACTAGTATCGAGATGTTGCGAGTCTTATCTTACTTATGTTCGTGATATTAGTGTCGAGAGTCCTTCACTTGATTCTGTTCCTATTGTTTCTGATTTTTTTGATACTTTCCCTACCAACCTACTTGGCCTTCCTCCTGAGGGTGATATTGATTTTGGTATTATTCTTAAGCCGGGCACCCAACCCATTTCTATGAAACCTTACCACGTGGCTCCTGCCGAGCTTAAGGAGCTAAATTCTCAGCTTTAGGATCTCTTGGTTAAGGGTTTTTATTAGGTCGAGTATATCACCTTGGGGTGCTCCTATCTTGGTCATAAAGAAAAAGGATGGTTCTATGCGTATGTGTATCGACTATAGGCAGCTCAATAAGGTGAAAATGAAGAATGAGTATCATATGCCTCATATTGATGATTTATTTGACCAGCTTCAGGGTGCGGATGTGTTTTCTAAGATTGATTTGAGATCAGGTTACCACCAGTTAAGGATTCGGGCAGAGGATATCCCTAAGATATCCTTCAGGACTCGCTATGGCCACTATAAGTTCCTGGTGATGTCTTTTGGGTTGACTAATGCCCCAGCTGCGTTCATGGATTTGATGAACCGTGTTTTCAGGATCTATTTGGACTCCTTCGTGATAGTTTTCATCAATGATATCCTTGTTTATTTGAGGAGTAGACAGGAGTACGAGCAACATTTGAGGATTGTGCTTCACACTTTGAGATATCATAGGCATTTTGCCAAATTCTCAAAGTGCTAGTTCTGGATCGAGTCGGTGACATTCCTAGGACACATGGTGTCTAAGGATGAGATTATGGTAGATCCAGCAAAGATTGAGTCTATTCGTGATTAGGCCAGACCTACATCACCGACCGAGGTTCACAACTTTATTGGTTTAGCAGGTTACTACAGGCGGTTCATCTAGAGATTTGCTACTATTAAAGAACCTATGACCAAATTGACCAGGAAGGAGGTTCATTTTCAGTGATCCATTGAGTGCAAGTCGAGCTTTTGGAAGCTCAAGGACTTTCTCACTTTAGCACCTATTTTGACTCTTCCAGTTGAGGGCGAGGGGTTTACTGTGTATTGTGATGCTTCTGGTGTTGGTTTGGGTTGTGTTTCGATGCAGCAGGGCCAAGTTATTGCTTATATATTGAGGCAGCTGAAGGTGCACAAGCGCAACTACCCCACTCATGATTTGGAGTTGGCGGCAGTAGTTTTTATGCTTAAGATTTAGAGGTATTACTTGTATGGTGTTTGTTGCAAGTTATATACTGACCATTGTAGTCTTTAGTACATTATGACTCAGAGGGAGCTTAATTCGAGGTAGCTTAGGTGGATTGAGTTGCTCAAGGACTATGATATTTCTATTTTATACCATTCGGGCAAGGCGAACATGGTAGCGTATTCCTTAAGCCAGAAGGCGGTGAGTATGGGTAGCTTGGCTTCCATTTTGATTTATGGCTGGTTGTTCATCACCCATGACTGCAGGAATGGTCTATTCCTGTAGAACTTGAGTGATTGGATAGAGAAGTGCTGCTTCTCTCCTCAATTGGTGCAAGTGTCGCTCAGGTTCGGGATGTGGTTCGACCAAATCTCTTTCCCTTGCCAGCTTGCTTAAGAGTTAAACCTATACCTGCAAATTCAGTAGCTAAGACCAAGTTGTCAGCACATATCAAACAAAAATAGTAAAATTAAAAATTAGAAGGTTGCTAATTTTTAAGTCCCCGGTAATGGCGCCAAACACTTGTTGTGTCCAACCTCACACGCAAGTGTACGTGGTCGTGCAAGTAATAAAGTGGCTCTTGCAAGTCGAATATCGATCCCACAGGGACTTAGTGTTTAACTGTCACGCCCCAAACCCCATTGAGGCGAATTGGCACCCGTAGCCGATAAGGCCCGAGAGAACCAAGCTTTGTTTCGATTCATTCATATGCATGCTATAGGAAACACCACTATCACGTAAGAACATAGGAGAGTAATAACATAAATCATGGAACATGTGAGATATATACATAAGTGAAACTTGGCCGTCGAGGCCATCAAGTAAAAATCGACATGTATCTTCTTACATTCACACACCCACATACGTCTACAAAAGCCTCTATCAGATGCATTTGCAAGACTAACTGAAAGTCGGGACAAGTCCCCGCTTTATACAACATGTACAATACCAAAACACATGTACAACTGTGACTCGGAAAAGCCCCAAACTAACTGAAGCTCACCAATGATCCACAAATAACTGGCAACCTACTGTGGAGGCCTACAAGCACCTACACCTACAGCAAGTAAGGTAAGTCCCATAAGGGACTTCAGTACGAAGAATGTATTGAGTATGTAAGGCCCATAAGAAAATGTATGATACGTAAATACGTCAATGAACTCGAATACAAATGAATAACCAATAAGGATAAGTTAACATTCTGTATGTTGGGAACCATGTACATTGCTTCCATTACTTTCTTTGCTTCTTTACTTCTATGCTTATTCTTCACCACTTGTGTCACTATGTACCCAGGGCCCGACTGATCAGTGGATCTTTACATAACATAACGTTATGTTGGGATCGGCTCGAGCTAGGCTTATGCCTCTAGAGCTACCACCCATAAATCAATGCATCGGGCTTGGCTCGAGCTAGGTTATTACCTCTAGAGCTACCACCCATAAACCAACATATCAGGTTCGGCTCGAGCTAGGTTATTACCTCTAGAGCTACCCCCTGTCAGAATCGGCCCGAGCAAGGCTTATGCCTCTAGGACTACCCCGTGATCCAATAATCTCGGGATCGGCTTGAGCTAGGCTTTTGCCCCCAAAGCTATCACCCATACTCAATCATTAACCACATATGCGTTACTTCATTCTTTACTTTTGAGATTGATACAATGATAGTCATAACCTTATTTGAAGCTTTGGATTAATAATCGATGAGTGAGAGACATGTGAATAAACATTATTGAAAAACATAACATTATTGGAGACATGGGATCTTTGGAACATTAGTCGATGAATACGAGACATGTGAATCCCAATTGTTCAATGAATAGGAAACATGTGATAACAACAATCGGTAATCGGGAATAGGATACCTTAGAACATTTCGGATTGGAACAGTTAATATGTCAATGTATCTACTCTGTGCTGCAAAAGGATACGGATAAAATAACCTTACATAACTTCACTTCCAAGTATGAATACACAAGCCTATCGATGAACACAATAGTTCAGCTCCTTCCTTACGTTTCACTCTATAATACAAGTACATAACGGAGCTTACGTTAACCACTAGTTATCGTACAAGTGTACAAGACGACAACGAACTGTATGACTACCATATACCGTCATTTCACCCTTTATAATAAAATCCACTGCATTATCATACCAACAACACCATAACATTCCACACATTGACCAAGACATCATACATCAATAGCATTTCACACCACGTTTACCCTTTATGCTTCCTCATTACCATTCCGTCACAATTACCCTATCAACTTGCCTCATAAAAACTTATGAAAAATAATACATACTTAATTTAGTCCAACATACCTCCATACCTAAAAATTCATTAAAACAGCATCACAAGTTGATAATTTCATCCAAAAATGGTATAGGGGCCTTCGGGGATCAAAGAGAGACGAAAACATCCAAAACCGTATCCTGGGATGACCTGCGAATCCACCTGATCCTGAAGGTGGCTGAGGTTCTCCCACAGTTGGTCTTTGGCAGAAGCCATAGGCACCTGCGTTGGCATCTGCGCCCGCTGGTGCCCTCGTCTGCGGGTGCGGATGCTCGTTTTGGTCAAAATGGGTCTCTTTTGGGTCTTTTTATGCAATGAATGGTTCATGATCATAACTAAACTTCTTTTGACATATGTTTGATCATATTGGATGCCAACAATCAGCCATGGTCTCACAAGACACATAAACAACACCCAAAACCACACTTCTTGTTCAATACGTCACCAAATCCATAACAAATTTCACAATAACAATTCCAAACATTATACACAATGATAAAACAATTTAATACTATAATCACATTTCAAATGTCAATATTAATCCATCAAGTTCACTTCCTTCAAGACCACAAGTCCATTTTCAAGTTTACAAGGCAAAACCTTTCTCCGATTGCAAAAATAGACCGTTTTACACATAGTACACTGTCCAACACTTTTCCAACATAACCAACATGATTTATACACCATATTAAACATATAATATACTAAAACATGAGAATAAATACTTACCAAGCTTGCAAGGTGATGGTCTTGGCCAAAGAGGCTAGTTGCTTAGGGTTTGTATGAGAGATAATATTTGAGAAAATGTTAGAAAAGGCATGTGTGTCTCTAATGAATAAAAATCTGATTTTTCTTGACATATATAGTCCCTTGACAATCATCCTTATCCATTCATTTAATGGTTTACTTGGTCAATGAAAGAGCAATGAAAGAATGGGTCAAATTTCCATTTTGGGCCATGTCTTTCTATGGTTTTTGGGCCTCATTTGGCCCAATGGCACAAGACTCATTAATGCCCAACAAATTAATGTATAATTCATCAAATCTCTCATGTTTAAATACTTCCATAAATATAAACGTAGCTGTATAGGTTCGAAAATATACGGGGTCTTACATTAACAAACGATCCAATTCAAGTATTACTATCGAAGATAAACAAATGCGATTTGTAACCAAAAAGGGTTTGAGTTTTGTTTTTATAAACTAAATAATATAAATAAAAATGATATGAAATTTGGATTGTAAACGATAAATAGAGAGTTCCAGGGTTGAGGCATCTACTTCACATTCATGCATAACTATGGTCTCAAGCTAGTGTTGGTGTTTATCATAATTATTGAACTATGAGGTTGATAGTATAACTCAGGTATGGTCACCCTCTAAGTCTTCTATCCAAATTAGTCTCACAACTACATTGTTGAGAGGGGATGTGAGTCGCTAATTCAGATGCACTAAGTTATCTCCCCGTTTTATTAACCAAATGGTGCGTTTAGGTATATCTCTATCTTAACCGTAAATTATATTTTAACAATTAGTGTTTAATCATTTAAATATATGATCCAACTCCATACATTCTTCATTACGTCCCTCCACTCCTATGGTCAATTTGTTTTAAGACTTAGATTTATCCTAAAGTTCATGACTCTTTAGAATAGTAAAGCAAGAACGCAAGAACAATCACATGACATGATAAACATATATACCAAACTATTAAACCATAATTAAGAAATCATGTTGTAGCCTCAACCCTCGAAAGAGGGTGTTTATCCACTCATAGTCTTACAAAGAATCACCATAGATGAGTTCATAAAGTAAAACTACAAAGAGGATAAAGTAAAGAACGAAAAACCCTAGTGTAGAGCCCTTAATGCCTTGTGTTCTCTCCAATTTGTTGTTGCTCCAAAGATTCCTTGTAATTATGGATAAGTTCTCTTTATATAGTCTTCTAGGTATTCCATAGGATTCCCCATACGAAACATATGCATTTACCACTTTGCCCTCAACTTAAACCAAGTATAAAACCAAGTATAGCCCTTTTGGGTAGGGTTGTGTCGCATGGCCTATCGCATGGCCCCTTGGTGTACGACGCATGTAGATAGTATGAACAAACCAGAAGCTCAATCCAGTTAGGGGTACGATGCATGGACTATCCACATTCCTTGGGGGTGCGGTGCATGTCCTAGTTCCTCAACGTGGGATTCCGTCCAATCTTTGTCCTAAGCTCCTCGTCTACTCGTTCCTTATTTCCCCACTCTTTGTGGCTTGTGTGTAGGATTAATTTAGATTAAATAGATGCTAAAATGGTATCCTACAACATCTCATAACAAACATTAGGCCATACAACATAATAAAGCTCATCAAAAGTACACTAGAACAAGCATAGCTTAGGCCGGCCTAACTAGTGATCTCGTCTAATCTCTATTTGATCATTTTGGCTCTTGAATTGTTTCAAATGCACCTTAAACACTCTAATCATGCAACTTAGCACAAAAATACACAAAGAACACTTTATATTTCATTAAACACACCAAGTTATCCTCAAAACTAAGCTAAATGTGCGTAGATAATGACACTTAGGTGTGTAAATGCGCCTAAGATCACCACCCACACTTAAAGCCTTGTTCGTCCTCGAACAACTCTTTACAATAATCACAATCAAGGAAGTCTCTAACATCACTACTTGAACTAAGTCACTCAAGCTAGAACTACAACGACTACAAAAATAGCAAGTTCTACATTAGGCATGTCATATTACAATTGAAAACACATGAATACTACTTTAAGACTTCTTAGCCTCAAGGATTGACTCTACCAAGTTGACAAACTCATGCACAGTACTCAACAAAGAGATCATATAATTCACCTATCCACCATCAAACATTTGTCCTCACCATAAGAAAGTCACTCCTATTCACTCACAAGTATGTAATTTATCACAAGAATGGGTGTAAGAATCAAATTTTGCTTACTCGCACAAAATATTCACATGTCACATAAGATGGACCATAAGCTTGCATTTAGTGTAGTACTCCACTAATATAAGAATATCAAAGCTCAGGATCAAGTAGGACTTTATGGGCTGTAATGTAGGTTAAGGGACGGGTAGGTCCTATTCTGGCTAGTAATAGTGACTATCTTTCCTAAGCACTTTAATACACCACACTTTACATTAAACTCATCTCCAACCAACCTATTTTTTACCACTTTTATATTCACACCTTTTTTTTACCCCCATCTCTTTAAGCTAGCTTACACATATTTAGTAGGGAGTATTTGCTATCAATACATAATTCACTTCTTTTGATCAATTTTTCTTTTCATTACACTACTACCCACCAACAACACATAAAAGTTTTAAACACACCCATAGTTATTACTTCAGGGCTTCAACTTCACTTTTTCCTTCTTCAGTTTTCACTCCTTCATAACTCTTATTTTTCCACTCAAGCACGTAGAAGTTTTGGGTCAAGTTACGGTCTATTGAAAGAAAATGAGTAAGATACATATGAGGATACCAAGGAATAGGCTACAGGCTCAACGTGGCTAACTAAGATCATGTATAAAGGGTAGATAAAGCAGGTGTAAACATGGCTATCAAAGAAATGCCTATATTATCTCCTAAATTCAATATTATTTATTTCGCTTTGCAAACACACTAGGCAATTTCTAGACATCAATATGCAAACATGGAATATAAAAAAACCTCACTCACACTTGGCATATGCTTAAATCAATAAGGATCCTTATTCACTCTCAATCAAGCATTGCAAGAATTTAAATTTAAACCAACATCACACAAGAGTCAGATCAAAGAGACTAGGTGTCTCATAGAAGTCATTCAATTTTCACAACATGCCTTAGAATTCAACACCACTTGCATCAAGTAATCATGTGTAGCTCCTAGCAAGAGAATCTCTATCTATTCCAAATGATAAAATTTTTAAAATTACCCCTAAAAATAAAAAAGGATATTGGGTTCAAAGGGCTCCCCCTCAAAAAAGAACCGAAAAGAAAAATTGAGGGGTGGGTGAAGTGTGCTTCTACTAAACGGACAAAACAACAAAACTGAAAATAAACAAACATAAAATTTTTTTGCATTTTTTTAAAGATTTAGTCAAACACTTGTAAGTAAATCAACACAGAAATACCTATAGCACATTTCACCGTAAATAAATCAGAAGATTCTGACCCTACACTTGAAATAATGCTATGTCCCCAAAGCATAAACCAAATTAAGAACAAGGGTTAGAAAATACTCCCTAAGGCCTCTAGGCCTAGCTAGCAGCATGTCACTTTCTCAGATTTCCATCCTGAGGGCTGAAGGACCCTATACTTATGCTTTCATCATGCTCCTTACCTTAGATTTCGGGTACTCAGACTTCCCTAAATCTACAAAACAAATAAACAAACAAAACAAACACAAAAACAAAGGTGGCACTATAAAAATAACTACTCTATTACAACATGGGTTGCCTCCCAAGCAACTCCTGATTTAATGTCGCGGCATGACTCACATCACAACCATCATCCACAGTCTCTCAATCTCTTCTTCCCTTTCGACCACAACATTCTTCTCATATTTACTCTACCAACAATACCATCTTAATTTGCTCTTTTACTACTTTTCTCACCCCGTGTAGGATCAAATGCAAGCTTTTCACGCTCAGGCTTACTGTCCAAATTGGGCGATTCTATGAGAGAGTCTGTAGTGGTAATTAGAATATTACAACTCTCCACCCCACACTTATCCATTTCTATAACTGCAATTATGCATAAATCTCTGTAGTGTGAGGGCGTGTTAAGTTTTTTGTACACTCTGAAGACTACCTCTTCATCATTCTATATCATACTCTGAAGACCACCTCTTCATCATTCTATCTCATCTTGAGTGTGCCCTCTCTAACATCTATCAAAGCTCCACTAGTAGCCAAAAATAGACGTCCCAATATGATTGGTACCCTATCATTTGCCTCATAGTCAAGAACAATAAAGTCAGTAGGAATAGTGAACTTACCAACCTTAATGAGAACATCTTATATGATTCCTTCGGGGACTACTCTAGTTCTATCTGCCATCTATAAAACAACTGAACAGGGCCTTGGCTTCCCTAAACTCAAAGTTTTAAACACATAAAGGGGCATCAAGTTTATGGTAGCCCCTAAATCAGTCAGAGCTTAGACAATATCACTGTCACCAATTTGTATGGAGAGGGTGAAACTCCCAAGGTCCTTGAGCTTTTTGGGCATCTTTCTTATAACCACAGAACTTCACTCTTTTCATAAGTGCTACAGTCTCAATATCACCAAGCCTCCTTTTGTTTGTCACCACATCCTTCAGGTACTTAGCGTACTTGGGAATTCTCTGCAAAACATCTAACAAAGAAAGGTTAATGTGAAGTTCTCTGAATGTGTCAAAGAAATTTTTAAAACAAACATCCTCTTTGGCTTTCTTAAGCTTTTGAGGGAATGGTGGTGGTGGTCTGTTTTGAGATTGCTCAATCGACTTTTCAATCGGGTACTCAGACTGCCCCTTTTTGTTGGATTTTTTAATTTCAACTTGCTTTTCCATCTGCTTAGGTGTGATCAACTCTGCTTGCACCTTACGATTATTCCTTGAAGATGCATCAATCAAATCTCTACCACTCCTCAAGGTGATTGGCATAACTTTCTTTGGATTTTTCTCTGTATCACCAGGAAAACCCCCTTGAGGTCTTGTGTTTTGTGCCTATGCTAACTAATGTGTCTCTAAATTCTTTTGAGCCAATTGCTAATTTTTGATCTTTGCAGCCATTTGTTCTAGTTTGGCTAAATTCTTTTTCAAAGTCTCTTCTTTATTACTGGCCTGAGTGTTGTTCTGAATACCTTTCTGCTGCTGACACTACTAAGTTGGACCTTATTATTACCCCACGAGTATTTAAGCCAACTCTGCCAGTTATGATTGTAGGCATTACCATAGTTTTGATTCCCTTTTTGTGCATTGCCCACAAAATTGGCCGACTCCGGATTTGCTCCACCTAAATTTATAGAGTGACCACTACTACCATAAATCTCACACCAAGTCTGTACATGCTGAACTATATTAACCTGGGCTTGAGGCTGTGACAAGATCAACTTGCTAAGATGCCGAATCACTTTATTTTGAAATGATGCCAATTAAGCAGCCAAAGTAGTAATGCTATCTACCTCAATCATGCCTGCAAACTTCTTTACTATACCTCGGGATGTATAACTATGCCAGTCAGGATTACCTTGTGCAATACGGTTCAGAAGAGTGTACAGGTCATCACAAGTCTTGTCCAATTCTTGACCACTCCCTGCTGAATCTAACAAAATATTGGTATTTGGGTCAAGACTTTCCATAAAAGTTTGGGACAGTACATCATTTGATTGTTGGTGATGAGGGCAATCTCTGAGTAGACCTTTGAATCTTTCCCACGCTTAGTATAAATTCTACTCAGTCTTCTACTTGAAACTTAATATTCACTTCTCAGCCTTGCAGTCTTACCGGATAGAAAGAATCGAATGAGGAGCTTCCTAGCTAGGTCGTCCCATGTGGTGATAGAATTTGTGGGTTCTGCCTTCAACCACCTCTTTGCTTATCCCAAAAGTGAGAATGGGAAAAGAGTGAGCCTAACATAATCGGTGGAGATTCCTATAAGAATGAATGTGTCACTGATATCCAAGAAGTTCTATAGATGGACCTGTAGATCCTCATGTGACAAGCCTGTAAACGACCCGCTTGTGTGCAACAATTTCACCATGTTGTGTTTAAGCTCAAATATGCCTCCTGCATCTAGTTTACGGATACTGTAGGTCACATTGGTTGCGAGTAGGATTTCCACTTCTTACACTGTCTTGTGGGCTGGTTGTTCATCATCCATAACTGCAGGAATGGTCTCTTCTTGTTGAACTTGAGGGATTGGATAGAGAAGTTCTGCTTTTATCCTCAATTAGTGCAAACATCGCTCAGGGTTGTGATGTGGTTCACCCAAATCCCTTTCCCTTGCTAGCTTGCTTAATAATTAAACTTGTACCTACAACTTTAGTAGCTAAGACCAAGTTGTCAGCACTTATCAAACAAACTAGTAAAACCAAAAATTAGAAGTTTGCTAATTTTCAAGTCTCCGGCAACATTGTCAAAAACTTATTGCGTCCAACCACACACATTCGTGCAAGTAATTAAGTGGCTCTCGAGAGTCGAATATCGATCCCATAGGGACTTGGTATTTAGCAAACGATCCAATTCAAGTATTACTATCGAAGTGAAATAAGTGCGATTTGTAACCAAAGAGAGTTTAAGTTTTGTTTTTATAAAATAAATAATAGAAATAAGAATGATATGAAATTTGGATTGTAAACAATAAATGGAGAGTTCTAGGGTTGAGGCATATACTTCACATTCATGCATAACTACGAATTCTAGCCGGTGTTGGTGTTTATCGTGATTATTGATCTATGAGGTTGATGGTATAACTCGGGTATGGTCACCCTCTAAGTCTTCTATCCAAATTAGTCTCACAACTACATCGTTGATCGGGGATGTGAGTCTCAAATTTGGATGCACTAAGTTATCTTCCCGTTTTATTAACCAAGAAGGACGTTTAGGTATATCTCTATCCTAACTACAAATCATTCTTTAACAATTAGTATTTGATCAATTGAAGATATGATCCACACTCCCTACGTTCTTGATTCTTTCCCTCCACTCCTATGGTCAATTCATTTTGTGACTTAGATTTATCCTAAAGTTCATGACTCTTTAGAATAGTGAAGCAAGAATACAAAAACAATCACATGACATGATAAACATATAAACCAAACTAATAAACCATAATTAAGCAATCATGTTGTAGCCTCAAACTTAGAATGACGGTGTTTAGCCACTCATAGTCTTATAAAGAATCACCATAGACGAGTCCATAAAGTAAAACTACAAAGAGGATAAAGTAAAAAATGAAAAACCCTAGTGTAGGGCCCTTAATGCCTTGTGTTCTCTCCAATTTGTTATTGTTCCAAATATGAATTGTAATTATGTCTAAGTGATCTTTATATAGTCCTCTAGGTCTTCCATAGTAGGGCCCATGCAAAACACATGCATTTACCACTTTGCCCTCAACTTAAACCAAGTCGAAAACCAAGTTTAGCTGTTTGGGAGGGAAGGGGTGCATCGCATGGCCCCTTGGTGTGCGAAGTATGGCCATAGCATGGAAAAAACAGTAGCTCAAGAAAGTGATGGGTAAGACTCATGGCCTAGCCCCATGACTTGGGGGGTACGGCGCATGGCCTAACTCCTCAACGTGGGATTCCGTCCAATCATTGTTCTATGCTTCTCGTCTACTCGTTCTTTGTTTCCCCACTCTTTGTGGCTTGTGTGTAGGCTTAATTTTGCTTCCATAGAAGCTAAAATGGTCTCCTTCAATATCTCATAACAACCATTAGGCCATACAACACAATAAAGCTCATCAAAAGTCCACTAGAACAAGCATAGCTTAGGCTGGCCTAACTAGTGATCTCGTCTAATCTCTATTTGATTATTTTGGCTCTTGAATTGTTTCAAATGCACCTTAAACACTCTAAACATGCAAATTTGCACACAAATACACAAGTAACACTTTATATTTCATTAAACACACCAAGTTATCCTTAAAACTAAGCTAAACGTGCGTAGATAATGACACTTAGGTGTGTAAATACGCCTAAGATTAGTGAAAAAGATGAGACTCAACAAAAAATAACATATTTGAGATAAAATATTTATTTACATAATTTAAATAGATATAGCATGTATTTTAATGTCATTGCTATTTTTTAATAATATGTTCTTTTTATGTATATATTTTTATTGATCAATGCAAGACACACGTACACTAAACTAGTCTATACTATATTAAAAGTGTGAAGGGCCTTAGAAACGTTGTTTGAACTTTTTGCCCTTCATTAAAAAACTTTGCAGTAGATAAAATTTCCTTTTCACTTATTTCCTCCAATTATAAATTAATTATTAAAAAATTAAAGAGTCCTAAATTATATGGTTAATTAATATTAGTAGGTTTCTTTTACCTTGTTTAGATGAAAAAGGGGTGTTAAAATATATGGAAAGAGAAAAAGCGAAAAATATCATACGACAAATAAGAAAAAGAACGACCCAATTAATTCACGCCCATAGCCTTCATGGCTTCTTTCAAGAGCTGTCTATTTTTTAGTTTTTTTTTAAAATTCCATCTTAGTTCTAATCATGCTTATAAAGTTTCTCAAAATGGAGGAGCTATTACTATCAATGCTATTCAATGGAGAACAGACAATTCTATATGGCTCCATTCATTAACCTAGGAGTACTGCTGAGGTAAATACATGTATACTTTTTGCTTTGTTAATTTCTTTTTTTATTTGTAGAATTAGTATAATCTGGGTAGATCGTGTTTGTTTGGTTTTGATAAATGTCGCCTAATGTCACGACTCGATTTCTTAGGTCATGATGACACCTATCATAACCCACTAGTAGGTAAGCCAATCCTTAGTCCCGAACAGCTAGTAGGGGACTAATAAGAAAAGCGGAAGTCAAGACTAATATGATGAGAATAGGACGATAAGAAAGTAAACATTTCCCCCAAAACTTGGTGAGGTTAGTACAAGAGCCACTATCAATTAAGAGTACAAGGTGAACTCGTACGACGAGAACTCGTACTATGATCTGTAGGGTGCAGAAGTTTAGCATGAGTACTAACATGAGGTACTTTGTAGGCATCGACTGACTGATCGCCAAAGACAATGTAAGTATAAATAACATGTAAAGCATGAATAAACATTATAGACAACTATCTAAGAAATGAGACATAATAATACTAATGGAAAAGTTTATAAACTATCATACCCTACAAGTATTTCAGGACGAAGGTGCAATACCGTACATAACAAGTCAATACACAAATAAAGAGTGAAAGAAGGATATATAGTATTAGTACGAGGTAAAAAGGGTATATACAATAAGAGTAGGTAAGAAAGAAGAGAGATATATGATAATGCTATATATATAGGGGTGAACACGAAGGCACTAACCTGAGGGAGATAGCCTAACATCTCGAGGATTATAACCAAATAGGGGAGCTAACTCTAGCATAATCTGAGCCTCTAACTGAAATGTGAATAATCATAAGATAGTCTATCAATAAAAAAATCTTACCATAACAAGGAGTAGAGGAACTCGGAAGCGTACCTACAACCTTGAATCCATAACTAGCTTGACACAAACTATATAATAATAACCAAACAATAATGTAACCGGCTAGTCTGGACAAACAATAGACTAACCAATCCCCTAAAAGCCCGAAAGGCACAAACAAACACTCAACAAACAATAACCATAACTTGTACCTATACAACCCCTCATAAGACCGATAGATACAAGTGCCAAACAATTATACTGGTGATAGGAGATGCATGTGAAAGATAGGAAGTCATGAAAAAAATAGATGATGCAAGATAAACCAAGTACCATATCCAAAACAAGTGTACACATCTCCTCTAGCTCAGTAGCTCGCAAAGACAAGACCTATGACGGCCATCCTTCTTCGAAACTGTGGTTCATTAGATGAAGGGGCCCATAGGGAACTTGGGATATCCGTATATAATGCGTGGTCTCGAACCAGTACTTTCATAATCCATATCCATAATAATAAAGATAGCAAGAACTGAATTTGAATCGAAACTAACAGATAATAGAAAGAGGCCAGATGATCCATTTACAACTACTGGAATTTCCAGACAAGAATCATACACAACTCTTAGAAAGCCCAAGCAATAACCATAATCGAGCTCTAGAGCTCCTAAGCTGCAACTATAAATAGATGCCAGACTCGAATCGAAACTCATAAGCATGACATAACTAGCGGTAATCCAGGTGTCCTAATACCATCACCAATCCATTTATTAGTAAAGTTAGGTCTTAGGCGGTTAAATCCTCCAAGGCCAGGCGGGTTCCATTTACTAGATCATAGAGGTGCGGTTAAAGATCAGTTACTGCCCACATCAAGGTAATGAAACTAAATAGGCGTGAAATCAAGTCTAAGTCAACCTAGACCCAAAGTAATACCCTAAGGAAGCAGTCATATGCCCAACTAAGCCTAAAGGAGGGTTATTCAAAGCAATCTATCTAAAAAGGTCAATGGGACCCTCTACCGAACAAGGCAAATGCCTACCCAAGCCTAGGCTAAGGTTTTGCAATCCTACTCCAAGGCATCAAAAGAGTTAAATCTAGTCCTAAAGGCCTTAACAACTAAAATAAGCTTGAGAATGCTGATAATACATGCATGCCATCACCAGTATCCAAACAAAGCAAACGTAAGTGCCTAAGTGTCTATAACTAGTCCACAACTATTTTTAAGTATAGAGAACTAAACTGGTGTCCATGATCTCATAACCAAGGCCTCGGGTCTAGCAATGTAATATACAAAGTAATAAGAGTATATAAGCATATGTAGAAAGTCAGAAGTGGGATAAATGAGAGGCATCATTCTACCAGATGAATTTAACCAAGGAATATCATCGAAATGGATAAATACTACCCTGACTCCTACACTAAGGATTACTTGTGTCAACCTAAAGTCCTGACAAGTACATAAGTTATCCTAATACAATCCTACAAATATGGCAGGCATTCTAAACTAATGCTCAAGCTGCTATTTTATACTAAAGTTTCCCAAGGAAGGCTAATTCGATATAAAGGCGATAAGGTAACCTAAAACCTATTCCTATTACCCCTACCCCACATGCAATCAATACGATACATAATCTCATAGAGAAGAGAAGACCGAAGCCTACCTCTATGTCGAACCATAGTCTCGAGCCATCCACGAATTGCTCTTCTCCATTACACGATCACTGAATGATGTTGCACTATCAAAATCATAATCTAGACGTTAATACAAGAAAAATAAGACCCATATTGCAATATAAAAGTTCAAGCTAAAAATTGGCCTGTAGGGCCTGCTAATGATATTCTAATATTGAATGTGTCACGAGGTCCCTCAAAGGACAAGAAAAGCATTCTCAAAATTTAAACACAAATAGAGTCTCGATTGGAGCTCCAATCAGCCCCATAAGCTAGAGAAAATAAGAGAGAAAATCAAGAATTTAACGGAGAATTAGACCAAAAACTTACAAAGAAACTAATGGGAAATGATCACCTCAACATCCTCTACTCCTCCCCAGCTCCAATTTATGATTTCCCACAAGTTCTTGAGCTCCCACAAGAGAAAATGGACGTTTTAAGCTTGGAACAATGGCTGGAATTTTGACGAAATGAAATATATAAAAAATGCCAGTGATGGCCGCTAAAGCGGTCAAATGACCACTAAAGCGGTCAAATGACCAATAAAGCGGTCAAATGACCACTAAAGCGGTCACCACTAAAGGGACATGCCTTGTCTGGCCACTCACCACTAAAGTGTCCATTTGGCCACTAAAGTGGCCCATTTGGCCACTAAAGCAGTCATGGGCTACTAAAGCGGCTACACCAGCAACTTAGGCACCAACAAATTTGCTAAGTCCCAATGGACTCCAATTAGGTGCTCGGGATTTGTTCAGAACCTCGTGCAAGTAAGAAAAATATGCTACCCTACCAGATTCGACATTCCAACTCAACAGAACCCTTAAAATTTCCATCCGAGGTTGGTTTGATAAGAAGTGGGCCCTACACCTAATATTTTATTTTTCACCAATTTCCAACTTATAGCCCAAAATTAGCCCGAAAGCCTCGAGACCCGGACTAAGGGTTCCCCTAGCCTAAAATCCACATTTCGGAGCTAACAAAGCTATTGGAATTCTCATCTGAGGTTATTTAGTAGAAGTTTTGGTCCACGATTAATTTCTTGACTTAAAAACTCCAAAACAGAGAAAAAGGCTTAAAACCCAAATAAAATGCCCGAAGACCAAACCGACGGTCTCAACAAGTCATAAATGTCCTGTAGCTTCTATGTGAAGACACAAAATGCCAAAATATACGAAAAAAGAGAAAATGACCTGGAGGGTCATTACAAAATCCACTACTAAAAGGACTTTCATCCTCGAAAGTCAATGGATAGAAAGAGCCCAAAAGCTTGAAGGGATGAGGTATACCATGCAAGGATCCCTAGATAACCTCTATGACCCCAACCAATGCTTCTAAGGGATTTTACTAAAGGTATCCCCTTTTTATTTCACATCCTTACTTCACTTTCTAAATAACCAAAAAATGCATCCCCAACAACCAACTGGCCTCTAACTGAACCGAACACGACTGAGGCACATAAACCCAAATCACCGCATATTGATACCACATCGATACAAACACAACTGAGCGGATACTCATCCAGACTAAAGACAACCCAAGGCATAAATCATATAGCCGACTCCATATTCCAAATCTAATATTTTCTTGCCTTTCTGAACCTGCTGCCTACTATGAACTACATAGAAGCTCTCCAGTATCATCCCAGTCCTGTTCATATAATCACACCACCCTAGCCTCAAAATACTGAAGCTGATCTACCAAATATCCACTTGGACTAGCATAAGAACAAAGCTCGTAAGGTTTTACCTGAATACTCAAATGGTGGTGACCAAAGTCTGCGATGTCTTTCAAATCCACTAACTGGTCCGAATGACCCTTGAAACCAATAGTCATGAGAAGGCGCAATCTCTCAAAACTAAATGTTCTGCTTCAAAAAGCCCCACCAATTGTGGGTGAAACCACGCTAAGCCCAATTCGAGTACACTTCTTTCGCTGAGTAGACAATTAAAATTCTAATAAAAATTGAGAACCACGATCAGAAGCAGTAGAAACCAGCACTATGTGCCGACGAACCATCTCTCGAACATCTATATAAGACAATCTTTATGAACTGAAGAAAATTGAGCCGATAGGTAATGAGTAGGCCTAGTTCGCCTGTCAATGAACGTTCAAGTGAATCAAAACCTCTAAACGAAGGCTGCAACTAAGTTACACAATCCATAACTATAATCTCAACATCGAAGCTGACCTACTCCATCTCAACTATCTAAACCAATCTTGTTGATGAGTAAGCATCCATACTCCAAAATCTATCACAACTTTCAAGCCGTCTTTCAAAAGAGTCAAAAATCATAATAGGAGCCAACAAGTTTTCCCTAAGGTCAAATACCCAAATCAACCTCACTATCAGAAATCAAGCATATGCCCAACGGTTCATGCAATGGCTGAAACTGAAATTTTCCCAAAGAACATAATCACAATGGTAGAAGAACACCGGCTAAAGATACGAACAATCAAATCCACATCTGTTGAGGGGCATGACATATCAAGGCATAACTAAGAACTCACTGGGACTGAAGTGGATCCTGATAATAGTCAAATCTCAAGCAATTTAGAAAATACAATAGTAGCTTGAATCTGGTCAAACCAATACTCAATCTATGGCAATGAATACTCATTCCCAAACAACACCCGCTTTTGTTACCGACAACTAATACACAAGAATATACCACCAAGCAGAAGCATCCCACGAAGTCACATTGGCCGAACAAATACTGAAATAAGAAATTTCTAAATTCACCTTTTTAAACGAACCTTAACTCAACTAAACTATGAACCAAATCACAGAAAGAATGGAGTACCCAACCTAACACCAACACCAAGATCAAGACTACTACCGGGCGATGAACCAGACAAGTCAGAATAACAAACTTCAGACTTATCAACATTAGGAGTGGGCTACAGAAAAGGGTCGCCAATGCTAAAATCACAACAAAACCATAGAAGGACAACCCTACCTTTACTTCCACAACCTACTAAACAACCGACCTTATGTCACGACCCAATCGATCATGATTAGCACCCATCCTAAACTATGGCGAGAGAACCATACTAATCTCACCCTTACTCACTTAAGTGTTACTCTCTCATTCACATTATATAATACCCTAAGTATTAAATCAATTTTGAAAGGTTTTCATTTAAATAAACATCTTAGTCAAACAACATCATCATCTATAAAGCGAATAGAGTACAGAAACCTCTATTTATTACAATACCTAGGACCTGAAGTCACCGTACAAGAACATCTAAAAAGAACAACTAAGTCTGAAACAAACACAAATATCCAAAACATAAACAAAGAGAAAATTATCTTTGTCCCAGATGAAAGGACACAAACATCATAAGAAGATCTAAAGGTTGCCCAGACATGGTGCTCACCCTCAAAATCAGGTCTGAATAACTATCTAGAGCTGAGGTCACCTGTCAATCGCTGGAAGATGTTCTACACTCAACAAAAAGAAGAGTACAGGTAGCATTAGTACATCAACAAGTACTGATAAGCATCATAGGTCGACTAACTTAACAATGTATAAGTAAGCAAGTCAAACAAGTATAAAAGCGATCATAACAAAACTCATAACCAATGATATCAATTAGACAAACACATCATGAATCATCATATAATTACAACTCACTAGTTCACTTTCGCAGGCATTCATAATTAGTCATTTCCATCAAATATTTATCATCACGTATATTCATCAAAATAGAACTCAATGAATATGAATGAGTGAATGTATGCAAGATGTGAGCATCATATCTTACCCTTCTCATCCTCATCATTAACATCATAACGTACCGGCGTGGTACCCGGCCCATTATAAAAAAATATCATATTGTACCGATGTGGTACCTATCCCATCATCTTAACACCTCATCACAATGTAATGAAAATACAATGCAGTCATCAAATCACAAGTCATGCTAGAAGGTAATCATAGATGTTTAAATCACAAACAAGCATAAGTCCAAGAAAGTCTAAGTGCTACACAAAACCATAGCCTACCTCAACTCCTTTGCTCAAAGTCACCTTTAAGCCACACTTTTCTCTTTTTGTTCTTGATCTATACAACCATAAAATACACACACATTTCAATAATTCATCCCTTTTTAACTACTAGGGATCAAAAGTCACTGATTTAGGCATAAACTTATCCTATTTCATCATCTTAGGGTTTTCTTATTATTTAAACTTAATGAACACTACTTGAATTAGCATAAAGAGCCAAAATTCTAGTCCTATTAGTGTTTTCTAACACCCTAAGATCATTATATGCGAATTTATACACATTTCCACCACTTTTCATAATTTTCTATGAACTATGGTTAAACCTCAATTTCCACTATTAATCTATTTATCGTGATTTTCTAAGATTAAACAAAGTAAATTCAAGTCTAGAGCTAATTACTTACGTCCAAAGATGAAAAACTTAGAAATCCCTCAGAAAATCACCTTTCCCAGAGTTCTATTGCATTTTTAAAAAAATGGAGAATGAAAACATTTTATGGGTTTTAAAACTAAAACTTTTACCGCACGTTACCACTGCAGTGGATAATTACTATTGCAGTGGTACCGCTGTAGTGGTTTGCGCCATTTCTACTGGAGGTCTCCGCTGTGATTCCTCTGACCGCTGCATCGATACCGCTACAACGGTTACTTTTTCTGCTTGATTGTTCTGAGACAGAAACTAGGGATCCTTAATTTTCCTCATTTTACAATACACACCACAAAATTTGACAATGCAAACCAACCCCTCTATGATAAATGCTATAACTGGAGTTGTATAACTCCATTTTAGGTGCCGAAAATTGCTACTACTTTCTATACTCGTTGGCTATCCAACTATATAATCAAGCTATTCCATTACCCATCATATCAACACTAGATTTCATTCATATGCCACATCCTAAAAAATAAGCCAAAACTAGACTAGCCCTGAATTCCTCAAAATTAACTAAGGGAAGTTTAGGTGCAACGTTTACCTCCTAATTCTGCGTAATGACATTTTGAGTCATTCAATTAGATACCAATTTACTACTTGTTTGTGCCTAAATAATAATTGTCCAAAAAAGATAAACAACTGGAATAGAGTGTACCTGAGTCAATAAATAGGTGCGAATACTGCTTGCGCATGTCCGCTTTTGTCTCCCATGTAGCTTCCTCAATGGTGCGGTTACGCCACTGAAGCTTTACAAAAGGAATAACTGATGTCCTCAACTTCCTCACATCTTTAACTAGAATAGCAATCGACTCCTCTTTATAGGACAGTTCCTTATCAAACAGTAATATAGTCACTATTCCCATGGTACTTCTTTAACATTGATACATGGAATACGTGGTGGACCCTGGACATACTAGTGGGTAAGGACAACCTATATGCTACCTACCCCACTTTCTTCAATACCTCAAAAGGTCCTATGTACCTTGGGCTCAACTTGCCCTTCTTTCCAAATCGCATCACACCCTTCATGGGTGACACCTTCAAGAGTACTTTTTCCACCTTCTCAAACTTCATGTCTCTTACGTTTTTATCCATATATTCCTTCTGTAGGCTTTGAGCTACTATAAGCTTCTCCTATATGAATCTTACTTTTTCCATAGAGTCTTTAAGCATATCAGTGCCCCAAGGCCTCACTTCAAAAGTGTCAAACCACCCAGTTGGGGACCTACATCATCTACCATATAAGGCTTCAAAAGGAGATATGTCAATACTCGAGTGGTAGAATTTGTTGTAGGCAAATTCACACAATGGTAAGTATTGATCCTATTGAACCCAAAAGTCCATTACATAAGCTCAGAGCATATCCTCAAGTACTTGGATAGTCCGCTCAGATTGACTATCTGTTTGTGGATGGAAAGCTGTGGTTAGGTCCAATCGAGAACCCAATTTGGACTGGAACTTCTCCCAAAAATTGGAAGTGAACTGAGTACCCCTGTCGGACACAATCGACACCAGTACCCTATGCATCTTTACAATCTCCTTCACATAGATCTTGGCCAACTTAGCCATATTATAATCAAATCTTACCAGAATGAAATGAGCCAACTTTGTTAATCAGTCAACAATAACCCAAATGGAGTCGCATTTCCGCAAAGTTTTCAGAATTCCAACCACAAAATCCATCATTATCTGTTCCCACTTCCATTTCGTAATGGGCATCCACTGAAAAGTACCACTAGGCTTTCAATGTTTGTATTTGACTTGCTGACAGTTTTGACACTTAACCGCAAAATCTACAATGTCATGCTTCATTATTCACCACCAATAATGTTGTCTCAAATCTCTCTACATCTTGGTGGCACCCGGATGTATAGAGTACTTGGAATTATGAGCCTCTGCTAGAATGATGGGAATCAAGTTACCTACCCAAGGTACACACAACCGACCCTGGATTATCAAGGCCCCCTCATTATCAAGAATGGCCTCTTTTGTGTCCCCTTGTAACACTTTTTCTCTGAGGTTATTCAATTTCTTATCTTTAGACTGTCTACTCTTAATTTGATCATAGAATATGGACCTAGCCTCCATGTGTGCCAACAACTTTCCTTAGCTAGATTCCTACAATCTGAAAAAATCATTAGCCAAATACACTATCTCTCTAGCCAATGGGTGCCTGGACACCTCCAGAAATGCTAAACTCCCCATGCTCATTGGTTTCTATCTTAATGCATATGCCACCATATTGGCCTTACCTGAGTGATATAGAATTGAGATGTCATAGTCTTTAATCAACTCCATCCATCTCCTCTGTCTTAAATTCAAATCCTTCTAGGTGAACACATGTTACAAGTTGCGGTGATTTGTGAACACCTCACACTTCACCCCATAGAGGTAGTGCCTCCAAAATTTTAAAGCAAACACCACGCTTGCCAATTCCAAGTCATGCGTGGGGCAATTTTTCTCATAGGGCTTTAGTTTTCCAAAAGCATAAGCAATCATATTCCTTTCCTGCATCAACACAACACCTAAACCCAAATGTGAAGTATCACAAAATATAATAAAATCCTTACCCTCGACAGGCAAGGTTAGTACTGGGGCTGAAGTCAATATAGTTTTGAGCTTTTGAAAACTCTCCTCACACTTGTTATCCCATTCAAATGGAACTTCTTTCTAAGTCAAACGGGTCAAGTGCGAATTAATGGCAGCAAACCCCTAAATGAACCAGTGGTAGTAACTGGCCAACCCCACAAAACTATAGATTTTTGTCACATTTGTCGGTCTGGCCCAATTTTTAACTACCTCAACCTTTTGCGGGTGCACCATAACCCCCTTTTTAGAAACCATGTGTCCCAAAAAGGACACCGAAGAAAGCCAGAATTCACACTTAGAGTACTTAGCATACAATTACTTTTCCTTCAACAACTTCAACACAGTACGCAAATGAGCTTCATGCTCTTCCTCACTCTTAGAATAAACAAGTATATCATCAATAAACACAATAACGAATGAAAAGCAGTGGCCGTAACAAGTTTGAAAAGCAGTCTTTGGGATGTCTTCTGCCTTGATTTTCAGTTGATAATAACCAGACCTCAAATCAATCTTATAGAACATTGCCTCTCCTTATAACTGGTCAACCAGATCATCTATTCTAGGTAAAGGATATTTGTTATGAATGGTCACCTTATTCAACCGACGATAATCTATACACATCCTCATACTACCATCTTTCTTCTTAAACAACATCGGTGTACCCCAAAGAGAGACACTTGGGAGAATAAAGACCTTTTCTAATAACTATTGCAGTTAGGATTTCAACTCTCTCAGCTCTACAGGTGCCATACGGTATACAGGAATAAAAATAGGTCTAGTCCTTGGCTCTAAGTCTATAAAAAATGAAATTCCCGATTTGGATGCATACGTAGAAGATCATTCAAAAAAACTTCTAGGAATTCACATACCATCAGAACTGATGATATAGGAGGGACTAAAGATTTATCTTCTCGAATATTGGCTAAAAATGCCTTACACCCTCTTTTTACTAATTTTTAGGCATGAATTGCGGACACAACCTTCATAGGATTAGGCTTAAAGGTACCTTCCCACTCTAACTTCTCTATCTCGGGCATCGTTATAGTAACGGTTTTGGCATGACAATCAAGAACAACATGGTAAGGTGACAACCAACTCATCCCTAAAATAATATCAAGCTCTTCCATTTCAAGAATAACCAAGTTTTCCAGGGTCTTAAACCCCATGAACATCACAGGACATACATGATATACCTGATAAACACATACAAACACCCCAATCGGTGTGGACACATACATAGAAGTATCGAGAAATTCACAATCCAGGTTCCAACCCATAATAAATTTCACAAACACATACAAAAAGGTTGAACTGAGATCAAATAATACAGAAGCCATACGATCACAGATAAGAATAGTACTTGTGATCACCGCATCAGAAGCTTCCACCTCAGGATGAGCCAAAACTGCATAAAGATGTACCTTATCACCACCCTGACTGCCACCTCTACTGACCTATGCTCCATTTCTACCAACATGTCCACCCCCTCGGTTAGCTTGGTTGCCACCCCTAGCTTGGCCACCACGCCCACTTTGTGGATGACCCCTACCATTTTCTCCTCTACCACGACCTACAGGAACTAGAGTAGTAGAAGCTAGTTGCTGTGTCAACTGACCTGCAGAGAAGAAGTTAGGACAATACCTCCTGATATATCCCAGACCCCTACACTCAAAGCATTTGGGTCCCAAACTAGGATTTTGAACTAAAAAGGAAGAAGTCGTGTAACTGTCATTTCTGGAAAGCTGATAACTAACCCCATATGGGCCCTTCACTGAAATTAGCATAGCTGAATGGTAGGTCTTAAAAGAACCATACCCCTTTGAAAAAGTACCACTGAATTAGCCCGAGGTCCGAGCCTTCTTCTCTTCTGCTTTTACCTCTCTCTATTTCTCAAGTGCTTCAGCTTTCTTGGCAAATTCAACAACATCCTGAAAAGACTTACCAGACACAGCCACAGATAAAGTAGCCAACTAAAACCCTGAGTTTAGACCCATTAAAAAATACCTGATCCGCTCATCTTTTGAGGTAATCAACTGTAGTGCATAGTGAGATAGGGCATGAAACTTGGCCTTATATGCCTCCACGAACATGTTACCCCGCTCCAACCTCAGAAACTCATCCTTCTTCTAATCACGGTAAGTGTGGGGAACATATTTCTCAAGGAATACATTCTAAAACTGAGCCTAAGTAAGTAGAGGTAAAGCAGCCTTGCACTCCACAAATAACCTCGACCATTGCTTGGTTTTGTTCTACAGCTGAAAAGAAACAAACTCCACACCTTACCTTTCAACAATACCCATCTTATGCAGACATTCATGAAAATCTATTAAGAAACTCAAAAGCATCATTGAATTTTGTACCTTGGAATACCGAGGGCTTTATCTACATGAACTTGCAAAATAGCCTATGCTCATCATCAGTCATTACCAGTCCAAGTACCTATTAGGGATACACCACAGTTTCAGAGCTTGCATCCATCCTTGGTGCTATAACAGTGGCATGTTGCAAGGATAGGATGGAATAGTTAGAATAACTGGAGCATAGCCCGTGCCAACCAAGCCACCCAAAACCCCCAACACTTGTTGTATCACCTCTGTAGATAAAGGCACCTACGCTTCCCCATTTGGTACTAGAACCACATTTTCTAGAGCTATTATTTCTTCTTCCTCAACTACCTCTTCTTCATCCTGATCATAGCCTAGAGAATCCTATGGTAGGGGAGGGTTCGGTGATATCTGTCTTTTCAGTCTCCCGGCTACCTGTGCTCTATAGAAAGAATGGAGTACACAACCCAACACCAATACCAAGATCAAGACTACTACCGAACCAGACAAGTCAGAATAACAAACTTTAGACTTATCAACATTAGGAGTGGGCAACAGAAAAGGATCGCCAATGCTAAAATCACAATAAAACCATGGAAGGACAACCCTACCTTTACTTCCACAACCTACTCAACAACTGACCTTATGTCATGACCCAACCGGTCATGATTGGCACCCATCCTAACCTATGGCGAGAGAACCATACTAATCTCACCCTTACTCACTTAAGTGTTACTCTCTCATTCACATTATATAATACCCCAAGTATTAATCAATTTTGAAAGGTTTTCATTTAAATAAACATCTTAGTCAAATGACATCATCATTCGTAAAGCAAATAAAGTGCGGAAACCTCTTTTTAATAAAATCCTCGGGACCTGAAGTCACAAGAACATCTAAAAAGAACAACTAAGTCTGAAACTAACATGAATATCTAAAACATAAACAAAGAGGAAATTCTCTTAGTACCGGATCAATGGACATAAACATCAGAAGAAGATCTGAAGGTTTCCCAAACATGGTGCTCACCCTCAAAATCAGGTCTGAATCATTATCTAAAATCGAGGTCCCATGTCAACCACTGGAAGATGTTTTGTACTCAACAAAAAGAAGAGTACAGGTAGCATCAATATATCAAAAAGTACTGGTAAGCATCATAGGTTGACAAACTTAACAATGTACAAGTAAGCAAGTCAAACAAGTATAAAAGAGATCATAACAAAACTCATGACCAATGATATCAATCAGACAAACACATCATGAATCATCACATAATTACAACTCACAAGTTCACTTTCACAAGCTTTCATACTTAGTCATTTTCATCAACCATTCATCATCACATATATTCATCAAAATAACACTCAATGTATATGAATGAGTACATGTATGCAAGATGTACGCCTCATTTCTTACCCTTCTCATCCTCATCATCAACATCATAACATACCGGCGCGGTACTCGATCCATTATCATAACATATCATATTGTACTGGTGTGGTATCCGACCCATCATCTCAGCACCTCATCACATGTAATGAAAATACAATGCAGTCATCAAATCACAAGTCATGCCAGAAGGCAATCATAGATGTTTAAATCACAAACAAGCACAATCTAAGAAAGTCTAAGTGCTACACAAAATCATAGCCTACCTCAACTCCTTTGCTCAAAGTCACCTTTAAGCCACACTTTCTCTTTTTGTTCTTGATCTATACAACCATAAAATACACACACATTTCAATAATTCATCCCTTTTTAACTACTAGGGATCAAAAGTCACTAATTTAACCTTAAACTTAACTTATTTCATCATCTTTGGGTTTTCTTATCATTTAAGCCTTATGAACACTGCTTGAATTAGCATAAATAGTCAAAATTCAAGTCCTATTAGTGTTTTATAACACCCTAGGATCATTATATGCGAATTTATACACATTTCCACCACTTTTCAAAATTTTCCATGAACTAGGGTTAAACCCCAATTTACACCATTAATCCATTTCTAGTGATTTTCTAAGATTAAAAGAAGTAAATTCAAGTTAGAGCGCAATTACTTACCCCCAAAGATGAAAAACTTTGAAATCCCTGTGAAATCACCTTTCCCTAGAGCTCTATTGCTTTTTTCAAAAAGTAGGGAATGAAAACATTTTTTAGGTTCTAAAACTGAAAATTTTAATGCACGTTATCACTGTAGCAGATAATTACGGCTGCAGTGGTACCGTAGCAGTGGTTCACACCATTTCTACTGGAGGCCGCTGCTGCGGTTCCTCTGACCATTGCAGCGATTACTTTTTCTGCTGCAGCGGTCCAAGATAGAAACTCAAGACCTCTCCTCAGTTTTCCTTATTTTACAACGTACACCATGAATTTTGACAATGCTAACCAACCCCTCCACGATAAATGTTATAACCAGAGTTCTATAACTCTGCCATTACCAATCACATCAACACCAGATTTCATTGATCTACCATATCCTCAAAAATAAGCAAAAACTAGACTAGCCCTGAATTTCTCAAAATTTAGCTAGGGGAGTCTAGGTTTAACGTTTACCTCCTAATTCTGTGTAATAACATTTTGGGTCATTACAGTTTACCTCAATAACAGAAAGGAAAACTAACAAACCAAGGTTCTAAGCCAAATGGCCAAGAGTCACAAGAAAGGAAACACTAACTAGATAATGCTAGTCTAGTCGTCTATCAAGTAAGAATCAATAATAACCAAATTAATAATAGCAATAATAACAACACCAGCATAAAGTGCAGGTGGCACAAAAATGAAAACAACCAGTACCACTCTAGGATTATAACAAGGCCATTTCGCCAAAGGAAATGTGACTTACCCAAGTGCTGCACCCAAGGAAATTTCCATACCGATCCACTCAATCCACTACTAAAAGAAAATATCCTATGGGGATATTCAATTATGCATAAATCTACACAAAGGCTTACAACAATCAATGTAGTAATATCAAGGCATACAACCACCGATGGGTATGAAAACCACAACTCAATTCAAATAAAATTAAAAGGATAGAAAATCACAAGCGTACCTATAACGATGGAATTAAAAGTCAGAGTCCCTGCCCTGCCCAAAGAAGTACGAATATGAATGTGTCTGACCTCAGACCAAGCATCTAAATGATTAACTGAAATACCAAAAGCACTGCCTCTAACCAAAGGTGCCACAACCTTATGAGACTTATCTGGCTGCACTGACTGCTCAATAATTCCACTTCGGGGACACTCTTTAGACCAATAACCGGTCTCTCTACAGTTATAACAAACCCCCAAAGCTCTAACTTGGCGATACATACAAGCTGGCCCCAATTGGCTGACCAACTCATGCCTGGGGCACTCCTTAGATGATACCCAAAAAACTACGAAAACTAGAATTTAACTAAGAATTAAAAATATAATCAATGGATAGATTATAAATTAGGCATAAGAGGATGAGTAATCAAGAACAATAGGATATATTAAACCCTAGAACCCTCAAATTACATTCACCAACTAACACCTAATTCCTACGGTGACCAAGAGGGAATCGAAACGCCCTCGAAACCACACGTTGCTAAGTAAACCTTCAACTAAGGAAAATAAAGCATGGTTTGGGTATTTATACCCATGGGTCATTTATTACATAATTGGGCCCAAAAGTGATCCATTCCATTAAAAATTAACTTGGCAGCCAAAATAGGCCACCTGCCCACGCAGGTCAGGGCCACAGGTGCCACTGCCCACCATATGCGCATGTATATGGCTCACCTGTGAGCACAAATGATCTTTTCAGTACACTCCATGTGCCATTTTGCCCTTCTTGGCTTCTGTTTGATCCCTCCAAGGTACCTTTCTCCTCTTTAGATGCAATCACCACCACGTAGCACCCTTTTGATGGTAGTAGGATGTCGTCAAGTACCTCTCATTTCATGAACATTCCTTGAAGTGCTTGGAGCTCTCGTGCTTGACTTCTAGTGAATTGTTTGGATCGGATTTGGATTGTATCATCCTCTCCATCTTGAGAAGAATTTGACCTCAAATTCTCATCCTTTATCATATCAAAAGGTAAGAAATCGTACACATTAAATATGTTGTGCACTTGATACTCCGGTGGTAGGTCAACCTTGTAAGCATTGTGATTTATCCGCTCAAGCACTTGGAATGGGCCATCACCTTGAGGCATCAACTTAACCTTCCTTTGGGTTGGGAACCGGTCCTTCTAAAGATGTGCCCATACCCAATCGCCTGGTTCAAGTACAAGTCTTCTCCTCCCTTTGTTCACTCTCTTGGCTATTGCTTGATTCTTTTTCTCAAGGTGAAGCCTCACTTTCTCATGCATCTTCTTCATTGCTTCCGCCCTTTTTCTCCCATCTAAGCTAATCACAACATCGCTAGACAAAGGAGTGAGATCTAAGTAGGTTAGGGGGTTAAAACCATAAACACATTCAAAGGGAGTCATACCAACAGTCGAGTGAATAACACGATTGTAAGCAAATTAGACTAGGGGTAGGTGATCCTCCCAAGAGGCCATTTTCCCTTTAACCATGGTGCAGAGCATAGAAACCAAGGTCCTATTCATAACCTTGGTTTGACCGTCGGTTTGTGGGTGGCAAGACATTGAGCAAAGCAATTTGGTGCCAAGCCTACCCCACAATGACCTCCAAAAGTGACTAAGGAACTTAGAGTCCCTATCACTAACAATGGTCCAGGGAATTTTGTGTATCTTGACAACATGTTCTATAAACAAGGATTCCACTTGGAGGCATCATCACACTTGTGAAAGGGAATAAAATGAGCCATTTTTGAGAACCGATCAACCAAAACAAAGATACTATCTCTTTCCCTCCTTGTCCTAGGCAATCCCAATACAAAATCCATAGGTATGTTAAGCCATGGACGTAGGGGAGTGGGAAGTGGGGTATATATTCCTTGAGGGAGAAGGCGTGACTTTGCACTTCTACAATCCATACATTGACCACAAATTCGTGCAACATCATGACACATTTTGGGCCAATAGAATTGTTCCTATAGGATTCCAAGGGTCTTGTCAATTCCAAAGTGACCCATCATACCACCATCGTATGCCTCTCTCACAAACAACTCTCTCCAATAGCTAGAGGGAACACACAATCTCTTTCCTTTGAATAGGAATCCATCAAATTTTGAGTAGGGTATAGAAGTTCTATCCCTAAGCCATTTTTCCCTTTCCTATTCCTCACAATCTTTAAAGATTTGAGCAAATTTGGGGTCCTCGGGATACAATGTCTTCAAGTATTCAAATCCAATCAATTTATAAGACAAAGTACTAAGTAACATATGTTTTCGGGATAAGGCATCGGCCACAACATTCTCCTTCCCCTTTTTGTATTGGATTACATAAGGGAAATTTTCTAAGAATTAAATCCACTTGGAATGCCATTTGTTCAATTTGTCTTGGGCCCTAAGGTGTTTCAAAGATTCATGGTCGGTTCGAATCACAAATTCCTTAGGCCACTAGTAGTGTTTCCAATTGACCAAAGCTCTAATCAAGGCATACAACTCAAGATCATATGTAGAGTAGTTCAAGGTTGCTCCTTTGATTTTTTTAATAAAATATGCAATGGGATTTTGGTCTTGCATTAAGATGGCCCCAATGCCTACCTTGCTAGCATCACATTCGACTTCAAACATTTTTCCAAAGTCGGGCAATTGCAACAAAGGGATAGAGCTAAGTATTGTTTTCAAAGTTTCAAATGCCTTCACTTGTTCGTCACCCCACTTAAAGAGCTTATCCTTTCGGATTACCTCGGTTAATGGGGCGGCTATAGTGCTAAACCCTTTGACAAAACTTCTATAAAAACTAGCCAATCCATGAAAACTTCTCACATCACCAATGGATTGTGGAGTTGGCCAATTTCTTATAGTGTCTATCTTGGATTCATCCACTTCAACACCCCGGGAACTTACAACAAAGCCCCAAAAGACAACCTCATCAACACAGAAGGAGCATTTCTCAAGATTAGCAAACAATTGCTCCTTTCTAAGCACATCAAAAACACATTTCAAGTGCTTAGCATGGTTATCTATGGACTTGCTATAGACTAAGATATCATCAAAGTATACCACAACAAACTTCCCTATAAATGGTTTCATCACACGGTTCATTAACCGCATAAAGGTACTAGGAGCGTTGGTGAGTCCAAATGGCATCACCATCCATTCATAGAGACCAAACTTGGTCTTGAAGGCGGTTTTCCATTTGTCACCGGGACTCATCCGGATTTGATGGTACCCACTCCTAAGATCAATCTTTGAAAACATACAAGAACCATTCAATTCATCTAACCTAGGGATAGGGTGGCAATACTTTACCGTTATATTGTTGATGGCCCGACAATCAACACACATGTGCCAACTCCCATCTTTCTTTGTCACCAATAATACCGGGACCGCACATGGGCTCATGCTTTCTTTGACATATCCTTTTTTGAGAAGTTCCTCAACTTGTCTTTGGAGATCTTTGGTGTCCGTTGGGTTACTTCTATAAGCCGTCTTTTTAGGCAATTGTGAGCCCTACACGAAGTCTATTTGATGCTGAATTCCCCAAAGTGGGGGTAACCCTTATGGTAGCTCCTTTGGAAACACATCTTCGAATTCCTACAAAACAAGAGAATAGAATGGGGAATAGGAGAAGTAGAGTGTTTAGCATGAAAGGCATGGGCTAAAACAAGGATGGGCTCCTCATCATTAGCCTCCTCAAACAGTCCTTGTTTCTCTCCAACATCACCATTTGGTCCTTCCCCTTCAACTTCTTCCTCTCTTTTGCTTTATCACTCTTCTCTTCATGAGGTTCCTCCTCCCCTTTTTACTACCCTTTTCCTTCAACTCTGTTATTCTTTGATGTACCTCATTCACTTGTGACGGTAAAAGAGGGTGAAGGGTAAACATCCGACCATTCAACTCAAGAGAATACCGGTTGGTTCTCCCATCATGTTTAGTTGAACGATCGTATTGCCATGGTCTTCCAAGCAAAATATGAAATGGTTGCATAGGGATGACATCACATAATATTTCATCATGGTAATTCCTAATCTTGAATCGGATCACGGCTTGCCTAGTCACTTTTAATTCTCCACACTCATTTAACCATTGGAGCTTGTATGGTGCGACATGCTTGGTTGTGGGTAACTTTAAGAAATTAACCATGGTGGAACTAGCTACATTTGCACAACTCCCACTATCGATGACCAATGAGAATATATTCTCTTTGATAAGACATTTAGTATGGAATATATTTTCCCTTTGACTAGGGTCATCTATGGCCTTACTAATCATCACTCGTCTTACCACAAAGTTTGGAACCTCAAACTCTCCATATTGAGGCCAAGCATCCTCATTTCCTTCCTCTACTTGCTCATCTTCTTCTAAAATCTCTCCTTCTTGGGCTTCTCCTTCATTATCATCTTCTTGTCCCACCTCTTCCCCAAGGTAAAATATCCTCCCTTCTCTAAGGAACACATTCCTCCGATTAGGACACTCATTTGATTTGTGTCCCCAACTTTGGCATTTAAAACATTAAAAACCTTTAGAATTAGGAGTTGGATACTTGTTACCTTTATTCCTTGGTGGGTACCTTGGAGTAGTCTTCTCAAGAGGCTTCTTGTCATAAGACTTGTTGATGTCCTTATTCTTGTTCCATCCCGAAGAAGGTTGGGCTACCTCTTTGCTCTAACCCCATGGATTAGTGGATGAATACCCCTTGGGTTTGAGAGATGTCTGCTCCTTCATGTCTCTTTCAACTTCTAAGGCCGCTTGAAAGATTTCTTCTAAGGTAGCAAACTTATGGCAAGTCATGGATGAGGAGATTTCTTTGTTCAAACCAACCTTGAAACGGATGACGAAATGTTCCGCATTCTATTGATATTCAAGTCTCAAGATCAATTGTTGAAACTCATCAAAGTAAGTTAAGACATTCTTGCTCCCTTTCCTTAGATTGTACAACTTGGCAAGTAACTTATGTCTATACCTTTCCGGCACATACTTTCTCCTTATGAGAGCCTTCAAAGCATCCCATGGTGGTGGTTGTCCCTCATTTAGGACATTTTCAAATCGCTTGGCATATTCCCACCATGTGATAGCAAATCGTTTGAATTGGTATATGGCGTAGCAACTCTTCTTGTCATCGGTGAGATCATTGCCTTGAAAGATTCTTTCACAAGTAGACTCCCATGTTAAATAAGCTTCGGGGTCACTCTCTCCTTTGAAAGTGGGAAGACTAGTCTTGATTGAATTGATCCCATTATCTCAACCTCCGTTGCCACCTTGATTATCATTGTAGTTCCATTGGTTCTTACCTTTTGGACGATTCCCTAAGTTTCCTCTTCCATAAAGTGCCAGACCAAACCTTCCTCCTCTACCTCGAAATCCTTGTTGAGGCAATGGTCTATTTCTCCAATACTCCGCATGCGCGACCTCTTCATCATACCCTTCAAACCCAACTTGTGGGTCCTCTTCTCCTACTCCCTCAACTTGAATGGGCTGATTTTGGTTATGGGGTATTTGGAGTGGGGGATTTTGGTTTAGTGGAACTTGAGGTGGAGGGTTTTGGTTTGGGGGTGCTTGGGGTAGGTCTTGGTTACTGGGAATTTGGTCTTGGGGTCCTTCTTGATTGGCTTGGTTGAATTGAGGTTGTAGTGGCCGGACGGGGTTTCAATTATGTGGATGATAGTGGCTTGGGTGATGGGGTCTTGTGTTTGTCTCGGTGGATTGAATAGTTGGTGGAGTGTTTCCGGGGAGATAGTAACGGATGTGTCTTGAGCATGTCCACTAGATGAGGCATGGTAGTTTTGAGGAGTGGATTGGGTGGAGTTTAGACGACCTTCCATGTTCACTATATTTCTACCCATGGTAGACACACTTCCTTGGAGTGTGGTCATATGACCTTCCATGGCTCCCATTCTACCGTCCATGGATTCCATTTGACGGTTTAATGATTCAATTGCCGCCAAGATAGCATTTGAAGTGTTGACATCCCTAGTTGGTGGTGTTTCACCCTCCAAGGCCATTGTACCTATTAGAAAAAGACACTAAACACAAACAACAATCAAGTTAACGTTAAATAAAGAACCTCATAACCCTACACACCTTTGTATGACTCACGCTTGGATTCACAAATGTTGAATATTGGCTTATTCTCTCGGTGGTAGTTGAGGTGTCAATTCTCTACTCTTGATCCGATTGGATTCTTGTTTGAAAGACTCAAAAGAAATATTTACGGACTTGAATCAAGAATTAACGACGAAAAGAAAACTAGAAAAGCACAACAAAAATAGGACAAAGAAAGAAAATGAACTCAAGAACTAATCAACCAACTAAGTAGGTGAATTACCAGTTGTTAACTAGTTTTAGAATTGAGAATTAAGATTAGGAATAAAGGGATGAAACCTGAGCAAAGTTGATTTTTAAGTGTCGAGATGCATTTTGGTTGACCTGTGGACGCAGCTTGTGACCTACCCATGCAGGTGGACAAACACAGGTGAAAATAGAATCTCATCAGGTGACCTGCGTTAGTCACCTGTGGTCGCAGATGGCTCTCCTACGTGCGCAGGTTAGGCACAGGTGAGGCTGGGCAGTGCACCTGGAAAATCTGAGATTCTCTCTCCTGTGGGCCCTCTTTGACTCCTTTTCTTGGAATTTTCTTTTTCCTTTTGGATATCCCTTTGTACCAACAACTTTTCTTTCCTTTCTTCTTTATTTCTTGGACCAAACAACACTTTTTGAGGATTCTTCTTTTTGAAGATTTGAAGATAATCAAGAACACCAAGAACTTCAAATTTTCCAACTAATTCATTTTGGCTCGGAAATCCACAAAACTTCAGATCTAGGGCCCTTTCAACTTGAGAAACACCTTTCTAACAATTTCAACCCTCAAATCCACACCAAATCAACAAGATCTGAAAACCCACTTTTCTATTTTCTTCAAGCTCAAGAACACAAGTTCATCAATGAGGTTTTTTTTTCTCTAAGTCACCTCAAATCAAGGCTAAAGCTCAAGATTCCGACCTCAATATTGTTAGAGGAGACAAATCTAACAATAGAAACTCAAACAAGACTCAAAACAACAAAATATTTTTGGGATTTTTTTCTTAAAAACGCTTTTGAACCTTTTTTTTTTGTAACAAAACCCAAGATTGAATTCGTGGAAACAAACTCAAGTTCGGCTCTGATACCAAATGATACCCGAAAAACTACGAAAACTAGAATTTAACTAAGAATTAAAAAGATAATCAATGGATAGATGATAAATTAGACACAAGAGGATGAGTAAACAAGAACAATAAGATATATTAAACCCTAGAACCCTCAAATTACATTCATCAACTAACACCTAATTCCTACAGTGACCAAGAGGGAATCAAAACGCCCTCGAAACCACACGTTGCTAAGCAAACCTTCAACAAAGGCTCACCAAAAACTCTCTCAAGAGAATTGTTCATCAATAATCAAAAAAAACTAAGGAAAATAAAGCATGGTTTGGGTATTTATACCCATGGGTCATTTATTACATACTTGGGCCCAAAAGTGACCCATTCCCTTAAAAATTAACTTGGCAGCCGAAATAGGCCACCTGCCCACACAGATGGGCACCTGCCCATGCAGGTCAGGACCACAGGTGCCACTGCCCACCATCCGTGCACGTATATGGCTCACCTGCGGGAACATGTGAGCTTTCCAGTATACTTCATGTGCCATTTTGCCCTTCTTGGCTTTCGTTTGATCCCTCCAAGGTACCTTGCTTCTCTTTAGATGCAATCACCACCACGTAGCACCCTTTTCATGGTAGTAGGATTTTGTCAAGTACCTCTCATTTCATGAACATTCCTTGAAGTGCTTGGAGCTCTCGTGTTTGACTTCTAGTGAACGGTTTGGATCGGATTTATATTGTATCATTAGACCAATGACCAATCTCCCCACAATCAAAACATACCCTTGGAATTCTTTTATGCACTGTACCTGCTGACCTAGAATGGCCACCACGGTGTAAAGACCTAGATCGAATACCCTGTGATGCCTGACCAAAACTCTGTGCACTGTGACCATTGCGACTGAGAGCCACCTATAATCTGAGGCTCTACCTGAATGGACCAAATAGGCTGTAATTAATGCTGACCTCTACTGGGAGGATCCCTAGCTCCAAATGGAATACCACTATCAGTATACTACTGACTTGGCCTCTTACTTCTACCTTTATATGTCTAAAGACATGCCCTCTCTATAGTCCTCACATGATCAACAACCTGAGGGAAAGTAGACCCAGCTGCTATCAAATGCTCCGATGCTAAGCAGAGTGGTAAATTCAATCCTCTGATAAATCCACACACCATCTCATACTCTGTAGGATATAACATAGAAGTATGTCTGGTCCACTTGAGAAACCTAATCTCATACTCTGAAACTGATAAAGAGCTCAGCTGCACACCAACAAATCTAACTCTGTCTTGAGAACCACTAGACGTACTAGACACCACCATTGACTATGAAGCATTCACGAAAAGACACAGAATCCCTAACACGGTATCCTGGAAAGCTGAGGTAGTCACACACTCTGCCAGAGCCTAGGATGGACCTAGAACCTTTGGATAATGATTAAGATCCTCGATACTATGCTCCAACTCCCTGGTTTGGCTCTGAACTAAAACTCTGGAAACACATATGAAAGTCCCATCCGCATCTATCGATAATCTCGTGCTATTCATTTGAGAAGGAGTGGAGTCAAAAGAGGTACTTAGAAGTTCATAGAAGTTAAGACACATGATAAAGATCATGAATTGGAATTTCCTAGGATTTCTTTATAGCCTCCTAACGATAGGATATGGGTGTCATAGTACCAATTCGCAAGACTCTAGTAGGCATCTTTCTCATGTACTAATAACACAAGTGAACCTATGCTCTGATACCAAAATATCACAACCCGATTTCTCAGCGTTGAGGCATCTATTTCACATTCATGCATAACTACGAATTCTAGCTGATGTTGGTGTTTATCATGATTATTGATCTACGAGGTTTATAGTATAAATTGGGGATGGTCACCCTCTAATTCTTCTATACAAATTATTCTCACAACTACATCATTGAGGGGGCATGTGAGTCTCTAATTCAGATGCACTAAGTTATCTTCCCATTGTATTAACCAAGTGGGGCATTTAGGTATATCTCTATCCTAACCATAAATCATCCTTTAACAATTAATGTTTAATAAATTAAAGATATGATCCACACTCCCTACATTATTTATTCCGTCCCTCCACTCCTATGGTCAATTAGTTTTGAGAATTAGATTTATTGTAAAGTTCATGACTCTTTAGAATAGTGAAGCAAGAATGCAAGAACAATCACATGACATGATAAATATATAAACCAAACCAATAAACCATAATTAAGCAATCATGTTGTAGCCTCAAACCTACAAAAAGGGTGTTTATCCACTCATCTTATAAAGAATCACCATAGTTGAGTTCATAAAGTAAAACTACAAAGAGGATAAAGTAAAGAATGAAAAACCCTAGTGTTGAGCCCTTGATGCCTTGTGTTCTCTCTAATTTTTTATTGCTCCAAAGATGCCTTGTAATTATGGATAAGTGATTTTTATATAGTCCTATAGGTCTTCCATAGGATTTCCCATACGAAACATATGCATTTACCACTTTTCCCTTAACTTAAACCAAGTAGAAGAACAAGTTTAGCAGTTTGGAAAGGGGGAGGGGGTTGCCTCACATGGCCTATCGCATAGCCCCTTGATGTGCGATGCATGGACATAGCATGGACAAACCAGTAAATCAAGCTAGTGAGGGGTGTAATGCATGTACTATACCCATGCCTTGGGGGTGCGGCGCATGGCCTAGCTCCTTAACGTGGGATTCCGTCCAAGCTTTGTCCTATTCTCCTCTTCTTGTTTCCCCACTCTTTGTGAATTGTGTGTAGGCTTCATTTAGATTCCACATATCCTCCAATGGTCTCTTAAAACATCTCATAACAAACATTAGGCCATACAACACAATAAAGCTCATCAAAAGTATACAAGAACAAGCATTGCTTAGGCCGGCCAAACTAGTGATCTCGTCTAATCTCTATTTGATTATTTTGGCTCTTGAATTGTTTCAAATGCACCTTAAACACTCTAAACATAAAACTTAGAACATAAATACACAAGGAATACTTTATATTTCATTAAACACACCAAGTTATCCTCAAAACTAAGCTAAACGTGCGTAAGCCTAAGATCAGTGAAAAATATGAGACTCAATAGAAAATAACACATTTGAGATAAAATATTTATTTAAATAATTTAAATAGATATAGCATATATTTTAATGTCAATTGCTATTTTTTAATATTATGTTCTTTTTATGTATATATTTTTATTGATTGATCCAAGACACATGTGCAAAGCACTTACACTAAACTAGTCTATATTATATTAAAAGTGTGAAGGGCCTTAGAAATGTTGTTTGAGATTTTTTTCCCTTCATTAAAAACTTTGCAGTAGATAAAATTGTCTTTTCACTTATTTCCTCCAATTATAAATTAATTTTTAAAAAGTTAAATAGTCCTAAAATATATGATAAATTAATATTAGTAGGTTTTTTTACCTTGTTTGGATGAAAAAGGGGTTTTAAAATATATGGTAAGAGAAAAAGAGGAAAATATCATACGACAAATAAGAAAAAGAATGTGATCCAATTAATTCACGTCCATTTCCTTCATGGCTTCTTTCAAGAGCTGTTTATTTTTTTTAAATTCCTTCTTAGTTCTAATCATGCTACTGAAGTTTCTCAAGAAGGAAGAGCTGTTACTATCAATGCCATTCAATGGAGAACAGAGAATTCTAAATGGCTTCGTTCATTAACCTGGAGTACTGCTGAGGTAAATACATGTATTCTTTTTGCTTTATTAATTTATTTTTTTATTTGTAGAATCAGTATAATCTTGGTAGATCGTGTTTGTTTGGTTTTGGTAAAAGCCGTCTGATGTCACGACTTGATTTCTCAGGTCATGATGGCACCTACCATAATCCACCAGTAGCTAAGCCAACCCTTTGTCTGGAACAACTGGTAGTGGACTAATAAGAAAAGTGGAAGTCAAGACTAATAAGATGAGAAGAAGACAAGAAGAAAGTAAAAAGTTTCCCCCAAAACCTGGTGAGCTTAGTAAAAGAGCCACTATCAATCAAGAGTGCAAGGTGAACACAATATATATATATATATATATACATACAAAACTGTAACACCCCATATTTTGCGTGTACTTGTTCTATTGATATGGGACTTGAGGTAACCTTGTTGTATAGGTAACAAACATAGTTTCTTAAGTGATTAGCGGTGGTTTAAAAAGTATTTAAAGGATATTATAATGGCCCAAGAATTTCATCATGTATGCGCCAAGTTAACCCAAACGGAAGTGCTTAAACGCAAGATAGTAAGGTGGTATTCTACCTCAAGGATTAAAGTGTCCAAGTTTATATAAGTATTAAGTTAACATAGGGGGTTAAGAGTTAGAATATGGAATAAAATAAGTGAGCTGCTTGCTTGACTTAAATTAAGCTAGTAGGTGACAAGTAGGTGCATCACCTACTTTGAATTATAGATCAATCTAAGAATCAAGTAGGTGCATCACCTATTAAGACTCCTTTGAGCAGCTTATTGGGCCAAGTACACTACCACCTACTTGAATAAATTCTGGCCCAAGTTAAAAGAGAGGAAAAGAGAAGAATGGGAAGCCAAGGCCCAATAGTTTCATATCCACAAAGGCCCAAGTATAATGGGCAAGTAGGTGCACCAAATACTTGGTATTTTATGGCAAAAAATGGGCAAGAAAGTCGGCCAAGAGATGGTCCCTTTAAAGGGATTTAAAATAGCTCATTTTATTCATTTTAACTTAGGCAAAAAAATCAGCTTTCTAGGATTTTCTCTCTTTCTCTTTAGTAGTTTCTACAACAGCCCTATAATTCCATTAGGGTTCTTGGGATTTAACTTCCTTCCAAGCTAAAGGTAAGTGAAAAAATCATGAGCTTATCTTAAAAATACTATGGAAATTATGTTCTTCATCTTTAAATTATAAGACAACCCTCTATATATTTGGCAGTCCCATTTTTCTTGGTTATTAAGAGATTTTTCTCTTCTACTTTGGTTTGTATGTGAAGGAACCAAGCTATTGAAGAAATACAAGTTAAGAGAATAAACTATCACAAAATTAAGATAAGGCTACTCCCCATTTTTGCCCCCTTCCTAGATACATGTTTTGGTGGAGAATTGTGTATATATTGTTGTCAAGAACTCAAAGGATGATGAGTTCAATATTTGGTTGCTATGATAAAGGATATTGGGGTTGTTTAAGGACTTGTGTTATGTGTATATGTTGGGGACAGCTTGGTTGATGTTGGGAAAGGATGTAACTGACTTGTATTGAATTATAGATGGAGGATATAGTGATACACCATCGAACTGAATATTATGTAAGCCTACTGCCCACTCCACTTTGTATACCGTTTTAAGGGTGTAATGAGGCTTAAGTTGTTTTGGGGGATGTTATAAGGATTTGTATGGTATGTCAACGTAATTGGAGGAGTAAGAGTTGAAAGAACACCCTTGAATAAATTAATTACGGGCTTACTGGCCGACTACTATTTTGGTGAGGTTAAGTGGCTTAAATATGTTGATTAGCTATTAATACTAGTTTTACCACTTACTTTATTGTAGATAAGTAGTCTGAGGGGCAAGAGGTTAATTTGGGGTAACATCGGAGTTGTACAGCAAGGTATGTAAGGCTATTTGATTCTATGTTCTTTGGCATGAAATCTAATACATTGATGTTACCATTTCTCCCTATGTCCTTGTTACCGCCCAAATTGCATATTCACATGTCTCTCACTACTGGTCCATAATTTAAAACTCAATAATGTTATGACCACTTAAAGAACTATCTCAAAGATTAAATAAATGATGTAAAGAGAATCTGTATATTGTTGGGTGGTATCCCAGGGGTGTAAGGAACACCTAGCATGGGTCGAACCCAATATCACGGGTGGTATCCCAGAGGTGAAAGGAAAGTCTAGCATGGTTCGATCCTGATTTGTGTATTTATGAGGACCGTATTCTAGGGGTTAAAATACCTAGCATGGGTCATCCTCTTTTACCACTGATCAGCTGGTCATTTGTATCATATGCTTTACAATTTCATAATACGAAGAAAGATAAAGTAAAGTAAAATATGTAATGTACATGATCCCATAAATACAAGCAAAGGTGGTCTTTTATTCTTATCTATACCGTTATATATTGATATCTGATGTTATTAAGACTTGTCATACATATGGTCACTTTATGCCTTACATACTTAGTACATTCTTTCGTACTGACGTCCCTTATGGAGACACTGTGTTTCATGCCACATGTATAGGTACTCCAGCTATTAGACGTCCACAATAGGAGCACAGGACACTCAACTATGATTTGTGAGCTCCAAGTTGATTCGAGGCTTTACCGAGTCTTTGATATGTGTATTTTGGTATTGTATAGTAGTTTTGTAAGGTGGGGTTTGTCTCGACCTAGATTTTGTTTTCTATCTTATAAAGGCTTTGTAGACTAATGTATAAAGTTCAAATATGTTTAGTCTCGTAACAGTTGTGGCCCCAATAGTCAAGTCATGTATATTAGGTCTATCTATGTTGGTCTTTCATTACTATAACATATATATATATATATGTGTGTCAAAGTTTCATGATTCTTATAGTTATATGCATGGTAAGCACAAGTTAAAGTTGGTTCTCTTGAGTCTTTAGGGCGTCGGGTGCCTGTCCATCTCAATGGGATTTGAGGTGTGACAAAAGTGGTATTAGAGTAGGTCATCCTAGGGAGTCTACAAAGTCGTGTTTATGTAGTTTCTTGCTACGGGACATTTAGGAGTCATTTATTTTTACTTTATTTCTTAGATCGTACGATAGAGCTAATGTTGTAGGTAGGATTGTATTTAACCTTTGAATTTTTTCTCGTTATAGTAAAGATGCCGGTTACAAGAAGGAGTAATAATACTAGTAAGCAAGTAGATGTGGCTACCGGAGAAGGGACCAATAAGTCACCAACTAGACAAGCTAACCAAAGTGAGGCTCAGGATGAGTTTGCATCACAGACTTCTTCTACTCCTCCATCTCCAGAAGAACTAAGAAGGAGAAGAGTACCCCCATAATCACCTATTAATGCTACTGAGCAAGATTTAAGAAATACAGTACAATTGTTGACTTGCATAGTTGCTGGACAAGGTCAAGGACAAGCTGGTCCGACTATGGGTACTAGTGGTGTGGATAGAGCAGCCAGTCTACGGACACAGGATTTCTTAAATTACACCCTCCCACATTTACCGGGTCAGATCTTAACGAATACCCACAAGACTTTATTGATCAAATCCAAAGGGCTTTGGATGTCATGCATGTATCTGGTAAATAGACGATTGAGCTAGCAGCGTATAGATTAAAAGAGGAGGCTATATTATGGTATGAAGACTGGAAACGATCTAGGGGTACAGGTGTACCTTCAGCTAATTAGAAAGTCTTCATAGTAGCATTTCTTGATCATTACCTTCCATTTGAGATCCGAGGGGCCCGGACAGATCAGTTTTTAAATCTTCGCCAAGGGAATATGAGCGTGAGGGATTACAATCTTCAGTTTAACTCTTTGGCCAGGTATGCTCCTAATGTAGTAACTACTATGGAAGATACATCGATATATGGATAGATTTGATCCGTATCTAGTTAGAGATTGTACTATTTCTTCCTTGAATAAAAACATGGATATAACAAGGATACAACCTTTTGCACAGAAAATGGAAGATCAAAGACAAAGAAGAAGGACACAAGAGCCAGAAAGAGGGTACTCCAAGAGGGCTAGGTCTGTGGGGCAGTTTATGCCATCCCAAAGTGAGTTCAGGCCTTAAATTTTAAATAGACTGCCTAGTCCACCATCTTCCTACTTTACAGCAAGTGCTCCACCCAGATTTCAAGGGTTTAGGGGAAATCAATTTAGGCAAAGAAGTGAGAGCCAAGGTTCAGTTGCGGGAAACCAGGATCATGGAAGCATAATCCAATCAAGACCTCCTAGACAATATTGTAAACAATATGGGAGAAATCATCTAGGTGCATGCTGGTTTGGGATAGATATTTGTTATTGGTGTGGTACACCGGGCCATATAATGAAAAATTACCCTCGAAGGGGCATGGGTGGTATGGCACAAACTACTGGATCATCTATCGCATCATCATCATTGATACCTCCTTTAGGTAGAGGTCAACAGATACTTGTTGGTCGGGTAGAGGTGGTAGAGGAGTAGCTAGTTTTAGCGGAGTACAAAATCGTACATATGCTCTAGCGGGTCGACAAAATTTGGAGGCTTCTCCTGATGTGGTTCAGGTAAATATCCATCTTTTCACATAATGTATATGCATTAATTGATCCAGGCTGTACGCTATCATATGTTACTCCATTAATTGCTGGAAAGTTCAAAAGAACACCGGAATCACTGGTTAAGCCATTTGAAGTGTCTACACCAGTTGGTGAATCTATTATAGCTAGAAGAGTTTATCGTAATTGTATAGTTACTATTTGTGATCATGACACATTGGCCAACCTTGTTGAACTAGAAATGGTAGACTTTGATGTTATAATAGGTATGGATTGGTTGGCTTCTTGTTATGCCACAGTAGATTACCGAGCTAAGGGGTGCATTTTCATTTTTCAAAGGAGGTAGTCCTTGAATGGAGAGGTAATATTGGAGCACCAAGGGGTAAGTTTATTTCTTATGTTAAGGCAAAAAAGATGATGTCCAAAGGGTACATATGTCATCTAGTGAGGGTGAAAGATATAGATGTGGAGCCACAAACTCTTTAATCCATTCCAGTGATAAATGATTTTTCTGATGTGTTTCTTGAAGAACTTTCTGGTTTACCTCCAGAATGAGAAGTAGAGTTTGGTATTGATGTGATCCTAGGTACTCAACCTATTTATATTCCTCCATATAGAATGGCCCAGACAAAATTACGTGAATTGAAGGAACAATTAAAAGATTTGTTAGAAAAGGGATTCATAAGTCCTAGTATGTCTCCTTGGGGTGCACCCGTGTTATTTGTACGTAAGAAGGATGGCACATTAAGAATGTGTATTGACTAACGACAACTGAATAAGGTAAAAATTAAGAACAAATATCCCCTCCCTAGAATTGATGATTTGTTTGATCAGTTACAAGGTGCTAAGTGTTTCTCAAAGATCGACTTGAGGTTAGGTTATCACCAAGTGAAAGTGAAGGAGAAAGATATACCCTAAACAGCTTTTCGAACACGGTATGGTCATTTTGAGTTTTTAGTTATGTCATTTGGGCTAACAAATGCACCAGCAACTTTCATGGATCTGATTAATAGAGTGTTCAAGCCATTCTTAGATGTGTTTGTGATAGTATTTATAGATGATATTCTGGTGTATTCAAAATTGAAAGAGGACTATGCTAATCATTTATGACATGTATTGAAGATTCTTAGTGATCGTAAGTTATATGCAAAGTTCTCTAAATGTGAGTTTTGGTTAAAATCAGTGGCATTCTTGGGGTATATTGTATTCGATGAAGGGATAAGGGTTGATTCTCAAAAGATAGAAGCCGTGAAGAACTGGCCAAGACCCACAACACCTATAGAGGTTCATAGTTTCCTAGGCTTGGCAAGTTATTATAGAAGGTTTGTTGAGTGGTTTTCTTCCATTTCTTCCCCAATAACCAAGTTAACACACAAAGCAGTCAAGTTTTAATAGAATGATACCTGTGAAAGAAGCTTTCAAGAGCTGAAGAATAAGTTAACTTCCACACCTATATTGGTATTTCCAGAAGGTACAGAGGGGTATGTAGTGTATTATGATGCTTCAGGAGTGGGTCTAGGATGTGTATTGATACAGCATGGTAAGGTAATAGCCTACGCCTCAAGACAGTTGCGTCCACATGAGAAGAATTATCCAACACATGATCTTGAGCTAGACACGGTTATATTTGCTTTAAAGATATGGCGCTATTACTTGTATGTGGTCCATGTTGACATATATACTGACCATAAGAGTTTACAATATATCTTTAAGCAGAAGGACTTAAATCTAAGGCATCGAAGATGGCTTGAGCTATTAAAGGACTATGATGTTGATATCTTGTATCATTTGGGGAAAGCAAATGTGGTAGCTGATGCTTTAAGTCGTAAGATAATGGCAAGCACTTATGGGCAGTCCATGGAAAGACAAGGGATAACTAAAGATCTACACCAACTAGCTAGCTTGGGGGTTTGCCTTCTTGAATCTCCAGATGAAGGAGTTATTGTGCAAAATAAGGCAGAATCCTCATTGATAACTGAAGTGAAAGAAAAGCAGTATGCAGATCCTATTCTATTATAGCTTAAGGAAAATGTACAATAAGGTATGACAAAGGCATTTGAGCTTAAGCAAGAGGGAGTACTTCGGTGCCAAAACAGATTGTGTGTACCTAATATTGATGGACTAAGGAAGAGGATTATGGTGGAAGCACACCATTCAAAATAGTCTATCGATCCAGGATCAACTAAAATGTATCATAACTTGAAAGAAGTGTATTGGTGGGGAGACATGAAGAAGAACATTGCAGAATTTGTAGCCCAATGTACAAACTGCTAACAAGTTAAAGTAGAGCATCAAAAGCCGAGAGGTTATATGTAGTGTATGCAGCTCCCGATTTGGAAGTGGGACATGATCAACATGGATTTTATCACTGGTTTGACTCGTTCCTCTTAGAAATATGATTTCATATGGGTAATAGTTGATAGACTCACCAAATCAGCACTCTACCTACCGGTTAAGACCACTTGCACAGTTGAAGAGTATGCAAGGTTGTATATTAAAGAGATAGTTCGGCTACATGGAGTCCCAATCTCTATTATATCTGATAGGGGAGCTCAATTTACTGTAAACTTTTGGAAATAATTTCAAAAGAGTTTAGGAACACAAGTGAATCTAAGTATAACTTTTTACCCTCAAACGGATGGTCAGGCATAACGTACGATCAAAACACTTGAGGATATGCTGTGAGCTTATGTATTGGACTTCAAAGGTAGTTGGGATGATCATTTGTCACTTATTGAGTTTGCACATAATAATAGCTATCACTCAAGTATCAAAATGGCACCTTATGAAGATTTATATGGGAGAAAGTGTAGATCACCAATTAGGTGGTTTGAAGCGGGTGAAACTGCTTTATTTGGGCCAGATCTTGTTCATCAAGCTATGGAAAAAGTTAAGGTGATACAATAATGGATAGAAAAAGCTCAAAGTCAACATAAATCATACACAAATATTAGAAGAAGAGGGCCAGAGTTTGCTATAGGAGATTGAGTATTCTTAAAGGTGTCACCAATGAAAGGGGTAATGAGGTTTGGTAAAAAGGGAAAACTGAGTCCACGCTATATAGGGACATATAAGATTATTCAAAGATTTGACCAAGTTGCTTATGAGTTAGAGCTTCCCCAGGAGCTTTCAACAGTACATCCAGTGTTTCATGTCTCAATGCTCTGAAAATGCATAGGAGATCCATCTCATATTACTCCTACTGAAGATGTACAAGTTACAAAAGAACTTACTTACGAAGAAGTGCCTATTGCTATTTTAGATAGGCAAGTCAAGAAGTTAAAAAATAAAGAAGTAACTTCTGTAAAAGTACTTTGGAGGAACCAACAAATAGAAGGGATTACATGGGAAGTTGAGGAAGCAATGAAATCCAAGTACCCTCATTTATTCAAATCTGTAGTGAAAGTCCAAGATGCTGAATTGGAGCATTAACAAGTAAGTATAAAAGTGCAATTGTTATATGGTAACATGAATATTAAACTTGGTTTTGAACTTGTTTAAGCAGGTTAATTATGCTAGCATTCGAGGACGAATGTTCCTAGAGGGGGAGGATGTAACACGCCATATTTTGCATGTACTTGTTCTATTAATATGGGACTTGAGGTAACCTTGTTGTATAGGTAATGAACCAAGTTTCTCAAGTGATTAGCGGTGGTTTAAAGAGGATTTAAAGGATATTATAATAGCCCAAGTATTTCAGCATGTATGTGCCAAGTTAACCCAAACGAAAGTGCTTAAACGCGAGCTAGTAAGGTGGTATTCTACCTCAAGGATTAAAGTGTCCAAGTGTATATAAGTATTAAGTTAACATAGGGGGTTAAGAGTTAGAATATGGAATAAAATAAGTGAGCTGCTTGCTTGACTTAAATTAAGCTAGTAGGTGCATCACCTACTTTGACTTGTTGACCAATCTAAGAACCAAGTAGGTGCATCACCTACTAAGACTCCTTTGACCAGCTTATTGGGCCAAGTACACTACCACCTACTTGAATAAATTTTGGCCTAAGTTAAAAGAGAGGAAAGGATAAGAATAGGCAGCCAAGGCCCAATAGTTTCAGATCCACAAAGGCCCAAGTATAATGGGCAAGTAGGTGCACCAAATACTTGGTATTTTGTGGCCAAAAAAGGGCAAGAAAGTCGGCCAAGAGATGGTCCCTTTAAAGGGATTTAAAACAGCTCATTTTATTCATTTTAACTTAGGCAAAAAATCAGCTTTCTAGGGTTTTCTCTCTTTCTCTCTAGTAGCTTCTACAACAGCCCTATAATTACATTAGGGTTCTTGGGATTTACCTTCTTTCCAAGCTAAAGGTAAGTGAACAAATCATGAGCTTATCTCAAAAAGAATATGGAAATTATGTTCTTCATGTTTAAATTATAAGACAACCCTCTATATGTTTGGCAGTCCTATTTTTCTTGGTTATTAAGAGATTTTTCTCTTATCCTTTGGTTTGTGTATGAAGGAACCAAGATATTGAAGAAATACAAGTTAAGAGAATAAACTATCACAAAATTAAGGTAAGGCTATTGCCCATTTTCGCCCCCTTCCTATATACATGTTTTGGTGGAGAATTGTGTATATATTGTTGTCAAGAACTCAAGGGATGATGAGTTCAATATTTGGTTTCTATGATAAAGGATATTGGGGTTGTTTATGGACTTGTGTTATGTGTATATGTTGGGGACAGCTTGGTTGATGTTGGGAAAGGATGTAACTGACTTGTATTGAATTATAGATGGAGGATATAGTGATACACCATCGAACTGAATATTATGTAAGCCTACTGCCCACTCCACTTTGTATACCGTTTTGGGAAAGGATGTTTCGGGGGACGTTATAAGGATTTGTATGGTATGTGAATGTAATTGGAGGAGTAAGGGTTGAAAGAACACCTTTGAATAAATTAATTATGGGCTTACTGCCCGGCTACTGTTTTGGTGATGTTAAGTGGCTTAAATGTGTTGATTAGCTACTAATACTAGTTTTACCACTTACTTTATTGTAGCTAAGTAGTCCGAGGGGCAGGAGGTTAATTTGGGGTAATATCGTAGTTGTACAACAAGGTATGTAAGGCTATTCAATTCTATGTTCTTTGGCATAAAATCTAATACATTGATGTTACATTTGCTCTCACTACTGGTTCATAATTTAAAACTCAATAATGTTATGACCACTTAAAGAACTATCTCAAAGATTAAATAAATGATGTAAAGAGAATATGTATATTGTTGGGTGGTATCCCAGGGGTGTAAGGAACACCTAGCATGGGTCGATCCCAATATCACTGGTGGTATCCCAGAGGTGAAAGGAAAGTTTAGCATGGGTCGATCCTGATTTGTGTATTTATGAGGACCGTATTCTAGGGGTTAAAATACCTAGCATGGGTCATCCTCTTTTACCACTGATCAGCTGGTCATTTGTATCATATGCTTTACAGTTTCATAATGCAAAGAAGGATAAAGTAAAGTAAAATATGTAATGTACATGATCCCATAAATACAAGCAAAGGTGGTCTTTTATTCTTATCTATACAATTATATATTGATATCTGATGTTATTAAGATCTTGTCTTACCGATGGTCACTTTATGCCTTACATACTCAATACATTCTTTTGTACTAACATCCCTTATGGGGACACTGTGTTTCATGCCACATGTATAGGTACTCCAGCTAGTAAACCTCCTTAATAGGAGCACAGGACACTCAACTGTGATTGGTGAGCTCTAAGTTGATTCGTCGCTTTACCGAGTCTTTGATATGTGTATTTTTGTATTGTATAGTAGTTTTGTAAGGTGGGGTCTGTCCCGACCTAGATTATGTTTTCTATCCTATAAAGGCTTTGTAGACTAATGTATAAAGTTCAAATATGTTTAGTCTCATACCAGTTGTGGCCCCAATAGTCAAGTCATGTATATTGGGTCTATCTATGTTGGTCTTTCATTACTATAGCTTATATATATGTGTCATAGTTTTATGATTCTCATAGTTATATGCATGGTAAGCACATGTTAAAGTTGGTCCTCTCGAGTCTTTAGGGCGTCGGGTGCCTGTCCATCTCAATGGGATTTGAGGTGTGACATAAACCGTCTCTGAAATGTAAAATAAAGATCAATATAGCAAAACAGGGAGAGAAGGTACAACTCTGAAAGCCAGAAGCTCACCCTAAATCTCTGATCCATGACAGCTCTGCATGATGCACACGTCAGTGGTGAGTACTTCTACTATGTTCTGCAGGGTGCAGAAGTTTAATATGAATACCAACACGAGGTACTCAGTAGGCATCGACCGACTGAGCTCCAAATACAATGTAAGTATAAATAACATGTAAATCATGAATAAACATTATAGACAACTATCTAAGAAATGAGACATACTAATACTAATGGAAAAATAAATATAAACTATCATACCCCACAAGTAATTTATGACAAAGGTGCAATACCGTACATAACTAGTCAATACACAAATGAAGAGTAAAAGAAGGATATATAGTAGTAGTACGAGGCAAGAAGGGTATATACAATAAGATTAGGTAAGAAAGAAGAGGGATATATAATAATGCTTTATATATAGGGCTGAACACAAAGGCATTAACCTGAGGGAGATATCCTAACATCTCGAGGATCATAACCAAATAGGGGAGCTAACTCTAGCATAATCAGTCTCTAACTGAAATTTGAATAATCATAAGATAGTCTATCAATAATTTTTTTTTACCATAACAAGGAGTAAAAGAACTCGGAAGCGTACCTACAACCTCACGAACTATACAATAATAACTAAACAATAATGTAACTGGATAGAACAAAAAGACAATAGCCTAACCAGGCCCCTATAAGCCAGGAAGGCACAAGCAAACACTCAACAAACAACAACCATTACTTGTACCTATACAGCGACTGATAGATATAAGTGCCAAACAATTATACTGGTGATAGAAGATGCATGTGAAAGAGTGGAAGTCATAAAAAGTACCAGCTGATGTAAGATAAACTAAGTACCATATCTAAAACAAGTGTACACACCTCCTCTAGCTCAGTAGCTCGCAAAGGCAGGACCTACGACTACCATCCTTCTCCAATACTGTGGCTTATCGAACGAAAAGGCCCATAGGGGACTCGAGATATCCGTATACACTACCTAGTCCCGAACCAGGACTTCGATAATCCATATAAAAGGGCAGCCCGGTGCACTAAAGCTACCGCTATGCGAGGTGTCTGGGGAAGGGCCCCACCACAAGGGTGTATTGTACGCAACCTTACCTTGCATTTCTGCCAGAGGCTGTTTCCAAGGCTTGAACCCGTGGCCTCCTGGTCACATGGCAACAACTTTACCAGTTACTCCAAGGCTCCCCTTCACTTCGATAATCCATATCTATAATAATAAAGATAACGAGAATTGGATTCAAATCTAAACCAACAGATAATAACAAGAGGCCAGATGATCCATTTACAACTTTAGGAATTCTCAGAAAAGAACTATACACAACTCCTAAAAATCCCAAGCATTAACCATAACCGAGCGCCAGAGCTCCAAGCCACAACCATATACAGATGCCGAACTCAAACCAGAACTCATAAGCATGACATAACTAGCGATAATCCAAGGGTCCTAAGCCCATCACTAATCCATTTATTAGTAAAGTTCAGTCTCAGACAGTCAAATCCTCTAAGATCAGGTGGATTCCAATTACTAGATTAAAGAGGTACAGTCAAAGATTAGTTACTGCCCTTCCCAAAGGTAATGAAGCTAAATAGGCGTGCAATCAAGTCTAATCAACCCATACCCAAGGTAACAACCTAAGGAAGCAGTCATACGCCCAACTAAGCCTAAAAGAGAGTCATTCAAAACATTATGTCTAAAAAGGGCAATGAGACCCACTACCAAACCCTGATAAACCAAACCTAACACAAACACCTACCCAAACCTAGGATAAGGTTTCTCAATCCTATCCCAAGGCACTAAAATATCTAGGTCTAGTCCTAAAGACGAACCATATACTAACCTAAGGGAAAACCAAATTCTAGCAAAAAAGGGCCTTAACTGGCTAAAATAAGTGTGAAAATATCGCTAATACATGCACGCCATCACCAGTATCCAAACAAAGCAAACTTAAGTGCCTAAGCGTCTATAAACTAAGCCACAACTCCTTTAAAGCATATAGAACTAACCTGGTGTCCATGGTCTTATAACAAAGGCCTTAGGCCTAATAATTTAATATACAGAACAATAAGAGTATATAAGCATATGTAGAAAGTTAGAAGTGGGATCAACGAGAGGCATCATTCTACCAGGAGAATTTAACCAAGGAATATCATCAAAATAGATAAGTACTACCTCAAATCCTACACTAAGGATTACTCATGTCAACCTAAGGTCCTGACAAGTATATAAGTGATCCTAATACAATCCTACAGCTATGGTAGGCATTCTAAACTAAGGCTTAAGCTGCTATTTTATACTAAAGTTTCCCAAGGAAGGCCAATTTAATAAAAAGGTGATAAGGTAACCCAAAACCTATTCGTACGACCCCTACCCCACATCCAATCAATATGATACATAGTCTCATAGAGAAGAGTAGACCAAAGCTTACCTCGATGCCGAACCACAGTCTCAAGCGATCCACAAACTGCTTGTCTCCACTGCACGATCAATAAATAAAATCGTTATTAAAATCATAATCTAGACGTTAATACGAGTAAAACAAGACCCATAATGCAATATAAAAGTTCAGGATGAAAATTCAATCAAGAATAGGCTAGTGGGACCCGCTAATAATATTTTAAAATTGAATTCGTTACGAGGTCCCTCGAAGGACAAAAAATGCATGATCAAAATTTGAGCAAAAACTGAGTCTCGATTGGGGCTCAAATCAGCCCCAAGATCTAGAGAAAATAAGAGAGAAAATCAAGAATTAAAAGGAGAATTAGACCAAAAACTTATGAAGAAACTAATGAAAAATGATCACTTCAATGTCCTCTACTCCTCCCTAGATCCAATTTATGATTTTCCATGAGTTCTTGAGCTCCCACAAGAGAAAATAAAGGTTTTAAGCTTGGAACAATAGATGGAACTTTGAGGAAATGAAATATATTAAAAATGCCAGCGATGGCTAATAAAGCGGTCACCGCTAAAGTAGTGAGGTAGGTGCTAAAGTGACCATGCCTTGACTGGACAGCCATCACTAAAGCGGTCATTTGGCTACTAAAGCTGCTACCGCTAAAGCAGTCATGGGCTGCTAATGTGGCTACCGCTAAAGCGGTCATTTGGTAACTAAAGCGGCTACACCAGAAACTTAGGCACCAAAAATTTTGCTAAGTCCTAACGGACTCCGATCAAGTGTTCGGGATTCATTCGAAACCCTGTGCATGCAAATGAACTAGGCTACCCTACCAAATTCTACATTTTGGACTCAACGGAACCATAAGAATTTCCATCCAAGGTTGTTTTGATAAGAAGTGGTCCCTACACCTACTGTTCCATTTTTCACCAATTTCCAACCAATATCCCAAAATAAGCTCGAAAGCTTTAGGACCTAGACCAAGGGTCTTCCTAGCCTACAATCCATAATTCGGAGCTAATGATACTGTCATAATTCTTATTCGAGGTTGTTTATTTGAAGTTTTGATCCACGACTAATTTCTTGACTTAAAAATCTCCAAAATAGGGAAATGGGCTTATAACCCAAAAGTGAACTGTCCAAAGACCAAAACGACGGTCCCAACAAGTCATAAATGACCTATAGCTGCTATGGGAAGACACAAAATTTTGAAAATATATGGAAAAGAAAAAACTAACCCGAAGGATCATTACACCTCATTTGGTAAAGAAAACAAAAAAAAGGTGGATTAGATGCAATTGAAACCTATGTGTTTTGGAATGCACACGAGCCATCTTGTGGCCAATAATTTTTATAATTCTATTTAAGTAATATTGTGATCAAACTTTAGAAGACCATATGCTACTTCTTATTTTCTGAATCATAAATATGCAGCCACTTCTTGTGGCTCCTTCTCCTTCTACTTGGCTAGCCTTTTGCAAGAAAGAAAAAATCATAAAAAGAAAAAGTGGTGGTTGTTGTCATAATTAATTTGGGTAACTATTTAATCATGATTAATTAACATAAAAAGATTGTTAGTGAGGTTTGAAGAGGGTAGAATGTACACAAACTTACCTCTACCTCAAGGAGATAAAAAGGTTTTTCTAGAAGACCCTCGGCTCAAATAGCGAGAGCGACAACTGAACTGGAGGTTTAAAATCCACAGACTTGAATAGAGGTGAGGATTCATTTTGTGTTTAATCCTCTAGGAATTTAAACTCTATCGTTAATATTGTAAATAACTTTTAGACAATGCAGGTATTTTTGTTTTACTAAAAAACTAACTTACTGTTTCTTCCAGATCCATAGAGATTATTATGAGGAGGTCGCGTATTATGGTAGAAGGTTAATAGGTATGGAGTGTTGTATTACTTTTCAAGGAGTTTAGGCTTGGTGATGCCTGTTGCAGCATTACCCTTATTCTTGTAGTATTTTTCTTTTGATTTCTATCATCACCTTTTGTTTATTGTGTTTAGGTTATTGCACCATTCTATGGTTGCAACTTGTTCTCTTATTAGCTATATTTATTCATTGTCATTTTTTCTTTTCAAATGTACTTTGATTTGTTGTACTCAAGCCAAGGGTCCTCCAGTAGTAGCCTGTCACACCTCGAATCCTATCGGGATGGATTGGCACCATTAGCCGATAAGGCCCGAGAGAACCAAGCTTTGCTTATACTCATTCATATGCATGCCATAAGAAACACCATTATCACGTAAGAGCTTAAAATGCTAACAACAGAATTCATAGAACATGTGATATATATACACATATGTAAAACTTGGCCGTTGAGGCCACCAAGTCAAAACGACATGTACCTCTTACATTTATACACCCACATACGTCTACAAAAGCCTCTAACAGATACATTTACCAAAACCAACTGAAAGTCGGGACAAGTACCCGCTTTATACAACATGTACAACACCAAAACATATGAACAACTGTGACTCGGAGAAGCCCCGAACTGACTGGAGCTCACCAATGATCCGCAAACAACTGGCAACCTACTGCGGAGGCTTACTAGTACCTGCGCCTGCAACAAGTAAGGTAAGTCCCACAAGGGACGTCAGTACGAAGAATGTACTGGGTATGTAAGGCTCAAATTAAACTGTATGAAATGTAAATATGTCAAAGAGCTCAATTACAAATGCATAACCAGTATGGATAAGTCATCATTCTGTGTTTTGGGAACCATGTATATTGCTTTCTTTACTTTCTTTGCTTTTTTGCTTCCATGATAATTCATCATTGCCTGTGACCTGTGATACCCGGGCCCCGACTGAACAGTGGGTTTTAACATAACATAACGTTATGTTGGGATCTGTTCGAACTAGGCTTATGCCTCTAGAGCTACCACCCATGAATCAATATATATATATATATATATATATATATATATATATATATATCAGGATCGGCTCGAGCTAGGTTATTACCTCTAGAGCTGCCACCTATACCAACATATCAGGTTCGGCTCGAGCTAGGTTATTACCTCTAGAGCTACCCCCTGTCAGGATCGGTTCGAGCTAGGCTTATACCTCTAGGACTTCCCCCTGATCCAACAATCTCAGGATCGGCTTGAGCTAGGCATTTTCGCCCCCAAAGCTACCACCCAACTCAATCATTAACCACATATTTGCATTACTTCATTCTTTACTTTTGAGTTCGACACAATGATAGTCATAAATTTATTTGAAACTTTGGATCAATAATCAACGAGTGAGAGACATGTGAATAAACATTATTGAAAACATAGCCTTATTGTAAACATAACACTATTGGAACCATTAGACAATAATCAATGAATAAGATACATGAGCATAATCACTATTGGAACTTTGGAACACAACCTTATTGGGCTTTTGGAACATTATCAAGGAATATGAGACATGTGATCCACAATTGATCAATGAGTAGGAAATACATGATAATAACCATTGGTAACCGGATATAGGATACCTTAACACATTTCGGGATAGGACAAGTGAACTGTCAAAGTGGATACTATTTGCTGCAGAAAAATACGGACAGAGTAACCTTACATACCTTGTATTCTCAATACGAATATACAATCTTAGATGTGAATACAATGTCCCGCTCCTTCCTTATGTTTCACTCTACAACAAAAATACATAACGGAATTTACATTAACCACCAACCACCTTACAAATGCATATGACGTCAATGAGTTACATGTTTGCCTTAAAAATGTCATTTCCTTCTCTACAATACCATTTACGACATTTCCATACCAACAATACCCAATCATGCCATACATTGACCACAACATCATATACCAATAACATTTCACCACAAAGTTTATCCTTTACGCTTTCTCATTCACACCATATCACAAATAATCCATCAAGTCACCTTAATACACCTCATATCACATATCGGCCAAAATCCCATAAATTACAATTATAGCAAAATAACAAGTTTAATAACATAATCACACCATAAATGTTCATATTTCATCCATACCATGCCCTTTAATCAAAACCACAAGCCATATTTCAAGCTTAAGTTCCATGGATAACACATCTTTTAGCCAAAAAGCAAAAATGCATTATGTACACCTTTTGACATACCCATCATGATCTACATACTATCCCATGCATATAATATATTTATCCATAAGAATAATCACTTACCCAACCTTGAGAAATGATGATCTTGCTCCAAAAGATGGCTTAGAGTTCTTAGGGTTTGAGAGAATATGGTTGAGAAATATCTAGAAATCATGAGAGTTCCAAGTGAATAAAAATCAGATTTTGGCCCTTTATATATCCCTTGGGGTCATCCTTATCCACTCTTGGCATTTAATGCTAAGTTTGGCTTAGTCAATGGAAGAATGGGTCATTTGGCCCATGTTTTCTTTCTCATTTTGGGCTTTTATTGAGCCCAAATCACTTAACCCAATAAAATCAATAATTTCTCATATTTAAATCATTTCATACGCATTACAACAATATTCCCACTCACGCAATTTACATTCGTAGCCTCAATCCCAAAAACAAGTGATTCTAGCCACGTATGGCTTATTTTGATCGAAAGGGTAAAACCATCATTTGGATGCCAAATTCGTCTACAATAATATTATAAAATGAAATTCCAATTAATTCAATGATTCCATGTATAGGCTCGTGGTTGTAGAAGAAATGTGGCAAAAATCGGCCCGGTACGTCCTCGGGCACCCTTGGGACTTAGAAAAATTTCCAACTTTTGAAAGGTGCGCACAAGCAGCCTGGAACGCCCTTGGGCGTGCCAACTTGCTGCCTATGCCAAGAAAATTTGGGCAATAAGCAGCCTGGCAATCCCTCTGGCGTGCCTGGCCCTTATTTTTTAAAAAAAATTTCATTTTTGACTTTTCTTTGCGGGTTGGGTTAGAGACTTCAAGTTCTATTCTTTAAATTACTTCTTACCTTTAATATCCTTGTTTCGAGGTCCTCCAAGCCTCATTTTTAACCCCACAAATGTCCCACAAAGTCATAAAACAACTTCGTACGAAAGTCTAATCACATGTACGAGGGCTAATATCAACTATCTCATCAATAACATTACAAAATACATACTTTTGGCTCTCGACACCTAAGTAAACATTGTTCAACGTCGTCAAGTAGGGTTAGTCAAGTAGGGTCGGGAAGGTACGGGGTGTTACATTCTTTCCCCCTTAGGAACATTCGTCCTCGAATGTTAACAATCTCACTTCAAATACAACAAATGCATCTCTATATTAGCATACATATACATAAACACTTAAGGATCATGGATACTTACTTGTTATTGGTCCACTTCTGCATTTTGAACATTTTCATCCATTTGAAATAGATGGGGGTACTTGGATTTCATCATTTCCTCAGCTTCCCATGTGATCTCTTCAACTTGTTGATTTCTCCAAAGGACTTTTACGGATGCTATGTCTTTATTCCTCAACCTCTTTAATTGTCGATCTAGAATAGCAATGGGTACCTCTTCATAAGTAAGATCCTCTGTAATTTGTACATCTTCAATGGGAACAATACAAGATGGATCCCTTATGCACTTTCGAAGCATCAAAACATGAAACACTGGGTGGACTGAGGAAAGTTCTTGGGGTAGTGCCAACTCATACGCAACTTGCCTAAATCTTCTAATAATTTCATATGGGCCTATGTAGCATGGACTCAATATTTCTTTCTTTCCGAATTGCATTACCCTTTCATCGATGACACCTTTAAAAATACCCAATCACCTATGGCGAATTCAAGCCCTCTTCTTCTAACATCAGCATATGACTTATGGCGACTTTGGGCCATTTGTAACCGTTGTTGGATCACTTTAACTTTCTCCATAGCCTGATGAACAAGATCCGACCCAAGTAAAGAAGTTTCACCTGCTTCAAACCACCCAACTGGTGATCTACATTTTCTTCCGTACAAAGCTTCATAAGGTGCCATTTTAATACTTGAATGATAGCTATTGTTGTAAGCAAATTCAATAAGAGGCAAATGGTCATCCCAACTGCCTTGAAAATCTAACGCGCAAGCTCGTAGCATATCTTCAAGTGTTTGAATAGTACGTTTTGCTTGTCCATCAGTTTGAGGATGGAAAGCCGTACTCAAGTTCACCTGTGTACCCAAACTCTGCTGAAAAGATCTCCAAAAATGCGCAGTAAACTGATCTCCCCTATCTGATATAATGGAGATCGGAATCCCATGTAACCATACTATTTCTTTCACATATAATCTTGCATACTCCTCAGCTGTATAAGTGGTCTTGACTGGTTGAAAATGCATTGACTTGGTAAGCCTGTCCAATATAACCCATATAGAATCAAATTTCTGCAGTGTACGAGGAAAGCCTGTAGTAAAATCCATGTTATCATATCCCATTTCCAGACTGGAAGATTGAAACATTGCATATAACCCCCTGGTTTCTGATGCTCTACTTTCACTTGTTGATAATTCGGGCATTGAGTGACAAATTCTGCAATGTTCTTCTTCATATTTCCCCACCAATACACTTCTTTTAAATCATGGTACATTTTAGTATCACCCGGATGAATAGAATAGCGCGAATGATGCGCCTCTGTCATAATTCGTTTCCTCAGCTCATCTACATCTGGTACACATAATCTACCTTGGCATTGGAGCACCCCTTCTTGTGTAATATCAAATGTCTTTGTCAAATTCTATTGTACATTTTCCTTTAGCTGCAATAACATAGAATCCGCAAACTACTTCTCTTTCACTTCAGCTATTAAGGAGGATTCCGCTGCATTTTGTACAATAACCCCTTTATCTGGAGATTCAATAAGGCAAACTCCCAAGCTGGCTAGTTGATGTAGATCTTTGATTATCTCTTGCTTTTCAATCAACTGGCCACTAGTGCTTTCTACTGCCTTGCGGCTCAATGCATCAGCTACCACATTTGCTTTGCCTGGATGATAAAGAATTTCAATATCATAGTCTTTTAAGAGCTCCAACCACCTTCGTTGCCTTAAATTGAGTTCCTTCTGCTTAAAAATATATTGCAAACTTTTGTGATCCGTATAGATATCAACATGAACTCCATACAAATAATGACGCCATATTTTTAAAGCAAAAACCACCGCTACTAATTCAAGATCATGTGTCGGATAATTTTTCTCATGTGGCCGCAACTGTCGTGAGGCATATGCTATGACATTACCGTGTTGCATCAATACACATCTGAGGCCAACCCCCAAAGCATCACAATACACTGCATAACCTTCGGTGCCTTCAGGAAGTACTAAAACTGGTGTCGAGGTTAATTTATCTTTCAACTTTTGGAAGCTTTTCTCACACGCATCATTCCACTGAAATTTAACTTCCTTATGGGTAAGCTTTGTTAACGATGCAGTAATGGAGGAAAAACCTTCCACAAATCTTCTGTAATAACCTGCCAGTCCAAGAAAACTACGAATCTCTGTGGGTGTCGTAGGTCTTGGCCAATTTTTCACTGCTTCAATCTTCTGTGTATCAACCTGTATCCCTTCATTTGACACAATGTGACCCAAGAATGCGACTGATTTTAACCAAAACTCATATTTGGAGAACTTTGCATACAACTTACGCTCATGGAGAATCTGTAACACCTGCCGTAAGTGATTAGGATGATCCTCTGGTGATCTTGAATAAATCGGGATGTCATCTATAAATACCGTCACGAACACGTCTAGAAATGGCTTAAACACCCTATTCATCAAATCCATGAACACAGCTGGTGCATTTGTTAGTCCAAATGACATAACTAAAAATTCATAATGGCCATACCGTGTTCGGAAAGATGTCTTGGGTACATCTTCTTCTCTAACTCTGACTTGATGGTAACCCGACCTCAAGTCAATCTTTGAAAAATACTTGGCACCCTGTAACTGATCAAACAAATCATCAATTCGAGGGAGGGGATATTTGTTCTTGATCGTTACCTTATTCAATTGCTGATAGTTGATGCACATTCTCAATGTGCCATCTTTCTTCCGTACAAATAATATCGGTGCACCCCACGGGGACATACTAGGCCTGATGAAGCCCTTGTCCAGCAAATCTTTCAACTGCTGCTTTAATTCACGCAATTCTGCTGGAGCCATTCTATATGGGGGAATAGAGATAGGCTGAGTGCCTGGAATCACATCAATGCCAAACTCTACTTCCTGTTCTGGGGGAAAGCCTGGAAGATCCTCTGGAAATACATCTAAAAATTCATTGACAACTGGAACCGACTGCGGAGTTAGTGGTTCCACATTATTATCTTTCACTCATACTAAGTGACATATGTACCCCTTAGCAATTATTTTCCTAGCTTTCAGATAAGAAATAAATCTTCCTCTTGGTGTCCCCACATTACCCTGCCATTCAAGAACATTTTCCTGCATAAAACAAAAATGCACCTTCTTGGCCCGACAATCTACCCTAGCATAACAAGAGGCCAACCAATCCATTCCCATTATCATATCAAAATCCACCATGTCTAGTTCAATGAGATCAGCCAATGTATCATGACTACATATAGTTACCACACTGTTACGATATACTCTTTTTGCAAAAATATATTCACCAACCGGTGTAGTCACTTCAATTGATTTAATTAATAATTCTGGTGCCTTCGCAAATTTCGCAGCAACCAATGGAGTAACATAGGAAAATGTAGAACTTGGGTCAATCAATGCATATACATTATATGAAAATATGGATAATGTACCTGTGACGACATCAGGGGAAGCCTCTGAATTCTGTAGGTCCACTAAAGCATAAGTGCGATTCTGGACCCCACTAGTACTGGCTGCTACTCTGGCACCCCTACCACGGCCAACAGACTGCACACCTCAGCCCAAAGAAGGAACCGGTGATGATGATGCAACAACCAATCCGGCCGGTCGTGCTATACCACCCATACTCCTCTAGGGACACTCTTTCATCATGTGTCCCGTCATACCACACCAGAAGCAAGCATTTGTCCCCAATCGGCATGTACCTGCATGAATACGTCCGTAGTGCTGACACTGCTGACGAGGAAAACCTGCTGCCTGTGATCCGTGAACTCCACTACTCTGCCCAGATGGACCACCTCTAGACCCTCAAAATTGAGAGTGAGCACCTGCTGTAGAATATGAGAATGATGGTCTAGGTGGTCTAGGAAACATACGAGGCCTAGATCCTCCTTGGGACATCGCAAATCATCCTATAGGTCTAGCCCTTTTGGACTGTCCTCTGTCAAATTCATGTACCCTTCTTCTCTGTCTTTGATCTTTCATTTTCTGGGCGAAGGCCTGAATTCTCGCTATATCCATATCCTTGTTCAATGCAGGAATGGTAAAATCCCTTACTAAATATGGCTCTAATCTGTCCATGTATCGATGGACTCTGTCCGTCATTGTAGCTACCACATTTGGGGCATATCGTGCCAAGGAATTAAATTGCAAACTGTATTCTCTGACACTCAGATTCCCTTGACGGAGATTTAAAAACTGATCCGCACGAGCCTCACAGATCTCATAGGGAAGGTAATGATCAAGGAAAGCCGCTTTAAATTCTTCCCAATTAGGTGGATTTGCACCAATAGTACGAGATTTCTTCCAATCCTCATACCACAATATCGCCTCTCCAGTCATGTGCATAACTTCCAAATCCCTCTGAATTTGGTCCACGAAGTCTTGTGGATCTGCTTTCGAATCTGACCCAGTGAATATAGGAGGGTCCAGTTTTAGGAAATCCTGTGTTCTGCGACTCGCCACTCTAGCCGCATCATCCTCATATGTCATTGGACCAACTCATCCTTAACTTTTTGCTGCCACTAACTGTGTCAACATATGTACTGTGTTTCTAAGATCCTGATCTATGGCATTCATTGGTGGTTCTGCGGGTACTTCTCTACCGACTGGCTCTTCCGGAGCTGGATAAGTAGAAGAAGACCGCGATGAAATTTCAGCATTTGCTCCACCTTGACTAGCTTGGTCAGGTGGTAATCTACTCAATCTTTCTTCAGCAGTCATATCTAACTGCTTCCCTTTACCTCTACCTCTTCTTGTGATCGGCATTTTTACTATATCAAAGAAAATCAATTCCAATGGTCAGATACAATTCAACTTACAACACTGGCTCTATTGCACGATCTAGAAGTGAAGAAAAGAAACAACATCCTAAATGTCCCATAGCCTCCTACTTATAAATGTGGTGCACAACACATCGATAAGTAAGACTCTACTCAGACACGGCTTTGTAGACACCCTTAGAACGACCTGCTCTGATACCACTTTTGTCACACCCTGAATCCCATCGGGACGTATTGGCACCCATAGCCGATAAGGCTCGAGAAAACCAAGCTTTTCTTATACTCATTCATATGCATGCCATAAGAAACACCATTATCACGTAAGATCTTAAAATGCTAACAACGGAATTCATGGAACATGTGAAACTTGGCCGTTGAGGCCACCAAGTCAAAATGACATGTACCTCTTACATTTATACACCCACATACGTCTACAAAAGCCTCTAACAGATACATTTACCAAAACCAACTGAAAGTCGGGACAAGTCCCCGCTTTATACAACATGTACAACACCAAAACAAATGAACAACTGTGACTCGGAGAAGCCCCGAACTGACTGGAGCTCACCAATGATCCGCAAACAACTGGCAACCTACTGTGGAGGCTTACTAGTACCTACGCCTGTAGCAAGTAAGGTAAGTCCCATAAGGGACGTCAGTACGAAGAATGTACTGGGTATGTAAGGCTCAAATGAAACTGTATGAAATGTAAATATGTCAAAGAACTCAATTACAAATGCATAACCAGTATGGATAAGTCATCATTCTGTGTTTTGGGAACCATGTATATTGCTTTCTTTACTTTCTTTGCTTCTTTGCTTCTATGATTATTCATCTTTGCCTATGACCTGTGATACCCAGGCCCCGATTGAACAGTGGGTGTTAACATAACATAACGTTATGTTGGGATTGCTTCGAGCTAGGCTTATACCTCTAGAGCTACCACCCATGAATCAATATATCTCGAGCTAGGTTATTACCTCTAGAGCTGCCACCCATACCAACATATCAGGTTCGGCTCGAGCTAGGTTATTACCTCTAGAGCTACCCCCAGTCAGGATCAGTCCGAGCTAGGATTATGCCTCTAGGACTGCCCCCTGATCCAACAATCTCGTGATCGGCTTGAGCTAGGCATTTTTGCCCCCAAAGCTACTACCCAACTCAATCATTAACCACATATTTGCATTACTTCATTCTTTACTTTTGAGATTGATACAATGATAGTCCTAAATTTATTTGAGACTTTGGATCAATAATCAACGAGTGAGAGACATGTGAATAAACATTATTGGAAACATAACACTATTGGAACCATTAGACAATAATCAATGAACAAGATACATGAGCATAATCACTATTGGAACTTTGGAACACAACCTTATTGGGCTTTTAGAACATTATCAAGGAATATGAGACATGTGATCCACAATTGATCAATGAGTAGGAAATACATGATAATAACCATTGGTAACCGGATATAGGATACCTTAACACATTTCGGGATAGGACAAGTGAACTGTCAAAGTGGATACTATTTGCTGCAGAAAAATACGGACAGAGTAACCTTACATACCTTGTATTCTCAATACGAATATACAATCTTAGATGTGAATACAATGTCCCGCTCCTTCCTTATGTTTCACTCTACAACAAAAATACATAACGGAATTTACATTAACCACCAACCACCTTACAAATGCATATGACGTCAATGAGTTACATGTTTGCCTTAAAAATGTCATTTCCTTCTCTACAATACCATTTACGACATTTCCATACCAACAATACCCTAATCATGCCATACATTGACCACAACATCATATACCAATAGCATTTCACCACAAAGTTTCTCCTTTACACTTTCTCATTCACACCATATCACAAAAAATCCATCAAAGTCACCTTAATACACCTCATATCACATATCGGCCAAAATCCCATAAATTACACTTATAGAAAAATAACAAGTTTAATAACATAATCAAACCATACATGTTCATATTTCATCCATACCATGCCCTTTCATCAAAACCACAAGCCATATTTCAAGCTTAAGTTCCATGGATAACACATCTTTTAGCCAAAAAGCAAAAATGCATTATGTACACTTTTTGACATACCCATCATGATATACATACTCTCCCATTCATATAATATATTAATCCATAAGAATAATCACTTACCCAACCTTGAGAAATGATGATCTTGCTCCAAAAGATGGCTTAGAGTTCTTAGGGTTTGAGAGAACATGGTTGAGAAATATCTAGAAAGCATGAGAGTTCCAAATGAATAAAAATCAGATTTTGGACCTTTATATATCCCTTGGGTTCATCCTTAGCCACTCTTGGCATTTAATGCTAAGTTTGGCTTAGTCAATGGAAGAATAGGTCATTTGACCCATTCTTGGCCCATGTTTTCTTTCTCATTTTGGGCTTTTATTGAGCCCAAATCACTTAACCCAATAAAATCAATAATTTCTCATGTTTAAATCATTTCATACGCGTTATAACAATATTACCACTCACGCAATTTACATTCGTAGCCTCAATCCCAAAAATAAGTGATTCTAGCCACGTATGGCTTATTGTGATCGAAAGGGTAAAACCGTCATTTGGATTCCAAATTCATCCACGATAATATTATCAAATGGAATTACAATTACTTCAATGATTACATGTATAGGCTCGTGGTTGTAGAAGAAATGTGGCAAAAATTGGCCCGGTACGTCCCCGGGCACCCTTGGGACTTAGAAAAATTTCCAACTTTTGAAAGCTGCGCACAAGCAGCTTGGCATGCCTTTGGGCACGCCAACTTGATGCCTGTGCCCAAAAAATTTGGGCAATAAGCGTCTTGGCATGTCCTCTGGCGTTCCTGGCCCTTATTTTTAAAAAAAAAATTCGTTTTCGACTTTTCTTTGCGGGTTCGGTTAGAGACTTCAAGTTCTATTCTTTAAATTACTTCTTACCTTTAATATCCTTTGTTTGGAGGTCTTACAAGCTTCTTTTTTTACAGCACAAATTTTCCACGAAGTCAAAAAACACTTCGTACGAAAGTCTAATCATATGTACGAGGGACAATATCAACTATCTCATCAATAACATTACAAAATACATACTTGTGGCTCTCGACACCTAAGTAAACATTGTTCAACGTCGTCAAGTAGGGTTAGTCAAGTAGGTTCGGGAAGGTACGGGGTGTTACATAGCCTCTATACCTCCACAAAGTATAGGTAAGATTTTCTGTCACACCCCGAATCCCAACGAGGCGTGATTGGCACCCGAAGCCGATAAGGCCCGAGAGAACCAATCTTTGCTTATGTTCGTTCATATGCATACCATAAGAAATATCATTACCACGTGAGAATTTACCATGCTAATAACAACATTCATGAAACATGTGCTAAATATATATACATATGTGAAACTTGGCCGACAGGGCCATCAAGTCAGCATGGACATACACCTCTTACATTTGTCTTCCCACAACTGTCTACAAAGCCTCTATAGATACATGACCATGTCTATACAATATTTACATAATACCAAAAACCTAGTGTTCACATGTGACTTGGGAAGCCCCGAAGGAACTGGAGCTCACCAGAGACCTGTATAAAATCCGCAGCCTACTGTGGAGGTCTACTAATGCCTGCACCTGCAGCATGTAAGGTAAGTCCCCAAAAGGGGTCAGTACGAAGAATGTACTGAGTATGTAAGGTCGTGTATCAATGCACAAGAATTTCAATGGAAATGATTATAAGAGAAAATTTCATTTATGGAACCATGTACCTTTCTTTCTTTGCTATCATCTCCAATGAGTCATACATAACAACAACAATAATGAATTCAACATAAAAGAATTAAAGCAATGTGAATAATTTCTCCTTCTGTAGGTGGGATACCATGTACATTACGTTCTTTCTCTCCTTTGCCTTTACTTACATTACTTTTACAATGCTCATAATCAATATGATTAATCATTCAACATACATCCACTCTTTGGGTGGGTTAACAAACATCTACTCCATGGGTAGGCCAACATATATCCACTCTATGGTGGGTTAACATACATCTACTCCATGGGTAGGCCAACATACATCCACTCTATGGTGGGCAATAACATACATCCACTCTTTGGTGGGCAATGACATACATCTACTCCATGGGTAGGCCAACATACATCCACTCTATGGTGGGCAATAACATACATCTACTCCATGGGTAGGGTTAACAGTACATAACGTTGCTTCTTTTTCTTTCATTATTCATTACTTCATTTCTTTTCTTTCGTACAATGAGTGATACCTTGATGATAGAAACATTCTTGAAACTTGAAACACAAATATACATTACGTCACATCTTTACAAGACTGACATCTCAACTCGTGATGGATAGGTACATTGATTGTTCATTACTTCTTTCATTACTTGTGAGGGATTGGTATTTTAGTAGTTACAATGTTATAGAACTTTGGAACATGATTGGAACATTAATCAATGAGTGAGAATGATCAATTGGAAACATAGCCTTCATGAAAACATAACACTGTTGGAACCATTGGACAATGATCAATGCATAAGAGACATATGTATAACTTCTATGGGAACTTTGGATCATGACACTAATTGAAACACACCAATATGCTTTTCCTCGCTCTTATACTTCATGAGATTAACACCTTAACTACGCACGCACTTATATGCACATCTCACTTCACTCCTTTACCTCATGAGATTGACAATTTCACTTATGAGGACTAATTATACTAACTTGCACATCACCTCTCTTATTACTCCTATGAGATTGATACTCTTACTTATGAACAATTGGCACAAGGATAATCATCATACTATAGGACTTTGGAATATTGCTAATGAATATGAGACATGTATATAACTCTATTGGAACTTAGACCATGACATGATGGGAACAAGGTTATTCAACTAAACAGGCTCTCTTGACCTCCTTACGCTCGTTGCGATAGTTCTCTTAAACTTTACAACATATGACAACTGAAGAACTTCCATCCATGAATAAGAACTAAGTGGGTCATGATTCGTCTAGGAGTAAAACACATATGAATAACATTACATCAACCTTAGTTGGAATAATATAGAACCCTCTTGGAATAGAACACTTTTGGAACCTTAGGACAATGAGTACTAAATAAGTCACATGAACATAACCACTATTAAGCTTTTGGAACCTTATCAATGCATATGAGACATGTGATTCACAAGTGAGCAATGTGGAAGAAATATGAGACCATTACCCTTGGTAACCGAAAAGAGGATAGCTTAGAACATTTGGAACTTTTGACATGTTAGCCAGTGAACACAATTTAACCAATGGTCCTGAGTCATATGATTCACCATTGACCAATGAATAAGGAACATATGAGTAACTCTAGCCAATTCTCGAATACGGAATACCTTAGGGTACTTCAGAATCAGATGAGTACCATGACAATGTGAACACCATATGTTGCAGAAGGAAATAAAAGAATAACCTTACATACCTTTGCTTCCAAGTACAAGTACACAAGCCGAAATATGAACACAAAAGTCCAGCTCTTTCTTTACGTCTCACTCTACATCATAAGTATATAGCGAAGCTTATATTAGCAATCAACTACCTTACAAGTGCACAAGATGACTGTGACTCACATAGTTACTTTAGAACGTTATTTCGCCTTATTATAATGTCATTTATCGCATCAACATGCCAACACTACCATAATATTCCACTCATTGACCAAGAGTTCATTCAACAATATCATTTCGCATCACACTTACCCTTTATGCCTTCCCATTATCATTCCGTCACATTTACGCTTCTCAATTTGACTCACCACAACATATGAACAACCATCAGCATTTAATACAGTCCAACATGCCTTCATATGACACTTTAAATTCATTAAAACGACATCATAAGTTGCTATTTACATCCATAAAAGGTATCGGGGCTTTCGGGGATCAACTGGGTACGAAAACATACGAAACTGAGATCTGGAAGTGACCTGCACTGCCACCTGCGCCCGCAGGAGTCAAGGTGCACGCGCAGATGGCCTTTGGAAGCAGCCAGAACCATCTGCATTGGCATTAGCGCCCGCAGATGCCTCCGTTTGCTGGGGCGGATGCCCATTTGGTCCGAAATGGCTTCTTTTTAGGTCTTTTAATGCCATGAATGGTACATGATCATAACCAAACATATTTGAACATATTTTTGATCATATAACATTCCAACAATCAGCCATGGTCTCACAACACACATACAACACCCAAAATGACACTCTACGGCCAATATGCCACCAATACCATAACCAATTTCACAATAATCATTCCAAATGTTAAACACCATGACACATCAAGGAAATACTATAATCACATCTCATATGTCAATATTTACTCCATCATGTTCACTTCCTTCAAGACCACAAGTGCATAATCAAGTTTACAAGACAATACCATCCTCCGATTTAGTAAACACAATTTGTTTTGCACATAGGAAGTTTCTCCCACTTCACCAACATAACCAACATAATATACACCATATCTCATGCATAAAATATATTAAACCATCATAATAAACACTTACCAAGTCTTACCACTTGATGATCTTGGCCAAAGGAGTGATGAGGGTTCTTGAGAGCAAAGGAGTTTTTGTTGGAAAATTCTAGAAAAGTTATGAGAGTTCAATGCCAATAAATCTGATTTTTCCCCCATTATATAGCCTCCTAATGGTGCCTATTAACCACCCACTTGGTCCAATCCTCTTATTTTAAATTGGTCAATGGAAGACTAAACAAGAATGGATCAAAATTCTCTTTTGGGTCATGTCTTCCTCATAAACTTGGGCTTCCTTTAAGGCCCAATTTGCACAAGATTTTTACATATCCAATATTTAATACATCAAGCCCACAATTTAATACATAATTAATCAAATCTCTCATGTTGCCATATTTTCCATAAACGTACATGTAGTCGTATAGGTTTGACAACATACGGGTATTTCACCTCTTATAAAGGTCTAATCTCATGCATTAGGCCCAGTAGCATTTATTTCATCAATAACCTTACAAAGTGAATACTTTTGCCTCTTGACACTTGAAAAACCATTGTTCAGCGTCGTCTCATAGGGTGTTAGTAGGTACGGGGTGTTACATTCTTCCCCCCTTAGGAACATTCGTCCTCGAATGTTAACATCGTTGTCTCATGTGTAACCAATGCACTTATATACATTTACTCGTATAGAGACTGACGTAATATTTCTCCATCCTCGCACTTTTGAACTTTCCCTTTCTTTTTGAAGCAACTATGAGCACCTTAGTCTCATTACTTTGTTTTCAGCTTCTCATTATTTTGTACATTGACGTATGACTTGTGTTAGCTTGTAACTACGATCGTACCATATTAACCTTCTTTCACTTGCTCCAAATCAATTGACGAGTTAAACTTACTTCTCTTTAACCTAACCCCTCATGAGATACTATTGTGATACTTAAATAATAGCTATGATTATAAACACAGTCAATAATGGAAAACTGTGCCCAACTTCACTTGTGTGTATCCAAACTTTCTATATGTATGCAAACAACATTGGTGTACCCTACAGGGACACACTATGCCTTACTAGCTGACATGTGTATACCGTGGACATCGCTTTTCTTATCTCGGGATAGGGATAGGAAATAATTTATCCATTCAAGAAAGCTTTTGTGGAAACCAAATATACCTCCGTAGCTTGGAGATCTATGTGACATAAAAAGAAGCCAACCACCCCATACCCATCTCAATATCACAATGTTCCACTTCCATCTCCATAAGGCCAACCCTCATATCATGATTACAATCATTGACTATACCATTCCGACATACTCTTTTAGTTCTAACGACTTACCAACTAGTGTGGATGTTTCCATTGGCTTAATCAATACTTCTGATGTTCTTCCCAACTTTACAACAAACAACGGGTATCACATAACAAGGTAAAACATGAATTAATCAATGCATATGTATATATTCTGTGACAAGACAAATATTTTACCTGTGCCCACATCAGGAGAAATTTCCAAATTATGTCGATCAACTAAAGCATAGGTGCGATTTTGAGTTCCACTGGAACTGGCTGCTCCTCTACCACCTCTACCATGACCAGCAGACTGTACCTCAGCCGCCGCTGCCACAATGGCTGATCCTGTAGGTCATGTCCTACGATCCGTGGACCTCTGTGGTAACTCTCTCATCATGTGTCCTGGTCTACCACACACAAAACAAACATTCGTATCAAACCGACATTCACCTGCATGGAATCTCCCACAGCGTTGGCACCGCTGATGAGATAATCTTATTGCCTGTGATCCACGAAGTCCACTACTCTGTCCGGATTGGCTGCCCCTAAATCCTCGGGATTGAGAGTGTGTGCCTGCTGTGGAATGGGAGAGTGATGGTCTAGAAGTCATCAAAATCCTTGATTCTCCTTGGGACGTCATAGACTGCTCCATAGTTCTGGCCCTTTTTGATGGCCCTTCCTCAGGTTCCTGTTTTCTTTGTCTTTGCCTTTGGTCCTCCATTTTCTGTGCGAAGGCTTGAATTCTAGCAATGTCCATATCTTTATTCAAAGCGGCAATAGTACAGTCTCGTACCAAATACGGCTCCAGTCTATCCACATATCTATGGATTCTATCTTCCATCGTGGCCACAACCTTTGGCGCATATCGAGCCAAGGAATTAAATTGCAAACTGTATTCTCTAACACTCATATTTCCTTGACGCAAATTTAAAAACTGATCCGCACGAGCCTCACGGATCTCATAGGGAAGATAGTGATCTAGAAATGCCGTTTTAAATTCTTCCCAACCAGTTGGAGTGCATCAATGCCTCTTGATCTTTTCCAGTCCTCATACCACAATATGGCCTCACCCTTCAATCTGTAAGCTGCCAGCTCAACTGTTTCTACACCTGTTATGTGCATCACTTCTAGGGCTCTTTGAACTTGGTCCACAAAATCCTGTGGATCCGCTTTCAGGTCTGACCCAGTGAATATAGGAGGGTCCAATTTGAGAAAATCATGTGTACGTCGACTAGCTGCTCTAGCCACGTCATCTTCATTTACCATTGGACTAGTTCATCCTTGTGCTTGTGCAGCCACTAACTGAGTCAACATGTGTACTGCATTTCGAAGATCCTGATCCGTAGTGTTCATTGGCGGCTCTGCAGGTTCTTCTCTACCTCTTGGCTCTTCTGGAGCTGGGAGGGTAGAAGAAGACCGCGATGTAATTTCAGCATCTGCTCCACCTCGACTAACTTGGTCAGGTGGTAATCTACTCATTCCTTCTTCAGCAGGCATATCTACCTGCTTCCCTTTACCTCTACCTCTTCTCGTGATCGGCATTTTGACTATACCAAAGAAAAAAATTTACCATGGTCAGATAGAATTCAACTTACAACATGGGCTTTATTGCACGATCTAGAAGTGAAGAAAAGAAACAACATCCTAAATGTCCCGTAGCCTCCTACTTATAAATGTGGTGCACAACACATTGATAAGTAAGACTCTACTCAGATACGGCTTTGTAGACACCCTGAGAACGACCTGCTCTGATACCACTTTGTCACACCCCGAATCCCAACGAGGCGTGATTGGCACCCCAAGCCGATAAGGCCCGAGAGAACCAATCTTTGCTTATGTTCGTTCATATGCATACCATAAGAAATATCATTACCACGTGAGAATTTACCATGCTAATAACAACATTCATGAAACATGTGCTAAATATATATACATATGTGAAACTTGGCCGACAGGGCCATCAAGTCAGCATGGACATACACCTCTTACATTTGTCTTCCCACAACTGTCTACAAAGCCTCTACAGATACATGACCATGTCTATACAATATTTACATAATACCAAAAACCTAGTGTTCACATGTGACTTGGGAAGCCCCGAAGCAACTGGAGCTCACCAGAGACCTGTATAAAATCCGCAGCCTACTGTGGAGGTCTACTAATGCCTGCACCTGCAGCATGTAAGGTAAGTCCCCAAAAGGGGTCAGTACGAAGAATGTACTGAGTATGTAAGGTCGTGTATCAATGCACAAGAATTTCAATGGAAATGATTATAAGAGAAAATTTCATTTATGGAACCATGTACCTTTCTTTCTTTGCTATCATCTCCAATGAGTCATACATAACAACAACAATAATGAATTCAACATAAAAAAATTAAAGCAATGTGAATAATTTCTCCTTCTGTAGGTGGGATACCATGTACATTACGTTCTTTCTCTCCTTTGCCTTTACTTACATTACTTTTACAATGCTCATAATCAATATGATTAATCATTCAACATACATCCACTCTTTGGGTGGGTTAACAAACATCTACTCCATGGGTAGGCCAACATACATCCACTCTATGGTGGGTTAACATACATCTACTCCATGGGTAGGCCAACATACATCCACTCTATGGTGGGCAATAACATACATCCACTCTTTGGTGGGCAATGACATACATCTACTCCATGGGTAGGCCAACATACATCCACTCTATGGTGGGCAATAACATACATCTACTCCATGGGTAGGGTTAACAGTACATAACGTTGCTTCTTTTTCTTTCATTATTCATTACTTCATTTCTTTTCTTTCGTACAATGAGTGATACCTTGATGATAGAAACATTCTTGAAACTTGAAACACAAATATACATTACGTCACATCTTTACAAGACTGACATCTCAACTCGTGATGGATAGGTACATTGATTGTTCATTACTTCTTTCATTACTTGTGAGGGATTGGTATTTTAGTAGTTACAATGTTATAGAACTTTGGAACATGATTGGAACATTAATCAATGAGTGAGAATGATCAATTGAAAACATAGCCTTCATGAAAACATAACACTGTTGGAACCATTGGACAATGATCAATGCATAAGAGACATATGTATAACTTCTATGGGAACTTTGGATCATGACACTAATTGAAACACACCAATATGCTTTACCTTGCTCTTATACTTCATGAGATTAACACCTTAACTACGCACGCACTTATATGCACATCTCACTTCACTCCTTTACCTCATGAGATTGACAATTTCACTTATGAGGACTAATTATACTAACTTGCACATCACCTCTCTTATTACTCCTATGAGATTGGTACTCTTACTTATGAACAATTGGCACAAGGATAATCATCATACTATAGGACTTTGGAATATTGCTAATGAATATGAGACATGTATATAACTCTATTGGAACTTAGACCATGACATGATGGGAACAAGGTTATTCAACTAAACAGGCTCTCTTGACCTCCTTACGCTCGTTGCGATAGTTCTCTTAAACTTTACAACATATGACAACTGAAGAACTTCCATCCATGAATAAGAACTAAGTGGGTCATGATTCGTCTAGGAGTAAAACACATATGAATAACATTACATCAACCTTAGTTGGAATAATATAGAACCCTCTTGGAATAGAACACTTTTGGAACCTTAGGACAATGAGTACTAAATAAGTCACATGAACATAACCACTATTGAGCTTTTGGAACCTTATCAATGCATATGAGACATGTGATTCACAAGTGAGCAATGTGGAAGAAATATGAGACCATTACCCTTGGTAACCGGAAAGAGGATAGCTTAGAACATTTGGAACTTTTGACATGTTAGCCAGTGAACACAATTTAACCAATGGTCCTGAGTCATATTATTCACCATTGACCAATGAATAAGGAACATATGAGTAACTCTAGCCAATTCTCGAATACGGAATACCTTAGGGTACTTCGGAATCAGATGAGTACCATGACAATGTGAACACCATATGTTGCAGAAGGAAATAGAAGAATAACCTTACATACCTTTGCTTCCAAGTACAAGTACACAAGCTGAAATATGAACACAAAAGTCCAGCTCTTTCTTTACGTCTCACTCTACATCATAAGTATATAGCGAAGCTTATATTAGCAATCAACTACCTTACAAGTGCACAAGATGACTGTGACTCACATAGTTACTTTAGAACGTTATTTCGCCTTATTATAATGTCATTTATCGCATCAACATGCCAACACTACCATAATATTCCACTCATTGACCAAGAGTTCATTCAACAATATCATTTCGCATCACACTTACCCTTTATGCCTTCCCATTATCATTCCGTCACATTTACGCTTCTCAATTTGACTCACCACAACATATGAACAACCATCAGCATTTAATACAGTCCAACATGCCTTCATATGGCACTTTAAAGTCATTAAAACGACATCACAAGTTGCTATTTACATCCATAAAAGGTATCGGGGCTTTCGGGGATCAGCTGGGTACGAAAACATACGAAACTGAGATCTGGAAGTGACCTGCGCTGCCACCTGCGCCCGCAGGTGTCAAGGTGCACGCGCAGGTGGCCTTTGGCAGCAGCCAGAGCCATCTGCGTTGGCATTAGCACCCGCAGATGCCTCCGTTTGCTGGGGCGGATGCCCATTTGGTCCGAAATGGCTTCTTTTTAGGTCTTTTAATGCCATGAATGGTCCATGATCATAACCAAACATATTTGAACATATTTTTGATCATATAACATTCCAACAATCAGCCATGGTCTCACAACACACATACAACACCCAAAATGACACTCTACGGCCAATATGCCACCAATACCATAACCAATTTCACAATAATCATTCCAAATGTTAAACACCATGACACATCAAGGAAATACTATAATCACATCTCATATGTCAATATTTACTCCATCATGTTCACTTCCTTCAAGACCACAAGTGCATAATCAAGTTTACAAGACAATACCATCCTCCGATTTAGTAAACACAATTTGTTTTGCACATAGGGAGTTTCTCCCACTTCACCAACATAACCAACATAATATACACCATATCTCATGCATAAAATATATTAAACCATCATAATAAACACTTACCAAGTCTTACCACTTGATGATCTTGGCCAAAGGAGTGATGAGGGTTCTTGAGAGCAAAGGAGTTTTTGTTGGAAAATTCTAGAAAAGTTATGAGAGTTCAATGCCAATAAATCTGATTTTTCCCCCATTATATAGCCTCCTAATGGTGCCTATTAACCACCCACTTGGTCCAATCCTCTTATTTTAAATTGGTCAATGGAAGACTAAACAAGAATGGATCAAAATTCTCTTTTGGGTCATGTCTTCCTCATAAACTTGGGCTTCCTTTAAGGCCCAATTTGCACAAGATTTTTACATATCCAATATTTAATACATCAAGCCCACAATTTAATACATAATTAATCAAATCTCTCATGTTGCCATATTTTCCATAAACGTACATGTAGTCGTATAGGTTTGACAACATACGGGTATTTCACCTCCTATAAAGGTCTAATCTCATGCATTAGGCCCAGTAGCATTTATTTCATCAATAACCTTACAAAGTGAATACTTTTGCCTCTTGACACTTGAAAAACCATTGTTCAGCGTCGTCTCATAGGGTGTTAGTAGGTACGGGGTGTTACATTTTCATACACTCTACCCTTCCAGACCTCACTTGTGAGATTTTATTGGATATATATTGTAGTTGCATATATTATAGATTAGGAAAAAATTCAGAATTTAATTATGTTATAAGGATGATTATGTTAACTTGTGGAGTACTAAATTTTCTTCAATTATGTATCAGTATAGAGATTTATTGGATAAATCTACATGTAAATAGTGTTTCAATTCAAAACTATACTTTGAAGACATCACATATGAAATCTTTGGAGCTACAATCATGCTACCATATTTCAAGAAGTAGTGAAATATGGGGTCATTAATTTAATCACTACTACTTTTGCTTACAAAGTTGGAACCACTCCAAATTTCTTTATGAATCTCTGGTTGGTATATAACTTTTGATTTGAATTTTCTATCTTTAGGATTTTAATATAATTGAACTTTTGAATCTAATAGCATAAATTATTCATTTACTACTCGCAATAGAAACTTCACAGATATAGATAGAATGATCCTCACTTCAAAGGTAGAGAGATACATGTCCATCTTTATGCAGTAAATGATAGTAATAATTATCTGAAAGAATTACAGCTTACAAATATAACACCATTCTCAATAATTGTGTTCTTCACTCTGGCTGTCTAGAAGGACAACATGTATAGGTTGGTAGAGAACTTGAAATGGCAAACTATGAGAAGGCATAAATATCTAGAGAGACCTCAAGTTTCAGGAGTTAAAAGATAACAAAGTAGAGGTTTATTATGATTGGTTTAGGAGTATGATGGAAACAAGAAAGCAGTAATGTCAATAATTGATTGTCTTAAGTCTTCTGTTAAAACATCCATTCATCCATTTAGCTAGGCGGTAAATCAGTTCAGTCATTAAACTTATCCAGTGAGTTCTACCAAAGTAAAAAAATCATGCTTCGGTCATAACTTTAAAAGAGATATATCACTAATACCGTAAAGTTTTGAATGTAGTTACAACAATATGCTATTGAAGATTTGATATATATCAGTCATGATTTACCAAAGAAATCAACCTATGATTGACTGAAAAAAGGATCCAGTAGAGGGAAACTAAATATCCGACTGCTAAGAATAAAGGAATGAAATTTCTATATAAGGCAACCAAGACTAACTATGCATGGGAAGAAAATGCTATCACCTTAGACAAAGAATTGGCAGAATGAAAGAATGATATTCCTACATAAGGCAACCAAGACTAGCTATGCAAGGAAAGAAAATGTTGTCATCTTATATCAAAGAATGAACTTCTTGATCTAAGAAAATTTTTCAAACGAACTCCTTGGAATTATTGTGAGCTTTTTTGGATACATCCAAAATTGTCTAAGCATTATTAAAAGTTTTTTCGGTTCAGAATACCAAAGAGACTTTTATATTGGACTTCTTTTTTCCTTTCTATGCTGCAAATCAATTGAAAATAGAAAAGGGAAATACTTATAGCATATTGTAACCAGGGGCTCATGATAATTGCTAATTGCTAAAAATTTTGAAGATCCATGACTTTAAGTTAGTTTTGTAATTGTAATCTTGATACATATTATGTTGGTTTCTCCATGCTTTTATTGCTAAGAGAACTTTTGAAAATGTTTTCGATAAAATACACATAGAAACACTTTTATTCAATATTATGTACTTCATTCTTTTAGTATGCAATCTTTTATATTGACGTCATACATACGTTCAATGCACTTACCCTTAAAAAATGTTGTTTAAACTTTTTGCCTTCATTAAAAGTCTCCGTTTTAGACAAAATCATCTTTTCACTTATTTCCTCCAATTATTATTTTATTATATTTATAATATTTAAAATTAAGTAATCCTAAAATATATGGTAAAAGGAAAATCTATTTTAAAAATTAAGGAGTCCTAAAATATATGGTAAGAGGAAAATATGTTAAAAATTAAGGAGTCCTGAAATATATAGTAAAAGAAAAATATATGGTAAATTATGAATTAAAAAGTCCTAAAATAAACTATAAGAGAAAAATATATTTTATAAATTAAAAAGTCCTAAAATTATGGTAAATGTCTAATATTTATACTATAAAACGTTGACGGAGAAAAATACCTATGCCCAAATCCTGTAAAATAGGGTTAAAACACTTCTTATAAAATAGGGTTAAAAAAGTAATCAAGGAAAGAAAAAAAAACTACGCCTAAATCCTACAAAATAGGATTAAAAACACTTCCTATAAAATAGGGTTAAAAAACTAATCAAGAAAATAAATAATATCCTACTTGAAATAGAAAAGCAAGTGTGTGTGACTATATATATATATATATGCTTAGAGTAAGTCATAGGGTGGGTTGTTTTTTTTTTCATTGTTTTATTTCTTGATAGTGTAAAAAAAAAAAACAAATTTGTGTATTCTTCTTCATTTTTTCTGTTTTGTATGATAATATATGACGTGTTGTAAGGACCTGATTTGTGAAATCTTACTTTTTATGTGTTTTAACCATTTTTTCCTTCTCTGAAGTTGCTACATGTTGATTTTGGGGTGTGGGAATGGTTGACACGGTTTTTGATGCGATTGAGAATGATTTGGGTGAGTTTGTAGTTTTTATAGGCTTTAAAAGCCATATGGTTGACTTCGGTCAATATTTATTGTTCGGAGTGCCGGATGGTGATTTGGACAGTTCTATTAGGTCTGAAATATCGAATTTAGGTTAGTAGCGAGGTTGGTTTGGATTCAGAACAACTATTTTGCATTTCGACCCTTTGTTTGAAAAATTGCCTAAAAGAGGTCCCGGGAGTTAATTTATCGAAAACAATCTTTTTTCAAAAATCTAACATCGCCATTGTGTCCGGAACATCGAAAATAGCCTAGTAGCATATATGGTTTGTTTCTGTGGAGTCCCGAGGGTCCGTCCGGAGTCATCGTAACATGCAAATTTAGCTGTTGCACAGCTGATATCTGGTGCATGGAGCCTTCTTCTCGAACTCGAGCCCCTGGCTGTGAATGTGGAGAAGGAAATTATTTTCCCTTTATCGTGATCGCGAAGTAGGGGCCGTGAATGCAAAGGGCAACCGAGTCTAGGTTGGGTATCTTCCCTTCTTTGCAAACGCGACGAGGCTGTCATGAATGCGAAGGCCTGATTTATCAGCCTTCGCGAATGCAAAGCCTTTGCCGTGAATGCGAAGCCCAAACGTTTGGCCGGTTAAAGATGACCCTCGTGAACGCGAAGGGTTGACCGCGTTCACGAGGTACTGTTCACAGAACAATATAAATACCTTATTTTCACAAATTTCTTCCATTTTTAAACCTTCAATCATCGGGAAAGGCCATTTTTTAGGGTTTCTTCATTGTGTTTCATGTGGGTAACCTCTAAACTCATATCCCCATTATTTCCCATGGATTACATCTTTGAAAACACCTTTTAATCATGATTTTGAAATGAGATTTTGAGGTCTTTATCGGTAAAGCTTAAAAATGGTTTTTCTACGATTTAGACCTCATTTTTCACTTGTTTTCACATGGGTTTTCAATTATAGACTCCTTTAACCTTGGAAAATATATTTCTAAAATAAAATTTTAGTTTTATCCTTCTTATTTTAGAACTCATTTTTCGAGTTCATTTTGGATCCATCATATGGTTAATATGGGTATTGTTCACGCGTAGATGCTATATTTTTATATTTTAGTTGATTCGGAGACCGTTCGAAAGGGGAAAGCACCGTTTTGAAGGACTTTAGGCTCGAGTTTCATCGTTTCGAGGTAGGTTATGGTTTAACTTCCTTCAGATTGAGCCGGGTAGTTAATAAATAAGTAAAGCATGCTATGGGTTAGGGAGAATAACTATGGGAATGGTATTTTGAGATTATTATTACTGTTGTGTGCCCGTGTGGGGGCTTTTATTCTTATTGTCGTTGACTTATGAATATCTGATATTACATGTTGCCTGTGCGGGGGCCTTATTTGATAACATTAGCCTTATTTGTGCATTTAAATGCCTTTATTCTAGATATGATGCCCGTGCGGGGGCTTGAATTGATATTATAGGCCTTATTGAGCATTGGTTTCTTTTATCATGATAGAAATGCCCGAGTTAGGGGTTGAAATGATATTAATGATGTCTTACATGCATATTTATTTCGATGGTGCCTAATTAGAGTTGATATCATGAATTGTGGATATATTGAGTTGATTTCTGGGCTTACATATATATATGTATTGAATGGATTTGATATCTTCATACTGATTTGATTGTGAGTGTTGACACCCAATTTTGACCTCCCAATATTCCTAACGGGCTGCTATTTTACCTAAAAATATTATTTTTGAATTTTTAATTATTATTTTGGTATCAAATAAATTCTGACATTTCGTATTCATGATTTTAAGGTATGCAATTTATTTTTAGCAATTCATTTTATATTCTTATATAATATATAATTTTACTAATTTAAATATAATATTTTACATATTTTTATAAATATTTATTAAATTATTTATTGCAAATGAGCATACTCATAATTTGCAAACACGTGGTCTATTACTATTATTACTATAGCATTTTTAAAATTCGTATATTCATAATTTACAGGTATATAATTTATTCCAAATTATTATCGCCAATTTTAAATAATATATTACGTGTCATTGATTTTATATACATAATTTATAGTTAATTTAAGCGCAACGATCTTCATGATGATTATTAATTTTGTTATTGTTATTGATTTTATTACTATATTTATTAAATAGCAGCCCAATTCAATTCAATCTCCCTAATTTATTTAAATTCTAGCCATTTTGAGCCCAATTTTGTGTCAATTTTAGCCTAAATTGATTTTAATCTAGCCCAATTTTAAACCCTAAATCAATTCCAATTGACCCAATTTCAGGATCCGATTTAATGACCCAGATCCGACCTATCCTTTAAATTTTAATCCCAGCCGTTGATATCTTGTGATCAACGGCTGAGATTAAGTTTTCCTTTTCTTTCCTTTTAAAACTAGTAATCCCCCCCCAAAAGACCTAACCATAAACCTATTTTTTCTCCAACAGCTGCCACTCTTTATCCTCTATCCCCGATATCTCTCTTATCCCCTTCGCACCTCAGGCAAACATCTGCCGGCAAGTCACCACGAGCTCCGGCCAGCCATGGTCGGTGAAAACCAATAGACGCCACTCCTTCTGTCTCCCACATCAGCCGCAACTCCCCCTCTCTCTCTCTTTCTCACTATCAAAAACAACCACTGACGAACCCCACGGCTCTCACCATCTCTGGTGAGAGCACCACCACAACCATCGCACCATCTCTACCGGTGGATCGCAACTCGGCGACCACCAACCAACCGTCGCCACCAGCCTACGGGAATTCCCTCAGGCGCCTCGCCTTCCTAGCCACGCAGCAGCCTAGCAGCAGGCGACTGTACCACCGCGATGCCGCTTCCAAGCTCCGGTTAAGTTACACCGGAAATATCAAAGTTGGTTGTGATGGATTCTTTAAGAATCCATCCCCCAGGTTGGATTTGTCATCTGAATTTCATATTTAAATTTTAATCCTCTTCTATCCCTCTTTTCTTTTCTTTTCACAGTTTCTTAGATATGAAATTAATGAAGATTGATTGATATTTTTGGTCTGATTCGTAGAGATATGTGTTTGTTAATTTGCTTAGATTATCATATGTTCAAAGCCCCCAATTTTATGAACACTCGTTCAAACCCTAATTTCCAAATTAGATATTAATTTTGTTCGGCTTTTGAAATCATTGTTTCTGCTGGTGTTTTGCAACCCTGGGCAGCTCCTAGTATGATGAATATGATTTTTGAAACGTGTACTATGTGACCGTTGTGACAGAAGGGTATTTTTAATATATCAAGCTTGATTGACCCAGTATATATGTCAAGCTTGATTGACCCAGTATAATATGTCAAACATGTTATGTGTCTGATACGTTGGATAGCATTTTTGATTCCAATTAATTTACCCAGTATATTTACACCCTCCTAATTGAATTGCCTTCCTTATTTAAATCCGGACGACTTGGTACGTGGCTAATATTGGTAATGTTTTGATGTTTGGTATCCTTACTTTATGTATTTGCTCTCTTTTATTTCAATATATATATATATATTTTTACTTACATATTTATGGAAAAGATTTTCATTAATGGAATCAGATGAATATTTCTTTTCTTTGAATTGATTTTGATGAATATTTCTTATCATTTGATGTCCCTAATTTATTCTTCTGAAGATTTCCCTTCTTATTTTAACGTTTGATTCACGGTGACCTTATGCTATATAAAGGACCCTTCTCTTCTCTTTATGGGCAGGCTTTCAAGCACTACTGTTGTTTACACTTAAAATATTTTTTGGTCTTTGGTTGGTCATATACAAAATACTTGGTTTTCATCTTGCTGGTATTCCGAAAAGACTGATCTTTACTTGTTGTTTCGCTATTCTCATCTCGAGTACCGTTAAAGTTTGGTTGTTCTTATCTATTTACTGCTATTAACCGGTTAGTTTTCTCCACGATGCATTCGGTGATTCTTTTAATCTTGTCTTGGTGTGCCTTTTCTTTTAACTCTTTAAGTGATGACATGCCATAAATTTGATATGTCTGTCCAAAGCACCCATGTTTGTTTGATTTTGGGTAATCCATTAGTAATTGGTAGGCTGCTAGAATACATGTTCATAGTGTCAATTTCTGTCTGCTTGTTGTTGCGTATTTGTTGTGTCTGAACAGGTACCATATTAAACAGTGACCGAGTTATGGTGAAGAGTTGCCTTGGACGGGAAGGGATAGTAAAAGCTTTCCAATTAGCTTTTATTTATTTACTTATTTTTGCTTTCGATCATTCAATTTTTGTAATAATTTGTATAAACTCTCTCTATATAAATAAAATTACAGGGACTGCTGGGGGAGGGAATTATGTGATTATTTTTATCACCTAGGCAACATTTTCTAAGTTAATAAAATAAATTTCATAATTGTTTTAACACCTAGAAATCATGTTTTAGAATTGTTCAACTTTCAATATATTTAATTAATTTCCGGCCTATCTTTTTAATCTAAAGCATGTTTAATTAATTTTTGGCGTGTTTAATTAGTTTCTGTCATATTATAACTAATTTTTAGTATTTTATTTATTTTCAGCACGTTTTATTAATTTCAACATATTAAAATTGAATTTTTAGCACTTTTTAATTAATTTTCTGCAAAGGTAATTTAATTTCCAGCATTTTTTTTATTAATTTCAGCATGATGAAAAATTAATTGTAGCACATTAGTGTACTTTCCATTTTGGTTAATTTTAGCATGCTAAAACTAATTTTCAGCACTTTAATTTACTTCACAGCAATCCTAATTAAATTTCAGCATTTTTAATTAATTTCCTGCAAGTTAAATTAATTTTCAGCACTTAAGTTTATCTTCAAACACATTTAAATTGATTTTCGGCACTTAAATCTATTTTCCAACACTCTTGAATTAATTTTCAGCACATATAAGCTATTTTTAGCATTTAAATTGATTTGTAGCACTTAGGTTTAAATTCCAACATCTTAACTTAAATTCAAGCATTTTCATTAATTTTCAGCATATTAAAAATTATTTTCCAGCAATTGTCAATCAATTTTCGGCATATTTGATTAATCTTCAACATCTTATATTAATTTTTTCAGCATATTAAAGCTATTTTTAGTATATTAATTTAATTTTCAGTATACTTAATTAAGTTTCAGAATTTTTTAATTCTCCTGCATATTTAGTTAATTTTCTGCATGTTTAAAGAAATTCTCTGCATGCTAAATTAATTTCCAGCATTCCTAATTTAACATCTTGCGTTTTATTCAATTTTCAACCCATTTGAATAACGTCTCGCCTAGAAATCATGCCTATAGGTCTTAATCACGTAAAAATGAATAATTGTTTAGCATGTTTATAACCTAATCGACTTTAATTAAATAAGAGGCATATTTGAAACCGTTACGTGCTAAATGCTAGTCTTGTTTGTTTTGATTGATGTAAATCTCGAGTCTAATTAGGTAGCCTAAGATTTTCTTTATGTCTAGACCCTTATCCAGAATAGATCATCCAATGCCTCTTGGACATTAAATTGGGACGGGTAGGCATTTTAGGGAACGTTAGTTTTATCGTTTTCTTTAGAATGTCTTTAGGCTTAATAACTAAACTAGGCGGGTAGATAATTGGGCATGATGGAAGTTGACCTGAGCAGAATACGATAGTGCGATATGCGACATTGTCATCCGTTAATAAGTCAGGCGCTGATCCGAATAAGATAAAATGAACTCCTTTTCCATGTTCTTCTAAATCGACTTTTCTTGAGTTTATTTTTGAATGTTTTAATTATCTGGGGTAGTTAGGTTTATTACTTAAGTAAATATTTTTACTATATAATTTGTCCATTCTATCTCCTTGCTTATCTGATCCATATTTTGTTTACATGGCTTTGTCACTTAGTTATTAATTATAATAAAATAGAAGTTTCATGTTTAAACACTTAGTTAGTATTAAGTTAACAAAAATAAATTGACCTTTTGCTTATCACATAGAATTCCCCCACGTAATATATGAGTTCGGTCGGGACCCATATTTGTGGGCCTCGAAAGGTGCCTAACACCTTCCTTTCGAGGTAACTTGAACCCTTATCCAAATTTCTAGTTGACGTAAACTAATTAAATAACTGCAATTAATTTAGAATGGTGCCCTAACACACCTTAATTCGTTAGGTGGTGACTCTTCTCTTTTTCCATCCCAAAAAGAGTTGTCACGTCGAATCCCGCTTTTCGCTAGAAAAATGGGGCGCGACAGCATGACGACTCTGCTGAGGATACTTAGGTTCTAACCATTACAAATTTATGTGTTATGTGGCATTTTACGCTTTTTAATTTTATTTTTTTTAAGTTGTTGTTTTGACATTTTCTAATTATGCATGTTAATCCTTGTCCTTTTTTCCTTTATCTATTTTCTTAAACTATTATTTTGGTACTTTTAATTTATTGTTAGAAATCATGTTAATCTTCTCCCATTTTTCTTGTCTTGAGTGTCTTTTCATGTCCCTCCACTTTCTATTTTTCTTTTAGTTGCTTACAAGTTATCTCCTATTTTCGTTACACTCCTTTAATTATGTATTTGTTAATTTTTATTTACTTTTATTGTTTTCTTGTATTGTTCAAACATGTTACTGCTTTCCATTATGTGCTATGTGTTACTGCTTTATATAATTGACATTTCGTTCATATTTTCCCCCGCTTGGTAATGTCACACTTTCACACACTTTCACTATACTAAGATGTTGTGCCTTCAGACTTCTCCAAATTCTCCTCAAAAACCTATTATAGAGAGTCGATTAAGACACGGTTGAGCGGATAGTTTTACTACCTTAAGACCACGTGCCTTCTCGCATAAGGTTACCCTCAGTCTGTGTCTACCAACTCTTAGAAAATTAAGATAGTGCCATATCTACCCCTTTGCATTTAAGACATGCACGCATTAGCCACACGTGATTTGACCCTCGATGTCAATCCACCAAGTATAACCACCCAATTTTCAAAAGGGTCCCCACCACCCCTCGACTTAAAAAATACATATTATGTGTTAAGTGGTTATGATAATTTAATCCAAACCAAATTGTAATGAATGGAGTTTAGAAATTTCCTTTGTTGCTTTATTTTCAGATTTGCAATGGAAGATGCACCTATTTTTGACAACATCCAAATGGTCGTCGGTGTGCCCCACAATTTAATGAGGTGGTGTAATAACATCAAACGTGAGCATGGTATGGAGATACATCAGTCTTTGGGTTTTCTAACATCTTTGATAAATGTTGCTCCCGATCGGTATATGATCAAAGCTTTGCTAAAATTCTAAGATCCAGACCGAGTAGTCTTTAAATTCAAGGACTTCGAAATGACACCCACCATCGAGAAAATTGGCGGGTTTATCAGTTTGCATTATCAAGACCAAAAAATGATCTTACCTCACAAACAATCTGGAAATAAATTCTTGCATTATCTTGGGCTGAAAAACAATCTCAAATTGGCTTGTCTAGATTTTGGGTGGATCTCTCTAGACTTTCTATATGAACGTTTCGGTCACAAAGACGGTCATACTATATTTCAGAGAGAGTTCTCTTGCTCGACCAAGAAATAGAAAAAGAAAAGGTTGAGTGCTTTTGTTAAAGCACTGCTAGGTGCCTTGGTTTTTCCCAGAAAACATGGGAAGATTGATACGTGTCTTAGTTCTGTGGTTTGGGGCATAGTTCGAGGAGTTGGCAACATTGAGGTCACCTTGGTTCCTATGATCGTAGCGAAAATATTGAGAGCTTTATCTAAGTGGGCCAGAGGTTACAGGTTTTTCGAGGGCTGCAATGTTTTGCTTCAATTATAGGCCGTGGAACATTTTTACAGTCGACCTAATATGGTAGATATTCTTAACGGAATGGGCAATAGGATTGACACACATGCAAAAAGGACGGAGTGATTCATTTCTCCCGTGGGTGCAGAGGATTGGTACTGGTATATGAAGGAGTTTTTAGGTTATCAAATTCAATGGAAATACTCGTGGTTATTCACACCAACTGCTATCATACGAGGCCGTGAGCTCTATTACATTGAGCTCATTAACCTGAAGAGCATTCAACCTTATGCCCCAATAAGAGTGCATCATTAATTTGGGAGGAATCAAGTCGTATCTCTGCGAGAACATATGGGCAAGTCGAAAGTTGAGTTTGGGCCTATCCAAGAAAGCCCTAAGGTCAAGGAAGTGTTACGACGATGGGATGAGTTATTAACTGTTAGCGTATATGGTGAACAGGCTTATTGCACTCCAGAATACTATGTATGGCTTGTGGAAGATGCCGAGGATGTAGAGCTCAGTAAGCAAAAACAGGCTCATGGGTTTGAGGACGTGGAGGAATCCATCTGGGCTCAAAACTTGTTGAATCAACACTATGTCACTTCTCTAGAGATGCTGTTACAAATCATTCCAGGCTCTCTAGATAATCACCACCATTGAGGAGTTTGATTGATAGGATGTTCCCCTTGTGTTACCCATTTCCCCTAGTTTCGTTTATGTTTTTATCATCGCAAAAGATTGTAGTAGTTTTTAATTTTATGGATTTAATAAAATAGTTGGGTTTTATTATTTTTCTAACTCTAAACTCCCATTTGCGTCTAATGCGGCTTGGATTAGTCACCATGAACCACAAAATTTGTCATCTTAGGCCTACCTCTGGCTCAACGAGGCTCCTTGCATTTTAGGGCGATTATTGGTTGCAAATCAATGTATTTATTCTAACATTATGTCTCACTTTGCTAACTTTGGTTGTCTTTGATTTTGTTTTTGTCTTTTCCTTTTCCCAAAGGTTGATTTATGCACTCTGGCCTATCACACACGGTCAAAAGGGGATCCTCTTTCTCTTCCTCCTCCTACAAGTTTGAAAGACAAAGAGAAAATGGGAGATAACAACAGCGCTACAGATAAAAGCACAGAAGGAGAAAGTGTCATGGGAAAAAATAAAATTATCCTAAGAATGGGAAAACAAATTCTCGAAGTGCAAGGAGAATTAGCGCAAGTGCGCGACTTGGCCAATCTTTCTGTTACCCTTAATACCCCTCTCGAACCACAAGTCGATGGTCATACTGGTGCAAAATCTCAAACCTTTACCCCAAGCCATCAATTGCCCTCAGCTCAAAACATCCAACACCTTCCTCCTCCTCAAAACATCCAAAATCTTCCTCCTCCTCAAAACATCCAAAACCTTCCTCCTCCTCAAAACATCAAAAATCTTCCTCCACCTCAAAACATCCAAAACCTTCCTCTTCCTCAAAATACCCATAATACTCCAAATCCCATATATCCCACTCCACATGTCCAAAATGCTAAATATACCACTTACCTACATACGCCCTTCACTAACGTATCCTATAACCAAGTATCTGGTAGCCACTATTTGAATCCTATCTATGGCGAAACGACCCCATTCACCTATCCTCAGTATGCACCCGATCCTTCAGAGAAAGACCCCATGATACAATCTGTAGTTGAGAGGCTGAAGCAACTTGAGGGAAGAAAGGGGTTAAGGGGGCTCAGTTATGAGGATTTATGTGTACACCCTGATATGGAGTTATCGGAGGGGTACAAACCTCCAAAGTTTGAATTGTATAACGGGACTGGGGATCCCAAGGCGTATTTGCTCATATATTGTGATAAGTTAGCTGGAGTCTGGAAAAATGAGAAGATAAGAATGAAAATGTTCATGAGAAGTCTCACTGGGTAAGCCTTAACATGGTATATTGAGCAGGATGGGAAGAAGTGGAAAGGATGGATCGATATGGCATCAGATTTTATGGAACGGTTCGAGTTCAACATTGACAACTCCCCCAACTGGTTCTATATGTAGACTTTGAAGAAAAATCCAAATGAGTCATTCACTATGCTATAAGATAGAGGTCTGAGGCTGCAAGAGCTCGACCCCCCCGATTGAAGAATCTCAAATGAAGGAATACTTTTTTCGCGCACATGAGCCATAATATCTTGAGAAAATGATAACCGTCGTAGATAAAAGTTTTGCTGAAATCATCAAGGTAGGAGAAATGCTTGAGGAGGGTCTCAAGAATGGAAGCATTATCAATTTGGAAGCTTTACAAGCTGCTAACAAGGCTTTATAGTCTGGAGGAATTGCTGAGAACAAAAAGAAAAGAGAGGTAGGTACAGTGATGGTAGCCCAGGCTTTAAAAAGTGTGCCTAACTACCAAACTCCTATTACAACTCCACCTCCCTATCCACAATCTCTAATGTTATACCCGATATCTTCTTACCAAATACAAACCCCAATGCCATATCAGACCCCGCTATACCAAGTACATACCCCATATCCGCTACATCTATAATTCCAAAGACCTGCTTACCCTGTGTATAATACCCAACCCGCTCATGTCCAAACACCCCAGCCTTCTCCCCAATAAAATCAAAGACCTAGATCCAATTTCCAAAAAAAAAATACACTCCCTTAGCCGAACCTATAGCCTAACCGTACGAGAGACTTAAGGAAGCAGGCTACGTCACGCCCATTGCTGCCGGACATGAGAATACTCAAGCCAAGCATTTTGATCCTACCAAGGTTTTCTCATACCATTCTGGGATGAGGGGTCACACTATAGAAACATGTTATACTCTGAAGGATAAAATCCAGATGTTGATCGACACTAAGGCTATTCAGTTGAAAGATCCGACGCCGAATGTTACCAATAATCCACTATTGGATCATCAAGTAAACATGCTCGATGTCGATGAATTGGTAGACCTTGAAAACTCTATCTGGTTCATCGAGAAGGTGAATGGTACACCCATTAGTACACCAAAACGGGCACCATTTAAGGTTGAGGTAACAATACCTAAGACTCCTTTCACAATCAGCAGAGCTTTCCTAACTACTTATACTACTCATGCAGTCCCTTGGAACTATGAGTAGAACACTTACAAGAGTAAGGGTGGCTGAAGTAGACGTAGCTCAGGGTGTCACTAGATCTAGGAAAATCTATACACCATAAAATCTGATCCAGGGAAGTGCTAGTAAAAGTAAAAAACCCGTGATAGAAATGGAGGAGAATGGTATTTGGAAGAAGATACAAGCTAAAGAGTACTCTATGGTAGATCAGTTGAACAAGACCCAGCTCAGATATCCATCCTGACACTGTTGCAGACTTCTGAACATCATAAAAATGCTTTGATGAAGGTGTTAAGTGAAGCCTACGTACCATCTACTATAACAGGGGGAGAGATGGCCCGCATGGTTAGGCAGGTATTCGAGGCATACAATATATCCTTTCATAAGGATGAGTTGCCACAGAAGGAAGGTCGCACAACAAAGCCTTGCATGTTACAATGCAATATGGAGAAAGAGTTATATCTCAAGTGCTGATTGATCCAGGTTTGGAATTAAATATATGTAACTTGGGTACACTGACAAGGTTGGAGGTCGATTTGGCTAAAATGTAAAGTTAGAAGATGAAAGTGAAAGCATTTGATGACTCCCAGCGAGATACCATTGGAGAGATCACATTGGAACCGGTAATGGGCCCTGTCACTTTCCCTGTTACATTTCAGGTAATGGATATCCCTGCTTCCTACAACCTCTTGCTTGGTAGGCCATGGATTCATATGGATGGCACAGTCCCCTCCACACCACACCAATGTCTCAAATTTGAGTACGATTACCAAGAGGTGGTAATACATGGTGAAAGAGGATATCCCGTATATACTGTCGAGGAAAAGGAAGTTCTTGATAGAGAAATGTTCCACACATTAGAGCTGGTTAGAAATATTGAAGAAGAGCTGAGTTGGAAGATTAAAGGTGAAAAAATGCTCAAATCTGGATATGAACCAGTTAAGGGTCTTGGGGCAAGATTATAAGGAATAGTTGAAACCGTAAAACTTTTTATGAAGAATGACACTTTCAGGTTAGGCTACATGGATGAGGTTCATGCACTTAATCCTTTGCTATCATTATATCAAATTTTCCACTCTATCGAGTTTCTTGATGATGGTGAAGATGAAATACTGGAGAGTCTGAAGAATTTGTTTTTGACTGAAGCTGGAAGAGAAGATTGTAACTTCATCATCAGTGAGGAGAGGGGAGCCCCTAGTTAGAACATTGAACAAAAGGCTACACTCACCAACTGGACTGCCAATCCTTTCAGGCCTCGCCGGGCACTTGGGTAGATTTGAAAGATTTTGATTTTATCTTATTATTTGAAATAAATCGACTCGATTTCAAGCTAATTTGAATCTTTTCAGTTATTTTGTTATGTTTGAAGACATTTAACATTATTTGAATTAATAAAGGTTCTCTTTTCACTTTTTTGATATTATTTATTTCTATTTCTCTTAGCAAAATCACTTTTAAAAATGTTGAATCTGAGATTGTGACACATAATGAGACTGTGCAACATAATATAAGTGAGTTAGAAGAAATGGAAGAAGAGGAGGTGCTCAAAGAATTTGTTAGTAAGGTTGAAGATTTTGAAGATAAACCCAAGGCAAACTTAGTAGAGTCGAAAATAGTGAACATAGGGAATGTTGAGACAATAAAAGAAACCCGTATTAGTATTTATATGACAGAAGACGAGAAAGAGAAATATGTATAGTTTCTGAGGAAACATTCGGATGATTTTTCTTGGTTGTATGCCGATATGACAGGACTAAGTACGTCAATAGTAGCCCACAGGCTGCCCATTGATCCATCTTGTCCTCCTATTAAGCAGAATCTGAGGAAATACAAACCCAATCTGAGTTTGAAAATAAAAGAGGAGATTTCAAAGAAAATTGAGGCAGGTATCCTCCAAGTAACTGAGTATCCGACTTGGTTGTCCAATGTCGTACCTGTTCCTAAGAAAGACGGAAAGGTCAGAGTCTGTGTGGATTATAGGGATCTGAACAAAGCTAGCCCAAAGGATGATTTTCTGCTCTCGAATATACATTTGTTAATCGATAATTGCGCCAAGCATGAAACACAGTCACTTGTGGATTGCTTTACCGGTTATCATTAGATAAAGATGCATGAGGATGACGCTGAGAAAACTACTTTTATTACTCCTTAAGGAACCTATTGCTACAAGTTTATGCCCTTTGGGTTAAAAAATACTGGAGCTATATATATGAGGGCCATGACTGCTCTATTTCATGACATGATCCGCAAAGAAATTGAAGTTTACTTGGATGATGTCATCATTAAATCCAAAAAGGGATTAAGTCATCTGGCCGACCTGAAAAAGTTCTTTAACAGACTGAGGAAGTACAATTTGAAGTTGAATCCTGCAAAATGTGTCTTCGGGGTCCCTGCTGGAAAATTATTGGGTTTCTTTTTCAGTTGACGAGGTATGGAATTGGATCCAGCCAAGATCAAAGATATTCAGGATTTTCCACCTTCAAAAAGCAATAAAGAAGTAATGAGCTTCTTGGGCCACCTTAACTACACCAGTAGCTTCATAGCTCAGTCTACAATTGTGAGACAGTTTTCAAGCTACTGAAGAAGGAAGCGGCTATAGAATGGACGGCAGAGTGTCAGCAGGCATTAGACAAAATCAAGAATTATTTATCAAATACTCCTATTCTGGTTCCTCCCAAACCTAGTAGGCCGTTATTACTATATTTATCTGTTATAGATAATGCTTTTGGTTGTATTCTGGGGCAACATGATGAAATAGGCAGAAAGGAGCAAGCAATTTATTACAGGAGAAAGAAATTTACATCGTATGATGCTCGGTATTCCTTACTGGAACTCTTTGACCTGGATAACTCAGAAATTGAGACACTATCTCTCGGCATACACTACCTATTTGATCTCCAGAATGGATCCTCTAAAGTATATATTTCAGAAACTAATGCCTACAGGGAGGCTAGCTAAATGGAAAATACTATTGAGTGAGTTTGACATAGTCTATGTCACACAGAAAGATGTAAAAGTACAAGCATTGGCAGATCATTTGGCCGAGAATCCCTTGGATGAAAAGTATAAGCCATTGAAACTTACTTTCCTGATGAAGAAGTGGCATTTGTAGGAGAGGATATCTCTGAAGAATATGATGGCTGGAGATTATTCTTTGATGGAGCTGTAAATTTCAAAGGACTAGGCATTGGCACCGTTTTGGTCTCGAAGACTGGTCAACATTATCCTGTGTCAGCCAAGCTCAAATTTCCCTGCACCAACAACATGGATGAATATGAAGGTTGCATTTTAGGGCTTCGTTTGGCAATCGATTCGAATGTCCAGGCAATATTGGTGATTGGAGATTCAGATTTATTGATTCATTAAGTAAGAGGGGGGTGGACTATAAAAAATACAAAGCTCCTACCATACTCGGATTGCATACAAGAGTTGCGCAAGAGGTTTCGTAAGATAGAATTCAAGCACGTCTCAAGAATCCAGAATGAGTTCGCAGACGCTTTGTCCACTTTGTATTCCATGATCCAACATCCAGACAAGAATTATGTTGACCCCATCCCCGTTCACATATAAAAGCAACCTGCATATTATTTTCATGTAGGGGAAGAGGTGGATGGAAAACCATGGTATACTGATATATAAAGATATTTGAAGAATGGAGATTATCTCGAGAATGCAACAAGTATCCAGAAGTGCACCATTCAAAGGTTAGAAAATCAATTCTTTTTAAATGGAGAAATCCTATATAGGAGGACTGCAGATTTGGGTTTGCTAAGGTGCATCAAAGCTAGGGAAGCATTTAGGTTGATTGAGGAGATACATACTGGAACATACGATCCACACATGGATGGATTTATGTTGGCAAAGAAGATATTGAGATTAGGCTACTTTTGGTTGACTATGGAGACCGATTGCATTCGTTATGTGTAAAAATGTCATCAATGCCAAACTCATGCCGATATGATTCAAGTTCCTCCCAATGAACTCCATGTCACTAGCTTCCCTTGGCCCTTCGCAGCTTGGGGCATGGATGTCATTGGTCCTATTGAACCGGCTACGTCAAATGAACATAGGTTTATTTTTGTTGCAATTGACTACTTCACTAAGTGGGTTGAAGCCACTTCTCATAAGTCAGTCATAAAGAAGGTCGTAAATGATTTTGTTCGAAATCACATTATTTCTAGATTTGGATTACCTGAGTCTATCATTATAGATAATGGTGCCAATATCAATAGTGATTTGATGAGAACAACATGTGAGATGTTCAAGATCAAGCATCGAAACTCCACACCATACAGACCACAAATGAATGGAGCGGTGGAAGCTTCCAATAAGAACATCAAGAGAATACTTTGAAAGATGATTGATTATTACAGGCATTGACATGAAAAGTTACCTTTTGCCAAGCTAGGATATCGCACTACAATCAGAACCTCTACGGGAGCCACGCCTTATCTTCTGGTTTATGGTAGTGAAGCAATGATACCTACTGAGGTAGAAATACCCTCTCTCAGAATCATTCAGGAAGCAGAATTGAGTGACATTGAATGGGTACTAAGGTAGATTCGAGCAACTGGCACTCATAGACGGAAAGAGGATAAAACGCAGTCTGTCATGGTCAACTCTATCAGAATAGAATAGCTAAAGCTTTTAACAAGAAGGTTAAATCGAGACACTTCTTGCCCGGGTAGTTGGTTTTAAAAAAGATTTTTCCACACCAAGATGAAGAAAAAGGTAAATTCTCACCGAATTGGCAAGGTCCTTATGTGGTTCATCGGGTTTTGATAGGAAGAGCACTCATACTTGTAGAAATGGATGGCAAAGTTTGGTCCAAGCCTATCAATTCAGATGTTGTTAAGAGATATTATGTCTAAGCTTTATTTCATACCTTCTTACCTTGTAATTGGAATTACATTTGACCTGATTTCCATTTAAGAGAGATACATAGGTGCTCCTTTGGAGTTCGGTCCTATCATAATAAAATTCTCCTATTTCCCCTTATATGCATGTAACTGGGACAGAATTTTTGAGAGGATCTCAAAAATTCCATGGGATAGCATTTGTTCAACTATGATACTGGGCAGAATTTTTGAGGAAATCTAAGAAATTCAAAGAAAGCAACCTCACCTACCGAAGCAATCAAATTTACACTGGGGCAGAAATTTTTGAAGATAAAACATTTCTAGACCAAAAGATATTCGCTTATAAGAAGTTGCGTTGTCTTGAAACGTGTCACAATCAATGAGTCAATAATATTTTTAATTTCCTTTGCAATAATATTTTTTCATTTTTCATTTTTCAAGAGCAAACATTTTCAAAACACGATTCTTAAACTTGTTTTTATTTTTACCCAAGTGAAAACCCAGACGAAGCCTATTATTGGTCCACCATATCAAGCGAGGAGGAAGCACACTAGTCATAGCAGAGGCACAAATCAACCTTCCCCTTTTATAAACTTACAGTTTTCTTTGAGTTCAGGATAACAGGTACAGTTGCATAAAGGACTTTATTTTCAACATGGGAAAATAGCTAAGCTACCCTATTTATGTTGCACAGATCCCGCAATAGTCAACATTGCATGGCTCTCGCAAGAGTCCACACCGCAGTACATCCACAAAAATTGACATTACATGGCTCCTGCAAGGGTCAATATTGTATGGATCCCGCAAGAGTCCACACCGCTGTGCATCCACAGAAATTTACATTACATGGCTCCTGCAGGGGTTAATATTGCATGGCTCCCGCAAGAGTCCACACTGCAGTACATCCACAAAAATTTACATTACATGGCTCCTGCAAGGGTCAATATTGCATTTCTCCCGAAAGAGTCCACACCACAGTGCATCCGCAGAAATCTACATTGCACGGATCCTACAAGAGTCAATATTACATGGCTCTTGCAATAGTCCACACCGCAGTGCATCCGTAGAAATTGCATGGCTCCTGCAAGGGTCAATATTACATGGCTCCCATAAGAGTCCACATCACAGTGCATCCACAGAAATCAACATCGCATGGCTCCTGCAAGAGTCCACACCACAGTGCATCCGTTGAAATCTATATTGCATGGCTCCTGTAAGAGTCCACAATGCAATACATCCGCAGAAAACCTACATTACATGGATCCTGTAGGAGTTGCATTACATTCCACCTGCAGAACCCACAATCAAGCATACAAATGGCATCAAGCTGCTTAACCACATCAAACTACTATAGACCAAGCTACTTAAATCACTCAAATGACACATTATGCTACTCAAGACAGATACACTCTCTTTAATCATCAAATAGTTACCCTAAGGCATCATAGTTCAAGGGCATCATCTTCATGGCCTGCAGACATCATCTCATGGCCTTAGAATTTAATTTTTGCTTATCATGCTCCGAAGGCGTCATGGTCTAAAGGTATCATTTTCATGGCCTGCGGATATCATTTCATGGCCTAAGAATTACTTTCTGCTCCAAAGGCGTCATAGTCTAAAGGCGTCATTTTCATGGCATGCAGACATCATTTCATGGCCTTAGGATTTACTTTTCGCTTAATCATGACCCTACGACATCATAGCTTAAGACATCATCTTTGCCGTCTTAAACTAAATGCTCATGGTCTAAATGGGAAATTGCATCATGTTTAAATATTTGCAACAATTACTTATCATTTATTCACATGCTCTAATTATTTTTATCTAGTTATGCTAGAAAGTGCGCAGGTAACGAAAGAAGAACCAGTCAAAAATAGGACTAACTATCACTCCCATTTTCGAGATACAACTCCACTTTCCTTCAGTCACTCCCATACAGCTTGAAACACATTCACCTCTCATTCTCACACTTCTCATTCAACTACTGTTTTGAATCCTACCCACTCCAATCTCATCGGCTCATACTACCTTTATTGTTGCCCGTATATCGTATCATTGGCATTCTTTAGGAATATTGTTCGTTCCTAAATCTAGAACTACACACGACCTGATTCTCATAAACCCGAGATGTGTAGGCAACTTGGAACAAGGTCTCGACCTCACTATTTTGACAAACTCCCTGTTACTTTTTAACTCCAGCAAACCATTCTTTCGGTCGGACAAAATTGGCTACTACGTCAACGTTCGTTGCTAGACAATTCTTTTATTATTCCCAAGCAACGAAGGGGTAGCTGTTGACACCCAATTTTGACCTCCCAATATTCCTCCCGGGCTGCTATTTTACCTAAAAATATTAGTTTTGAATTTTTAATTATTATTTTGGTATCAAATATATTCTGACATTTTGTATTCATGATTTTAAGGTATGAAATTTATTTTTAGCAATTAATTTTATATTCTTATACAATATATAATTTTACTAATTTAAATATAATATTTTACATAGTTTTATAAATATTTATAAAATTATTTTTCGCAAATGTGCATACTCATAATTTGCAAACACATGGTCTATTACTATTATTATTATTACTATTATTACTATAGCATTTTTAAAATTCGTATTCATAATTTACAGGAATATAATTTATTCCAAATTATTATCGCTAATTTTAAATAATATATTACGTGTCATTGATTTAATATACGTAATTTATAGTTAATTTAAGCGCAACGATCTTCAAGATGATTATTAATTTTATTATTGTTATTGATTTTATTACTATATTTATTAAATAACAGCCCAATTCAATTTAATCTCCCTAATTTATTTAAATTATAGCCATTTTGAGCCCAATTTTGTGTCAATTTTAGCCTAAATTGATTTTAATCTAGCCCAATTTTAAACCCTAAATCAATTCCAATTGACCCAATTTCAGGATTCGATTTAATGACCCAGATCTGACCCATCCTTTAAATTTTAATCCCAGTCGTCGATATCTTGTGATCAATGACTGAGATTAAGTTTTTCTTTTCTTTCCTTTTAAAACTAGTAATCCCCCCCAAAAGACCTAACCCTAAACCCATTTTTTCTCCAACAGCCGCCACTCCTTATCCTCTCTTCCCGATATCTCTCTCATCCCCTTCACACCTCCGACAAGCATCTGCCGGCAAGTCACCACGAGCTCCGGCCAACCATGGTTAGTGAAAGCCAACTACCGCCGCTCCTTCTCTCTCCCACATCAGCCGCAACTCCCTCTCTCTCTCCTTCTCTCTATCAAAAATAATCACCGACGAACCCCACGACTCTTACCATCTCTAGTGAGAGCACCACCACAGCCGTCACACCACCTCCACTGGTGGATCGCAACTCGCCGACCACCAACCAACCGCCGCCACCAGCCTATGAGAATTCCCTCAGGCGCCTCGCCTTCATCGCCACACAGTAGCCTAGCAGCCGGCGACTGCACCACCACGATGCCGCTTTCAAGCTCTGGTTAAGTTACACTGGAAATATCGAAGTTGGTTGCGATGGATTCTTTAAGAATCCATCCCCCAAGTTGGATTTCTCGTTTGAATTTCATATTTAAATTTTACTCCTCTTCTATCCCTCTTTTCTTTTCTTTTCACAATTTCTTCGATATGAAATTAATAAAAATTGATTGAGATTTTTGGTCTGATTCGTTGAGATGTATGTTTGTTAATTTGCTTAGATTATCATATGTTCAAAGCCCCTAATTTTATGAACACTCGTTCAAACCCTAATTTCCAAATTAGATATTGATTTTGTTCGGCTTTCAAAATCGTTGTTTCTGCTGGTGTTTTGCAACCCTGGGCAGCTCCTAGTATGATGAATATGATTGTTAAAACATGTATGTATATTTACACCCTCCTAATTGAATTGCCTTCCTTATTTAAATCCGGACGACTTGATACGTAGCTAATATTGGTAATGTTTTGATGTTTGGTATCCTTACTTTATTTATTTGCTCTCTTTTATTTCAAAATATATATTTTTACTTGCATATCTATGGAAAAGATTTTCATTAATGGAATCGGATGAATATTTCTTTTCTTTGAATTGATTTTCATGAATATTTATTTTCATTTGATGTCCCTAATTTATTCTTCTGAAGATTTCCCTTCTTATTTTAACGTTTGATTCACGGTGAACTTATGCTATATAAAGGACCCTTCTCTTCTCTTTATGGGAAGGCTTTCAAGCACTATTGTTGTTTACACTTAAAATATTTTTTAGTCTTTGGTTGTTCACATAAAAAATACTTACTTTTCATCTTGTTGGTATTCAAAAAAGACTGATCTTTACTTGCTGTTTTGCTATTCTCATCTCGAGTACCGTTTAAGTTTGGTTGTTCTTATCTATTTACTGCTATTAACCGATTAGTTTTGTCCACGATGCATTCGGTACTTGTATGTTCTTTGTGATTCTTTTAATCTTGTCTTGGTGTGCTTTTTCTTTTAACTCTTTAAGTGATGACATGCCATAAATTTGAACTGTCTGTCCAAAGCACCCATGTCTGTTTGATTTCCAGTAATCATTTAGAAATTGGTAGTCTGCTAGAATACATGTTCATAGTGTCAATTTCTGTCGGCTTGTTGTTGCGTATTTGTTGTGTCTGAACAGGTACCATATTAAATAGTAACCGAGTTATGATGAAGAGTTTCCTGGGACGGGAAGGGATAGTAAAAGCTTTCCAATTAGTTTTTATTTATTTACTTATTTTTGCTTTCGATCATTCAATTTTTGTAATAATTTGTATAAACTCTCTCTATATAAATAAAATTATGGGGACTGCTGGGGGAGGGAATTATATGATTATTTTTTATCACCTAGGCAACATTTTCTAAGTTAATAAAATAAATTTCATAATTGTTTTAACACCTAGAAATCACGTTTTAGGATTGTTCAACTTTCAATATATTTAATTAATTTCCGGCCTATCTTTTTAATCTAAAGCATGTTCAATTAATTTTTCAGGTGTTATAATTAGTTTCCGGATTATTATAACTAATTTTTAGTATTTTATTTATTTTTTAGCACGTTTTATTAATTTCAACATATTAAAATTGAATTTTTTGCACTTTTTAATTAATTTTCTGCAAAGGTAATTTAATTTCCAGCATTTTTTTATTAATTTCAGCATGATGAAAAATTCATTTTAGCACTTTAGTGTACTTTCCAGCAATTTTGGTTAATTTTAGCATGCTAAAACTAATTTTCAGCACTTTAATTTACTTCACAGCAATCCTAATTAAATTTCAGCATTTTAATTAATTTCCAGCACTCTAAATTAATTTTCAGCACTTAAGTTTATCTTCCAACACATTAAATTGATTTTCGGCACTTAAATTTATTTTACAACACTCTTGAATTCATTTTCAGCACATATAAGCTATTTTCAGCATTTAAGTTTATTTTCTAGCACATTTAAATTGATTTGTAGCACTTAAGTTTAATTTCCAGCATCTTAACTTAAATTCAAGCATTTTAATTAATTTTCAGCATATTAAAAATTATTTTCCAGCAATTGTCAATCAATTTTCGGCATATTTGATTAATCTTCATCATCTTATATTAGTTTTTTCAGAATATTAAAAGCTTTTTTTTAGCATATTAATTTAATTTTTAGTATACTTAATTAAGTTTCAGAATTTTTTTAATTCTCCTACATATTTAGTTAATTTTCTGCATATATAAAGAAATTCTCTGCATGCTAAATTAATTTCCAGCATTCCTAATTTAACATCTTGCATTTTATTCAATTTTTGACCCATTTGAATAACGTCTCTCCTAGAAATCATGCCTATAGGTCTTAATCACGTAAAAATAAATAATTGTTTAGCATGTTTATCGCCTAATCGACTTTAATTAAATAAGAGACATAGTTGAAACCGATAAGTGCTAAATGCTAGTCTTGTTTGTTTTGATTGACGTAAATCCCGAGTCCAATTAGGCAGCCTAAGATTTTCTTTATGTCTAGACTCTTATCCAAAATAGATCGTCCAACGCCTCTTGGACATTAAATTGGGACGGGTAGACATTTTAGGGAACATTAGTTTTATTGTTTTCTTTAGAACGTCTTTAGGCTTAATAACTAAACTAGGCGGGTAGATAATCGGGCATGATGGAAGTTGACCCGAGCAAAATTGTCATGACCCAAATGGCCGTGAGTGGCACCTACGCTAATCTTCCTGTGGGAGAACCATCTAACCCGAACCATTACCCAATTATTTAGATGAGATTATTATAAAAACCAACTTAATAATAATAAATCCAAAACTAATCACCAATAATGTGGAAATCAAAAACTACCTATTAAAATCCCCAAGACCCGAAAATCATAGTACAAGAACTTCTAGAATAAAAATCATGTCTAAAAGAAATATCCAAAAATAAAGAAAGATATAGAGTGTCTCATTGCCTGAAAGAAGGACAAGAACTAATATGATGATCCATGAAAGCCTGAAAATGGAGTGCTCACCCTTGGATCGAGATCAACTATCAAACGCTAAAGACAAGGTCGTGTCTAAGCTTCTGGAACACTTTCTGCACTCAATAAAAGAAGAGTACAAGGTAGTGTCAGTACAACCCACTATGTACTGGTAGGTATCATAGGCCAACTCAATTTAATAGCATGTATACAACATAAATCAAATAACAAGTAGACAAGCATCAACACATAGAAGGTATTCAATGAATAAGCAAATACATAAATGACGGGCCAAACAATGTTTACAAACAAGCCACGTAACCATCAAGAGTATCAACCATACCATAAACAACCACGGAATCAAAAATAATACCATAAGTAACAACTATGTCCTTCTCAACCTCGCAATTAAAACACCATTAGCTCGTTATCAGCTTATTAAACCACCCGACCTCTCAAAATCAATACTAGTCTGTACACACATGCTAAGAAACTTATTTCTGCCCAACTAGTCATGACCTGCAAGGGACAATTTAAGTCCATGTACCGTACCGGCGTGGTACCCGATCCTCCATAAATAAGCAATATCAATATCCATATCCGTACCGGCGTGGTACCCGATCCTCCATAACCATATTATGTATATTTTATCAAATTCACACTATCTCTCAGGATACAACACGACTTACTAAATTTATAAGTACACTTATAATTAATCATAAGACAATTCGATCAAGTTCAATTTTCAATAATTATTCATACAAGTGTCAACAATCCAAATATCCTCAAATTCAAGTATGTCCGAAGACCAATCAACAAGCATCCAATTTAGGAGCACACATACAATTAAATCGAGTCTAAACTCCAATTAAACCATAACCTACCTCAATCAAAGAATCTGAATGCAAGCTAATTTTCAAGGACCTTGTCCTTCCGTAAAGATTCCGAATGGTCAAAATCTGTTAAAGTATGAAATCTCAAAAATCTGAGGCTAATGACACAGAGGTCGGACCTAATGCTTAAAAAAAATGAAAATAGTACTTCGAATTTAACTATGCAGTCACCATTAGTTTCAATCCAATATCACCTTTATAACATTAATGCTCAATCATTATCCATCATTAAATTATAATTACTATTCTATACTTGTCTCCTAACTTACCCAAATTTAAAAAGCATAAGAATGAAACTAAAATTCCTGTACTACTGCTTCTTAGCCTAACTTCACCCTCAATCATTACTCAATGATTACTTAATCATTTTTGTCATTATTACCTTATAATGAATCTATGATTACGCTACTAATTCAAAGTAAAACTATTAGCACAAAGTGCTCACTTACATGTAAAAATTGGCTACTGTCTAACTTCAAATGCACCCCCACAATATTATAAACATGCTATCAAGAATATATCAGTTCAAAGGGGCTAACCTTAAAGCTGTCGAAGATTCCTTCGGAAACTGCGATGTGAAAAAAAAGGATACCACTGCTGTTTTTCTCCTTTCCCTAAATATCTGATTTTTATTGTATATGGTAAAATCCTACCCTCTTAAAATTTTTCTTGTATTGGTCATATAAGTAAATAAATTGTGGTTTTGACCCATTCAATCACTAATTAAATAAATTATCTAAAATACCCAAAACTTTTAATAAATTCTTGGAATTTGCTCGGAACCCCATAGAAATAAATCAAATATGTAAATTGACTAAAAAGCGTGTTCCGAGCCTATTGGGAACATTAAAACACCCATTGGAGGTCGTCTTGATCGAAGGTTGACCGTGATCAATCTTAACTTTAATAAAACTCAAGAACCCAATTAATGACTTAAATTACTTTCGAACACCTCAAGAATCGCTACTACCCACTCCCGTTAGTCATAAAGCACGTATACAAACAACAGATAAAGCTAAAATGGGAAAGAGTAGTAAGATTCACAAAACGACTAGGAGGGTCGTTACATTAGGTACCAATTAAACAACCGTTTGTCCCCGAACGGACAAACAAGAAGCTACAGGGAAAACAAGGAATTACCTGAATCAATTAAAAAAAAATGTGGGTACTTGCTACGCATGTCCACTTCGGTCTCCCAAGTGGCCTCCTCAACAGGACGATTTTTCCACTGGACCTTCATAGATACAATCTCCTTAGTCCTCAACTTACGGGCGTCTCTATCATAAGAGAGGTTTTTATCTAACAAGTCTGAATCCCAACAAATTATGTAGTTACCATCACCATGAAACTTCTTCAACATAAATACATGAAACACGGGATGAACTTCCGACAAACTTGGAGGCAAAGGTAACCGATAGATCATCGGCCCCACTCCCTGAAGAATCTCAAACAACCCAATATATCTCGGACTAAGCTTACCTCGCTTCCCAAAACACATAACACTTGCTCACCTCCATAAAGTGCATATCTCTCATTTTTCGATCCGGATACTCATTTTGCTTGCTTTGAGCCGCTATAAGTTTCTCCTAGATGAACCTAACCTTCTCCAATGAAGATTTTACAAATCCATCATCGTCTATAAGAGAATATAAAAGAGTAAATCAAAATCTACTCTTAAAGAAACACTAAGAATATCAAAATCTCTAAATTTACCCTTACATGGAGTTTAGATCATTTATCCAGGATTATTTGGAAGGTCTTTAATTTTTTTTTTCTTTTTCCCAACTTAGGGTTCAACCCTAAGCCTGAATTTAAGAGATTCTAAGGATCAATTCATGGAGAACTTGTTAAAACAAGTTAGAATTACTTACTTTACGGAGAAAATCATCCAAGAATGAACAAAATCGCTCCAAGTTGCTCCACTAGGGGTTGGAAACGGAGTTTTTTTTGAGCTTGGGAACTCAAAAAACCGTCAATTGACACATATATAATACGTCTTTACCGCTATAGCGACATACAATTTTTCTGCACAGACAATCTTCAGTAAAACGAGCATAACTTTTTACTCCGGTGACGGATTTACTAACGGTTGGTGGCATTGGAAAGAAGACTCGAAGACCTTTAATTTGGTAGGTCTTGGGAAACCTAAATCGTTATATTCTAAGACTAGTACTCGTTTAAAGTTGACCCTACATTAAACTTAATCCGAAACTCAGTCGGTAAGAATTCTTTCAACACTACTTTGTGCTAGGGATTTCGAATGACCTTAGATCATACCAAATGTACTCCCATACTAAAGAATTAGTCTTAAACCTACGAACCACTATGGGTAAATCAGTAACGACAGAATGGATCGTTATAATAGATACCAATATACTCACAGTTCATCTCCGAACGGTCAAAGGATAAAGAAAGGCACGATACAAATTTTTGATCTTACAGCACTACACAGAACTATAACCATTATAACTCATCACCCAAAAATAAAATGATGAAAATACACCACTTATTCAATAAGCCACCATAAAATCTAAGCTCTTTCTAATCTGCAACATCCCCAGCTCTTAGCATACCAATCTCATTCATCACCTCAATTGCTTTCCCTGAATATTACTTCCTCCTAATCACACGCTCATCACGACATATTTCCCTACCACCTATCTTTAAAAAAAAAACCATACTTAACAACCAACATCTATATACAAAGGCTCAGATCACCACAAACAGGTCTAGACACTAAACAATTGTAACCACAATGCCTTTAATCATTTAAAACCACTCTTCTAACCTTAAGGATTACTGTAACAAGAACATGACAACTCCATTCGAAGGCCTAAGCTAATAGGGATACACCCAAACTCCACAACCAAGACAGGACTATAAGAATTTGCTATTGAACATCCTTTTTACCCTTCACTAAGTTCAAGCCTACAACCATTAATGGATGCATTCAACCACAGTTATAATACCAACTTCATTCACACTCTTACAACAATACTAAATCCACCAACCTGTATTTTCACACCTATTCGTGGATCATTCAGTTTAGCTAACACTCCAATATTCAATTACTAATATCAAGTAAATCTATCATTATCATCTCCACCTAGCATATCACCGGAATCAACTATGGAATATAAATTAATCGCCAACAACAATGTCTATAATTAGGTAATAATACCTCAACTAAGAGTCAATAACAAAACAATAAATATTAAACTTAAGCTTCCCTTTTCTAGAACCTCCTGTCAAGGTACCAAATTCCAACCTATGCAATGATTGCAAGAATTAGTCTTTACATTCTTCACTCACCCTTCAATAATATACGACAATCAACTACTTATAGACGGGAACCTTTAACCGGTCAGGTTATCAAGCTAAGTGATCAACCTGCCCTTATTAAATCAAAGTCTCATATGCCAAACTAGTTAGCACCCAATCGTTTTATTTATTTTGGAAGAAATTGGGAAAGATATAAAGGACAGGGAAGACTGACATTCTCCGGCATTTCCCCTATCCTTCCCAACACAAGACTGCTCAATCTCTTTATTTTTGAACTTTTCATTTCTTTTTATAAAAATGCTAAGACTTGGTACCCTTAATATTTCATAACACTGGTTTCTGACTAATTGAATAGGGATTTAATCAAAATTAGCACCTAAAAAAATATCAAAAAAAAAAAAAAGTTTAACGAAACAAGACAAGGACAAGGAGAGATTATGTCTTCCTACTGCTATAGCAGCAAAAAAGTACCGCTATAGCGGTATGCAGACACTGCCTACCTTTCACTGTAGCGAAAGGTTACCGCTATAGCGGTACACCTGCAGTGTTCTGCAAAATTTTTAATTTCTCATCCTATTTTTCCGACAGACAACTAGTTCCAAACTCGTTTTGATTTCCAAGATCCTTAACCCAGAATCCTTAGCACTTCACTCCCTGATTTAACATCTCTCGAATTTAAGGACTAGACTCTTCATCACCATAATAAATATTCAGATACTAATCATACCCCTTAGTAACTCAATTTAACAACCACCGGTTGTTATCTTTCCAAGTTAAGAATGCATTCACAGGGTTTCACACAGATATTTCATTGGAATAGCTTCATCACAAGTTTAGAAATCAATTACTGCTTTCGTAACTTCATATTTTCAATAAACATGTTCATACACACTTCCCATATTAACATCAAGATTTTCTCATCATTTGCCCAGTTTTAGAAAACTAGTTCATACAAAAGTGATGAACAATGTAAAGCAACAAAGTCCCTTATAAGGAGCTCAAAGGTCATATATTATCCACAATCCTGGTCCTCTTAAGGAACTCTTATTAATCAAATTATCATTATCAAATATTATCAATCAACACTACAATTACTCATAATCATTACACTAAGCAACTTCATGCCACTGTTAGAAACAACAATACAACCATATTTTCATAACCCACTCTAAAAGGAATATTATTATCCGATGCTCATATGGTCATTTCAGCATCATTAAAGCTTTCATTATTTCTCTGACTTCATGGTCAATTCAAACAACATAATAAGTACAATCGAACTCTTTGGCCCATAATTCGCACATTATTTCATAATTTGGCAATTTATCCGGTCAATTCATCATGAATCATCATCAGCTAGTTTATCATACCACAATTTTGATTAATATATCTCAAAGTGACCCATATTTCAACAAGTCACTATCTCACACAGAGTTTAAATAGTACATATAGTTTCAACCAACACATAATTTCAGCCAAAAAAACAACAACTACAATTTCAATCAACCCATCATCACTTAACATTTATTCAACACAAATCTAGGCATTGCAACCATTCAATCTACCAGTGCAATTACACAAGAACTTTACAACCAACCATACATACTTTTATTTATTATCTTTATTTGGGCGGTAAGTTTTTTTCTTTCTTTCAACAATCACTACTTAATCATTCGCACATAGTACGACCTTTCGGCAGATACCAATTGGAATAACCTATATTTCAATTTAATGTTGGGATATAAATTGAGATGGTCAATATCAATCATCTTCAGTGAGATACAATTGGGGCCAACTAGATACCAATTGGACTCAACCCAACCATGCAATTTACTCTGAACGCACAATAGGAAAGAAGAAGTGAAACAGTTTCTAAAACGACTTATAGCCTTCTGCAGGTTTAATGCATGTGGGTGTCTACACATCAATTTGGGGAACTTTATTCAACATTTTCTCTTGTTCTCACCATCTGCGAGAATAAGAATGAAAGAATCCAGATACTAATTAGTATCACCAGATACCAATTGAAGTCAAGTAATAGCACGAAAGAAAGAAGAATTTGAATTTTTCTAGTGTCCTATAGCCTCTCGAAGAAAAGTACAGACGTCTCCATACCGTTCCGCAAGACTCTACTAGACATGTTCTTGTACGATGAGATCGACGAACCTAGAGCTCTGATACCAACGTTGTCACGACCCAAATGGCCGTGAGTGGCACCCACGCTAATCTTCCTGTAGGAGAACCATCAAACCCGAACCATTACCCAATTATTTAGATGAGATTATTATAATAACCAACTTAATAATAATAAATCCAAAACTAATCATCAATAATGTGGAAATCAAAAACTACCTATTAAAATCCCTAAGACCCGAAAGTCATAGTACAAGAACTTCTAGAATAAAAATCATGTCTAAAAGAAATATCCAAAAATAAAGAAAGATATAGAGTGTCTCATTGCCCGAAAGAAGGACAAGAACTAATATGATGATCCATGAAAGCCTGAAAATGGAGTGCTCACCCTTGGATCGAGATCAACTATCAAACGCTAAAGATAAGGTCGTGTCTAAGCTTCTGGAATACTTTCTGTACTCAACAAAAGAAGAGTACAGGGTAGTATTAGTACAACCCACTATGTACTGGTAGGTATCATAGGCCAACTCAATTTAATAGCATGTATACAACATAAATCAAATAACAAGTAGACAAGCATCAACACATAGAAGGTATTCAATGAATAAGCAAATACATCAATGTTGGGCCAAACAATGTTTACAAACAAGCCACGTAACCATCAAGAGTATCAACCATACCATAAACAACCATTAAATAAAAAATAATACCATAAGTAACAACTATGTCCTTCTTAACCTCGCAATTAGAACACCATTAGCTCGTTATCAGCTTATTAAACCACCCGACCTCTCAAAATCAATACTAGTCTGTACACACATGCTAAGAAACTTATTTCTGCCCAACTAGTCATGACCTGCAGGGGACAATTTAAGTCCATGTACCGTACCGGCGTGGTACCCGATCCTCCATAAATAAGCAATATCAATATCCATATCCGTACCGGCGTGGTACCCGATCCTCCATAACCATATTATGTATATTTTATCAAATTCACACTATCTCTAAGGATACAACACGACTTACTAAATTTATAAGTACACTTATAATTAATCATAAGACAATTCGATCAAGTTCAATTTTCAATAATTATTCATACAAGTGTCAACAATCCAAATATCCTCAAATTCAAGTATGTCCGAAGACCAATCAACAAGCATCCAATTTAGGAGCACACATACACTTAAATCGAGTCTAAACTCCAATTAAACCATAACCTACCTCAATCAAAGAATCTGAATGCAAGCTAATTTTCAAGGACCTTGTCCTTCCGTAAAGATTTCGAATGGTCAAAAATCTGTTAAAGTATGAAATCTCAAAAATCTGAGGCTAATGACACAGAGGTCGAACCTAATGCTTAAAAAAAATGAAAACAGTACTTCAAAATTTAATTATGCAGTCACCATTAGTTTCAATCCAATATCACCTTTATAACATTAATGCTCAATCATTATCCATCATTAAATTATAATTACTATTCTATACTTGTCTCCTAACTTACCCTAATTTAAAAAGCATAAGAATAACACTAAAATTCCTGTACTACTGCTTCTTAGCCTAACTTCACCCTCAATCATTATTCAATGATTACTTAATCATTTTTGTCATTATTACCTTATAATGAATCTATGATTACGCTACTAATTCAAAGTAAAACTATTAGCACAAAGTGCTCACGTACATGTAAAAATTGGCTACTGTCTAACTTCAAATGCACCCCCACAATATTATAAACATGATATCAAGAATATATCAGTTCAAAGGGGCTAACCTTAAAGCTGTCGAAGATTCCTTCGAAAACTGCGATGTGAAAAAAAAAAGGATACCATTGCTGTTTCTCTCCTTTCCCTAAATATCTGATTTTTATTGTATATGGTAAAATCTTACCCTCTTAAAATTATTCTTGTATTGGTCATATAAGTAAATAAATTGTGGTTTTGACCCATTCAATCACTAATTAAATAAATTATCTAAAATACCCAAAACTTTTAATAAATTCTTGGAATTTGCTCGGAACCCCATAGAAATAAATCAAATATGTAAATTGACTAAAAAGCGTGTTCCGAGCCTATTGGGAATATTAAAACACCCATTGGAGGTCGTCTTGACCGAAGGTTGACCGTGATCAATCTTAACTTTAATAAAACTCAAGAACCCAATTAATGACTTAAATTACTTTCGAACACCTCAAGAATCGATACTACCCACTCCCGTTAGTCATAAAGCACGTATACAAACAACGGATAAAGCTAAAATGCGAAAGAGTAGTAAGATTCACAAAACGACTAGGAGGGTCGTTACAAGAATACGATAATGCGATATGCGACATTGTCATCCGTTAATAAGCCGGGCGCTGATCCGAATAAGATAAAATGAACTCCTTTTCCAAGTTCTTCTAAATTGACTTTTCTTTAGTTTTTTTTTGAATGTTTTAATTATCTGGGGTAGTTAGGTTTATTACTTAAGTAAATATTTTTACTATATAATTGTGTCCATTCTATCTCCTTGATTATCTGATCCATATTTTGTTTACATGGCTTTGTCACTTAGTTATTAATTATAATAAAATAGAAGTTTCATGTTTAAACACTTAGTTAGTATTAAGTTAGCAAAAATAAATCGACCTTTTGCTTATCACATAGAATTCCCTCACGTAATATGTGAGTTCGGCCGGGACCCACATTTGTGGACCTCGAAAGGTGCCTAACACCTTCCTTTCGAGGTAACTTGAACCCTTATCCAAATTTTTGGTTGAAGTAAAACTAATTAAATAACCGCAATTAGTTTAGAATGGTTCCCTAACGCACCTTAATTTGTTAGGTGGCGACTCTTCCCTTTTTCCATCCCCAAAAAAGTTGTCATGTAGAATTCCGCTTTTCACGAGAAAAATGGGGTGCGACAGTGAGCATTACATCCTCATTTCGTACATATAGATTCATGAGATATCGGTACCATTGAGGAACACTATTTTTGAAAGAAAATGAGATATTTTTATAGAACCTCCTCCGTGAATATCAGTCGAAGAGGTGGGTTGAGACTTGAGATTTTAGATATAGTATATGGGTTGCGAACCCCCCATGGGTCTTACCTTGGGAGCTGCGAGCTCGGTAGGTGTATACAAAAAGTCATGCGATGACTTTTACTATTCATTCCATCATCATTGCATTGCATTGCATATGCATCTTTCATGGTTCTTTTGCTTGTCTTAACGTGTATTTAGTTTCCATATACTTTTCGTGTATATCTGTTGTGGTTCATTTCAGTACTTTTATTAGAATTGTTAGTGGAGACGGTGTGAGCTACCGTTTGGGAACTTTTCTGCTTGCAGGTGACTTACTCATAGTGTTATTTTACTTGTACTATTTTCTACTTTGTCAGTCGGCCTATGATATCTACTGAGTACAAGTGGATCCTACTCACTCTTACAGTGCCCTTTTGGTACAGATCCTAGCATTAGTACTACTTACAGAGGCTGATCGTGTGGTTGAGTTGGTGATATCTTGAGGTACTGGCCAACTTTAGGGTTTTTAGAGTCGACTTCAGACCTCCTCAATCTACTAGTTGTCTTTATTTCTATTTCAGAGACAAACTTTGTATTTTTAGTTCCAGATATTATATTGGATGCTCTTATACTTGTAACATCAGGTTTTGGGATGGTTATGTGTGTTCACACTTCCATATTTATATATGGTATGGTCTGACTTTGTTTTATATATCTCGCCATAATTTATGTTTATTGTTGATATCAATTTTCTTTATCATTTGGGTGATTGTCTTACTTATCAAGGCTAGTCCGTGATAAGTGCCATCATGACCTCATTTTTAGATAGTGACAAATTGGTATCAGAGCGCCAGGTTCACCGATCTCATAAGTCTAAGAGCAGGATGTCTAGTAGAGTCTCACGAATCGGTACGTAGACGTCCTTATCTATCCTTGAGAGGCTATAAGACGTCCTTAGGAAAAACTTCTCTAATTTGATTCCTTATCGTGTGGGTTGTTCTATTCCATTCTCTTCTGCACAGATAGTAAGGACTAGGTCCAAAGATGCAAGGGATACTGAGCCAGTACCCGATATAGGAGCTACGGTCTGAGGATGAGGTAGGGGTTGTGGATGACCTAAAGGTAGAGGATGGGCACGAGGAGTTTCCACAGTCAGAGGACGTGCTAAGGAGGCCTCTCCCGAGCCTGAGGTGGTGTATGCTAGAGATGATTTTCAGACAGAGGGTGTGGGGCTAGCTCAGGTCGAATAGAGTTTAGTTCACACCCGAGTGCTTCAAGATTTATTGGTTCTCCTTTTGAGTTACTTGGATGGTGTTCCTTTGAGTGTACTTAGTATTTCTTAGACTTTGAAAGGTGTTCCACCGTCTATATGGGCATCTGCTTATAGTATTCCTATTCTAGGGTATGACCATCATCTATGTTACCCCCATGTATGGATTCATTGCCTACCAGACTTACTATCCCTCCAGTTACTTCGGGTATAGTAATGTCTTCTGATGATCAGAAAAGGTTTAAAAAGTTTATTCGCTTGGGTCCGCCCAAGTTCAGTGGAGCTATTAGTTAGGATGCCTATGAGTTTTTGGCTGATTACTAAGAGAAGTTACATAATCTTAGATCCCTTGTCTCATGGAGTTGCTTATACTACCTATCAGTTGATGGATGTGGCCAGAGATTAGTGGAGGTCGCTTGCCAATTGTAGGCCTTTGGGTTCACCTACTATGACTTGGACTCTGTTTTTAGAGGCCTTCTTGGAGACATTTGTACCATATAGCTTGAGAGATCAGATGAGGGATAAGTTCAACCATCTAGAGTAGGGCTTCATGTCTATTATCGAGTATGAGGCACATTTCCATGCCCTATCTAGATATTCAGATGCTAGCATCTCCACCTAGTTTGAGAGGATTCTAAAGTTTGTGAAGGGTTAAATGGTTTATATCCATTGGCTACAGACCAGATGGTAGTTTCAAGGGATTCTTTGCGGAGTATTATTGAGCATAACAAGATGACCGAGTCTATTATCCAGGCTACTCAGGGAGGCACCAAGAAGGTGCGTCGTCACTATGAGTTTAGTAGATACGCCTCCCGAGGTAAAGACTTCTCTAGTAGAGGTTTCCATGGGTATTATGGTAGGCGGGTCCAGGTTGTGTTGCAGGGATCAAGTAGTAGACCTTGATGTTCTGCAGCTTCTGGTAGCCAGATATCAGGTCATATGAGTGGAGGTTCTAGGTTTGGTTCTTTGGGCCAGGATGGTTGTTCTATTTCATTCGTACCTCTTTAGATTGAGTCAAGCCATAGAAAATGTTTTGTATATAATAAGTTTGGCCATGTGGCTAAGGATTTCCCTCGACGTGTGTTTGGACCCACTCATTAGGGATATTAGCTTCAGCTTTTCCCTACTCCAATTTCTGCAGTGAGGGGTGGTTCACAGAGTGGTAGAGGTGGTGCTAGAGGTGCTTGAGGTAGAGGTAGGAGAGATCGTGGTAGTAGATGTGGAGTTGCTCAATTTGGGAGCTGACGTGGTCAGTGTTATGCTATACCTAGGAGACCCGAGGCAGAGGCCTTTGATACAGTTATTACAGGTATCGTCCTGGTTTGCTATAGATCTGGTTCCATGTTATTTGACCCTGGGTCTACCTTCTTCTATGTGTCTACATATTTTGCTTTTGGGTTTGATGCTGCATGAGAGCCCCTTGCTATGCCTCTTCATATATCTACCCCTGTAGAAGATTCTTTAGTGGTGGATCGGGTGTAACGATCTTGTGCGGTTACCTTTACGAAGTGTGAGACTTGGGTAGACTTGATTCTCTTAGATATTGTAGACTTTGATGTTATTCTGAGTATGGATTGGTTAGCTCCTTACCATGCTATTTTGGATTATTATGGTAAGGCCGCAACCTTAGCTACATCGGGTGTGCCGAGAATAGCTTGCAATGGTATGCTTAATTCTAGTTCGAAGGGAGTTATATCTTTTCTACATGCTCGTCACATGGTAGAAAGGGGGTGATTATCTTATTTGGCTCATGTTCGTGATACTAGTGTTGCCTCACTGCCTCCTATGGATTCTGTTCGAGTTGTTCACGAGTTCATGGATGTGTTTCCTATGGATTTTCCTAGTATGCCTCCGGATCGTGATATCGATTTTGCTATTGATGTTGACCCAGGCACTAAGCCCATTTCCATTTCCCCCAATAGGATGGCCCCGACTGAGTTGAAGGAGTTAAAGGAACAATTACAGGATTTGTTGAGTAAGGGGTTCATTAGACCTAGTGTATCTCCTTGAGGCACTCCTGTCTTATTTGTGAAGAAGGAGGATGGTTCTATGCGTATGTGTATTAATTACTGGCAGTTGAACAAGGTGATAGTTAAGAACAAGTATCCTCTTCCTTGCATTGATGATTTGTTTGATCAACTTCAGGGTGCATTCGGTGTTTTCTATGATTAACTTGAGAACTGAGTATCACTTGTTGAAGATTAGAGCTTCGGATGTCCCAAAGATGACTTTTTGGACTCGATACAGTCATTATGAGTTTTTGGTTATATCTGTTGAGTTGACCAATGCCCCAGCATCGTTCATGGAGTTGATGACTAAGGATGGTATTATGGTAGACCTACTTTTCCTATCGAGATTTGGAGTTTCATTAGTTTAGTGGGTTATTATAGGCATTTTGTAGAGGTTTTCTCATCTATTGCGGCTTCTTTGACCAAGTTGACTCAGAAGAAGGTTTTATTTTAGTAGTCGAATGCTTGTGAGGCGAGCTTTGAAAAGCTCAAGGAGTTGTTGACTTCGGCCTATCTTGACTTTGCCCAAGGAGGGCATGGATTTTACTATGTTTTCTGATACTTCTTGTGTGGGTTTAGGTGTAGTGTTGATGTAGGAGGGTAAGATGATTTCTTATGCTTCTCATCAGTTGAAGCCTCATAAAAGAATTATCCTGCCCATGATTTGGAGTTAGCCGCGATTGTGTTTGCGTTGAAGTTGTGGAGGCATTACTTGTGTGGAGTCCATTGTGAGATTTTCTCGGATCATTATAGCCTTCAGTACTTCTTCACCCAGCAAGATCTTAATATGAGACAATGATGTTGGCTATAGTTGCTTAAGGATTATGATCTCACTATTCTTTATCATCTGGGTAAGGCTAATGTGGTTGCGGATGCCCTGAGCCAGAAGTAGGCTAGTATGGGGAGTTTAGCTCATCTCTTGACTCAGGAGCGACCTTTAGCCTAAGAGGTTCAGTCTTTAGCTAACTGGATGGTTAGGCTTGATATTTCAACACCCGAACGTATTTTAGCCTTTGTTGATGCTAGATCTTCCTTGATGGAGCAGATTCGAGCTCACCAGTTTGATGGTGATAACTTAAGGATGATTCAAGATAAGGTGTTGAGCGGTGAGGCTAAGGAGGCATCTCTTGATTCTGATATATGTTTTGAGGATTGGTGGCTGAGTGTGTGAGTCGGGAGTTGGTGGATAGGTGAGATTGATTTTGGAGGAGGCGCATTGTTCCAGATATTCTATTCATCCTGGGGTGATCGAGATGTACCATAATTTAAAGCAGCTTTATTGGTGGGGTGGTATGAACAAGGATGTAGCAGACTTTGTAGTTCGTTGCTTGTGTTGTCAGCAAGTGAAGGCCAAGCATCAGAGACCAGGTGGTTTGCTTCAGAAATTACCCATTCCTGAGTTGAAGTGGGAGTGGATCACTATGGATTTCATGAGTGGGTTGCCTCATACTTCTTACAGGTCTGACAATATTTGGGTCATCGTGGATCGATTGACCGAATCGGTTTATTTTATCCCTATCTAGGTTTTCTTCAATGCCGAGAGGTTGGCTCGTACTTATGTTCGTGAGAAAGTTCATCTTCACAAAGTAACCGTGTCTATTATTTTAGATAGAGGCTCAGTGTTCACTTCTAGCTTCTGGAGGATATTTCAGGAGGAGTTGGGTACTCAGGTTAACTTTAGCATAAATTTTCACCCCAAGATCGACGGTCAGTATAGGCGGACTATTTAGGTTTTGCAGGATATGCTCCACGCATGTGTTATGGACTTCAGAGGTTAATGAGGGAAACATTTAGCCTTAGTAGAGTTTGCTTGTAATAATAGCTACCATTCGAGTATTTAGATGGTACCTTTTGAGGCATTGTATTGTAGGCATTGTCGATTTTTTATTGATTGGTTTGAGACTTCTGAGGATAAGCCCAGTGGTACCAACTTGCTTCGCGAGTTTTTGGATAGAGTTTGGGTGATTCAGGATAGGCTTCGGGCAGCCCAGAGTAGGCAAAAGAGTTATGTTGACCACAGACTTTGTGCCTTAAAGTTTGGGATTGGTGATCGGGTCTTCCTTCATATGCAGCCCATGAAGGGTGTGATGAGGTTCGAAAAGAGGGGCAAACTTAGCCCGAGGTACATTAGACCTTTTGAGATTTTTTGACGATTGGGGAGGTTGCTTATGAGTTGGCCTTACCTCCAGATTTTTTAGCCGTTCACCCAGTTTTTCATGTATCCATGCTTCGACGCTACATTTTGAATGAGTCTCACGTGCTTCGTTGGGATTCAATTCAGTTGGATGAGAGTTTGACCTTTGTTGAGGAGCCAGTCTCCATTTTAGCCAGGGATGTTAGACAGTTGCGTTCTAGAGATATTCCTATAGTTAAGATTCAGTGGAGACACCATTTTGTTGAGGTGGCTACTTGGGAGATCGAGTTCGACATACGTAGTAGTTACCCTCAGTACTTTATCGATTCAGGTATTTCCTTGCCTTTTCGTTCGAGGACTAACTACAATCTTAGTGGTGGATACAGTAAGGACCTGATTTTTGAAATCTTTCTTTTTATGTGTTTTGACCATTTTGCTCTTCGTCGTAGTTACTACATATTGATTTTGGGGTGTAGGGATGCCTGGTATGGTTTTTGATGCAATCGGGAATGATTTGGGTGAGTTTGTGGTTTTTAGAGGCTTTTAAAGCCATATAGTTGACTTCGATCAACATTTGCTATTTGGAATGCTGGATGGTGATAGACAGTTTTATTAGGTCCGAAATGTCAAATTTAGGTTAGTAGCGAGGTTGGTTCGGATTCAGAACCTCTATTTTGCATTTCGACCCTTCATTTGAAAAATTGCCTATAAAGGGTCCCGAGGGTTAATTTATTGAAAATAATCTTTTTTCAAAAATCTGACATCGCCATTGAGTTCAAAAGGTCAAAAAAAAAACCTAGTAGTATATATGGTTTGTTTCTGTGGAGTCCCGAACGAATCCTGTGGGTCCGTCCAGAGACTTTTTAACATGTAAATTCAGTTGGTGCACAACTGATATCTGGTGCATGGAGCCTTTTTCGCAAATGCAGGCCCCTAGCCGAGAATGTGGAGAAGAAAATGTTCCCTTCATCGTGATCGCAAAGTGAGGGCCATAAATGTAAAAGGCAACCGAGTTTGGGTTGGGTATCTTCCTTTCTTCGCGAACGGATGAGGCCATCGCGAAGGCCAAACTTTTGGCTGGTTAAAGTTGACCCTCGCGAACGCTAAGGGTTGACCGCGTTCGTGAGGTACTGTTCACAGAACAGTATAAGTGCCTTATTTTTGTGAATTTCTTCCATTTTTAGACCTCCAAGCTTCGGGAAAGACGATTTTTGAGGGTTTCTTCATCTTGTTTTGTGTGGGTAATCTCTAAACTCATATTCCCATTATTTTCCATGGATTACATCTTTGAAAATACCTTTTAATCATGATTTTGAAATGGAATTTTGAGGTTTTTATCGGTAAAGCTTAAAAATGATTTTTTTTAATTTGGACCTCGTTTTCACTCGTTTTTGCTTGGGTTTTCAACTATAGACTCCTTTAACCTTGGAAAATGTATTTCTAAAATAAAATTCCCGATTTATCCTTCTCATTTTTAAACTTATTTTTTGAGTTTGTTTTGGACCCATCTTAAATATGGGTATTGTTGGCTTTCTTTTAATGCATAGATGCTATATTTGTATGTTTTAGTTGATTCCGAGACTGTTCATAGGGGAAAGCGTTGTGTTGAAGGACTTTAGGCTCGAATTTCATTGTTTCGAGGTAGGTTGTGGTTTAACTTCCTTCATATTGAGCTGGTAGTTAATAATTAAGTAAAGTATGCTATGGGTTGGGGAGAATAACTATGGGAATGGTATTTTGAGATTATTATTACTGTTGTGTGCCCGTGTGGGGGCTTATATTATTATTGTCATTGACTTGTGAATATCTTTTATTGCATGTTCCCGTGCGGGGGCCTTATTTGACATCATTGGCCTTATTTGTGCATTTAAATGCCTTTATTCTATATATGATGCCCATGCGGGGGCTTGAATTGTTATTATAGGCCTTATTGAGCATTGGTTGACTTTATCATGATAGAAATGCCTGAGTTAGGGATTGATATGATATTAATGATGTCTTACATGCATATTTATTCCGATGGTGCCTAATTATAGTTGATATCACGAATTGTGGACATATTGATTTGATTTATGGGCTCACTTATATACGTATTAAATGGATTGGATATCTTCATACTGATTTGATTATAAGCATTACATCCTCATTTCATACATATACATTCATGAGATATCGGTACCATTGAGGAACACTATTTTTGAAAGAAAATGAGATATTTTTTAATAAAAACCTCCTCCATGAACACGAGTCGAAGAGGTAGGTTGAGATTTGAGATTTGAGATATAGTATATGGGTTGCGAACCCCCTATATGTCCTATCTTGGGAGCTACGAGCTCGGTAGATGTATACAGAAAGTCATGCGATGACTTTCACTATTCTTCCCATCATCATTGCATTGCATTGCATATGCATATTTCATGGTTCTTTGCTTGTATTGACGTGTATTTTGTTTTCGTATACTTTTTGTGTATATCTGTGTTGTTTCATTTCAGTAGTTTTATTAGAACTGTTAGTGAAAACGGTGTGAGCTACCGTTTGGGAATTTTTCTGCTTGCAAGTGATGTGCTCATAGTGTTATTTTACTTGTATTATTTTCTACTTTGCTCAGTAGGTCTATGATATCTACTGAGTACAAGTAGACTGTACTCACTCCTACTGTAGCCTTTCGGTGCAGATCCTAGCACGAGTACGACTCATGGAGGCTAATCATGCGGTTGAGTTGGTGATATCTTGAGGTACTGACCCATTTTAGGTTTTTCAGAGTCGACCCTAGACCTCCTCTATCTATTGGTTTTCTTTATTTCCATTTCAGAGGCAGACTTTGTATTTTCAGTTTCGGATATTGTATTAGATTCTCTTATACTTGTGACATCAGTTTTTGGGATGGTTATGTTTGTTCTGGCTTTCGCATTTATATATAGTATGGTCTGACTTCGTTCTAGAAGTCCTGCCTTGGTTTATGTATATTGTTGATATCGGTTTTCTTTATCATTTGGGTGATTGGCTTACTTATCAAGGCTGGGTGGCGATAAGTGCCATCATGACCTCATTTTTGGGTCGTGACATGTGTTGATTTTCTTTTCAGTGTTTTAATTTTTGATAGTGTAAAGAAGAATAAATGAACAAATATGTGTATTCTTCTTCATTATTTTTTTTCTGTTTTTTATAGATAATATATAATATGTACCTTATCTTATATTTGTGCTTTCTATTTGTGTTACAGTTGAAGTAATTCTAAAAGTACAACTCGTTTTGACATGAGAAATTGATAGCAGACTTGCAGAGGATAATCAAAAAGTGATTTTCTTTTGTTTTTCATTTAGTTTCTTTTAGAATATTTTCTTCATAAATCCTATTGTTTAATGTATGGAAATTTACCTCATACAAAATTTATATATGATAAGCCATTCAAGAAATAAATACTGGTATTAACGTTGTTGCAGGATTCTTTTTTTGACAACTTGTTGCAGGGTTGTTGGCTTCTCTTTTAAAGGTACCAACACCAATTGAGATTATGAATTGAATTATGATCTTCCGGTTTGTCCCTTTGGTTTATGTGTTTTCCTTTCTATTTGATTTTTCTTTCTTTTCACTATCGTCTACTTTCAATTTCGTTTAAATGTAGGAGATTTTATTTCTCCGATATTTTTAAAAAAATTATAAGGAATAGAAATAAAAAAGAACAGAAAATTAAGGACAATGAGACAAAAGGAGATTTACTTTAAAAATTAAATAAAAATATATTTAACCATTACTGATATTTATTAAAAATAAGCTAAGCAAATTATGTCTAAACATACTATAATTATCTAATGGATTTCATAATTATTACAATAATAAGAAAGAGATATATTCCAAAAGGAATATCATTTATATTTATATTTAATTGTTATAAAAAGTGAGAAGATTTAAAGTAAAAATTTGATATTTATATTTATCCTCATATGGTGTTTTATGTTTAGTTTTTGTTTCATCACATTGAGAAATTAATTTTATTTATTTTACTATTTATCTTTTGTATTTGTGATATGTACTGTGATAAAATTATGATGGTGTAGCTTTTTGGTAGATGACTTTCAGTTTTCTTCCATCGTAATTTTCAGCTTTTCATTTTTTACTTTACCATAATCTTTTCTGTAATTTAAATTTATAAAAGTAGTTGTATCACGATTTTATTTCTCAGGTCATGATGGAATATACTATAAGCCACCAGTAGGTAAGCCGACCCGTAGTCATGAACGACGAGTAATAGACTATCAAGAGAAAAGAAGAAAGCAACGGAAAATAAGTTCAATGAAGAGACTACTAAAGAGAAGTAACCCCAAAACCTGGTGAAGTCAGTATAAGAGATTCAAACAAAAAAAGAGTACAAGTAAGCATAATACATATATACAGAACTGTCTACGACTCACCCCAAATCTCTGATCCATGGCAGCTCCACACAATGTACACGTCAGCGGCGAGAACTCGTACTATGATCTGCACGGTGCAGAAGTATAGTATGAGTACCAAACACGAGGTACTCAGTAGGCATCGACTGTCATAACCTGAGACTACCCCCTAGTCGTAACACGGTGCTTAGAACCGAAAGTGATCCCAAGCTAACCCATAGTACTGGCATAATGCATGAATAATTGATTAAAACACATATAAGGAATAAACTGACTGAGCGGAAGCATAATAATGAGATAAACTGGTTTAATACATTTACTATTTAAAAAGTCATTTACAACATCTGTAATTTGAAAAAGAAAGAGAACTGAAAACGACAATTCTAACTGTAGGCAGAAGAGGTTTATGACTCAACTACCATCAACAGTTAGAATTCTTTCAGTTCAGGTTTATGACTCAACTACCATCAACATAACCATCAAAACATGAGAAAGATTTCTAAACAATTAGAACATGAGTATATAGAACAAGATGAATACTGAGAAATCTTAACTTAAGGATTGCCTGAGGGGTAAAGCATAATGTGAACGAACTTGTTCAAGATATATGATCTGTGAGCATATATATAATATATGACATAGTGTGATCTTACAAGTCATTAGGGAATTATCATGAGTAACTAGAACTGAGCATACTGTAAAACATGAGTGCATGAGTCCTGAGCTATATGGCATGAGACTGGAGTTCATAGATTCATATAGTATGATTCGTACTACTGAGTGAATTATTACTTCTTATACTAGGAATTGAGAATGGACATGATTCTATATGAGTTATATGAATATGAGTTATGATTATGGCACTGAAATGCATGGCAAGAATAGAGGGTCGTAATGATTTTCTGAGTAATGAGGGACTTTGGGGATCTTAGGCTTGTTAGTTAGCCTTAGATTAGTTTAAACAACGTAGTTTAGGGGTTTAAACATTGAGTAGAGATTAGAAATCCCCTCATAAACATAACTAAAAAACCTGCAGAATGTAACTAACGAAACCATCCAACGATCGTGGGATCTACCTACGATCGTGGGTAGTACTCGTAGGTTGGTGGATGGATTTGAGGATCCTCGGGACTTTATCAGACGAGCCAAGGTACGACTTGTGGGATCCTTCTAATATCATCCCTCAGTTTTTCATTGCATGTACAAATCGTAACCAACTTTGCAAGGTACAATCATACCTATGATCATAGGTTCTACCTACGATCATTGGTACCTTTCATGTATAGGATGTATAATCATCAAGTTTCAAGTTTTTGGGGCTGTTTCATAAAGACGAGGACATAGTACGATTGTTCTATCTACCTACGGTCGTGGGTTCTGGTCATGGTATCTGCCTCTCCTAGCTTTGTTCTAGAGCTCATTAGCATCACTACTAGAATCACAAAACCTGACTTGGTTCTTTGTTCTATCATCTCCCCCTTAGAATTAAGCCATCATTCTGTGTCTGTGGACCTATTTAATAAACTCTAAACTAAACTGTAATCACTTCACTCTAGTTGTTGGGGTATAAATATACTCATAAATACTAAACTCCTCTGAAAGACTATATCTAAAAGTGCAAAACCTGTTGCTAGTACTTCCATCTAAGATACAACTCTGAACTTTCACTAGCCTCAATAGTCATCATACTATAACTTAGATGCATACTAACTTAGAATTCGCTGAAGTTTCGCAATGCCCTGGGCACACTTTCTTCTAGTATTCAAAACTCTTCTGTATGTTAGCTTGATTATCCACAATTCTAATTTAAATTCTAACACTTAACATGGATATCACAATACCTTGTCATGCACTATACTAACTTACTACTACTGGATAGGAATCCTAAAACACTAGTCCACTCAAAATTTTATGAACATACTCAACCCTAACAAGCTTTTTTATCTTTTTGATCACTACCTAGGCTTGATACTTGCTAAAGAATTCACATACTCTAAGTCCCCTTAACAGGTAAATCTCCATCATAGTGCTATCATAAAGTCTACACAACACCTCACTAGCTCAATGGATACACAACTCCATCTACTGAATCCATATAAACACTATCCCCACTCTACTGTTACTACACTTCTAGGCTCATGCTTCTAACTCGATATCATTCTACCATAGGATTTGGAGAAGGGATCTAAGAGCACATATGACTTTGGCTCAACGCGCAATTTTCATGAACAAGAGTGGACTCCTTAAAAATTACTGAACTTAGTACTGATGGGCTCATCTGAAGCTATTGTGCAGTCTTATAACTATATGTAGACTCTGTCTGAGAAAAATTTATCAGTAGAAGTTTAAGGTTGATTGTTTCAATTGCCTAAAAAATAAGGCATAGTCAACGGGAATGGAGCAATGCTTGAATCTGTATAAATTTCTTAGAGAACATCACTACTGCACAATCTGAGATATAAAATGAAGGAAACATTTCCTAAATGTCTTATAGCCCCTCAAAGAAAAGTACAGACGTCTCCGTACAGTTCCACAAGACTCTACTAGACACGAATTCATAGACACCATAGGAAACTTGAATCAAGTGCTCTGATACAAAGTTTTTCACGACCCGAGACTACCCCCTATTCGTAACACGGTGCTTAGAACCACAAGTTATCCCAAGCTAACCTATGGTACTGGCATAATGCATGAATAACTGATTAAAACATATATAAGGGTTAAACTCACTTAGCGGAAGAATAATCATGAGATAAACTGGTTTAATATATTTACTATTTAAAAATTCATTTACAACATCTATAATCTGAAAAGAAAGAGAACTGAATACAAAAACTCTAACTGACTGTCTATGAAGCCTCTACTAATACTGGCTGTAGGTAGCCGGGACATGACCCACAACTATCCCTAATCAATACATAAGAATAGAAATGAAATATGAGAACTGCAAACTAACTTAAGTCCTAGAATAAAGAGAACTCATCACCTACATGATCCTGATAGTAAACACCTGAATCTACATCATTTGAAAAATATAGGTAGAAGAGGTATGCGATGAGTACTTTTGAATGTACTGAGTATATGAGATGTGCAGTAGTCATGGAAACACTTAAAACATGCTGTAAAACTAACATAAGCTATTTATTGAAATATGAATTTAAAACATGTCTATACGTACAAGCTGTGAAGCATAGTGAAATCTCTTAATCATGAACTAAAGCATTTCTGAAGGCTCAAGGGCTGTGAAAGCATAAATATTTGATATTATGTAAAACCAATGCTGAACATGTTGTATAATGTTTTTAGTGCAACCGAATAAATGGAGCTAAACTGTAGTACAATTACCCTATATGAAATACATATATACTGATATGCAGTGATAACCTATAAAGTCATAGTATAAAATACAGTTAAATTAAACTGAGGTTCATGTACGAATACTGAGTCTGAAACTATGAGGTATGAACTGATGCAATAACCAAGTAAATAGACATATAATTGATCAATACAACACTAAATAAACTGATTACAAGGTTATGCAATAACTGAGTTTGGACTGTGGGAGATACCATTAACCGACATATAACCATGTGAGCTAAACATGGAGTTCGATGTATAATCCCTATCGAAAAGGGAATAATATACCTTGCCAGGGTATAAATATTGATCTGACGTGGTAGCACTAAACCGATGTCCAAAAGGACTAAGGTGTCAAGCTTGGTCTGACAGGTGATCCTTTAGAACCTACGGTGGAACCTTAGTTCTGAGACTTAGGAACTTCTACTAAAGGCTTCAGCCTAACTGACGGGTGATCCTTCATCCCTGCGTCCACTCTGTGCTAAGTACTACACCTAACTGAATAGAAGTTGATATATTGAATAGCTCAATATTACTAAAGTTCTGAGACTGAAAGATTAGTGCCTTATCTAAAAGCATTCTAAGTCATGAAAAATTGAGGAATTAAGTATCAAACTAACAATGCATGATATCCTAGGTCATTGGATGTTCATAGCCCTCCATCTTTGAAGAATGCAACTAATAATGACAATTCAATAATCGAGAAGAAAAAGGGGAATTTCATAGCCCAAGTCCAAAATACTGAATATCAATATGCTGAGGATCCATAAAATGGAAAGTCTGTAACAATAATGAATTTCTTGGGAAAACATGTCATGTTAAACTAATATGGGATTAAATTTATCAAATCATGATAACTAATGCTTAAAAGTCTTGAGAACTAATCCATCATACATAGCTTGATCATGTACTTCAATTCTGAAGTAATATCATGTAAATCATGTATGTAGTTTAGAATAGTATGAATGCTATAATATAGCCATAAGAAAATCATAAATAGTGAATATAAAAATATATCATGGAGACTGAATTTAAGCTCGGAATCATAATTGGGTAAAACCCTAGTTCATGGGAATAATAGAATTCATGAATAAAAAACCATAATTTGGGCATGTGGATGAAGGGAGATCCTCATTGAATATCCACATACTTGATTAATTTTGATTCTTGAACTAAAGTTTGGAGGATTTGAGCTTGAAGATGAAAAACCCTAATTTCTTGCTTTGGAGAGGAGGAAATCGCATGTTTCTCTTGTTTTTATTAATAATTTTGTGTGTTATTAATAGAATGAGGGAATAGGAGTAGTTTAGACTTTATATTAATCCTTAGGATAGATTAAACAACATAGTTTAGGAGGTTAAAAGATGGAAAAAGACCAGAATACCCCTCTAAAAATATTGCAGAAAAATTGATTTTGGACGCCAAATGGACCCTCCCACGATTGTGGGATCCAACCACGATTGTGGTATTGAATCATGGGTTCTATGGGGTATTTTTAGGTCTTTGAAGTTGATCAGATGAGACCATTCTATGATCTTGGGATCCTGGTCGTGGTTTGGGTCGTCCAATCCTACAGCTTGACAGGGTTTAGTAAAATGGCCATAACGTTTTACTACAATATCAGATTAAGGTGAAACTGGATACGTTGAAAATACAATTTAAATATATATTATTTTTTGGGTCTTGAGATCAAATATACCCCATAACCTAGGAGTTATGCTTGTTTAAGTTGACTATAGCAAGATTCTTCACAAGGAAACCACCGACAAAGAAGGTTTCAACTTGGCTATGAGTAGGAGTTACTTGTGGCCTTAATACATGTATAAATCACTTCTCATACCATAAAACATGACATTTAATTTTATATGTAATTTAAGCATGGTTCTAATTTTGGCTTTGGATTTTCAGGGTATTACAATATCTCCCCCATGGGGTCATTCGTCCCCGAATGAAGACTAACTAAGCTGAAAGGTTAGGGATAGAGCTGCAATCCCAACACTGAGTTATAAGAGCTGATTACGAACATTATAAATAAGTTTCTAACTAAAATATGGATTGTAATGGATTCATGAATGCATACTAAGACATGTGAGCAACTGAGTGACATGAGACTGAGGGAAGTAATAAGGAGGAAATTGTTATCTTGAACTTAAATTGAGGCTGGGAATCAGAATTGACTGTATTTACACATAACATGAATGCACATAAGATCTCAAATAGAATAGGAACATACATGGACTCATGAGAGTACGACTAGAAAGAAGGATGGGAAACTAATGGAGCTTGTCTATCTGATCTGTAAACTGAATTGTTGGCCATATGGTCTGACTCATATTGAGACTTTAGAACTCAATTGGAGCATTCCTGGCATGAACATATATGTAGAACTGTAAAGTGATCGATAAGGACATGAGATTTTTAGAGAGTCACTGAGAAAATGATATTTGTTACCTTCAACGCACCTTGTCAGATGTTCTAAGAACATTAGGGAGGGAAGAATTTTTTTTTAGGCATGATCTGAGTGAGATATCTGAATTAATATTCCAACATAGTGTGAGTATTCTCGTCTAATGATATGAGCTCATAGAATAGGAACAACTTAGAGTTGAAGATGAGACACCTCTAGTATGAAACTATCTATCATGAAACAAGAGTATCTTAGGCCGAAAGTAAGGATAGGACTAATATGCCTTAAGCAATGTGACTGATAATCTTCCAACTAGGCAATATTTTTCAACCATGCTCCTTACTACGAACATACCACTCTTAACTAGCTGACATTTTCTAACTCTCTTAGGGATACACTACAAATGTTTGCTAAAGGATAAGTCTAGTTACTTGGTCATACTCTGTTCAAGATTAACTGTGAGATACAAAACTCTACCACTAAAATGACTACACTAGTCCCAACCATGGAAAAATACACTTCTTCTTTCCCCCCTTAGACAACCAACCTTAAGTTCAAATCAAAGTGTTACAAACCACCATAAGCCATTATCAATATTTATATCAACAAATCATTCAGGTCCATGACTCAACTACTATCAACATCATCATCAAAACATGAGAAGGATCTCTAAAGAATTAGAACATGAGTATCTAGAATAAGAGGAATACTGAGAAATCTTGACTTAAGGATTGCCTGAGGGGTAAAGCATAATATGAACGAACTTGTTCAAGAGATCTGATCTGAGATCATATATATAATATATGATGTTGTATGATCTTACAAGTCATTAGGAAATTATTATGAGTAACTGGAACTGAGCATACTATAAAACATGAGTGCATGAGTCATGAGCTGTATGGTATGAGACTGGAGTTCATAGATTCATATAGTATGATTCGTACTACTGAGTGAATTATTACTCCTTATACTAGGAATTGAGAATGGATATGATTCTATATGAGTTGTATGAATATGAGTTATGATCATGGAGCGGACATGCATGGTATGAGTACAGTGTCATGATGATTTTCTGAGTAATGATGGACTTTGGGGAACTTAGGCTTGTTATTTAGCCTTAGATTAGTTTAAACAACGTAGTTGAGGGGTTTAAACATTGAGAAAAAACTGGAAAGCCCCTCATAAATGTAACTAAAAAACCTGCAGAATGTAACTGATGAAACCATCCCACGATCGTGGGATCTACCTACGATCGCGGGTAGTACTCGTAGGTTGGTGGACGAATTTGAGAATCCTCTGGACTTCATCAGATGAGCCAAGGTATGACTCGTGGGATCCTTCCACGATCGTCCCTCAGTTTGTCATTGCATATCCAAGTCGTAACCAACTCTTCAAGGTATGATCATACCTACGATCATGGGTTTTACATACTATTATTGGTACCCTTCGTGTCCTGGAAGTATAATCATTGAGTTTCAAGTTTTTGGGGTTGTTTCGTATAGATGAGGACATAGTAAGATCATACTATCTACCTACGGTTGTGGGTTTTGGTCGTGGTATCTACCTCTCCTAGCTCTATTTTAGAACTCACTAGCATCACTACTAGAATCGTAAAACTTGACTTGGTTCTTTGTTCTATCAACTCCCCCTTAGATGTAAGCCATCATTCTACGTCTGTGGACCTATTCAATAAACTCTAAACTGAACTGTAATAACTTCACTCTAGTGGTTGGGGTATAAATATACTCATAAATACTAAAATCCTCTAAAAGACTATATCTAATAGTGCAAAACTTGCTGCTAGTACTTCCTTCTAAGATACAACTCTTAACTTTCTCTAGCCTCAATAGTCATCATACTATAACTTATATGCTTACTAACTTAGAATCTGCTGAAGTGTTGCAATACCCTGGGAACACCTTTCTTCTAGTAGTCAAAAATCTTCTGTCTATTAGCTTGATCATCCACAATCCAAACTTAAATTCCAACACTTAACATGGATATCCCCATAACTTTTCATGCACTATACTAACTTACTACTACTGGATAGGAATCATGAAATACTAGTCCACTCAAAATTTTATGAATATACTCATCCCTAACAAGCTTTTTATCTTTTTGGTCACTGCCTAGGGTTGATTCTTGCTAAAGAATTTACATACTCTAAGTCCCCTTAACTGGTAAATCTCCCTCAAAGTGCTATCATAAAGTCTACACAACACCTCACTAGCTCAATGGATACATAAGTCCATCTACTGAATCCATATAAACACTATCCCCACTCTACTGTTACTATACTTCTAGGCTCATGCTTCTAACTCGATATCATTCTACCATAGGATTTGGAGAAGGGATCTAAGAGCACATCTGACTTTGGATCAAGGCACGATTTTCATGAACAAGAGTGAACTCCTTAAAAATTACTGAACTTAGTACTGATGGGCTTATCTGAAGCTGTTGTACAGTCTTATAACTATATGTAGACTCTGTTTGAGAAAACTTTATCAGAAGAAGTTTAAGCTTGATTGTTTCAATTGCCTCAAATACGAGGCATAGTCAACGGGAATGGAGCAATGCTCAAATTTGAATAAATTTCTAAGAGAACATCACTATTGCTTGATCTGAGATATCAAAGAAGGGAAACATTTCCTAAATGTCTTGTCGCCTCTCGAAGAAAAGTACAGACGTCTCTGTACCATTCCACAAGACTCTACTAGACACAACTTCATAGACACCCTAGGACACTTGAAACTTGTGCTCTGATGCCAAGTTTGTTAGGACCCGAGACTAACTCCTAGTCATAACACAGTGATTAGAACCACAAGTGATCCCAAGCTAACCAATGGTACTGGCATAATGCATGAATAACTGATTAAAGCGTATATAAGGGCTAATCTGACTGAGCGAAAGCATAATCTTGAGATAAACTAGTTTAATACATTTACTATTTAAAAATTCATTTACAACATCTGTAATCAGAAAAGAAAGGGAACTGAATACAACAACTCTAACTAGCTATCTATAAACCCTCTACTAATACTGACTGTAGGTAGCGACATGAACCCCAACTATCCCTAATCAATACATAAGAATAGAAATGAAATATGGGAACTGCAAACAAACTTAAGTCCTCAAATAAAGAGAACTCATCACCTGCTGGCTGGAAGCTTTGATTTGCCCGACTCTGATCCTAATAATAAACACCTGAATGTACATCACATGAAAAATGTGGCCAGAAGAGGTATACGATGAGTACTTTTGAATGTACTGAGTATATGAGATGTGCACTAGTCATGGAAACACTTAAAACATGCTGTAAAACTGACATAAGCTATTTATTGAAATATGCATTTAAAACATGTCTATACGTAAAAGCTGTGAAGTATAGTGAAATCTCTTAATCATGAACTAAAGCATTTCTGAAGGCTGAAGGGCTTTGAAAGCATAACTATTTGAGATTATGTAAAACCAATGCTGAACATGTGTTATAATATTTTTGAGTGCAACTGAATGCATGAAGCTGAACTCTAGTACAATGACCCTAAATGAAATACATATATACTGATATGTAGTGATAACCTATAAAGTCATAGTATAAAATATAGTAAAATTAAACTGAGGGTCATGTACGAATACTGAGTCTGAAACTATGAGGTATGAACTGATGCAATGACCAAGTGAATAGACATATAATTGATCAATACAGTAATAAATAAGTTGATTACAAGGTTATGCAATAACAGAGTTTGGACTGTGGGAGATACTATTAATCGACATATAACCATGTAAGCTAAGCATGGAGTTCGACTTATAATCCAATCGAAAAGGGCCTAATATACCTTGCCAGGGTATAAATGTTTATCTGACATGGAACCACTAAACTGATGTCCAAAAGGACTAAGGTGTCAAGCATGGTCTGATAGGTGATCCTTTAGAACCTACGGTGGCGCCATAGTTCTGGGACTTAGGGACTTCTACTAAAGGCTTCGGCCTAACTAACGGGTGAGCCTTCATCCCTGCGTCCACTCAGTGCTAAGTACTGCTCCCAACTAAATATAACTTGATATATTGAATAACTCAATAATACTGAAGTTCTGTATTTATATCAAAAAATCGTTCAGGTCTATGACTCAACTACCATCAACATCAACATCAAAATATGAGAAGGATCAGTAAAGAATTAGAACATGAGTTTCTAGAGTAAGATGAATATTGAGAAATCTTGACTTAAGGGTTGCCTGAGGGGTAAAGCATATTATGAACGAACTTGTTCAAGAGATCTGATTTGAGAGCATATATATAATATATGATGTAGTGTTATCTTACAAGTCATTAGGGAATTATCATGAATAACTGGAACTGAGCATACTGTAAAACATGAGTGCATAAGTCATGAGTTGTATGGCATGAGACTGGAGTTCATAGATTCATATAGTATGATTCGTACTACTAAGTGAATTATTACACCTTATACTAGGAATTGAGAATGGACATGATTCTATATGAGTTGTATGAATATGAGTTATGATCATGGTGCTGACATGCATGGCATGAGTAGAGTGTCGTAATGATTTTCTGAGTAATTAGGGACTTTGGGGATCTTAGGCTTGTTATTTAGCCTTAGATTAGTTTAAATAACGTAGTTTAGGGGTTTATACATTGAGAAAAGACTGGAAAGCCCCTCATAAACGTGACTGAAAAACCCGCTGAATGAAATACTGGAAAGCCCCTCAAAAGTATAAATTTATAAATCCATTGCCTGAGATCAAATTTGGGATTAAAATGGTAAAATAATGTAGAAAGGGTTGGAATCTCCCTCGACCAAAGTGAAAAAGCAGTGGTGAAAAGATTGGATCAATAATGGACCGGAATCAGCTTCAGTCTAATTTCCAAAGTAGCAAACTTAGTTTAAAATATCATAATCCAATAATAAAAATGGTACGACTTCCATTTTAAAATAATTAATTCTAAAAGTGAAAAAGTGAGGATAAATCTCTTTTTAGAAAATAGTAGAAAAACCAAGGTTCTAATCGAAATTGTACTACAAAATAAGTGTAAATACGTCTAAATATATGTATGCCATCACCAGTATCCATACAATACAAATGTAAGCATCGAAGTGTCTAATAACTAAACCATGTCCTTTTAAAGAGAAGAATAATAACCTGGTGTCCAATGGGTATCGTAACCACAACCTCGCACCCAAGAATATATAATTTAACAGGATGTTAGCACCATAATTCGAGAAACTTCGGTAAACAAGGGATAAAGCTATTAAAAGGATCTAATCAGGGGATATCATCCAATTTACTAAGTAATATGGTATGTCTTATACTAAAGGATCATTATGTCAATCTATGGTTAAACAAGTATATAATCGGGTGTAATGGAATCCTACAACTATAACGGGTATTCTAGGCTAAGGATCGAGTTACATTTCTATTCTAAATCCCCTAAACAGGTTAAGTCATGATACAACTAGGCATAAACCTATCCCATAATCCCTACCTAGCATACTCTCTATACAATACACAATCGCATAGAGAAGAGTAGACCGTAGCCTACCTCATAGTCGAAATGCAGTCTCAAAGCATCCATGAACCGCTCGTCTTTACTCCACGATATGAAAAATGATGCCACACTATCAAAATCATAATCTACATATTAATTTGAGTAAAGCGATTCCCATATTGTAATAATAGACTCCGAGTCAAAATTTGGATCTAAAATGGGCTCGTGGGACCCATGTATAAAATCCTAAAATTAGACCCATCATTAGGTCCCTCATGGCCCAAGGAATATGTGTCTAAAATTTGGGCACAGTCTGCGCTCAATAACCCACTCAAATCATCTCCAACATAAGAGAAATTCAAGAACTTTAATGGAGAAATCATGAAGAGGGAAGCTCAGAACTTACGAGATTCGAACGAGATGAAACTCACCTTGATGTTCTTGTGATAACCCCGGCCTTAAATCGATGTTCCAAGTTGTTTCTTGATCTCAAAGGGTGTCCCAAGAGGTTTGGAATTGGAGAAATAGGACTTGGGGTCGAGAAAGGAACAAGCATAAAAAACATCAGCTCCATCGCCTAGGCGCCCATTTTGGTCGCCAAGGCGCCACCGCCTAGGCAACAAATGGTGTCGCCAAGGCCCCCATAAGCTGCCAGTCTATCCATCGCCTAGGATCCACTCTTGGTCGCTCAGGAGACCTTGCCTATGATCCAAGATGGTCATTAGGGTGATGGCACTAGAAAACTAGCAATGCTCAAACGTTGTTTAGGTGCTTCGGGCCCATCGGGAACCCAGTGGACATAAGCAAACAATGCTACCCCATCGAAAATGCCATTTTGGACTTAATAAATTGATCAAATTTCCATCGGAGGTCATTTCTATAACACTCCGTACCTTCCCAACCCTACTTGACGACGTTGAACAATGTTTACTTAGGTGTCGAGAGTTATACGTATGTAATTTGTAATAATTTTGATGAGATAATTGATATTGGCCCTCGTACATGTGATTAGACTTTCGTAGGAGGTGTTTTTTGACTTAGTGAAACATTTGTGGGGTTAAAAATGAGGCTTGAAGGACCTCCAAACAAAGGATATTAAAGGTAATAAGTAAGTTAAAGAATAGAACTTGAAGTATCTAGCCAAATCCGCGAAGAAAAGTCGAAGAAACAAAAATTTTAAAAAAAATAGGGGTGGGGCACGCTCAGGGGCGTGCCAGGCCGCTATGGGCTAAAAATTTTAGCCCACAAGAAGCAAGGTGGCGCGCCCAAGGGCGTTCCAGGCTGCTTGTGCGCACCTTTCAAAAGTTGAAATTTTTTCTAAGTCCCAAGGGTGCTCGGGGACGTACCGGACCAATTTTTGCCACATTTCTTCTACAAACATGAGCATATACATGGAATAATTGAGGTATTATATTAGCATTCCATTTTGATAAGAGTATTCGTGGATGATTCAAATTACGGTTTTACCCTTTCGGTCAAAATAAGCCATACGTGGCTAGAATCACTTATTTTTGGGATTGAGGCTACGAATATAAATTTCGTCAGTGGAAATATTGTCGTAACAAGTATGAAATGAATTAAACATGAGAAATTATTGATTTTGTTGGATCAAGTGAAATGGGCTCAAAAGAGGCCCAAAATGAGGCAAAAGACATGGGCCAAAAATGGGTCAAATGACCCATTCTTCCTTTGACTAATCAATAATTGAGCAAAGTGGCTAAAGATGACTTCAAGGGTATATAAAAAGAGGTAAAAATCAGATTTTTAATCCACAAACACACATGCTTTTCTATGCTTATTCTAGAATTCTCAAGGAAACCCCTTTGGGCTCTTCAAACCCTAAGTCATCTTTGGAGCAAGATCATCATCTTTCAAGCTTAGGTAAGTGATTATTCTTATGGATTAATATATTATATTCATGGGAGAGTATGTAGATCATGTTTGTTGTGCTTGGAAGATTTGAACATGGCACTTTGTGTTTTTGTAAAAGATGTGTTATCCATGGGATTTAAACTTGGAATATGACTTGTGGTTTTGATGAAAGAGCATGGTATGGATGAAATATCAACATGTATGGTGTGATTATGTTATTAAACTTGTTATTTTCTATAAGTGTAAATTATGAGATTTTGGCCGATATGTTGATATGAGGTGTATTGAGGTGATTTGATGGAATAATTGTGATGTTGTGGTGATGAAGAGTGGAAAATATGAACTTGGTGTGACATGCTAGTGGTTTATGATATTTTGGTCAATGTTGGGAATATTGTGGGATTGTTGGTATGATGATCTCATAAATGGTGTTGTCAAGGGGGAAATGACATTTTGAGGCCATTGTGTAACTCATTATCGTTATATGCATTTGTAAGGTAGTTGATGGTTAATGTAAACTCTGTTGTGTATTTGTGTTGTAGAGTGAAACATAAGGAAGGAGCGGGGCTATTGTATTCACGTATAGGATTGAGTGTTCATATTGAGACGATAAGGTATGTAAGGTTCCTCTTTTCGTATCCTTCTGCAACATATTGTTCACATTGACATTGGGCTAGTTCTATTCAGAGAGGTTTTGAAGTATATCAATTCAGGTTGACGTATATTGTTATTCATATGCGTCCTATTCTTAGATGAATTATGATTTACTTATCTCTTATTCATTGACTGAAGTTCCAAATGCTCCTATAATGTTGTAATTACTAATAAGAACTATCCCAAAGAGAGTAAGGATGTAAAGAGAATCTATTTATTCTTGAAAAGCATTTTCCAATCATGTCATGTTCCAAAGTCTAATATTATTATGATTATCTCTGTACCAATCTCATATGGGTAATGAAGGAAGTAATGTGCAAGCTAGTATACAAGTCTCTCAAAAGAAAGTAATTAAGTTATGTACGTTTGTTGGGGGCAAAAGTGCAGGAAAATCATAGATGTAGGGTGGACACGATTCCGAAGTTCCAATAATATTATAACTCCAAAGTTTCTAGAATGTTATGTTCTAAGTTTTAATAATGTTATGACTATTATTATATCAATCTCTCACAAGTGTAAAGGTACCAATCTCATAAGATCTCATAAGAATGATGAAGAGGTAATGTGCCAGTTAATATATCTATCCCTCACTAGTAAAGGTTTCAATCTCTTGAAAGCAAAGAAATGAGGAGAAGCATATATATGTGGTTCCAATACTATCACGATCCTCAGTGTAGTATAAAAGTATCAATCCCTCCCGGGTAAGAAATGAAGAAAAGTGTGTATATATTACATCCCAATTTCCGAGAATGTTATGTTCCAAGTTTGAATAAATCAATCTCTCCCATGTATGTTAACCCACCATAGAGTGGATGTATGTTAATAACCCACCATAGAATGGATGTACGTTAACCCACCATAGAGTGGATGTATGTTAACCCACCATAGAGTGGATGTATGTTAATAACCCACTAATGGCGTGGATGTATGCTAACCCACCATAGAGTGGATGTATGTTAATAACCCACTAATAGAGTGGATGTATGTTAACCCACCATAGAGTGAATGTATGTTTACCCACCAATAGAGTGGATGTATGTTATTAACCCACCAATAGAGTGGATGTATGTTATTAGCCCACCAATAGAGTGGATGTATGTTATTAACCCACCAATAGAGTGGATGTACATTATATGATTAACCCACAAATCGGGTGGATGTACGTTATATCATTAACCAACCAATCGAGTGGATGTATGTTATGTTATTAACCCAAATCTCTTGAATAGAGGAATCTCTTGAGTAGAAGAATTTCTTGAATAGAAAGAATCTCTTGAGTGAAGAAAACTTCTCTTGAGTGAAGATGTGTATGAAAGATATTATATGAATAATAAGGATATAAATGAGTGATCTAAAATGACAATAACAGAAGCAATATACAAGTTTCCTTACATAAGATGATGGTTTATCCACCTTGAATATTCTCTCCTATTCTATTTCATATTCTATTTCATATTCTATTTCATTGACATTCTCATGTATGATGTAGTTTCTATAGCCTTACATACTCAGTACATTCTTCGTACTGACCCCCTAGGGGGACTTACCTTACATGTTGCAGGTGCAGGCACTAGTAGACCTCCACAGTAGGTTGACATTAATTGCAGATCTTTGGTGAGCCCCAGTTGGTTCGGGACTTTTCGAGTCACAGTTGTGTATTGTTTTTGATGTTGTAAAGATAAAGCAGGGACTTGTCCCGACTTTAAGTAGGTCTTGTAGATGCATCTGTTAGAGGTTTTTGTAGATCTATGTGGGTATGTGAATTTAATAGATGAATGACCATTTTGACTTTATTGCCCCAACGACCAAGTTTTATAAATATATATTTATAGCATATGTTCCATGTCCATGACTTCTGCATAGTTGCATGAGGTATAATAAGATTCATACGAGGTTATGCATGCAACTGATCACGAGCAAAGATTGGTTCTCTCGGGCCATATCGGCTTCGGGTGCCAGTCCGACCTGAATGGGATTTCGGGTCGTGACAAAAGTGGTATCAGAGCAAGTCGTTCTACGGGTGTCTACAAAGCCGTGTCTGAGTAGAGTCTTACTTATTAATGTGTTGTGCACCACATTTATAAGTAGGAGGCTACGGGACATTTAGGAGTTGTTTTTGTTCTTCATTTCTAGATTATGCAATAGAGCCAGTATTGTAAGTTGAATTGTGTCTGACCTTGGTAATTGTTTTTCTTTGGTATAGTAAAATGCCAATCACAAGAAGAGGTAGAGGCAATGGTAAGCAGGTAGATATGCCTGCCGGTGAAGGAATGAGTAGATCACCACCTGACCAAGCTAGTCTAGGTGGAGCTGACGCTGAAATCGCATCGCGGTCTTCTCCTACTTTTCCAGCTCCAGAAGAGCCAAAAGGTAGAGAAGTACCTGTAGAATCGCCAATGAGTGCCACTGACAAGGACCTAAGAAATGCAGTACATATGTTGACTCAGCTAGTGGCTGCACAAACACAGGGATGCACTGGTCTAATGGTAAATGAAGATAACGTGGCTAGAGTAGCTAGTCGGCGTACACATGACTTTCTAAAATTAGACCCTCCTATATTCACAGGGTCCGATCCGAAAGCAGATCCACAGGATTTTGTGGACCAAGTTCAAAGAGCAATAGAGGTGATGCACGTAACAGGTGTAGAAACGGTTGAGCTAGCAGCTTATAGACTGAAGGGCGAGGCTATCTTGTGGTATGAGGACTGGAAAAGATCAGCTATCTTGTGGTATGAGGACTGGAAAAGATCAAGGGGTATTGATGCACTCCCAGCTGGTTGGGAAGAATTTAAAATGGCATTCCTTGATCATTACCTCCCATATGAAATTCGGGAGGCACGTGCAGACCAATTTCTCAATTTGCGTCAAGGAAATATGAGTGTTAGAGAATACAGTTTGCAGTTTAATTCCTTGGATAGATATGCTCCAAATGTAGTAGCCACCATGGAAGATAGAGTCCATCGATATGTGGATAGACCGGATCCATATTTGGTACGAGACTGTACTATCGCAGCATTGAATAGAGCTATGGACATCGCCAAAATTAAGGCCTTCGCATAGAAAATGGAGGACCAAAGGCAAAGAAGAAGGACGCAAAAATCTAAGGAAGGGCCATCAAAAAGGGCTAGACCTATGGGGCAGTCTATGGCATCCCACGGAGAATCGAGGCCTCTGATTTTTTCTATCCCACCTAGACCATCCCTCTCCTACAGCAGGCACACACTCTTAATTTTGAGGGTTTAGAGGTAGCCAATCTGGACGGAGTAGTGGAATTCATGGATCACAGGCAACCAGATTTTCTCGTCAGTTGTGCCAGCGCTATGGGAGATTTCATTCAGGAAAATGCCGGTTTGATACGAATGTTTGCTTTTTGTGTAGTAGGCCAGGACACATGATGAGAGAGTGCCCACAGATAGTATGACACGACCTATTGGATCAGCCGTTGTGGCATCGGTGGCTGGTGTGTAGTCTGCTGGTCGTGGTAGAGGTGCCAGAGGAGCAGCTAGTTCCAGTGGAGCCCAAAATCGTACCTATGCTCTAGTGGGCCGACAAAATGCGGAGGCATCTACTGATAAAGATACAGGTATATTATCCATATTGTCGAATGATACATATACCCTATTGTATGTCACTTCATTGATTACTTTAAAAGCTAATGAGACACCGGGGTCATTAGTCAAGTCGATTGAACTATCTCCACCTGTTGGTAAATTTATTAGAGTTAAAGACATATCGTAATGGTATAGTAGATGTTTGTGACCATAGATGATTAAGTACTCTTAAAAGCGTTACTAATGAAAGAGGTAATGGGATTTGAAAAGAAAGGATGTGAAATTGCCGGAAGTGCATAAGAGTTCCATTTTATATTGCTCTCATTGAAAGTATACAAACTACAAAGGATTTCACGAGGAAGAGATACCTATTGTTATTCTAGACCGACAAGTTAAAAGGGTTAAGGAATAAAGACGTAACTTCCATAAAAGTTCTTTGGAGGAATCAACAATTTGAAGAGATTGCATGGGAAGTTGAAAAAAAAAATTGAAATGAAATCGATGTACCCATATTTGTTTCACATGGAAGTAAAAGTTCAAAATGTGGAAGTGGACCAATAAGAAGTAAGTGTCCATGATCCTTAAGCGTTTATGTATATGTATGCTACTATAAAGATGTATTTGTTGTCATTGAAGCGACATCATTAATAGTCAAGGATGAATGTTTCTAAGGGGGCGAGAATGTAACACCCCGTACCTTCCCAACCCTACTTGACGACGTTGAACAATGTTTACGTAGGTGTCGAGAGCTATACGTATGTAATTTGTAATAATTTTGATGAGATAATTGATATTGGCCCTCGTACATGTGATTAGACTTTCGTAGGAGGTGTTTTTTGACTTAGTGGAACATTTGTGGGGTTAAAAATGAGGCTTGAAGGACCTCCAAACAAAGGATATTAAAGGTAATAAGTAAGTTAAAGAATAGAACTTGAAGTATCTAGCCAAATCCGCGAAGAAAAGTCGAAGAAACGAAAATTTTTAAAAAAATAGGGGTGGGGCACGCTCAGGGGCGTGCCAGGCCTCTATGGGCTAAAAATTTTAGCCCACAAGCAGCAAGGTGGTGCGCCCAAGGGCGTGCCAGGCTGCTTGTGCGCACCATTCAAAAGTTGAAATTTTTTCTAAGTCCCAAGGGTGCTCGGGGACGTACCGGACCAATTTTTGCCACATTTCTTCTACAAACATGAGCATATACATGGAATAATTGAAGTATTATATTAGCATTCCATTTTGATAAGAGTATTCGTGGATGATTCAAATTACGGTTTTACCCTTTCGGTCAAAATAAGCCATACGTGGCTAGAATCACTTATTTTTGGGATTGAGGCTACGAATATAAATTTCGTCAGTGGAAATATTGTCGTAACAAGTATGAAATGAATTAAACATGAGAAATTATTGATTTTGTTGGATCAAGTGAAATGGGCTCAAAAGAGGCCCAAAATGAGGCAAAAGACATGGGCCAAAAATGGGTCAAATGACCCATTCTTCCTTTGACTAATCAATAATTGAGCAAAGTGGCTAAAGATGACTTCAAGGGTATATAAAAGGAGGTAAAAATCAGATTTTTAATCCACAAACACACATGCTTTTCTATGCTTATTCTAGAATTCTCAAGGAAACCCCTTTGGGCTCTTCAAACCCTAAGTCATCTTTGGAGCAAGATCATCATCTTTCAAGCTTAGGTAAGTGATTATTCTTATGGATTAATATATTATATTCATGGGAGAGTATGTAGATCATGTTTGTTGTGCTTGGAAGATTTGAACATGGCACTTTGTGTTTTTGTAAAAGATGTGTTATCCATGGGATTTAAACTTGGAATATGACTTGTGGTTTTGATGAAAGAGCATGGTATGGATGAAATATCAACATGTATGGTGTGATTATGTTATTAAACTTGTTATTTTCTATAAGTGTAAATTATGGGATTTTGGCCGATATGTTGATATGAGGTGTATTGAGGTGATTTGATGGAATAATTGTGATGTTGTGGTGATGAAGAGTGGAAAATATGAACTTGGTGTGACATGCTAGTGGTTTATGATATTTTGGTCAATGTTGGGAATATTGTGGGATTGTTGGTATGATGATCTCATAAATGGTGTTGTCAAGGGGGAAATGACATTTTGAGGCCATTGTGTAACTCATTATCGTTATATGCATTTGTAAGGTAGTTGATGGTTAATGTAAACTCTGTTGTGTATTTGTGTTGTAGAATGAAACATAAGGAAGGAGCGGGGCTATTGTATTCACGTATAGGATTGAGTGTTCATATTGAGACGATAAGGTATGTAAGGTTCCTCTTTCCGTATCCTTCTGCAACATATTGTTCACATTGACATTGGGCTAGTTCTATTCAGAGAGGTTTTGAAGTATATCAATTCAGGTTGACGTATATTGTTATTCATATGCGTCCTATTCTTAGATGAATTATGATTTACTTATCTCTTATTCATTGACTGAAGTTCCAAATGCTCCTATAATGTTGTAACTACTAATAAGAACTATCCCAAAGAGAGTAAGGATGTAAAGAGAATCTATTTATTCTTGAAAAGCATTTTCCAATCATGTCATGTTCCAAAGTCTAATATTATTATGATTATATCTGTACCAATCTCATATGAGTAATGAAGGAAGTAATGTGCAAGCTAGTATACAAGTCTCTCAAAAGAAAGAAATTAAGTTATGTACGTTTGTTGGGGGCAAAAGTGCAGGAAAATCATAGATGTAGGGTGGACACGATTCCGAAGTTCCAACAATATTATAACTCCAAGGTTTCTAGAATGTTATGTTCTAAGTTTTAATAATTTTATGACTATTATTATATCAATCTCTCACAAGTGTAAAGGTACCAATCTCATAAGATCTCATAAGAATGATGAAGAGGTAATGTGAGAGTTAATATATCTATCCCTCACTAGTAAAGGTTTCAATCTTTTGAAAGCAAAGAAATGAGGAGAAGCATATATGTGTGGTTCCAATAGTATCACGATCCTCAATGTATCATAAAAGTATCAATCCCTCCAGGGTAATAAATGAAGAAAAGTGTGTATATATTACATTCCAAGTTCCGAGAATGTTATGTTCCAAGTTTGAATAAATCAATCTCTCCCACGTATGTTAACCCACCATAGAGTGGATGTACGTTACCCCACCATAGAGTGGATGTACGTTACCCCACCATAGAGTGGATGTATGTTAACCCACCATAGAGTGGATGTATATTAATAAACCACCAATAGCGTGGATGTATGTTAACCCACCATAGAGTGAATGTATGTTTACCCACCAATAGAGGGGATGTTTGTTATTAACCCACCAATAGAGTGGATGTACGTTATATCATTAACCCACCAATAGAGTGGATGTATGTTATATTATTAACCCAAATCTCTTGAATAGAGGAATCTCTTGAGTAGAAGAATTTCTTGAATAGAAAGAATCTCTTGAGTAAAGAAAACTTCTCTTGAGTGAAGATGTGTATGAAAGATATTATATGAATAATAAGGATATAAATGAGTGATCTAAAATGACAATAACAGAAGCAATATACAAGTTTCCTTACATAAGATGATGGTTTATCCACCTTGAATATTGTTTCCTATTCTATTTCATATTCTATTTCATTGACATTCTCATGTATGATGTAGTTTCTATAGCCTTACATACTCAGTACATTCTTCGTACCGACCCCCTAGGGGGACTTACCTTACATGTTGCAGGTGTAGGCACTAGTAGACCTCCACAGTAGGTTGACAGTAGTTGTAGATCTTTGGTGAGCCCCAGTTGGTTCGGGACTTTCCGAGTCACAGTTTTATATTGTTTTTGATGTTGTAAAGATAAAGCGGGGACTTGTACCGACTTTAAGTAGGTCTTGTAGATGCATCTGTTAGAGGCTTTTGTAGATCTATGTGGGTATGTGAATGTAAGAGATGAATGACCATTTTGACTTGATGGCCCCAACGGCCAAGTTTTATAAATATATATTTATAGCATATGTTCCATGTCCATGACTTCCGCATAGTTGCATGAGGTATAATAAGATTCATACGAGGTTATGCATATGACTGATCATGAGCAAAGATTGGTTCTCTCGGGCCATATCGGCTTCGGGTGCCAGTCCGGCCCGAATGGGATTTCTGGTCGTGACAGTTTCAATAAAATGTGGGCCCCAAACCCAATGTGTAGTTTTAACCAACTTCTAATCAATAGCCCAAACTAAGTCTGGAAGCCTCGAGACCTGGACCAAGAGTTTCCCTAGACTTAAATCCACATCCCGGAGCAAACGACATTGTCAGAATTTTCATCCAAGACTGTGTATTAGAAGTTTTGGTCCAAAAACAATTTCTTAACTTCAAAAGCTCCAAAATAGGGAAAAGAGCTTAAAACCCAAACGAACTACCCAAAAATCGATCAGTGGTCCTGACAATTCATAAATAACTTGTAGCCACTGTGGGAAGGCACAAAACACCAAAAATGGACAAAAACTGAGAAAATGACATGCAGGGTCATTATAAGATCCACTACTAAAATGATTTTTGTCCTCGAAAGATAATGGGTAGAAAGAGCTTGAAAGCTTGAAAGGACAAGGTGTTGGGCTTGCATGCCCCGTCTAAGACTCCCTACATAATCTCTAAGTCATTATAATGTTTCCAAGGGATTTCTCTAAAGGTATCCCTTTTTCCTTCACATCTTAACTTACGTTTCTAAATTTAACTACAAATGCATCCTCAACAACCAACTGGCCTCCAACTAAACCAAACACGACTGAAGCACGCAAACCCAATCCACAATATACCTCCATCGCACCAATAAAAGTTCAACTAAGTGGATACTCAACAGGCTAAAGACCACCCAAGGCATGAATTATACAACCGACTCTAGATTCCAAATCTAACATTCTCTTTCTCCCCCAACCTACTATCTACTCTGAGCTACAAAGAATCTCTCTAATATCATCTGTGTCCTGTTCGCACTATCGCATCACATTAACCTCAAAAGATTGAAGCTGACCCACAAAAATCCACATGAACTAGAATAAGAACAAAGCCCATAAGGTTCTACCTGAATACTCAAATGGTGGTGATCAATGTCTAGGATCTCTGCCAAAGCTACTAACTGATCCGGATAGCGCTCAAAACCAATAGTCATGAGTCCAAAGCATAATCTCTCAAAATTGAATGATCCACTCTAGAATACCCCACCAACTGTGGGTGAAACCACGCTAAGGAAAACTTGGGTACACTTACTCCGCTGAGTAGACATTCAAAATTTCTGACGACGACTGAGAACCAAGGTCAAAAGCAGTAGAAATTAATACCATGTGCCAATAGACCATCCTCCGAGCATTTATCTTGCACAATCTCCCTGAGCTGAAGAAAACTAAACAGATAGGTAGAGAGTGCGCTTGGTCAGCCTATCATCAAATGCTCAACCAAAGTAAATCCTAAAATAGGGGCTGCAACAAAGTTATGCAATCTATAGCCATAATCTCAATACCAAAGCTGAACTACTCGATCTCATCTATCCAAACCGATCCTGTTGATGAGTAAGCATCCATTCTCGAAAATCTACAATTTTCAAGCCATCAATCAAAAGAGTCAAAAATCACAACTAGAGCTAACAAGTCTTTACTATGATCAAATACCCAAATCAATCTCACTCTTAGAAATCAAGCATATACCCCAAACCAATCTCACTTTCAGAAACTAATCATATATCCAATGGTCTAAGGGCTGAAACCAAAATATTATTGAAAAACATAATCACAACTGAGGAAAACCATAGGCTAAGGGTATGAGCAATCAAATACATATCATCTAAGGGAATAACTCATCAAGGCATAACCAAGAACTTTATAGGACTGGAAAGAGTACTAATGATAGCCAAATCTCGAGTAACTTAGAAACTACAAACAAAGATTGATTCTGGTCAAACCTATACTCAATACATGACAATGAATACTTCTTTCCAAAAGACACCCGCTTTGGTTACCAACAACTAATTCCAAGAACTTATAACCAAGAGAAAGTATACCACAAGGTCATATTAGGCTGAACAAGTCCCAAAATGAGAATTTCTGAATTCACCTATTTAAACCTCTCTCAGCTCAACTGAATCGCAAATGACATCAAAGAAAGAATAGAGTACCCGTCTCAATACCAACACCAAGATCAAGACTACTACCAAGTAATGAACCAGCCATACCGAAAGAACAACCTCAACTTACCAATCTTAGGAATGGGCCATAGAATAAGGGTCGTCACTACTAGAATCACAACCCTCTCAACAACCGATCTAACCTTGCTGACAATAGGGAAAACCAACCAACCAAGGTTCTAAACTAAACAGACAAGAATAGCAAGAAGGGATACTAACTAGATAACACTAATCTAGTCGTTTATCAAGTAAGGATCATTCAAAGTTAAAATAATAACCATAACAACAATAGTGTAAAGTGCAGGTGGCACAAAAATGAAAAACAACCAGTACCACTCTAAGATCACAACAAGTCAAAGATGCCAAAGGAAATGGGATTTACCCAAGCACCACACCCCAAGACAACCATAATACCGACCACTTCAATCTACTACTAAAAAAATAATCTATGTGGGTAGTCACATAAGTATAAATCTATACAAAGGATTACGACAATCAATATAGTAATATCAAGGCATATGAACATCGATGGGTATGAAAACCCCAACTCAACTCAAATAGAACTAAAAGATAGTAAACCAAGAGTGCACCTATAATGATGGAATCTGAAGTCATATCCCCTAACTTGCCCAAAGAAGTATGAATCTAAATGCATCTAGCCTCAGACTAAGCATCTGAACGACCAACTGAAATACTAAGTGTACTGCCTCTGCCCGAAGGTGCCACAGCTCCAAGAAACTGATTTATCTACACTGACAGCTCAATAATCCCACATCGGGGACACTCTCTGGATCAATGGACGGTCTCTCTACAGTCGTAACAAACCCCTGAAGCTCTAACCTGGCGTGAAATACAAGCTGACCCTAACTGATCAGTTTGTACTTTGATCTTATTCCAACAACACCGGTGAGCCTATGCTCTAATACCAATTTGTCATGACCTAATTTCTTAGGTCATGATGGCACCTACTATAACCCACCAGTAGGTAAGATGACCCATAGTCCAGAATAGCGAGTAACAGACTATTAAGACAAAAGAAAAAAATAGCAAAAAATAAGTTTAATAAAGAGACTAATATAGATAATTAACCTAAAACTTGATAAAGTCAGTACAAGAACTTCTAAAAAAATAAGAGTACAAGGTAAGCATAATACATATATACAGAACTGTCTTCCAAATACAAAATAAAGATCAGTCGAACAACTGAGGGAGAGTAGAAACAACTCCGAACGTAAGGAGCTTACCCTAAATCTTTGATCTATAGTAGCTCTGCACGATGCGCACATCAGTGGTGAGAACTCATACTATGATCTACAGGGTGCAGAAGTGTAGTATGAGTACCAAACACGAGGTACTCAGTAGGCATCGGCTAACTGAGCTTCAAATATGATGCAAGTATAAATAGTATGCAAAGCAGGAATATATATAACAATCAACTATCTAAGAAACAAAACTTAATGACGCTAATGAATTAATAAGGATAAACTATCCTATTCTAACAGTAATCGGGGATAAAAACATGATACCATAAGTAGCCAGTCATATACCATAGTAGAATGAAGAAAAGGGTATACAATATCTAATAGTAATAGAAAAGAAGGAATCATATACAAATGGTAGTTAGAGAAGAGTAGATATACAACCGTACTATATGGATAACCAAATACGAAGGTACTACCCTAGGGGAGCTAGTCTAACAATGATAGTATCTTGCCATAATAAGGAGTAAGGGAACTCAGAAGTGTACCTATTACCTTGGGTACCAATCTGTAACCAACCTGTCATGAACTATACAATAATAACCAAACAATAGTGTAACCGGCTAACCTAGACAACCAAAAACCTAACCGAGTCCCCATAAGCTTAGAAGGCATAAACAAACACTCAACAAATAATAACCATAACTTGTACCTATACAACCCCCATAAGAACGATAGATACAAGTGCCAAACAATTATATTGGTGATAGGCAATGCATATGAACGAACAGATGAAACATAAACCAATAATACCATAATGACTAAGTGCCAAATTATACCAAGTATATACTTCTCCTTCGGCTCTCTGGTTCGCAAGGCAGGACCTATGAATACCACCCCTTCCAGTATGTGGTCCCTGGATAGAGAAATCCATAGGGGACTCGGGATATCAGTATGTACTGCCTGGTCCCAAACCAGGACTTCCAATAACTATCATAATCAATCTACTCCATCCAATACCAAAGAGAAAATAATAGTACAAAGAGGGGGTGCTCGGACTCAAACTGATGCTAAATAAGTATAAATTTGTAAATTCATTGCCCGAGATCAAATTCGAGACTAAAATGATAAAATAATATAAAAAGGGTTGGGATCCCCCTCAACCGAAGTGAATAAGCAGTGGTGAAAAGAATGGATCAATAATGGACCGAAATCAGCTTTGGTCTAATTTCCAAAGTAGCAAAGCTTAGTTTAAAATATCATAATCTAATATTAAGGTGGTACGACTTCTATTTTAAAAGAATTAATTTTAAAAGTGAGAAAAGTGAGGACAAATCCCTTTTTAGAAAATAGTAGAAAAACCAAGGTTCTAACTGGAATTGTACCAGTAAATAAGCATAAATACATCTAGATGTATGCAAGCTATCAACAGTATCCAAATAATACAAATGTAAGAGTTCAAGCGTCTAAGAACTAAACCACATCCTTTTAAAGAGAAGAATACTAACCTGGTGTCCAACTGGTATCGTAACCACGACCTCAGGCCCACCAATATATAATTTAATAGGATATCAACACCATAATTTGGGAAACTACGGTAAACAAGGGCATAAAGCTACTAGAAGGATGTAATAGGGGGAGATCGTCCAAATTCACTAAGTAATATGGTAAGTCTTATACTAAAGAATCCTTCATGTCAATCTATGGTTAAACAAGTCTATAATCGGATGTAATAGAATCCTACAACCATAACAGGTATTCTAGGCTAAGGCTCGAGTTACATTTCTATTCTAAATCCCCTAAACAGGTCAAGTCATGATACAACTAGGCATAAACCTATCCTTTAATCCCTACCAAATATGTGATCTGTACAATACACAATCTCATAGAGAAGAGTAGACCGTAGCCTACCACGTAGCAGAACTGCAGTCTTGAACCATCCACGAACCTCTCATCTTTGCTCCATGATCTCAAAAATGATGTTGTATTATCAAAATAATAATCTACATGTTAATACGAGTAAAACGATAACTATATTGCAAGAATGGACTCCGGGGCAAAATTCAGATCTAAAATAGACCCATGGGACCCACGTATGAAATACCAAAATTGGACCAGTCATAAGGTCCCTCACGACTCAAGAAAAATTTGCCCAAAAGTTGGGTACAATTCGAGATTAATAACTGTCACGACCCGATTTAGCGAGTCATGATGGAACCTACTTTAATCCACCAGTAGGTAAGCCAAACCGTAGCTCAGAACGACAAGTAATGGGCTAGTTGGTAGAAGGTATAATAAATATCGAAAGTAAGCATACAATAGAATTGTAGACAATAAAATATAAGAGAAATTGTACAAATATCATAGGAGAAAGAGAATATGCAAGGAATATCCCATGACCTAGATAGGTCGGTACAAGAGCCACTAAGTCCTAAAGAATAAGAGTACTAAATAGGATCCAATATACAGGTAGTCTCAAAAAGTAGAGACTATCCAAAAGTAGTAGAAGGAGATAGGATAAACCCCGGCTCTGAAAGCTCACCCTATCTCTGAATCCCAAAAGCAAGCTGGAATAGAACGTCAGTGGCGGTGACTCATATTCGGATCTGTATCAGAAAAAGATGCAGAAGTGTAGTATGAGTACCAAAATAATAGGTACTCAATAGACATCATCGACCGACTGAGCTAAATCATAATAAAAGCATAATAAGATGAGAGAATATAAACTAAAGTCAGGGATAAATGACCAAACCTGAAATGATACTCCCAAACTGACAAGAATATTGAATAACAGGATAAATAAATCAAGATAAAATACAATCTAACTATAGTATAACTGGGCCACTATAAGCCCAGAAGACACAAATAAGAGAGAAATGACCTAACTGAACCCCCATAAGCCTGATGGATACAATCAAAGAGGATATACCGACAATGATAAACATCATTAACCGACCACCGAAACCATACCTAAGGATCCCTGTGAACCATAAATTCCAGACTTGAATCAAAACTTTAGCATCATGTTACCAACGTAAAGTACCATATATGAATAGTAAATGCCGAACTTGAACCAGAATTGAAAACTAAATACAAATAACCAATCTAGTCGAAGGTTAAAAAGGTACCTAAGTAATCCTAAGGTCTTAGATTTTATGTAAGATGATGAAAGAAGGCCTCCTAGGACTACAAGGGACTAGATTAGATATTTGACCTAAAAGAGGGCCATCAGGGTTCTAGGCTTGTTAATAATCCCGAAAGTGCATACTAAGGAAAGTTTTACCCAAAACTAGACTAAGGCTTTAAAGTGCTATTTTAAGGTATCAAATAATTCAAAACTAGTCTTAAGGTACAATCTAACTCAAAGGAGGAAGAATGAGTCAAATCCTATCTAAAACGACTCTTTAATAGGCTAAAAAATCCAAAATTTGCTAAACATGAAATCAAGCAGTAAATACCCACCCAAATCTAGAGCAATACTATATTAATACCATAATAAAACTCAATGTATGAGGAAAGTAAGCCTAGCCTACCTGGTTGTCGATAAAGCTCAAGAAAGTCCACTAAATCAGAGGTTTTCCCTTTCGAGAATCCTTCACATGATGCCACTCTATCAAAATAATAATCTACACATTAGTATAAGAATAACAATACCCAAATTGTAATTAAATGCTCTGGGTCCAAAATAGAGCTAAAAATCCCATATAGGGCCCGTTGCAGAATCACAAATTTGAAATCGTCATAACGTCCCTCTAGGATCAAGGATCATTTACCTTAAAGTTCGGTGAAATCTAAGCATAAATACCCCCTCAAATTAATCCGCAAAGTGACTAGGGATTTAATGTTAAGTCAGAGAATAAATCAAGAAATTAGATGGAGACTTACGAAAAAGTGTCACGACCCGAAATCTCATTCGGGCCGGACTGGCACCCGAAGCCGATATGGCCCGAGAGAACCAATCTTTGCTCATGAAAATTCATAAGCGTAACCTCGTATGAATCTTATTATACCTCATACGACTATGCGGAAGACATGAATCATGGAAACATATGTTATATAAATATACATTTAGGAAACTTGTCCTTTGGGGCCATCAAGTCAAACGGACATTCGTCTTTTACATATTCGTCTCTTACATCCATATACCCACATATGTCTACAAAAGCCTCTACTAGATGTATCAACAAGATAAACTTTAAGTCGGGACAAGTCCCCACTTTATACTATATTTACAATATCAAAACAAATATACAACTATGACCCAGAAAGCTCCGAACCAGTGGAGCTCACCAAAACTCTGCAAATGATCCCCAGTTTACAGAGGATGTCTACTAATGCCTACACCTGCAACATGTAAGGTAAGTCCCCCGAGGGGGTCAGTATGAAGAATATACTCAGTATGTAAGGCTCATAAGAAATCATCATACATCATAATGGAATCAAACATAAAAGAATTAATGAACGTTAATAAACTCTCTTTCTGTATGTGAGTAACCATGTATATTACGTTCTTTACTCCTCTTGTCTTTACATGCTTTCATCTTATTTGTTCTACCCATGCTAGGCTGTTCTGTTGCCCCTGGGATGGGATTAACCCATGCTAGGTACTTTGACCCTGGGATGTTATGTGAACCCATGCTAGGCTTTTGTGTCGCCCCTGGGATGTCATTAACCCATGCTAGGTACTGTGACCCCTGGGATGTTAACGTAACCCATGCTAGGCTTTCGTGTCGCCCCTGGGATGTACCGTCATAACCCATGCTAGGCTTTTCTATCGCCCCTGGGATGTATCGGGATCTACCCATGCTAGGATTTTCTGTCGCCCCTGGGATACCACCCGTGATATTGGGATCGACCCATGCTAGGTATTTTAACCCCTGGGATACCACCCATGTTATTTATTAATTATACATCACTTCTTTCTCTTGTTATTCTTACTTCCATTCTTAAGAGTGATTGAGACATTGAGGATCATAACCTTATTTGAAGCACACTCATACACATTTCACTGCACTCCTCTACTTCATGAGATTGATATCTTCACTTATGAGAAATAGATATATTAACTTGCACATCACCTCTTTTATTACTCTTATGAGATCTTATGAGATTGGTACTTTTACTTATGAAAGATTGGTACAAGGGTAATCATCCCATTATAGGACTTTGGAACATGACATGATTGGAAAAAATGCTTTTCAAGGATAAATAGATTCTCTTATGTTATTACTCTCTTGAGATAGTTCTTTTAGGAATTACCACGTTAAGACATTTTTGGAACTTCAATCAATAAATAAGAGATGAGTGAATCATAAGTCATCTTAGAATAGGACACATATGGATACAATATACGTCAACTTGAATTGCTATACTTCAAGCCTCTCGAAATTGAAACAAGTCCAATGTCAATAGGGACAATATGTTGTAGAAGGATACGGAAAGAGTAACCTTACATACCTTGCATTTGCAATACAATTCTACAATTTTAAGTGTGCATACAATAGTCCCGCTCCATACTTATGTTTCACTCTACAACACAAGTACATAACGTAACCAACATTAACCACCAATTACCTTACAACGGCATACAATAACAATAAGTCACATGTTTGGCTTTAACATGTCATTTCCCCCTTGACAATACCATTTATGAAATTATTGTACCAATAATACCAAAATATTCCATACATTGACCAATACATGATAACCAATAGCATGTCACACCAAGTTCCTACTTTCCACTCTCCATTATCACAACATCACAATTATGCAACCAATTTACTTCAATACACGTCACAACAACAAATCGGCCAAAATCCCATAATTTACACTTATAGAGAAATAACAAGTTTAGGACCACAATCACACCATATATGTTGATATTTCATCCCTACCATGCACTTTCATCAAGACAACAAGTCATCTTTCAAGTTTAAATTCCATAGATGACACATCTTTTACAAAAATACAAAGTGCCATATCCAACACTTCCAAGCATAACCAACATGATTTACATACTATCCCATGCATATAATATATTAATCCATAAGAATAATCACTTACCCAATCTTGAAAAATGATGATCTTGCTCTAAAGATGACTTAGGGTTTGAGAGCCCAAAAGGGTGTTCTTGAGAGTTCTAGAAAAAGAGATAGAAAAGCAAGTGTGTTTATGAGAATAAAAATCAGATTTTTGGCCCCTTTTATAGACCTTTAATTCCATCCTTATCCACTATTGTGGAATTTAATGTTTGGTCTAGAAGGTCAAGGTAAGAATAGGTCATTTGACCCATTTTTGGCCCATGCATTCTTCTGATTTTGGGCCCTTTTTGAGCCCAATTCACTTAACTCAATAAAACCAATAATTTCTCATGTTTAATTCATTTCATACACGTTACGAAAATATTCCCACTCACGGTATTTACATTCGTAGCCTCAATCCCAAAGACAAGCGATTCTAGCCACGTATGGCTCATTTTGACCATAAGGGTAAAATCGTCATTTTGATGCCAAATTCGTTCACGAGTAATTTTATCATACCAATATAATAATTCACTCATTCCATGTATATGCTCGTGTTTGTATAAGAAACATGGCAAAAATTGGCTCGGTACGTCCCCGGACACCCTTGGGACTTAAGAATTTTCCAACTTTTGAAAAAGTGGCAAAACCAGCCTGGCACACCCTTGGGCGCGCCAGGTTGCTGCCTATGGACTAAAAATTTTAGCCCAGAGCAGCGTGGTATTCCATCTAGCGCACCCCACACTTAGTTTTTCAAAAAATTCCATTTTTCGACTTTTCTTCGCGGATTTGGTTAGATACTTCAAGTCCTATTCTTTAACTTACTTCTTACCCTTAATATACTTTGTTTATAGGTCCTCTTAGCCTCGTTTTGAACCCCACAAATGCTCCACGAAAATCACAAAATACTTCCTACGAAGGGCTAATCACATGTATGAGGCCAAATTTTAATTTTTCGCATCACTAACATTACCAAATACATACTCATGGCATCTTGACACCTAGGTAACCATTGTTCCACATCGTCACATAGGGTTGGGAAGGTACGGGGTGTTACAAAAAGTTGATGAGAAAATTCCCCCAACAAACTCTCCAATTCACCCTCAACACCTAATGAACACTTTTTTCTCTCTCTCTAAGCTTTCTAGGGTTTTAGTAGAAGTTGGAGTTGAAATAAATGAAGGAAAAATAGGTTCTATGGACTTAAATGCTGCCAGGGGTCCCTTCATCGCAATCGTGGGGATACCATTGCTAACGTTACATTCATCCCGACTTACCCTTTACGAATAAAGCTAGTCCACCATGATCACGAAGGAGGAATTCAGGATCGGTCGACAGGAAACTCTTCGCGAATGCAAAGACGAACTCGCGAACGCAATGGCCAATAATCTTGGCCTTCATGAACGCGGTAGGATATTTCCTTGGCCTTCTCGAATGCAGCCAAAACCTCACAAATGTGAAGGCCATTTTTGTCCTACACCAGCTAAAGTTGCACCAACAGTTTTGGCCAAGTGTCAAATCTCCGATCGGACCTTCGGGATTCGTTCAAAATCCTATGAACGCAAATGAAATATGATACCTTATCAAATTCGACATTACAGACTCAACTGTTCCATCAAAGCTTCCATCCGAGGTTGTTTTGATATAATATGGGTCCCACACCCAAGGGCAATTTAACAAAAACCCACCCAATAGCCCAAAATGAGTCCCGAAGCCTTGGGACCCAAACCAAGGGTCCCCCTAGCCTAAAACCAATTTTTTGGAGCTAATAAAACTATCAGAATTGGCATACGAGGCTATTTACCTAAAGTTCAGGCCTGATCCCAATTCTTAACAATGAAGACTTCAAAATAGGGAATTACCTCTAAAAACCAAACGAACTACCCGGTAACCAAACTGTTAACTCCAGCAAGTCATAAATGACTTGGGGCATCTATGGGAAAGCTCTAAATGCCAAAATAGTACAGAAATGGATAAAATAACCTGGAGGGTCATTACATTAACCACTTTTAAAAGGACTTTCGTCAATGAAAGTAAAGAATGAAGATGTACCTGAAGGCTAAAATAGGTGGGGATTTTGGGCTCGTATCTCACTCTCGATCTCCCAGTTAGCCTCCTCAACTAGATGGTGTATCCACTGGACTTTAACCACTAAAATCTCTCTAGAGCGTAACTGTCTAATATTCCTGGCTAGTATAAGGAATGGCTCCTCCACAAAGGTCAACCTTTTGTCTAACTGAATCAAGTCTCATCGAAGCATACATGACTCATCAGGAATGTAGAAATGCAACATAGATACATGGAAAACTGGGCGAATAGCTGAAAAATCTGGGGGCAAGGCTAACTCATAAGCCACTTTGCCAACTGTCCGAAGTATCTCAAATTTTCCAATGTACCTGGGGATGAGCTTTCCCCTATTTTCAAACCTCATCACGCCCTTCATAGGCGATACTCGAAGGAAAAATTGATCACCAACTCCAAACTTCAACGCTTAAAGCCTATCGTCAGCATAAATCTTCTGCCTACTTTGAGCTGCCTGTAGCTTATCCTGAATCATCCAAAGTATATCCATATACTCATAAAGCTGGTCGGTTCCACGAGGACTAACCTCAAAAGTCTAAAAAAAACATCAATCGAAGATCGACAACGCCTACTATACAACTCCTTAAATGGTGCCATCTCAATAGTTTAATGGTAGCTATTATTATAAGCAAACTCCGCCAAGGCTAAATACTTCTCCTACTGACTGCCAAAGTACATAATGTATGCCTCAGAGCATATACTCCAAAATTTGAATAGTTAGCTCCAACTGCCCATCGGTCTTAGGATGAAAGAGGTCAACCTGAGTACCTAACTCCTCCTAAAATTTTCTCCAAAAGCTAGAAGTGAATACTGAGCCTCTATCTGAAATAATGGATATGGGTACCCCATGAAAATGAACTGTCTCCCAAACATAGGTGCAAGATAACCTCTCGGCACTGAAAGAAATCTGAATGGGGATGAAATGAGCCAATTTGGTCAACCGATCTACAATTGTCACGCCTTGAATTCCAACGGGGAGGACTGGCACCCAAAGTCGATAATGCCCGAGAGAACCAATCTTCATCCATGTCCATTCATATGCATGTCATTCAAGAAATATCACCATCATTTATAGATACAAGATGCTAATAGCGGAAGGCATGGAAACATATGATATATACATATAAGAAACTTGGCCGTTAGGGCAACCAAGTCAAAATGAACATATATTCTTTTATTCATCTCACCACATACGTCTACAAAGCCTCTAACAGATACATATACATAATAATCCTAAAGTCGGGACAAGTCCCCTCTTTATACAGAGTTACAATACCAAAACAAATGTACACATGTGACTCGAAAAGCCCCAAACAAATTGGATCTCACCAAAGATCGGCAAACAATCCGCAACCTACTGTAGAGGTCTACTAGCACCTGTGCCTGAAGCAAGTAAGGTAAGTCTCCCAAGGGACGTCAGTACGAAGAATGTACTGAGTATGTAAGGCTCATATGAAACTTCATGATATATAAGGACTTCAATGAAATCAAGTACCAGTGGGTGGGCAATATAGATTAGCCACAATAATATACATGTGTGGAGTTGTATACATTGCATTCATTTCTTTCATTTTTGTTCATATCATTGTCACAATCATTCATGAAATATTACTCATGTAATATCATTCATATAATTTTTCGGGATCGCCTCTAGCTAGGCTTCCGCCCCTTTGAGTTGCCACCCATTCGGGATCACCTCTAGCTAGCTTATGCCCCTTGGAGTTACCACCCGTTCCCAATATTCATTCGGGATTGCCTCTAGCTAGGCTTATGCCCCTTCGAGTTGCCACCCATTCCCAATATACATTCGGAATTGCCCCTAGCTAGGCTTTTTCCCCTTTGGGTTGCTACCTGTACTCAACAAGTATACATTACTTCAATTCTTACATTATAAGAGTGATACGTTATTGGAAGAGTGATACGTTATTGGTTGTAACATTGTTGGAACTTTGGAACAATAGTCAATGAATAAGAGACATGTGAATAACAATAGATGACAACCTGAAATGATATACCTTAGAACATTTCGGAATGGAACAAGTACAATGACAATGTGAACACTATGTGCTGCAGAAGGATACGGAAAGAGTAACCTTACATACCATATCTTCCTAATATGAATACACAATCCTATATGTGAATACAATAGTCCAGCTCCTTCCATACGTTTCACTCTGCAATACAAGTACATAGTGGAGCTCACGTTAACAACTAACTACTACAAACTCATGATGACAATGAGTTACATGATTGCCCTATAACGTCATTTTACCCCTTTAAAATACCATTCACGGCATTGTCACACAAACAATACCACAACATTCTATACATTGACCAAGGCATCATAAACCAATAGCATTTTACACCAAGTTTATACTTTACACTTTCCCTTTAACACAACATCACAATTACTCCATCAAGACACCTCAATACATTTCATAACAAAAATTCCACAGCAATCCCACAAGTTATACATATAGAAAAAAAATCAAGTTAAGAACATAACCAGACCATACATGTTGATATTTCATCCACACCATTCACTTCCATCAAAACCTCAAGTCTCCTTTCAAGTTCAAATCCCATAGATGACACATCTTTTAGCAACAAAGAAAAAGTGCACTACTCACACTTTTAGACATAACCATCATGATCTATACCATCTCTCATGCACATAATATATTAAAGCACAATAATAAACAATTACCTAAGCTTGAAAAATGATGATCTTGTCCAAAGAGATGACTTAGGGTTTGAGAGCCAAAAGGAAATATCTTGAAAATTCTAGAAATGGCATGTGTGTATAAATGGATAAAAATCTGATTTTCCACTTTATATAGGCCCTATACTCATCCTTATCCAATTCTTGGCATTAAATGCCATGTTTACTTGGTCTACATGGAAGAATGAGTCATTTGCCCTTTTGGGCCATGCCTTTTACTCCATTTTGGGCCTTAAATTGAGTCCATTAACACATGTTAACTTAGCCCACCAAATTCGATGTGTTATACCCCAACAATCTCATGTTTAAATAATTTCATAAATTTTAATACAATATTCCACTCACGAGATTCATGTTCGTAGCCTCAATCCCAAGAATAAGCAATTTTAGCCACTCATGGCTTAATTTAACATAATTTGATAAAATAATTATGATGATGAATTAACCCCAACTTGGATGCCAAACTCGCTCAAGAGTAGTCCTACTACTATGGAATAATGATACCATAACCCAAGAGTCCTCTTTATAGACTAATAATCGGAGAAAAAATTTGGCAAAAAGCACCCCGGCATGCCCCTGGGCGCCCCTGAGACTTAGCTGAATTTCAACTCTTGAAAAGGGGATCTTGAGCGGCCTGGCACACCCCTGGGCTCGCCCCATTTCCGCATGTGCCATAAAAATTTTGGCATAAAGCGACCTGGCACTCCCCTGGGCGCGCCTGACCTTAAAAATTTGATTTTTTTCCTTTCTTTGACTTTTCTTTGCGGACGTTAGTACAATATCAATAGTCCATCAAAACCAATACAAAATATGCACTTACTGATCTCAAAACTAAGGTAAACATGGTTCAAATACGACATATAAATGCGCCATAGATCACCAAGCAAGTAGGGTAAAAAAGGTACGGTGGGTTACATCCTTCCCCCCTTAGAAACATTCGTCCTCGAATGTTAATAACATCTTCTCAAGTACAACAAATGCATCTTTGTATTATCATATATACATATACATATAATGCTTAAATATACATATTTGTTATTGCTCTTTTTCTGCATTTTGAACTTTTTCTTCCGTGTTAAACAAATATGGGTACTTTGACTTCATCATTTCTTCTGCTTCCCATGTAATCTCTTCTACTTGTTGATTTCTCCAAAGTACCTTTATGAAAGTCACTTCTTTATTCCTTAACCTCTTCTCTTGTCTATCTAGAATAGCAATCGGTATCTATTCATAGGTGAGATCCTCCGTAAATTGTACATCTTCAATGGGAGCAATACGAGATGGATCTCCTATGCACTTTCAAAGCATCAAAACATGAAATACTGGATGAACTGTGGAGAGTTATTGAAGTAGTTCCAATTCATACACAACTTGCCCAACTCTTCGGACAATTTCATATGGCCCTATATAATGTGGACTCAATTTCCCTTTCTTTCCAAATCGCATTACCCCTTTCATCGGTGACACCTTCAAGAATACCCAATCACCTGTGGTAAATTTGAGGCCCCTTCTTCTGACATCAACATATGACTTGTGTTGACTTTGGGCCTTTTGCAGCCGCTATTGGATCACTTTAAATTTCTCCATAGCTTGATGAACAAGATCTGGCCCAAGCAAAGCAGTTTCACATGCTTCAAACCATCCGATTGGTGATCTAAACTTCCTTCCGTTTAAAGCTTCGTAAGGTGCCATTTTAATACTTGAATGATAGCTATTGTTGTAACCAAATTCAATAAGAGGCAAATAGTCATACCAACTGCCTTGAAAATCCAATGTGCAAGCTCGTAGCGTATCGTCAAGTGTTTGGATAGTACGTTCTGCTTGTCCATCTGTCTGAGGATGAAAAGCTGTACTCAAATTCACTTGTGTACCCAAGCTCTTCTGAAATGATCTCCAAAAATGCGCGATGAATTGTTCTGCTCGGTCTGATATAATGTAAATTGGAATCCCATGCAATCGCACTATCTCTTTAACATACAATCTTGCATAATCTTCAGTTGTATAGGTGGTCTTGACTGGTAGGAAATGCGCTGACTTGGTAAGCCTGTCAACTATGACCTATATGGAGTCAAATTTCCGTAGTGTACAAGGCAAACCTGTGATGAAATCCATGTTAATCATGTCCCATTTCCAGACTGGAAGATTGATACATTGCATGTAACCTCCTGGTTTCTGATGCTCTACCTTTACTTGTTGACAATTCGGGCATTGAGCTACAAATTCTGCAATGTTCTTCTTCATGTTTCCTCACCAATACATTTCCTTCAAATCATGGTACATTTTGGTAGCTCCCGGATGAATAAAATATCGTGAATGATATACCTCTGTCATAATTCATCTTCTCAGCTCATCTACATCCGGTACACATAATCTACCTTGGCATTGAAGTACTCCTTCTTGCGTAAGATCAAATGCCTTTGTCAGACCCTGTTGTACATTTTCTTTCAGCTGCAATAAAATAGGATCCGCATCCTGTTTCTCTTTCACCTCAGCTACTAAGGAAGATTCTACTGCAGTTTGCACAATGACCCCTTCATCTGGAGATTCAAGAAGACGAACTCCCAAGCTAGCTAGTTGATGTAAATCTTTTACTAGGTCTTGCTTTTCCGTCAACTAGCCACTAGTGCTTCCTACTGCTTTACGGCTTAATGCATCGGCCACCACATTCGCTTTTCCTGGATGATATAGGATATCAATATCATAGTCTTTCAATAGTTCAAGCCACCTCCGCTGCCTCAGATTTAAATCCTTCAGCTTAAAGATATATTGTAAACTTTTGTGATCAGTGTAGATGTCAACATGAACTCCATACAAATAATGACGTCATATCTTTAAAGCAAATACCATCGCTGCTAACTCAAGATCATGTGTGGGATAATTTCTCTCGTGTGGCCGCAACTGTCGTGAGGCACATGATATTACATTATCGTGCTACATCAATACACATCCTAGGCCCACTCCGGATGCATCACAATAGACTGCATACCCTTCGGTGCCTTTCGAAAGTACTAATACGGGTGTGGAAGTTAATTTATCTTTCAGCTCTTGGAAATTTTTCTCACATGCATCATTCCACTGAAACTTGATTGCCTTGTGTGTGAGCTTCGTTAAAGGTGCAGCAATGGAAGAAAACCCTTCAACAAATCTTTAATAATAACCTGCCAACCCAAGGAAGCTACGAATTTTCGTGGGCATCGTAGGTCTTGGCCAATTTTTCACCGCTTCAATCTTTTGTGTATTAACCTGAGTTCCTTCATCTAACATAATGTGACCCAAGAATGCTACGGATTTCAACCAAAATTAACATTTAGAGAACTTTGCTTACAACTTACGCTCATGGACAATCTGTAAGACCTGTCATAAGTGATTAGCATGGTCCTATTGTGATCTTGAATAAACCAAGATGTCATTTATGAACACCATCACGAACACGTCTAGAAATGGCTTAAACACCCTATTCATCAAATCCATGAAAACTGCTGGTGCATTTGTTAGTCTGAACGACAAAACTAAAAATTCATAGTGGCCATACCGTGTTCGAAAAGCTGTCTTGGGTATATCTTTTTCTCTTAACTCTGACTTGATGGTAACCCGATCTCAAGTCGATCTTTGAAAAACACTTGGCACCCTGTAACTGATCAAACAAATCGTCAATTCTTGGGAGGGGATATTTGTTCTTGATCGTTACTTTATTCAATGGACGATAGTCAATACACATCCTCATTGTGCCATCTTTCTTCTATACAAATAATACTGGTGCACCCCATGGGGACATACTAGGCCTGATGAAGCCCTTGTCCAGCAAGTCTTTCAATTGCTCCTTCAATTCATGCAATTCTGCTGGAGCCATTCTATACGGAGGAACAGAGATAGGCTGAGTGCCTGGAATCACATCAATGCCAAACTCCACTTCCCATTCTGGAGGCAAACGAGGAAGATCCTCAGGAAATAAATCAAGGAATTCATTGACCACTGGAATCGACTGAGGAGTTAGTGGTTCTACATCAGTATCTTGCACTCTTACTAAGTGACATATTTACCCCTTGGCTATCATTTTACTTGCTTTGAGATAGGAAATAAATTTCCCTCTCGGTGCCCCTACATCACCCTTCCATTCAAGAACTTTCGTTTGTGGAAAATGCAATCTATCGTGGTATAACAAGATGCCAACCAATGCATACCTATTATGACATCAAAATCCACCATTGCTTGTTCAATAAGATCATCCATTGTATCATGACCACACACAGTTACCACACAATTACGATATACTCTTTTTGCAACAATAGAGTCACCAACTGGTGTAGATATTTCAATTGACTTAATTAATAATTTTGGCATTCTTTCAAATTTTGCAGCAATCAATGGAGTAACATATGACAATGTAGAACCCAGATCAATCAATGCATATACATTATGTGAAAATATGGATAGTGTACCTGTTACTACATCAGCTAAAGCCTCCAAATTCTGCCGGTCAACTAGAGCATAATTGCGATTTTGGGCTCCACTGGAACTAGCTGCTCCTCTAGCACCTCTACCACGACCAGCAAGCTGTACACCTTTTCCTAAGGAAGGAACCGATGATGATGATGCAATGGTTGATCCCGTAGGTCGTGCTATACCACCCATGCCCCTTTGTGGGCACTCTTTCACCATGTGCCCCGACACACCGCAAAAATTGCAAACATTCATTCCAACTCGGTATTCACCTAAATAAGACTTCCCAAAATGCTGACACAGTTGGTGAGAAAATCCTGCCGTTTGTGAACCTCGAACCATACTGCTCTGCCCAAAATGGCCGCCTCTGAACCCTTGGAACTGGGATGAAGTACCTGCTGTAGGGGAAGAAAATGATGGTCTAAGCGGTCTAGGAAAAATACGAGTCCTAGATTTTTCTTTGGACACCATAGACTGTCCCATAGGTATAGCCCTCTTTGACGGCCCTCGTTCAAATTCATGTACCCTTCTTCTTTTCCATTGGTCCTCCATCTTTTGTACGAAATCCTGAATTCTCGCTATATCCATATCTCTGTTCAAAGCAGCAATAGCGCAGTCCCTCACCAAGTATGTCTCCAATCTGTCCACATATCGATGGACTCTATCTGCCATTATGGCCACTACACTCGGAGCATATCGAGCCAAAGAATTAAACTGCAGACTGTATTCTCTGACACTTATATTCCCCTGACGGAGATTTAAAAACTAATTCGCGCGAACCTCTTGGATCTCATAGGGAAGATAGTGATCAAGGAATGCCGTTTTAAATTCTGCCCAACTAGCTGGAATTGCACCAATACCACGAGATCTCTTCCAATATTCATACCACAATATAGCTTCTCCTTTCAATCTATAGGCTGGAAGCTAAACTGTTTCTACACCAGTCCCGTGTATAACATCTAGAGCCCTTTGAAGTTGGTCCACGAAGTCCTGTGGGTCTGTATTCGGATCTGTACCAGTGAATGTGGGAGGATCTAATTTCAGAAAATCCTGCGTCCTTCGGCTAGCTATCCTAGCCTCACTGTCGTTACTTGTCATTGGACCAACTTGCCCTTGATTCTTTGTGGCAACTATACGAGTCAACATTTGCACCGTATTTTGTAGATCCTGATCAGTAGCATTAACAGGTGGTTCAACAGGTTCTTCTCTCCTCCCCAGCTCTTCTGGAGCTGGAAAAGTAGAAGAAGCCCGTGATACAAACTCAGTGTCAACCCCACCTTGACTAGCTTGGTCAGGTGGTGATTTACTCGTTCCTTCTCTGGCAAGTATATCTACCTGTTTACCCTTGCCCGTACCTCGTCTTACAATCAACATTGTACTATAATAAAGAAAACCAATTCCAATGGTTAGATACGATTCCACTTACAACATTGGCTTTATTGCACGATCTAGATATGAAGAAAAGAAACAACTCCTAAATGTCCCATAACCTCCTACTTATAAATGTGGTGCACAACACATCCATAAGCAAGACTCTACTCAGAAACGACTTTATAGACACCCTTAGGACAGCCCGCTCTGATACCACTTTTGTCACGCCTATAATTCCAACGGGGCAGACTGGCACCCGAAGCCGATAAGGCCCGAGAGAACCAATCTTCATCCATGTCCATTCATATGCATGTCATTCAAGAAACATCACCATCACGTATAGATACAAGATGTTAATAGAGTAAGTCATGGAAACATGTTATGTCCACCAAGTCAAAATGGACATACATTCTTTCATTCATCTCACCACAAACGTCTACAAAGCCTCTAACAGATTCATATACATAATCATCCTAAATTCGGGACAAGTCACCGCTTTATACAACGTTACAATACCAAAACAAATGTACACATGTGACTCGAAAAGCCCCGAACCAACTAGAGCTCACCAAAGATCGGCAAACAATCCGCAACCTACTGTGGAGGTCTACTATCACCTGTGCCTACAACAAGTAAGGTAAGTCCCCCAAGGGACGTCAGTACGAAGAATGTACTGAGTATGTAAGGCTCATATGAAACTGCATGATATATAAAGACTTCAATGAAATCAAGTACCAGTGGGTGGGCAATATAGGTAAGCCACCATAATATACATGTGTGGAGTTGTATACATTGCATTCATTTCTTTCATTTTTTTTCATATCATTGTTACAATCATTCATGAAATATTGCTCATGTAATATCATTCATATAATCTTTCGGGATCGCCTCTAGCTAGGCTTCCGCCCCTTTGAGTTGCCACCCATTCGGGATCGCCTCTAGCTAGGCTTACGCCCCTTCGAGTTGCCACCCGTTCCCAATATTCATTCGGGATTTCCTCTAGCTAGGCTTTTGCCCCTTCGAGTTGCAACCCATTACCAATATACATTCGGAATTGCCCCTAGCTAGGCTTTTACCCCTTTGGGTTGCTACCCGTACTCAACAAGTATACATTACTTCAATTCTTATATTATAAGAGTGATACGTTATTGGAAGAGTGATACATTATTGGTTGTAACATTGTTGGAACTTTGGAACAATAGTCAATGAATAAGAGACATGTGAATAACAATAGATGACAGCCTGAAATGATATACCTTAGAACATTTCGGAATGGAACAAGAACAATGACAATGTGAACACTATGTGCTGCAGAAGGATACGAAAAGAGTAACCTTACATACCTTATCTTCCCAATATGAATACACAATCCTATATGTGACTACAATAGTCCATCTCCTTCTTTAAGTTTCACTCTACAACACAAGTACATAGCGGAGCTCACGTTAACAACTAACTACTACAAACACATGATGACAATGATTTACATGATTGCCCTATAACGTCATTTCACCCCTTTACAATACCATTCACGGCATTGTCACACCAACAATACCACAACATTCTATACATTGACCAAGGCATCATAAACCAATAGCATTTTACACCAAGTTTATACTTTACACTTACCCTTCAACACAACATCACAATTACTCCATCAAGTCACCTCAATACGTTTCATAACAACAATTCCACAGCAATCCCACAAGTTATACATATAGAAAAAAAACAAGTTAAAAACATAACCACACCATACATGTTGATATTTCATCCACAACATTAACTTCTATCAAAACCTCAAGTCTCCTTTCAAGTTCAAATCCCATAGATGACACATCTTTTAGCAAAAAAGCAAAAGTACACTACTCACACTTTTAGACATAACCATCATGATCTACACCATCTCTCATGCATATAATATATTAAATCACAAGAATAAACACTTACCCAAGCTTGAAAAATGATGACCTTGTCCAAAGAGATGACTTAGGGTTTGAGAGCCAAAAGGAAATATCTTTAAAATTCTAGAAATGGCATGTGTGTATAAATGGATAAAAATCTGATTTTTCCACTTTATATAGGTCCTCAACTCATCCTTAGCCAATTATTGGCATTAAATGCCATTTTACTTGGTCAACATGGAAGAATGGGTCATTTGCCCTTTTGGGCCATGTCTTTTACTCCATTTTGGGCATTAAATTGAGCCCATTAACACATGTTAACTTAGCCTACCAAAGTCGATGTGTTATACCCCAACAATCTCATGTTTAAATAATTTCATAAATGTTAATACAATATTCCACTCACGAGATTCATGTTCGTAGCCTCAATCCCAAGAATAAGCAATTTTAGCCACTCATGGCTTAATTTAACATAATTTGATAAAATAATTATGATGACAAATTAACCCCAACTTGGATGCCAAACTCGCTCAAGAGTAGTCCTACTACTATGGAATAATGATACCATAACCCAAGAGTCCTCTTTATAGACTAATAATCAGAGAAGAAATTTGGCAAAAAACACCCCGGCACGCCCCTGGGCGCCCCTGAGACTTAGCTGAATTTCAGCTATGGAAAAGGGGAGCCTGAGCGTCCTGGTACGCCCCTGGCCATGCCCCTTTGCTACCTGTGCCATAAAACGTTTGGCAGAAAGTGGCCTGGCACGCCCCTGGGCGCGCCTGACCTTAAAAATTTGATTTTTTTTCCTTTCTTCAACTTTTCTTTGCGGGCGTTAGTACAGTATCAATATCCATCAAAACAAATACAAAATAAGTATTTATTGCTCTCAAAACTAAGGTAAACATAGTTCAAATACGACATATAAATGCGCCCTAGATCACCAAGCAAGTAGGGTCAAAAAGGTACGGGGTGTTACAATAATGGCCTAAAAGCCATCAGAACTGCAACAAGAAGTGCGAGGCAAACCACTCACGAAGTGTATTGTAATCCGTTCCAATATTTACTCAGGAATGGGTAGCCTTTGAAGCAATCCACCAGGTCTCTAATGATCGAACTTTACCTGCTGACAACATAAACACTGAGCTACTAAGTTTGCTACATCCTTCTTCATACCACTCCAACAATTGTGCTACCTCAAATTCTTATACATCTTAGCTGTTCCAGGGTGAATAGAATATCATGAGCTATGAGCCTCCTGTAATATCGACTGAATCAGGTCTCTAAACCTTGGAATACAAATACGACCATCGAACCTTAGAATACCCTCAGAATGTAAGGTAGAACGAATGGTCTCATCTCTCTGTACCTGATCACGAATACCACGAAATCTACTATCCTCAAATTGATGATCCCAAATCTGCTCCATCAAGGTAAACCTAGCCTCAACACTGGAAAAAAATCCTCCTGGGGTATGAAATATCAAGTCTAACCATCAAGTTGGCTAAGGACTGAATGTCCCAAGCCAACGGTCGCTCTAAAAGTGAAATGAAATCCAAGCTATCCATACTCACCGCCTTCTGACTCAAAGCGTCCTCTACCATATTCACCTTGCCTGGATGGTATATAATAGAAATGTTATAGTCCTTCAGCAACTCCATCCATCGACACTGCCTCAAATTAAGCTCCCTCTGAGTCATAATGTACTGAAGACTTCGATGGTTAGTATAGATCTCATAACAAACACCATAAAAGTAATGCCTCTAAATCTTAGGCACAAAACCTACCACCGCCAACTCCAAATCATGAGTAGGGTAGTTGCACTCGTGCACCTTCAGCTGCATCGATGCATAAGGAATAACTCGGCCCTGCTGCATCAAAAGACAACCCAAAACAACACCAGAAGCATCATAATACACCATAAATCCCTTGCACTCAACTAGAAGAGTCAAAATAGGAGTAAAAGTAAGCGGTTCCTTGAGCTTCCAAAATCTAGGCTCACACTCAATGGACCACTAAAAAGGAACCTCCTTCCTGGTCAATCTGGTCATAGATGCTGCAATAGTAGTAAATCTCTCAACGAACCGCCTGTAGTAGCCTACTAATCCAGTAAAACTATGAACCTTGATCGGAGATGTAGGCCTCACCCGATCACAAATAGCCTTAATACTCGTCGGATCCACCATAATCCCATCCTTAGACACCACGTGTCCTAGGAACATCATAGACTCGAGCCAAAACTTACACTTTGAGAATTTGGCAAAAAGCCTATGATCTCTCAAAGTATGGAGCATAATCCTCAAATACTGCTCATCCTTCTCTCCACTCCTCCAATAGACAATGATATCATCGATAAAAAAAATCATGAAAGAGTACAAATAGGGCTTGAAATCATAGTTCATCAAGTCCATGAATGCAGCTGGGGAATTAGTCAACCCAAAGAACATCACCAGGAACTCATAGTGGCCATAACGAGTCCTAAAGGTTATCTTAGGGATATCTACTGCCTGAATCCTAAACTGGTGGTAGACCGATCTCAAGTCAATCTTAGAAAACACTATTTCACCCTGAAGCTGGTCAAATAAATCATCAATATGTGGCATATGATACTTATGCTTCACTGTCACCTTATTTAACTACTTATAGTTGATACACATACGCATAGACCCATCATTTTTCTTCATGAAAAAGATATGAGCACCCCAAGGCGATACACTTAGCCTAATAAAGACCTTACTAAGAGATCCTAAAGTTGAGAAGCTAGCTTCTTAAGATCGGTAGGAGCCATGCGATAAGATGCCATAAAAATAGGTCGGGTTCCCGTCTCAAGGTCAATAGAAACTCAATATCGCGCTCAGGAGAACGGCCAGGTAGATAGGTAGGAAAAACATTAGAAAACTCATGAACAATAGGAACTAAATCAAGAAAAGGACTCTCGACTCTAATGTTATGAACATAAGCAAGATAAGACTCATAACCCCTCAATAACAGTTTCTTAGCCCAAACATAAGAGATAATCCCTATCGGTGCACGACTAAAAGAACCCTACCACAGAACCAGGGGTATGCCAGGCATGGCTAAGATAATGGTCTTGGAAAAGCAATCAAAGACAATATGATAGAGGGATAACCAGTCCATGCCCAAAATCACATCAAAGTCCACCATATCTAGCACATTAAGGCCAGTCCAAGTATCAAACTCTTGAACAGTCACCAAACATGATCTATATACCCGATCCACTACTAAAGAATCACCAACAGGAGTAGATACATGCAATGGCACTGATAAAGGCTCCTAAGACAACTCTAGCCATGGTGCATTATAAACAAAAACATATGAATAAGTGGATCCCAGATCAAATAGCAACATCCGAAGACTCCACCTCCGGCCTACCAGGTACTATATACAACTGACCCCGTTCACCCCCGGACTAGGAACCCGATCGACCACCTATCCCACCAGCCTAAGGACCTCTTTTAGAACCCCGGGGACTATTTCTGTGACCCTGGACACCATCCTTAGCTGGAGGCGGCACTGATCTGATAGGCTAAACACTCTGTGTTACAAGCTGAATCATCCCACACTGGGACACTCTCTGGAGAAATGGCCAACAATCTTACAATTATAGCAAGCCCAGGTACTCTACTCTATCCTGAAGATCGGGCTGATCCGAAATAGCCACCTCAGCTAAAAGACCTAGAATATGCACCCCTAGAAGGCTGACCCCTACTTTGACCATTATCGTTGCTATAACCGGGCTGACCCCATCAGTAATCTGAAGTGCTGCCTTAACGGGTCTACTAGATAGATCCTGGTGCTGATAAGGCTGACGCTGAGGGTATTTACCCTAAAAACCTCTGCCTCTAAACTGCGAGGTACTCTGGCTCCCACTGAAACTACCCTACTGATGTGGTCTCTTACCGCTGCCCCCTTGGGCCTCGCGATCCATCTATTTTATAGAATAGACATGAGTGGAAATATTACAAAAAGACTTCCCTAAAGTCACCAAACTCTGAGTAGCCCTGCGGAGTGATAGATATCAACCCTCTGACGAAGCATCAAATCCTCTCATACTGTATAGGCAAAATCATGGTGGCTTGTCTGGCTAACTTGTGAAATCTTACCTCATACTCGACCACCATCATAGAACCCTTTATCAAAGAAGAAAACTCATACCTCGGGCGCTCACGCAAAGTACGAGTCATGTACTACTCTAAGAAAGCCTCGGAGAACAAATCCAAAGTCATAGGTGGAAATCCAGCTGGTCGAGAATCAAGAAAACCCTCCACCACTATCGTACTACTCTGTCAAGATGATATGTTATATTTTCCACTCCGCGTGACTCAACCAACCCCAAATTATGGAGCCTCTCCTCACACTAGTCAAAAACTCATAAGAATCCTCCCTTGGGCACCCTACAAACCTAGGTGGAGTCAATCTCAGAAATTGGCCTAGCATCTTCTACTCCTCGATAGATATAATAGACTGAGCAACTATCCACTTTGGAGCTACCAGTGCTGGAGGAATCTCAACTCTAGGGGCCATAACTACAGGTTGTACCCCTAAATCAGTACCACTATGGTCTGCTGACTTAGAACCATCAGACGGTGCATCACCTACTAATCTCAACAACTGAAGTAAGGCATCTCTGAGCACTGAAGAAGAAATAAACCCCAATGGAGTCTGGGCTTCCCCCTAGCCCACTAATGGATAGGGTAGTGGAACCTCTAGCTTGGGATCAATAACAGGATCTGGTGAAGGCTCCTTATACCGACCCCTAGCTGGGGCTATAGCTCTAGCCTGGCCGCTACCTCTAGGTCGACCACGACCTCTAGCGGGCGCTTTGCCTGCAGACTCGGGGTCCTTATCTCCAGTCATCTTAGCTCGCATCCTAACCATCTGTGAAGGAGTGGAATAATATGAAGTTAGAAACCAACACAGACTAAATGAACGAAATGAACAAAGAAAGCGAGATTTTCCCTAAGAATGTCCTATAGCCTCTAGAAGATAGGATACGAATGTCATCGTTCTGATCTGCGAAAATTTACTAGACACTTGCTCTTGTACCAACAATACCAGTTAACTTAGGCTCTGACACAATTTGTCACGACCCTATTTTGAGAGTCATGATGGTACCTACTTTAATCCACCAGTAGGTAAGCCAAACCGTATCCCAAAATGATAAGTAATAGGCTAGTTGGTGGAAGGTATAATAAATATTGAAAGTAAGCATTCAATAGAATTGTAGACAATAAAATATAAGAGCAACAATACAAATATCATAGGAGAGAGAGAGAATATGTAAAGAATATCCCACAACCTAGTAAGGTCGGTACAAGAGCCACTAAGTCCAGAAGAATAAGAGTACTAACTAGGATCCAATATACAGGTAGTCTCGAAAAGTAGAGACTGTCTAAAAGTGGTAGAAGGAGATAAGATCAGCTCCGGCTCTGAAAGCTCACCCTATCTCTGAATCCCAAAAGCAAGATGGAATAGAATGTCAATGGTGGGACTCGTACTCGAATCTACATCAGAAAAAGATGCAGAAGTGTAGTATGATACAAAAATAATAGGTACTCAGTAGACATCATCAGTCGACTGAGCTAAATCATAATAAAAGCATAATAAGATGCTACAATATAAACTAAAGACAGGGATAAAGGACCAAACCTGAAATAATGCTCCCAATCTGACGAGAATAATGAATAACAGGATAAATAGATTGAGATAAACTATAATCTAAATATAGTCTAACTGGGCCCCCATAATCCCAGAAGACACAAACATGAGAGAAATAACCCAATCGAGCCCCCATAAGCTCGATGGATTCAATCAAAGATTATCTACCAACAATCATAAACATAAGTAACCAACCACCGACACCATACCTAAGGATCCCTGCGAACCATAAATGCTAGACTTGAACTGAAACTTTAGCATGATGTTACCAACGTAAAGTACCATATATGAACAGTAAATGCCAGACTTAAAACCAGAACTGAAAAGTAAATACCAAATAACCAATCTAGTTGAAGGTCAAAAAGGTACCTAACTCATCCTAAGGCCGTTCCAAGATTCTATGTAAGATGATGAAAGAAGTCCTCCTAGGAATACAAGGGACTAGATTAGATATTTGACCTAAAAGAGAGCCAGCGGGGTCCGCTACTAATCCCAAAAGTCTATACTAAGGCAAGTTCTACCCAAAACTAGACAAAGGATTTAAAGTTCTATTTCAAGGTATCAATAAGTTGAAACTAGTCTTATGGTACAATCTAACTCAAAGGAGGAAGAATGGGTCAAATCCTATCTAAAACGACTCTTTAATCGGCTAAATAATCCAAAATTCTCTAAACATGCAATCAAGCCATAAATACACACAAAAATCTTGCAAAATACTATACTAATACCATAATAAAACTCAATCTATGAGGAAAGTAAGCATAGCCTACCTGGTTGCCCATAAAGCTCGAGAAAGTCCACTAAATTTAAAGTTTTTTCTTTCGAGAAGCCTCCGTATGATGCCATGCTATCAAAATAATAATCTACACAATAATACAAGAATAAAAATAGCCATATTGCAAATAAATGCTCCGGGTCCAAAATCGAGCTAAAAATCCCATATGGGCCCTGCTTACGGAATCACAAATTTCAATTCGTCAAAATGTCCCTCTAGGCTAAAGGATCATTTATGCTAAAAAAGGGTGAAATCTGAGAATAAATACCCCTTCAAATTAGTCTGCAAAGTGACTAGGGATTTAAAGATAAATAGGAGAAGAAATCAAGAAATTAGACGAAAACTTACGAGAACGTTGATGAGAAAACGCCCCCAACGAACTCTCCAACTTACCCTCAATACCCAATGATCGCTTCTCTCTCTCTCTCTCTAAGCTTTCTACGGTTTTAGAAGAAGTTGGAATTGAAATAAATGAAGGAAAAAAGAGTTCCATGGACTTAAATTCTGATAGGGGTCCCTTCATCCCGATCGTGGGGACCCTATAGCGAACATGACATTCAGCCCGGCTTACCCTTCATGAATTTATCTGATCCATCACGATCATAAAGGAGGAATTCAGGACCGGTTGATAGGAGACTCTTCGGAATGCAAAGACGAGCTCACGAACGCGATCAACAATAAACTTGGCCTTCGCGAATATGATCAAGGTCTCGCAATCACGGTAGTATATTTCCTTGGCCTTCGCAAATGCAGCCAAAGCCTCACAAACGTGAAGGCCATTTTTTGCCTGCACCAGCTGAAGTTGCACCAACAGTTTTGGCCAAGTGCCAAATCTCTGATTGGACCCTCGGGATTAGTTTGAAATCTTATGAACGCAAACAAACTATGCTACCATATGAAATTCAACATTTTGGACTCAACAACGCCATCAAAACTTCCATCTGAGATCATTTATATATAATGTGGGTCCCACACCCAAGGGTCATTTTAACCAAAATCCACCAAATAGCCCAAAATTAGTCTGAAAGCCTTGGGACCCGAACCAAGGGTCCCCCTAGCCTAAAATCAATGTTTCAGAGCTGATGGAACTATCAAAATTGGCATACAAAGATGTTTACCTAAAGGTTAGGCCCAATACACAATTCATAACAATAAGATTTCAAAATAGGGAATTGACTTTAAAAACCAAACGAACTGTCTAGTAACTGAACTGTCAGCTCTAGCAAGTCATAAATGACTTGGGACAGCTATGGGAAAGCTCAAAATACTGAAATAGTGTGGAACTGTAGAAAATGACTTGGAGGGTCATTACAATAACCCACTCAAATCTTCCCAACATAAAAGAAATTCAAGAATTTTAATGGAGAAATCATGAAGAGGGAGGCTCAGAACTTACGAGATTTGGATGAGATGAAGATCACCTTGATGTTCCCATGATAACCCCAGCCTTAAATCAATGTTTCCAAGCTATTTCTTGATCTCAAAAGGTGTACCAAAAGGTTTGGAATTAGAGAAAAATGACTTGTGGTCGAGGAAGGAACAAGCATAAAAAGCATCAGCTCCATCACCTAGGCACCCATTTTGGTCACAAGGGCGTCATCGTTGTCACGCCTTGAATTCCAATGGGGCGGGCTGGCACCCGAAGCCGTTAAGGTCCGAGAGAACCAATCTTCATTCATATACACTTATACGCAAGTCGTTCAATAAACACCACCATCACATATAGATATAAGATGCCAATGGCAATAGTCATGGAAAATATATAATATATATGAAACTTGGCCCTTAGGGCCATCAAGTCAAAAGCATACGTTCCTTACATTTCCTTCATTTGTCCCACAACATCTACAAAGCCTCTACAGATACATGGACATAACCAACCTAAAGTCGGGACAAGTCCCCGCTTTATACAACATTTACAATACCAAAATAGATGTACACATGTAACTCGGAAAGCCCTGAACCAACTGGAGCTCACCAATGATCGACAAATGAGCCACAACCTACTGTGGAGGTCTATTAGAACCTGTGCCTGCAGCAAGTAAGGTAAGTTCCCCAAGGGACGTCAGTACGAAGAATGTACTGAGTATGTAATGCTATAAGAAACTGCATCATACGTAAGAACATCAATGGAATCAAATATAAGAGAATAGTCAATATGGACAAACCATCATTCTGTATTTGAGGAACCATGTACATTATATTCATTACTATATTTGCCTTTACGTTCATTCATCATTTACTTAATTTTATCCTTTTTTGCTTTAAGAAATCGTAATGACCAACTGATCAGTGGTAAAAGAGGATTACCCATGCTAGGTATTTTAACCCCTAAGATGAGATTAACCCATGCTAGGTATTTTAACCCCTGGGATGAGGTTAACCCATGCTAGGCTTTTCTGTCGCCCCTGGGATGTTACTGCGATAACCCATGCAAGGTTTTTCTGTCACCCCTGGGATGTTACTATGATAACCCATGCTAATCTTTTCTATCGCCCCTGGGATGTTACTCAAGAATATACAAACAATTATACATTACTTCTTTCCTCCATTATAAGAGTGATACATTGGTGATTGTACATTATTGGAACTTTGAAACATTAATCAATGAACATGAGACGTGTGAATCACAATTGGTCTTGTGGGTAGTACTATATGACAACCTGAAATGAGATACCTTTGGATATTTCGGAATGGAACAGGTACAATATATATATGTTGCAGAAGGATACGAAAAGAGTAACCTTACATAACTTATCTTCCCAATATGAATACACAGTCCTATAGGTGAATACAATAATCCATCTCCTTCCTTACATTTTACTCTGCAACACAAGTACATAACGAAGCTCATGTTAACAACTAACTACCTTACAAGTGCATAAGACGACAATGAGTTACATGATTGCCCTATAATGTCATTTCACCCTTTACAATACAATTCATGGCATGGTCATATGAACAATAACACAACATTCCACACATTTACCAAGGCATCATAAACCAATAGCACTTCACACAAAGTTTATCCTTTATGTTTCCTCATTAACTCTACGTCATAATTACTCCATCAAGTCACCTAAATACGTTTGATAACAACAATCCCACAAGTTATACACATAGAAAAAGCAAGTTAAGGGCATAACCACATATTACGGGTTGATATTTAATACACACCATTCACTTCCATCAAAACCTCAAGTCTCCTTTCAAGTTCAAGTCACATATATGACACATCTTTTAGCAAAAATCAAAAGTGCACTACTCAACACTTTTAGACATAACCATCATGAACTACACAATATATCATGCATATAATATATTAAATCACAAAAATAAACACTTACCCAAGCTTGCAAAGTGATGATCTTAGCCAAGGGAGTGATGGCTTAGGGTTTGAGATATAAAAAAAATATCTTGGAAATGTCTAGAAATGGCATGTGTGTTGTAATGAATAAAAATCTGATTTTTTGCCTTTATATAGTCCCTCAAGTAATCCTTAGCCAATTATTATTCATTAAATTCCATGTTTACTTGGTCAACACAAGAATGGGTCATTTGCCCCACTTGGGCCATGTCTTTTGTTTGATTTTTGGGCCTCAATTGAGCCCAATACCACAAGATTAATTTAGACCAACAAATTTAATGCATGATCCACCAACTATATCATGATTAAAGAATTCCATAAATGTTAAGACAATATTCAACTCACGAGATTCATGTTCGTAGCCTCAACCCCAAGACTAAGAGAGTTTATCCACTCATGGCTTAATTTAACAATTTGAAATACAAATAAAATGGAAGAAGAATTAACCCTAATTTGGATGCAAAAATCGCCCAAGAGTAGGCCTAACAAGATGGAATAATGATACAATAAACCAAGAGCCATATTTATAGACTGATGGTCGGAGAAGAAATTTGGCAAAAAGCGGCCCGGCATGCTGCCTGGCGTGTCTGACACCTAAACTCTGATTTTCTTCCTTTCTTCGACTTTTCTTTGTGGGTTTGGTTGGATTATTCAAGTTCACATCTTTAGCTTGCCTCTTATCTTTAAGATCCTTTGCTTAGAAGTCCTTCAAGCCTCACTTTTTACTCCAAAAATGCTACAAAAAGTCATAAACTCCTCCTACAAGGGTCTAATCACATTTATTTGTACAATATCAAATATTCCATCAAAAGAAATACAAAATACGTACTTATTTATCTCAAAACTAAGGTAAACATGGTTCAAAGTTGGCAACAAGGCATATAAATACGACCTAGATCACCAATCAAGTAGGGTCGAAAATGTACGGGGTGTTACATCTTTTCCCCCTTAGAAACATTCATCCTTGAATGTTAATAACATCTTTCCATTGACAACAAATGCACCTTTATGTTAGCATATATACATAGACACATAATGCTTATAGATACTTACTTGTTATTGCTCCCCTTCCGCCCCTTGAACTTTTTCTTCTGTGTGAAACAAATACAGGTAATTTGACTTCATCATTTCTTCAGTTTCCCATGTGATCTCTTCTACTTGCTGATTTCTCCAAAGTACCTTTACGAAAGCTACGTCCTTATTCCTTAACCTCTTCACTTGTCTATCCAAAATAGCAATAGGTATCTCTTCATAGGTGAGATACTCCATAACTTGTACATCTTCAATGGGAGAGAGACGAGATGGATCTCCTATGCACTTTCAAAGCGCTGAAACATGAAATACTGGATGAACTGTGGAGGGGTCTTGGGGTAATGCGAATTCATACGCAACTTGCCCAAATCTTTGGACAATTTCATATGGCCCTATATAACGGGGATTCAACTTCCCTGTCTGATATAATAAAGATTGGAATCCCGTGTAGTCGCACTATCTCTTTAACATACAACCTTGCATAATCTTCAGCTGTATAGGTGGCCTTGACTGGTAGGAAATGTGCTGACTTGGTAAGCCTGTCAACTATTACCCATATGGAATCAAATTTTCGTAGTGTAGGAGGCAAACCTGTGATGAAATCCATGTTAATCATGTCCCATTTTCAGACTGGAAGATTGATACATTGCATGTAACCTCTGGGTTTCTGATTCTCTACCTTTATTTATTGACAATTTGGACATAGAGCTACGAATTCTGCAATGTTCTTCTTCATGTTACCCCACTAATACGTTTCTTTCAAATCGTGATACATTTTGGTGGCTCCCGAATGAATAGAATATCATGAATGATGTTCCTCTGTCATAATTCATTTCCTTAGTTCATCTATATCCGGTACACACAATCTTCCTTGGCACTGAAGTACTCCCTCTTGCGTAAGATCAAATGCCTTTGTCAGACCCTGATGTACATTTTCTTTCAGCTGCAATAACATAGGATCCGCATGCTGCTTCTCTTTCACTTCAACTATTAATAAAGATTCTGCCGCATTTTGCATAATAACCCCTTCATCTGAAGATTCAAGAATACGAACTACCAAGCTGGCTAGTTGATGTAGATCTTTGACTAGGTCTTGCTTTTTCGTCAACTGACCACTAGTGCCTCCTATTGCCTTGAGGATTAATTCATCGGCTACCACATTTGCTTTTCCTGGATGATATAGGATATCAATATCATAGTCTTTCAATAGTTCAAGCCACCTCCGCTGCCTGAGATTTAAATCCTTCTGCTTAAAGATATATTGTAAACTTTTGTGATCAGTGTAGATGTCAACATGAACTCCATACAAATAATGGCGCCATATCTTTAAAGCAAAATACCAAAGCTGCTAACTCAAGATCTTGTGTGGTATAATTTCTCTCATGTAGCCACAACTATCTTGAGGCATACGCTATTACATTACCGTGCTACATCAATACACACCCTAGGCCAACTCTGAACGCATCACAATATACTTCATACCCTTCTGTGCCTTTTGGAAGTACTAATACGGGTGTGGAGGTTAATTTATCTTTCAGCTCTTGGAAACTTTTCTCACATGCATCATTCCACTGAAATTTTCTTTCCTTGTGTGCTAGCTTCGTTAAAGGTGCAGCAATGGAAGAAAACCCTTCAACAAACCTTCTATAATAACCGGCCAATCCAAGAAAAATATGAATCTCTGTAGGCGTCGTAGGCCTTGGCCAATTTTTCACCCCTTCAATCTTTTGTGTATCAACCCTTATCCTTTCATCTGACACAATGTGACCCAAGAATTCTACGAATTTTAACCAAAATTCATATTTAGAGAACTTTGCATACAACTTGCGATCACGAAGAATCTGTAACACCTGTCGTGAGTGATTAGCATGGTCCTCTTATGATCTTGAGTAAACCAGGATGTCATCTATATACACCATCACGAACACGTCTAGAAATGGATTAAACACCCTATTCATCAAATCCATGAAAACAGCTGGTGCATTTGTTAGTCCAAATGATATAACTAAAAATTCATAATCACCATACCGTGTTCGAAAAGCTATCTTGGGTATATTTTTTTATCTAACTCTGACTTGATGGTAACCCGATCTCAAGTCAATCTTTGAAAAACATTTGGCACCCTATAACTGATCAAACAAATCATCAATTCTGGGGAGGGGATATTTGTTCTTGATCGTTACCTTATTCAATTGCCGATAGTCAATACACATTCTCAATGTGCCATCTTTCTTCCATACAAATAATACTGATGCACCCCACCGGGACATACTAGGCCTTATGAGCCCCTTGTCCAACGAGTCTTTTAATTGCTCCTTCAATTCTCGCAATTCTGCTGGAGCCATTCTATACGAAGGAATAGAGATAGGCTGAGTGTCTGGCATCACATCAATACCAAACTCTACTTCCCATTCTGGAGGCAAACCTAGAAGACCTTCAGGAAATACATCAAGGAATTCATTTACTACTGGAACCAACTGAGGAGTTAGTGGTTCCACATCAGTAGCTTTCACTCTTACTAAGTGACATAGGTACCCCTTGGCTATCATTTTCCTTGCTTTAAGATAGGAAATAAATTTTCCTCTCGGTGCCCCTACATTACCCTTCCATTCAAGGACATTCATTTGTGGAAAATGAAAATGTACTTTCTTAGCTCGGCAATCCATCGTGGCATAACAAGAAGCCAACCAATCCATACCCATTATAACATCAAAATCCACCATTTACAGTTCAATAAGATCAGCCAACGTATCATGATCACACACAGTTATTACACAATTACGATATACTTTTTTTGCAATAATAGATTCACCAACTGGTGTAGATACTTCAATTGACTTAATTAATAATTCTGGAATTCTTTCAAATTTCACAGTAATCAATGGAGTAACTTATGACAATGTAGAACCTGGGTCAATCAATGCATATACATTATGCGAAAATATGGATAATGTACCTGTGACTACATCAGGAGAAGCCTCAAAATTCTGCCGGTCCACCAGAGCATAGTTGCGATTCTGGGCTCCAGTGGAACTGGCTGCTCCTCTGGTACCTCTACCATGACCAGCAGGCTGTACACCTCTGCCTAGGGAAGGAACCGATGATGATGATGCAACGGTTGATCCCGTAGGTCGTGCTATACCACCCGTGCCCCTTTGTGGGCATACTCTCATTATGTTCCCCGACATACCGCACCAAAAGCAAACATTTTTCCCCAACTGGCAGTCACCTAAATGATACCTTCTGCAGTGCTGACATGGCTGACGATAAAATCTTGCCATCTGTGAACCTTGAATCCCACTACTCTGCCCAAAATGGCCACCTCTAAACCCCCGGTATTGTGATGAAGTACCTAGTATAGGGGAAGAAACTGATGGTCTAGGTGGTCTAGGAAAAAGCTGGGGCCTAGATTCTACTTGGGACACCATAGATTTTCCCATAGGTCTAGCCCTCTTTGACGACCCTCTTTCAAATTTGTGTACCCTTCTTCTTTGCCTCTGATCCTCCATCTTCTGTGCAAAAGCCTATATTCTGGCTATATTCGTATCTCTGTTCAAAACAGCAATAGTGCAGTCCTTTACCAAATATGGCTCCAATCTGTACACATATCGATGGACTCTGTCTGTCATTGTGGCTACTACATTTGGAGCATATTAAGCCAAAGAGTTAAACTGAAGACTATACTCTCTGACACTCATATTCCCTTGTCGAAGATTTAGTAACTGGTCTGCACGTGCCTCCTGGATCTCATATGGAAGATAATGATCAAGGAATGCCGTTTTAAATTCTTCCCAACTAGCTGGAATTGCACCAATACCCCTCGATCGTTTCCAATCTTCATACCACAATATAGCTTCTCCTTTCAATCTATAAGCTGCAAGCTCAACTATTTCTACACCAGTCACGTGCATAACATCTAGAGCCCTTTGAATTTGGTCCACGAAGTCCTGTGGATTGGCCTTCGGATCTGACCCAGTGAATATGGGAGGGTCTAATTTCAGAAAATTCTGTGTCCACCGATTAGCTTCTCTAGCCGCATCATCCTCACTTGTCATTGGACCAGCTCGTCCCTGAGTTTGTGCAGCAACTATAAGGGTCAACATATGCACGACATTTCTTAAATCCTATTCAGTGGCATTGATACGCAGTTCTGTAGGTACTTCTCTACCTCTTGGATCTTCTGGAGCTAGAAATGTAGAAGAATCCCGTGATGCAAACTCAGCGTCAGCCCCACCTTGACTAGCTTGGTCAGGTGGTGATTTACTCATTCCTTCTTCGGTAAGCATATCTACCTTCTTACCTTTGCCTCTACCTTGTCTTGTAATCGGCATTTTACTATAACAAGGAAAATGAAGTACAATGGTCAGATATAATTCCACCTACAACATTGGCTCTATTGCACGATCTAGAAATGACGAAAAGAAACAAATCCTAAATGTTCCATAGCCTCTTACATATAAATGTAGTGCACAACACATCCATAAGAAAGACTCTACTCAGACACGGCTTTGTAGACACCCTAGGATGACCTGCTGTGATACCACTTTTGTCACGCCTCGAATTCCAATGGGACGAGCTGGCAACCGAAGCCATTAAGGCCTGAGAGAACCAATCTTCATTCATATACACTCATACGCACGTCACTCAATAAACAACACCATCACATATACATATAAGATGCCAATGGCGGAAGTCATGGAAAATATATGATATATATGAAACTTGGTCGTTAGGGCCATCAAGTCAAAAGCATATGTTCCTTATATTTCCTTCATTTGTCCCACAACATCTACAAAGCCTCTACAGATACATGGACATAACCAACCTAAAGTCGGGATAAGTCCCCGCTTTATACAATATTTACAATACCAAAACAGATGTACACATGTAACTTGGAAAGACCCGAACCAACTGGAGCTCGCCAATGATCGAAAAATAATCCACAACCTACTGTGGAGGTCAACTGGCACCTATACCTACATCAATTAAGGTAAGTTCCCCAAGGGACGTCAGTACGAAGTATGTACTGATCATGTAAGGCTATAAGAAACTGCATCATACATAAGAACATCAATGGAATCAAATATAAGAGAATAGTCAATATGGACAAACCATCGTTCTGCATGTGAGGAACAATGTACATTATATTCATTAATTTCTTTGCCTTTACGTTCATTCATCATTCTCGTTCATTACTTAACTTTATCCTTTTTTGCATTAAGAAATCGTAATGACCAACTGATCAGTGATAAAAGAGGATTACCCATGCTAGGTATTTTAACCCCTGGGATAAGATTAACCCATGCTAGGTATTTTAACCCCTGGGATGAGATTAACCCATGGTAGGCTTTTCTATCGCCCCTAGGATGCTACTATGATAACCCATGCTAGGCTTTTCTGTCGCCCCTGGGATGTTACTATGATAACCCATGCTAGGCTTTTCTATCACCCCTGGGATGTTACTCAAGAATATACAAACAATTAGACATTACTTCTTTATTCCATTATAAGAGTTATACATTGGTGATTGTACATTATTGGAACTTTGAAACATTAGTCAATGAACATGAGACATGTGAATCACAATTGGTCCTGTGGGTAATACTATATGACAACCTGAAATAAGATACCTTTGGACATTTCGAAATGCAACAAGTACAATATATATATGTTGCATAAGGGTACGAAAAGAGTAACCTTACATACCTTATCTTTCCAATATACATACACAATCCTATAGGTGAATACAATTAACTATCTTACAAGTGCATAAGACGACAATGAGTTACATGATTGCCCTATAACGTCATTTCACCATTTACAATACAATTCATGGCATGGTCATACCAACAATATCACAACATTCCACACATTGACCAAGACATCATAAACCAATAGCACTTTACACCAAGTTTATCCTTTACGCTTCCTCATTAACGCTACGTCATAATTACTCCATCAAGTCACCTAAATACGTTTCATAACAACAATCCGACAAGTTATACACATATAAAAAGCAAGTTAAGGACATAAACACATCTTACGGGTTGATATTTAATCTACACCATTCACTTCCATCAAAACCTCAAGTCTCATTTCAAGTTCAAGTCACATAGATGACACATCTTTTAGTAAAAAGCAAAAGTGCACTACTCAACACTTTTAGACATAACCATCATGAACTACACAATATATCATGCATATAATGTATTAAATCACAAGAATAAACACTTACCCAAGCTTGCAAAGTGATGATCTTATCCAAGGGAGTGATGGCTTAGGGTTTGAGAGATAAAAGAAATATCTTGGAAATGTCTAGAAATGGCATGTGTGTTGTAATGAATAAAAATCTGATTTTTTGCCTTTATATAGTTCCTCAAGTCATACTTAGCCAATTCTTGGTCATTAAATTCCATGTTTACTTGGTCAACACAAGAATGGGTCATTTGCCCCACTTGGGCCATGTCTTTTGTTTGATTTTTGGGCCTCAATTGAGCCCAATAGCACAAGATTAATTTAGTCCAACAAATTTAATGCATGATAGACCAACTATCTCATGCTTAAAGAATTAAATAAATGTTAAGACAATATTCAACTCACGAGATTCATGTTCGTATCCTCAACCCCAAGACTAAGCGAGTTTAGCCACTCATGGCTTAATTTAACAATTTGAAATACAAATAAAAAGGAAGAAGAATTAACCCTAATTTGGATGCAAAAATTGCCCAAGAGTAGGCCTACCAATATGGATTAATGATACAATACCCCAAGAGCCCTATTTATAGACTGGTGGTCGGAGAAGAAATTTGGCAAAAAGTGGCCCAGGACGCCTGACACCTAAACTCCGATTTTCTTCCTTTCTTCGACTTTTCTTTGCTGATTTGGTTGGATTCTTCAAGTTCACATCTTTATATTGCCTCTTATGTTTAAGATCATTTGCTTTGAAGTCCTTCAAGCCTCATTATTTACTCAAAAAATGCTCCAAAGAGTCGCAAACTCCTCCTACAAGGGTCTAATCACATTTATTTGTACAATATCAAATATTCCATCAAAAATAATACAAAATACGGACTTATTGCTCTAAAAACTAAGGTAAACATGGTTCAAAGTTGTCAATAAGGCATATAAATACGACCTAAATCACAAATCAAGTAGGGTCAGAAATGTACGGGGTGTTACAATCGTCTAGGTGCCAAATGGTGTCACCCAGGCTCCCAGAAGCTGCCAGCCCATCTATCCCCTAGGCGCCACTCTTGGTCATTTAGGAGACCTCGCTTAGGCACTAATATGGTTGCTAGGGCGATGGCACTAGAAAACAAGCAATGCTCAAACTTCATTTGGGTGCTTCGGGTCCATACGAAACCCCGTGAATGCAAACAAACTATACTGCACTATCAAAAATGGCATTTTGGACTCAACTAAATGGAAAAACATTTCCATCAAAGGTCATTTTGACAAAATATGGGCCCCAAACCCAACATGCATTTTAACCAACTTCCAACCAATAGTCCAAACTGAGTTCGAAAGCCTCGGGACCTTGGCCAAGGGTTCCCCTATTCTAAAATCTATGTTTCGAATCTAACAACATTATCAAAAATTTTATCCATGGTCGTATACTAGAAGTTTTGGTCCAAAACCAATTTCTTAACTTCAAAAGCTCTAAAACAGGAAAATGAGCTTAAAACCCAAACGAACTGCTCAAAAATTGAACCGCTGGTCCCAACAAGTTATAAATGATCTATAGCCACTGTGGGAAGGCATGAAATTTTGTAAATATACAAAAACCAAGAAAATGACTTGGAGGGTCATTACAAGTTGTATTATATTATTATTCTCATTTGTAATGTAGTTCGTTTCTCCTTTATACTGTTTAAAGTGTATTTTTATGAATCAATCCCAGTATTTAATAACGAAATCTTATGTACCGATACCAACATGTTGACATGTATTGTATTTATTTAAATTGTTTATTTTCTAATAACGTGATTTTGATTTTTGTTCTATTCATGGCAAAATTCGTGAACTCTGCCTTGGAGAACACACTTAGTATGCCGCATTGGATAAGCCATATTTGGAATATCCATCTTACTACAAGTAATAAAGTTGTGGCATCTGACAATTTTTTGAAGATAAAGTTCTATCTCTAATATTCGATTTCTAGAAATAACAAAATCTATTTAGTATGAAAATCTTGGCATAAAATGACATGAAAAGGATTTGCTGTTATGAAAAACACATTTAGAGATAAAAATTTCTCAAACACACAAATTTAAGTCATAGAACTTACAAATATTTTAAATTTTGTCTCGATTACATTACTCTTCATTGTACCCATTTTTTTTCTTTTTAGGTTGTGTCAATTTGTGTCTATCATTTGATTTCAATGGGAATGTAAATATATTTTTCTTATTAAAAAAATAAACTGGTTAAAAAGATCATCTATATGAGGCAAGGAATACTTATTCCTGATGGTAACCTTGTTCAACAGCCTGTAATCAATGCACATCCTTGTGCTTCCATCTTTCTTTTTAACACACAGAATTGGAGCACCCTAAGGCGAAGCACTAAGACAAATAAATCCCTTATCAAGTTATTCCTGTAATTGAGTTTTGAGTTCTCTCAACTCTGTCAGAGCCATTCAATAAGGAGGAATAGAAATTGGGCGAGTGCCCCGCTCCAAATCAATACAAAAATCAGTATCTCTGTTTCGAGGAATACTAGGAAAATTTATAGGAAATACCTCCTAAAACTCAAAAACCATAGGAATAGACTCAATAGAAAGGGACAGCACACTAGCTTAAATAAAAGTTATGATTTTCACCTGCTTAAACTTATACACTCCCTCCTACTCTAGTTTACCCATACCCAACATTTCTAGAGTCCCTGTCTTAGCATTATAGTTCAAGACAATATTATATGGAGATAACTAAGTCATACCTAGAATAATGTAAAAATCACGCATGTCCAAAATGATCAAATCTACCTAGGTCTGGAAACCTATAAACAAAATAGAACATGCACGATAAACACTGGTCACCACCACAGAATCTCGAACTGGAGTTGAAACATATACTGGAGAATCAAGTACATCACAGACTAAGTCTAATCCCAAAGCAAATCTAATAAATACATAAGAGTAAGTGGAACCCGGATCAAACAAAATAGTAGCCATCCGATCACAGATGAGAATAGTACCTGTAATAACGGCGTCAGAATCCTTAGCCTTGGTCTTACCTAGGAAGGCAAAATAGTGAGCTCTATAATAAAGATAGGCAACCTCTCTAACTGTCTATGCTTCACACTTCCCTACATTATCATTACTTTTGTTTCCACCACGACCTCTCTGATTATTACCCTATCCACCATGTGGATGACCCTTAATGTTAACACCTCAATTTTTACCTACTGGAACCATAACCCTACTGGTATGCTTAATTACCTACTTGTATCAAAGGACACTCTCTTTTGAAGTGCCTTGCAGCACCACAATAATAACAACCTCGCTCAAGAGAAGGCCTATTGGATGACGGATAAGAAGCCCCCTGGCCTTTAGCAACTGAGGGCTACTTAATAGCCTCTGAATGACTATATGTATAGGCTGGTAAAGCTGATTGAATTAGGAAAACCAAATAAATCTGCTGGTTGTGACCCTTTGAATAAGAACCAGTGAAGTTTCCCGTATCTTGGGACTTCCTGGCAAATGCCTTAGCCTGACCAGCCTAATGAACTCCCTCAAGCTTTTTCACATAATTAGATACAACATTGAATCTCTTTCCTGCAGAAGTCATTTTAACAGAAAAAACCTAAAGATCAGTGTTTAAACCCTTAACATACAACCAGATCCTCTCTTTATCAGTGCCCAACAGCTGGGTAGCCTAGCAAGACAGAGCATGGAACTTGACCTTATAGGTCGTAACTAACATAATGCCCTGTTCAAGGGACAAGAACTCATCCTTCTTGTAGTCACAAAGAGTACGAGGCATATACTTATCCAAAAATAGGGTATGAAACTGAGCCCAAGTCAATAGAGAAAAAACTGGTGACCAATACTTCACATAGGCTATCCACCACTGCTTGGCATTACCTTGCAGTTGGAAAGTCATAAACTCAACACCATGCTATTGCATAATCACCAACTTATGAAGCCTTTCATAGATTTCAATGTTAAACTCAAATGCTTTCTCAATATCAGTACCATGAAATGAAGGAGGCTTCATTTTCAAAAACTTGGTCAATAACTCATGCTCGGTCCCATTCATGATGGGGCCTAATACAGGATGAGGAAACAAATCATTACCTAAAGCCTCAGCCATTTTTGGAGCTAATGTGGCAGTGGGATAAGCACTCAGAACCTGGAAAGTCGACACAATACGGGTGGATGTAGTACCAGCTAACCCACCCAGAAAAGCCAAAACCTGCTAAATAACCTCAGAAGACATCGGAGAAAGGACTGTACCTCCAGTCGTACCTCCACCTCTGGTCCTAAACCATCCTCATCCACTGCCTCAGTCTCCTCAAAATTATCCTGGGGTGGGGTAGGTGATACTAACATCTGATAGGCCAGGTCAGCTACTTCTTGAGCTCCACCCCTAGAGTATATTGGTCTCCATCTTCCCCTACCTCAATCTCGTCCCCTCACAAACAGTTCTACAGCTGAAGCTGTTGGTGTTAGGGCTGCTGCTCTTACTCCATTTGATCTAGTGTTCACCATCTGTGGACACAAGAATGAAGAGGGTCAGATACAAAATTGGATCGCCAAATACCAATTAGAATCAAGTTGTAGCATGAAAGAAGAAAGAAATAATAGTTTTCATAAGATCCTATTGCCTCTCGAAGAAAAATACAGACGTTTTTATATCGTTCCACATGACTCTACTAGACCCATTTGGTATGATGAGATCAACAAACCTAGGGCTCTGATACCAACTTTGTCACGACCCAAACCCACTGTGAGTGGAACCCACACTAAACCCTCGGTGGGAGAATCAATTAACCTCATAAACCAATCAGCACTTAGACAAAAATAGGCAACTAAACCATAAAACAAGAAATCCATATTTAGACAAAGAGTAAAGATAACAAAATGCAGAAATAAAACCAACCCTAAAACCTAATAGTCATCATATCAAAACTCTAATAAATGTCAAATAATGAGGGTGCAATACAAAAAACCAAAATAATGTCAAGTCCAAAATAATTAGATCAAAAAAACCATAAAAAAACCCATGGCAGCCCAAAAGATACAGCTCACCCTTGAGTTTGAATACTGTCTGTCTCACAGCTGAGGTTTCAAAACACTTGCTGGAATATGCTCTCCACTAAACAAAATGAAGAGCACGTATAGTATCAGCAAATAAGAAACAACAGTGTGCTGGTAGGGTCATCGACCAACCCCAAATGAGAAATATGGACACATAACCAAAACATAGTAGAACAATACAACCATGAACCCTACCATCCAACTATCGTTTAAGTTCATAACACTTAACCTTGTAACAAGTACAACATGGAGTTCAGTCAATACAAGTCAACAAGGATAGTAACTCAAGTTAACTATGAAAACAACAAGACTTCAAGTCAACAACCATGACTCAACAATCATATAAAATATGTCCCAATCTCACAAGAAATAGACAATACAAAGTTAAGTCACAACCAGAAATTAATAGGCATCCCAGTTTACATAAAGAAACCATCTTTAGCATTTAAACACATAAACCCAGTTCACTCAAGGAGCCAACATAATAATGACAACACATAAGCTTGGTTCACTCAAGGAATAAATATAATCAAGAAAACACATAATCCCCGATTCACTAGAGGAACTATCACACTCACTAAATACCTGTACGCACATGCTAAGGGTCTTATGGTCTCCCACAAGGCATGACCAGCAGGGGCCGAGCTCTTGTCCATGTACTAAATCCCAGACATCAAGTTTCTGCCAAATTTATATCAACCAATACCACGGAGATGTGCAAATACCAGTACAATGCACAATAATGACAAATATCTCAACAATCACAACCACAATGATAATATAACACAACACTTGTAAAAATCGACAAACTTTCATTTAAATTTATTGCATGTGATTAACATATAGGATATTAAATAATAATTCACTTTACTTGAACATGCATTGTGAAAGCAATACTAAGAATAAGTTAACATGCACACAAAACACAAATTAGGTTTTAACTATATTTAAACCATCACCTACCTCAATCCAAGCCTGAAATTCTCTACTGAACCTGAGCTTTCCCTTTTTTTGTAACCTCGTATTGATTGTGATCTAAAAACATGAATATACACACATAATCAATTAAATTACTTATAACATCGAGGATTACAACCTAACCCCAAACCCCAAGGCCAATTTCATGATCATCCCACCCATTCTAGGTCTTTCCCACTATAAATTCACCTTAAACAACCAATTTCATGGTTAACTTAGTGATTTATAGTCATGCAAGAGTAATATAACGATTAAAAATTAAAACCTAAAGGTTTTACACCAAATTTACCCTCTTGCACCAGAAAATCTGCTAAGTCAAGCTTAAATCCACCCCAAGACCTATAAACTAGTCATTCTAAGGTCAATTAATAGAAAAACTATTTAATGAGGATAAATTAATTACCTTTACAAAGAAAATTGATGGAACCTGATAGCAACCTGATCATGCTATAGCAGCATCCTCCCGCTATAGCGAGATTAACCGACTTTGAATCCCACTATAGCGGGAATTATCTTGCTATGGTTGTAGCCCCATTGTGGTCTGCCACCTGTTATAGCTGGTGTGGAGAGGTAAAAACTCAAAAAACTTCCAGTTTTTCCTTTTTCTCAATGCACCCTCAAACCATGACATTCTAGACTAACCCTTTTGCATTAACTTTGATATCGAGAGTTCTACTCACCCGAATTTATTTCTGAAAAGTCCTATGGATTCCTTATCATGTTAGCTAACATAAAATAATATTAAAATTTATTACATTAACGCAATCCATTCTTAGGTTTTCCAAGACCATACCTCTCTTTGATTCATCCAAGCCTAGCCTAGCCTAAAAATTTTAACTTCCAATTTCAGAAAAATCTTATCCCAAAATTTTTACACAATTGACTCACCTGTAAAAATTAAAAGGGTGATTACAAGTTGAAATAAGGTTGGCAAGCACTAGATCTCTATGTTTTTGGTACATGGATAAGAGTTTGTCCCTTGTAGGTCATGGATAGTGGCGACCATAAGACCCTTAGCTTTTGTGTATAAGGTATTGATGAGTGTGATGGTTCCTTGACTAAATTAGGGTTTATGATCATTGTTATTATTATTATTAAATTAGATTCTTCAGTTGTCTGGGCTAAAATTATAAGTGATTGACATATCTCCTTGTTGTCTACTTACTTATGTATTTGAGGAAAGATGTAACTTATTGTTGTTGAGTCATGGCTTGTTGACTTGGTCAATATAGGTAGTCATGGTATTGACTTGGTTGTTGTCAATATGGACTTGCACTTGAGTCAATTTTGTGGCACTGTTGAAAAGGGTTAAGTGTCACATACTTGAGGTAAAGTTATTTGGTAGGTGTTCATGGTTTACTTGTTTACTATGTTATGGTTATTTGTTCACATTTATTATCTTGGTTGGCCAATTAACCTGCTAGTACATTGTGGTTTTTATTGTACTGATACTATATGTGCTCTTTTTTGTTGTTGAGTGCAGGGCATTTTCCAGTGACTGCATTGAGACTTCATCTTTCGAGTAGACCGCATTCCAACTCAAGGGTGAGCTACATCTTCTGGGAAGCTGAGAGTCTTCCATTTTATTCTTGTCCATTTGTTTAGGACATGGATATTTTCTTTTGTTTTTTCGTTGAATTTGTTGACATTTGTAACATTTTGTTTTATTGACTTTCAGCTTCCTGGGGTTCTTTAAGATATTTGTATATTTCCTTATTTGTTATTATTGGATTATTTAATAAAGTAATTAGCTTATCTTAAAATTGGCTAAGTGTTGGGCTTGAGTAGTTTGGGTTAGATAGTTCTCCCACCGGATGGTCAGTGTGGGTGTCACTCGCAATAGGTTTGGGTCGTGAAAAAGTTGGTATCAAAGCCCTAAGTTTGTTGATCTCAATATACCAAAATGAATCCAGTAAAGTCTTGTTGAATGGTTGGGAGACATCTATACTTTTGTTCCAGAGGCTATAGGACTTTAGGAAATTATCACTATCTTTCTTCCTAGTTCTATAACTTGATTCCAATTGGTACTTGGAAATCCAAATTGGTATCTGAACCTTCATTATTTTTGTCCACAGATGGTGAACACTAAAGCTAATAGAGCTAGAGCAGCAGCCCCCACACCAGCATTTACGATTGCGAAACCGATTGTTCGAGGTCAAGGAAATGGTAAGGAAAGATGGAGAGGTAGACCAATACCCACCAGGGGTGGCAGCTTATTCGGCTCTTCAAAAATATACGCCACCTTCCCAACCATAGGATCAGTACGAGGAGTTTGTGAATGAGAATGTTATGGAATAGGAGAAGAAAGCACCAGCTGGGGGTGCAACTCTTCCTCCGATGTATTTAGAAATGATTTACAATGTGCTTGATTTTCCGAGTTGGTTGTCATATACTGAAACCACTCCTGCTATGCCTACTTATCAGTTTCCAGGTACTTAGCCGACTTCAAGTGTTGCTCCTAGGATGGGTGAGTACTTGGGGATTGAGATTTTTTCTTACACGGTGTTAGGTCCTTTCATGATTGGGACTAAACATATGCTGACTAAGTTTCTAAAAATGAAACCTCCTACTTTTGTTGGTTCTGAGACTGAGGATGCATTTGAGTTCATAGTTCATTGTTATGTGAGACTACACAAAATGGGTATTGTGGAGCATCATGGTGTTGAGTTTGTAACCTTCCAACTATTAGCTGATGCAAAGCAATGGTGGAGGGCTTATGTGGAATGTCAATCTCCAGCTTTACCTCCATTGACATGGGCTTAGTTTTATACCTTGTTCTTGGAGAAGTATGTATCCCGTACTCTACATGATCGCAAGAAGGATATGTTTTTATCCCTTGAATAGGGCAATATGTCTGTTGCAGCCTATGAGGCTAAGTTTCATGTCTTGTATCATTATGATACTTAGTTACTTGACACAAAAATGGAGAGGATTTAGTTATATATGAAGGGTTTAAGCACTGACTTACAGATTTTATCAGTGCATATAACTTCTGTTGGAAAGACCTTCAATGATGTTGTTGATTATGTGAAGAAGGTGGAAGGAGTCAAAAAGGTTGGCCAGGCCAAGGTTTTAGCAAAGAATTCTCAGAATATGGGTAACTTCTGTGGTTCTTACTACAGGGACCATAACTATTGGGCCTATCTGGCTTACCCTATTCAGTCAGCTCTGCCAGCTTCTATAGTAGGTCTATCAGCGGCCACTCAAAAACTCTCAGTTGTGAGAATCCAAGGGGCTTCGTATATATCTGCTAATTGGCCTTTCCTAGATCGAGGTTGCTATACTTGTGGTGCTATAGGGCACTTCTAGAGAGAGTGTCCTCAGAAGCAGGCTAGAGCTATGGTTCTAGTTGGTAGAGAAGATAAAGGTATTGATAGAGGTCATCCATAGAGTAGGCGGGGTAATCATCAGGGAGGCCATGGTGGAAATTGAGGTGGTTCTAATATAGGGAGAGGTGGTATACAACCTACTAAGGAGGTTGCCTACATTGATGATAAAGCTTATTGTTATGCCTTCCTAGGATAATCTATAGCGGAGGCTTCAGATGCTATCATTACAGGTAGTATTCTTGTTTGTGGAAATGGCTACGATTTTGTTTAATCCTAGTTCCCCTTATTCTTATACATCTATTAAATTTACCTTGGGATTGGACATGGTTTGTGATATACTTGACTCTCCTGTATATATGTCTACTCCAGTTGGAGACTCTGCGGTAGTAACCCAAGTGTATCATACTTGTTTTGCTGTGTTTATGGGTTTCCAGACTTGGGTGAATTTGATAATCTTGGATATGCTTGATTTTGATATTATTCTGTGTATGACTTGGCTATCTCCATTTCATGTTGTTCTAAATTATAATGCTAAGACTATGACCCTAGAGATGCCTAGTACAAATAAGTTAGAATAGGAAGGTGTGTATAAGTTGGGACCTATGAAAATTATATCTTTTATTCGTGCTAAGAAGTTAGTTGTGAGGTGGTGTTCGACCCTTTTGGAACATCTTTGGGATGTTAATGTAGCATCCCCTTCTATTGAATCAGTTCTTGTGGTGTCAGATTTTCAGGAGGTAATTCTCACATACTTGCCTGGTATATCTACAGACCAGGATATTGACTTTTATATTGATTTGGAGCCGGGCACTCACCCAATTTCTATTCCTCTCAATCAAATGGCTTTAGTCTAGTTGAGATAACTCAACACTCAGGTGCAGGAGTTACTTGATAAGGGATTCGTCCTAGTGTTTCACCTTGGGGTGCTCTAGTGTTTTTTGTTAAGAAAAAAATGGTAGCATGAGAATGTGTAATGACTACAGATAGTTGAACAAGGTTACCATCAGGAATAAGTATCCTTTGCCCCGGATAGATAATTTTTGTACTAGTTACAGGGTGCTTTAGTTTGATGATTTTTGGTCCAGTTACAGGGTGCTTTAGTTTTCTCTAAGATAGAATTGAGATTAGGTTATCACCAGCTAAAGATTCGGCCTAAGGATATACCTGAGATATCTAAGTCTGAGCATGTGTCGTAAAAATGGCAAAACTAAGAAAAATCTCGAGTTTCTACCTCTCCTACCCCGTTATAGAGGGAGGAGGGCCACTAATACTACACCATTATAACAGGATTATTCCTACTATAGCGAGAGTCAGCCTTGGTCAATCCCACCATAGTTATGCCGCTATAGCTGGATAAGCGCTAATTAACGCAGAAAATTCCCAAAAATGTTATTTTTCCTTTCGTATTCATCCAAGGGATGGGAGAGGCAACTTTAGGTGATTCTAACATATTTTCCATTTAATTACTTTGTTGAGGTAAGCTAATCCATCCCACTAACTAGTTTTTCGACAGTTAATCCTTAAAATCACTAGTTTTTGAGTTTTAGGATGGATTTAACTTGACCTAGGGTATTTTTATGGTGAAATTAGGTGAATTGGGTGGAAAATCCTTGGGTTTTGGTCAAAGGTTGTTAATTTATAATTACATGCTTAGACTTCACCATTATACTCATGAAATTGGTAGAATTAAGGTGGAATAATAAGAGAAAACCCTAGAATGGGAGGAACGATCATGAATTTGAATTTTAAGGGATTGGGTTGGAATCCCTAAATGTGTTAGTTCATTGTCTGGAATATGTTCATATTTTTGTTTTTAGACCTCAACCAAGCCGAAATTGCATGGAAAGGCAAGGCTCAAGCTCATTAGAGTGGTGCAAGCTTGGATTGAGGTAGGTGATGGTTAAGTGTAGTTGACAACCCAACTTGGTAATATGTGCATGTTAAGTATTTGTTCGTATACCTGTTACAATGCATGTTAAAAGAAAGTAATTCATTGAATGATATCCTAATTATTGATCATATATAATGAGGTTATATTAGAGGTTTGTTGATTTTATAAGTGTGGTTGTTATTTCTCATTGTGGTTGTGAATGTTGTGATATTTGTTGCTTATTGTGTGATATACTGGTAATAGACATCTTCATGGGATTTATATTTATTATTGTGGGATGCATGCACCGGTATTGAGACATCTTCACGAGATTGGTTGATATAAGGTTGACAGGCACTAGATGTCTAGGATTTTGGTACATGGACAAGAGCTCGTCCCTGCAGGTCATGGCAAGTACGTGACCATAAGACCCTTAGCATGTGTGTACCTCGTATTGGTGAGTGTGATGGTTCCTTGAGTGAACCGGGGTTTATGATCATGGTTATTGTTATTATTGAATTGGATCTTTTAGTGGTCCAGGACAAAATTATAAGTGATTGTCTTGTTGAATTGGTTAATACTGGTAGTCATGGTATTGACTTAGTTGTTATGTATGTGGACTTGCATTTGACTAAATTTTGTGGTACTATTTGAAAAGGGTTAAGTGTCACATACTTGAGGTAAAGTTATTTGGTAGGTGTTCATGGTTGTACTTATTTACTAAGTTATGGTTATTTGTTCACATTTATTATCTTGGGTTGGCCAATTACCCTACTAGTACATTGTGGTTTTTACTATACTGATACTATATGTGCTCTTTTTTGTTGTTGAGTTCAAAGCATTTTTTAGCGACTGCATCGAGACCTCAACTTTAGAGCAGACCACATTCCGACTCAAGGGTAAGCTACATCTTCTGGGTAGACATGAGTCTTCCATTTAGTTCTTGTCCATTTGTTTTGGACATGGATATTTTTGTTTGTTTTGGGGTTAAACCCGCTTGTTGACTTTTGTAGTGTTTTGGTACAACGACTTTCAGATTCTTGGTTTTTTTTTAGATATTCGTAAGTTTCCGCATTTGGTATTATTGGATTATTTAATGAAGTAATTAGCTTATCTTAAACTTGGCTAAGTTTTGAGCTTGAGTAGTTTGGGTTAGATGTTTCTCCCACCGGTGGGTTAGTGGAGGTGCCACTTGCGATGGGTTTGGGTCGTGACAATCTCATATATCCAAACAAATGTATTTTTAGCTATTACTAAAAAATTAATATACTCATAAATTCATAAAAATGCTAATATTTTTCAATTTTTATAATCATTGTGAGATGATTATTTTATATATTTTAAATCATGTTATTATATAAAATATTAAATAACATGAGTTTGGGCCTGGATTTACCAGTAGCCTTGTAAAATTAGTTTCTGATAAGAGGTTCCAAATGCTATTTTAAATATCAATTGAATATTTTGTACCCTTTCAATTAGTCAAATATTTGATAAACTTTAATTGTTTAATTCTCTTTTTTTAATAAGAGGGAGTTCAAGCATGATCTTAGGAGTATTTATACACCTAAGTGTCATTATCTAAGCGTGTTTAGCTTAGTTTTGAGGATAACTTGGTGTGCTCAATGATATATAAAGTTTTCTTTGTGTATTTGTGTGCTAATTTGCATGTTTAGGGTGTCTAAGGTGCATTTGAAATAATTCAAGAGTCAAATGATCAAATAGAGATTAGATGAGATAGCTAGTTAGGCCGGCCTAAGCTATGCTTGATCTAGTGTACTTGGATGAGCTTTATTGTGTTGTATGGGCTAATGTTTTTTATGAGTTGTTGTAGGAGACTATTGGAGAATATATGGAAGATAAATGAGGCCTAAACCCAAGCCACAACTAGTGGAGAAACAAGGAACGAGTTAACAAGAAGCATATGACAAAGATTGGATGAAATCTCATGTTGGGAAGCACCCTTGCTCCACACCCCCAAGGCATGGGAATTTCCCTTGAACCCCCCCCCCCCTACTTCCAGTAGCTACTGGTTGGTGTGTTCTATAGGCCATGCGATAGGCCATGCGATGCAACCCCCCAAAAATCGACAAAACTTGGTTAGCTACTTGGTTTAAGTTTAGGAAAAAGTGGTCAATGCTTATATTTAGTATGGGGAAGCTTATGAACTACCTAAAGGGATATATAAATAACACTTAGCCACAATTACAAGTCATCTTGGGAGCAACACAGAATTAGAGAAGGGAGAAAGCATCAAGGGCTCTACATTAGGGTTTCTTCTTCCTTAAACTTCATTTTTCTTGTAGTTTTACTTATGAATTCATTAATGGTGATTCTTTGTAATACTATGAGTGGATAAACAGCCTCTATATAGGGTTACAAACATGATTGCTTAGTTAATATTCGAGTTGGTTAATGTTAATTATCATATTTGGTTGTTCTTATGTTCTTGTAATTACTATTCTATTGATTCGTGAAAGAGTAACATTAGGTTAGAACGAAGAAAAAAAGAAATGGGTTCTTGTATTTAAGATGAATTAAGGATAAGATTCACGGTTAGTATAGGAATATACCTAATTTGCCCTGTTTGGCTTAAATGTGGGAAGAAATATGAATGCTTTTGAATTAGTTCCCACATCTCCTCTCAATGATGGAGTTGTGAGGCTAATTTAAATAAACAATCAGAGGCTCGGAAGACCATAATCATGATATTAACCCCATGAATAAACAACCAAGATAAATAAGTTAACCAATGAGTTTGTATAGCTTTGCATGATTATTTAAGATGCCTTGACTCTGGAATCTTCCTACGTATTATTGACAACACTTTTAATTTTTGATATTGTTCATTGTTACTTTTAGCATAACAAAAATCAAATTTTCTTCGGTTACAACTCACACTTATTTAACTTTAATAGTAATACTTGAATTGGATTGTCTGCTAAATGCCAAGTCCCTGTGGGATCGATATTCGTCTCGTGAAAGCCATTTTATTACTAGCACAACCACGTACACTTGCGTGTGTGGTTAGATACAACAAGTTTTTGGTGCCATTATTGGGGACTTAAAAATTAGCAACCTTCTAATTTGTAGTGTTACTATTTTGTTTGATAAGTGCTGACAACTTGGTCTTAGCTACAAAATTTACAGGTACAGGTTTAATTCTTAAGCAAGCTGGCAAGGGAAAAGGATTTAGTTGAATCACATCCCAAACTTGAGCGATGTTTACACCAATGGAGGAGAGAGGCAACACTTCTATATCCAATCTCACAAGTTCAACAGGACGAGACCATTCTTGCAGTCATAGGTGATTAATAACTAGTCCGTGGGACAGTACGCGAAGTGGCAATCCTACTAGCAACCAACATGACCTCCAATATCCGTAAACCAGATGCAAGAGGCAGATTTGAGCTTAAACAGAACATAGTGTAATTGTTGCACACAAACGGGTAGTTTACAGGCTTGTGGCATGAGGATCAACAAGTCCATCTATAGAACTTCTTGAAGATTAGTGACACATTCATTCCCATAGGAGTCTCCACCGGTTACGTGAGGCTCACTCTTTTACCATTCTCACTTTTTGGGAGAAGCAAATAGGTGGTTTAAGGTAGAACCTATAAATTCCATCACTACATGGGATGACCTAGCTAGGAAGTTCCTTATTCTATTCTTTATATCTGGTAAGACTGTAAGGCTGAGAAGTGATATATTGAGTTTTATGTAGTAGCTTGAGGAAAATTTATACCAAGCATGAGAAAGATTCAAAGGTCTCCTCAGATATTGCCCTCATCACCAATAATCGAATGATGTACTGGCCCACACTTTTGTGAAGAGTCTTGATCCGAACACAAAATATTTGTTAGATTCAGCTACAGGTGATCAAGTTTTGGATAAGATATATGATGAACTATACACTCTTCTCAACCATATTGGACAAGCTAATCCTGATTGGCATAGTGATACATATCGAGGCATGGTAAAGAAGTCTGTAAGTATGATTGAGTAGATAGTATTACTACTTTGGCTGCTTAATTGGCATCATTTCAAAATTAAGTAATTAGGTAGCTTAGCAAGTTGAGCTTATCACAGCCTCACGCCCAGGTTAATGCAGTTCAATAGGTACAAACTTTATATGAGATTTGTAGTAGTAGTGGTCACTTTGCAGATTTATGCAGAGAAAATCTAGAGGTGGTAAATTTTGTGGGCAATGCGCAAAAAGAGAATCAAAACTATGGTAATGGCTACAATCGTAACTGGAAGAGTTAGACCAACTACTCGTGGGGAAATAATAAGGTCAAACCTCAGCAGTTTTAGTAGCAGCAAGGTATTCAGAACAACACTCAGGCCTGCAATATAGAAGAGACTTTGAAAAAAATTCTAGCCAATAAAGAACAAATGGCTGTAAAGATCAAAAATCAGCAATTGGCTCAAAAGAATTTAGAGATGCAGATGGGCTAGTTAGCTCAGGCACAAAATGCAAGACCTCAAGAGGGTTTATCGAATATTACAGAGCATGCTCCAAAGCAAGTTATGGCAATCACCTTGAGGAGTGGTAGAGATTTGATTTATACATCTTCAAATAATTTCATAAGGAGAAAGAAGAGTTAATCACACCTAAGTAGATAGAGAAACAAGTTGAAATTAAAGAAGCTGACAAAAATGGGAAGTCTGAGTACCCAAATAAAAAGTCAGTTGAGCAATCTTAAAATAGAACACCACCATCATTCCCTCAAAATCTTAAGAAATCGAAAGAGGATGATTGTTTTAAAAAGTTCTTTAACACTTTCAGAGAAATTTACATTAACCTTCCCTTGTGAGATGTTTTGCAAGGGATACCCAAATATGCCAAGTATCTAAATGATGTGTTGATGAACAAAAAGAGGCTTGGTGATATTGAAATTGTAGCTCTTATGAAAGAGTGCAGTTCTGTGGTTATGAAAAAGATGTCCAAAAGGTTTAAGGACCCTAGAAGTTTCATCTTCCCTATATAAATTAGTGAAAGTGATGTTGTTTAAGCTTTGAGTAATTTGGGGGAAAGCGTCAATTTCATACCCCTTTATGTGTTTAAAACAATGGGTTTGGGGAAGCCAAGACCCTCATCTGTTGTGCTACAGATGGCGGACAAAACTAGAGTGGTCCCCAAAAAAATTATTTAGGATGCTCTCATTAAGGTTGGTAAGTTCATTATTCCTCCAGACTTTGTGTTCTTGATTATGAGGTAGATGACAGGGTACCAATCATATTGGGACGTCCATTTTTGGCTACCGGTGGAGCTTTGATAGATGTTAGAGAGGGCATACTCAAGATGAGATTGAATGATGAAGAGGTGGTCTTCAGAGTGTACAAAGCACTAAACATACCCTCACACTATAGAGATCTATGCATGATTACAATTATGGAAGTGGATAAGTGTGGGGTGGTGAGTTGCAATATTCTAATTACCACTTTGGACTCTCTCATTAAATTGTCCAATTTGGTCACTAAGCCTGAACTTGAAAAGCTTGTATATGACCCTACACAGGGTGAGAAAAGTAGTAAAAGGGAAAATTCTGATGGTATTATTGGTAGAGTAAAGAAGAGAAGAAAGTTGTGGTCTAAAGGGAAGAAGAGACTGCGATAGAGTTAGTTATTTTTATATAGTGTCACCTTTATTTTTATTTTTGTTTGTTTGTTTGTTTTACAGTTTAGGGGAAGTCTGAGAACCCAAAATCTAAGCTAACGAACATATGAAAACATAAGTGTGGGGTCCCCCGACCCCCATGATGGAAATATGAGAAAGTGACATGCCTCAAGGAGTATTTCTAATCCTTGTTCTTAATTGATTTATGCTTTGGGGACATAGCATTATTTCAAGTGTGGGGTGGGAATCTTCCAATTTGTTTAGGGTGAAGTGCGCTATAGAATTTCTATTTTGATTTTTTTACAAGTTTTTGACTGAATCTTAAAAAAAATACAAAAAGATTTTATCTTTATTTACTTCAGTTTTTGTTGTTTTGTCTGTTTAGTAGAAGCACACTTCACCCACCCCTCGATTTTTCTTTTTGGTTCTGTTCCGAGGGGAAGCCTTTTGAACCCAGTATCCTTTTTGATTTTTAGGAGTAATTTTAAAATTTTTGTCATTTGGAATAAAAAGAGATGCTCTAGCTAGGTGCTACACATGATTACTTGTTGCAATTGGTGTTGAATGCTAAGGTATGATGTTAAAATTTAATGACTTCTATAAGACACCTAGGATCTTTTATCTGACTCTTGTGTGATATTGGCTTAAATTTGAATTCTTGCAATTTATTGGTTGAGAGTCTATGGAGGTCCTTCTTGAGTTAAACATGTGCCATGTGTGTTGAGGATTTTTCTATATTCCATGTTTACATATTGATGTCTAGAACTTGCCCGGTGTGTTTGCAAAGCGAAATAAAGAATATTGAGTTTAGGAGATGAGATAGGCATTTCTTTGATAGCTATGTTTTATACCAGATTTATCTACCCTTTATGCATGACCTTAGTAAGCCCCGTTGAGTCTTTAGCCTATTCTTTGGTAGCCTCATATATAGCTTATTCCTTTTCTTTCAATTGATCATAATTTGATCCAAAACACCAAACAACTTTAGTTGAAAAATTAAGATGTTAGGATAGGAAATACTTAATTTTCCCCATTTGGCTCAAATACGGGAAGAAATATGAATGCGTTTGAATTAGTTCCCACATTCATTCTCATGATATAGTTGTGAGGATAATTTAAATAGATGATTAGAGGCTCAAAATACCATAATCATGATATTAATGCCGTGAATCAACAACCAAGATAAATAAGTTAACCAATGAGTTTGTATAGCTTCTCATGATTGTTCGAGATGCCTTGACCCTGGAATCCTCCTAAGTATTATTTACAACATTTTAAATTTCCATTATAGTTCATTGTTACTTTTAGCATAACCAAACTCAAATTCTCTTCGGCTACAACTCACACTCGTTTAACTTCAATAGTAGTACTTGAATTAGATTATCTACTAAATGTCAAATCCCTGTGGGATTGATATTTGGCTCGCAAGAGCCACTTTATTACTTGCATGATGACGTACACTTGTGTGTGCGGTTGGATGCAACAAAGCACCTCTCAGTAAAGATGTTTACTTCAGCATACGGGGTATCAACATTTCCCTTTCAATTTCTTCATTGCTGAACACGTGTTTCATTAGGGAAAAGATCATCGCTTCATTATGCTTCTAATCCCTTCTACCTATTCCATCATTCTTGATTCTTGAAAAAATTTGAAAGTTCATCATAGATATAATTGCCCGGTAGAGCACTAGATTTTTTATACAAGGGTTGATATTTGCTGCATATTTTGCTCTTCTCACTTCTTTGTGTTTGCTCAGTTCCAATTTTGTGATTCTTGTTTATTCTCTAGATTTGTTATGTAAGTACTTGATGATTCCGTATTTTCCCTGTATGTGTTGCTGGTATTTTTTTCCAACCATGTCCTATAAGTGTTTGAAAAAATTTATATCTGACAAACTCCCTTTCTCTTCTGCCTAAAACTTCAGCTTGACTTATATAGTGTATATATATGTTTTTTTTGATTTATATGGGTTTATGCTTTGTTGGGTTTTCAGTTATTTTTTGGCATTTGCTTTTGTTATTTGTTATCCAAAATGCTTCGATTGCTTCTTTAGCTTATCCTTCGTTAGATCTTAGAGGAGGCACATAGCTTGCATTTATGTTTACAGATACCCTCAGTTATAAGTGTGATAACTCTGCGCTTATAAGGTACACTGATTGTAGCACAAAATATATTAATCTAACTGTTCATAATTTTTAATTTAGGTGGAGAAAGATATGTTATATGCTTTCATGTGTGGCGTGATAATATAAGGACCACTAAGTGACCAGTTTTACCATGTACAATTTCTACGATACTTGAATGTAGATGGATGGGGATTAAAATGATATTCCTGTGAAACATTCAATCCGAAAGAACAAACATCCATCTTTGTCGAGCAACATTAGCAAATAAACTATAACCTTTGGTATTCAGGTAGTATACTAGTTTCACATTATTTCTATAAAATTCTCTCATTTACTACTATCTACCTTTCATTCTGATATATCTATTGAATGCATTCAAAAAAGTATTCATGTTTGTCATCTCTACTATGGATTTTCTTATTATAGATATCAGGTCCTAAATCCAAAAGAGGACAACTCTGATGTCACCTAAATTACACCTCCAAAAGAAGTATAAAGAGGTCACTATATCAAATATAGAACCCAACTAGGTTGGGGTCGATCCCACGAGGAATAGGTCAAAATCTTAACCAATATGGTTATATAAGTAATTAGTATGTGTCCAGTAAATGGGGGGATTTGAATTATGTCACGACCCCATTTCTCAGCTCATGATGGCACTTACTTCAACACACCAGTAGGTAAGCCAAGCCATTGCCTGAAACGGCAAGTAATGGGCTAACGGGCAGAAGATAAAAAGAAACAAGAAGAAAAAACCAAAAACGACAATAATATAAGTGGAAGCAAAGACAAACATAATATATCGTACAGTAGAAGGAAGAGGATAATATATGCAAAACAATCCCTCCCAAGACCTGTTAAGGTCGATACAAGAGCCACTATAACAAAAAGAAGAGTACTAGACAGTATCCAAAATCAATATACATATACACAGTAGTCTTAGAATGCAAAAGACTATAATTGAAATAGATGGAGAATGATCAGCCTCGGACTCTAGAAAGCTCACCCTATCTCTGGATTAGTAGCTAAACCTGAGGATAACATCAATGCCAATGGCTCGTACTAGGATCTGCATCAGGGAAAAGATGCAGCAGTGCAACATAAGTACCAAAGCAACGGGTACTCAGTAGTCATAATTGGCCGGTTGAGCTCATGTATAGTAAAAGCAAAAATATAATGCGAGAGTCTAAACTAAGTCAATAGGCAGGGATAGAAATATAAATATCTATAGTACTAACATATGCAGAAGCGGAAGATAAATAACTCAAAGTAAGAAAGACAATCTAACTACAACCTAACAGGGCCCCCATAAACCTAGAAGGCACACAGAAGAAGACAATTAACCTTACCGCGCCCCCATAAGCTAAAGGGTGCATACAAATAGTAACTAAAGTAGAAAGCATAAGTAATTCGTAGCTGAACCAATATCAGGTAACCATCCGATCCCAAATCCATGATAAAACCATCAAAAATGTGCACTGGGCTTGAACGACACCAATGGGTAATGATAAGAGGCCAGACGACGGGCTCAAACCAAAAATAGTGGGTAATTATGAGAGGCCACATGAATCATGTACAACAGAACTCAGTAATCTTGTAAATACTCCTAGAACAACCATAAACAATACCAGAATAACCCGATCGTATCATAACCAGATGCCGAACTCGAACAAGAACTCATAGGAACCCTACTTTAACCAGAAAACCTGTGATCCCATAAGTAACCAATCTAAATTATAAAACTGATGCCAAAACCATACCGGAGCTCATACATAGTAACCATGACCAAAGCCTATGTCAGAACTCACAATAACAGTAATAATAACTTATAGGCGGACTCGAATGCATGTATATAGGAACGAGCCTAACTCTCTAACAGGTAGAAGTTTAAGGTTTCCAAGGCTATCTCCAGATCATAAAGTCACAAATACCAATCTCAGGCAGATAAGTCCACTAAGGCATGACGGGTCCTAAATACTAGGTCGAGAGGTATGGTACAGGATCAGAAACCAAATCTAAGTCAACCCAACCCAAGGTAATAACCTAAGATGGTAGTCAAGAGTTTAACCAAGCCTAAAGAAACTTAACGCCAATTATTCTAGATAAAAAAGGATAGTAGGGCCCGCTATAAGGTCCCGATAACAAAATCTAGGTCAAAATCTAGCCTAGTCTAGTCTAAGGTTTCCCATTCAGAATTCAAGGTACTAATAGCACCAAGCCTAGACCTTAAGGATGATACTTCACAATACTAGGGGATAACCGACTCAAAGTGTAACACCCCGTACCTTCCCAACCCAATGTGACAACGTTGAAAAACGGTTACTTAGGTGTCCAGATGCCATGAGTATGTAATTTGTAATGTTAGTGATGAGAAAATTAAAATTTGGCCTTGTACATGTGAGTAACCTTGCGTAGGAGGTGTTTTACGATTTTCATGGAGAATTTGTGGGGTTCAAAATGAGGCTAAGAGGACCTCCAAACAAAGGATATTAAGGGTAATAAGTAAGTTAAATAATAGGACTTGAAGTATCTAACCAAACCCGCGAAGAAAAGTCAAAAAATGAAATTTTCGACAATTTTAAGGGAGGGGCGCTCCAGAGGGCGTACCATGCCGCTATGGTCTAAAATTTTTAGTCCATAGGCATCAAGCTGGCGCGCCGAAGGGCGTGCCACGCTGGTTTTGGCCATTTTTCAAAGTTGGAAATTTTCTTAAGTCGCAAGGGTGCCCGGGGACGTACCGAGCCACTTTTTGCCACATTTCTTCTACAACCATGAGCATATACATGAAATGAGTGAAATATTATATTTGTATGATAAAATTAATCGTGAACTAATTTGGCATCAAAATAACGATTTTACCCTTTTGGTCAAAATAGGCCATATGTGGCTAGAATCGCTTACTTTTGGGATTGAGGCTACGAATATAAATCTCGTGAGTGAGAATATCATTGTAACGCGTATATGATGGAATACACATTGATTTTAGTGGGCCAAGATACTATAGGTGGTAATGGGCCAATTTGACGACCAAAGTGGAGCCAAAAGCATGGTCCAATGGGTCAAAAGACCCATTCTTCCATTGACTAGTAAACACACATGTGAGACTAGATAAGCTTGAATGCAAGGCCTATAAAAAGGGGGAAAAAACAGATTTTAATTCATTAGACATACACATCACTTTATCTCATTTTCTAGAGTTTTCAAGATAACTCTTTTGGTGGCTCTTCAAACACTAAGGCATTTTTGGACAAGATCATCATCTTCCAAGCTTGGGTAAGTGATTATTCTTGTACTTTAACATATTATAAGCATGAGATATTATGTATATCATGTTGGTTATGGTTGGAAGTGTTGGACATGGCACTTTTGGTTTTTGTTAAAAAGATGTATTATCCATGGGATTGTTACTTGAATTATGACTTGTAGTTTTGATGAAAAAGCATGATATGGATAAAATATCAACATGTATGGTGTGATTGCGGTCTTAAAATTGTTATTTTTCTATAAGTGTATATTATAGGATTTTGGACGATATGTGATATGAGGTGTATTAAGGTGACTTGATGGATTAATTGTGATTATGGGCATGAAAAGGACCATGAATAGTATTGTAAAAGGTGAATATGCGACTCATGTAACTTATGGTTGTCTTATACACCTGAAATGTAGTTTGTGGTCAATGTATGGCATGAATGGGGTATTATTGGTATGACAATGCCGTAAATGGTATTATAGAGAAGGAAATGGCATTTTATTGATAAACATGTAACTCATTGTTGCCATATACATTTATAAGGTAATTCGTGGTTAATGTTGATTCCGTTATATACTTGTGATGTAGAATGAAATGTAAGGAAGGAGCGGGATTGTTGTGCTCACATATTGGATTGTATATTTACATTGGAAAGATAAGGTATGTAAGGTTACTCTGTTCGTATCTTTCTGCGGCAAATAGTATTCACATTGACATTACGCTTGTCCCATTCCGAATTGTGCTACGGTATCCTATATCCGGTTATCCATGGTCATTATCATATATTTCCTACTCATTCATCATTTGTGTATCGCATGTCTCATATTCATGGTTAATGATCCAAAAGCCTAATAAGGTTATGTTCCAATGTTCCAATAGTGATTATACTCACGTCTCTTGTTCATGGATTATTGTCAAATGGTTCCAATGGTGTTATGGTTCTAATAATGTTATGTTTCTCACAACGTTTATTTTCATGTCTCTCACTCATTGGTTAATGATCCAAAGCTTCAAGTAAATTTGTCTTAACATTGAAATTTCTAAAAGAACTATCCCAAAGAGAGTAAGATGTAAGGAGAATCTATTTATTCTTGAAAAGCATTTTCCAATCATGTCATGCTCCAAAGTCTAATAATATTATGGATATATTGGTACCAATCTCTCCCAAGTGTAAAGGTACTAATCTCATAAGACCTCATAAGAGTAATAAGAGAGATGATGTGCAAGTTAATATAATTATTCCTCATAAGTGAAGATGTCAATCTCATGAAGTAAAGGAGTGAAGTGAAATATGTATATAAGTGTGTGCTTCAATTAATGTCATTATCTTTAATGTGTCACTTTCATAACTATGTAAAGGAAAGGATATGGTAAAGAAGTAATGCACATATGGTTACTTTATGCTTTATTGAGTATGGATCATAATCTAAAGGGTATAAGTTCAAGATGGAATAATTCCAATATCATGCTATGTTAGTTATTATAGCCTACCAAAGGTGGAGGCCCGGTATTATTTATTATAACCCACCAAAGGTGGAGGTCCGGTATTATACTTATATATTATAGCCCACCAAGGTGGAGGCCCGGTACTATATACATATATATTATAGCCCACCAAAGGTGGAGGCCTGGCACTATATGCATATATATTATAGCCCACCAAAGGTGGAGGTCCGGTACTATATACTTATTTATTATAGCCCACCAAAGGTGGAGGCCCGGTATTATGTACTTACCTATAAGGTGATGATTGGTATTGCATTATAACCCACCTAGAAGGTGATGATCGGTATTATAGTAAGATCCACATAATGAAGATAGTTGTAAAAGAAAGTAGAGTATATCCCTTGCATAAATTTAGAGCTAAAGGTAAAGGCTAGTACAAGACAGATGATGGTAAGACTGAATGATCAAGTAATGAAATAATAGAAGTAACGAACATGGTTCCACATATTTAGGATGGAGGTATATCTATATTGATTATTCTCTTACGCTTAATTTGTTGGAATTACTTATGTCTTATTATAGTTTCATATGGCCTTACATACTCTGTACTTTCTTCGCACTGACCCCTCTTGGGGGACTTACCTTACATGTTGCAGGCACAGGTGTTAGTAGATCTCCGCAGTAGGCAACGAGATATCCGCAGATTGTTGGTGAGCTCCAGTTGATCCGGGGCTCTTTCGAGTCATTATGCATATTGGTTTGAGATTGTATATGAGTATAGAGCGGGGTGTGTCCTGACTCTAGGTTTTTCATAGTCATGTATCTGTAGAGCTTTTGTAGACTTATGTGGGTATATGAATGTAAGATATGTACATTCAGTTCGACGTAATGGATCCAACAGCCAAGTTTTGTATATATATATGTATGGCATATGTTTCCATGTCTATGATTTCCGTATAGTTGCATAAAGTAGAATAAGCTTCATACGAAGTTATGTTCACAAGCAAAGATTGGTTCTCTCGGGCCATATTGGCTTCGGGTGCCAGTCCGTCCTGAATGGGATTCGGGTCGTGACAAAAGTGGTATCAGAGTAGGTCGTTCTAAGGGTGTCTACAAAGCCGTGTCTGAGTAGAGTCTTGCTTATGGATGTGTTGCATGCCACATTTATAAGTAGGAGTCTACGGGACAATTAGGGTTGTTTCATTTCTTCATTCTAGATCGTGCAATGGAGCCATTGTCATAGGTGGGATTACATCTGACCATTATAATTGGTTTTCTTTGATATAGTAAAATGTCGATTACAAGACAAGGTATGGGCAAAGATAAGCAGGTAGATATACATGCAGGAGAAGGAATTAGTAAATCACCACCTAACCCAGCTAGTCAATATGGGGTTGAAACTGAGTTTACATCACGGGCACCTTCTCCTCCCCCTTCTCCAGGGAGACCACAAAGAAGGGAAGTATCCCCAGAATCGCCTGTTAATGTTACTAGGCGGGAGTTACAGGACTTGAGAAATGCGGTGCAAATGTTGACTCAGATAGTTGTTTCCCAGAGTCAAAGGACAAGTTGGTCCAGTGACAAGTGATGATGGTGCGACTAGGATAGCTAGTCAGAGAACACAGGATTTCCTGAAATTGGATCCTCCCACATTTACCGGGTACGATCTTAATGAAGACCCGCAAGACTTTATCGATCAAATTCAAAGGGCTCTAGATGTTATGCATGTGACTGGTGTAGAAACAGTGGATCTTGCAGCATATAGACTGAAAAGAGAGGCTATACTATGGTATGAAGATTGGAAACGATCCAGGGTATCGGTACACCTCCAGCTTGTTAGGAGGAATTCAGAGCGGCATTCCTTGATCACTATCTTCCATATGAGGTCCGCGAGGCTCATACGGATCAGTTTTTAAATCTTCGTCAAGGAAATATGAGCCTCAGGGAGTACAGTCTTCGGTTTAATTCGTTGGCTAGATATGCTCCTAATATGGTAGCGACTATGGCCGATAGAGTTCATCGGTATGTAGACAAATTGGAGCCATATTTGGTAAGGGACTGTACTATTGTTGCGTTAAATAAAGATATGGATATAGCTAGAATACAAGCCTTCATGCAAAAGATGAAGGATCAAAGGAAAAAGAGAAGGATACAAGAATTTGAAGAAGGGCCATCAAAGAGGGCTAGACCCATGGGACAGTTCATGGCATCCCAAGGAGGATTTAGGCCTCGGGTTTTCCCAAGACCACCTAGACCATAATTTTCCTACCCTACAGCGGGTACTCCACCTCCCTTTCGAGGATCTAGAGGTAGTCAGGTTGGGCAGAGTAGTGGAATACGGAGTTCGCAGACAGCGGGATATTTTTGTCAACTGTGCCAGCGCTGCGGAATGTTTCATTCAGGTGAGTGCTGGTTTGAGATGGACGTTTTCTTTTGGTGTAAAAAGCCAGGACACGTGAAGAGAGAGTGCCCACAGAGAGCCACGAGTAGTATAACACGACCTACGGGATTAGCAGAATTCGGAGACTCTCCTTAATATAGTGACAAGTACGTTATCTCTACTTTTACCTAATGAATATGTATCAATTGATCTGGGTTATACCCTATCATATGTTACTCTATTTGACTGCGGGAAAATTGGAAGGAACACTAGAGTTAATAGTGAAGTTAGTTGGGGTGTCCACACCAGTTGGTGAATTTATTATAGCTAAAAGAGTATGTCGCAATTTTATAGGAAGTGTTGTGATCACGTTACTTTGACTAATCTTACTGAGATGGACATGATAGATTTTAATGTTACCATGGGTATGACTTGGTTGGCTTTTTGTTAGGCCACAATAGATTGCCGAGCAAAGAAATTGCATTTTCACTTTCCACAAAGAATTTTCTGGAATGGCAGGGTAGATATGTCGCTTAGCCAGAGTGAAGGATACCAAAGGTAAATCTACTAATGTGAAAGATACTAGTCTACCCCCGTAGGATACCCCAGTGTAAATTGTATCAACGAGGGATGACACGTCGAGAATGTGCATTAATTACAGGTAATGGATTGAAGTGTCAAGAAGATTTTATGTATCGGATATAGATATGATGAGCTAAAGAAATGCATATGGTAAAGTACATCATTCACGATATGCTATTTAGTAGGGAGTAATCAATATGTACCATGATTTGGAAGCGACTTATTGATGAGATTACATGAAAAGAATATTGCGAAATTTATACTTCGGTAATCGAAGGGATGGCGAGTAAAGGTTAAGTACTTGGAATCTTAAGGTTATAGGCTATGTAGAGATTTTTTTTACTTAGAAATAGATGTGATGCCGTATGGGTAATAATTGATAGGCTTACCAATTTAACACAGTTGTAGAAATGTTATTGGGAACCCAAGAGAATGTAAGTATGGCTTTTTGTCTTCAGACAGAAGGACAAGCAAACCGTACTATTTAAACATGGAAGGTTAGCCCTAAATAGCTTACCTTATAAGGTTATCCGAAGATATTGTCAAGTTGTATATGGCTTTGAGGTATCCCAAAAACTCTCTACAGTTCATTCAGTCGTTCATTTGCGATGCTTTGAGAGTGTATGGGAGAGCTATCTCAGATTTCTTCCAAAAAAGATGTATAAGCAATAAAGAAGTAGCTCCCATAAAGGCACTATTGGAGAAAGTAGCATGTAGAAGAAATCACAAGGAAAACCGAAGAACTAATAGAGTCTAAAGTACTTGTAATTGTTGTACATGGAAGAAAAAGTTCAAGATACGGAATTAGAGTCATAATAAGTAAGTCTTTACAAGTATTCTATGTGTATATGATAATTGAAGGATTCACTTCCGGCTTAAGTTATTACGATGAGACAATGTTACTAACATTCGAGGACGAATGTTTATAAGGGGGGAAGGATGTAACACCCCGTACCTTCCCAACCCAATGTGACGACATTGAACAACGGTTACTTAGGTGTACAGATGCCATGAGTATGTAATTTTTAATGTTAGTGATGAGAAAATTGAAATTTGTCCTTGTACATGTGAGTAACCTTGCGTAGAAGGTGTTTTACGATTTTCATGGAGCATTTGTGGGGTTCAAAATGAGGCTAAGAGGACCTCCAAACAAAGGATATTAAGGGTAAGAAGTAAGTTAAATAATAGGACTTGAAGTATCTAACCAAACCCGCGAAGAAAAGTCAAAAAATGAAATTTTCAAAAATTGTAAGGGAGGGGCGTGCCAGAGGGCGTGCCACGCCACTTTGGAAATTTTCTTAAGTCGCAAGGGTGCCCGAGGACGTACCGAGTCGATTTTTACCACGTTTATTCTACAAACATGAGCATATACATGAAATGAGTGAAATATTATATTGGTATGATAAAATTACTCGTGAACTAATTTGGCATCAAAATGATGATTTTACCCTTTTGGTCAAAATAGGCCATACGTGGCTAGAATCGCTTACTTTTGGGATTGAGGCTATGAATATAAATCTCGTGAGTGGGAATATCATTGTAACGCGTATATGATGGAATACATATTGATTTTAGTGGGCCAAGATACTATAGGTGGTAATGGGCCAGTTTGAGGCCCAAAGTGAAGCCAAAATGCATGGTCCAATGGGTCAAAAAACCCATTCTTCCATTGACTAGTAAACACACATGTGAGACTAGATAAGCTTGAATGCAAGGCCTATAAAAAGGGGGAAAATGATATTTTAATTCATTAGACATACACATCACTTTCTCTCATTTTCTAGAGTTTTCAAGATAACTCTTTTGGTGGCTCTTCAAACCCTAAGGCATTTTTGGACAAGATCATCATCTTCCAAACTTGGGTAAGTGATTATTCTGGTACTTTAACATATTATATGCATGAGATATTATGTATATCATGTTGGTTATGGTTGGAAGTGTTGGACATGGCACTTTTGGTTTTTGTGAAAAAGATGTATTATCCATGGGATTGTAACTTGAATTATGACTTGTAGTTTTGATGAAAAAGCATGGTATGGATAAAATATCAACATGTATGGTGTGATTGTGGTCTTAAACTTGTTATTGTTCTATAAGTGTATATTATGGGATTTTGGCCGATATGTGATATGAGGTGTATTAAGGTGACTTGATGGATTAATTGTGATATGGTGCTTATGAGAAAGTGTAAAGGAGAAACCTTGTGGTGAAATACTATTTGTATGTGATTTGTGGTCAATGTATAAAATGTTATGGTATTATGGGCATGAAAAGGACCATGAATGGTATTGTAAAGGGTGAATATGGGACTCATGTAACTTATGGTTGTCTTATACACCTGAAATGTAGTTTGTGGTCAATTTATGGCATGAATGGGGTATTATTGGTATGACAATACCGTAAATGGTATTGTAGAGAAGGAAATGACATTTTAAAGATAAACATGTAACTCATTATTGTCATATGCATTTATAAGGTAATTGGTGGTTAATGTTGGTTCTGTTATATACTTGTGATGTAGAGTGAAACGTAAGGAAGGAGCGGGATTGTTGTGCTCACATATTGGATTGTATATTTACATTGGAAAGATAAGGTATGTAAGGTTACTCTGTCCGTATCTTTCTGCGGCAAATAGTATTCACATTGACATTACGCTTGTCCCATTCCGAATTGTGCTAAGGTATCCTATATCCGGTTATCCATGGTCACTATCATATATTTCCTACTCATTGATCATTTGTGTATCTCATGTCTCATATTCATAGTTAATGATCCAAAAGCCTAATAAGGTTATGTTCCAATGTTCCAATAGTGATTATACTCATGTCTCTTGTTCATGGATTATTGTCCAATAGTTCCAATGGTGTTATGGTTCTAATAATGTTATGTTTCTCACAATGTTTATTTCCATGCCTCTCACTCATTGGTTAATGATCCAAAGCTTCAAGTAAATTTGTCATAACATTGAAATTTCTAAAAGAACTATCCCAAAGAGAGTAAGATGTAAGGAGAATCTATTTATTCTTGAAAAGCATTTTCCAATCATGTCATGCTCCAAAGTCTAATAATATTATGGATATGTTGGTACCAATCTCTCCCAAGTGTAAAGGTACTAATCTCATAAGGCCTCATAAGAGTAATAAGAGAGGTGATGTGCAAGTTAATATAATTATTCCTCATAAGTGAAGATGTCAATCTCATGAAGTAAAGGAGTGAAGTGAAATGTGCATATAAGTGTGTGCTTCAATTAATGTCATTATCTTTAATGTGTCACTTTCATAACTATGTAAAGGAAAGGGTATAGTAAAGAAGTAATGCACATATGGTTACTTTATACTTTATTGAGTATGGATCACAATCTAAAGGGTATAAGTTCAAGATGGAATAATCCCAATATCATGCTATGTTAGTTATTATAGCCCACCAAAGGTGGACGCCCGATATTATTTATTATAACCCACCAAAGGTGGAGGTCCGGTATTATACTTATATTTTATAGCCCACCAAAGTGGAGGCCCGGTACTATATACATATATATTATAGCCCACCAAAGGTGGAGGCTCGGCACTATATGCATATATATTATAGCCCACCAAAGGTGGAGGTCCGGTACTATATACTTATTTATTATAGCCCACCAAAGGTGGAGGCCCGATATTATGTACTTACCTATAAGGTGATGATTGGTATTGCATTATAACCCACCTAGAAGGTGATGATCGGTATTATAGTAAGATCCACATAATGAAGATAGTTGTAAAAGAAAGTAGAGTATATTCCTTGCATAAATTTAGAGCTAAAGGTAAAGGCTAGTAAAAGACTGATGATGGTAAGACTGAATGATCAAGTAATGAAATAATAGAAGTAACGAACATGGTTCCACATATTCAGGACGGAGGTATATCCATATTGATTATTCTCTTACGCTTAATTTCTTGGAAGTACTTATGTCTTATTATAGTTTCATATGGCCTTACATACTCAATACTTTCTTCTTACTGACCCCTCTTGGGGGACTTACCTTACATGCTGCAGGCACAAGTGTTAGTAGATCTCCGCAGTAGGCAACGAGATATCCGTAGATTGTTGGTGAGCTCCAGTTGATCCGGGGCTCTTCTGAGTCTTTATACATATTGGTTTGAGATTGTATATGAGTATAGGGCAGGGTGTGTCCCGACTCTAGGTTTGTCATAGTCATGTATTTGTAAAGGCTTTATAGAGTTATGTGGGTATATGAATGTAAGATATATACGTTCAGTTCGACGTAATGGCTCCAACGGCCAAGTTTTGCATATATATATGTATGGTATATGTTTCCATGTCTATGATTTCAGTATAGTTATATAAAATAGAATAAGCTTCATACGAGGTTATGCCTACGAGTGTTCACAAGCAAAGATTGGTTATCTCGGGCCATATTGGCTTCGGGTGCCAGTCCAGCCTGAATAGGATTCGGGTCGTGACACGAAGTCTGCCAAAACGGGGCCCTAACCATCTAAATAAGGCGTAAAACTACTCAAACAACACCCGATCTACAACTACCTGCCCAAAACTAGCATATTAGTATACTAATACCATAAGTAAGCTCAATCTACAAGTAGGGTAAACCTAGCCTACCTGGACACTACTGAATCCTCTAAATTGGAGCTTTCCCTTTCTGAGAGGCCTATGAGAGCTTCCATGCTATCAAAACAATAGTCAATGTATCAAGATGAGAAGAGCGATACCTATATTACGTATAAATGCTCTGGGTTAGAAATCAAACTAAAAATCCCACACGGGCGGAATAGCAAAATTGAAACCATCACAGTGTTCTATATAACTCAAGGATCAAAAGGCATAAGATATTTTGATAAATTCGAGCTAAAAGGTAGCAAAATCAGCCCCAACAAAAAACCATAGAAACAAGAATCTAAGTACCAAATTAAACGGAGATTTATCGAATTACTTACAAGATTAAGATGCTATAAACTCAACACCACACTCCCGAGCTAAAGACCAGCGTCACCCACTAAAATGTCACGACCCGAATCCCATCGATACGTGATTGGCACCCATAGCCGATAAGGCCCGAGAGAACCAACCTGTACTTATGTTCATTCATATGCATGCCATCAGAATTACCCTTATCACGTAGGAGCTTATAATGCTAACAACGAACTTCATGGAACATGTGACATATATACATATATAAAACTTGACCGTTGAGGCCATCAAGTCAAAAACGGCATGTACTTTTTACATTTAAAAGCCCACATCTGTCTACAAAAGCCTCTAACAAGTGCATTGACCAAAATGAACTAAAAGTCGGGACAAGTCCCCACTTTATACAACATATACAAAACCAAAACATATGAACAACTGTTACTCAGAGAAGCCCCAAACTAACTGGATCTCATCAATGATCTGCAACGACTGGCAACCTACTGTGGAGGTCTACTAGTACCTGCGCCTGCACCAAGTAAGGTAAATCCCCCAAGAGGGGTAAGTACGATGAATGTACTGAGTATACAAGGCTCAAATGAAACTATAAGATATGTGAGCATTCCAATGAAATCAAATTTGAATGCATAACCAATATGGATAAGTCACTATACTGAACTTTGGAACCCATATATATTGCTTTCTTTACTTTCTTTGTTTCTTTGATTCTATGGTTATTCATATTTACCTGTGAACTGTGATACCTGGGCCCCGACTGAACAGTGGGTTTAACATAACATAACGTTATGTTGGGACCAGCTCGAGCTAGGCTTATGCCTCTAGAGCTGCCACCCTAAGAATCAAAGCATTGGGTTCGGCTCGACCTAGGTTATTACCTCTAGAGCTGCCACCCATAAACAAACATATTAGGTTCGGCTCGAGCTAGATTTATACCTCAAGAGCTTCCCCCTGTCAGGTTCGGTCTGAGCTAGGCTTATGCCTCTAGGACTGCCCCGTGATCCAATAATCTTGGGATCGGCTTGAGCTAGGCATTTCGCCCCCAAAGCTGCCACCCATACTTGATCATTAACCACATATGCATTACTTTATTCATTACTTTGAGATTATTACAATGATAGTCATACTTTACTTTGAAGCTTTGGATCATTAACCAATGGGTAAGAAACATGTGAATAACATTATATGGAAATATAGCCTTATGGAAAACATAACACTATTGGAACCATTGAACAACAATCAATGAACAACATATATGAGCATAACCAATATTGGAACTTTGGAACACAACTTTATTAAGCTTTTGGAACATTATCCACGAATAGGAGACATGTGATTCATAATTGATCAATGAATAGGAAACTTATGATAATAACTATTGGTAACCGGGAATAGGATACCTTAACATATTTTGAAATAGGACAAGTGTAACGTCAATGTGAATTCTATATGCTGCAGAAAGATACGGACAAGTCTATGTATGAACACACTAGTCCAGCTCCTTCTTTACGTCTTACTCTACAATACAAGTTCATACCGGAACTTACATTAGCAACTAGTCACTATACAGGCGTACAAGACGACAATGAACTAAATAACTGTCGCATAACGTCATGTAACCCCTTAAAATACAATCCAAGGCATTATCATATCAACAAAACCACAACATTACGCACATTGACAAAGAGATCATACACCGATAGCATTTCACACCACACTTAACCTTTACGCTTTTCTCTTTATCATTCCGTCACAATTACTCCTTCATAACAACATATGAACAACCATCCATACTTAATACAGTCCAACACACCTCCATACGATACTTTAAAGTCATTAAAACGACATCACAAGTTGATGATTACATCCATAAAGGGTATAGGGGCCTTCGGGGACCAAAACGACATGTAAACATTCATAACAGAAAACTGGGCTGACCTGCGCTGCCACCTGCGCCCGTAGGTGGCTGAGATGCACGCGCAGATGGCCTCTGGAAAAATATAGGGGCATCTGCGTTGGCATCTGCGCCCGCATCTGCCCTCGTCTGCGGGGGCGGATGCCCGTTTTGGTCCGAAATGGCCTCTTTGGGGTCTTTTAATGCCATGAATGGTCCATGATCATAACCAAACTTATTTTGACATATTTTTGATCATCTTGAGTAGCAACATTCAGCGATGGTCTCACAACACACATAGCCACACCCAAAACTACACTTTATGGTCAATACGTCACCAAATCCGTAACCAATATCACAACAACAATTCCAAATGTTATGCACAAGAATAAAACAAAGTAAGACTATAATCACATCTCACATGTCAATATTTACTCCACCAAGTTCACTTCCTTCAAAACCACAAGTGCATATGCAAGTTTACAAGACAAAACCATCCTCCGATTTAGCAAACATATAACATTTCACACATTATGCACTTCTCAATACTCCACCAACATAACCAACATATTATACACCATCTCTCATGCATAAAATATATTAAACCATCATAATAAACACTTACCAAGCCTTGTACAAAGATGATCTTGGCCCAAAGAATGACTTAGGGTTCTTGAGAGACCAAAAAGAAATTTTGGTAAAGTCTAGAAAAGCATGAGAGTCCAAGTGTAATAAAAATCTGATTTTCCTCTCTTTATATAGTCCCTCAAGTCACTCTTATCTTTTCTTTAGCATTAAATGCAAGGGTTGATTGGTCAAATGGAGAAAATTGGAAGAATGGGTCAAAATCTCATGTTGGTCCATGTCTTCCCTTATGATTTTGGGCCCAATTGTGCAAGACTTTTAAATGCCCACAATTCAATACATAATTCATCAAATCTCTCATGTTTTCATATTTCCATAAATGTTACGGTAGTCAGCTAGACTACGAGACGTACGGGGTGTTACATAAAAGGCCCAAGAGGCCACTAAAAAGGCCAGACCAAGGCTGGCCAACTCCGCTAAAGCGGTCCCATGGCCGCTTAAGCGGCTGCACCAGATACTTCGCACCAGCCAAGTTTAGCTAGTCCCATCAGACTATGATCGGGTGCTTAGGATTGGTTCAGAATATCGTGCTTGCAAACGAGCTATGCTACCTTACCAAATTCAACATTTTAGACACAATAGCGCCATCAAAATTTTCATCGAAGGTTTTTTCGATAAAAAGTATGGCCCACACCCCAAGGAGCCATTTTTGCCAAATTCCACCCCATATCCCAAAATGAGTTCGAAAACCTCGGGACCCGAACCAAGAGTCCCCCTAGCGTAAAATCAATGTTTCGGAGCTGTTGAGACTGTCAGAAATTGTATCTGGGGTTGTTTACCTAAGGTTTAGGCCCAAGACCCATTTCTTAACTTTAGAAGCTCCTAAACAGGAAAATGGCTCTAAAAACCAAATAAACTTCCCGATAATCAAACTGTCTATCCCATCAAATCATAAATGACCTGGGGTAGCTATAGGGAAGCTCTAAACACTGAAAAAGCATGAAAACAAGGAAAATGACCTGGATGGTCATTACAATATCCACTACTAAATGGACTTTCGTCTGCGAAAGTAAATGATCAAGAAGTACCTGAAGGCTCAAATAGGTAGGGATACTGGGTTAGTACATCACGCTCAGTTTTCCAGGTAACTTCCTCTACAGGACGGTGATGCCACTGAACCTTAACAATGGGAATATCTCTAGAGCGCAACCGCCTGACATTTCTGGCTAAAATGGACAGAGGCTCCTCTAAAATGCCAACTTCTCATCCAACTGAACTGAGTCCCACCGAAAAACGTGAGACTCATCTGGGATATACCGTCGCAACATAGATACATGAAACACTGGGTTGAAAGTTGAGAAGGCTAGAGGTAAAGCTAACATATATGCAACCTTCCCAACTGGCCGAATGATCTCTAATGGCCCAATATACCTATGGTGAAACTTTCCCCTCCTCCTAAAACTCATCACGCCCTTCATGGATGATACTGGCAGAATGACCCGATCACCAACTCTAAACCTCAAGGCACGAAGTCTATGGTTGGTATAACTATTCTACCTGCTCTGAGCTGCCCGAAGCCTATCCTACTCGATCCAATGACTCACAAAGTAAATCTGTACCACATGGCCTAACCTCAGAAGTCTCAAACCAACTAACTAGAGATCAACATCATCTACCATACAACGCCTCAAATGGGGCCTTCTGGAACTTGAATAAAACCTGTTATTAAATGGAAACTCCGCCAAAGCTAAAAATTGATCCCACTGACCTGCAATATTCGATGTACAAGCGTGGAGCATATACTCTAAAACCTGAATAGTCCACTGCGACTGCCCATCAATCTGGGGATAAAAAGTAATGCTAAGGTCAACCTTGGTACCTAACTTCTCCTGAAATGTCCTCTAGAAACTAGAAGTGAACTGAGAACCTCGGTGTGAAATAATGGGTACAACCACCCCATGAAGGCGAACCACCTCTCGAATATAGATACGGGCTAACCTCTCGACACTAAAGAAAGTCTGAATAGGAATTTAATGTGCAGATTTGGTCAATCAATCCACGATGACCCAAATGCTATCAAAACCATGAGAAGCGCTAGGCAAACCACCTACGAAGTCCATAGTGACCCACTCCCATTTCTACTCAAGAATCGATAGACTCAGAAGCAATCGACCAGGTCTCTGATGCTCGGCATTTAGCTACTAACAACAAAGTCAACGAGCGATAAACTCCATTATATCTCTCCACATACCACTCTACCAGTAATTCGGCCTCAAATCCCTATACATCTTAGCTGCCTGGGGTAAATAGAATACTTGGAGTTATAAGCCTCACAAAGAATCAACTAAATAAAATCTATGACCCTCGGAACACAAATATGATCGTCATATATCAGAACGCCCTTAGAATCTATGGTATCCCTCCTGGACTCACCTCTCCACACCTACCTTTAAATGTTATGAAGCCTACTATCCTGTAACTGACGACCTTAAATCTTCTCTAATAAGGTAGATCTAGCCTCTACACTAGCAAGAATCCTCCTAGGGTCAAAAATATCAAGTCGAACCATCAAGTTAGCTAACAACTGGATGTCTGAAGTCAATGGCTGCTCTGAAACTAAAATGAAGGCTAAGCTACCCATACTGACTGCCCTCCAGCTCAAGGCGTCCGCTACCATATTTGCCTTTGCCTGGATGGTATAAAATAGAGATATCGTAGTCTTTCAGCAACTTAATCCATCTACGCAACCTCGAATTAAGCTCCCTCTGGGTCATAAGATGCTGAAGACTATGATGATCAGTGACGATCTCACAACGAACACCATACAGGTAATGCCTCCAAATCTTAAGTGCAAAAACTACCGCCTCCAACTCCAAATCATGAGTTGCGCTCATACACCTTTAGCTGCCTCAAAGCATATGCAATAACATGGCCTCACTGCATCAGAGCACACCCCAAACCAATACCAAGCATCACAATAGATGGTGAACCCCTCGCCCTCAACTAGAAGAGTAAAAATAAGAGCTGAAGTAAGTAAGTCCTTGAGCTTAAGAAAGCTCGCCTCACAACTCGCGGACCATGGAAATGGAACCTCTTTCCTAGTCAATCTGGTCATAGGGGCTGTAATAGAAGCAAAATCTTGATGAACCATGAATAGCCCTAATCTTTGCTGGGTCCACCATAATGCCAATCTTGGATGCCATGTACCCCAAGAAAGCTATAGACTCAAGCCAAAACTCATCCTTTGAGAATATGGCATAAAACCTATGATCTCTCAAAGTATGGAGCATAGTCCTCAAATGCTGCTCTCGTGCTCCTCCCTACTCCTCGATATATCAGAATGTCATCGATGAAAACTATCACAAAGGAGTCCAAATATGGCCTGAAAACATAGTTTATCAAATCTATAAATGTTGATGGGGCATTGGTAAACCCAAAAGACATCACTAGAAACTCATAATGACAGTAACGAGTCCTGAAGGTTGTCTTAGGGAAGTCCTCAGCCCTAATCCTCAACTAATGGTAACTAGCCCTTAAATCAATCTTAGAAAACACCACTGCACCTTAAACCTGGTCAAATAAATCATCGATATAAGGCATAAGATACTTATTCTTCACTGTAACCTTATTCAGTTGGCAGTAGTCGATACTCATATGCATAGACCCATTATTTTTCTTCACAATTAGAACTAAAGCACCCCAAGACTATACACGCAGTCCGATGAAACCCTTACCTAGAAGATCCTAAAGCTGAATATTTAGCTCTCTTAGCTCGATAAGAGCCATACAATAAAGAGCCATAGAAATAGGACGGGTGCCCAGCTCGAGGTCATTACTCTATATCACGTTCAGGAGAAAGGCCAGGTAGGTCGGTAGGAAAAACATCAGAAATCACGGACTATGGGAATGGAGTCAGGTGAAGGACTCACCGTACTAACATCTCCAAAAAAGTAACGAATGACCCACAATCCCTCGATATCAGTCACCTAGCCCGCACATAAGAAATAATAATTATTGGCCCATGGATAAAAGAACCCTACCACACAACTAGGGGTATAGATGATAACCCCTAAAATACGAAAGTCAAAAATAACCATGAAAACTCAAAGAAATGATAGATTTGAAAATGAGAAAAGTAAAGGATAGATAGATAGATATAAAAAGATAGACACAAACAAAGGAAATCAATGAAACTAAAGGATATATTAAATCAAATAACCTCAAAAGATTAATCCAAAGAAGGCACCTAACTCATACGAACGACCATGAGGGAATAGTAACGCCCTCAAAACCACCATTTCTAGGCAAAAGTCAATACAAGCTTTTCCAAGCTATACTCATGCTCCATAAGGAGTCTCACAATATCAATATCATCAAAAAACTAAGGAAAATGAAAGAGAAACTAATATTTATAGCCTTAGTCCTTTTATTACATTTAATGGGTCTAAAAGTGACCCATTTAAGAAAATTGGGCATCCGCCCACGCAGGTGGGGAACCTGCTGGCGCATGTGAGGTCGCAGGTGCCACTAAAAGGGCCAAAATAGCCACCTGCTGGCATAGGTAGATGACCTACGGCCGCAGGTCCGGGCGCATATGGCCACATGTCGTTGTTTAGCTTTCTTTAGCTCTCCACGACCTCTCCAATGTTTCTCTTGACTCTAAGCTATCTTTTATACGCGATATTGCTCTACTTGAAGTGCAAAATGGACCCTCCAACTATGTCTATGTGGCCTTGAGCTCTCTGTGGCTTGGGTCCCTTGTTGTTGCCCTTGAAATACAAGCCAAAAAAAAGTTGACGCCAATTTGGCTTGTATCATCCTCCCCTTCTTGAAAAGGATTCGACCTCAAATTCAAACCTTGAAAAACCATTGGGAAAACAAGCAACAACAATATTCTCAAGGTACGAGGGTTAGTGTTAGCAAAATCAATCATAGCACCATGCCAAGGTTGCTCACACTTAAAATATAATCCTTTGCGTTTAACACAAGAAACTTATTTAAAAGGGTACAAAGGAACCGACTATGAAGAATACCAAGAGATAAGAAAACCACAAAGGTCTTCATGGCATCAACAAACCAAGTAGGTAAGATCACATTCATTTTTGGAGCCATACGACAAAATTGTTTCAATACCTCTCCAAGATACCACACCAAAGGTGGTGCCACCAATGGTTCAAAATCCACATGAGTTTTCCGGGGTCACAGATATGAGAGACCCACATTGTATCATTACTCAAACAAGTGGACCAACCAAAGGGCCTACCTCTAGATAAAATAATTCCACAACTAGCATGGACATCATCATAAGCGAAGAGGTAGTATAGAAAGGAATTAAGCATAAAAATCTCACCCATGGCATTACCATCTACAAGAATACCACATGGCTCAAGATATTTAACAACTAATGCACTCAAGGATGGATTCAATTCATTTTGGCACATGATATTTTTCCTTCCTAAGCAATTCATGCCCACAAAAAGATGTTGATTCAACATGGTTATGAATAACATCATATGCAAAAAGGTAATGAAGAAAGGTGTTAAGGACACTATTCTCTTCCAAGGTACGCTTATGGGTAGGGACCCGCAGGGAGAGAAAGATACATTTCAAGCACATAGAACCTCTTTTCTTCAAACAACTTCCAAGAGTCCCACTTAACACTTCAAATTGCCCAACCCTATAAGGGTGACAAGAAGTTCTTAACAACCATGGACTCTTCCACAAGCAAGTACTTAGCATCCATAAGTTGTGGTCCATACAACTTAAGTACAAAAGTGTCAAATGAGGATGCAAGTATAGGAGTAACACCCAAAAGTGGAAATGACACATTTTCCCTAAGGTCTTCAAGAATGATACCACCTTTGAGAAAGGGGTCATCAATTTCAATCGAGTAACAAAGAAAGGTATCACATAAATGGGATTTAACCAAAGTACTTTCAAGAGAAAATTCACTCTTTGACCTACAAGTCATAAAACTTTGGTCAAGAATGGAAACACACAATGGTAAATTCTCTTGAACCATTTCATTACTCCCCTTCTTTAAAGGACACTCATCTTTGTTGGAAGTATATCCCATGCACAACTTGAGTCTATCAAGTAGATTGTAAATCCTCAAGAAAGACTTTCCATCGTATGGAAGAATACTAACAACCTCAATCAAATTTGGCTTGTCATCTTGACCAAGCACCAAGTTGGGTGTATAACAACCACCACATTCCAAGAGGTCACCGGGGTCAAATGGGAGAAGTATCCAAGAACATGGGTCAAGACAATACCCACTTTCCCCAAAGGTCTCAACCTCACAATTAGACATACCCTCTATACTATCATTGACAATGTCATAAGCAAAGGGAGGGTAGAGAAAGACGTCACACAAGTTAACTTCAAATAAGGTGTCCTCATCCATGTACTTACTATTAGATTCAAGATCGTCACCATGAGTATCCTTGATAAAGGAAGCACACAAAGAATAAGTATAAGCAATTTCTAGACAAATAACACCTTTTTCAAGGGAGGAATCCTCAAGTAAACACAAACCACCAACAACATCAATGAGGTCATGACTCAAGTCATTACAAGAATCACACAATTCATCCTCACATTTATCAAACAAGGGTGGGGTTTCATACAAAGGATCACTATCAAAATCATTTTCATAAGAACAATCATTAGTTGGGTTCCTCAAATATTCAAGCAAATCAAGATTATCTTCACCCAATTGATCATTCTTTTCCACAAGTGAGAACTCACTATTAAAAGTAGGATAGTTAGCACAATCTTCACTCAACCCTATATTCTTAATGTATTTTAAGAAATAGGATAACATGTGAAATTTAAGCATACCATCCTTCCTTTCAAGCACATCAAAAGGCACATCACAAGATGCCACACTAGGAGTGATCTCACAATTACCAATCAAGACATCATTCTTTGAGAGAGGATCATTAACCAAAGGTGGGGAATTAAAGCATGCAAGTTCACTCTCAAAAAGATACACGTCATCTTTCACATCATTCTCATTCACATGATCAACTCTATCAACTATATCACTATCTTGAGGCTCATCAAGCACACAACAAATATGCTCAAGAAGTGGATTAGATTCACAACAAAGTTGATCAATGCACACACCTTCACTAGTTGTAGGCAATTCACATGCCAACATAGACTCACCTTGATTTTCACAAGGGTAAACTAGTGTGTGAATACTCTTATCACATGGAAATGGGACCTCATTCAAGTTACAAGTGCTAGCACTAGGTGGACACAAATCGATCTTGTTAGAAGAGTCAATTCGGTCATCAAAAGGATCAACTACTATTTGCAAACTCACAACAAGAATTTGATCATCATGCAACTTATTGCTATCAAGAGTATCACAAAGGGAAGACTCATGAGACTCTCCATTAGAAAATCCACAAATCACACTCATTTGGCCACTAGCCACATCATGACATTTCAAATTTAGGGAAGTGCAAGGGTTATCTTTGTTACCTTGTGGCTCATGCAAAGTACGGTCTTCACGTTGGTGTTCAACATGGGAGTAAATTTGCTCCTTTGGGGAGTTCTTATCACTTGGGAGTTTTTTAATTTTACTCCCTTGAATCAACTCCTCCTTTGGGCACCCTTCAAGCACCTCTTGGTTCTTCACACTTTAGGAATCTTCATTGATTTAGTTTTTATAACACCAATCTTCTAAGGCAAGATCAAACCCCGAAGTTCCACAAATATCAACCTTCATTTTTAGACCAAGTCTTCTTGGGTCCATATTATAAATCTTGGTGTATCCATATCTCTTCATTTGTTCATTAGAATGAGACGAATAGGATGTGGTATTCCTAGATGGAAAAAGGGTATTTGACATGCTTCATTGTACCTACCAAAAGACACTCACCAAAGACAATAAACAATGTTAGCATTAGTAAAATAAAAGCTCACAATAAATCGTGTTTACACACCTTTGATTGCCTCACAATTGGATCGGCTAATGTTGAAGATTGCCTATACGTCGGTAGTACACAATGTGTCGATTTGCTACTCGTGGCCAGAATAGATTCTTGTTTAAAGAAAGAAGGACGACTCAATTATAAAAAAAAGGACTTGAATCAAGAAGTTAACTACGAAATAAAACTAGAAAAGCACAAAAAGAAAACGGACTAAGAAAGAAAACGGACTCAAAGACTAATCAATCAACTAAGTAAGGACGATTACCCGTTGATAATTAGTTTAGGAATAAAGAAATGAAATAAAGAATCAAGAAATGTGTAACACCCCGTATGTTCCAAACCCTACTTGACGACATTAAATGATATGTACTTAGGTATCGAGAGCTATAAGTATGCATTTGGTAATGCTATTGGTGAGCTAATTGAATTTGGCTCTTGGTATGTGAGTAAACCTTCATAGGAGGTGTTTGATGATCTTCGTGGAACATTTGTGGGGTTAAAAATGAGGCTAAGAAGACCTCTAAACAAAGTATATTAAGGTTAAGAAGTGACTTAAAGAATAGGACTTGAAGTATCTAACCAAACTCGCGAAGAGAAGTCGAAAAATGGAATTTTTGAAAATTTTAAGGAGGGGCGCATTTGGTACCGTACCATGCTGCTCTGGGATAAAATTTTTAGCCCATAGGAAGTAGGTTGGCGCGCCCAGGGGCGTGCCACCTTGGGTTTTGCACTTTTTCGAAAATTGGAAATTTCTATGTCCTAAGGGTATCCGGGGTCGTACCGAGCCGATTTTTGCCACGTTTCTTATAAAATCATGAGTAAATACATGAAATGAATGAAATATTATATTGGTATGATAAAATTACTCGAGATCGAATTTGGAGCCAAAATGACGATTTTACCCCTATAGTCAAAATAAGCCAAACGTGGCTAGAATCACTTGGTTTTTGGATTGAGGCTACGAATATGAATAGCATGAGTGGGAATATTATTGTAATACATATGATATTACTTAAACATGAGAAATTATTGATTTTATCAGATTAAGTGAATTGGGCCCAAAAAGGGCCCAAAAATGAAATGAAAGCAGGGCCCAAAATGGGTCAAATGACCCATTCTTGCCAAGACCTTCTAGAATACCACATTAATGACTAAGGATGGACTCAGGTCTATAAAAGGGGCCAAATATCTGATTTTATCATGAGAAACACCCATGCCTTTTCTATCTTTTTCTAGAAATTTCCCAAGAACATCTCTTTGGCTTTCAAAACCCTAAGGCACTTCTTGGAGCAAGATCATCATCTTTCAAGCTTGGGTAAGTGAATATTATTGTACTTTAACATATTATAATCATGATAGAATATGTATATCATGTTGGTTATGGTTGGAAATGTTGGACATGGCACTTTGTGCTTTTGTATAAGATTTGTGATCTATGGGATTTGAGCTTGAATTTGGACTTGCGCCTTTGATGAAAGATCATGGTATGGATAAAATATGAACGTCTATGCTGTTATTTTGTTATTTTTTTTATAAGTTCAAATTGTGGGATGTTGGCCGATTTGTGCTATGAAGTGTATTAAGGTGAATTGATGGATTGTTTGTGATGTGGTGTGGATAAGAAAGTGTAAAGGGGAAGTGTTGTGGTGGAATGTATTGATTATCATGTATTGGTAAATGTTGAGAATATTGTAGGATTTTTGGAATAATGATTTTATCAATGGTTTTGTTAAGGGGGAAATGACATGTTAAAGCTAAACATGTGACTTATTGTTGTTGTATGCCATTATAAGGTAATTGGTGGTTAATGTTGGTTTCGTTATAAACTTGTGTTGTAGAGAGAAACATAAGGAAGGAGCAGGAATATTGTATGAACGTCTAAGATTGTGTATTCGTATTAAGAATACAAGGTATGTAAGGTTCTTCTCCATATCCCTCTGCAACATGTTGTTCACATTGACCTTGGACTTGTTTCAATTCTGAGAGGTTTGAAGTATCTCAAATTCAGGTTGACGTATATTATTACTCATATGTGTCCTATTCTTAAATGACTGATGATTCGTTTGTCTCTTGTTCATGGAGTGAAGTTCCAAAAATGTCATAACGTTATCATTCCTAAAGGAACGATCTCAAGAGAGAGTAATAACATAAGAGAACCTATTTATTCTTAAATAGCATTTTCCAATTATGTCATGTTCCAAGTCCTCAATTATGATGGTTATCTTTGTATCAATCTTTCACAAGTAGAAGTACAAATCTCATAAGATCTCATAAGAGGAATAAGAGAGGTGATGTGCAAGCTAATATATCTATTCCTCATAAGTGAAGATGTCAATCTCATGAAGCAAGAGTGAAGAAGTAATATATATATGTGTGATTCCTATTATGTCATGATCTTCAATATCTCAATCACTCTTAAGAATGGAAGTAAGAATAACAAGAGAAATAAGAGGTGTATAATTAAGAAGTAACCATGGGTGGTATCCCAGGGGTTAAAATACCTAGCATGGGTCGATCCCAATAACACGGTTGGTATCCGAGGGGCGATATAAACGCCTAGCATGGGTTGATCCCGATACATCCCAGGGGCGATATAAAAGCCTAGCATGGGTTATGATGGTACATCCCAGGGGCGACAAGCCTAGCATGGGTTAATATAACATCCCAGGGGCGATAAGCCTAGCATGGGTTAATGATATCCCAGGGGCAACACGAAAGCCTAGCATGGGTTCACATAACATCCCAGGGGTCAAAGTATCTAGCATGGGTTAATCTCATCCCAGGGGCGACAGAACAGCCTAGCATGGGTAGAACAATAAAGATGAATGAATATGAAGACAAGAGAAGTAAAGAACGTAATTTACATAGATCCCCACATGCAGAAAGAGAGTTTATTCACGTTCATTAATTCTTTTCACTATTGTTGTTATTATGTCTGATAACGATCCCAATAGTATGAGTGTATCCATGGGATGAAAGAACACATCTTTATGATGACCATTTATCAATCACTCAAAAGTAAGAAATGAAAAAAGGTTGGCGCACAAGTTAAATTACCACCAATAGAGTGGATGTACGTTAAGAGAGTGGATGTATATTCTCCCACCATGAGAGTGGATGTAGGATAAATCACCAATAGAGTGGATGTACGTTATATTATTAATTCCCTACCCTACCACTGGAGTGGATGTATATGGATGAGTATTATTCTTTTACAACCGACCAACCAAGGAGATGATTATTAATGGTAGTGGGCATAGAAGCAAGAAAGAATCTCTGGAATCTATGGAATAGAGGAACCTCTAGAATTTTGGGAATAGGAGAACCTCTTGGAGGTAAGTCTTTTGAGTGAAGGAACAATCTCTTGAATGAGGATGTGTATGAAAGATATTATATGACTAATAAGGAGTTAAGTGAGTGATCTAACATATTACTACGATATGCATGTTTCCACATTTAAAATGATGGTTCATCTACGTTGACTATTCTCTCATATTTTTATTAGATTTACATTCTCATGTATGATGTTATTTCTTATAAGCCATACATACTCAGTACATTTTTCGTACTGACCCCCTCGGGGGACTTACCTTACATGTTGCAGGTACAGGCATTAGTAGACCTCCTCTGTAGACTGGGGATCATTCGCAGAGTTTTGGTGAGCTCTACTTGGTTCAGAGCTTTCTGGGTCATAGTTGTATAGTCGTTTTGGCATTGTAAATTTTGTATAAAGCGGGGACTTGTCCCGACTCTTAGTTGGTCTGGTAAATGCATCTGTTAGAGGCTTTTGTAGACATATATGGGTATATGGATGTAAGATATGTACGTTCAGTTAGACGTAATGGTCCCAACGGCCAAGTTTGATATATATGTTTATAGCATATGTTTCCATGTTCATGTTTTCCACCATATAGTTGCATAAGGTTCAATAAGATTCATATGAGGATATGAATACGAAGGTTCAGAAGCAAAGATTGGTTCTCTCGGGCCATATCGGCTTCGGGTGCCAATCATGTCTCGATGGGATTCGGGGCGTGACAAAATGAAACTAAGATAATGGAACCTGAGTAACATGAGTTTTGAAGCCATTGAAGTGTGTTTGGATGACCTGCGGGTGCAGATCACGACATGACCTCGCAGGTGAGGGTTGCATGTAAAAAATAAAAGGCTGGAAATTAATCTGCGTTGCCACATACGTGGGCAGGTGAGGCCGCTGGTGCCCTTGGCAGAATAGCTGAAATTTTGGTTTTTCACCTCTTTGTGGGCCCTCTTAGGTTCTCTCTCCTAGAATATTCCCCTTTTTTGGGGGATATTCTTTGAACTAACACCTTTTCTTTACTTTCTTCTTCATTCTTTGGATCAAACAACACCTTTTTGAAATCTTTTTCTTTTGAAGATATGAAGATAGCCAAGAACACCAAGAACTCAAAATTTCCAAACTAACTCATTTGTGCCCGGAATTCAACGAAACTTCAGATTTATGTTCCTTTTAATGTGGGGAACACTTTCCAACAACCTTCAAATCCACACTAAATTTACAAAATCTAGAAACCCACTTTCGTTTCCCAAGAGCTCAAGCTCAATAATGGGGTTTCTCTTCAAATCTTCTGAAAACACACTCAAAACTCAAGATTCCGACTCTAATAACACTAGAGGAAACAAAATCTAGTGTTGAAACGTCAAGAAAACTTAAAAACAAAACTTGAAATATTTGGAAATTTTCAAAAACAAAAATTTTAGATTTTTTTTTTTTGATTTTGTTGATAACAAAAACTCAATATTGAATTCGTGAGGACGAACTCAAGCTCGGCCCTGATACCAAATGATAACCCCCAAAATACGAAAGTCAAAAATAACCACGAAAACTCAAAGAAACGATAGAATTAAAAATGCGGAAAGTAAAGGATAGATAGATATTGATAAAAAGATAGACACAAACAAAGGAAATCAACGAAACTAAAGGATATATTAAATCCAATAACCTCGAAAGATTAATCCAAAGAAGGCACCTAACACATACGAACGGCCGCGAGGGAATCGTAACGCCCTTGAAACCACCATTTCTAGGCAAAATTCAATGCAAGCTTTTCCAAGCTACATTCATGCTCCATAAGGAGCCTCAAAATATCAATATCATCAAAAAACTAAGGAAAATGAAAGAGAAACTAATATTTATAGCCTTGGGCCTTTTATTACATTTAATGGGCCTAAAAGTGACCCATTTAAGAAAATTGGGCATCCTCCCACGCAGGTGGGGCACCTGTTGGTGCATGTGAGGCTGCAGGTTCCACTGGAAGGGCCAAACTGGCCACCTCCTAGCATAGGTGGATGACTTGCGGCCGCAGGTCAGGGAGCAGATAGCCACAGGTCATTTTTTAGCTCCCTTTAGCTCTTTGACGACCTCTCTAATGGTTCTCTTGACTCCAAGCTATTTTTATACGCAATATTGCTCTACTTGAAGTGGAAAATGGACCCTTCAACCATGTCCATGTGGGCTTGAGCTCTCTGTGGCTTGGGTCCCTTGTTGTTTCCCCTGAAATACAAACCAAAAATGGTTGACGCCAATTTGGCTTGTATCAATAGTAGGCATGGCTAAGGTAATGGTCTTGGCGAAGCAATCCAAGACTGCATGGATGGGGGATAACTAGTCCATGCCCAGAATCACGTCAAAATCCACCATATCTAACATAATGAGATCAACCCGAGTATCATACTCTCAAACAGTCACCAAACTTAATATATATACATAATCGACCACTAAGGAATCACCCACGGGGGTAGCTACATGCAATGGCATAAATACCGACACTGAAAACAAACCCAATCGCGGTGCGTAATAAGTAGAAACATATGAAAATGTGGATACAATCAAATAAAGTAGAAGATGGGTGATTACATACAAAAATCATACCTGTTATCACAGTATCCGATACCTAAGCCTTTGGCCTACCTAGTATAGCATGCAAATGGCCCTGCTCGCTATAGAACTGGGTTCCTGCTCGACCACCTGTCCTACCTCCTTGAGGACCACTTCTGGAACCAAGGGACTACCCCTGCAACCCTGAGTACCACCCCTAAGTGAAGGCGAAACTGATCTGATCGGCTGAGTTCTTTGAATGGAAGACTCATTCATCCCACGCCGGGGACACTCTTGAGCAAAGTTATCAACAACCCCACAATCGTAACATGCCCTTGGAAATATGCTCTATCTAGAAGGTTCGGGTGATCAAGAATGACCACCTCTGCCCGATGACCCTAACTGAACACCCCTATGCGGCTGACTACTGCTCTGCCCACTGGTACCACTACAAATAGGCTGACCCCATCTGATATCTAAAGCGTTGGATGAACTGGTCTACTAGACTGACCCTAATGCTGATAAGGCTATTGTTGGGGGTATCTACCCTCAAATCCTCGGCCTCTGAACTATGAGCCACTGTGTCTCCTATTGTAACTGCCCTGATAATGGGGTCTTTTATCATTGCCCCCTTGGGACTCATAATCCATGTCCTCAATAGAATAGACGTGCTCACCAATATTAGAAAAAGACTTTCTTGAAGTCACCAAACTCTGAGTAGCCCTACGAAGCGGTAGTCTTAAACCCCTAACAAAGAATCAAACCCGCTCATACTCTATAGGTAGAATCATAACTCATGGAATCTCACTTCATATTTGGCCACAGTTATAGAACCTTGTCTCAATGCAAAAAACTCATCTCTCAGGCGCTCGCTCATGCTGCGAGGTATATACTTCCCCAAGAAAGCCTCGGAGAACTGAGTCCAAGTCACAGCTGGGGATCCAGCAGGCCTGGAAGCAAGATAACCTTTCCACCACCTCCTCACTGTTGTGTCTAGCTGATAAGCTACAAAGTCTACCCCACACGACTCAACCAACCCGTAATTTTGTAACCTCTCCTCACAATTGGTTAGGAACTCATAAGCATCCTCTTCTGTGGTCCCGACAAACCTGGGTGGAGTCAATCTAAGAAATAGGCCCAGCATCTTCTACTCCTCCGCAGACATAACTGGTTGGGCTACTATAGGCTATGGAACCTGGCTCTAGGAGCCGCAGTTGCAGACTACGCCCCTAAATTAATGCCACCCTATGCTGCTGGCTGAGTTCCATCTGTCAGGAGACTGCCAACTAAATCAAATAACTGAACTAATATATCACAGAGAACTAATATTAATATCAACCTAAGTGGGGCCTGGGCTTCCTCCTGGCCCACCTTCTGTTATGGCAGTGGATTGCATAGAGCTTTCTAAAGATTAGGAGCTATAATAGGGTCTGGCGATAACTCCTTAGCCTGGTCTCAAACTGGGGCTGTAACTCTAGCCTGCCTTTGATCTTGGGGTCGACCTCTTTCCCTAGCTAAAGCTCTAGCAGTCGGCTTGGGGTCTAGATCCCCTCCTATAGTACCCCATATCATAACCATCTACAAATGAGTGAAACAAATGAGGATTTAGAATCCAATACAGACACATCATATGAAATTGAATCAAAAACATAATACTTTCCTAAAAATAACCAGTAGCCTCCCAAAGATAAGATACAGACATCTCTGTATCAATCCACAGGACTCTACTAAACATTGGATTTTGTACCAACAATACCGGTGAAACCTAGGCTCTGATACCAAGTTGTCACAACCTAATTTCTCAAGTCATGATGGCACCTACTTCAACGCACTAGTAGGTAAGCCCAGAATGGCCCAAAATGACAAGTTACAGGCTAACGAGTTGAAGATGAAAATAAACATGAAGGAAAAACCAACAATGATAATAATTTAAGTGGAAGCAAAGAAATATAGAAACTGAGAGAAACTAAAGGGACCAAAGGGAAACCAAAAGGACTAACAAAACAATACAATAATTATGATGCTTAACTAAGAGAAACCAAAGAGACTTACTGCAGTCAATACAATTATGTTTAGTTTTTTACCCCTCTCGTAAATAAGAATTTGAAACCACTGTGTGTATATACACAACCTATTACCATAACACAACGGGATCATGAGATGGCATTACAATATGAACAAACAACCAAGCATCTATGCAAATAACATTATCCAAACAAATAGCAATCGACAATGCAACATGTGTGCCCTTACAACGAAGAAGTCCCGCAGGCTCACAATCTATAGATGCAAATTTAATCAGAGACTGAATCTAGACACTCACTCTAAAAAAGACGTTCTAACAGTGTGCGTGAAATACCATAGGCTTGCCTTTATTTTCTATGCCTTAGTTTTTTGAATGGTTGGACTAGGATCACTTTAGGGCTTTTATCAGCTTGTAATGTAGGCTTAGGGATGGGTATGGTAGATGTGGACATAGTGACTCAACCCTCCTTGACACAATACTCTATTTGGCTCTACAGTTTAACCTCATTTATTTTCTCCTCCCTTATTCTCCTTTGCTTTTCGTTAAATTTTGGGTGTGGTTTTCTTTTTACACTTTCTATATATATTTTTTTCTTACCACACCTGAATCCATTTTCTTTTCTTTTACTAACTTTTTCTTCATACCCAAACTATACTATGAACCCCTATGATAGCCACCCTAAACTTAGAGGATTTTCCTGAGTTAAGGTACACGGTGTCCAAGTAGGGACCAGGGCAAAAATAGGTTCATTGTAAGTAAACATAGGGAAATGAATATGCTAATGAAAGAAATAGGTCAATGAAGGCTCAAACTCGGGATCAAGGGATATTAATTCTGTTTGGTCCGACATTTAGGCTAAAAGTGGACTAATTAGGAATGATCTGTGATCCTTTTCTAACCAACTATCCTACAACCTAGGAAAGACTAACCAAGCAAGTTCTAAATTGCACACACAAAGATGAACTAATTAAGTACCTCATATGCACATACCACAAGGTTACACTGTTAACTACTACCTATCCAGTTTATGCATTACTAAGCATTACTAAGTTATGGTTATTCTGCCTATAATACTAATGCCATAACAAGATACAACAATGGTTACAATTTAACACAACTATAACACAACGCCTAAAATAAATTTTAGGAGAGGTATCCTTTAAATATCAAAAATCAAAATCAAAACATTCAAAACTCAATTGTACTAAGGTTCCCCTATTTTTCTCCTAATTAAACATAATAAAACACATCAAAACCAGAAATATAAACCTAAACATGTAAGTTATACTATGATAACACATCGGGGGAAAAGTAACATGACAACTAGAACCCCTGAGTAGTGGTACACCCCTACCCCAAACATAGAGAACATGTAGTGTACTCACTACATGTACATAACCATAAAAAGTAAAAATAAAGGGTAAGGACATTACTGTGGTGCTTTAGGCACCGAATATGGTCTCATTAGCCGGTGGAGTCTCAAAATTCACCCCAGTCTCCACTCTCATAGCCTCGGCTCTAACTAAAGAACTCAACTTAATGTTGGTACAGGTGGTGGACGGTGCACTCAAAGGTATAGAACTAGTGGGAAACTATCGTACACCCACTACTATCCCTAACATCAATAGTAGCATCACTCAAGGTATTACGAACTCTAGAGCTTCTGACTCCCCTCTCTTGTAAATCTTACACAAATAATTCTGGAAGGCCTGCATGCTCTCCGATGATAGTTTCTTTAACTCTTTTTCTCTTCATTATTTATCGATCTAACTATGTACCAACCCTGATGCTTTTTTCCTTACTCTTAGTGCCCCATATGTTTTCCACCTCAACCTCTTCTATCTTCTCTATCACGGGGATGGTCAGAGCTGGAAATGCCAGAAATGGTCTAGATAACATGTCCTCTATTGCAGCACGAATAGTAACCAACTCCTCTATAATCCAGTCCATGTCCAGGTACTTCACACCCTAAATCCTTCAATGATCCTTCTCTTGAAAATATCAAACTGGGTTTACATCCCACGTATCTTTGCCCGGATCTTTTTTTTCACCCAAGGCTGGACACTTTTTTTCAATGTTATCAACCATTTTAGCATTGTTTGTAAGAACTCATATAGGATAAAAACATACCTACCGGTAGGTGGGTGAGACATGGATAAACCCAGAATAATACGGGGTAAAATTGGGACTAACGCTAGCCGAAGGACAGAAGAAGTGGTGGCAACAGCATCAGCTTGAGGCTGGGCCTCAAAGTCTCAGTACGGGACTCAACCTATGTCACCCCCCAAAAAAATAAATGTTGACTTTGCTTTTCTAATTCTTTGTTTTCTTTTCCTTTCCAATATCAGCAAAACCACGTGCATTAATAGCCATCAACAAACCTAATTGAAAAACACTCTATAGTAATCAGCCCCCACTACAACCTTTGCTCTAGAAACTGGGTTTGTTGGATCTCAAATCAGCCCCAAATCTGTAGTGCAACGCACCATTATAAACTGATCCATATTTTGTTGAACAGGAACACTGACTTTCAAAACACATCTGGGTGACTAGGCATGGAAACTGGATGCTAGTCTCTAACTAAACAACTATATCTTAGATCTCACAGGAAAATAACCTAGCAATATCTATATCATATCCCTCTATGATATCTGCCATCAAATCATCCCGATCAGGGCTTAAAATGTTATCTCTGAATGTAGGCCCAACCTGGGATGAATCAGTGTCCACCATAATTTGGCAGTGAATTACAACTGCCCCTTATTAATTTGAAATGATCTGCCAGTTGCCCATTCAACATCCTCCTATTCGATAACAATAATGTAGGTCATCCACCGAAAGTGTACCAATTTATCTTTGGTACTGATTTGCTTTGACTTCACTTTCCTTATCTCATCTATCCGATTATCAATCTCCAAAGTTCTGGTTGGGGGAACAAATTCTGGACCATGGTAAAAATGAGAAATATTCTGCACCGAGATGCTAACCTCAACACTATGAATCAAAACCATTGGTAGGGTATCATTAACGTTCCACGACAAATCTTACAGAGATAGCACCTTTAACCTGGTCTGATAGGCCTCATAAAATTCCTGAACAAGTGTCGGACTGTATCTACCTGACTCTGTAGTCATCCACTCAAATTTGTGTTTGTTGAACAGCTTCTCAAACTAAGGCATCGCAAACATACCCGTAGTAATCAACCTCAGCTCCCCGTATAAACCCCTCTTAGGCCGACCCTTATTTTGGATGATAGAAATGTCCTAATCATAGACGTCACATATGCCTCGAATACCAAATCTCTTAACTTGTGGGGCTACCTCAATATGAATTACAGATTGAGACGATGGTGAAGGCTGAGTCTATTGTGGGGGAATCTTTGTGGAGGCCTCATCATCATTAGCACTACTAGATATATGTGTGTTGGATCTCTTTTCTCGGACTCTAATTTTTCTCCCTCTTCAGACAGGGGAAGAGTAGGTGTGTATGGTGAAGACACCCATACATTCTTCATTTGGGGCCTCGATCTACCAGTCTGAGGAAAGATCTCACATGGCTTAACTAGTGCCATTATGGGATACTCTTCAACTGATCTACTTAATTCTTCATCGGTGGGCACATCTTTCAACTGCTTAGTATATCAAGCTTGCCTCTTAGGAGTAGGTTGACCCCCCTTCTTAGCGCCCTTTTGTGCATCATTCTTGGATGTCATGGTACCTGTGTAGTGTAAACATCAGTATTCAAAAGGTTGAGAGAACAAAATATAAGTATCAATCACACAGTCAGTCCCTACGAGCCAGGCAATGGGTCATTGCTAGAGGCTACGACCCGTATGGTGACTCATAGGGTCAAGCCCCAATGCTTTCATAATTCACTATTCTAATGATGGGTCTACCCTATGAGTTGTTGGGTCTCCCTATGACTAGTTGGGTGACTTATTGGGTCTATATCCTGCAAATATACAATTGCAGGTTCTTAGTAAGAGTGTTACCTATGAGTTGTTAGGTTTCCCTATGACTCATTGGGTGAACCATACTGAGAGGTTACCTCAAAGTTCAAAAAGTTTTCCAGTTTAAACCAAAGTACTAGTGATTATGATGTAACACCCCGTATGTTTCTGAGTCTAGTCGATTACCGTAACATTCATGGAAATAATTAAACATGAGAGAATTGATGAATTATAAATTAATTAGTTGGGTATTAATGAGTCTAGTGCCATTGGGCCAAATGAAGCCCAAAAATTATAAGAAGACATGGCCCAAAATGGGAATTTGACCCATTCTTTCATCTCTCTTTCATTGACCAAGTAAACCATGGAATGTGTGGATAAGGATCATTAGTGATGGACTATAAAAAGCAAGAAAAATCATATTTTTATTGATCAAAAATCCTCATGCCATTTGATAGAATATTCAAGACATTTCTTTTTCTCTCTTCAACCAAACCCTAGGCCTTCACCTCTTTTGGGGAAAGATCATCACTTGGTAAGTATTGGTAAGTGTATATTATCATGTTTCAATATATTTCATGCATGATAGATGGTGTATATCATGTTGGTTATGCTTAAAGGTGTTGAGCAGTCCACTTTTGTTTCTCTCTTGCTAATAGATGTATCATTTATGTGTCTTAAACTTGAAAGGAGACTTGAGATCTTGAAAGGAGTGAAATATATGGATGATATGTTCACATGTATGACATGTTTATGTTCCTAACTTGTTTTTCTCTATGTGTACAAATTTTGGGTTTGTTGTTACGAAATTGGTCATGGAATGGGTGACTTAATGAAAGGAAAATGTGGTTTTGGTGATGTAAGTGTTTGTTGTGAAACCATGATGTTTTTTTGGCGTAAAAGTGACCTAAAATATGTTAATAAAATCTTACTTGTGGCCTTGGATCATTTAGTATACAAAAAGACCCAAAAAGTACCCATTTTGGCCGCATTGGGCATCCGCCCCCGCAGACTAGGGCACTTGCGGGCGCAGATACAAACGCAGGTGCCTCTAGAATCTACCAAAGTCCACCTTCAGGTGCACCTCAGCCACCTTCGGGTGCAGGTGGCTTTGCAGGTCACCCCAGGATTCGATTTTGTACTTCTTCATCTCTATTTGACCCCCGAAGGCCCCTATACCCTTTTTAGATGTAATTATCAACTTGTGGTGTCATTTTAATGACTTTAAAGGGTCGTATGGAGGTATGTTGGGATATATTAAGTATGTATTATTGTTCATAAGTTGTTATGAGGCAAGATGATTGGGTAATTGCGACAGAATGATAATGAGGAAGCATAAAGGGTACACGTGGTGTGAAATGCTATTGATGTATGATGTTTTGGTCAATATGTGGAATGTTATGGTGTTGTTGATATGATAATGTAGTGTATTGTATTATAAAGGGTGAAATGACGTTATACGGTAGTTATATAGTTTGTTGTCATCTTGTACACTTGTACGATAACTAGTGGTTAACGTAAGCTCCGTTATGTAGTTGTATTGTAGAGTGAAACGTAAGGAAGGAGCTGGACTATTGTATTCATATATAGGCTTGTGTATTTATACTTGGAAGTAAAGGTATGTAAGGTTACTCTTTCAGTATCCTTCTGCAGCACATAGTAGATACATTGACATATTAACTATTCCAATCCGAAATGTTCTAAGGTATCCTATTCCCGGTTACCAATTGTTGTTATCACATGTTTCCTATACATTGCACAATTGTGATTCATATGTCTCGTATTCATCGACTAATGTTCCCAAGATCCCATGTCCCCAATAATGTTATGTTTCCAATAATGTTAGGACTATCATTGTACCAATCTCAAAAGTAAAGAATGAAGTAATGCACATGTGTTAATGATTGGGTATGGGTGACAGCTTTAGAGGCATAAGCCTAGCTTAAGCCGATCCTGAGGTTATTGGATCAGGGGTCAGTCCTAGAGGCATAAGCCTATCTCGAACCGATTCTGACAGGGGGCAGCTCTAGAGGTAATAACCTAGCTCGAGTCGAACCTGATATATGAGTTTATGGGTGGTAGCTCTAGAGGTAATAACCTAGCTCGAGCCGAGCCCGATGTATTGATTTATGGGTGGTAGCTCTAGAGGAATAAGCCTAGCTTGAGCCGATCCCAACATAATGTTATGTTATGTTAAAACCCACTGTTCAGTCGGGGCCTGGGTATCACAGGTCACAGGCAAAGATGAATAAACAAAGAAGCAAAGAAGCAAAGAAAGTAATGAAAACAATATATATGGTTCCCAAAACACAGAATGATGATTTATCCATATTGGTTATTCATTTTTAATTGAGTTCATTGACGTATTTATGATTCATACAGTTTCATTTGAACCTTACATACTCAGTACATTATTCGTACTGACGTCCCTTGTGGGACTTACCTTACTTGCTGCAGGCGCAGGTGCTAGTAGGCCTCCACAGTATGTTGCCAGTTGTTTGAGGATCATTGGTGAGCTCCAGTTAGTTCGGGGCTTCTTCGAATCACAGTTGTACATGTGTTTTGGTATTGTACATGTTGTATAAAGCGGGGGACTTGTCCCGACTTTTAGTTGGTCCTGTAAATGCATCTGTTAGAGGCTTTTGTAGACGTATGTGGGTGTATAAATGTATGAAGATACATGTCGTTTTTGACTTGATGGCCTTAACGGCCAAGTTTCACATATGTATATATATCACATGTTCCATGATTTTTGTTATTAGCCTTTTATGTTCTTACGTGATACTGGGGTTTACTATGGCATGAACATGAATGAATAGAAGCAAATCTTCGTTCTCTCAAGCCTTATCAGCTACGGGTGCCAATCCTCCTCAATGGGGTTTGGGGTGTGACCAAAGTGGTATCAGAGCAGGTCGTTCTAAGGGTGTCTACAAAGCCGTGTCTGAGTAGAGTCTTACTTATCAATGTGTTGTACACCACATTTATAAGTAGGAGGCTACGGGACATTTAGGATGTTGTTTCTTTTATTCACTTCTAGATCATGCAATAGAGCCAATGTGGTAAGTGGAATCATATCTAACCATTGGAATTGATTTTCTTTGATATAGTAACAATGCCGATAACAAGAAGAGGTAGAGGTAAAGGTAAGCAGGTAGATATGCCTGCTGGAGAAGGAATGAGTAGATTACCACCTGACCAAGCTAGTCAAGGTGGAGCAAATGTTGAAATTTCATCGCGGTCTTCTTCTACTTTACCAGCTCCAGATGAGCCAGTCGGTAGAGAAGTACCCACAGAACCACCAATGAATGCCACAGATCAGGATCATAGAAATTCAGTACATATGTTGACTCAGTTATTGGCGGTACAAATTCAAGGACGAGCTGGTCTAACGACAAATGAGGATGATGCGGCTAGAGTGGCGAGTTACAGAACACAAGATTTTCTGAAATTGGACCCTCCTATATTCGCTGGGTCGGATCCAAAAGCAGATCCACAGGACTTCGTGGATCAAATTCAGAGGGCTCTAGAAGTTATGCACGTGACTGGGGTTGAAACAGTCGGACTTGCGGCATATAGATTAAAAGAAGATACGATATTGTGGTATGAAGATTGGAAGAAGTCTCATGGTATCGGGGCAATGCCACCTAATTGGGAAGAATTTAAAGCAGCATTTCTTGATCACTATCTTCCCTATGAGATCCGAGAGGCTCGTGCGAAGCAGTTCTTAAATCTCTGTCAGGGAAATTTGAGCATTAGAGAATACAGTTTGCAATTTAATTCTTAGGCTCGGTATGCTCCAAATGTGGTGTCCACAATGACAGACAGAGTCCATCGAGATGTGGACCCATTAGAGCCATATTTGGTAAGGGACTTCACCATTGCTACCTTGAACAAGGATATGGACAAAGCCAGAATACAGGCCTTCGCCCAGAAAATGGAAGATCAAAGACAGAGAAGAAGGGCACATGAATCTGACAGAGGACAGTCCAAAAGGGCTAGACCTATGGGACAATCTATGATGTCCCAAGGATAATCTACGCCTCAGATGTTTCCCAAACCGCCTAGACCATCATTCTCTTATTCCACAGCAGGTGCTCACTCTCAATTTTGAGGGTCTTAAGGTGGTGAATCTGGGCAAAGTAGTGGAGTTCACAGATCACAGGCAGTAGGATTTCCTCGACAGCAATGTCAGCACTGTGGGTGTATTTATGCAGGTACATGCCGGTTGGGGACAAATGCTTGCTTTTGGTGCGATATGACGGGGCACATGATGAAAGAATGTCCCCAGAGGAGCATGGGTGGTATGGCATGACCGGCAGGATTGTCTGTTGCGTCATCAGCATCGGTTCCTTCTCTAGGCCGAGGTGTCCAGTCTGTTAGCCATGGTAGAGGTGCCAGAGGAGCAGCCAGTACTAGTGGGGTACATAATCGCACTTATGCTTTAGTGGACCGACATAATTCGGAGGCTTCTCCTGATGTCGTCACAGGTACATTATCCATATTTTTGTATAATGTATATGCATTAATTGATCCAGGTTCTACATTGTCATATGTTACTCCCTTGATTGCTGCAAAATTTGCAAAGGCACCAAAATTATTAATTAAGTCAATTGAAGTGTCTACATCGGTTGGTGAATATATTATTGCAAAAAGAGTATATCGTAATTGTGTGGTAACTATGTGTTGTCATGATACACTGGTCGATCTCATTGAACTAGACATGGTGGATTTTGATGTGATAATGGGTATGGATTGGTTGGCTTCTTGTTATGCCACGGTAGATTGTCGGGCCAAGAAGGTACATTTTCATTTTCCACAAACGAATGTTCTTGAATGGAAAGGTGATGTAGGGGCACCAAGAGGAAGATTTATTTCCTATTTGAAAGCAAGGAAAATGATTGCCAAGGGGTACATATGTCACTTAGTACTAGTGAAAGATATTGATGTGGAACCACTAACTCCGCAGTCGGTTCCAGTGGTTGACGAATTTCTTGATGTATTTCCAGAGGATCTCCCAGGCTTACCCCCAGAACGCGAAGTAGAGTTTGGCATTGATGTGATTCCAGGCACTCAGCCTATCTAGATTCCTCTGTATAGAATGGCTCCAGTAGAATTGGGGGAATTGAAGGAGCAATTGAAAGATTTGTTGGACAAGGGCTTCATTAGGCGTAGTGCATCCCCGTGGGGTACACCGCTATTATTTGTACGGAAGAAAAATGGCACGTTGAGAATGTGCATTGACTATCGGCAATTGAATAAGGTAACGATCAAGAACAAATATCCCCTCCCTCGAATTGACGATTTATTTGATCAGTTACAGGGTGCCAAGTGTTTTTCAAAAATTGACTTGAGGTCGGGTTACCATCAAGTCAGAGTTAGAGAAGAAGATGGACCCAAGACAACTTTTCGAACACGGTATTGCCGTTATGAATTTTTAGTTATGTCATTTAGACTAACAAATGCACCAGCTGTGTTCATGGATTTGATGAATAGGGTGTTTAAGCCATTTCTAGACGTGTTCGTGACGGTATTTATAGATGACATCCGGGTTTATTCAAAGTCACAAGAGGACCATGCTAACCACTTACGGCAGGTGTTACAGATTTTCCGCGAGCGTAAGTTGTATGCCAAGTTCTCTAAATGTGAATTTTGGTTAAAATCCATTTCATTCTTGGGTCACATTGTGTCAGATAAAGGAATTTGAGTTGATACACACAGAAGATTGAAGCAGTGAAAATTGGCCAAGACCTACGACACCTACAGAGATTCGTAGTTTTCTTGGATTAGTAGAGTATTACAAAAGATTTGCGGAAGATTTTTCTTCCATTACTGCACCTCTAACGAAGCTCACACACAAGGCAGTAAAATTTTAGTGGAATGATGCGTGTGAGAAAAGTTTTCAAGAGATGAAAGATAAATTGACTTCTACACCAGTGCTAGTACTTCTGGAAGGCACCGAAGGTTATGCAGTATATTGTGATGCGTCCAAAATTGGCTTAGGGTGTGTATTGATGCAGCAAAGTAATGTCATAGCGTATGCTTCACGACAGTTGTGGCCATACCAGAGAAACTATCCCACACATGATCTTGAGTTAGCAGTGGAGGTATTTGCTTTAAAGATATGGCGTCATTATTTGTATGGAGTTCATGTTGATATCTATACTGATCACAAAAGTTTACAATATATATTTAAGAATAAGGAACTCAATTTGAGGCAAATATGGTGGCTTGAGCTATTGAAGTATTATGATATTGATATTATATATCACCCAGGAAAAGCAAATGTGGTGGCTGATGCATTGAGCCGCAAGGCAATAGGAAGCACTAGTGGCCAATTGACAGAAAAGCAGGATTTAGTCAAAGATCTACATCAATTAGCAGTTTGGGGGTCTGTCTTCTTAAATCCTCATATGAAGGAGTTATTGTACAAAATGCGGCTTAATCTTTATTGATATCTGAAGTGAAAGAGAAGAAGTTTGCAAATCTTATGTTATTGCAGTTAAAGGAAAATGTAAAACAGAATTTGACAAAGGCATTTGATCTTACACAAGAAGGGGTGCTTCAATGCTAAGATAGAGTATGTGTACCAGATGTAGATGAGCTGAGGAGACGAATTATGATAGAGACACATCATTTACGTTATTCTATTCATCCGAGTGCTACTAAAATATACCATGATTTAAAAGAAGTGTATTGGTGGGGAAACATGAAGAAGAAAATTGCAGAATTTGTCACTCAATGCCAGAATTGTCAACAAATAAAAGTAGAGCATCAGAAACCCGGAGGTTACATGCAATGTATCAATCTTCCAGTCTGGAAATGGGATATGATTAATATGGACTTCATCACAGGTTTTTCTCGTACATTGTGGAAGTTTGATTCTATATGGGTTATCGTTGACAGGCTTACCAAGTCAGCACATTTTCTACCAGTCAAGACCACCTATACAACCGAAGATTATGCAAGATTGTATGTGAAGGAGATAGTACGGTTACATGGGATTTCGATCTCCATTATATCAGATAGGGGAGCACAATTTACTGCGCATTTTTGGAGATCTTTTCAGCAGAGTGTGGGTACACAGGTGAATCTGAGTATGGCTTTCCATTCTCAGACAGATGGACAAGCAGAACGTACTATTCAAATGCTTGAAGATATGCTACGAGCTTGCACGTTAGATTTTCAAGGCAGTTGGGATGACCATTTGCCTCTTATTGAATTTTCTTACAACAATAGCAATCATTCAAGTATTAAAATGACACCTTATGAAGCTTTTTATGGAAGGAAATGTAGATCACCAATTGGATGGTTTGAAGCGGGTGAAACTGCTTTACTTGGGCCAAATCTTGCTCATCAGGCTATGGAGAAAGTTAAAGTGATTCAACAGTGGTTACAAATGGCCCAAAGTCGACACAAGTCCTATGCTGATATTAGAAGAAGAGGGCTTGAGTTCGCCATAGGAGAATGGGTATTTTTAAAGGTGTCACCGATGAAAGGGGTAATACGATTCGAAAAGAAAGGAAAATTGAGTCCACATTATATAGGCCCATATGAAATTATTAGAAGATTTGGGCAAGTTGCGTATGAGTTGGCACTACCCCAAGAACTCTCCATAGTTCATCCAGCATTTCATGTTTTGATGCTTCGAAAGTGCATAGGAGATCCATCTCGTTTTACTCTTATTGATGATGTACAGGTTATAGAGGATCTTACCTATAAAGAGATACCTATTGCCATTCTGGATAGACAAGTGAAGAGGTTGAGGAATAAAGAGGTCACTTCCGTAAAGGTACTTTGGAGAAATCAGTAAATAGAAGAGGTCACATAGGAAGCTGGAGAAAGGATGAAATCCAAGTACCCTCATTTTTTCCAAAGGGAAGAACAAGCTCACGATATGAGATCGGGACAATGACAAGTAAGTATTTATAAGCATTGAGTATATAACTATATGATGACATGAATAATTCTCTTAGATTTGTAATTTTTTAATGTAAAGCATGTCACTAACATTCGAGGACGAATGTTTCTAAGGGGGGGAAAATGTAACACCCCATATGTTTCTGAGTCTAGTCGATTACCGTAACATTCATGGAAATATTTAAAAATGACAGAACTGATGAATTATACATTAATTAGTTGGGCATTAATGAGTCTTGTGCCATTGGGCCAAATGAGGCCCAAAAATTATAAGAAGACATGGCCCAAAATGGGAATTTGACCCATTCTTTCATCTCTCTTTCATTGACCAAGTAAACCATGGAATGTGTGGATAAGGATAATTAGTGAGGGACTATAAAAAGCAAGAAAAAACAGATTTTTATTGATCAAAAACCATCATTCCATTTGATAGAATATTCAAGACATTTCTTTTTCTCTCTTCAACCAAACCCTAAGCCTTCACCTCTTTTGGGGAAAGATCATCACTTGGTAAGTATTGGTAAGTGTATATTATCTTGGTTCAATATATATAATGCATGAGAGATGGTGTATATCATGTTGGTTATGCTTAAAGTTGTTGAGCAGTCCACTTTTGTTTCTCTCTTGCTAATAGATGTATCATTTACGTGTCTTAAACTTGAAAGAAGACTTGAGATATTGAAAGGAGTGAATTATATGGATGATATGTTCACATGTATGACATGGTTATGTTCCTAACTTGTTTTTCTCTATGTGTACAACTTGTGGGTTTGTTGTTACGAAATTGGTCATGGAATGGGTGACATAATGAAAGGAAAATGTGGTTTTAGTAATGTTAGTGTGCGTTGTGAAACCATGATGGTTTTTTGTTGTCCAAGTGACCTAAAGTATGTTAATAAAATCTTACATGTGGCCTTGGATCATTTAGTACACAAAAATACCCAAAAACGACCCATTTTGGCTGATTTGGGCATCCTCCCCCGCAGATGAGGGCACCTGCGGGCGCAGATGCCAACGCAGATGCCTCTAGTATCTGCCAAAGGCCACCTGTAGGTACAAATCAGCCCATACGGGTTCAGGTGTCTTCGCAGTTCACCCCAGGATTTGATTTTGTACGTCTTCGTCTCTATTTAACCCTCGAAGGCCCCTATACCCTTTTTGGATGTAATTATCAACTTGTGGTGTCGTTTTAATGACTTTAAAGGGTCGTATGGAGGTATGTTGTACTATATTAAGTATTTATTGTTGTTCATAAGTTGTTATGAGGCAAGATGATTGGGTAATTGCGACAGAATGATAATGAGGAAGCATAAAGGGCACACGTGATGTGAAATGCTATTGATGTATGATGTTTTGGTCAATGTGTGGAATGCTATGGTGTTGTTAATATGATGATGCAGTGGATTGTATTATAAAGGGTGAAATGACGTTATACAACAGTCATATAGTTTGTTGTCATCTTGTACACTTGTACGATAACTAGTGGTTAACGTAAGCTCCGTTATGTACTTGTATTGTAGAGTGAAACGTAAGGAAGGAGCTGGACTATTGTGTTCATATATAGGCTTGTGTAGTTATACTTGGAAGTAAAGGTATGTAAGGTTACTCTTTCAGTATCCTTCTGCAGCACATAGTAGATACATTGACATATTAACTATTCCAATCCGAAATGTTCTAAGGTATCCTATTCCCGGTTACCAATTGTTGTTATCACATGTTTCCTATACATTGCACAATTGTGATTCATATGTCTCGTATTCATCGACTAATGTTCCCAAGATCCCATGTCCCTAATAATGTTATGTTTCCAATAATGTTAGGACTATCATTGTACCAATCTCAAAAGTAAAGAATGAAGTAATGCACATGTGGTTAATGATTGAGTATGGGTGGCAGCTTTAGAGGCATAAGCCTAGCTAAAGCCAATCCCGAGGTTATTAGATCAGGGGTCAGTCCTAGAGTCATAAGCCTAGCTTGGACCGATCCTAACAGGGGGTAGCTCTAGCGGTAATAACCTAGCTCGAGCCGAGCCCGATGTATTGATTTATGGGTGGTAGCTCTACAGGCATAAGCCTAGCTCGAGCCAATCCCAACATAACGTTATGTTATGTTAAAACACACTGTTCAGTTGTGGCTCGGGTATCACAGGTCATAGGCAAAGATGAATAAACAAAGAAGCAAAGAAGCAAAGAAGCAAAGAAAGTAATGAAAACAGTATACATGGTTCCCAAAACACAGAATGATAATTTATACATATTGGTTATTAATTTTTAATTGAGTTCATTGACGTATTTATGATTCATACAGTTTCATTTGAGCCTTACATACTCAGTACATTCTTCGTACGGATGTCCCTTGTGGGACTTACCTTACTTGCTGCAGGCGCAGGTGCTAGTAGGCCTCCACAGTATGTTGCCAGTTGTTTGCGTATCATTGGTGAGATCCAGTTAGTTCGGGGCTTCTCCGAATCACAGTTGTACATGTGTTTTGTTATTGTACATGTTGTATAAAGCGGGGGACTTGTCCCGACTTTCAGTTGGTCTTGTAAATGCATCTGTTAGAGGCTTTTGTAGACGTATGTAGGTGTATAAATTTATGAAGATACATGTCGTTTTTGACTTGATGGCCTCAACGGCCAAGTTTCACATATGTATATATATCACATGTTCCATGATTTTCGTTATTAGCCTTTTATGTTCTTACGTGATAGTGGTGTTTCCTATGGCATGCATATGAATGAATAGAAGCAAAGCTTGGTTCTCTCGGGACTTATCGGCTACGGGTGCCAACCCGCCTCAATGGGGTTTGGGGCGTGACATATGACTCACGCGATAACTCATTGCCTTAGGTTATGAGTCGTTGCGAGAGTCATAAGGACTGCAAATTAGTAGTTCCTAAACAACCACAATTACAATAAAAAAATTTCCAACAATTTCATACTTAGACCAAATTTACGATCATTAGAATGGTCGAGAAAACCAATTCCTCATGTGAACACATTAACTAATCCAACATGGTTAATCAGACTTTACCCCGGATAAAAATTTTTGCACAACCTTGAGAAATAGTAACATGAAAATAGTTTAGTCAAACTCCTATGTCCATAATCAAGTGAGTCAAACTAGAAAGACCACATAATCAATAATCAAAGGAGTTAAAAACATTTTAACTTACTTTGATCTTCTACTATGATGCTTGAAGGAAGAAAGAACACAAAATTCCTATCACTTGCTTTGGATAGAGAAAGGATGCACAAGGTGGTATGATAATGGGAAATTTGAAATAATGGAGGCTGAATTTTTAGGGAAATTTAAGGACTAGAGTTAGTTTTTGATAAGGAAGGACTTATGGTTTTCAAATGGGAGAAGAAAAGTTTGACCGGGTTTGTATTTAGGGTTTTGTATGCATGGGTTAGGTCGGTTAGGTCGGCTCCTTTAAATTTTGCCTGATTTGACCTAATGGTAATGACCATCCCTATGACTTATTGCCACTGGCTACAAGTCGTTCCCTTCATCCATGGTGTACCAGTTTAGAAGACTTACCTGGTTGTTCTCTTCAGTCCCCACAACTCAAGCCGATGAGTAGTCGTGAGACCCTATGGGTCACTGCGACTCATTCTAAGAATCATGGGGTGAAGATTCACAAGATTGCACTTTTGTAATTTCGACTGCTAGTGGCTACAACTCATTCTACTAGTCGTTGCCAAGGGCTACAACTCGTTGGGATACTTGTTGGGCCTGGGCACCATAAATTATTCTGGTTTAGTTTTTAGTCCACAATGACCTGCACACTTCAATACACACTACCCTATATCAAACTCTTGACATAAAGGAAAAACAAGAACAAAATCCTAGGTTGCCTTCCAAACAATGCTTGATTTAACATCGCGGTATGACACGACTACTTTGGCTACTTAGACTTCACCAAACTAACACATGGGTTGCCTCCCATGCAGTGCCTGATTTATCATTGTGGCACAACTCGGGTGTCTTGATTACTTAGACTTCTTCAAGAACCACATCACATATCAACTTGATCTCTTCAAGATAACCATGGTACTGTTTTACCCTTTGAACATTCACTTTATACTTGAAGCCCTAATTATTTCAAAGCTCAATGGAACTATAAAGAAACTCTATCACCACTTGATAAGGTCCTCTCCATCTTGAACTCAACTTGCCAGGAAAAAATGAAGCTTGGAATCGTACAGTAGAACCATATCGCTAGTAGTGAACTGTATTTTCTCAATCTTCTTATCATGGTATAACTTTATCTTCTCTTTGTACATGGCTAAACTTTCGTATGATTTGAGATGGAATTCATCTATCTCATTCAACTGCTTAAGTCTCAATTTTGTCGCATTACTCCATGCTAAATTCAACCTTCTGAGTGCCCACAATGCCTTATGCTCAAGTTCAATAGGGAAGTGGCATGCTTTGACATACACAAGATGATATGGAAAGGCATCTATAGGAGTCTTGAATGTGGTCTAGTATTCCCATAATGCATCATCTAACTTTCTACCCCAGTCCATTCAATTGGCATTCATAGTTTTCACCAAAATGGACTTGATATCTCGATTGAAGATTTCAACTTGCCACTTGAGTGAGAATGTTAAGGTGTTGCCATCTCATATTTCACACCATATTTTTAAAGCAAAGCCTTCAACAAACAATTACAAAAGTTAGAACCCCCATCACAAATGATGGCTCTTGGCGTACCAAATCTGGAAAGTATGTTCCTCCTCATAAATGATGTCACACTCTTCCCTTCATTATTTGGAAGCACAACCCACCTACTTTGAAACATAATCATTAGCAAACAAGATGTATTTCATACCATTTGAGCTTCAAAATGGACCCATGAAATCAATACCCCATAAGTCAAATAGCTTAATCTCTAGAATCGGGGTCAATGGTAGCCCATGCTTTCGAGAGATGTTCCCTTGTCTTTGGAATTGCTCACAAAATCTTACGTAGTCATGAGCATCCTAATGAGTGGTGGGCTAATAGTACCGACATTGCAAAATGTTATGAACCATTCGCACACCACTATGATGACCCCTAACTGGGGATGAATGATGTGCCTCTAAAATACTCATCAACTCAATCTTCGGGACACATCTACATATCACCCCATCAGCATAAATTCAGAATAAGTATGGCTCATCCTAAAAAAAATTCTTCACAATGGCTCGTCCTAAAAAAATTTCCGCACATCATGCATAAACTTCTTGAGCTGCTTAAAATATAACTCCTCAGGCACCACATCACTTACCAAATAATTGGAAAAGTGTAGCAAGCTATGGAATTAAGTTTTGTGATTCAGCCAATACCTATTTATCTAGAAAGTTATTATCAATCTCAAGCTCATCCTTCAATTTAAGCGTTGCCTCTTCTTCAAGTCGAGATAAGTAGTCAGCCATTTTATTTTTGGTCCTTTTTAGATCCTTGACCTCAAAGTCAAATTCTTGTAATAGAAGTGCCCAATGAATCAATCCCCACTTCGCATCCTTTTTCACTACAAGGTACCTAATAGCTGCATGGTCAGTATACACAATCACTTTCATGCCAAGCAACTAATATTGAAATTTCTCAAATGCAAAAACCACAGAAAGCAACTCTTGTTCCATCACTGTTTGATTTTTTTGAGTTGGATTAAGTGTTTTGCTAGCATAATAGATAGGATGAAGGATCTTCTCATGCTTTTGTCCAAGGACTACTTCTATCACCACTCCACTAGCGTCATACATAACCTCAATAGGCATGGACCAATTAGGTGAAATAATAATGGGGGCTGAAGTCAATTTCTTCTTCAAAAACTCAAACTCCTTCAAACACGCATCATCAAAAATGAACTTCACTTCCTTCTCCAATAACTTACACAAAGGTTGTGAAATTTTAGAGCAATCCTTGATGAACCTATGATAAAATCTAGCATTGCCAAAAAAGCTTCGAATACTCTTCACAGAAACTTGTGGAGGCAATTTTTCAATCACCTCAATCTTTGCCTTGTCAACCTGAATCTCCTTCTTTGAAATTTTGTGACCGAGTACTATCCTTTCTTTGATCATAAAGTGATACGTTTCCCAATTAATTACCAAATTATGATCTCCTCACCTTCACAAAACACAAGCCAGATGAGCCATACAATCTTCAAAAGAGTCCCCAACAACTAAAAAATTATCCATGAATACCTCAATAGTATTCTCCACCATGTCTGAGAATAAGGACATCATGTAACGCGAAAAAGTTGTTGGCACATTACATAGTCCAAAAGGAATCTTCTTGAATGCAAACATCCAATATGGATAAGTAAAAGTGGTCTTATCTTGGTCTTCGGGAGCAATAAAAATCTCATTGTATTTCTAATACCCATCAAGAAAAACAATACCATCCTCTACCAGCAAAACGTTCTATCCATAAAAGGTATCGAAAAATGATCTTTTTTAGTTCATGTATTTAGCTTCCTATAATCCATGAACGCTCGCCAGCCAGTGAACGGTCTCATCAGAATAAGCTGTTTTTTTGCATTTGGAACCATAGTTATTCCACCTTTCTTTCGCACACATTTAATCGGGCTCACCCACTTGCTATCAATAATAGGGTAAACAACACTTGCATACAACTACTTGATGATCTCCTTTTTTACTGCCTCTTGTATAGGCAGATCTAGCCTACGCAAACGCTTAATACTTAGGATACAATCTGTCTAGATTTGAATTTTGTGAGTGCAAATTCCAGGTGGAATACCAATAATGTCAACAATAGACCATCCAATGACCCTCTTGAACCTCTACAAAACTGATACTAGAGCCTCAACTTGCCATTCAACCAAATCTTCTTCAATAACATCCGACAAAGTGTCGTTCGCTCTGAAGAAAACATAACAAAGGTGAGATGAAAAGGCTTTGATCTCAAAGACAGAAAGATCCTCAATAGAAGGCTGGGACGGTAGGGTTGCCCTATTCTTCAAATCCAAATCTAACTTTTTGGTGCAAAATTATAAGAACCTAAACTAGCAAGTGGTCTCACCATCTCATCGTATTCATCAATATCGTCGCCTTCAAAATTTCTGATCACTACCGCTAGTGTTTACCACCAAGTATCTCCTCAACAGGAAAAATCAAGGAATTCTCATTGACTGTATCAATAACTGAGATCACATACATGTCCTGTGGTTTCTTCATGGATTGGCAAACATTGAACATCACTTCTTTATGATTCAACAAAAACTTTAACTAACCAGTTTCCATATCAACAAATTCTTTTTCAGTTGCAAGGAATGGTCTCCCTAAGATAATGGGAACCTTAAAATTAACTTCATAGTTGAGGATGATGAAATTAGCTAGAAAAATAAAGGACTTAGACCTTACCAAAACATTATATAAAACTCCTACAGGCTTTTTAATGGTGTAATCCGCCATAAGAAGTCTCATCGAAGTTGGTTTGGGTGACCCCAACCCCAACTGTCTAAATACTTATAGCGACATTAGATTAATGCTAGCACCTAAGTCATATAAAGTTTTTTCAAAGTTGAAAGCCCCAATGGTACATGGAATCATAAAAGCTCCAAGATCTTTCTTTTTCTCCACAAGAGACCGGGAATTTATTGAACTATATTGGTGTAAATTATAAACAGGATCAAAACTCATGGTCCTCTTTTTAGTCACCAAATCCTTCATAAACTTTGCATAACCTGACATTTTCTCAAATGCCTCAACTAAAGGATTGTTCATAGAGAGTCGCTTCAATAATGAGATAAGTTTGTGATATTTCCCTTCTTCGACCCTCTTCTTTAATTTTTTAGGAAAAGGAGGATAAGGTAGTGGAATGGGAGTCAACACCTATGGGACCTCGTTTTCCTTTCCCTTTTTAGCCTTAGCCTACTTTTTCAGGAACTGGAGGTGGCTTTTCAGATGCCTTCTCATCACTAACTTGATTTTTTGATTCAACCACTTTCCTAACATCATTATCACGGGTACAACATCATTCTTAACAACTATAGCCATAGGTGGATCGACAGTCATACTACCACTCCTAGTGGTTGTAGCCAACCAATGACTATCGTTCTTAGGATTCTGGACAGTGTTGCTTAGAAGCGTACCTTTCTGAAGTTGATTCATTATGATAGAAATTTGACCAAACAGTTGTTTAAGTTGCTTAATAGCAGTAAAATGTGGCTCGACTTTCTGACTAATTCCTAAAATATCTACATGAATCTCTTTAAGGCAACCATTAGTATTTTCTACCCCTTTCAATACTTTAGCAAGCATATCTTCCTTCCTAGAGTTACTCGAATCAGCATTACGACCTCCAGGTGGAATGTAAAGGCCACTTATGTCATTCTTATAATTATCCTTTCGATTCTAATAACTATATCTCCCTATGCTCTTATCTCTATACCCAGACCAGTTGTAGTTGGTAGCCTTATAATAGTTTTGACATTGATTTCCTTGAGCAAAACGCCAATTATCTTAATTAGACCCTTTGCCTTTGGCTCAAAAACCCGCTACCTGATCATCCATATATAAATTCTTTGCTTTTTTCTTTTAAAAAAATCATTTTGCTTGCCAATGACAAATTTTTGGAGGTGCCTTTCAAACTTTGCTCACTCACTCACTTGACTCTAACTCTAAATGACGGGCATTTCCCTTAAGAAAGTCACCCGTTCCATCTATCATAGGGAAATACCACTCAGTTTGACAAAAAAAAACAATAACAAAAAGAAACATGATCCTTGGAAAAGAACCAAGTTTCGAAGAAAATCTTTTGAGTTTATTTGACACGTATATACACAAGGTGAATAACAAGATGCGATTTTACCAAAATAGACATCACCCAAAATCACTAATCAACATAAGAAAAATGCATATGGGTCTCAAATAATAACAAGCGCATAATATGGGCCCGATAAGGGCTAAAAGCATATCAATCCAAACACAAGCTCAGCGAGGGAAATATCAAAAGTGTATAAAAGAAAGGCTCGAAAAGGGTAATGTCAATAAAATAATATTACAGACCAAGAATCAAATTCCAGGAATAGAATATCCCACCTCCCAGCTAAGGAATAATGTATTTCCCCCAATGTAATCAATAGAGAATTATAGGTAAGATGGGTAAGGACTCCCTGAGGCATACTCTGCGCATGTATTCGCATCATAAGTGGCTTGTAACTGATCATCATCTGAAACACGAGGAGCCTTCTTAGACTGGGCTCCAATGGCTGTACCTGAACTGACACACTGATCCTTAAGGGAGGGGGGTTGTGAACTAGAACTAACACCAATAGGCCTGGGATGATCCACAACTGTGTGGCAATTATATCTCACCAGATTAATATGCACATTACTCATAATGTAGCCTTCAAATATAGCCCTATTAATTGTGATTTTTTGATCATTAGTGGAAGGAAACAACTGATTAACCACAAAGTCGAACCAATGCTTGGCTTGAATTGAAATATCATGCCTTTTAATTTGTCCTTCACCTTTTGTCTATGTAGGAAGGCCTTTGGCAATGATTGGGGCAAGCCAAGAGAATTGAGTGCACTCACCTTTCACCCGCTCTTTACATTAATATCGGGTCCACAATTACAATCAAAGTAAATCTTGGTAATATCTTCCGTGGAGTAAGGCACCTCAACCCCTCTCACAAGAACACTGGGCAAGCAAGGTTGCTCCTCTACCGATTGTTTATTCTTATGTTGACTGTGACGAATGTGGTAGGAAGCATAGAACTCCCTAACAAGCTTTTGATAGTAGGTGGTAGGATGTGGTGAGTCATGAAGATTAGTGAAGGTATTCCACACACGCTTGTCAATTTTCTTCACAATATTCAAGAAATGTTCGGGAACTCTTTTCAAGCTAAACACTTTCTTCGGGTTGAACCCTCGGGTGCTAACCCAATCATTATGCAAATCACGCACCCCCTTAAATGCAAACTGGATCTTGGTTTTCTGTTCTCACCAAAGGGCCTCAGTCTCCTTGTCCAACCCCATGGAAAGATTAATATCTTTTTGAATCTTAGGGTCTAAAGTGGCCTCTTGTTGAACTGGAGCTTTCTTCTTGGATGTGGTGGCTTGAGACTTACCCTTATCCTTGTTATTCTTTACAGCTTGAGGCATGGGTTTTCTAGAAGTTATCTATAAAAACAACACAAAAGAAACAACCTAGACAAGGAAAAAGAAAGTAAAACATGTTTTTGGATTTTTATATATCATAAAAGAAAAGAAAAACTATGCTACAAGAGGAAAATGCAATTTGCACATCAAAATTGTTGGGCTAAGTTAATCTTGTGCCATTGGGCTCAAATGAGGCCCAAAATTATATAAAAGACATGGCATGGAATTGACCCATTCTTGGCATTGACCAAATAAACATAGCATTTATGACCAAAGTGTGGCTAATGATGAGACTAAAATGGACTATAAAAGGGCAACAAAATCATATTTTTATTCATTGTAACACACATGCCAAGTCTAGACTTTTCTAAAGATATTTCTCATTTTCAACCCTAAGGCAACTATTCTCCTTTGGACAAAATCACTCTCTTGCAAAGCTTTGGTAAGTGTTTATTCTTATGGTCTAATATATTATATGCTTAAAATGGTGCATAAATCATGTTGTTTATGTTGTCAAAGTGTTGGACAGTTCACTATGTGTAAAATATCTACTTTTGCAATCGAAAAAGGGTTTTGCCTTATAAACTTGAAAATGGACTTGTGGTCTTGAAGGAAGTGAAATTGATGGATTAAATATAAACATGTAAGATTTTTTTTTGTTCATAACTTGCTTTTTCTATGTGTATAACTTGTGGGATTGTCAGTATAAAATTGATCATGGAAATTATGGTGTATTGACCGGAAAATGTCATTTTGGTGATGTTCATGTTTGTTGTGAAACCATGGTTGTTCGTTGGCATCCGAGTTGACCTAAAACATGTAAAGATAAGATTATTTATGGCCATGGACCATTTATTATGAAAAAGGACCCTAAAATGACCCCTGGAGACTGAAACGGGCATCCACTCTCGCGTCTGGAGCACCTTCGGGCGAAGATGCCAACGCAGGTGGCTTTGTACAAGGCCATAGGGGCACCTGCGGCCGAAATTCATCCACCTGCGGGCGTAGGTGGCTCCACATCCCAGTACAAAATTTCATTTTTTCTGATTTTGTCTCTCTTTGATCCCCGAAGGTCCCTATACCCTTTTTGTATGTAATTATCACCTTATGATACCTATTGAATGATTTTTAGTGGTATTTTGGAGGCATATTGGACTATATCAATTATGGGTTGTTGTTACTATGTTGATATGAAAGGTATTGAGATGATTTGATAGAATAATTGGGACGTTGTGTTAATAAAGAAGTGTAAAGGGTAAACTTGGTGTGAAATGCTATTGGTTTATGATATCTTGGTCAATGTGTGGAATTTTATGTTGTTGTTGGTATGATAATGCAGTGGATTGTATTGTAAAGGTTGAAATGACGTTATATGGCAGTCATGTAGCTCACTGTCGTCTTGTGAACTTGTAAAGTAATTAGTTGTTAATGTGAGCTCCGTTATGAACTTGTGTTGTAGAATAACATGTAAGGAAGGAGATGGATTATTGTATTCACTTATAGGACTATGTATCCATATTGGGAAAATAAGTTATGTAAGGTTACTCTTTTCGTATCCTTCTGTAGCACATAGTGTTCACATTCTCATTGTACTTGTCCCATTCCAATATGTTCTAAGGTATCTCATTTCAGGTTATCATCTATTGTTAATCACATGTTCCTTATTCATTGAGCAATTGTTATTCATGTGTCACATAATGGTGGACATGGTTCCAAAGGTCTAATAAAGTTACGATTGCAAAGTTCCAATAATGTTATGACTAGCAACGAATCAATCTCTCAAAAGTAAAGGAATGAAGTAATGTATAGCTGTTGGTTGTAAGAGTACAGGTGGCAGCTCTAGAGGCATAAGCCTAGCTCGAGCCAAACCCAAGATTATTGGATCAGGGGGCAGCCCTAGAGGCATAAGCCTAGATCGGGATGAATCTGACAGTGGGCAACTCTAGAGGTAAGAACCTAGCTCGAGCCTAACCTGATATATTAGTTTATGGGTGACAGCTCTAGAGGTAAGAACCTAGCTCGAGCCGAACCCGATATATTGATTTATGGGTGGCAGCTCTAGAGGCATAAGCCTAGCTTGGGCCGATCCTACCATAACGTTATGTTATGTTAAGACCCACTGATCAGTTGGGGCCCGGGTACGACATAGTACAAATGATGATGAATGAACATAGAATCAAAGAAATTAATGAAAGCAATGTACATGGTTCCACATGTCACGACCCGAAATCCCATTCGGGCCGGACTGGCACCCGAAGCCGATATGGCCCGAGAGAACCAATCTTTGCTCATGCACATTCGTATGCGTAACCTCGTATGCATCTTATTATATCTCATGCAACTATGCGTAAGACATGAATCATGGAAACATATGTTATACATATATATATATTTAGGAAACTTGGCCGTTGGAGCCATCAAGTCGAAACAGGCATTCGTCTTCTACATACTCGTCTCTTACATCCATATACCCACATATGTCTACAAAAGCCTCTAACAGATTCATCAAAAAGACCAACTTAAATTCGGGAAAAGTCCTCGCTTTATATAATTTATATAACATCAAAACAAATATACATCTATGACTCAGGGGGCTCCGAACCAACTGGAGCTCACCAAATATCTGCAAATGATCCCCAATCTAATGAGGAAGTCTACTAATGCCTGCACCTGCAACATGTAAGGTAAGTCCCCCGAGGGGGTCAGTACGAAGAATGTACTGGGTATGTAAGGCTCATAAGAAATCATCATACATAATAACAACAATCATGGAATCAATATAAAAGAATTAATGAACGTGAATAAACTCTCTTTCTGTATGTGGGGAACCATGTACATTACGTTCGTTCTTTCTCTTTCCTTTCCTTTCCTTTACTTTTACATCACTCATATACTGTCTGGGCACTCATCATGCAGGTGTTCTTTTCACCCCATGTATAAAATATCATCATCATGCAGGTATTCTTTTCACCTCATGGATAGGAGCATATCATCATGCGGGTGTTCTTGCACCCCATGGATAAATGAACATCATCATGCAGGTATTTGCACCCCATGGATAAATGAACAGAATCAATATGCATTACTTTATTCTTACTTCATTTCTTTACTTTAGAGATTGACATCTTCACTTATGAGGAATAGATATATTAACTTGCACATCACCTCTCTTATTACTCTTATGAGATCTTATGAGATTTGTACTTTTATACTTGTGAAAAATTGGTACAAAGATAATCATCACATTATTGGACTTTGGAACATGACATGATTGGAAAAATACTTCTCAAGAATAAATAGATTTTTCTTACATCTGACTCTCTTTGAGATAGTTTATTTAGAATCGACAACGTTATAACCGGTTTGGAAGTTCAATCAATGAATAAGAGATAAGCAAATCATAAGTCATCTAAGAATAGGACACATATGAATAAAAATATATGTCACACTGAATTGATATACTTCAAGCCTCTCAGAATAGGATAAGCCTAACATCAATGCGAACAATATGGTGTAGAAGAATACGGAAAGAGTAACCTTACATACCTTGTATTCTCAATACGATTCTACAATCTTAAGTGTGCATACAATATTCCCTCTCCATAATTATGTTTCACTCTACAACACAAGTACATAACATAACCAACATTAACCACCAATTACCTTACAATGGCATACAATAACAATAAGTCACATGTTTGGCTTTAACATGTCATTTCCCCCTTGACAATACCATTTATGAAATTATTGTACCAATAATCCCACAACATTCCATACATTTACCAATACATGATAACCAATATCATGTCACACCAAGTTCATACTTTCCACTCTCCATCATCACAACATCACAATTATGCCATCAATTTACTTCAATACACCTCACAACAACAAATCAGCCAAAATCCCATAATTTACACTTATAGGAAAATAAAAAGTTTAGGACCATAATAACACCATACATGTTGTTATTTCATCCATACCATACTCTTTCATCAAACCCACAAGTCATATTTCAGGTTACAATTCCATGGATATCACATCTTTTACCAAAAACACAAAGCACCATGTTCAAAACTTCCAAGCATAAACAACATGATTTACATACTCTTACATGCATATAATATGTTAAAGTATAATAATAATCACTTACCCAAGCTTGGAAGATGATGATCTTGTCCAAAGATGGCTTAGGGTTTGAAGAGTCACAAAGAGGTCTCTTGAAAATTCTAGAAAATAAGAGAATGTGATGTATGTGTCTAATGAATTAAAAATATGATTTTTTCCCCCTTTATATAAGCCTTGTGTCCATGCTTATCTAGTCCCACATGTGTTTTTACTAGTCAACGGAAGAATGGGTCCTTTTGACCCATTTTTTTGGCCCATGTCTTTTTCTCATTTTAGGCCCTTTTTGAGCCCAATTCACTTAACACAATAAAATCAATAATTCCTCATGTTTAACTCATTTAATACGTGTTACGATGATATTCCCACTCAAGGGATTTATACTCATGGCCTCAATCCCAAAAACAAGCAATTCTAGCCACGTATGGCCTATTTTGACCAAAAGGGTAAAATTGTCATTTTGACGCCAAATTTGTTCACTAGTATTTTTACCACACCAATATAATATTTCACTCATTCCATGTATATTCTAATGGTTGTATAAGAAACGTGGAAAAAATTGGCTCGGTACGTCCCCGGGCACCCTTGGGACTTAGAAAATTTCCAACTTTCAAAAAATGGGCAAAACAACCCTAGCACGCCCTTGGGCGCGCCATATTGCTGCCTCTGGGATAAAATTTTTAGCCCAGAGAGGCCTGGCACGCCCCCCCTTAATGTTTTTCAAAAATTTTGTTTTTCAACTTTTCTTCGCGGGTTTGGTTAGATACTTCAAGTCCTATTCTTTAACTTACTTCTTACCCTTAATATCCTTTGTTTGGAGGTCATCTTAGCCTCATTTTGAACCCCAAAAATGCTCCATGAAAATCCCAAAACACCTCCTACGCAAGGTTAATCACATGTACAAGGCCAAATTTCAATTTTCTCATCACTAACATTACAAATTACATACTCATGCCATCTCGACACCTAAGTAACCATTGTTCAACGTCGTCACATTGGGTTGGGAAGGTAAGGGGTGTTACACCACATATGCAGAGCTATGATTTATCCATATTGACTATTCTCTTATAATTGTTTTCATTGAAGTTCTTATATATGATGCAGTTTCATATGGCCTTACATATTCAATACATTCTTCGTACTGACGTCCTTTGGGGGACTTACCTTACTTGCTCTAGGCGCAGGTGCTAGTATACCTCCACAGTAGGTTGCGGGTCATTTGCAAATCATTGTTGAGCTTCAGTTGGTTCGGGGCTTTCTGAGTCACTATGTACATTTGTTTTGGAATTGTAAATATTGTATGAAGCGAGGACTCGTCTCAACTTTAGGATGGATATGTACATGTATCTGTTAGAGGCTTTGTAGATTTTGTGGGACAGATGACGAGTTGTAAGTAATGTATGTCCATTTTGACTTGATTGCCCTAATGATCAAGTTTCATATATAGCATATGTTGCCATGGCTTCCGCCATTGGTATCTTATAGTTACATGAGGTAGTATGATATTCATACAGAGACATGCATATGAATGTACATGAATGAAGATTGGTTCTCTCGGGCATTAACATCTTCGGGTACCAGTCCGCCCCATTGGAATTCAAGGAGTGACAAAAGTGGTATCAGAGCAGGTTGTCCTAAGGGTGTCCACAAAGCTGTGTTCGAGTAGAGTCTTTCTTATGGATATGTTGTGCACCACATTTATAAGCAGGAGGCTATGGGGCATTTAGGAGTTGTTTCTTTTCTTCATTTCTAGATCGTGCAATAGAGCCAATGTTGTAAGTGGAATTATATCTGACCGTTGGACTTGGTTTTCTTGTTAATAGTAACATGCCGATGACAAGACGAGGTAGAGGCAAAGGTAAGCAGGTAGATATGCTTGCCGGAGAAGGAACGAGTAAATCACCACCTGACCAAGCTAGTCAAGGTGGAGATGATACTGAAATTGCATCGCGGTCTTCTTCTACTTTTCCAGCTCCAGGAGAGCCGAGGAGGAGAGAAAAACCTGTTGAACCGCCTATGAATACCACTGATCAGGATTTAATAAATGCAGTGCATATGTTGACTCAGTTAGTTGCCGCAAAAACTCAGGGATGAGCTAGTCCAATGACAAGTGAGGATGACGCGGCTAGAGTAGCTAGTCGACGGACACAGAATTTTCTGAAATTAAACCCTCCCATATTCACTGGGTCGGATCCAAAGGCAGACCCACAAGACTTCATGGACTAAATCCAAAGGGCTCTAGATGTTATGCACGTGACTGGTGTAGAAATAGTTGAGCTTGCCGCTTATAGATTGAAGGGCGAGGCTATATTATGGTATGAAGATTAGAAACGATCTAGGGGTATTGGTGAATTTCAAGCTAATTGGGAAGCATTTAAAACAACCTTTCTTTATCATTATCTTCCATATGAGATCCAAGAGGCTCATGCGGATCAGTTCTTAAATCTCCGTCAAGGGACTATGAGTGTTCGAGAATAGTCTTCTGTTTAATTCTTTGGCTCGATATGCTCTGAATGTAGTGGCCACAATAGAAGACAGAGTCCATTGATATGTGGACAGATTAGAGCCATATTTGGTGAGGGACTGTACCATTGCTGCTCTAATAGCTAGAATACAGGCGTTTGTACAGAAGATGGAGGACCAGACGCAAAGAAGAAGGGTGCACGAATTTGAAAAAGGGTTGTCAAAGAGGGATAGACCTATGGGACAGTCAATGGCATCCCAAAGAAAATCTAGGACTTGGGTTTTCCCTCAACCTCCTAGACCATCATTCTCTCATTCCACAGCAGGCACTCACTCTCAATTTCGAGGGTTTTGAGGTAATCAAGCTGGGAAGAGTTGTGGGCTTCAAAGTTCACATGTAGTAGGATTTTCTTGTCAGCAGTGTCAGAACTGCAAACGAACTCATTCAGGTACATGTCGGTTAGGTATGGATGCTTGTTTTTGGTGTGGTATGTCGGGGCATATGATGAGAGAGTGTCCACAGAGGAGCATAGGTGGTATAGCACGACCTAAGAGATCAGCCGTTGTGTCATCATCATCGGTTCCTTCCTTAGGCTTAGGTGTACAGCCTGCTGGTCGTGGTAGAGGTGCCACAGGAGCAGACAGTTCTAGTGGAGCCCAGAATCGTACCTATGCTCTAGTGTACCAGCAGAATTCGGAGGCCTCTCCTGACGTAGTCACAGGTACATTATCCATATTTTCACACAATGTATATACATTTATTGATCCAGGTTCTACATTGTCATATGTTAATCCATTGATTGCTGCAAATTATGAGAGAACGCCGAAATTATTAACTAAGTCAATTGAAGTAGCTACACCAGTTGGTGAATATATTATTGCAAAAAGAGTATATCGTAATTGTGTAGTAACTGTGTGTGGTCATGATACACTGGCTGATCTGAACTAGAAATGGTGGATTTTGATGTGATAATGGGTATGGATTGGTTGGCTTCTTGTTATGCCACGGTGAATTGCCAAGCTAAGGAATTACATTTTCATTTTCCATAAACGAATGTTCTTGAATGGAAGGGTAATGTAGGGGCACTGAAAGGAAAATTTATTTCCTATCTTAAAGCAAGGAAAATGATAGCCAAGGGGTACATATGTCACTTAGTAAGAGTGAAAGATACTGATGTGGAATCCCTAACTCCTCAGTCGGTTCCAGTGGTCAATGAATTTCTTGATGTATTTCCTGAAGATCTTCCTGGGTTACCTCCAGAACGGGAAGTAGAGTTTGGTATTGATGTGATGCCAGGCACCCATCCTATCTCTATTCCTCAGTAAAGAATGGCTCCAGCAGAATTGTGTGAATTGAAGGAGTAATTAAAAGATTTTCTGGAAAATGGATTCATAAGGCCTAGTATGTCCCCGTAGGGTGCACCAGTATTATTTGTATGGAAGAAAGACAGCACATTGAGAATTTGCATTGACTATCGACAATTGAATAAGGTAACGATCAAGAACAAATATCCCCTCCCCAGAATTGATGATTTGTTTGATCAGTTACAGGGTGACAAATGCTTTTCAAAGATTGACTTGAGGTCGGGTTACCATCAAGTACGAGTTAGAGAAAAAGATATACCCAAGACAACTTTTCGAACACGGTACGTCTATTATGAATTTTTTGTTATGTCGTTTGGACTAACAAATGCACCAGCTATGTTCATGGATTTGATGAATAGGGTGTTTAATCCATATCTAGACGTGTTCGTGACGGTGTTTATAGATGACATCCTAGTTTATTCAAGATCACAAGAGGACCATGCTAATCACTTACGATAAGTGTTATAAATCCTTCATGAGCATAAGTTGTACGCAAAGTTCTCTAAATGTGAATTTTGGTTAAAATCCATAGAATTCTTGGGTCACATTGTGTTAGATGAAGGAATTTGGATTGACACACAAAATATTGGGTTGGCAGGTTATTATCGAAGGTTTGTTGAAGGGTTTTCTTCCATTGCTGCACCTTTAATGAAGCTTACACACAAGGCAGTCAAGTTTCAGTGGAGTGATGCATGTGAGAAACGTTTCCAAGATTTGAAAGATAAATTGACTTCCACACCCGTATTAGTACTTTTGGAAGGTACAGAAGGGTATGCAGTATATCGTGATGCTTTCGGAGTTGGCCTAGGGTGTGTGATAATGTAGCATGGTAATGTAATAGCGTATGCCTCACGAAAGTTGTGACCATATGAGAGAAACTATCCCACACATGATCTTGAGTTAGCAGCTGTGGTATTTGATTTAAAGATATGGCACCATTATTTGTATGGAGTTCATGTTGATATATACACTGATCACAAAAGTTTGCAATATATCTTTAAACAGAAGGATTTAAATCTGAGGCAGCAGAGGTGGTTTGAGCTATTGAAAGACTATGATATTGATATCCTATATCATCCAGGAAAATCAAATGTTGTAGCCGATGCATTGAGCCGCAAGGAAATAGGAGGCACTAGTGGCCAGTTGATGGAAAAGCAAGACTTAGTCAAGGATCTACATCAACTAGCCAGTTTGGGAGTTCATCTTCTTGAATCTCTAGACGAAGGGGTTATTGTGCAACATGCAGCAGAATCATCATTAGTAGTTGAGGTGAAAGAGAAACAGGATGCGGATCCTATGTTGGTACAGCTGAAAGAGAATGTACAATAGGGTTTAACAAAGGCATTTGATCTTACGCAAGAAAGAGTACTTCAATGCCAAGGTAGATTATGTGTACCGGATGTAGATGAGCTGAGAAGACAAATTATGATAGAGGCGCATCATTCACGATATTCTATTCATCTGGGAGCTACCAAAATGTACCATGATTTGAAAGACAAGTATTGGTGGGGAAACATGAAGAAGAACATTGTAGAATTCATAACCCAATGTCCAAATTATCAACAAGTAAAGGTAGACCATCAAAAACCTGGAGGTTACATGCAATGTATCAATCTTCCAGTATGGAAATGGGACATGATTAACATGTATTTCATCACGGGTTTGCCTCGTACACTGCAAAAATATGATTCCATATGGGTAATAGTTGACAGGATTACTAAGTCAGTGCATTTCCTACCAGTCAAGACCACCTATACAGCCGTAGATTATGCAAGGTTGTATGTTAAAGAAATAGTGTGATTACATGGGATTCCGATCTCCATTATATCAGATAGGGAAGCTCAATTTACTGCACATTTTTGGAGATCTTTTCAGAAGAGCTTGGGTACACAAGTGAATCTGAGTACGGCTTTTCATCCTCAGACAAATAGAGAAGCAGAACGTACTATTCAAACACTTTAATACGAGCAATATTGGGAATCCACCCTAATAACTCAACTACAATTATCAACTATGAACTACACTAATGCTAGGATTCAACTAGATTTTCAAGGAAGTTGGGATGATCATTTTCCTCTTATTGAATTTGCCTACAACAATAGCTATCATTCAAGTATCAAAATGGCACCTTATGAAGCTTTATACGGAAGGAAGTGTAGATCACAAATTGGATGGTTTGAAGTGGGTAAAACTGATTTACTTGGGACAGATCTTGTTCATCAGGTTATGGAGAAAGTTAAAGTGATTCAACAGAGGCTACAAACGGCCCAAAGTCAACACAAGTCATATGCTGATGTCAGAAAAAGAGGGATTGAATTTTCCATAGGTTATTGGGTATTCTTGAAGGTGTCACTGATGAAAGGGGTAATGAGATTTGGAAGGATAGAAAAGTTGAGTCCACGTTATATAGAACCATATGAAATTATCCAAAGATTTGGGCAAGTTGTATATGAATTAGCATTACCCCAAGAACTCTCCACAGTTCATCCAGTATTTCATGTGTCGATGCTTCGAAAGTGCATAGGAGATCCATCTCGTTTTGCTCCCATTGAAGATGTACAAATTATGCAGGATCTCACCTATGAAGAGATACCTGTTGCTATCCTGGATATACAAGTGAAGAGGTTAAGGAATAAATATGTAGCTTTCGTAAAGGTACTTTGGAGGAATCAACAAGTAGAAGAGATCACATGGGAAGCTGAAGAAATGATGAAGTCCAAGTACCCTTATTTGTTTCAAATGGAAGACAAAGTTCAAGATGAGGGAGTGGAACTGTAACAAGTAAGTATCTATAAGCATTATGTATATCTATGATGAAGAATGATCCTAGACTTGTAATTGTTTAAATTGAATATTGTCACTAACATTCTAGGACGAATGTTTCTAAGGGGGGAAGAATGTAACACCCCGAATGTTTCTGAATCTAGTAGATTATTGTAACATTAATGGAATTATTTAAACATGAGATTGTGGAGGTATTGCACATCAAATTTGTTGGGCTAAGTTAATCTTGTGCCATTGGGCTCAAATGAGGCCCAAAATTATATAAAAGACATGGCATGGAATTGACCCATTCTTGGCATTGACCAAGTAAACATAGCATTTATGACCAAAGTGTGTCTAAGGATGAGACTAAAAGGAACTATAAAATGGCGCACAAATCAGATTTTTATTCATTGTAACACACATGCCAAGTCTAGACTTTTCTAAAGATATTTCTCATCTTCAAACCCTAAGGCAACTATTCTACTTTGGACAAAATCACTCTCTTGCAAAGCTTTGGTAAGTGTTTATTCTTATGGTATACTATATTATATGCTTAATATGGTGCATAAATCATGTTGGTTATGTTGGAAAAGTGTTGGACAGTTCAGTATGTGTAAAACTGTCTACTTTTGCAATCGGAAAAGGGTTTTGCCTTATAAACTTGAAGTAATGCATAGTTGTTGGTTGTAAGAGTACGGGTGGCAGCTCTAGAGGTATAAGCCTAGCTCGAGCCGAACCCAAAATTATTGGATCAGGAGGCAGCCCTAGAGGTATAAGCCTAGCTCAGGCCGAACCAGACAGGGGGCAGCTCTAGAGGTAAGAACCTAGCTCGAGCCGAACCTAATATATTGGTTTATGGGTGGCAGATATAGAGTTAAGAACCTCGCTCGAGCTGAACCCGATATATTGATTTATGGGTGGCAGCTCTAGAGGCATAATCTTAGCTCAGGCCGATCCCACCATAACGTTATGTTATGTTAAGACCCACTGATCAGTTGGGGGCCGGGTACGACATAGTACAAATGATGATGAATGAACATAGAAGAAAAGAAATTAATGAAAGCAATGTACATGGTTCCACATATGCAGAGCTATGGTTTATCCATATTGACTATTCTCTTATAATTGTTTTCATTGAAGTTCTTATGCATGATACAGTTTCATATGGCCTTACATACTCAGTAAATTCTTCGTACTGACGTCCCTTGGGGGACTTACCTTTCTTGCTCCAGGCGCAGGTGCTAGTAGACCTCCACAGTTGGTTGCGGGTCATTGGTGAGCTCCAGTTGGTTTGGGGCTTTCCAAGTCACTATGTACATTTATTTTGGTATTGTAAATGTTGTATAATGCGGGGACTTGTACCGACTTTAGGATGGATATGTACATGTATCTGTTAGAGGCTTTGTAGATGTTGTGGTACAGATGATGGGTTGTAAGTAATGTATGTCCATTTTGACTTGATGGCCCTAACGGCCAAGTTTCATATATAGCATATGTTGCCATGATTTCTGCCATTAGTCTCTTATAGTTACATGAGGTAGTATTATATTCAAACAGAGACATGCATACGAATGTACATGAATGAAGATTGGTTCTCTCGGGCTTTAATGGCTTTGGGTGCCAGTCTGCCCTGTTGGAATTCGAGGCGTGACACCAACTTTCAGATTTTCCCTTTTAGCCATTTTTTGCGCTTCTAGCCACCTTTTCCATTTTCTTCAATTTGACCTCTTTTTGACTTGTTTTTCACTTTGTTTTTTCAATACTCTTCTCAACCATATAAAACCTATAAAAGAGAAGTAAACCACAGTAAATGCACTTTTTCTTAAATAAACATGATAAAAATCTAAGCTTAAGATACGAAAAGTTGGTGAAAATACTAACTTATCAGCCATGAAAGCAACTCTGAAAGTCGAAAATCCCTTCTAAAGTAAATTGTTTCATATGGTTGGTGGCTTATGCATTGTACCCAACAATGTACAAAAACAAGAAGTGTTGTTATGCAGTAGGTGGTAACCATGTAATTTTGCATTGCTTCGTGGCTTAAAAAATTTTAGACACTGTTATTCCATTTCTTCATGTTCGATATTTTCTTGCAGTCCAGATGCGGAAGGAATTATTAGGTCTAGCTTGCACTATTATTACTTCATATACTGTTTAAACAAGCTGAAACTTATTCACAACTACAAACATTTCCCATCATAAACTAATTGTTAGTTGTCAAGACCCAATCGGTCATGAGTGACACCCACCCTAACTCTACGGTGGGAGAATCATCTAACCCAACTCTTAACCAACTAAAATGGTTTGTCACAAGTCACTTTCCTTAAATACTTACCATTAACTCATGAAAACATAATATTATTCAACCGAATTCAATACTAACTTATTTAATATTTAATAACAAATAGAGTGTGTAAGTATCTCTAATTATTACAACCCTGGGACCTGAAAGTCACCATACAAGAACAACTAAAAAGTATCCAAAACCAAGTCTAAAATATCATCCAAAATGCTAAGTAAAGAAATATCTTATCCTTGAAACAGAGGACATCAACAATATAAGAATGATCGAATGGCTGCCCGTGCATGGTGCCCACCATTGAATCAATGTCTGGAATCCCGACCTAGAGTCGAGGTCTCATCTCAAATGCTACAACACACTCTAAACTCAACAAAAGAAGAGTACATGTAGTATCAGAACAACAACTAAGTGCTGGTAGACATCATCGACCGACTCAACTCAACACCATACAAATAGGAAAGTTAAATGCAAGTAACAACGATAAAAACACAACTTACAATTAGTTGACAACCAAAAATTGTCATAACACTTCATCTCATCAAGAGTACAAGTGTATAAGTACAACAATTACACTTAGGTAGATTCTTCAACAATGGTCACCATAACACACACACGCATAAACACAAATACATATATATACATACATACTCAATGAAATGATGATTGCATGCTGAGAAGTTGGCAATTTGCTAACTTTTTAGTCGCTTAAGCTTAAATTATCATCTAGTACCCTTTGATTTGAGGTGTATCTCATGTTAAATTGTATGATTGTGTAGGTAATTGAAGAATTTGAGGTCGAGCTAACCATACAAGTCAAATGGAAAGAAAAAATAAAGGAAAGGAGCTTAAAATGATGTATGGCAAAAAGAATGGTGACCTGCATGGTCACCTATGCACGCACGTGGAGAGGCACACACACACATGAAGCGGTATTTACCTAAACCAATAAGCTAGAAAGAGCTCAAGATCCCACCAGCGAAGTCCACCTGCGCACGCATGTGCAACATGTGCCGACATATGCGCCATCATGTGCCTAGCTGTCATGACCGAAGCCATGACCCTGGACGTAATGGGAATCCCTGACCAATGAAGCACGAGAAGACCCCTTAGCATTACATTATAAGCATGGTCATTAATAAAGTGTAGAAAATAGCCCATCAGTTTGGAAGTTCACCTTATGTAAAAATTCATAAACCAAATCTTGCAAATGCAACATCTGTTTACATCAGTCTACAAAGCCTCTAACATCATGAATAGAAATCCTAAGCCGAAACATGGCCCCAACAATACTATAAAATAAATGACCCAAAGTCTAAATGAATAAACATATGCCTTTCAAAATATCAAGGGCTCACCACTTATTTTTTTCATCCGTACGAACCTACTACTGCACAATGCCACGAGAATGTGCATCCAAACCTATATCATAAAATGATGTAGCCGGCTGGAGATAGTCAATTCATGGAATGTATTGGTATACTGAGCAAATGAAAGACAAGATAAACTTTATAACAAAAATAATCATTAGGTAAAAGTCAAGGCAATATGATAAAATATCTGTTGTGACTCCAAGTAAAAGAAAGCCAGAATTTCTATTCTTTAGTTCTGAACTAGATGGTATCATCGACTTTCGTTCAATACCACAGGCTATGTGGGTCCAATCAATGCTCGACTAGCTAAGCCCCAATCCATGTTTTCCACATGAATCAAGATTAAATCAATATGGTCAGTCCAATCATCCTCATAAAGGAAAAATATAAGGTCGTCCAATTAAGGATCAAACCATCCCAATGTCGGTAAAACACTAGTTTTGGGTGTTGAACCATTTAGGCTCGCACCATCTCAATTAACCATCTAATTCTCTTAAAGCCCAGATTTTAGCCTTTTCATCTCATCAAACATCATTAAAAATAATTATATTTCCGTTAAGGGCATAGACCAATATTGGTATCGTCATACCAAGACCTGTAAGTCAACTATTTCATTAACCATTTAATCGGAAGGTTTGTTGTCACTTTGTCTTGCCCATTTTATCACAAAATAAGTATAAGGTAGTTCATAACAACCAACTAAAAACATTTGAGAAAAACCATTAAATAATTTTGAGTCACATTATTTCTCAAGTACAACAATAAGTTCTTGTTAACATGGGTCAAACCACTCCTTAACCATTAGAGCGTACATACCACATTTGAATCCATCAATTTGAAATTCCTTTTTGGCCCAAAAATTAACCAACACCCTTTAAGGTAATTGGGAAAAATATGATTCATTTCATCTTTTCAAAGTTTAAATCAACATGCATCTACAAGCAATTTCAAGTAGAAATATCATAATGTGATTTCATGTTCTTTTGAAGATTCCATATAAGAATAATTGTAACCCTAGTTTAAAATTCAATTACATATATAAGAGTTTAGAAATAATACATCAATTTAAAATTTTACTTGAGAAGAGATTGCTCTGCATACCTTTTTTATGATAAACTATGGGGAGACCATAGAGCTTGATCCTTGAATTCACCTATGGACTGGTATTGTTTCTTAACTTAGGATAGGAAGAGAAGGGAGGTGCTTAATTGACTTTAGGGTAATTAGAACGTAATGGGAATATTTTAGAGTAATAGGGAGCAGTTTTCCAAGTGTTAGGACCAAAATACCCTTGAACTAATATAAGAATATTTAAATCCCGTCAGGCGTCGGAGCGGGGTGCTGCGTACGGTGAAAGTGCCAGGCTCTGACCTCACTAGATGCGACGTACCACCTTTTTTATTTGGAAAAACTTCCCTTGACGTCCCCTAACTCATCCCAAACAATTTCCTTTCAACCTAGGGGTTATTTAGGTCCATTTTTAAGCTCTAAAAATCATGCAAAATGCATGGGGTGTTACATTATCCCCCCCTTGGGATCATTTGTCCCCGAATGATGATTTAGGACAACTTTAGCATGATATAAGGATTCATATAGAACATTAAGGAATACATATAACATAATTTGAGATAAGCGTAGGATTGGTACCTTCAATAAACTCGCTCGAAGATGCAAATAAGGAGGGTTATATAGCCCTCATGTCGTCTTCCAATTCCCAAGTGGCCTCTTCCACCTTTTGATTCCTACACAACACCTTCACCGAAGCTATCTCCTTGGTTCTCAATTTTCAAACTTGTCTATCCAAGATTTCTAGGGGAACTTCTTCATAAGATAGAGAATTTTTCACACTAATATCCTGTAACACCCCGTACGTTTCTGAGTCTAGCTGACTACCGTAACATTTATGGAAAAATGGAAAATGAGAGATTTGGTGAATTATGTATTAATTTTTGGGCATTAATAAGTATTACACGATTGGGCCCAAATGAAGCCCAAAATCATAAGAAAGACATGGCCCAACATGGGAATTTGACCCATTCTTGCCTAGTATTCCATTGACCAAGTAAACACACCAAGTGTGTGGATGAGGTTCATTATAAAAGGGACTAAATAAAGAGATAAAATCAGATTTTTATTTCATTTGGACTCTCATGCCTTTTCTAGAATTATCCAAAGCTTTCCTCTCACACAAACCCTAAGCTCTTATCTCTTTGTGGACAAGATCATCTTTGTACAAGGCTTGGTAAGTGTTTATTATGATGGTTTAATATTTTTTATGCATGATATATGGTGTCTATTATGTTGGTTATGTTGGTGGAATATTGAGAAGTTCACAATGTGTAAAATGTTACATGTTTGCTAAATCGGAGAATGGGTTTGTCTTGTGAAATTGAGCATGGACTTGTGGTCTTGAAGGAAGTGAAATTGATGGATTAAATATTTACATGTGAGATGTGATTATAGTCTTACTTTGTTTTATCCTTGTGTATGATGTTTGGAATTGTTATTGTGAAATTTGGTTATGGTTTTGGTGACGTATTGACCGTGAAATGTAGTTTTGGGTATTGTTATGTGTGTTGTGAGACCATGGATTATTTTTGGTGTTAAATATGATAAAAAATATGTCAAAAATAATCTTGGTTATGATCATGGACCATTCATGGCATTAAAATACCCAAAAGAGACCATTTCGGACCAAAACGGGCATCCGCCCGCCCCAGACGAGGGCACCTACGGGCGCAGATGCCAATGCAGGTGCCACTGGAATCTGCCACCATGCACCTGAGGGTGCACCTCATCCACCTTTGGGTGCAGGTGGCTACACAGGTCAGCCCCAGGTGCGGTTTGGTATGCTTTCGCATCGTCTTGGTCCCCGAAGGCCCCTATACCCTTTTTGGATGTAATTATAAACTTGTGATGTCGTTTTAATGAATTTAAAGTGTAGTATGGAGGTATGTTGGACTATATTAAGTATGGATTTTTGTTCATATGTTGTTATGAAGGAGTAATTGTGATGGAATGATGATGACAAAAACATAAAGGGTAAGTGTAGTGTGAAAAGCTATTGATGTATGATATCTTGGTCAATGTGTGGAATGTTATGGTATTGTTGATATGAAAATGCAGTGGGTTGTATTGTAAGGGATGACATGACGTTATACGACAGTAATATAGTTCATTGTTGTCTTGTATGCCTGTATAGTAACTAGTTGCTAATGTAAGCTCTGATATGTACTTGTATTGTGGAGTAAGACGTAAGGAAGAAGCTGGACTATTGTGTTCATACATAGGCTTGTGTATTCATACATGGAAGTGAAGGTATGTAAGGTATACTATTCCTGGTTTCCGATGGTTATTATCACATGTTTCCTACTCATTGATCAATTGTGAATCACATGTCTCATATTCGTTGATAATGTTTCAAAAGCTCAATAAGGTTGTGTTCCAAAGTTCCAATAGTGGTTATACTCATGTATCTTGTTCATTGATTATCGTCCAATGGTTCCAATAGTGTTATGTTTCCCATAAGGCTTTGTTTCCAATAATGTTTATTTACATGTCTCTTACTCATTGGTTATTGATCCAAAGGTCAAGTAAAGTTATGACTATCATTGTATCAATCTCAAAGTAACGAATGAAGTAATGCATATGTGGTTAATGATCAAGTATGGGTGGTAGCTTTGGGGGCGAAATGCCTAGCTCAAGCCGATCCCTAGATTGTTGGATCATGGGGCAGTCCTGGAGGCATAATCCTAGCTCGGACCGAACCTGATAGGGGGTAGCTCTAGAGGTATAAACCTAGCTTGAGCCGAGCCTGATATGTTGGTATGGGTGGCAGCTCTAGAGGTAATAATCTATCTCGAGCCGATCCCGGTCTATATTGATTTAAAGGGTGGCAGCTCTAGGGGTATAAGCCTAGATCGAGCCGATGCCAACATAACACACATCATGTTATGTTAAACCCACTGTTCAGTCGGGGCCCGGGTATCACAAGTCACAGTCAAAGATAAATAATCATAGAAGTAAAGAAGCAAAGAAATTAATGAAATACACATGGTACCAAAGTACAGAATGGTGACTTATCTATATTGAGTATTCTTTGTATTTGAGTTCATTGACATATCTACATATCATACAGTTTCTTATGAGCCTTACATACTCAGTGCATTCTTCGTACTGACGTCCCTTGTGGGACTTACATTACTTGCTGCAGCCGCAGGTACTATTAGGCCTCCACAGTAGGTTGCCAGTTGTTGCGGATCATTGGTGAGCTCTAGTTAGTTCGGGGCTTCTCCGAGTCACAGTTGTACATATGTTTTGGTGTTGTACATGTTGTATAAAGTGGGGACTTGTCCCGACTTTCAGTTAGTTTTGGTAAATGTATTTGTTAGAGGCTTTTGTAGACGGATGTGGGTGTATAAATGTAAAAGGTACATGTCGTTTTTGACTTGATGGCCTCAATGGCCAAGTTTCATATATATGTATATATCACATGTTCTATGAATTCCGTTGCTATCATTTAAGCTCTTACGTGATAGTGGTATTTCTTATGTCATGCGTAGGAATGAGTATAAGCAAAGCTTGGTTCTCTCGGGCCTTATTGGCTACGGGTGCCAATCCGTCCCGATGGGATTCGGGGCGTGACATATCCTCTACAAGAACTACCAAGGAATGATTACACACACACTTCTTAAGCATAGAGACATGAATACGGGATGGACCAATGTCAAACTTCTGGTTAACTCTAACTCATATGCAACATTTCTAATCTTTCTCATAATTCAGTAAGTACTAATGTAACGAGGGCTGAGCTTGCCCTTCTTTCCAAACCTCATCACCTCTTTCATAGGAGAGACCTTCAGGAACTCCTAACCATTAAATTTAAACTCTAACTCTTTTTGCCTTACATCCATATAGGACTTTTAGCTGCTTTGAGTGGTATTAAGCCTCTCTCAAATGACATTAATTTTTTGTATTACTTGGTGTACAAGGTATGACCCAAACAGTCTAGCTTCTTCCACTTCATACCACCCAACTGGCGACCTACACCTCCTACCAAAAAGAGCCTCAAATAGTGCCATCTGGATACTAGAGTCATAGTTATTATTGTAGATGAATCTATAAGAGGAAAGTGATCCACCCAACTGCCCTTAAAATCAATAACACAAGCTCTTAACATATCCTTTAAGGTATGAATAGTATGCTCCGCTTGCCCATTCTTTTAAGGATGGAAAGCGGTGTTAAGATTCACATGTGTGTCCAAACCCTTCTAAAACGATCACCACAACTAAGAAGAAAATTGTGTACCTCAATCAAATTAATATGGATAAAGGAGCTCCATGCAATCTAACAATCTCCTGAATGCACAACTTTGCATAATCCTCCCCCGAATAAGTTATTCTCATAGGAAAAAAATGAGCAAACTTGGTTATTCAATCAACGATGACCCAAATAGAATCATAATGGTTGTGAGAACGTAAGAGACCGGTGATGAAGTCCATATTATCATCTCCCATTTACACATGGGGATAGTTATGTCTTATGACGTGCCACCAGGCCTCAAATGCTCAACCTTAACTTGCTGACAATTAGAGCACTTGGCAACAAAATTGGCCATATCCCTCTTCATATTATTCCACCAATATATCTCCTTCAGATCATGAAACATTTTTGTGGAGTCAGGGTGAACAGTATACCTGGAAACATAGGCTTCGATCAAGATTCTCTCATGTAATTCATCCACATCAAGAACACACAACCTCTCTTAATATCGTAAAACACCATCTCCTCCAATATCAAATGACATTACTTTCTGTTAGCCAACATCCTTCTTAATTTACTAAAGTATGGGATCATTAGCCTACTTCTCCTTAACTTCACCATATAGGGATGACTTGGATACTTCATGAACAATCAATCCCCCATCCTCAGAGTCCAAAAGTCAAACTTCTAAATTAGAAAGTCGGTGGATGTCATTTACCAAACCTCTCTTTTCCTCTTCAACATGAGAAAGACTCTATATGGATAACCTACTATGAGCATCAGAAACTATATTAGCTTTACCTGGGTGTAGTGCTAGCTCATGTCATAATCCTTCAATAATTTGAGCCACCTCCTTTTCCTAAGGTTCAGCTTCTTCTGGGTGAAAATATATTGTACACTCTTGTGATCAGAAAAAATATCCACATGCACCCAATATAAGTAGTGACGCCAAATCTTGAGTAGAAAAACCACAGATGCTAGCTCAAGATCATGAGTTGGGTAATTTCTCTCATGTAGTTTAAGGTATCTGGAAGAATAAGCCACAACTTTCCATGTTTCATAAGCCCACACCCAAGTCCTACCCGGGATGCATCATAATAAACCACAAATACTTTAGTACCCTCGGGGAGTGTCAATACTGGGGCAGAAGTAAAACGATCCTTCAACTTCTCAAAACTGCCCTCACAAGCATGGGACCACAGTAACTTCACCTTTTTCTGGGTCAACTTCGTTAATAGAGTAGCTATAGAAGAAAAAATTTCCAGAAACCTCTTATATTAACCTGTCAAACCCAAGAAACTACTAATATCAGTTGGAGTTGTGGGTATAGGCCATTTCTTCACTGCCTTGATCATATGTGGATCCACTTTAATTCCTTTACTAGAAATAATATGACTGAGGAAAGTCACAACACTTAGCCAAAATTCACACTTGGAAAATTTGGCATACAATTCTTGATCCTTAAGGTTCTAAAGCACAATTCGGAGGTGATTGGAATGTTCCTCCTCACTTCGAGAGAGCACCAGGATGTCATTAATGAAAATTATAATGAATAAATCCAAGAACTATTTAAACACTCTGCTCATCAGATCCATAAAGGTTGTAGGTGCATTAGACAAACCAAAGGACATAACCAAAAATTCAAAATTGCTATATCGGGTTCAAAAAGTAGTCTTGGGAATATTAGTTTCCCTAACCTTCAACTGATGATAACCCGAATGGAGATCTATTTTTGAGAAACACTTAGCACCCTGAAGCTGATCAAAAAGATCATCAATCCTAGGGAGAGGGTATTTATTTTTCACCGTGACCTTATTTAACTGGCGATAATCTATACACATGCGGAGAGACCCATCTTTCTTATGCATGAAAAGTACAGGAGCACCCCAAGGGGAGACACTAGGACAGATAAAACCATTATCAAAATGGTACAAACAACCTTTGAAAATCATTTTTTGATCTCTAAGATAAGAGATAAACCTTGCCTTTGGTACTACGGGGCTAGCCTCCTACTCAAGGACCTGTTCATTTGGAAAATGGAAAATGACTTTTCTAGTTCTACAGTCCACAGAAGCATAACAAGAGTGGATTCAGTCCATCCCCAGAATAACATAAAAATCTACCATATTAAGCTCCACCAAATCCACCACAGTATCCCGATGAACAATCGACACAACATAATTTCTATAGACCCTCCTTGCAATAATGGAGTTACCAACAAGGGTAGAGACTGAGAAGGGCTCATGGATATATTTGGGAACAAAACCAAAATTCACAGCCACATAAGGGGTCACATAAGATAGAGTGAAACCGAGGTCAAGTAGCACATAAAAATCACGGGAGAAAATCTATAACATAACCATGACAACATCCGGTGAAGCCTCTGGCTCTTATCTAGTAGATAGAGCATATAGATGGTTGTGACCCCTGCCTGTACTAGAAGTAGTCCCCTTTGCAGCTGCGGGAAAAAAAGTAGTAGTTGGAGCTTTGCTGCCCCCAAATATGCCCGGGCTGTCCACAACTGTAACACACACCCTTACGTAGAAGGCATATATCATGGTAAACTTTACCACATGTGGGGCAAGGAGTATAGGATGAAGTCGACTGGGTCACACTTCCCTGGGACTGAGTACTCTGCATCTTGGGGCCATTATTATGCTGGAAACAGTGATCACCCAAAGGTTTATAGGCAGGTGCACCAGATGATGAATGAGCATGTACCAAAGATTTCTTCTTGGGCCAGTGTCTGTCTCCCTTACTACTATGTTGCTGGCTTACTTCTTGATCTACTAGCTTAGCCCTTTTATTCTGTCGCTCCTCTGCCTCAACCTACTTTTTATTTTCATCCTCAATTTGTTGCATGTACACCAATAACCTAGATATATTGATGTCATTGTTTAGCATCTCCCCTTTACACTCTAGAATCAAATTATCAGAGAGACCAGAAGAAAACTTCCTCATTCGGGCCCTCATACTAGACACCAACCCTGGAGCATAACTAGACAACTAGGTAAACTTTAGTGCATACTCCTTTACACTCATCTTTCCCTGATTTAAGTTCACAAACTCCTCAGCCTCAACTTCTCTAAATTACTGTGGAAAGAATTGATCAAGAAAGGCTTCGAAAAAATCTTCCCAAATAGCTAGCTCAACATCTTCACTCCTACTATCCTCTCACTCATCATACCACTAATAGGCCACCCCTTTCAGCTGGTATGCTGCAATATTCACACCCTCAGTGTCACTGGCATGCATAACCCTAAAAATATTATTTATTTTATCAAAAAACTCTAGAAGATCCTCCTCAACTTATGATACCATGAAGGCCGAAGGGCTTAGCCACATAAACTGACCAACCTAAGTAATATCTGAGGAACCTATGGTAGAACCAGTATCACCTGATCGATGAGACTGAGATGATATAATCTGGGCAAGCATCTGAATGGTCTGTCTAAACTCAGCATTATAAACCTCACCCTCTAGGGATTAAGTACATTTAGTACCAGTTCTTGGAGCCTGTGGTGGACTAGTTCGGGCCAGTGGAACAACAACAAGAGCAGTCAAACTAGACGTGCAAACTCCATTACGAGTCTGCATCCTATGAGTAGGATGGACCTCTTCAGTATTTTCCCTGGAAGGGAGAAAGGTTCCAACTGAGGTCCTTTGGCCGTTAGTCCTTCTTGGAGGTATGATATGAAACATGGGAAAAGTTACGAGAAAGGAGAATTTTTTTAGTATTAAAATTTCTAGCACGAACATAGAGCATGAAGAAAGGGAAACATTCCTAAATGTCTTGTAGCCTCCCTCTTATAATTGTGGTGCGCTACACACCCATAAAAAGAACCCTACTTGACACGGCTTTGTAGACACCCTAGGACACTTGAACCATGCTCTAATACCAAGTTTGTCATGACCCTAGCCATGGCCCTGGATGTAACAGGCATCCCTGACCAATGAAGGCCCGAGAAGACCCGTTAGCATTACATTATAAGCATGGTCATTAATAAAGTGCGGAAAATAAACCCATTAATTTGGAAGTTCACCTTAAGTAATAATTCATAAACCAAATCTTTCAAATATGACATCTATTTACATCAGTCTACGAAGTCTCTAACATCATGAATAGAAATCCTAAGCCAAAAAATGGCCCTGGCAATACCATAAAACAAATGACCCAAAGTCTAAATGAAGGAACATATGCCTTCCAAAAGATGGAGGGCTCACCACTTATTATTTGCTATCTGGACGAACCTACTACTACATAGTGCCATGAGAATGTGCCTCCGAACATACATCATGAAATGATGTAGCCACCAAGAGACGTTCCATGCATGAAATGTATTGTCATACAGAGAAAATAAAAGACAAGATAGACTTTGTAAATAAAATAATCATCAGGTAAAAGTCAAGGAAATATGAGAAAAATATCAGTTGTGACTCTAAGTAAAAGAAAGCCATAATTTATGTTCTTTAGTTCTGAACTAGATGGTATCACTGACTTTCATTGAACACCACAGGCTATATGGGTTCGATCAATGCTCAACCGACTAAGCCCCAATCCATGTTTTCTATATGAATTGAGATTTAATAATTATGGCTAGTACAATCATCCTCATAGAGGAAAAATATAAGGACGTCCAATTAAGGATCAAACCGTCTAATAATCTTTAAGCCCAGATTTTAGCCTTTTCATATCATCAAACATCATTAAAAACAATTATATTTCCATTACCCATTTAATCGGAAGGTCTGTTGCCACTTTATCATGCCCATTTTATCATAAAACAAGTATTAGATAGTTATTAACAACCAACCAAAACCATTTGAGAAAAAACATTAAATAATTTTGAGTCACATTATTTGTCAAGTACAACAATAAGTTCTTATTAACATGGGTCAAACCACCCCTTAACCATTAAAGCATACATACCACATTTAAATCCATTAACTTGAAATTCCTCTTTGGCCCAACAATTAACCAACACGCTTTAAGGTAATTGGGGAAAATATATTTTATTTCATCTTCACAAAGTTTAATTCATTATGCATCTAAAAGCAATTTCAAGTAAAAATATCATAATGTGATTTCATGTTCTTTCAAAGTTTCCATATGAGAATAATTGTAACCGTAGTTAAAAATTCAATTAAGTAAATAAGGGTTTAAAAACAATTCATCAATTTAAAAGGTTACTTGAGAAAATATTGCTCTGCAATACCTTTTTGATGGTAAACTATGGGGAGACCTTAGAGCTTGATCCTTGAATTCACATATGGACTTGTATTGTCTCTTGATTTAGAGAGGAAGAGAGGGGAGGTGTTTAATCTACTTTAGGGTAATTAAAATGTAATGGGAATGTTTTAGAGTAACAGGGGAAGTTTTCCAAGTATTAGGGCCAAAATACCCTTGAAATAATATAAGAAAAACAAAATCTCATCAGGCGACTCAAGGGTGTACGACGCGCAGCCTATCACTTTACCCCACCTATTTGGTGCATGGACCATAGTAGGGTCAAAACAGAACCCCCTCCCTACTTGCAGTGTGATGCGAGGGCCAGGCTCCAACCTCCCTCGGCGCGACGTACCATCTTTTTTTAATGGACAAACTTCCCTTGACGCCCCCTAACTCATCCCAAACAATTTCCCTTAAACCTAGGGGCCATTTAGGTCCATTGTTAAGCTCTAAAAATAATGCAAAATGCATGCGGTGTTACACCAGCATGGCGGCATTTTTGTAATTATCTGAAACACTATTTTTTTGATCTATAAAAGGGATTTTTCATATTTAAAACTCCATCATTTTGCTATTTTTGACATCCAAAGCTTGTAATTAAAACCTTAGGAGTGGTATTTAGTACCTATGATTGATTTCTTGCTTGGAATTTGGAATTTCTTTTGAGGATTTTAGATTCTATGGCTGAATTTAATTAGAAGATAGTATATTTCCTTCTTCTCTTGTGATGAATAGCTAAATACCCAACTTGGGGTTATGTATGATTGAGTTATGATTTGTGTGTGGGTAGTACCCATTTTCCTATATTATTAATTACTTATTGATGATTTAGTCATTACTTCATATTTTAACCTAAGATTAGAGGTTGCAAACTCTAGTTTTGCTTAGAACACTTTTCATCCTTGACAAAGAGGATAAGGGTGGGGAGTATTGATTGACAATAACTTAATTTTGTCATTTAATAGTAGATCTTAGAAATAAGGCTACTAACTGAGGTATTTTGTTTGTCAAAAGGAAACATGTGTGAGGTGTTCGAAAGAACCCACGTATGAAATTTCAACGTTTTATTGACAGATTGACGGTGGACCTATAACTTAGCCTATCCACAACAATAAATTAAGTATTGAGAAAAATGGTGCTTACCAATGCTTGTACTCGCACTCATGAGGGCATAACCCCAAGTCTCTCTTATACTTGATTACATTCTTTAGATTTTAATTTTGCAAAGCAAACTCTGAGATTAACTATTTGAAAATGAAATCGATTAAGCAAACCCACCATTTACTTTATTTTCTTTATTCCTAGCATTGAATGCTAACTTATAGTCACTTGTGACTCTTTAGAGTGAAGCTATTGCTCTCATTCCCTGTGGATTCGATCCCGACTACTAGTTGGATAAAAGTATTGCTAATGACCGCGTACTTTTATTTCCTAGAGTGTATTTGAGCATTATCAAAAATGGCATCATTGCTGGGGAACAATTGGCGTATTGAGTTAGTTTGGAATTTGAGCTTACTTGCTTTGATTTAAACTTATGAATATGTGTTTGTGATTTTCTTTTGCTTCTTGTGTTTGTTAGATTTTTATTTTGTTACACTTGTTACTATGGCATATTTGGATGAAAATGAGTTTGGTGGTTGCAAGTCTTATGTTGATTACCCATATCTGTATTGTGGAGGAGCCTATTTTTGGCAAAATTGTAAAAACACTTCTGGGGGAGAGGTGTGTGCACCATATCAATCCAATATGGGGTCTAATTATTGTTAATGTGGTTGTCAAGGTGGACATTGGGATGCTTTTGATAAAGATTTTTTCCCCTCCCCAAGCTCTAATGAATTTTCTAGTTGTACTTTTGAGTTTGATAGGAGTAATAACATAGAGTTGGAAGAACAAATAGTCGGACATGAAGGCATTCAAGCAATGCTTCAAACTAACTTATATCGGGTGTCTAAAATGGGTGAGGAGGAGGCACCTCTCATGCATCAATCTATGATGGCATCTAGAATGGAACATGAAAGAGAATAATACCCTTGTGATGATACCTCCCAAAATGAAGAAAAACTTGACAAAACAGAAATTGTGAGCCAAGAGTGGCTCTTAAACCAAACTCAACAACTTGAAGCATATGGGACCAACGTGAGGGAATCTTCCTAATGAAGGATGTATTCTTCAAAATGCAAGTTGAGCGATGTCAAGAAATAATCAAACTTGAACTTTCTGTTTATTAGTTGAAGACCAATGTGAAAGCAAAACTTGGAGAATATGATGCTCATTTTCAAATGGGCAAGGATAATAGTTTTGAGTTGGGCTCCAATGAACAAGTGGTCAAGATTGATTTTGAAGAATTCATGGTGATTTACCAACCAACCAAGCCCAAAATAATGCAAGAACCCGAAATTGATGAAATGATGCTAGAGTCAAGAAAAAGCCAATCTAATCATTTTTTAAGAATCTAGTTCATTTGGGAGTGAGGATATCAAGATTGGAGCAAATTCAGAAATGGAGAGGCTTAAACCGCATTCCAATCATTTTTGACATTATGCTTGATTGAAAATATGGAAATTGAAACAATTGACCCTATTTGAGAATTTGGAGACGAGGGCCAAATATTCTATATTTTGATATTTTCCATACCGAAGTGATAAAATGACATTCCTCACTTGAAGGCCAAAAAGGGAAAGATGCGACATCAAGAAAGTGGCTTATTTGCTTTTATACCACCACCACACTAGCATTGTCATGACCCTAATTAAAAGTTGGGGAGAAAATTTATATCATACAAGTAGAGAGATAAGTGGTAAAGTTTCTTTCATCATGCTGCGACGTTAGATCAAGTGCTTGGTGGGAGGCAACCCATCGTTTTTAAATTTTAAGGTCATTTTTTTAAATTTTCTTTTTTAGAATAGTTTATTTTATTATTTTTGACTAATATGCAATGTTTAAATTTTTTGGAGTTGATTTGAGCAAGTTGAGGTAATGGAGTAGCTCAAACTAGTGAGATGCCCAGTTTTCTGCTATCTAGTGCCAAGTTCACAAATTTTGGCATTGTTTGGACAGGTTAAAGGGTGAAGTAGCAACAAAATAGCACACAAAACAAGCAGTGGTTCATGTGTGACAAAGGCTAAATGTATAAATGTTAGTGCATTGAGTAAAATGGCATGCTTAACTGTTAGTCTGAGTGAGCAGTTTTATATACTAACTCCTGCCCCTTTTATTTTATTTCACCCTTTGCTTAAAGCATAAACATCAGACTTAAACAACTCCAAATGCTCATTCCCTATTTTCACTTAAAAGAGTCCCTTGAATCTCCTTCTTACTCACTCACACACCACTCGCACACCCATGAAATACATCACACATGCACATACATAACAACACTCACACACAGCTAAGCTATCAGGCTCAAATCACATAAAGAATACAACAACTAATGCAGCCAACAACTAAAAAAATCTGCTTTCTTTCTTCTCGACCATCATTCTCATGTATGTTTTTATGTATTTTTCTCCTCATATAAATTTTCTCTCTCTCCCTCATGCTCTATGTTGGCAGATTTTCTTCTATTTCTTTTTCATTTTGCTTCTTTTACTATATGGCTCATTTGGTGTTGAATTGAAATCTCAAATTGTGCAATATTGGTTATTAGCTGATTGATATTGAGGTGTGATTCATTAAAATATAATTCCCAAAATTTTGGGAGGCCTTTTCACTCACCATTATTGCTGAAATTAAGCTAGGAAAGTGACACCAGTAACCTGTTTGATAGAATACCTAAAAGACAATTTTACTCATCGGTGAAGTTTGAGTAACTGAGTGCCATTTAAAGTTGATTGTGAGTTATTTTTGCGTATTCAGGTAGGTCTTCGACTACTCAGACGAATTGCTTGAGTTGGACCTTTTTTACACTTGAGCTAAGCAATCCATTGGTGTCGAATTATATCATACTTCTGTCTAACTGTGTCATTTCTCAACTAAATTTGATCATGGAATTAGACTAATTATATGAATGTATCGAGTGTTTAAAATGTGCTTTCAGAGTGTTACAAAGAGGACGAGTTCATTGTGTGACTACTACTTTTATATTAGCCTAAATGTATTATGTGCTTAGGTTAGGATAACTTTAGTGGCTATTTTGAACATTCTCCTATGCTACTAATGCTATGGATGCACTGGTGAAGTCTAAATAACTGAGCACTATTAATAGTAGATTGAGAGTAAGTTTTGGAGTAGTCGGATAGGTTGTGGATTGCTTGGTCAAATTGCTTGAGTTGAAAATTGTCATACACCCGAGTTAAATAGTCCATTGGCGTTGTATTGTAGCTCGACTTCCGATTAACAATTTTGTTTCTCAACTGAGTATGATCATGGGAGTAGACTAGATATATGACTGATTCAAGTGTTTAAATGGCATTTTGTGAACTTCCAAGAGGTGGTATAATGGTGTAATTGGTCCTTAAGCATTTTGTGCATCGTGAGTGTTTAAAAAATGACTTTTTGGCTAAATAGTCTGATAGATATTCCTATTGTTTTTCACCAATTGTGTTGCTTATTATCTTTTGGGAGCTCAAACCTTACTTGACTTAATATACTTATTATATTGTATTCTCACTGAGTTCTTTTGATGTTTCAATATTCCTTAACTGTAATTCTGAACTAATGTGTTAAAAGTCATTGGTTTGCACTTCTAATAGTTCTTAATAGTAGAGTTAAGGTCTAAAGGAAATGCATTAGTTTGGCTTCAATGGGATGAGGAAAAAACTAAAGTATTGTGGCAGCTGGTGTCAAATAGCAACGGGACGGGGTGCCCGAAAGTCCATGAACCTGTGTCTATTTTTTGAGGATTGATAATATAGTAAATCTGAAAGAGATATTGTTGGTTGATAAATTTCTACTTGTTCTTTATAATTGGTGCTTTTATTCTATGATATGACATATTGTATACGGGGGAAGTCTGAATACCCCTATGCTACTTTTATCTTCCTTAGCTTGCTTCTATATTTCAGATGATGGCATTATTGTCTACTTTATGATGCAAGTACACTAATATGGTAAGTGATACAGATCCATGAATTGAAAAAGAAAATAAGGTGGTGTTGAGTCTAGGCTACTATTTTGACTTTAATGCATTGCAACCGTCAATATTTTTGTTGCTTTGGAATTCTACAATGAGTTTTCACTATGAAATACTACACAAATTGAAATGTACATGTGCCTTGGTGAATATTTATCTGTGTGGTGGCATTGAACTTTAGTACTGGATGTTTTGAAGAAGTGTTTGAAGCTATGCTTCACTGAAATTGTTATTTGTAGTTGAAATTTTGAAGCAATAATTGAAATAATGCCTGGATGTCATTTGTCTGAATGGCTAGTCTATCTTGAAGGTTTTACTATTGTCGTTGAAAACATATGAATTAATGCTTGAATGGAAAGTGATCGTGGCTTATTTTGATAGAACTGGGAGGAATATCTCACTGATTTACTGCCTTTCATTATAATTTTGAGTCGTTACGATTATAGTTGTTAACTTTCTGTGTCGATTTGATTATAGTACTGGATTTTGAATGAAAGTTAGAATCATTGAAGGTGGAAAGAATGTTTCTGATTAAATGGGCAAAAAGCTGCAAATCACTCTCACAATTTCCATTTATTTTACCCCAAAGGTAGAATAGTGAAAGAAGAATTTGAGAAAGATCAATACCTTAACCACCATTCTTGAAACACATTTGTTATGTCTTAAAAAATAGGTTATTCTAGAAGAGAATTACTCAACTATATTGGTACTATTTTTAGACACCATTCAAAGAGGAGAGGAACAAGTCACAAAGGAGGTCATTTTTGATGCTACAAGATATTCAGGGAGCCCCTCTTCCTTTGCTTTTATTAATTAGTAGCCATGAGGACAAGGCAATACTTTAACTTAGGGGGAGAAGCTTAAATGTTAAATGATATTCATGTTGAGTATGGAACTGGAAGATTAGCTCTTGTGTTTTGATATTTTTTTGTTTGTTTGTGACATTATATTAGTATGAATTTCTTTTATTTACTAGCTTGTTTATTTTTTATACAAGCAATATCCTTGGCTTTTCTTTGTGCCACGGTTTTTTTCCTAAGGATGCTAATTTTATTTTGAACTGGGTGTTTTTGAGTAGGTTTTTATCGACTTTTCACAATGATGGATAGCGTGACAACTTTCTAAAGGGAACTAGTCTCGTTTAGGTGTAGTTTTAATTAGTGTAGTAGTATAGTGATGTTTTCTTGTGATTTTTTTCCTTGGCTCATGTGTGGCTTGCTTGGTACCAAAACATTTAAACCTTTACATGTGAGTTCTTGATTCATTGAAAAGGAGAAAAATGATTGAAGTGAACACTCTTGTGATGATGTTTAGACTCAATTTTTGGCTCTTTTGTTCTCTAATAGTCTTTTTAGGCTAGAAGTAACTTTTTGAGTTCATATCTTTAAATTGGTCATGGAAACATTTTCTACTTGATTTTTATGTGCCATGGGTGGTGAGATTGTTTTGCCAATTCTTTTTGCATATCTTGCGGTCAAGAACTTGCCTGTAATGTTTTCAAGGCAAAATTCTAGACTACACATTACTTGAAAACTGATATTAGGCCGCCTTTGGATCGTTTTGTGCCTTAAAATTCCTACCCTTGCATATTATCCCTAGTTAACCCCTTTGACCCTTTTACCTTTTCTTTGGCAACCAATGTTACAAACTTTACCATTTTGTTCTTAAATTGATCCATCTTTTGATACCCTACCTCCCTAAGTACATTGCAAGTAATATATGGATAAAAGCCTAAGTTGGGAATGAATTATTTTGAAAGTGCAAACATAGGCTAAAAGCCTAAGTTTGGGGGTGTTGGTTGAAAAAGTAGTGATGTGGTAGCCATTTTAAAAAAGAGAGAGAAAAATGAAATATTCATTGATGTTTTTAAGAAACGAACAAAAAGAAATAAAAAGAAGGAAAAATAAAGTTTGTGTATAAAGGAAGGACAAGGTATTGAATTGAAAAAAGGAGAATAAGGATGGAAAGTTGTGAAGGAAGTGTGCTTTTTGTTGCAAAGTGTAGTGCTTGGGGAGGTTTTGAGTCACTCTTTCCAAATTATGTCCCTACATCAACAAAAAGCCTACATTACAACCCTTAAGTCCTAGTTGATTTTGAGCTAAGTGTGTCTACATTAATGGTGAAGTACATGAAGGTCAAGCCTATGGTACTCCTTGAATGCATTTGAACTACTTTGGAAGAGAGAGGATCAATTTTTTCCATTTGATATCCCAAGTTTGTTTTGTATTGCATTGTTGAAGTGTGATATACTCTCTTGTTTGTGAGGGCACTTAATTATTTGAGTTGTGAATTTGTTCCATTTTTCAATTGAGAGTAATGAACAAAAGAAAGTTATTTTGTGACAAAGGTAAATTTTTAAGCTTTAGTGTCATGAATTATGTGTTACTTTCATTTTTAAGGTATTATTTGTACACTTGAAAAGAAAATGAAATTTTTTAAAAGAGTTGGTGATTCATATGTCTTGGACTAATTGTTGGTACCAATCAAAGTCATGTGTGTGTGCTTAAATTAGATTTTCTTTGACTTGGTATTATCTTGGTGCACTTTTGAGTTTTGTCCCTTGAAGAGAATTGATTGATTTGGATTGCTTGAGGACAAGCAATAGTTTAAGTTTGGGGGTGTTGATAAGTTGGTATTTTCACCAACTTATCTTATCTATAAGCTTAGATTTTTGTCATGTTTATTTAAGAAAAAGTTTATTTACTATGTTTTACTTTTATTTTAAAAATTTAATATGGTTGAGAAGAGTACTGAAGAAACCAAGTGAAAAATAAGTCAAAAAGAGGTCAAATCGAAGAAAATAGAAAAGTTTCTAGAAGCACAAAAAATGGCTAAAAGGGAAAATCTGAAAGTTGGGGGCTGTTTTGGTCGTATTTTTAATTGAGAAATTTGTGGAACTATAAAAATAAGACTTGGGAGCATTTTTCTCAACATTAGAGACCAGGGTTCTTGACCCAACACCCTTCGAGTAAAGATTTGGAATCTTTGTAGTGAACATTTCTCAGACCTTTCTTCATTTCCTTGTTTTGTCTTGAATATTTGTGTGTAGATAAATTCATGCTTTGATATTGTTTTAGACATAATGCAATGTTGATGTTTTGAATTTGGGTTTTGATTCTTTCTTATGCTTTTGATTGATTAAATACTCTTGATTTATAAATGGGTTTTGTTTGTTTAAATTAATCTCATGCTTTACCGATTTCTACTCTAGTTAAGAGTGGAAATTGCCCATCTACTTCGATTTATGCTTGAAAGAGCTAATTGAGGTTGAAATTTATTAATTTAGCGCGATTTGGAGCGTGTGACCCATCTAATAGATTTGTTGCTAGACATAGTCAAATCCTAGTGTAGCCATAGATTGGACTTACTTGTGTTTACACTTGGCTAATGTTCGACGGAATTTAGCCAAGAAATATTCATCAATTGATCTAAAGACATGGCAGATACTTGAGGATCCAAGGCTAATTTGCTAAATTCATGATTAAATTGTGAGTAGCTAATTGAATATGCTGGATCGTTGATAGAATTGATTCCTCGTTATCATTTCCCTAGTTTCCCAATGTTTGTGAAAGTCATTGATCAACTTGTTCATATTTTAATTGGGTCTATACTTGTTTCACTTTTATATATTGAAAACCACCAAAACACTTGTACCTTTGTTAGGAATTTAGCGAGTTGTTTTTATTCGATGCTTTCTCGATCGCTAGTCACATTGTTCCTCGTGGATTCGACCCCGACTCTAGTGTTGGGTAAAATATATTGCTAATGACCGCATACATTCATTTCTAGGATGTATTTGAGCGTTATCACATGCATGCAATATGTACACACATACTAGAGTTAACAGGGACTCTCAAATATGACCTGCAGGGGATGAACTCAGTCTATGTACCAGTACTAGCGTGGTACCCAATCCAATAATAGTGTTGTGTGAGTTTGAATCAAAAATATCATCTTAAAACTATATTTTCAATGCATGATATAGCCAATAATCACAAGTAATGCCTAAAAGTAAATCACAAACACCTAACTCACAAATAAGCACAGATTCAAGCAAGTTTTTACTACAATTAAACCATATGCTACCTCAATTCCTTGCTCGTAATCACTACATAGCTACATAGCCACAAACTTTCCCTTCCTTTCTATCTCAGCCTGTTCTTGATCTATAAACAACAATTACACAATTCTTAATATAATATTTCACTCTTCCTAAACATTAGGAACTCACATTAATCAAATTAACCCAAGAATTTGTCATAGTTCACCATCTTAGGATTTTTTACCCTTAAACTCTTGAATTCTAAATATTTTAACATTACAATCAAGAATTCGACCATAGGAAGTGTGTTCTAACACCCTAGGATCAACAACAACTGATAGTAAACTAATTCCCTACCAATTCTCATAATTTCATAATTTAGGGCTAATCTTCAATTTCTGCCATGATTATGATCTCACAATTTCTTTGAATCTAAAGGAGTAATTCAAGTTTGGAGCGTAAGAAATCTTACCTCAAAGATGAAGAGCCCCAAAAGCTGAAGAAAATTGCCCCTATGAAGCCCTTGAACATTTTTTATAAAAGTGGAAATGAAAAATGGGTTTTCTAATTTTTAAAATTGATATACTGCATATTGCCCGCTACAGCGGTGTGGTTGTCGCTGTAGCGGAGGATCTGCCACTGTAGCGGCTCCTAGGACAGTTGAGCTACCATTGCGGTGATACTTCTCCCCCTGCAGTGGCACCGCAACAATGACACTTTTGTTAGTGTAGCGAGCCCAAACCAGTAACTCAGAACTTGGTCCCAATTTTTTCCATTTCACAACACACTTCTCAAAATTCGACATTATGCACTGACCCTTTCACAGTAATCACTATTATCGGAGTTCTACTAACCCCTTTTATACACTGAAAGTTGCTACCACTTTCTAAACTATTCCTCTAAAATAAATCAACTTAAAACCACCAGTTGACACTCTAACAACTACTAGATTTCCCTAGACCACCACACATTCAAAATAAGCCTAAAGCTAGGCCATCCCAGAATATCCAAATTTTGGTCTAAGGGAAGATTAAGCGAAGGTTATACTTTTTAATTCAGCATATCGATGATTTGGTTCATTACATTAGATAACAATTTACCCCTCATTTATCCTTAAACAACAACTAACCAAAACAATGCAACAAATGATCAAAGAATACCTGAGTCAATGAACAAGTGTGGATAGCGCTAGCACATATCCTCCTCCGTCTTCCATGTGTCTTCATCCACCAGATGGTTTCTCCACTGAACCTTCACAAACGAAATGACTTTGGTTCTCAGCTACTTTATATCTTTATCCAAGATAGCAACTGGCTCCTCTTCATAAGAGAGCTCATTCTTAAATAATTTTGAATCTCAATGAATGATGCAATCTCCATCTCCATGGTACTTCTTGAGCATTGACACATAAAACACAGAATGAACCCACGAGAAGCTAGTAGGAAAAGACAACCTATAAACCACTGACCGTACTCTATTAAAAACTTCAAAGTGTTCGATGTCAGATTCAACTTCCCTTTCTTTCAGAATTGCAATAATCCATTCATGGGTGACACTTTTAGGAAAACTTTCTCATCTTTCTCAAATTGTACATCTCTTTTCTTATTGTCTGCATATTCTTTTTGTCGACACTGAGCTGCTAGCAACGTCTCTAGGATGAACCTCACTTTCTCCACAAACTATTTTAGCATATTAGTACCCCAAGGTCTCACCTCAAAAGCATCAAACTGTCACACTCCAAGTATGAACATGGAGTACAAGAACTGCATAAGAAAGTTATGTACAACTGACCCATTTTCTAAGCGAAAGAACCTAGTATACATAAAAAATAATAAAGAACCTTGTTTATTAATAGTACCAGCCTGCTAGACATACTACTAATATAGACAACGAAAACTATAACTACTTATGACAACTTTACATTGTCTACAAAGCCTCTAATAGAATCTGTGGTCGTACAAAGTAAGATAGTCGGGATAGGGCCCTAACATACCTAAGCTAATAATTACGAATATGACTAGAAAGTACTAGACAACTATTAGCTCCAAATGAGAGAGAAGCTCACTGACTACTTTGCTGAAAATGGGATGAGTGCCTAGTGTGGAAGTCTGCTAATCGGGATACCTAATCCTGTATTCACAGAAATGCAGTGCCCCAGAATGTAGGGACATCAGTATATATAAAACATTTACTAGTATGTAAAGCAGATAGAATAATAAGTTGATAAGTATGGATGCTCATGTGAATCAAATATCAAGACGAAGGAATTATGAGCATACAAGTAATAGATATACGCTATGAAATGGTAACCTATACCCTAGTCTAATTGGCATATCATAATTTGAGTATTAAAGATGAGCAACTGATGACAGAGATTATCATAAACTATAGTATGAAATGTATAAATAACCTTATTACCTTATGTGTGCATCCTAAAAGTTATATTTCATTATAAGACACCTAGAAATATGCCTAGGTGATGTCCTATATCAATATGAAATACAAATGATAATGAGATGCCTACCGAAGGCGATTTGTGTCAAATGTAAGGCATATGTTACTCAAATACTTATTGTTGAAGTTTTATACGCATAACTGTAATCGCAGTCTAATACAGGGTACACCCCTATGGGCTCACTATGAGGATCTGACCATAGGCCATATGTGCTATATATTGGCTCGAGTGATGGGAACTAATTGTCATGACCCAATTTACCGAATCATGAGGGCACCTATTCTACACCACCTAGATAGGAGAACCCCTTACCACCCAACCATCTTGCATGCCAAAGTATTTAATCATTGGAAATAACCAGATTTTATTACAACAGTTCTAAAGAAAGGAAAATACGAAAATGGAAACTACCCTAAGACCTAGCCTAAATAGGTACAAGAGTTGCTAAAGAGTAAATAGCCAAGACACAACTTCCACCATGAATAAGAGAGTGGGAGTTGCTTAATGATCACTACCGCAACAGTCAAGAAACCAACATTGAATCATGCAAAAGACTATACCCCAAAAAATGTATAGAAAGAATAGCATCAGTGCAACCACACGTACTGGTAAGCCTCATCGGTTGACCCAAATTGGATTACACCAATATATAATAGATATTTAAGAGAAAACATGCATTTTTTTACTCATATTTCCAAATGTTAGGACTACCCCATTCCCATGACTAAACTCTAGTCATGAACTTAGAAGATCAACACCTCCCCTTACGACTCAACCACCCCAAATCAATAAGCCTTACCTCACACCAGGGATTACCCTAACTTTGAAAGACAACTAGGATAAGGAAAAACCCAGACCTGTATTCTTAAATTTAGTAAGTCGCATAGCATTCTCGGAGAAGACTCGCCTGGGCATGTAACATGTCCTTTCAAACTCGAATATTAGATTAGAGTTAATCCTTAACTTGCACCCAGTCTTTTTCCTCTCTTACTAGCATAGGATTCCTTACCCAAACCCCCACCTCCTTGGGCATTCCGCTACCTGTTGCAATGTCATGAGCAAAGATAAATAAGAAGTCAGAATTATGTTATAGACTGACAACTCTTAACTAAATTGTAGTACAACAATTTAATACAGATTCAAAACCAACACACAATTAGCATAACAAGCAACAGAAGGAAATTAGGAAATCATACCAACAAACCAAGACCTTAGCACCAAGTCATCACGATAACCAGGGCACTCTAATTCAACCTAGAAATCCATCCCATAAATACCAGTTGAAAGATCATACTTAATTCCAAGATCAATGTTAACATACTATGATTCTATTAATAAGTTTCCCAAAATATATGACAAGCAACCAGACCACACAAAGATCCCAAACATATACACCACATAAATATATTTCCCGATCCACTCATGGAACCATCAAACTCACCTGATCCTCATACATACATGCTATGGGTGACGTATCCACCCTCTAGACATGACCTACAGGGAACAAATTTTGTCCATGTACTAAACTCTAGACATAACAGTCTGCCAACCTTATTTTACTAATAACCCCTGAGAATATCCCAATTACCAGAACATTCCACATTTTATAAAATAAGATAGGTCAAATCAATAAGCAAGTAACATCATTGAATAGACCACACCAACAATATGCACCCACCGGCTAAACAATAAGCAGGAAATATACACACGTAATATAAGTGGGATTAAAATACGATACCATCACCTACACTACCAGTAGGACCCTAATCAGAAGAATCCATCCTCATACTATTGCCCAACAACCACAATAAGGGTTACCACCTTAGTTGTTTAGAAACTCACCCACGCCCTACCTAGTACTCCCCTTTTCCTTAAGATTAACTAGAAACTGGAGACTCGTTCTTTCTGCTACCCTAAATACGAGTGTATGATGGGAAATCATCAATTTATAGCATACACGCAACATAACATGATAAAGGATATATAAACAATACTTAATCATACGCTACCTGAACTCTAGCCAATTTTATCCAACCAACTCCGAGCCCGAAGGCCTAAATCATGGAATTTCCCTTCCATCTACGTTATATTCATGCTTTCTAACTCGATTCTTTTCTACTTAATTGACCTTAGCTTACCTGGATGTCAACCAGCTATAGGAAGGACGAATTAATGTAATTCTAGCTTGAAGTCAAGATCACGGATGCGCTAATCCTAAAAAATCCATGGGTTTGCACCCATCTACACCCCTTTATCTTTCTCTTCATGGAATCAAGACATGGGAGGCTACCCTTATGGTTTTTGGAGCCTCCCACGTTGTTTATTTTAGCCAAAAGTGGAGAACAGAAATAAATCGCGATTAAGTGGGATTCTGGACTACGTCGCCCCGCTATAGCTGCAGGCTCACCGCTACAGCGGTGTCGCTATAGCAAAATAAATCCTGCTATAGAGGGCTTACGTCAGCCTGACTTAAATATTTAAGTCCCTAAATTTTAAGTGCTCATGGTCCCACGTAAGCTTTCAAATAGAATCTCGATAATTTCAAAACTCCATACTTATATCGAGGTATTTCCTAATAGTGATGAATTTTGGTCATTACAACAGATACTAATTTACCCATTATTTGTCCTCGAATGATTAAAAGATGGAATGGTTTGTGTCTAGATTATTTTTGGACTCAACACCCTCCCCACGAGATCGTAAGCCACTATTTACCACTACTTGGATCCTAATTCAAAATTCAAAAAACCCGATAAATTTTATAGAGACACAACCGCCCAAACCCTGATACACTAATTGCATAAATCGAGACCCTGCCATCGGTCAATCTACGAAAATATCCTTCATTCCCACATGAGCATGATGCGAACAAGGAATTACCTTTCGAAGTCCAAAAATACCCAGAACTAGTCGAACTATGAACATCGAACGGGGTGCCAAAGGATTGAAACTCAAAAATTGGCGGAGCCCAGGGTGGGACCCCACTTTAGTGGTCATTACCCCACTATAGCTGTCATTACCCTACTATAGTGGCATCTCTATTGCGGCCATTACCCCACTATAGAGGTCCTAAGTAGTATATAAAGGAGGTAAATGGGTTCTTTTCCCATTCATTTCCCATTTTCCCTTCTCTACTCGAAATTACTACTCCCCTCCCCCCGATCACTTTAATCTCATCGTCAAAAACAAGTAACACTTTACTCTCTTTCTCCTTATTACATTGTTACCCACGAATTGGCATGTCATAGGCTGGAATTTATGCTGGAATAGAGGGTTAGAGTGAATTTTTGAGTTTTTGATCGTTGGGTCTTGGTAGTGTCAAAATTTCAAAGCATAGTTGCTTCTCTTACGTTTACAATGCCTCTATTGCGTTCTGAACGTAAGAAACTCAAAGTTTACGGCCTCAACAAACTTGAAACAGAAGATAATTTGAAGGGTCTTTTTTTGGTTTGAAATGGCAATTTGGGTGTGATTTAGGAGTTATCATTCCCGAATTTTTGTATAAACTAGTTCTAGGACATTGCTGGGACACTGATGCGAATCAAAAATTTTAAGAATGGGAAAATTTGAGTCAAGGGGAACCATTGTTACACCCCTTGACTGTTGGGGATGATGAAGACCTCTATAGTTGTCTTTGTTGCTATAGCATAGATATTCTCGCTATAGCAGCAGACATACAACTATAGCAGGAGGCCGCAGACAGTGGCCTCCTAGTTTAAAACTGGAAATCTTTAAGTTTTGTAGCTTTATCCTTACTTGACACATGATGATTTCTAACGAGTTGTTCCTTTTGTCAAATTTGGAAGGTTAACATATACAGTGGTTGGAAACTAAGCTAACGCCCCCCCCTCCACCTATGAAAGATTTCCCTACGAGGCTTGTCCGGAATAATTTTGGGACTCCCGGCGAATGGTGTTTTGCTTCGACCAAGGCTTTAACATGACGAAGGTGGAGCAGAAAGCACTGAAATTCTACAACTAGATGTTGGAGTTTGAGTGGGGCCTAACTATTAGTAGCTCCCCCCGATGGGGTCACAACTTACACAAGGGAGTTCTTTGCCATACTTCCTATCGTGCTCTGGGATTCCCCCAACCCTATTATCCATATTCGAGGAGTGGACATCCCTATTAACTCTCGCACCATTAATGAGGTGCTTGGGGTACCCCGCATTTCCAATGATGACTACATAGCAAAGGCCCGGGAGATGGACATAGTGTGGCTGAGGCACGCTCTAATTCTGGAGGAGTTCAGGGATCGAGTATACTGTCCCTCGACTGATGGTGTCACCGGTAATTATTTTTCAGCCGATGTATGAGATGGCTAAACCTGATGACCCTAGAGGATTCTTCCATCAAACAATACTACTGACATGACCTATCCTCAGGCCTTGGTAGTGGCCTATGTAATTAGGGGTGTTCAGCTGAAAGTGGGGGAGCAGATTCTGATGGAGTGGAAGGACTTATACCAGGGCCCTAGGAAAGGTCCCTTATTTTCAGGGCTAGTGTCTTAGTTGTGCAGACGAGTGGTGGTACCGGAGGAGCCCAATGATTTGATAACAGAGATAGACATTCCCTTTCACCCCCTCTTGGTGAGAGCGCCCTCATCCCAGAAGCAAAAAAAGAGGAGGGTCGATGGGGAGGGGAGTAGTAAAGCACCGGAGGAGGTCCTGGAGGTGGACGAGGATGCTAATGACGATGCCCCTCCCTTCCAATACAAACCCCCAATCCCTAGAAGTTTGCTGGAGTCAGACCTGGCTGCTGTTAGGAGGTATATGGAGCAGAACCTCTCCAGTTCTACAACCCTATCCAATTCCCAGGATATCACAGCGCTCCATCGAGAGCTTGACAAGGAGAGGCAGAAGAGACGCTCCCGGGATTAGCTTTTTACCCGCATGTGTAAGACTATGAGGGTAATGTTCGAGTGCGTAGCACCCAACCAGGAGCTCCTCGATCTGGATCCAGAGAATTTAAGGGAGTTTCCCTTCTTGAGTAATGCAGAAGGAGACGACCCTTCCTCCGTAACCCATGACTGACAGGGCATCCAGCTTGGTTCCCTCCCCCCCCCCCCCCTTTTTTTTTTTATGATTATTTGGGTTGCCCCCATTTGGGATATGTACTAGATATTTCACCTTTCTCTCTTTTATTTTCCTCACATAGATGCTAATTTTATTACCTCATCAATAAATAATAAACTTGCTTATATGGTATTTATGTTATTTTTATAGGGCAGGGCTATTACCCCACCTGTGCCTCTATAACGCCGTGCCTTCGACCATAGTGGTACCGTTATAGCAGATAAATTCTTGCTATAGAGGCGTTACTGCTATAGAAGTGTTTCACACCACTATAGCGGCCCGAACAGGGGTTACCCAATTTTCCCTATGTTTTCTTCCCTATCTCCTTAATACCCATAATCCAACCCGAAGAATGTTGAGACCTTGTTAATTTCCCCGAAAATGAGTTTAAACCAATTACAAATCGACCATAAACTTGCATTATAACACATAATGTATCACAAAATCACAAATACACGAGATAATACCTTTTAAACTAACCCCGCTCTTGTGAATTCCAAACCTTATTTTTCATATCATGAAATTAACCTTGACAACAATGAACAACCATGCAAATTCCATGCGTTTAACTAGGCTTAGCACAAATTTCCCGATGTTGAACAACAACAACATGTTAGAGTCCATGTAATGACGCATTCTCCCCTATCTCAAATAGGTATGACTTTTGCATAAGCACCTCAGTTCCTTAACCTTAGGTGCTAGTTTAAACTCTTATAACACTATCAACCAACAGTACAATAACAAACTAAGATTTACCTACCACCACACAGCTCATAGCAATTCACAACATTCACAAAGCATAGACTCAACCAAATCAAGCAACTACAATCACCACATATAACATCAGGGTAAGTTGGAATCTGCAAGCATCACTTGCCTATGCCTTAATAACACAACACCTAACTATGCATGTGCCAACCCCAAATAGGTCGTCAAATATAATTACATGACCCAGAGGGCCAGATACCAATTGAAACCTTCCCAGTTCCAATTCACAGAGCTTATATCCTTTCGAACGGAGTCAAGTGACATCCACTTGCTTAGTTGAGATATCAATTAGAATAACGAGATACCAATTAGACTCAACCCCGACAACAATTGAACAATCGCTCCGAGAGAAAAGAAGGAAGTGAAACAGTTTCCTATAATTCTCCATAGCTTCCTGAAGATTAGATGTGGATGTCAACACACCAATCCGCAGGACTCTACTCAACATTTGTTCTTGTACTGGGAGACCGATAACTAGGCTCTGATACCAAATTGTCAAAACCCAATTTATCAAATCGTGAGGGCACCTATTCTAAACCACCTAAATAAGAGAACCCCTTACCACCCGCCCAATATACCTACAGAAGTCTTTAATCGTTAGAAATAACTAACTTTTATTACAACAGTTCTAAAGAAAGAAAAATATGGAAATAGAAACTACCCTAGGACCTAGTCAAAACAGGTACAAGAGCTGCTAAAGAAGAAATATACAAGACACAACTTCCACAATAAATGAGAGAGTGGGAGTTGTTGAATGACCACTACCGCAACAATCAAGAAACCAACACTGATTCCTGCAAAAGACAATACCCCAAAAATGGTATAGCAAGAGTAACGTCAGTACAACTACACGTCTAGTAAGCCTCGTCGATTGATCCGAATTGGATTGCACAAATATAACACAAATATTCAAAAGAAAACATTCATTCTTTTACTCAAATTTTCGAACCCTTAGGACTACCCCATTCTCGTTACTAAACTCTAGTCATAAACTCCAAAGTGCAACACCTTCCCTTACGCCTCTACCACACTGAATCACTAAGCCTGACCTCACACTAGGGATTACCCTAAATTCGAAAGATAACTACGACAAGGAAAAACCTCGTCCTGCATCCTTAAATTTGGTAGGTCGCATAGCATGCCTAGAGAATACCTGCCCAGGCATTAAACCTGTCTTTTCAGCCCCGAATACTAGATCAGAGTCAATCCTTAACGAGTACCTGGTCTTCTCCCTAACCTGCTAGCATAGGATTTCTTACCCAACCCCTACCTCCTTGGCCATTTCGCTACCCGTTGCAATATAATGAGCCAAGACAAATAAGAAGTCAGAATTACGCTATAGACTGACCACCCTTAACTAAATTAAAATACAAGTTAATCCAGATTCAAAACCAAAACACAATTAGCACAACAAGCAACAAAATGAAATTAGGAAATCATACCAATAAACCAACACCTTAGCACCAAGTCAACACGATATCTAGGGCAATCCAACACAACATAGAAATTCATTCTATAAATACCAGTTGAAAGATCATACTCAATTCCAAGATCAATGTCAACATACCATGACTCTATTAATAAGTTTCCCAAAATATATGACAAGTAACTGGACCACACAACGATCCCAAACATATACATCACATAAATATATTCCCATTTCACTCATGGAACTGTCAAACTCACTTGACCCTCATACATACATGCTATGGGTAATGCATCCGCCCTCTAGACATGACCTATAGGTGACAAATTCCCTTCATGTACTAAATCCCTGACATAAGTGTCTGCCAACCTTATTTCACCAATAACCCGTGGGAATATCCCAAATACTAAAACATTCCACATTTTATAAAATAAGATAGGACAAATCAATAAGCAAGTAATATCATTGCATAGACCATATCTACAACAGGAACCAACCGGCTACAATAACGAGCAGGAAATATACACACGTAATACAAATGGGATTAAAATTTGATACCATCACCTACACTATCGGTAGGACCCTAATCACAAGAATTAGTCCTTATACTATGGACCAACAAATACAATGAGGGTTACCACCCTAGTTGTTCAGAAACTCACCTACACCCTACCTAGTATGCCCCTTTCCCTTAAGATTAACTAGCAACCGGAGACTCATTCTTTTCGCTACCCCAAATATGAGTCTTTGGTGGGAAATCATCAATTTATAGCATACGCACAATATAACATGATAAAGTATATATAAACAACCCTTAATCATATGTTACCTAAACTCTAGCTGATTTTATCCATCCCAACTCCGACTCTGAAGGCCTAAACCATGAAATCTCCCATCCATCTACGTTACATTCATGTTTTATAACCCAAGTATATGCTATTCAATTAACCTTAGCTAACCTTGATGTTAACCAGTTGTAGAAAGTATGAATCAACGCAAATCTAGCCTGAAGTAAAGACCACAGATGCTTTAATCCTCAAAAATCATGGGTTTGCACCCATCCATACCTATTTCTCCTTCTCTCCATGGTTTTAAGACATGGGAGGTAGCCCTTACGGTTTTTGGAGCCTCCCATATTGTTTATTTCATCCAAAAATGAAGAAGAGAAATAAATCCAGCATAAGTAGGATTCTAGATTGTGTCGCCCTGTTATAGTAGCACGCTCACTGCTATAGCAAGCTCATGTCAGCCCGACCCAAATATTTAATCCCCCAAATTTTAAATACTCATGGTCCTACATAATCTTTCAAATAACATCCCAATAACTTTCAAACTCCACACAAACATCGAGGTGTTTCCTAATAACGATGGATTTTGATTGTTAGACTAAGGCATGACATTTCAGCTTGCTCCAAATACAAATAATGCCACAGGGGCGGGTATGCCATAATATTTGGGCTCAGTATAATCTTCTGGTCTCAATTCAGTGCACAAAATTACGTCACGCATGTATGTCCAGCAAAACCTTTGAATACCCTCTCATCATTAAATTATATCCAGCAGTGCCTTATAGGCCTATGCAAGTTTATTATGATAAATACTGTTTAGCCAGTCAAGTAGTAATTTCCTTATTGCAATTATCTTAGTTAACCATAATATCCATCAATTCAAGTGTTAGCTCTTTTTTTATGTTTTAACTATGTCTCTATGTGATAAGATATACTAATGAAACTATACTATAACATACTAACTTAATTTATAACATATGAAAAATATACCATGTGACTTCTAGAGATTTCAAGTATCGACACTTTTACATAAAGCATTATGGATACTCGACGAGAAAAAGTAATATGAATATTATGACCTCAACAAGTAGACATGTGAAATATCAAAATGAGTAATTCGAGTGAAAAATGAGTGTAGATAATTGGGTATGGAAGACAAATAGGCATGCACTTGACATATACCAAGAAAGGCTCCACTTACATCCCAAATAACATATGTTAACTCTTATAGGAGAAACAAGTGAGTTTATCTAGTGCCTTTATGGTGAAGAAGGCTTTAGCTCTACATACCTTAATTCTCGATTTTATCTTATATGTTGTATCGTCAATGCCTTTCTAGTGACTATATTTCTAGAATCTTCTTAAATAAGAGTAATCTTCCATGTTCCAAGCAATCCCCAAGGAATCCTAATTTCTCCCCGGACATAAAAGTTTGATGCCGACTATTCAAATTTAACTATCGAAGTTAATACTTTCTTGCCAACGTGCTACCACTATCAAACTTTAACCCAAATACTTCAGATATTAATATTTAGCCACTTCAATTGGATCTCAAAATATAACCCATTGGCAGTGAATCTCCTCCTCATTAGGAACAATAAAGTAACTCTAGAATTAAAAGTACGTGGATGAATATGTCAATTAGAAAGTGAAGATTTTGTAGGTTGGTATGGGATGAATTTCACATAAGATGCTTCTCAATGTATTGAGAATATGAAATGATTTAGTTGTATTATATTAGGGCCAAATCCCTTAAGGGGTGGTTTAAAAGAAACTTAAATCCTTGGCTGCTAAATAGTTCCTAGCACTCTTGCAATTAAGAATTATTTATTATCCAAGGGATTAACACAATGAAATAGACAAATTTGTTGACTAATATTCTTGAGGTAGTGGAAAACTTTTCTACTAGTGTGACTTATTTTATTAGTATTCCAAGGGTTAACATCCCAAACTTTCTATCATAAAAATTCTAAGTATCTTACTATCTAGTTAACTTGAGTACATATATACATATCTATAGGTACAAAGTACAATATCTAGGGACATATTAAGAAAACATTTTACTGTAGTTAATTCTCTACAGAATATGTGTACCACGTACTCTTTACAGATTAATAATTATGCTCATTTAGTGTATTAAAATTGACCCAAAATCTTTCAAGGTACTATAGTGGTCCCATACATTCCCTACATACGTCAGATGGGTCAAACCTTAGCTCTGAGATACGGGGTGTTACGTTATCCCCTCCTTGGGACCATTCATCCTCGAATGGTTATTGAGACCTATTATGAACTTAACCATGATATTTTTTACAATTTTCGACAGAGTTTTCTTTGTAAATAGGCCTATCTAAAAACATGTCAGATAATCATAATGCGATAATACAAACACTTCACCGAGTGTCACAATAAATATAACACAAAGAAGTAAAGAATGGGATTCTTCTGGCCCTATGATTCAAATTAAGATTTATGAATATAGAAACTTACCTATAAATAACATTTGAGGGTTCAAAGATCATAGAAACAAATTATGTCCTCTTAAATGTGATCTTATTATAGGTATATGAAATGCCTTGTGTACTACAACTATCTATGGAGGTTAACCTACCTCATAGGCTATTTGACTAATCTCTAAATGCTAATGTATGACCCTTATTTACTTAGGACCAACTTGTTGCTCCTGCTGGATCATGTGACATCTTTCATTGGAGATTTCTTAAAAGCAGCAGTCAATAATATGAAATTCTAAATCGTTAATCCACACATGTGATATCTCTAAGCAGTCTTTAGTTGTTTTTGGTATCCACAAAACTCTTTTAACTGTTTGAAGGGAATAATACAAAAACAACAATAATAGTAAATAATAACAAAGATAAATAGGTTCCCATTCTCCTGGAACAGATGACTCAAGTCCCTCGACCATTTGTTTATAGCTAGGTAGTTCTTTGTTGGTCCTCTACCTAAGGATAAACTTAATCCTTGCCTCCCTACTTATGTATAGCATTGAAGAAATCTAATTATATAGAAATTGTAATGTATAGACAATTAAGCATAAAGGGCTCGTAGTCATGTAAACATGTGAGCCATATACAAGTTTTAACCTATAAACATGTAACTCTAATAGGCGCAGACCTTATGAACAATAAGCTATAGGTGCATGTAATCTATGTGCGGGTAAGATTTGAAAACCTTTGGCAGATGAAAATGAAAATTATAAAACAATATGCGAATAGATAAAAAATAAAATAAATAGCATGTAAATAGATGAATTATGGCACGATCTATCATACAACCATATAAACAAGTAGGTTATAAAAGTACTTGACGCATAGGCCTTTAAACTCGAGAGACGAATACAATATGAGTAAATTAAGTACGATAAACAAGCATGTGAACTATAAAACCTCTTAATATATGAACTCTAAAAGCATAAAAGTATATAGCACACATGTGACTCAATTCCAATATACACATGAACGTGTATTTTATATTAGCGTTAGCATCCAACACCTTGTTGGCTACCATATGAAGATAGAAGAGGATAAAAGAAGAAATTCCACCATTTTCTCAAAAGAAAGCAAAGCCGTGAAACCAACAAAAGCAAAAAAAGGTTTTGATCAACACGAAATATATTTTGAAGAAAGACCAATCTTTAAAGTATGCACCATGTACATACATGTTTTTTTAGCTTCTAATTTCCAAATTGTTGGTGTTTTATCATGCCAAAAATAGAAAATATTTCCCCCCAATTTGCTAACAAATTCAAAGGGTCTAATATTGGAGTCTTGGTTTGTGGGTCTGAAACGATGAAAGAATCGATACCTAAAACCACTAGCTACATGATAATGGTTTCCAAAGTGGAAAATACAGTCATAAACTTTTTTTTTCATTTGTTAAATTCCACTCTCTAATACTCACTATGAACTTCCATCGAGTACATTATTTACAAATTTACAAATCAACTAAATACAAATTTTCTCAAATCATATAAACCTTGGAAGCACGTAAACATATATTACATGAGCAAATAAATGTTTGGCATATTTAGATAAGTAAGCCGTGAGACATATAATACTTATATAATTATCCCATAAATAGGGTGACATATAAGCAAATAATCCATAAAACATACAATCTATAGTCAATAATGTCCAATGCATATAACATGTAAACAAGTAGGCTATGACAAGACATTTATCATATAATCAAATAGAGAAGTAAACTATATGAGCATTTAATTCTTAACTTTTAAAATTATAGCAACATATAACATGTAAATAACTTAGTTATAATGTATGAGTATATAAATTATAATCTCTAATCAAATATACTTACAACCTATAAACTATTACACATATGAAATATTGAAGACTTTGGAGACCTTCACATTCCTGGATACTTTGGAGACTTTCACATCAAAACATCAGGGACCAGATAAGCTCTTATAGGGAAGGTCAAAGGAGCGGAAGTTCACAGTCAGTGAAGTTTACAATGTTTGTTTAGCTGGAACTTTCTTACTTAGCTCCACGATACTAGTATAGCCTTTTTTTGTAACTTGGCACCTTCTAGTTTCTATATATCAATGAAACATCTTACTTCATCTAAAAATTAAACTTATGTCGTATGAGCAGTTTTATTATGACATTCTAATCATATGAACTTTCGGAATGTATAACATTTAAACAAGCTATAGGGGATGTGATGTAGAAATGAGTGATCTATGATTTCTATAACATCTAAATAAATAACTTATGATATATGAACAAATACCCTGCAATGCTTATGCATGTAACATGTGATCAAATATTCTATAAAACAAATAACATATAGACAAATAATTTGTAAGCACTAACCTTATAGATCGACATAAACCATATAAGCACGTTCTTTATAAAACGTGTAAGTTACAACCAAGATATATGTTCATATAGCCTATAAACAAATCATCTAGGACACAAATAAGATATAAACAAACAGTTCATAAAATGTCTAACATATGAATCAATATTTTTAAAACCATGTAGCATGTAAGCATACTCTTTATAAAACATGTAACATGTAAACAAATGGTTTATGTAGCGTGTAGCTTAAATACATATTATCTAAAATATACATATCATAAAACATTGATTCTTATAACACGTAATATATACACCAAGAATATGTGATACAAATAACATATAGATAAATATTTCCTAAAGCACACATCTCTCTCTATATATATTCCTATAAAACAATCGAAACAACTATCCCAATCTCATATTCATAAAAAAATTTCACACAATTCATTGCCTAATTGAGATAACCGAATACACGTTTTCTATATTAATCATCTACATAGACATTTGGAATGAGGTCTAATAAATTATCTATGCCTTGTCGGTCAACAAAGGATATCTATGGATAACACTAGTGCAAAAAAAATTTTACCTAACAATCTAGGCATACAACATCTTTAATTCATATGGACCTAGTCCGACTGTTTCCATTCTAACATATACATAACTCTGAAGGTTCCGAGCACATCGCCAAAGGAATGCTAGTTATGATCCTCCATAGGACTTGTTTCTATAGGCACTGTAAATTGGCAAAAGAGCTTTTGAACTTAAAAGGCGACGTATTTTTCTGCAAAGCCAAATCAACAAATGTCATTTTACATCCTTGTCACTTAACAAACTTAACTGTATAATCATATGAGTAATCCCCCCTTTGGGTACTGCTTAGCCAAATCAGAGGTAGCACAAGTGCAACTATCACTATATAGGGTACATGCATCTCTGCATACATTTTTTTCCCCTGTAAAATAGATAGGAATCTGAAAGACCAGACTTGTTGGGCCATCTTAAGCTCAAGTATAAGCTTGTATGAGACTAGTGATTATGAGATGAAAACTGATTATTAGGTAATACTAGAGTTTGTCTTTTTTGCCCGATCTCATGTAACCTCAAGTCTGTATGAGAATTGAGCAGAATGTGGATAAGAAGTAACTCTTATGACGTAGCTCTATTGCCCAATATAGATCATGGAAAAAAATGTCATAATTCCTAAATGCCCAAGCAGTCCCTCAATTATAAATATGGTGCACAACATATCCATTAGTGAGGCTCTACTTGACACATCTTCGTAGACTTTCTGAGACTCCTAAACCTAGAGCTCTGATACCACTTTTTTCACACTCCAAGCCTGGACATGACGGACAAGAACAGTGTGAGCAAGTTCTATACAACTGACCTATTCTAAGCGGAAGAACCTACTATACATAAATAATAATAAGGAACCTTGTATATAAACAGTACCATCCTACTAGACATACTACTAATATAGACAATTGAAACTATAACTACGAATGACAACTTTACATTGTCTACGAAGCCTCTAATAGAATCTGTGGTCGTACAAAGTAAGATGGTCGGGATAGAGCCCAACATACCCAAACTAATAATTATGAATATGATTAGAAATTACTAGACAACTATTATCTCAAAATATAAGAGAAGCTCAATGACTACTTTGTTGAATATGGGACGAATGCCTAGTATAGAGGTCTTCTAATCGAGATACCTGATCCTGTATTCAAAGAAATGCAGTGCCCCTAAATGTAGGGATGTCAGTACATATAAAACATGTACTGGTATGTTAAGCAGACATAATAACAAGTCAATAAGTATGGATGCTCATGTGAATCAAATATCAAGATGAAGGAATTATAACATACAAGTAACGGATATAAACTATGAAATGGTGACCTATACCCTAGTCTAACTGACATATCATCAATTGAATATTAAAGATGAGTAACTGATGACAAAGATTATCCCAAACTATAGTATGAAATGTATAAATAACTTTTGTAGCTTATATGTGCATCCTAAAAGTTATTTTTTATAATAAGACACCTAGAACTTTACCTAGGTGATGTCGTATGTCTTTATCAAACACAAATGATCCTGAGATAGCCTACCAAAGTCGATCTATGCCAAATGTAATGAATATGTTACTCAAATACTTATAGTTGTGATTTTATACGTATAACTATAATCGCAGTCTGATAAAGGGTACGGCCCCATAGGCTCACTATGAGGGTCTGTCCGCAGGCCATATGTGCCATATATTATTTCGAGTCAAGGGAACTTATGCATGATGTTCCAGCCGACTACAGATACAAATGGTTCCATAAGGGGAGGTACACCACAATCTTTGGGCACACTATAATGGTCTGGTCTCAATTCTATGCACAGAATTACGTCGCGCATGTGTGTCCAGCAAAACCCATAAATACCCTCAAGTCATTAACTTTTATCAAGTAGTGCCTTATAGGCCTATGCAACTATATTACGATAAATATTTTTTAGTCATTCAAGTAGTTATATCCTTTTTGCAATTACCTTAGTTAACCATAATATCCATCAATTCAAGTGTTAGCTCTTTTGTTTTATGTTATAACTATGTCACTGTGTGATAAGACATGCTAATGAAACTATACTATGGCATACTAACCTTATTTATAACACGTGAAAAATATACTATGTGACTTCCAGAGATTTCAAATAATGACACTTTTACATAAAGCATTATGGATACTCGACGAGAAAGAGTAATACGAATATTATGACCTCAACAAGTAGACATGTGAAATATGAAAATGAGTAATTCGAGTGAAAAATGAGTGTAGATATTTGGGTATGGAAGATATATAGGCATGCACTTGATATATACGAAGAAAAACTCTACTTACACGCCAAATAACATATGTTATCTCTTATAGGAAAAAACTCACGAGTTTATCTCGTGCCTTTATGGTGAAGAAGGTTTTAGCCCTACATAACTTAAATCCAAATTTTACCCCATATGTTGTATCATCGATTCTATTCTAGTGACTGTGTTTCTTGAATCTTCCTAAATAAGAGGAATCCCGCAAGTTCCAAACAATCCCCAAGGAATCCTAATTTCTCCCCAGGCTTAAAAGTTTGATGCCGACTATTCAAATTCTAACTATCAAGGTTGATACTTTCTTGCCAACGTGCTGCCCCTATCAAACTCTACCCCAAATACTTCAATTTGTTCTCACACTCAAGATTTACTTTAGATATTGATATTCAGCCACTTCAATTGGATCTCAAAATATAACTTATTGGCAGTGAATCTCCTCCTCCTTAGGAACAACAAAGTAACTCTAAAATTAAAAGTACATGGATGAATAAGTTACTTAGAAAGTGAAGATTTTGTTGGTCGGTATGGGATAAATTTCACATCAGAAGCTTCTCAATGTAAAGAGAATATTAAATGATTTTGGTGTATTATATTAAGGACAAATCCCTTAAGTAGAGGGTTAAAAGAAACTTAAATCCTTAGCAGCTAAATAGTTCCATGCACTCTTGTAATTAATAATTATTTATTATCCAAGGGATTAACACAAGGAAATAGAAAAAGTTTTGACTAATATTCTTGAGGCGGTGGAAAACTTTTCAACTAGTGTGACTTATTTTATTACTATTCCAAGTGTTAACTTCCCAAACTTTCTATCATAGAATTCTAAATATCTTGCTATCTAGTTAACTTGAGTACATATATATATATATATCTACAGGTACAAAGTACAATATCTAGGGACATATTAAGAAAACATTTTACTGTTGTTAATTCTCCGCAGAATATATGCACCACGTACTCTTTATAGATTAATAATTATGCTCATTTGAGTATTACACTTGACCTAAAATCTTTCGAGACACTATAGTGATCCACATACATTCCCTACATACATCACATGGGTCTCATATTAGCTCTGAGATATGTGGTGTTACACAAACCATCCTATCAGTGACCTACATCTTCTCCTATACAAAGATTCAAAAGGAGCCATGTCAATGCTAGAGTGGTAGCTCTTATTATAAGTAAATTCACACAAGGGCAGCTACTGGTCCCACTAACCACCAAAGTCCATCGCATAAGCTTGAAGCATATCTTTAGGTACCTGGATTGTCCTTTCTGACTGCCCATCGGCTTGTTAATGAAAAGTTATACTTAGGTCCAACCTAGTACCCAATTCTGACTGAAACTTCTCCCAAAAGCTAGAGGTAAATTGACTACCTCTATCCAACACTATGGAAATAGGTTCCCCATGAAGCGTTACAATCTTTTTCATATATATCTTGGCTAACTTAGATGCATTATTGTCCACCCTTACAGGAATAGAGTGTGCTAACTTGGTCAAATGATCGACAATCACCCATATGGAGTCACACTTCCTTAGGGTATTAGGAAGACCATTAACAAAATCCATAGTTATTCTTTCCTAGTTCTATTTTGGAATAGGCATCCTCTGAAAAGTGCTATCAGGTTTCCCATGCTCATACTTAACCTGTTGACAATTTTGACACTTGGTCACAAAATCCACTATGTCCCGCGTCATTCTGCGCCACCAATAATGCTATCTCAAGTCTCTATATATTTTGGTTGCACCCGATTGTATATATTACTTTGAATTATGGGCCTCCGCAAGGATGGTAGCAATCAAGTTGCCCACATGAGGCACACACATGTGCCCCCAAATCCTAAAAACTTCTTCATCAAGAATGTCCTTATTGGCCTCACCTTATAACATTTTTTCTCTAAGATTGTTTAGCATTTTGTCTTCAAACTTCCTATTTTTAATATTTTCAAAGAAGGTAGACTTAGCTTCAAGATGGGCTAACACTCCTCCCTTGCTAGTCACCTGCAATCGCATACACCCATTAGTCAGAGTTTGTATCACTCTATCCAATGGTTGTTTCGACACGTCTAACCATGACAAACTTTCCATGCTTGTCGGCTTTCGGCTCAATACGTCTGCTACTACATTGGCCTTGCTCGGGTGATACAGAGTTGAGATGTTATAATCTTTGATCAACTCCATCCAACTTCTCTGTCTCAAATTCAGATCTTGTTGATTAAACACATGCTGCAAACTATTGTGGTCTGTGAATACCTCACTCTTCACCCCATAAAGGCAGTGTCTCCAAATCTTTAAGGCAAAAACCATTGCTGTCAATTCCAAATCATGGATGGGATAGTTCTTCTCATACGACTTTAGTGTTCTGAAATCATAAGCAATTACATTTTGACCCTGCATAAAAATAGCACCTAAACCAGATCGTGAAGCATCACAATACACAATGAAATCCTTACCTTCAATAGGCAAGGTAAGAATAAGAGTTGAAATTAGCAAGGTTTTGAGCTTTTGAAAGGTCTCCTTACACTTATCATTCCACACAAAAGGTAACTATTTCTAGTCAAGTGAGTCATATGAGAAGCAATGACGGTGAACCCATTCATAAATTGATGATAATAACTGGCTAACCCTACAAAACTATAAACTTCTTTCACATTGGTCGGTCTAGACACCATATACCCTAAAAAGGACACAAAAGAAAACCAAAATTCACAATTTGAATAATTAGCATAAAGTTGCTTCTCTTTAAGCAACCCCAACACTATACGTAAAGGAGCTTCATTCTCCTCCTCACTCTTTGAGCAAATCAAAATGTCATCAATGAAAAATATAACAAATGATTCCAAAAATGTCTTGAATACTCCATTCATCTAGCTCATAAACATGGCTGAGGCATTAGTCAAACCAAAAGACATAACCATAAACTCGAAATGTCCATAACGAGTTCAAAAGGCAGTCTTTGGAGTGTCCTCAGCCCGAACTTAAGTTGATGGTAACCCGACCTCAAATCAATCTTTGAGAATAATGCAACTCCCTGCAACTAGTCAAATAGGTCATCTATCCTAGGCAAAGGATACTTGCTATGAATCGTCACCTTGTTCAACTATTGGTCATCTATGCACATCTTTATACTAGCATCCTTCTTTTTCACAAAAAGCACAAGAGCACCCCAGGGTGAAACAGAAAACCCTTCCCAACAACTCTTACAACTGGGATTTAAATTCTCTTAACTCTGTTGGTACCATCCTATAAGGAAGGATAGATATAGGATGGGTTCCCTGCTCTAAGTCTATACAGAAGTCAAACTCACGACAGGAGGCATGCCAAGGAGGTCATCAGGGAATACCTCTAAAAATTCATATACTACCAAAATTGAAGTAATAGGAGAAACTACTGAACTATCATCCCGAAAATGAGCTAGGAACACCTTACACCTTTGCTTAACTAAATAGGAGGAACTACTGAACTATCATCCCGAAAATGAGCTAGGAACACCTTACACCTTTGCTTAACTAACTTCTGTGCATGAATAGCTGACACAATTATCAAAAGAGTAGGCTTAAGAGTACTTTCCTACTCTAACTTATCCATCCCGAGCATAGCTGTAATGACAGTCTTAGCATAGCAATCAAGAATAGCACGATGGGGAGACAAAAAACTTATCCTCCAAATAATATCAAAGTCCTTCATATCCATATTATCTAAGTCTGCCAAAGTTCTATACCCCATATATATCACCGGCCACACCCGATAAACCTGATCAACATATATAGAAACCCAACCATTTTAGACACATACATAGGAATATCAAGAAATTCACATTTAAGTCCCAACCCAAGGAAAATTTTATAGACACATAAGAGAAAGTAGAAATGGGATAAAATAACACAAAAGCCATACGATCACAAGCAAGAATAATACATGTGATTCATTAGAAGCTTCAGCTTCAGGATGGGCCAGAATAACATCAACATAAGCCTTATCACCACCCTGACCACCACCTATACCAGCCTGAGCACCAACTCGACCAACCTGTACACCACCAAGTTGAATTGGTAGCCACCTTCCCTACATTATGACCACCACGCCCACCATATGAGCGAACCCTACCATATCATCCACAACCACAAACTGTTGGAACTAAAGCACTTGAAGTTGACTGCTTAGGAAACTATCCTGCAAATAAATAATTAGGACAATACCTGTAAATAAACCTAATTCCCCACACGCATGGCACCTAATGTCTAAGGTAGGCCGTTAAACTGAAGATGCTGAAGGTGTATAACTATATGTCCAAGATGGCTGATAATTGACCCCTGATGGGCCCCCTGCAAACACAGGCATGTCAAAATTAAATAGACAAGAAAAGTAACTGTGAACCATGGCCCCTCGAATAAGTAACATTAAATTGACCCATTTTTGGGGCCTTCTTTTCCTCCACGTATACCTCTTCTCGCTTCTTAATCCCTTTCATATTTTTCACAAACTCAACCACTTCCAAAAAAGTCTTTCCAGATATAGCCACTAACAGTGTAGCCACCTAAAGACCTGAGTTCAAACCTTTCACAAAATACCTAATTCTCTCTTTCTCTGAAGTAATTAATTGAAATGCATAGCGATACAAGTCATGAAACTTGGCCTCATAGTCCACTACAGACAAATCACCTTGCTCAAGTTTAAAAAACTCATTCTTCTTCTAATCTTGATAGGTACGAGGGACATACATCTCAAGGAACATATTCTGGAACTGGGACCAAGTAAGTAGAGGTAAACCAGCCCTATACTTAACAAAAAACCTCAACCATTAAGGCCTATGCCTACAACTCAAATGTCACAAACTCCGCACCATACATCTCTATAATACCCATTTTGTGCAGATGCAAGTGACAGTTAATCATGAACTCAAATGCATTCTCTGACTCAGTAACCTGAATCGCTGGAGGTTTAATCTTAATGATCTTACAGAATAGTCCATGCTCATCATCAGTAATCACCAGTCCCAATACTCATCGAGGAAACACTACTATCTTAGAGCCCTTATCTATACGGGGTGTTATAGCAGCAGTATGTTGCAAGGCTGAAGATGGAAATATAGACACTGCTGGAGTAGTACCTGTACCAGCCAAACCATTCAAAAATCCCAACATATACTGAATCAATTATGAGGACATAGGCACCTGAGAAGCACTATTTGTCACTGGCTCTATATTCTCTCGAACTACCACTTCTTCCTCTTCTACCATTACCACTTCATTCCCAACCAGATCTAGAGCATCCTGCTGTGGGGAGGGGATAGTGATCTCTACCTAGCCGGCTCTTTGGCTGCCCGAGTTCCACCCCTGACAGGTGATGCCCCTCATCCTCCCCTTTTATCCCTTCCCCTAACTCATGGCCTGCGCTAAACCGTGGCCTCAGCAGTCAGTGTTGGTGTTATTACTGCTCTAGTAAAATGACTATTCACCATCTACGAAACAAGAGTGAAGGAGGTAAGATATCAAATTGGATCATTAGATACCAATTGGAATTAAGTACAAGAACGAAAGGAAGAAAAAAGTGAAAATTGCTTCCTAAAGCATGTAGCCTTTCGAAGAAAAGTACAGACATCTCCATACCATTCTATAAGACAATAATAGGCCTATTTTTGTACAACTAGATTAATGAACCCAGTGCTTTGATACCATCTTTGTCATGACCCAATCAGTCATGACTTGCATCCACCCTAACTCTACAGTAGGAGAACCATCTAACCTAACCAACTAACATGGGCTATCACAAGTCACTTTCCTCAAGTACTAACCATTAACCCACTAAAACATAATATTATTCAACCAAATTCAATGCTAACTTAATTAATATCCAACAACAAGTCTGGAAGTATCTCTAATTATAACAACCCCCGGGACCTGAATGTCACCGTACAAGAACATCTAAATAGTATCCAAAACCAAGTCTAAAATATCATCCAAAACACTAAGAAAACAAATGTCTTAGCCCTAAAATAAAGGACATCAACATTATAAGAATGATCCAATAGCTTCTCGTACATGGTTCTCACCCTTAAAATAATGTCTAAAATCCCAAACTAGAGTCGAGGACTCATCTCAAATGCTGGAAAATAATTTACAGTCAACAAAGAAAGAGTACAGGTAATATAACTACAATAAAAAAGTACTGGTAGGCATCATCAGCTAACTAAACTCAACACCATACAAATAAGCAAGTTAAATGCAAGTAACAACAATCGAAATACAACTTATAATTAGTAGACAACCAAATACAGTCATAACACTTAATCTCATTAAGAGTACAAGTATACAAGTACAATAATTACACTTAGGCAGATTCTTCAACAATGATCACCACAAGATATATACATATATACATTTAAAGAAATGATAATTGCATGCATGCAATATGTACACACATACTAGAGTCAGCTGAAACTATGAAATATGACTTGTAGGGGATGATCTCAGTCCATGTACCAGTACCAGTATGGTAACCGATCTGATAATAGTGTCGACGTTACACCTGGTCCATATATAATCTCAATGCCATCTCAAAATCATATGTTCAATGTATAATACTGTCAATAATCATAAATAATGCCCGAAAGCAAATTACTAACACCAAACTCACTTATAAGCATAGAATCAAGCAAGTCTTTACTATAATTAAACTATAACTTACCTTGATTCCTTGCTAGTAACCACTATATAGCCATAAATTTGCAATTTCTTTCAATCTCAGCCTATTCTTGATATATAAACAACAATTACACAATTCTTAACATATATTTCACCCTTCCTAAATATTAGGAACTCACATTTATCAAATTAACCCATGAATTTTCCCTAGTTCATCATCTTAGGGTTTTCTATCCTTTAAACTCTTGAATTCTACATATTTTAACATTACAATTAATAATTCTACCATAGGAAGTATTTTATAACACCCTAGGATCACCAATAACTACTAATAAACTAATTCCCACCAGTTCATAATTTAGGGCTAATCTTCAATTTGCAACATGATTATGATTCTCATAATTTCTATGAATCTAAAGTAGTAATTCAAGTTTGGAGTGTAAAGAAACCTTACCTCAAAGATGAAAAACCCCAAAAGCTGAAGAAAATTGCTTCAGCTAAGACCTTGAACATTGTTTAGAATAGTGGGAATGAAAAATGGGTTTTTAATTTTTAAAACTGATATACGACGTATTGGTCGCTGTAGTGGTATGGTTGTCACTATAGCGGCACCACTATAGTGAATAATCTGCTGCTACAGCGGCTCCTAAGCCAATTAGGCTACCGCTGCATTAATAGTTTTTTCACTGTAGTGAGTCCAAACTAGTAACTTGGGATTTGGTTCCAGTTTTGGCTATTTCACAACACACTTCACAAAATTTGACATTACAAACTGACTCTTTCATGGTAATTGCTATAACCGGAGTTCTACTAACCCATTTTATGCATCAGAAGTTGCTACTTCCTAAACTTGTCCGCTAACACAAAATCAACTCAAAATCACCAACTAATGCTCTAATAACTACCAGATTTCCCTTGACCACCACACACTCAAAATATGCCTAAAGCTAGACCATCCTAGAATTTCTAAATTTTGGTCTAAGGGAAGACTAAGAAAAGGTTCTACTTTCTAATTCAGTATAGTGACAATTTAGGTCGTTACATGAGTAAAGCAAAGGGATGCCACACACTCACAACCAACAGATCGGGTTCTATATAAAGAGACTATGAATCACCTTCATTGAGCAATATCCTACGTTTTTAGCTTTCTCAAGTACTTGCTTCTATTTATTAGGGCCATCACATGAAAGCTTTACTTTGAATATGATGTTTATACTTGGATACTCCATTGTCTCAAAACTTCACATTGCCTCTGTTCCTAAATATTAGATTTAAAAATATAGATAATGTAGATCAATGTGTGAATTTAAGCACTATATCTCCTGTATGAATCTAAGGGGTCATTTGGTACACCGAATGAAATAACTAGGGATATCCTGTGAGATTATTTGATACCACCATAGTAATCCCACAATTTTAGTACATATGATGGGATAAAATGGAGCAAGAATTAGTTAATACCTCATACCAAATATGTGATAAAACTAATCTCAAACTTTATCCCCAGATTATTTTTCTTATCTGGTGTACCAAATGACCCCTAATAGCCTATTGTGAAAACATTTTATACATTCTATTAGCAATACATTAAAGTTTCATTACCAACTCATGGGGCCTGTGCACAACACAACTTCCTACTAGTTTAATTAGAATTCAGAAAAAAATAATATTAACCAGTAGTATCAAAACAATTTCACCAACATCCCAGATACTACAACATAAAAAACTGCATAAGCACAAAAAGTAACAAAAATTGCACCTCAAAAAGTTGCATTAGACTTCAAAAATATATGTTCTCTTCTTTCTCATTCAAAAGAATATGATTGTAACTAAACCCTAGAATTCATGGCCTCTACGTACACTAGCCAATCATCATATGTGGCTCGCCAGCCCTCTTTATACCACATTATAAAATCAACCATCAATCTATAGTCCTAACATGATAAATAAAATGAAATATGCTAATCTGTTGAAAATCCAAAACATATTGACCCTATCTTTCAGCCTTTGATTTGAATAATCGAGTCTTATTTCTGATGGACTTCATTTATTCTTGTATCACTACATGTACAACCCTAACCCCAAAATTCCACATTAACTATCCCACTCAAAATTTGTTACTTACCTTAATGGTGAGTCATACATTAAGTGGAAGAGGCACAATTATAAAGGATAGATTTTATAAAGAATCTCCACCATGCTGTTATTGGTAAGTTCTCATATGGTTGACATGAATTAGAAGATTAACATACAATAATACCTATACAATACAATATAAAATGAGAATATCAAATTGGTCTATTTAGAAATCAACATATTTTGATTCACTTAACATTATTGGATGATTTTAATGTGTTAATCTCACATTGAAAGTTACATACTATATCAAGGGGAAATGAATGGATACTCATAATACATGAAGCCTTTCATATATTGTAACACCCCAAGTCTTTAACATTTTCCTTTGTTCCGTATCAAAACATACAAGCCTAAATTTGAGAGTTTTATTTACACTGACGTGATTTGAGAGCATTTGACTTGGATTAAATTTGAAAAAAAAATTAATTTCCTTCCAAAAATGTCTTATATATTTATGCAAAATTATTTAGTTACGATATATATGTTTATGTATTTATTTTATAAGAATATTACAATTTAGTAATATCTTAACCGAGATACTAAATTTTATTATGTTGAAAAATTACTACTATATGATGTAGGCTTTATTAGAAATAAATTTCTATAATTTATAGTATATTAAAAAAGTTATATATACTTTATCATGAATATTCGATAACATACATAATAGCGTAAAATGAATTAATATTATGTGACACCATGTTGTACACATGGATCTATGGTACGAGTCACCTAGTGACTATTTGTACCAACTCATTCCATCATTAATAAAAATCATCGCGTCCAAAGGGCTGAGGTATGGGAATTCTTTTAAAAAAATTTAAAAGGCTCATAAAAGACATAGTTAAATAAATTTAGAGTAGAATAATTTTTGGATGGACTGATGTCATCCCGCTATAGCAGCATCATGGTAGCGGTTGGGGGACCGAAAATAGTCCACCCAAGTTTTAAAATTCCTTTTTATTTTCAGTTGAAAACTAGAAGGAGGCTTTATTCTAAATAAAACCCTTAGGGTTGCCTCAAGACTCTAGAGCAATGGAGAAGAAGGAGTATACTTAGAAGAGGTGAAACCCAATGTTTTACTACAGTGTTTCCATTAGAGATTGCTAGAACAGAGCAAGGATCCATAGCAGATGCTTAGCGCTCAAGTAGGCTAGGTCTAAATGAGTAGTAGACCTCTGTTAGAAAATGTGTACATAACATAGATTGATGAGAGATTTCATGCTTAGCACTGCAGGCAAGGTGTTTCGAATGGATAAAACTAGCACTTAGGGTTATGTGGATGAAATTGATATTCCTAAATGAAATTTTGTATTATTATTGATGTTCATCTATTGTTTATTGGTCGGGGTCAATCAATTAGAAAATAAGAATGGGTTGATTGAGCTTGTGTATTATGGTTACACAAAATAGATACTAGTACGGTTGATGTGGATGCCTTACTCCTTACTTGGTGGATTAATTATATGATTCAGAGGTGACTTAGTGTTAAGAAGGAAGTTAGGGAAGTTAATGAGTCATAGATCAGAAGAGTGGTGTATATTCCTAGTGATTATGAATAGAATTTCACCGTGAGTTAAATGTGTGCTCACTTACTTTCATATGTTAATTGACCCTGAGTACTAGTATTGGCAGTGTAAGTGATGGTTGAACTTTAGTTAAAAACTCAATTTGATTTATGTGTGCATGTTAACTGCCTATTTGTCTACTTTTGTAATGCATGTTATTGAATGTTAACTTGTTGGATAATTTTACAAGTTGTTTGATCACCTGAAATGAGATTATGTAAAAATGCTTGTTTTAAAGTGCAAGTGTGATTGAATTATCTCATTATGTGATTGTACATATTATGACATGGGTTGATACTGTGACATGAACAAGTAATGGTTGATCAATATGGAATTCGTGGAATTTATGGAGCATTAGGGTTGGGATGTTAGAGTAAGGATGGTATAACACTTGGTTTAGGATAAGGGTGGCAGATACTATGTCTTGGTTATTTTGTACATGTACTGAGCTCGTCCCCTACAGGTCATGGCTAGTGGGCATTTATAAGACCCTTAGTATGTGTATACATAGTTTTGGAGAGTTTGATAGTTCCATGAGTGAGCTGGGTTATATTGTTGTTGTTATTTGGGTTCCATGAGTAAACTGGGTTATATTCTTACTGTTATTTGGGTTCCTTGAGTGATTTGCTATATTGTGGTTGATAATTGTAGATCCTTGTGTGGTCTCGGCTATTGATGTAGTAGTTGAATGGTGTTAATGTTGTTGAGGTTCATTAAAAAGGTATTTGTGATGAGTAGAGTTGTATATTTCATAAGCCTTGGTGGTTGACTTGAATTACATATTTGTACATTTAATATGTCTTCCTTGCTTACTTGATTACTTACTTTAGTGAACCTATGAAGGAAAGAATAAGTGAATGATAATTGTTAATGTTAAATGGTTGCTCGTTGTTTACAAGTTATTGGTCGAATATTGCTATTAAGGGACGTACTTGGGTTGGTCTTATGGGTTAAGGAGTAGTGGGTGACATCGGTTTGTGTAACAAGTATATATAAGATAAATGCATATTTGGTCCCTATTTTTGGTAATGTTCGGATGAGTGTCGTTATAAGTGAGCTAAGAATTGAATTGCTTTATTAATTACTTTGGTACTCTAGAATAAATATATGTTATTGGGATCATAGATTGAATAGGTGATGGATATATAGTTAAGAGTGGGAAGTAAGGAGGAGAGTGATGACTAGAAAATGGTCAAGAGATACAAACTAGTGTTATTTTTATAAGTGCATGTTTAATTTCGGCTATCTATGTTATGTTTATGTGATTTAACTTAGACTAATGATGCTTACCAGTATATGTGGTTGTACTGATACTACTCTTTCTATACCCCTTTTCATGTATAGCCTGTTGCGGGATCAATTCAGGTTTCATTGCTTGATGCGGATAAAGATCTTCAGTAGCTTCCATCTTCTTATTCGTATGGTGGAAGTTGAGTCTTGTATTTATTGTCCTTCTCTTTTAGTATTTCTTGTTCCTATCTAGACTAGATCCTTGAGGTAACCGGTTTTCTTGATGTATTTTTATTTAATGAAAATTGTTATAAGTTTATCAATATTTCGAAGAGTTTAATGAATTTCCTTTATGACTTCCTCATATTCTTTATTGGGTGGTAAGAGTTCTCCTATATAGGTGGATTAGAGTAGGTGCCCACACAATTTAGTTAGTTGGGTCGTGGCAGTTAGTATCAAAGCTAGGTTACAGGTTTCACAAGTACAAGAGCTAGGTTACCGGTTCCACATCTAATCTTTAGGAATCTAGAAGGCATCGTAGGAACTATTTCCCTTCTTTCCTTTCTCTTATTCTATTCTAGATGATTGCTTGTAAGGATTGAGTCTAATTGGTATCTCTTGATTCCAATTGGCATCCCAATCAAAACAAATGGAGGTTATCTAGCTCCATTTGGGATAACACAAGCAACATAATTGGAACTTAGAAGGTTCCAATTGGTATCTGGCCTAAAGGGCTATTTTTAATATATAAGATAATCAACTAGCAGTCATCAAGAACTTGAGTTAAATGAGGTTTTTAGTAAAACAAGATGTAATGATCCTTTAGGTCATTTTTTGCTTTCTCATGCTTTTCCTGCATTTAGAGCTTTCCTATTGCTACCCCAAGTCATTTATGACTTGCTGGGATTGATAGTTTGGTATCAGAACCTAGGTTTATCGGTATTCTGGTACAAGAGCTAGTGTTTAGTAGAGTTCCACAGATCGGTACGATGAAATCCATATCCTATCTTCGAGAGGCTACAGGATATTCTTAGGAAAATCGTACCTTTTTGATTTGCTATCATGCATTGTGTATATATTGGTTTCTAGATTCTCATTGGTTTCACTCTTTTATAGATAGCTAGGATGTGGGCCATAGGTGGTTGGGAATGGGGCCCCCAAGTCTTCAGCAAGGGGCAGAGGTAGAGAATGGCCCAGAGGTCAGGATCAGGCTGGAGTTGGTGAGTCAGTTATTGATATGGAGCTAGAGTATGCACCTGAGCTAGCACCAGATGATCTACCACCACAACAACCGATGGGCTAGGGGCAACCCAGGCTCTACCTAAATTTATATCTTCATTTGTCCATTGTGATACCTTGGTGCTGTTATTGGGTATGGTTGGTGGCCAGCCGATATATGGGGCCCAGACATCCACTCAAAGGAGCAACTCAGGGTGGATTGGGTATAGGGGCGCAACCTATAGTTGTGGCTCCCAGGGTAGAGATTCCACTAACACCAATAGTTCTACAACCACCAACAGCCTAGCCAGCCATAACTTCTGAGAAGCAGAAGATGTTAGGCCAATTTCTTAGATTGGCTCTACCAAGGTTTGTAAGAGCCTCATGGGAGGATGCATTTGAGTTCCTTACTAGCCGTTAGTAGAGACTAGGCAAGTTATGTATGGTTGAGCCATGTGGTGTGGATTATACCACCTTTCAGTTTGATCGTGTGGAGAGGCATTGGTGGAGGGGATATCTTAATTCCAGACCAGATGGATCTCCTTCTATGACTTGCGTTTAGTTCACTGAGACTTTTTTGGAGAAGTATATGCCTTGTAGCATGCATGGGCGCTTGAAGGATGAGTTCATAGGTTTACAGTAGGGTTTTATGATACTGGCAAAGTACAAGGTGAGATCTTATGGGTTATCCAGACATGCCACCATGATTCTACCTTCTGAGTAAGCGAGGATATGATTTTTTGTTAGAGGGTTGAGACTTCCACTCCATATGGTTGCCCAGAGTCTGGTAGTTGCAGGGAGATCCTTGTAGACATTGTTGGTTATATTTACACTATGGAGGGTTTGCATTGCAAAGCTCATGAGGGTAGTGATAAGAGACTTATCATCAGGGCAATTTTAGTGGAAGTTATAGTAGTGCCTAATTTAGGGTTAGAAGTTTTTAGGGCCTGTATCCTCAACAACAGCATAATAGCAACAGAGTCAGTCTAGTAGGCTCGTTTATGAGGGTCAGCTTGGGTATAGTGATTTTGGTAGTTAGGGCAGTGGTCATCCATTGAAGGGTATTCAGTTAGGGCCTTCAAGTTGAGGTGGTAATTCTAGGTCAGCCAAACTTTCTCGCCAGGTTAGAGTGCTCGGGGCATACTATGATTGTAGTATTGTGGGTCATTTCACCAGAGAGTGTCCCTAATATGGGATGATTGAGCCTTTTACATAGAATGTTTCATCGATCAGGTCAGTGTCGTCCCCAGTTATGGGTGGTGCATATGGTCACAAGGGTGGTCCCCAGAGTTCTTATGGAGGTCCTCAGGCAAGTAGAGTAGGTGGTTGGGTAGGCACCCAATTTAGAGGCGGGCGGGGTCATTTATATGTTGTTCCCAATTGGTCGGAGGCTGAGGCTTCAGATGCTCTTATTACAGGTATGATCTTAGTGTTCCATCATCTAGCTTCTGTATAATTTGATCTAGGCTCCACATATTCCTATATTTCTTCTTATTATGCATCTTAGTTGAGGTTATCTTGTGAGCCATTATCTATGCCTATGTATGTAGCTATACCCGTGGATGATTTTTTAGTAGTGGAACATGTGTATATATTGTGTATTGTGACTATTCAGAAGCATGACACTCAAGCTAATCTTATTGAACTTGACATGTTTGATTTCGATGTGATTTTAGGCATGGACTGATTATATCCCTATCATGGTGTCTTAGATTGCTTTGCCAAGATCGTTACCTTAGCCATGCCTGGCATACCCCGATTGTGTTGTAGGGTGCTTACAGCTGCATGCCAATGGGGATTATTTATTATATTTAGGCTGGAAAACTACTATCGAGGGGGTGTATGATTATCTTGCATATGTTTGTGATGTTAGTATTGAGAGTCCTTTGTGTGACTCTTCTTGTAGTCTGTGAGTTTCCTGATATTTTTCCTACCGACCTACTTAGCATTCCTTTTTAGCTTGTATAGACTTTGCTATTGATCTTGAGCTAGCACCCGACCTATTTTAATTGCACCTTATCATATGGCTCCTACCGAGATAAAGGAGTTAAATATTCAGCTTTAGGAACTTCTAGAAAAGTGGTTTATTAGACTGAGTGTATCACCTTGGGGTGCTCCCATTTTGTTTGTGAAGAAGATGGATAGTTCTATGCATATGTGCATCTATTATGGGTAGCTGAATAAGGTAACAATGAAGAATATGTATCATATGCCTTGTATCGATGATATGTTTGACCAGTTACAGGGTTCAACCATGTTTTCTATGATTGACTTGAGATCTGGCTACCATCAATTGAGGATTTGGGTGGAGGACATCCCTAAGATAGCCTTTAGGACTAACTAAAGTCATTACGAATTCCTGATGATATCTTTTGGGTCGACTAATGCCCCAACAACATTCATGGACTTGTTGAACTATATATTAAAGCCTTATTTGGACTTTTTCATGATCGTATTTATTGATAACATCCTTGTGAACTCAAGGAGTAGGGAGGAGCACGAGCAACATTTGAGGATTGTGCTTGACACTTTGAGAGATCAGCGACTTTATACCAATTTCTCAAAGTGCAAGTTCTGGCTTGAATCTTAGCATTCTTGGGGCACGTGGTGTCCAAGGATGGGATTCTAGTAGACCGAACAAAGATAGATGCCATTCAAAATTGGGCTAGGCCTACATCTTTGACCAAGGTTCGTAGCTTTATTCGGTTAGAAGGCTATTACAAATGGTTCGTTAAGGGATTCCCCTCTATTGCAATATTTATAAACAGATTGACTAGACAGAAGGTCCTATTTTAGTGGTCCGATGGGTGTGAGATGAGCTTTCTGAATCTCAAGGACTTACTAACTTCAGCTCCTATTCTGACTCTTTCAGTTGAGGGTGAGAGGTTAACAATATATTATGATGGTTTAGGTGTTGGTTTGGGTTGTATTCTAATGCAGTAGGGTCGTGTTATAGCATATGCTTAAGATAACTGAAGAAAAACGAGCGCAACTACCCTACTCATGAGTTGGAGTTAGCAGTGGTAGTTTTTGCTCTTAAGATTTGGAGAAATTACCTGTATGGTTTTAACTGTGAGATATTCACTGAGCACTATAGTCTTCAGTACATTATGACTCAGAAGGCCTTAATTTAAGGGAAAGCAGGTGGATTAAGTTGCTAAATGAGTATGATCTCTCTATTCTGTACCATCCGAGCATGGCTAATGTGGTAGTGGATGCCTTGTGTCAGAAGGCAGTGAGTTTGGGGAGCTTGGCCTTCCTTTCAGTTTTGTAGTAACCATTGGCCTTGGACATTCAGTCCTTAGTCAACAAGTTAATTCGGCTTAATATTTTTGAACCCAGGAGGATTCTTGCTAGTGTTGAGGCTTGTCTACTTTATTGGAGTAGATTTGATATTGACAGTTTGAGGATAGTCAATTGTGTGGTATTTGAGGTTAGGTACGGAAGGGTGAGTCCAGGGGGGCTACCTTAGATTTTTGTTTTCTGAGGGTGGGAAGTTTGATTCAATTGATACTATAGAAAGCTTATATCTCCAGATACTAAATTCACCCTGGGATAGCTAAGATATATAGAGATTTGAGGCAGTATGACTGGTAGAGCGGTATGAGGAGAGATATAGTGGATTTTGTGGCTTGATGTTTATGTTGTCAGTAGGTGAAGGCCGAGCATTTGAGGCCAGGTATTTTTCTTTAGACGCTACACATCTTGAGTGGAAGTGGGAGCTAATTGCTATGGACTTCGTAGGTGGTTTACCTTGTACTTATTGTGGTTTTGATAGATTTTGGGTCATCGTAGATCAATTGACCAAATTTACTCATTTCCTGCCTGTTCAGTCTTTCTACAATGCTGAGGGGTTGGCTTGGAGCTATGTTTGAGAGGAGGCTCGTCTTTACTGAGTGCTCGTATCTATTATTTCAGATAGAGATTCCCAGTTCACTTCTAGCTTTTGAAGGGTATTACGGGAGGAGTTGGATACCTAGGTCGACCTTAGCACAACTTCTTATCCCCGGACTGACGGATAGTCAGAGCAGACTATTTAGGCTTTGGAGGATATTCTTCGAGCTTGTGTCATGGACTTTGGAGGTCAATAGGAGCAGTTTCTAGACTTAGAAGAGTTTCCCTACAATAATAGCTACCATTCGAGTATTCAAATGGCACCATTCGAGGCATTGTATGGTAGGCAGTTTCAATCTTCGGTTGGTTAGTTTGAGGCATCAGAGACTAGGCCACGAGGTACTAATTTTCTTCAAGAGTCATTGGATAGAGTTTGGGTTATTTGGGATAGGCTTCAGAGAGCTCAGAGCAGGTAAAAATATTATGCTGACCGTAGGTTTCGTGCTTTGAGGTTTGGATTTAGTGATCGGTTTTTCCTTCATTGGTCGCCCATGAAGGGTGTGATGAGGTTTCAAAAGAGGGGCAAGCGCAGCCCTAGGCATATCAGTCCATTTAAGATCTTTTAGAGAGTTGGGGATGTAACTTTTGAGTTAGCCTTGCGTCTAGCATTTTCAACTATTCACCCAGTCTTTCATATACGATGCTTTGACGCTACATTTTGGATGAGTCTCACATACTCCAGTGGGATTCAGTTCAGTTAGATGATAGGTTGACCTTCATAGAGGAGTCAATCTCTATTCTAGCTAGAGATGTCAGGCGGTTACGTTCCAGAGAGATTCCTGTGGTTAAGGTCTAGTAGAGACACTATCCAGTTGAAGAGGCTACCTGGGAGACAGAGCATGATATGTGGACTCAGTTTCCTCACCTATTCAAGTCCTCAGATACTTCTTAACTCTTTACTTTTGTAGAGGAAAGTCCTTTTAGTAGTGGATGTTGTAATGACTCTCTAGGTCATTTTCTACTTTCTCATGCTTTTTTTGTGTTTAGAGCTTTCTTATAGCTTCCCCAAGTCACTTATAACTTGCTGAGACTAACATTTTGGTTCTCGATTAGTTCGTTTTGTTTTTATAACCATTTCCATATTTTGGAGTTGTTGAAGTTGAGAAAATGGTCTCGGGACAAAACTTTAGGTAAATAGCCTTGGATGCAAATTTTGATGATCCTGTTAGCTCCAGAATATTGATTTTAGGCTGGGGAACCCTAGATCTAGGTCCCGACGCTTCAGGACTCATTTTGGGCTATTGGGTGGATTTTGGTAAAAATAAATCCTTGGATGTGGGACCCATATTTTGTCAAAATGACCTCTGATGGAAATTTTGATGGTTTCGTTGAGTCCAAAATGTAGAATTTGGTAGGGTAGCATAGTTCATTTGCATGCACAAGCTTTGTGGGCTGTTTTGGGCACGAAATTGAGGTCTGGTCATACCGAATTTTTAAGCATTAGCTCATTGTGACCTGAGGGATGTTGTTACTATTTCAATTATGGGATTCTGCAAGCGAGCCCCATAGGGTATTTTCAGTTCAATTTTTAACCTAGAGTGTGTAAATTTAAATTTGCAATATGGGTATCGTTGTCCTTGTCTTGATGCGTAGAATATTATTTTGATAGCATCACAGTGGTCGGAGGCTTCTTCGAAGGGAAAAGCTATGATATAGAGGACTTTGTGTACTTGCAGTTATGTCTAGGTAGGCTAGGCTTACCTTTCTTCTAGACTATGCTCTATTATGGTATTAGTGTGATATTGTGCTAGTTGCGGGTGGGTTTTTATGGTTCGAATATTCATTTTGAAAATTCTGATTAGTTTAACCTATTAAGAGACTTTAGAATAGATTTCGGCCTATGTTTCCCTTAAAATGGTAGTTTCCTTTTCCCTAATTCTTGTCTTAGCATATTTATGCCCTTGGGACTACAATTAGAATCCTTAGCCTAGTTTTGGGTAGGGTTTTGCCTTAGGTTTGGGTTCCCGGGTTCGTAGTTGACCTTATAGACCCTTTTAAGATAGGTTTCTTTACAATAATGCCCTTTTAGACTTAATTGATTATAGAACTGTTTGAGAGACTGTCAGTTGGGGATTGGATAGTCTTAACCACTATATTAAGCTTATTAATTTTGATATCCAAATCATGTGAGTACTTTGACCTCATATCGTGGTTTTTGATTTAATAAATGGATTTTGGATCTCCTTTAATGAATTCAGCCTTCTAAAATGAGAAAATGACTAGAAAGGCTTGGGACAAATTTTAATTCTGGGATAGTGCCATGTATTGCTTATTTAGGAGTTCTGATTTGAGTTCAGCACATGGGTTACTCTTTATTACTTATTAGTTACGGTTTGAATCCAATATTTGCTATATTGTTATTATCCATTAGTTTCTATTTGAGTTTGACATTTATTATCATCATTATTATTGATCTTGGGTTGGTAATCTCGTGGAGACTAGTGAGATTCATGATTGTGGCTAGGGGAAAGAGTATACGGTACACATATCTCACAGCTTGGCTCATTTTATTTTCATTAATGTTATATCTAGTCCTTACCTTAGTTTTACCCCTTGCTTGTACCCACTATTCTTATGGGGACTCAGCTGGGTTTATTTCTCCTTATGTGTGCCTTCTGGGCTTATGGTGGTCCAGTTAGGTTATAACTAGGCATTTATTTCCACTCTCAAGTTACTTACATTTGATTTACCGCATTCGCTTATCATAGCCTATTGTTTTCCATATTTGTCCCTCAATTATTGCCTTTAGTATATATACTCGCACTTTATTTATGCTTTTACTACAATTAAGCTCAGTTGACCTATGATGTCTACTGAATACCCGTGTTTTGGTAATCATACTACACTTCTGCGTCTTTTTACCTGATGTAGATCCTTGTATGAGTCATCGCTATTGACGTTGACCTCGAGCTGTGTTGTTGACATGAGATTTGGGTGAGCTTTCAGAGTTTGGAGATGATCCTTCTCCTACTGTTATAGTGATAGTCTTATTTTGTATATCCTGAGACTACTTTGTATATTTTGGCACTATCTATTACTCTTTATGGTACAATAGCTCTTGTACTAACCTTACTAGGTCTTGGGGGATTCATTTTGTATATATTTTCCTCTCCCTTCTCTTGTATCACATACTTATATATATATATATATATATATATATATATATATATTCCTATTCTAGTTGCTTATTATTACTATTTTACCCTTATTCCTCTATCTTCCACCCGTTAGCTTGTTACTCACCGTTTCGAGCTACGGTTTGTCTTACCTATTGGTGGGTTTAAGTAGGTGCCATCATGACCTTATAAAATAGGCCATGACACAAGAATACTAGGTTGAGTTGACTATTTAATGAAATTTACTTAAATTGATATTTGTGTGAGTTGCAACTGACTTGATTTTTTGAGAATATGTGATGAGTGATGTGGTTGTAGATTGACTATATGTTGTTGATTGAGGACTGGTATGGTGTGTAAATTAAATAAAATTTATATTCGTAAGTGATAGGCACAATGGATGGCACATGTAAAGGTGGTAAATGAAATTGCTTAATTGTTAATATTGTCCTTACTTTTGAGTGGTTGTTATGTGAAATGCCTAAGTGTGACGAGTGTTAAATGTTTGGGGAAAGTTTAAAATGTTCATTGGTGTTGATTTCGTAATCTAAAACCGGAGTTAAAAATTTGTGCTTCGATTAATTATCAACCTTTTCAAACTGTTGGGTTTGATTTTAGAATTATGGCCTAACTGCTGTACGGATTAAAAATAAAAGTGTTACTAAAGGGGACTGCAGGGACTAAAAAAAATATCTGGGCCACTACCAGTAGGCTGCTATAGCGGGCACTGCCCCGCTACTGCTACTTCACTATAGAGAGAATATTTCCGCTATAGTGGTGCCGTAGTAGCGTTATGCAGGCTGCTATATCGGGATGGGCCTGGGCAAAATCTGTGTCCTATTTTCACATTTCATGTCACACCTCAACTCCCGTTGAGATTGGCAGGCACCCGACGCCCTAAAGGCTTGAGAGAACCAACTTATAACCTTACTGTCCATACAATTAACTAGGGTAGTAATGAAGCTTTGATAAATATATGTATAAGCTGTAGTGATAATAAAAGGCTAACATAAAGATAGGCCCAAAACATATATACCTGACTTGGCCTTTGAGGCAACAACTGTTAAGGAACCAAATATAACTGCACTTTATACACTAGTCTACAGAGCCTCTATAAGATCGATAAATTTGGTCTAATTCGAGATAGGCCCCGCCTTACCCTTAACTACTATACAATACCAAAATATATACCAAAGACTCGGTAAAGCTCCGAATTAACTTGGAGCTTACCAACCACAGCTGAGCGTCCTGTGCTCCTACTGAGGAGGTCTACTAGCTAAAGTACCTATACCTGTGGCATGAAACACAATGTCCCCCATGAGGTACGTCAGTACGAAAGAATGTACTGAGTAAGGCATAAAGTGACCATAGGCAAGACAAGAGTTCAATGAAATCAGATATCAATATATAACTATACGAATAAGGATAAAAGACCACCTTTGCCTATATTTGTGGAACCATGTACTTTAAATGCTTTACTTTAGTTTATTCTTCCTCGCTTTATAAACTCATAAGGCATATGATACATATGACCAACTGATTAGTGGTAAAAGAGGATGACCCATGCTAGGCACTTTCACCCTGGGATACTGTCCTCATAAATACACAAATCGAAATCGACCCATGTTAGGCTTTCCTTACACCCCTGGGATACCACCCATCATATTAGGATCAAACAATGCTAGGTATTCCTTCCACCTCCGGGATACCACCCAAAAATATACAGATTCACTTTAGAAAATTTTTTTCATCTTTAAGGTTATTATTTTGGTGGTCATGACATTATTGAATTTGGAACTTTGGACCAGTAGTAAAGAAAATACAAATGTGCACTTGATGTAGTAACAATGATGTAGGCAGCAACAGTAATAGTGATATAACACTTAGGAGCTTAAATAACACAATGGACTTTGTTTGACTAAGAGAAGAACTCACACAGCTTGTTGTTGACTATACCTTTTTTTCATACTAGTACTTAGAGGAGTAAATATGCAGATCTAGTCACAAACACATTTTGAAGTACTTTAGCACACTAAGGAGTAGAACCAGACCATTGGCTACATTAGAAGTGGTACTCTACCATTACGTATCATTTGCAAGGAATAGTACTTATAAATCTCACTCTGTAACACATGTATTAGATTTTATACCAAAGAAAATAGAATCAAATAGCCTTCCATGCATTTAGTAGTTCCTCAAAGATAGTTCGAGAAGCAGGTTAGAATCCATAGAAGTGTTTAAATAATTGCAAAGATTAAGAAAAACAAAGTTTTAGTTTTTAAGGAGGCTACAACCTATATCCCATTATTGCGGCACGCATCTCGCTACCTTGGGACATCTATAGTGAGATTTTTCTGCTATAGTGGGCTCGTTATAGTGAGATGAGGCTGTTATAGCGGCCTTCATATTCCCCTATATGCACTAATGCTCTAATGACATCTTTTTACAAAATTCATCAGTTTTTAACTTTTTCACATAGTTCAGGGTTGGGGAAGTACCATGGGACTATTATATACTAAAATTTGGGTGTATAAACCCCTATACAAGCCCCAATGACTTAAAAAAAACCTTCACATTCTACTCTTATTCAAGCCACAATTCAGCCATGAACTCTGTGAATCTTATTCCTAGAATGCTATAGGGGCGTTGTAAACATAAAAGAAGCAACTATGCTTCAGAAATTCATTCAAATTCAAGAAAAAAATTTATTTCAAAAACCAACCCCAAAACCCACTTGTTTTCTACAATTTTAAGCACTAAACTTTAATAATACGAGTAAATAAGTAAAGATATGAAGTTAGAACATAACTTACCTTATTTATAGCATTTACAACAAGTTGTTCGGGGAGATGAGGGGTGTTTTGGGTTTGAAAATGAGAGAAATAGGTGAGAAACCCATTTCTCAACCTTAAATCTGTCGTCGTCCTGCTATAGTAGCCTACAGCCTATTATGGAGATGTTGCTATATCGGGACCCAATCAACTTTTGGGGGCAAAAAATTTTCTTTCTTTCTTTTGAAGTTATGCATAAATTTTTTTAGATGAATTGGCAAGGCCCTAGTTATCTTGGATACTCATAAGATCTTGTCAAAGGTAGCCTCATGCGAATCTCGGTCGCAATAAATTATATAACGTTGTTGTCCTAAGTAGGTGCTATATAATTCGAGCGAACTCTATTGTAAAGTTCGGTGAACAAAGTTTTAAAATAAGAATTTATAATCAATGTGTGAGTATTCATGACACGGGTACATTTTTGTCTAGTCCTTTTCCTACCGTGATCATTAGGGAATAAATGATGGGTAAATTGGTATCTGTTGTAATGCCCCATTGTATCATTACTAAAATTATTGCATCCAAAGGACATAGGGTATAAGAATTCCTTTAAAATCTTTGAAAAAGGTTCGTAAAAACTTAGTTAAATAAATTCAGAGTAGAAAATTTTTGGGATGGACTTAAGTCATCCCTCTATTGGGGGAATTTTCTTGCTATAGCGGTGCCATGGTAGTGGCCTATCGGTAGCTATATTGGGGGGTCAAAAATAGTCCAATCGAGTTTTAAAAATCCTTTTTCTTTTCAGTTGTAAACTAGAATGAGGCTTTATATTAAAAATTCCTTAGGGTTGCCTCAAGGCTCTGGAGCAATGGAGAAGAAGGAGTACGCTTAGAACAGGTGAAACCTGATGTTTTCTTGAGGTATTTCCATCAGAGATTGTTAGAATGGAATAAAGATTGCAAGTTCATGCCTCCACAGCAGTTGTTTGGTTTCCAAGTAGGCTAGGTTTAACTGAGTATGCCTCCATATACCTATGTTAGAAAACGTATGCATAACATAGATTGGCAGGAGAATTCAAGCTTAGGCCTACAGACAAGGTGTTTTGGATGGATAAAACTAGAAATTAGGGCTATGTGGATGAGATTGATATTCCTAAATGAAGTGTTGTTTTGATACTGTCCCATTATTTCTTGTGGAGGGGAAAATGGCTAGCAAATAACAATGGGTTGGTTGAGCTTGCATGTTGTGGTTACAAAGAATAGATGCTAGTATGGTTGATGTGGATGCCTTACTCTTTGCTTGGTGGATTGATTGTGTGATTTCGGAGGTGACTTAGTGTTAAGATGGAAGTTGGGGAAGTAAATGAATCATAGATTAGAGGAGTTGTGTATATTCCTAGTAATTATGAATTGAAGGTCATCCTGAGTTAAATATGTGCTTACTTTCTTATTCTAATTGACCCCGGTACCAGTGTTGGAGGGGTACGTGATGGATGAATTAGTGTTATAAACTCAATTTGATTTATGTTATTATGTTAACTGCCTATTTTTTTACTTGTTGGAATGCATTCTATTGAATGTTAAATGGTTAGATAACTTTATAATATGTTTAATCACCTGAAATGAGATTATGTAAAAATGTTTGTTTTAAAGTGCAAGTGTGGTTGAACTATCTCATTATGTGATTGTACATGTTATGACAAGGGTTGATATTATGAGATGAATTAGTAATGGTTGATTGTCACATATTGGGTGGACTTTAGGAAGCATAAGGGTGGGGAAGTTGGAATAAGGGTGGTTTACATGTGGTTTGGGATAAGGGTGGAAGACACTAGTTATCTGGGTTATTTGGTACATGGACTGAGCTTGTCCCCGATAGGTCATGGATAGCGGGAATTTATAAGACCCTTAGCATGTGTGTACACAGTATTAGAGAGCTTGACAATTAAATGAATGAGCCGGGTTATATTGTTGTTATTATTCGGATTCCATGAGTGAACCGGGTTATATGGTTGTTGTTATTTGGATTCCTTAAGCGAACCTAGGCATATTGTGGTTGATACTTGTGGATCCTTCTGTGTTCCGGGCTATTGATGTAGTAATTCAACTATGTTAATGTTGTTGAGGTTCATTAAAGAGGTATTTGTGGTGAGTAGAGTTATCTGTTTCATAAGCCTTAATGGTTAACTTGAGTTGAATATTTATACTTGTAAGTTGTCTTCCTTGCTTAGTTGATTACTTGCTTAAGTGAATCTGCGAAGGAAAGAATAAGTGAAGGATAATTGTTAATGTTAAATGGCTACTCCTTGTTTACAAGTTATTGATCGAATGTTGCTATTAAGGGATGTACTTGTGTTGGTCTTATGGGTTAAGTGGTAGTAGGTGACATTGATTTGTATAACAAGTATGTGTAAGATAAACTCATGTGTGGTCCCTGATAATTTTGGTAGTGTTCAAATGAGTTTCATTATGAGTGAGTTAAGAATTGATTTTCTTATTAATTACCTTGGTGTTCCCGAATAAATGTATGTCATTGGGATCATAGATTGAATAGGTGATTGATGTGTAGTTAAGAGTGGGAAGTAAGAAGAATAGTGACTGGGAAATGGTCAAGAGATACAAACTGGTGTTATTTTTATAAGTGCATGTTTAATTTCAGATATTTATATTATGTTTATGTGATTTAACTTGGGTCGACCAATGATGCTTACCACTATTTGTAGTTGTACTGATACTACTCTTGTTATATCCTTTTTGTATTATAGTCGGTTGCAGGATCAGTTCAGGTTTCATTGCTTGATGCGGATAGAGATTTCGACAGCTTCCACCTTGCTATTCCTATGGTAGAAGCTGAGTTTTGTATTTATTATCCTTGTCTTGCAGTAGCTCATGTACTTGTCTAGACTAGATTCTTGGGGTAAAAAGTTTCCTTGATGTATTTTTTATTTAATGAAAATTTTAACAAGTTTATCAGTATTTCGAAGAGTTTAACGGATTTCCTTTATGAATTCCGCATATTCTTCATTGGGTGGTAAGGGTTCTTCTATCTAGGTGTATTAGAGTAGGTTAGTTGGGTCGTGATACTATTGATGTAGATTTATAACACTTTGTTAGTAGTGTGTGTAAAAGAAAGGGATACTTTAATACATATACAATAAAACAATTAATTTACAAAAAATATAGCCATATTTTTATTTTAAAAAAATTACCAAAACGTAAAAAATACTCGAATTTTAGCCACGCTCAAACCTTAGCTAAATGGTATAAAGTTTTAAAATTTTTTGGTAACTAATAATTTTATTAATCTTCAAGGAAATTCATATATAACTTTTGGAACTTGTATATGTAATGTATCTATATTATATAATAGTTGCACGATGTATCGATATTATATAACTAGTGTATAATCATGTATAGCCATGTATCATATATATATATACATCCATATACACTATTTATACAATAAATATATATTATATAAATAGTTATGTGATGTATCGATATTGTATAATGGTGTATAAAAATGTATATATGATATATAATTATGTATCGAAAACTGATATCTAGAAACTACCTGATTCGATCAACCATATGGAATTGTATATATGTGTATAAATGTGTATCTACATTGTATAAATAGTTATATAATGTATTGATATTGTATAAATGATGTATAAACGTGTAGCGATATTATATAAATGGTATATAAATATGTATTGATATATATCGATATTATATAAATAATTGTGTGATGTATTGATATCGATATTTATTTCACTATCATGCATTCCAACCTAATAAATAAAAAATAATAAAATAACATAAATGTTCCTTTTTTTCCACAAAAGAAATGAGACAATTAGAATAACAAAAAAGATTTTATAAAAAGAGCAACAAATTTTTTTTAAAAAAAAAAAAGAGGAAAAACATAGTGAAAAAATAACAATATTTTTTTTAAAAAAAAAATTGTTGGGAAAAAAGTTAATAAAAACAACGACAAGAGAATTTTAAATACCAAATTGCATAATCTTCTCCATTCTTGAATGGGTCTCTGAAATCCCATCCAATTGCATAATCTACTCCACAGTTCCTTAGTCACCTGACAGTCAAAGAAAAGGTGATCAAAAGTTTCTTTTTCTCCACCACAAAAGATACAGTCAGGAGGTATTTGAATACCAAATTTCTTTATTCTCTCCACTTTGCTAATCTCCTCTGTACAACCAACAAAAAAAATGAATTTGAACCTAGGATGCACTCCATGTTGCAAGCTAATACTCTTCCAATCAGCTTTTGGGAATAAGGGAATAAGATGAGTATACATCTTCTGTGTAGAATATTTCCCTCCCTTCTGAACCTTGCCAAACTCTGTAAGCAATGCACCCTGTCCAGTTTGACCCTTCAGCACAAAATCTCTTAATGTTAATGCCTTCCTCACTACCCAAGATGCAGATTTAGGTATGATCAGTGTTTCAAGATCCCTTCTCTTTATGAAGTAACTATGTACCCATTGAATCCACATACAATCCTTCTTGCTTGCTAGATGCCATAATTGCTTGAGTATTGCAGCTCTATTCCTTAGCTTTAGATCAAGAACATTTGGACCACCTGCAGCAAGAGGTTTACATATTGTTTTCCATCAAAACAAAACTTTCTTTGATACAGTCACAACCCCTATTCATAAGAAAGACCTACAAATCTCTTCAATGGCCTTGACCACTCTTTTTTGCAATTGAAGCACCTGTGCCCAATAAGTTTGCACTCCAAAGAGCACAGACTTTATGAGTTGAAATTTACCTGCATAGGACAATAGCTTACCAGACCAACAAGTTACTTTAGCATTTATCTTTTCAATCAGGGGCAGGTATTAATTAACACTAAACTTCTTAGAAACTAGAGGCACTCCCAAGTATCTGAATGGCAAAGTCCCTTCTGTGAAACGTAACTCTACTTTCAGTTTCTGTTTGATATGGTCTGCAACACCTGCAATTTATAAAGAGCTTTTTTATGTATTATCTTGTATCCCTGAAGCCATGAAAATCTCATAAATGCAGCACGTAGTAGCTTAACAGATGTTAAGTCAGCCCTGTAATACATCAGCAAGTCATTAGCAAAACATATGTGCATGCTACCCAACTTACCACATCTAGGGTGGAAATTGAAATCTCCATTGTTAGTTAATTGGTGCAAGTTCCTTCCTAGATATTCCATGAACAACACAAAGAGGTAAGGGGATATTGGATCCCCTTGCCTTAACCCTCATTTAGCAGGGAAAGGCTCAGTCAACCCCCAATTTAGCAGTAGTGAATAAGAGATTGTAGACACACTAGTCATAATCCATGAGACAAATCTTGTAGGAAAGCCCATATCTACCATTAATTTCTTTAGAAAACTCCACTCCAAGGTATCATATGCCTTCCTCAAGTCTACTTTTAGGACACATCTTAGACATATCTATTTTCTACCATAGCATTTGAATATTTTATGGGTAAATAAGACATTATCAATAATACTTCTCCCTTCTACAAATTCAAATTATGAGCACCCCACTAGATCACTAATAACATTTTTAGTCTACCAGTTAATACTTTGGATATAATTTTATATAAGGAGATGCAACAAGATATAGGTCTATAGTCTTTTACTTTAGAATGATTAGGAAATTTAGGAACCAAAGTAATAATAGTAGTATTGATAGCAGGGAAGAGAATGTCAATTTGAAAGAATTGTTGAACTGCTATCAATACATTATTGATGCGATCCAAAATACGAGAATAGAAAGAAACACGAAAACTTGAAGAAACGATAGAATAAAAAATGCAAAAAATAAAGGATAAAGATAGAGATAGAAAATAAGACACAAAAAGAGGAAATCAATGAAACCAAAGGGTATATTAAACCCTAAAACTCCAACTGATTAACCCTACAAGAAGCACCCTATTCCTACGAAGACCTTGAGGGAATCGTAATGCCCTCACAACCCCATTTCTAAGCAATAACCAACATTGGCTTTTCCAACCACTTATGCTCTATAAGGAGTCTCACAATATTAAATCATCAAAAACTAACTTAGGAAATAAAACCCTAACTTATCTATTTATAGTATCATTACAAAGGCCCAAAAGTGACCTTGACATAAAAAGAGAAAGCCTATAAAAACATGGTTTTATTTCAACTTGGAAGCCATAGTGATGGCCAGTCATTGTGGTGACGGACTACCACCCTTACCGTCACTGCAAGGTAGTGTGTGGGTGTTCTTGGTTCCCCTTGATGGCCTCTTTGGCGGATCGTCAAACCCATGACGGGCCTCCACCCTAACCGCCACCATGAACCAGTGAGTGATCTTCAAGGCCTTCATTTGGTGGTTCAAGTGATGGTTTACCACATGTTTGGTAGGCCGTCACACCTCCTGTCACCTTCAAGCAATGGCCAATTTCCTCTCCTTGAACTCCAAGTTCGATCTTGAACACATGATATTGTTTGTTCAAGAGCTCAAATAAGGTTGTCCAAGCACATCTTTGCATACTTAAGGTGATCATGGCTTGGGTCTCCATATGTCGACCTCGAATTATATGCCCCAAAGAGTTAACATCGATTTAGGATGTATCATCCTTTCCTTCTTGAAAAGAATTCTACCTCGAATCCAAATCTTGTAAAATTATAGGGAAAACAAACAACCATAGTATCCTCATGGCATGAAGGTTAGTGTTAGCAATAACAAGTTCAACACCAAGCCAATGAGGTACACACTTAACATATAACTGATGCCACCCAAAATATACCTCCAGAAAAGTATAAGCGGTCTATGTATCAAATATAGAACCCAACTAGGTTGGGGTCAATACCATAGGGAATAGGACAAAAGTCTATCGAACACTAGTCTGAGTAATTGGCAAGTAAGTAAAACTGGGGATTTTTGTAAGCAAGAAGTAACAGTAACGATTGGTGATTATTGGATTTGTTATTAATATGAGAAATATAATAGGACTGTGATCCCCATTGATTCCTTAACTCCACCGGTTACATGTATTGGCAAAATTGTCCCACTGCATTTCATGCAAAATCTAACAAGATATGTTCATCTAAACGTCTCTCTACCTTGGTCAGATGAATTTCACTCTTCTCCTCTCGGTCTCCAAGTGTTGCACTACTAACCCTTGTCCTAGATCTCACATACCTATCCCTATTACAACTCAAGTTATTAGAGGAAGGTTGATAGCTTCAAATCTCTATTGTTATTTGGTTTTCCCAATCTCTACCTCTCTCTCGAGCAAGTCTAGAATACAGGAGAATTTCTAACATTTGCAATCGTTAGAAGATCAATCACAATGAAAGAAATAATAATACATGCAGTCACACCGGTTCAGAATTGCTTTGCACTCAACCCATTTCGTTTGTTCCTCGTGGTTCACACAACCCTAGTTGATGGGTTTAGTTACTCATGATTACAAGAACATAAGAAGGATTCAATGATGAAAACATAATTGTAAACTCACAATAAGAAGAAAACTCTGAAAGCTTAATATCAATAAAACCCTAGAATTGGTGTTCCAAGAGTACAAAACCAATAATGTAATTATGAACTCAAAATAATGAAAAATATCTTTCAAAACAATATAATGACGAACCCTTGAACATAGGACAGTATAAAGGTATTTATAGATACAAGATGAATCCTATCCTAAACAAAACAGAAAAACAGAGTCGGTACTTTTCCACGGTACCGTGACTTGGTGTAGTGGAACCAAGTGACGTCACATGGGTCCTACCGTGGAAATCAGGCCATTTCACAAACTTTCAGGAGTTGACCTACAACACCGACCTACGTTACATAGGTCGATTCAAGTGACATGGGTTCTGTCGTGAGTCACTGTACTGGTATGGACTTGGCTCTTTCATCTTCAAATACTTCGTTCTCGTGCATGATTCTTTCTTTTTTTCCATTTTACCTCTAAAAACCTATTCTCCTGTAATATAGAATAGAAAAGACATCATACCAACAAAACATACCCAAATTTGTGCATATTTCCTTTGTTTTAAGCATCGATAGTGCCATGAAACCATGGCACATCAGTAGTCAAGTATCAAAATGATCAATCAAGGGTTGTAACCCCACAAAGTTAAAACTACCTAGCTACTCAAGAGACCTTGACAAAAGGGTAAACCAAAAGAACCTTGGTAATTAGTCATCCACATATGAAAACCCACATTGGTCTATGATTCAATAAGCACAAAACCCATTCTATGTCAAGAGTCATATGATAATTCACATAGCTAAGTGCAAGGTCACAAACAAGGTTATCCTAAGTCAAGACTCCTGCCAATGCACTAGATATCTTCACGAATGGGATTACTCTGAAATCATCACCGTGGTCAAATACAAAGGTATCCCCCACACTCATTGGTAAACAAGTTGCATTTAATGTCACCATGAAATCAAGTAATAACACCAAGCAATTACCACATGAATAGAAGGAAGTGTTACTACTATGTTCATCAAATAAAAAGGTAACCTTTATGGATTTAGAAATACCAAGAATAAGCATGAGCCACGAATACATACCTTCCTTGAAGGGAATATTTGAAGTGATTTCATACCATGTTGATGTTTCATGAGGTCTTCTCCATTGTTAATTTGCCTCAAGACTCCTCCCTCGGTATGACTTAACAAATAAGTTAACTAAACAATTAAGTTCATCAAGAGAGGGAGTTCTACCTTTAAGCTCATGGAACCTACACCAAGCTTCAAGTAACATTTGTCAACCTCTTAGGTTACAAGCTTTGGCATAGTGCACACCAAGAGAATGCTCTTTTACCTTGTCATTTCTACCCTTCTTAAGTGAGCATTCTTCTTTGTTGGAAATCTCTCCCATACATGACTTAGGTCCATCAAGTGGATTATAAATCCTCAAGAAAGACGTTTCATCATAGGAAAGGATGACAACAACCTCAATCACTTTTCACTTGTCATATTAACCAAGAACCAAGTTAGGTGTGTAAAAACCACTACATTCCAAATGGTCACCAGGGACAAATGGAAGAATTATCCATGAACATGAGTCTATGCAATTCCCATTTTCCCTAAAGGTGCCACCATCACAAATAGACATACTCTCTACACAGCCATAAGTAATATAATGGGAAAATAGAGAGTATTGAAGGGTGTCATGCAAGTTAACTTAAACTAAGGTGTCCTCATGCATATACTCACTATTAGATTCGAGATCATCACCATAAATATCCTCCATAAAGGAAACACACAAAGAAGAAGTAGAAGAAATTTCTAAGCAAATAACACCTTCTTTTTCAAGGGAAGAATCCTCAAGTAGACACAAACCACCACTAACATCAAGGATATCATGACTCAAGTCACTACAAGAATCAAAAATTTCATCCTCATATTCATCAAACAAGGGTGGGGTGTTATACAAAGGATCACAACCAAAATCATTTTCATAAGAATAATCACTAATTGGGTTTCTTAAATATTCAAGTAAATCAAAGCAATCTTTAACCAAAGGATCATTCTTTCACCAAAGTGAGAGATCACTATCAAAGATTGGATAGTTAGCACAATCTTCACTTAATCCTATATTCTTAATGGATTTCAAGAAATGGGATAACATATGAATCTTAAGCATACCATCCTTCGTTTCAAGAACATCAAAATACACATCACTAGGTGCTACACTAGGAGTGATCTCACAATTATAAATATCTCTATCTTTGAGAGAGGATCACTAATCAAAGGTGAGGTATTAAATCATGCAAGCTCACTCTAAAAAAGATACATTTCATCTTTCACATCATTTTTATTCATATGATATCTATGAGCAAAACTAATAATAGGATCATCATCACATATATGCTCAAAGAGTCATTTCAATTCATATGATCAACTCTATCAAAAAATATCACTATCTTGAGGCTCATCCAGCACACAACAAATATGCTCAAGTAGTGGATTAGATTCACAAGCAAGTTGATCAATGCACACACCTTTACAAGTTGTAAGTAATTCACATGCCAATATAGACTCACCTTGATTTTCACAAGGGTTAACTAGTGTGTGAATACTCTTATCACATGGAAATGGAACCTCATTCAGGCTAGAAGTGCCAACACTAGATGGACACAAATTGATCTTACTAGAAAAGTCAATTCGGTCATCTTTAGGATCAACTAGTTCTTAGAAACTCACAACAAGAGCTTGATCATCATGCAACATAGTTTTACCAAGAGTTTAACAAAGGAAAGACTCATTATGCTCAATATTTGAGAAGCCATCATTTACACTTACTTGGCTACTAGCCTCATCAAGACCTTTCAAGTTCAAAGAAGTGCAAGAGTTAGCATTGTTACCTTGTAGATCATAAGGATTATGGTCTTCAGTTTGGTGTTCAACATGGGAGCTTATTTTCTCCTTTGGGGAGTTCTCATCACATGGGAGTTTGTATATTCTACTTCCTAGTCAACTCCTTATTTAGGCTCTCTTAAAACACCTCTTAGCTCTTCACACTTTGGGAATCTCCATTAGATTGGCTTCCAACATTACCTAAATAAGTGTTAAGACAACTGGAGAGAGAAGAAAAGTTATATGAGTTAGGATAAGGTTATGACAAACTGCTCACATCACTCCACACAACCTCTTTTTTTTTGCTCTTAGGTTATCATTTTGTGCTCCTTTACTTCTCTCAATCTTTCATCTCTCAATCTCATGGGACTTAGAGTAAGTGGTCATATTTACTTGAGGCTTGGGAAGAGTAGGTGGAAATAGATGGTTTCCCCATTGGTTCACTATAATCTTGGGCCAATTTTGCTCATTCGGAACTCTATGTCTTTCAAACACAAATGGCAAAAGTCCAAACGAAGTACATCACACCAAACTTCCTTATAGTATCCATTTAGGGTAAAATAAACCTTCACACTCTCGGCAACTCTATGGCCTTGCAAAAAATATGGACAACATTTCGACATTTGAGGTATCCTCAAATAGTCAATCGTAAAGAGAGTAATGGAGTTTGAATAACACCAATCATCGAGAACAAGAATGCATCCTGAAACCCCTTAAATATCCACCTTTCTTATGCCAACTTGTCTTCTCGATTCACTATTATAAAGCTTCATGTACCTTTCTAGCACATAAATGGACTTCATGTACCTCTTCAAGGCACTCCATATTCAAGTGGACCCTTTTACAGGTTCCCACCATCTCCACGCTTGACCTCGAAAGTGTTTAATGGCATATGTGGCTTGTTCAACCTCACTCATTTCATGATCCTTGAAAGACCTATCACATTTCCATTCCCAATCAAGATAAGCTTTGGGATCTCATTCTTCTTTTAAAATAGGAAGAGGGGTTCTACGGAGATTACATTTTCCACTATTCTCTTCATATCCATCTCGGTTCCTATTTCCCAATATTTGTGCGCTAGAACAAAAAGGATAAGATTGAGTATCCCTATACATTAAAGGTACACTCTTTCATCTCCTCATCGGATGACTTCTACTTGAACTAGTATAACCACTCATACCACATTGACGAAGATAAGAAGTACCACAAGACCAAGAATATAAATCTTCACTTGTCTCATGAACATTCCCACCATAAGTTGTACAAGGTGCATAGGAGAAAGTGCTATACCTCACAACTTCTTCACGCTCGGGGTGAGAAGTGGAAAACTCTTCACATGCCCCATCATCCTCATAAGAACTATCACAAGGCTCTTCATCCTCTTCATATTCTCCAAAAGAGCTAGATTCATTATTTGCCCTATATTCTTCTTTGAAATAGTAGCTCTCATTCTCACATGGCTCTTGATCATGGCTATATTCATAGCCTCCAAAATCACCATCTTCATCATAGCCATAGCCTTCATCACTACAATAATAGTCTCCTATGTCATAGTCACATGTAACTGATACCGACGACATACTTCCTTATAACTCTATGTACCTACAAAACAAGAAAACAAGTTAGTAGTAAAAGCTCCTCACCAATACACATAAGTTTCTTACCTTTGTATGCCTCACAATTGGATCGGCTAGTGTTGAAGATTGCTTATATTTTGGTGGTACACAAGGTGTCGATTGCTACTCTTGGCCCGAATAAATTCTTTTTTGAAAGACTCAAAGAAATCACGTACGGACTTACGCCAAGAAGTTACGACAAAAATAAAAAAGAGAAAAGCACTCAAAGAAGTGGGACTATCAAATAACAAACTCAAAAACCAATTCACAACTAAGTAGGTTGATTACTAGTTGTTAATTAGTGTTAGAATCAAGTGAAAGATGATTAAGAATCAAAAGAATTGAAACTAGGAATCTAAAATGAGCTTATAAATCCTTTTGAAATGACTGAAAGTTGACTGACCATCGGGTTGGCCGTCACTAGCTAACCAAAATGTGTTGCAAAGGGTCCTTGGGTGACGGTCATAGTGACTGGCCATTAGGTTGGTGACTGACCGTCACCTTGGCCATCGTGGATTATATAGAAAGTGGCTTCTATTGGTGCTTGGCGACGAATTCCTTGACGGTTCCGTCAGGCTAGTGACTGACCATCACTTGGGTTGTTGGGTCTTCAGGACAACAGGTTGTAACACCCCATATGTTTTTGAAACTATACGACTACGTGTACATTTATGGAATTAGTTAAACATGAGAGATTTGATGAATTACACATTAATTTTTTGGGTCTTACATGAGTCTTGTGCCATTGGGCCCAAATGAGCCCAAAAATCATAAGAAGACATGGCCCAAAATGGAAATTTGACCCATTCTTTCATTGCTCTTTCATTGACCAAGCAAACCATTTAATGTGTGGATAAGGATCATTAGTGAGGGAATATATAAGTCAAGGAAATCAGATTTTTATTCATCAAAGCCCTCATGCCTTTTCTAACATTTTTCTCAAACATTATCTCTCACACAAAATCCTAAGGCAACTACTTGTTGGGCCAAGATCACTCCTTGGTAAGCCTTGGTAAGTATTTATTCTCATGGTTTAGTATATTATACGTTGAAAATAGTGTATAAATCATGTTGGTTGTGTTGAAAAAGTGTTGGACAGTGTGCTATGTGTAAAACTGTCTATTTTTGCAATCGGAGAAGGGTTTTGTCTTGCAAACTTGAACATGGACTTGTGGTATTGATGGAAGTGAACTTGATGGATTCAATATTTACATGTGATATGTGATGATAGTATTAAATTTTTTTATCCTTGTGTATAATGTTTGGAATTGTTATTGTGAAATTTGTTGTGGATTTGGTGACGTATTGAATGAGAAGTGTAGTTTTGGGTGTTGTTTATGTGTGTTGTGAGACCATGGATGATTTTTGGCATCCAAGTGACCAAATATATATAAATAAAGGCTTTCTTATGGCCTTGGACCATTTATTACACAAAAAAACCCAAAAAGAACCCATTTTGGCCGATTTGGGCATCCGCCCCCGTAGACGAAGACACCTGCGGGCGCAGATGCCAACACAGGTGCCTCTGGCATCTTCCAAAGGCCACCTGTGGGTGCACCTTAGTCACCTACAGGCGCAGGTGGCTTCGCAGGTCAGCCCAGGATACAGTTTTGGATGTTTTCGTCTCTCTTTGATCCCCGAAGGCCCCTATACCCTTTTTGGAAGTAATTATCAACTTGTGGTGCCATTTTAATGACTTTAAAGGGTATTATGGAGGTATTTTGGAATATATTAAGTATATATTATTGTTCATAAGTTGTTATGAGGCAAGTTGATTGGGTAATTGCGACTGAAGGATAATGAGGAAGCATAAAGGGTAAACGTAGTGTGAATTGCTATTGATGTATAATGTTTTGGTCAATGTGTGGAATGTTATGGTTTTGTTGGTCTGATAATGCAGTGTATTGTATTATAAAGAGTGAAATGACTTTATACGACAGTCATATAGTTCGTTGTCGTCTTGTACACTTGCACGATAACTAATGGTTAACGTAAGCTCCGTTATGTACTTGTATTGTAGAGTGAAATGTAAGGAAGGAGCTAGACTATTGTGTTCATATATAGGCTTGTGTATTCATACTTGGAAGTGAAGGTATGTAAGGTTATTTTATCCGTATCCTTCTGCAGCACATAGTATATACATTGACATATTAACTGTTGCTATCCGAAATGTTCTAAGGTATCCTATTCCCGGTTACCAATTGTTGTTATCACATGTTTCCTATTCATTGAACAATTGTGATTCACATGTCTTGTATTCATCGACTAATGTTCAAAAGATCCCATGTCTCCAATAATGTTATGTTTTTCAATAATGTTTATTCACATGTCTCTCACTCATCATTTATTGATCCAAAGCTTCAAATAAGGTTATGACTATCATTGTACCAATCTCAAAAGTAAAGAATGAAGTAATGCATATGTGGTTAATGATTGAGTATGGGTGGTAGCTTTGGGGCCGTAAGCCTAGCTCAAGCCAATCCTGAGATTATTGGATCAGGGGGTAGTCCTAGAGGCATAAGCCTAGCCTTGACCGAACCTAACAGGGGGTAGCTCTAGATGTAATAACCTAGCTCGAGACAAACTTGATATGTTGGTTTATGGGTGGCAGCTCTAGAGGTAATAACCTAGCTCAAGCCGAGCCCGATGATTTGATTCATGGGTGGTAGCTCTAAGGGCATAAGCCTAGCTCGAGCTGATCCCAATATAACGTTGTGTTATGTAAAGACCCACTGATGAGTCGGGGCCTGGGTACATATTGACACAAGTGGTGAAGATTAAGTATAGAAGTAAAGAAGCAAAGAAAGTAATGGAAGCAATGTACATGGTTCCCATCATACAGAATGTTAACTTATCCTTATTGGTTATTCATTTGTATTTGAGTTCATTGACGTATTTACGTATCATACAGTTTCTTATGAGCCTTATATACTCAGTACATTCTTCGTACTGACGTCCCTTATGGGACTTACCTTACTTGCTACAGGCGCAGGTGCTAGTAGACCTCCACAATAGGTTGCAAGTTAATTGCGGATCGTTGGTGAGCTCCAGTTAGTTCGGGGCTTTTTCGAGTCACAGTTGTACATGTATTTTGGTATTATACATGTTGTATAAAGCGGATACTTGTCCCGACTTTTAGTTCGTCTTGTAAATGTATCTGTTAGAGGCTTTTGTAGTTGTATGTGGGTGTATGAATGTAAGAAGATACATGTTGTTTTTGACTTGATGGCCTCGACGGGACAAGTTTCACATATGTATATATATATCACATGTTCTATGACTTTCGTTATTCGCCTCTATTGTTCTTACGGGATAGTGGTGTTTCTTATGGAATGCATATGATTGACTATGGGAAATGCTTGGTTCTCTTGGGCCTTATTGGCTACGGGTGCTAATCCGCCTCGTTGGAAGTCGGGGCGTGACAAAAGTGGTATCAGAGCAGGTCTTTCTAAGGGTTTCTACAAAGCCGTGTTTGAAAAGAGTTTTACTTATCGATGTGTTATGCACCACATTTATACGTAGGAGGCTACGGGGAATTTAGGATGTTGTTTCTTTTCTTCATTTCTAGATCGTACAATAAAGCCAATGTGGTAAGTGGAATCGTATCTAACCATTGGAATTGATTTTCTTTGATATAGTAAAAATGTCGATGACAAGAAGAGGTAGAGGCAATAGTAAGCAGGTAGATATGCTTGCCGATGAAGGAATGAGTAGATTACCACCTGACCAAACTAGTCAAGGTGGAGCAAATGCTAAAATTTCATCACATTCTTCTTCTACTTTTCCAGCTCTGGATAAGCCAGTCGGTAGAGAAGTACCCGCAAAACCACCAATGAATGCCACGGATTAGGATCTAAGAAATGCAGTACATATGTTGACTCAATTAGTTGCGGTACAAAATCAAGGCCGAGCTGGTCCAACGACAAATGAGGATGATACGGCTAGAGTGGCGAGTTGCAGAACACAGGATTTTCTGAAACTAGACCCTCCTATATTCACTGGGTCAGATCTGAAAGCAGATCCACAGGATTTCGTGGATCAAATTCAGAGGGCTCTAGAAGTTATGCACGTGACTGGGGTTGAAATAGTTGAACTTACGGCATATAGATTGAAAGGTAAAGCGATATTGTGGTACGAAGATTGGAAGAGGTCTCGTGGTATTGGTGCAATGCCACCAAATTGGGAAGAATGTAAAGCAGCATTCCTTGATCACTATCTTCCCTATGAGATCCGAGAGGCTCGTGCGGATCAGTTCTTAAATCTCCGACAAGGGAATTTGAGTGTTAGAGAATACAGTATGCAATTTAATTCCTTGGCTCGATATGGTCCAAATTTGGTAGCCACAATGACACACAGAGTCCATCGATATGTGGACAGATTAGAGCCATATTAGGTAAGGGACTGCACCATTGCTTCCTTGAACAAAGATATGGACATAGCCAGAATACAGGACTTCACCCAGAAAATTGAAGATCAAAGACAGAGAAGAAGGGCACATGAATCTGACAGAGGACAGTCCAAAAGGGCTAGACCTACGGGACAGTCTATGATATCCCAAGGAGGATCTAGGCCTCGGATGTTTCCCAGACCACCTAGACCATCATTCTCTTATTCCACCGCAGGCGCTAACTCTCAATTTCGAGGATTTAGAAGTGGTCAATCTGGGTAGAGTAGTGGAGTTCACGAATCAGAGGCAACAGGATTTCCTCATCAGCAGTGTCAGCACTGCGGGCGTATTCATTCAGGTACATGCCGGTTAGGGAAAAATGCTTACTTTTGGTGTGGTATGATGGGACACATGATGAAAGTGTGTCCCCAGAGGAGCATGGGTGGTGTAGCATGACCGGTAGGGTTAGCCGTTGCGTTATCAGCATCGGTTCCTTTTTTAGGCCGAGGTGTGTAGTTTGTTGGTCGTAGTAGAGGTGCTAGAGGAGCAACCAGTACTAGTGGGGTCCAGAATCGCACTTATGCTCTAGTGGACTGACAGAATTCGGAGGCTTCTCTTGATGTCGTCACAGGTACATTATCCATATTTTCATATAATGTATATGCACTGATTGACTCGGGTTCTACATTGTCCTATGTTACTCCTTTGATTGCTGCGAAATTTGCAAAAACACCAGAATTATTAACTAGGTCAATTGAGGTATCTACACCGGTTGGTGAATATATTGTTGCAACAAAAATATATCGTAATTGTGTGGTAACTGTGTGTGGTCGTGATACACTGGCCGATCTTATTGAACTAGATATGATGGATTTTGATATGATAATGGGGATGGATTGGTTGGCTTCTTGTTATGCCACGGTGGATTTCCAAACGAAAGAAGTACATTTTCATTTTCCACAAGAGAATGTTCTTGAGTGGAAGGGTAATGTGGGGGCACCGAGAGGCAAATTTATTTCCTATTTGAAAGCAAGGAAAATGATTGCCAAGGGGTACATATGTCACTTAGTACGAGTGAAAGATAATGATTTGGAACCACTAACTCCGTAGTCGGTTCCAGTGGTCAACGAATTTCTTGATGTATTTCCAGAGGATCTCCCAAGCTTACCCCCAAGAACGGGAAGTAGAGTTTAGCATTGATGTGATTCCAGCCACTCAGCCTATCTCTATTCCTCCGTATAGAATGGCTCCAACAGAATTGCGTGAGTTGAAGGAGCAATAAAAAGATTTGCTGGACAAGGGTTTCATTAGGCCTAGTATGTCCCCGTGGGGTGCACCGGTATTATTTGTGGGGAAGAAAGATGGCACATTGAGAATGTGCATTGACTATCGGCAATTGAATAAGGTAACGATCAAGAAAAAATATCTCCTCCCTCGAATTGATGATTTATTTGATCAGTTACAGGGTGCAAAGTGTTTTTCAAAGATTGAATTGAGGTCGGGTTACCATCAAATCAGAGTTAAAGAAGAAGATGTACCCAAAAGAGCTTTCCGAACACGGTATAGCCATTATGAACTTTTAGTTATATCATTTGGACTAACAAATGCACTAGCTGTGTTCATGTACTTGATGAATAGGGTGTTTAAGCCATTTTTAGACGTGTTCGTGACGATATTTATAGATGACATCCTAGTTTATTCAAGATTACCAGAGGACCATGTTAATCACTTACGACAGGTGTTACAGATTCTCTGCGAGCGTAAGTTGTATGCAAAGTTCTCTAAATGTGAGTTTTGGTTAAAATTCGTTGCATTCTTGGGTCATATTATGTCAAATGAAGGGATACAGGTTGATACACAAAAGATTGAAGCGGTGAAAATTTTCCAAGACCTATGACACCACAGAGATTCATAGTTTTCGTGGATTAGTAGGTTATTATAGAAGATTTGTGGAAGGTTTTTCTTCCATTGCCGCACCTTTAACGAAGCTTACACACAAGGCAGTTAAATTTCAGTAGAATGATGCGTGTGAGAAAAGTTTTCAAGAACTGAAAGATAAATTGACTTCTACACCGGTGTTAGTACTTCCGGAAGGCACCGAAGATTATGCAGTATATTGTGATGCTTTCAGAATTGGCCTAGTGTGTGTATTGATGAAACACGGTAATGTCATATCATATGCCTCACGGCAGTTACGGCCACATGAGAGAAGCTATCCCACACATGATATCGAATTAGCAGCGGTGGTATTTGATTTAATGATATGGCATCATTATTTGTATGGAGTTCATGTTGATATCTATGCTGATCACAAAAGTTTACAATATATCTTTAAGAAGAAGGAACTCAATTTAAGGCAAAGAAGGTGGCTTGAGCTATTAAAATATTATGATATTGATATTCTATACCATCCGAGAAAGACAAATGTGGTAGCTGATGCATTGAGACGCAAGGCAATAGGAGGAACTAGTAGCCAATTGACAGAAAAGCAAGGTTTAATTAAAGATTTCCATCAATTAGCCAACTTGGGGGTTCATCTTCTTGAATCCTCAGATAAAGGAGTTATTGTACAGAATGCGGCTGAATTTTATTGATAGCTGAAGTGAAAAACAAGCAGTTTACAGATCCTATATTATTGCAACTAAAAGAGAATGTACAACAGAATCTGACAAAGGCATTTGATCTTACACAAGAAGGGGTGCTTCAATGCCAAGGTATATTATGTGTACCGGATGTAGACGAATTGAGGAAATGAATTATGATCGAGGCACATCATTCGCACTATTCTATTCACCCGGGTACTACTAAAATGTACCATGATTTAAAGGAAGTGTATTAGTGGGAAAATATGAAGAAGAACATTGAAGAATTTGTCTCTCAGTGCCCAAATTATCAACAAATAAAGGTCGAACATTAGAAACCAGGAGGTTACATGCAATGTATCAGTCTTCCAGTCTGGAAATGGGATATGATTAATATGGATTTCATCACAGGTTTGTCTCGTACACTGTGGAAATTTTATTCTATATGGGTTATAGTTGAAAGGCTTACCAAGTCAGTGCATTTTCTACCAGTCAAGACCACCTATGCAACAGAGAGGATTATGCAAGATTGTATGTGAAAGAGATAGTATGATTACAAGGGATTATGATCTCTATTATATCAGATAGAGGAGCACAATTTACTGCGCATTTTTGGAGATCTTTTCAGCAAAGTTTGGGTACACAGGTGAATCTGAGTATGGCTTTCCATCCTCAGACAGATGGACAAGCAGAACGTACTATTCAAACACTTGAAGATATGCTACGAGCTTGCACGTTAGATTTTCAAGGCAGTTGGGATGACCATTTGCCTCTTATTGAATTTACTTACAACAATAGCTATCATTCAAGTATTAAAATGGCACCTTCTGAAGCTTTGTATGAAAGAAAATGTAGATCACCAATCGGATGGTTTGAAGCAGGTAAAACTGCTTTACTTGGGCCAGATCTTGTTCATCAGGCTATGGAAAAAGTTAAAGTGATTCAACAGCAATTACAAACGACCCAGAGTCGACACAAGTCCTATGCTGATGTTAGAAGAAGAGGGCTTGAATTCGCCATAGGTTATTGGGTGTTTTTAAAGGTGTCACCGATGAAAGGGGTAATGCGATTCGAAAAGAAAGGGAAATTGAGTCCACGTTATATAGGCCCGTATGAAATTGTTTGAAGATTTGGGAAAGTTGCGTATGAGTTGGAACTACCCCAAGAACTCTCCACAGTTCATCCAGTATTTTATGTTTCGATGCTTCGAAAGTGCATAGTGGATCCATCTCATTTTACACCTATTGACAATGTGCAAGTTACAGAGAATCTTACCTATGAGTAGATACCTATTGCCATTCTGGATAGACAAGTGAAGAGGTTGAGGAATAAAGATGTTGCTTCCGTAAAATTACTTTGGAGAAATCAGCAAATAGAAGAGGTCACATGGGAAGCTGAAGAAATGATGAAGTCCAAGTACCCTCATTTGTTCCAAAGGGAAGAACAAGTTCACGATACGAGATCGGAACAATGAAAAGTAAGTACTTATAAGCATTGAGTATATATATATATATATGAGGATAAGTATCATTAGTGAGGGACTATATAAGTCAAGGAAATTAGATTTTTATTCATCAAATCCCTCATGCCTTTTCTAACATTTTTCTCAAACATTATCTCTCACACAAAACCCTAGGGCAACTACTTGTTGGGCCAAGATCACTCTTTGGTAAGCCTTGGTAAGTATTTATGATCATGGTTTAGTATATGATATGTTGAAAATAGTGTATAAATCATGTTGGTTGTTTTGGAAAAGTGTTTGACAGTGTGCTATGTCTAAAACTGTCTATTTTTCCAATCGGAGAAGGGTTTTGTATTGCAAAATTGAACATGGACTTGTGGTATTGAAGGAAGTGAACTTGATGGATTAAATTTGACATGTGAGATGTGATTATAGTCTTAACTTGTTTTATCCTTGTGTATAATGTTTGTAATTGTTATTGTGAAATTTGTTGTGAATTTGGTGACGTACTGAATGAGAAGTGTAGTTTTGGGTGTTGTTTATGTGTGTTGTGATACCATGGCTTATTTTTTGCATCAAAGTGACCAAATATATATAAATAAAGGATTTTTTATGGCCTTGTACCATTTATTACACAAAAAGACCCCAAAAGAACCCATTTTGGCCGATTTGGCATCCGCCCCCGCAGACGAAGGCACCTGCGGGCGCAGATGCCAACGCAGGTGCCTTTGGCATCGTCCGAAGGCCACATGCGAGTGCACCTCAGCCACCTTCAGGTGGAGGTGGCTTCGAAGGTCAGCCCAGGATACGGTTTTGGATGTTTTCGTCTCTCTTTGATCCCCGAAGGCCCCTATACCCTTTTTGGATGTAATTATCAACTTGTGGTACCGTTTTAATGACTTTAAAGGGTCGTATGGAGGTATGTTGGACAATATTAAGTATGTATTGTTTTTCAAAAGTTGTTATTAGGCAAGTTGATTGGGTAATTACAACGCAAGGATAATGAGGAAGCATAAGGGGTAAACGTGGTATGAAATGCTATTGATGTATAATGTTTTGGTCAATGTGTGGAATGTTATGGTGTTGTTGGTATGATAATTCAGTGGATTGTATTATAAAGAGTGAAATGACGTTATACGACAATCATATAGTTCGTTGTCGTCTTGTACACTTGCACGATAACTAGTGGTTAACGTAAGCTCCGTTATGTACTTGTATTGTAGAGTGAAACGTAAGGAAGGAGCTGTACTATTGTGTTCATATATAGGCTTGTGTATTCATACTTGGAAGTGAAGGTATGTAAGGTTATTTTATCCGTATCCTTCTGCAACACATAGTATATACATTGACATATTAACTGTTGCTATCCGAAATGTTCTAAGGTATCCTATTCCCGGTTACCAATTGTTGTTACCACATGTTTCCTATTCATTGAACAATTGTGATTCACATGTCTCGTATTCATCGACTAATGTTCAAAAGATCCCATATCTCCAATAATGTTATGTTTTTCAATAATGTTTATTCAGATGTCTCTCACTCATCGATTATTGATCCAAAGCTTCAAATAAGGTTATGACTATCATTGTACCAATCTCAAAAGTAAAGAATGAAGTAATGCATATGTGATTAATGATTGAGTATGGGTGGTAGCTTTGGGGCCGTAAGCCTAGCTCAAGCCGATCCTGAGATTATTGGATCAGGGGGTTGTCCTAGAGGCATAAGCCTAGCCTTGACCGAACCTGACAGGGGGTAGCTCTAGAGGTAATAACCTAGCTTGAGCCGAACCTAATATGTTGGTTTATAGGTGGCAGCTCTAGAGTTAATAACCTAGCTCGAGTCGAGCCTGATGTATTGATTCATGGGTGGTAGCTTTAAGGGCATAAGCCTAGCTCGAGCCGATCCCAACATAACGTTATGTTATGTAAAGACCCACTGATTAGTCAGGGCCTGGGTACATAGTGACACAAGTGGTGAAGAATAAGTATAGAAGTAAAGAAGCAAAGAAAGTAATGGAAGCAATGTACATGGTTCCCATCATACAGAATGTTAACTTATCCTTATTGGTTATTCATTTGTATTTGAGTTCATTGACGTATTTACGTATCATACAGTTTCTTATGAGCCTTACATACTCAGTACATTCTTCGTACTGACGTCCCTTATGGGATTACCTTACTTGTTGCAGGCACAGGTGCTAGTAAGCCTCCACAGTATGCTTCCAGTTAATTGGGGATCATTGGTGAGCTCCAGTTAGTTCGGGGCTTTTTCGAGTCACAGTTGTACATGTGTTTTGGTATTGTACATGTTGTATAAATCGGGGGCTTGTCCCGACTTTCAGTTGGTCTTGTAAATGTATCTGTTAGAGGCTTTTGTAGACGTATGTGGGTGTATTAATGTAAGAAGATACATGTTGTTTTTGATTTGATGGCCTCGACGGCCAAGTTTCACATATGTATATATATATATATCACATGTTCTATGACTTCCGTTATTCGCCTCTATTGTTCTTACGGGATAGTGGTGTTTCTTATGGCACACATATGATTGACTATGGGCAAAGCTTGGTTCTCTCAGGCCTTATCGACTACGGGTGCCAATCCTCCTCGTTGGAAGTCGGGGCGTGACACAGCTCTTGTGGGCCTATGTACTTTTAAGGAAATATTCCTTGGCACAAACAAGCACACTTCCTTTTTCCTTGATTCTTTTAGATCAAACCCTTCCTTTTGAGTGTTCTTCTTCAACAAGACATGAAGAACATTCAAAATTTTACCCTTACGCAAACGAACTCAGAATTCAACAATATTCGAAACCCAAGCTCTCTTCGAGCCCATGAATACAACCCAAGTAATATTAAAGATCAAAATGCACCCAAACCTTTCAGATTTTTAAACCCACTTCAAATTTCTTCAAACTTAAGTTCCAACAATGGTAGAATACTCAAATCAATCCAGAATTAGCTCAAATTTTAGATATCGACTCAATATATACTAGAGAACACGATTCAAGTATCGAAAACACAAAACAAGACTCAAAATCAAAAACGCAAAATCTCAAAAACTCTAAAATATGAATAGTACCTTTTTTTGCGATAACAGACCCAAGACTAGAACCATGAAAATGATTTTAAGATTGGCTCTAATACAAGATGATATGATCCAAAATACAAGAAGAGAAATAATCACGAAAACTTGAAGAAATGATTGAATTGAAAATGCGGAAAATAAAGGATAAAGATAAAGATAGATAATAAGACACAAAAAGAGAAAATCAATGAAACCAAAGGGTATATTAAACCCTAAAACTCCAACTGATTAAACCTACAAGAAGCACCCTATTCCTACAAAGACCTTGAGGGAATCGTAATGCCCTCACAACCCCATTTCTAAGCAATAAGCAACATTGGCTTTTCCAAGTACTCATGATTCATAAAGAGTTTCACAATATCAATATCATAAACAAACTAACATAGGAAATAAAACCCTAACTTATCTATTTATAGTATTATTACAAAGGCCCAAAAGTGACCTTGACATAAAAAGAGAAAGCCCACAAAATATTGTTTTGTTTCCACTTGGCGGCTATAGTGACGGCCAGTCACCGTAGGGACGGACCACCACCCTTCCCGTCACTACAAGGCAGTGTGTGGGTGTTCTTGGTTCCCTTTGACAGCCTCCTTGGCGGATCGTCAAACCCATGCTGGGACTCCACCCCAACCATCACCATGAACCAGTGAGTGATCTTCAAGGCCTTCATTTGGTGGTTTAAGTGATAGTTCACCACAAACTTGATGGTCCGTCACACCTCTCATCACCTTCATGAGATTTCCAATTTCCTCCCCTTGAACTCCAAGTTTGATCTTCAACACATGATATTATTTGTTCAAGAGCTCAAAGAATGTCCTCCAGGCACATCTTTGCATCCTTAAGGTGATCATGGCTTGGGTATCCATGTGTTGACCTCGAATTATATGCCCCAAAGTGTTAACACGGATTTGGGATGTATCAATCATCCTTAACTCTCTCCCAGTTCTTTGTAAAAAACTCTATAGGAAATCCATCTACCCAGGAGCTTTATCTTTAGGCATTGCTTGTATAGCTGCAGTAATTTCCTCATATGTCATCTCTCTAATCAGATCTCTTTGTTGTGTCAATGTCAGGCATACCTCTTGCTTTCCAACTACAATGTTCAGACAAGGCACCTCAGATGCACTAGTACCCATCAAGCCAGTAAACACTTCTCTAAATTCAACTTCAACTTCCTGAGGTTCTGTGAGTTTGACAATATTCTCAGTGTAAATGGAGGTAACAATATTATTGCTAGTTCTAATTTTCCATTGGGCATGAAAGTACTTAGAATTTTCATCCCTACAATCCACCCATAAAGCTCTAGCCTTCTGTCTCATGACCTTCTCCTCCATACTAATCCACTTACGACAGGTGTTACAGATTCTCCGCGAGCGTAAGTTGTATGCAAAGTTCTCTAAATGTGAGTTTTGGTTAAAATACGTTGCATTCTTGGGTCATATTATGTCAAATGAAGGGATACAGGTTGATACACAAAAGATTGAAGCGGTGAAAAATTTTCCAAGACCTATGACACCACAGAGATTCATAGTTTTCGTGGATTAGTAGGTTATTATAGAAGATTTGTGGAAGGTTTTTCTTCCATTGCCGCACCTTTAACGAAGCTTACACACAAGGCAGTTAAATTTCAGTGGAATGATGCGTGTGAGAAAAGTTTTCAAGAACTGAAAGATAAATTGACTTCTACACCGGTGTTAGTACTTTCGGAAGGCACCGAAGATTATGCAGTATATTGTGATGCTTTTGGAATTGGCCTAGTGTGTGTATTGATGCAACACGATAATGTCATATCATATGCCTCACGACAGTTGCGGCCACATGAGAGAAGCTATCCCACACATGATATCGAATTAGCAGTGGTGGTATTTGATTTAAAGATGTGGCGTCATTATTTGTATGGAGTTCATGTTGATATCTATGCTGATCACAAAAGTTTACAATATATCTTTAAGAAGAAGGAACTCAATTTAAGGCAAAGAAGGTGGCTTGAGCTATTAAAATATTATGATATTGAAATTCTATACCATCCGAGAAAGACAAATGTGGTAGCTGATGCATTGAGACGCAAGGCAATAGGAGGAACTAGTAGCCAATTGACAGAAAAGCAAGGTTTAATCAAAGATTTACATCAATTAGCTAGCTTGGGGGTTCATCTTCTTGAATCCTCAGATAAAGGAGTTATTGTACAGAATGCGGCTGAATTTTATTGATAGCTGAAGTGAAAAACAAGCAGTTTACAGATCCTATATTATTGCAACTAAAAGAGAATGTACAACAGAATCTGACAAAGGCATTTGATCTTACACAAGAAGGGGTGCTTCAATGCCAAGGTATATTATGTGTACCGGATGTAGACGAATTGAGGAAATGAATTATGATCGAGGCACATCATTCGCACTATTCTATTCACCCGGGTGCTACTAAAATGTACCATGATTTAAAGGAAGTGTATTAGTGGAAAAATATGAAGAAGAACATTGAAGAATTTGTCTCTCAGTGCCCAAATTATCAACAAATAAAGGTCGAACATTAGAAACCAGGAGGTTACATGCAATGTATCAGTCTTCCAGTCTGGAAATGGGATATGATTAATATGGATTTCATCACAGGTTTGTCTCGTACACTGTGGAAATTTTATTCTATATGGGTTATAGTTGAAAGGCTTACCAAGTCAGTGCATTTTCTACCAGTCAAGACCACCTATGCAACGGAGAGGATTATGCAAGATTGTATGTGAAAGAGATAGTATGATTACAAGGGATTATGATCTCTATTATATCAGATAGAGGAGCACAATTCACTGCGCATTTTTGGAGATCTTTTCAGCAAAGTTTGGGTACACAGGTGAATCTGAGTATGGCTTTCCATCCTCAGACAGATGGACAAGCAGAACGTACTATTCAAACACTTGAAGATATGCTACGAGCTTGCACGTTAGATTTTCAAGGCAGTTGGGATGACCATTTGCCTCTTATTGAATTTACTTATAACAATAGCTATCATTCAAGTATTAAAATGGCACCTTCTGAAGATTTGTATGAAAGAAAATGTAGATCACCAATCGGATGGTTTGAAGCAGGTGAAACTGCTTTACTTGGGCCAGATCTTGTTCATCAGGCTATGGAAAAAGTTAAAGTGATTCAACAGCAATTACAAATGACCCAGAGTCAACATAAGTCCTATGCTGATGTTAGAAGAAGAGGGCTTGAATTCGCCATAGGTGATTGGGTGTTTTTAAAGGTGTCACCGATGAAAGGGGTAATGCGATTCGAAAAGAAAGGGAAATTGAGTCCACGTTATATAGGCCCGTATGAAATTGTTTGAAGATTTGGGAAAGTTGCGTATGAGTTGGAACTACCCCAAGAACTCTCCACAGTTCATCCAGTATTTTATGTTTCGATGCTTCGAAAGTGCATAGTGGATCCATCTCGTTTTACACCTATTGACAATGTGCAAGTTACAGAGAATCTTACCTATGAGTAGATACCTATTGCCATTCTGGATAGACAAGTGAAGAGGTTGAGGAATAAAGATGTTGCTTCCGTAAAATTACTTTGGAGAAATCAGCAAATAGAAGAGGTCACATGGGAAGCTGAAGAAATGATGAAGTCCAAGTACCCTCATTTGTTCCAAAGGGAAGAACAAGTTCACGATACGAGATCGGAACAATGAAAAGTAAGTACTTATAAGCATTGAGTATATATATATATATATGATAACATGAAGAATGCTCCTAGACTTGTAATTGTTTACTTTGAGTAATGTCACAAACATTCGAGGACGAATGTTTCTAAGTGGGGAAGAATGTAACACCCCGTATGTCTTCGAAACCTATACGACTACGTGTACATTTATGGAATTATTTAAACATGAGATATTTGATAAATTATACATTAATTTTCTGGGGCTTACATGAGTCTTGCGCCATTGGGCCCAAATGAGGCCCAAAAATCATAAGAAGACATGGCCCAAAATGGAAATTTGACCCATTCTTTCATTGCTCTTTCATTGACCAAGAAACCATTGAATGTGTGGATAAGTATCATTAGTGAGGGACTATATAAGTCAAGGAAATTAGATTTTTATTCATCAAATCCCTCATGCCTTTTCTAACATTTTTCCCAAACATTATCTCTCACACAAAACCCTAGGGCAACTACTTGTTGGGCCAAGATCACTCTTTGGTAAGCCTTGGTAAGTATTTATTATCATGGTTTAGTATATGATATGTTGAAAATAGTGTATAAATCATGTTGGTTGTTTTGGAAAAGTGTTTGACAGTGTGCTATGTCTAAAACTGTCTATTTTTCCAATCGGAGAAGGGTTTTGTCTTGCAAAATTGAACATGGACTTGTGGTATTGAAGGAAGTGAACTTGATGGATTAAATTTGACATGTGAGATGTGATTATAGTCTTAACTTGTTTTATCCTTGTGTATAATGTTTGTAATTGTTATTGTGAAATTTGTTGTGAATTTGGTGACGTACTGAATGAGAAGTGTAGTTTTGGGTGTTGTTTATGTGTGTTGTGATACCATGGCTTATTTTTTGCATCAAAGTGACCAAATATATATAAATAAAGGATTTTTTATGGCCTTGTACCATTTATTACACAAAAAGACCCCAAAAGAACCCATTTTGGCCGATTTGGCATCCGCCCCCGCAGACGAAGGCACCTGCGGGCGCAGATGCCAACGCAGGTGCCTTTGGCATCGTCCGAAGGCCACATGCGAGTGCACCTCAGCCACCTTCAGGTGGAGGTGGCTTCGAAGGTCAGCCCAGGATACGGTTTTGGATGTTTTCGTCTCTCTTTGATCCCCGAAGGCCCCTATACCCTTTTTGGATGTAATTATCAACTTGTGGTACCGTTTTAATGACTTTAAAAAAGGGTCGTATGGAGGTATGTTGGACAATATTAAGTATGTATTGTTTTTCAAAAGTTGTTATGAGGCAAGTTTATTGGGTAATTACAACGCAAGGATAATGAGGAAGCATAAGGGGTAAACGTGGTATGAAATGCTATTGATGTATAATGTTTTGGTCAATGTGTGGAATGTTATGGTGTTGTTGGTATGATAATTCAGTGGATTGTAATATAAAGAGTGAAATGACGTTATACGACAGTCATATAGTTCGTTGTCGTCTTGTACACTTGCACGATAACTAGTGGTTAACGTAAGCTCCGTTATGTACTTGTATTGTAGAGTGAAATGTAAGGAAGGAGCTGTACTATTGTGTTCATATATAGGCTTGTGTATTCATACTTGGAAGTGAAGGTATGTAAGGTTATTTTATCCGTATCCTTCTGCAGCACATAGTATATACATTGACATATTAACTATTGCTATCCGAAATGTTCTAAGGTATCCTATTCCCGGTTACCAATTGTTGTTATCACATGTTTCCTATTCATTGAAAAATTGTGATTCACATGTATCGTATTCATCGACTAATGTTCAAAAGATCCCATGTCTCCAATAATGTTATGTTTTTCAATAATGTTTATTCAGATGTCTCTCACTCATCGATTATTGATCCAAAGCTTCAAATAAGGTTATGACTATCATTGTACCAATCTCAAAAGTAAAGAATGAAGTAATGCATATGTGGTTAATGATTGAGTATGGGTGGTAGCTTTGGGGCCGTAAGCCTAGCTCAAGCCGATCCTGAGATTATTGGATCAGGGGGTTGTCCTAGAGGCATAAGCCTAGCCTTGACCGAACCTGACAGGGGGTAGCTCTAGAGGTAATAACCTAGCTTGAGCCGAACCTAATATGTTGGTTTATAGGTGGAAGCTCTAGAGGTAATAACCTAGCTCGAGTCGAGCCTGATGTATTGATTCATGGGTGGTAGCTTTAAGGGCATAAGCCTAGCTCGAGCCAATCCCAACATAACGTTATGTTATGTAAAGACCCACTGATTAGTCGGGGCCTGGGTACATAGTGACACAAGTGGTGAAGAATAAGTATAGAAGTAAAGAAGCAAAGAAAGTAATGGAAGCAATGTACATGGTTCCCATCATACAGAATGTTAACTTATCCTTATTGGTTATTCATTTGTATTTGAGTTCATTGACGTATTTACGTATCATACAGTTTCTTATGAGCCTTACATACTCAGTACATTCTTCGTACTGACGTCCCTTGTGGGACTTACCTTACTTGTTGCAGGCACAGGTGCTAGTAAGCCTCCACAGTATGTTTCCAGTTAATTGGGGATCATTGGTGAGCTCCAGTTAGTTCGGGGCTTTTTCGAGTCACAGTTGTACATGTGTTTTGGTATTGTACATGTTGTATAAATCGGGGGCTTGTCCCGACTTTCAGTTGGTCTTGTAAATGTATCTGTTAGAGGCTTTTGTAGACGTATGTGGGTGTATTAATGTAAGAAGATACATGTTGTTTTTTATTTGATGGCCTCGACGGCCAAGTTTCACATATGTATATATATATATTTCACATGTTCTATGACTTCCGTTATTCGCCTCTATTGTTCTTACGGGATAGTGGTGTTTCTTATGGCATACATATGATTGACTATGGGCAAAGCTTGGTTCTCTCAGGCCTTATCGACTACGGGTGCCAATCCGCCTCGTTGGAAGTCGGGGCGTGACACAGCTCTTGTGGGCCTATGTACTTTTAAGGAAATATTCCTTGGCACAAACAAGCACACTTCCTTTTTCCTTGATTCTTTTAGATCAAACCCTTCCTTTTGAGTGTTCTTCTTCAACAAGACATGAAGAACATTCAAAATTTTACCCTTACGCAAACGAACTCAGAATTCAACAATATTCGAAACCCAAGCTCTCTTCGAGCCCATGAATACAACCCAAGTAATATTAAAGATCAAAATGCACCCAAACCTTTCAGATTTTTAAACCCACTTCAAATTTCTTCAAACTTAAGTTCCAACAATGGTAGAATACTCAAATCAATCCAGAATTAGCTCAAATTTTAGATATCGACTCAATATATACTAGAGAACACGATTCAAGTATCGAAAACACAAAACAAGACTCAAAATCAAAAACGCAAAATCTCAAAACTCTAAAATATGAATAGTACCTTTTTTTGAGATAACAGACCCAAGACTAGAACCATGAAAATGATTTTAAGATTGGCTCTAATACAAGATGATATGATCCAAAATACAAGAAGAGAAATAATCACGAAAACTTAAAGAAATGATTGAATTGAAAATGCGGAAAATAAAGGATAAAGATAAAGATAGATAATAAGACACAAAAAGAGAAAATCAATGAAACCAAAGGGTATATTAAACCCTAAAACTCCAACTGATTAAACCTACAAGAAGCACCCTATTCCTACAAAGACCTTGAGGGAATCGTAATGCCCTCACAACCCCATTTCTAAGCAATAAGCAACATTGGCTTTTCCAAGTACTCATGATTCACAAAGAGTTTCACAATATCAATATCATAAACAAACTAACATAGGAAATAAAACCCTAACTTATCTATTTATAGTATTATTACAAAGGCCCAAAAGTGACCTTGACATAAAAAGAGAAAGCCCACAAAATATTGTTTTGTTTCCACTTGGCGGCTATAGTGACGGCCAGTCACCGTGGGGACGGACCACCACCCTTCCCGTTACTACAAGGCAGTGTGTGGGTGTTCTTGGTTCCCCTTGACAGCCTCCTTGGCGGATCGTCAAACCCATGCTGGGACTCCACCCCAACCATCACCATGAACCAGTGAGTGATCTTCAAGGCCTTCATTTGGTGGTTTAAGTGATAGTTCACCACAAACTTGATGGTCCGTCACACCTCTCATCACCTTCATGAGATTTCCAATTTCCTCCCCTTGAACTCCAAGTTTGATCTTCAACACATGATATTATTTGTTCAAGAGCTCAAAGAATGTCCTCCAGGCACATCTTTGCATCCTTAAGATGATCATGGCTTGGGTATCCATGTGTTGACCTCGAATTATATGCCCCAAAGTGTTAACACGGATTTGGGATGTATCAATCATCCTTAACTCTCTCCCAGTTCTTTGTAAAAAACTCTATAGGAAATCCATCCACCCAGGAGCTTTATCTTTAGGCATTGCTTGTATAGCTGCAGTAATTTCCTCATATGTCATCTCTCTAATCAGATCTCTTTGTTGTGTCAATGTCAGGCATACCTCTTGCTTTCCAACTACAATGTTCAGACAAGGCACCTCAGATGCACTAGTACCCATCAAGCCAGTAAACACTTCTCTAAATTCAACTTCAACTTCCTGAGGTTCTGTGAGTTTGACAATATTCTCAGTGTAAATGGAGGTAACAATATTATTGCTAGTTCTAATTTTCCATTGGGCATGAAAGTACTTAGAATTTTCATCCCTACAATCCACCCATAAAGCTCTAGCCTTCTGTCTCATGACCTTCTCCTCCATACTAATCCACTTACGACAGGTGTTACAGATTCTCCGCGAGCGTAAGTTGTATGCAAACTTCTCTAAATGTGAGTTTTGGTTAAAATCCGTTGCATTCTTGGGTCATATTATGTCAAATGAAGGGATACAGGTTGATACACAAAAGATTAAAGCGGTGAAAAATTTTCCAAGACCTACGACACCACAGAGATTCATAGTTTTCGTGGATTAGTAGGTTATTATAGAAGATTTGTGGAAGGTTTTTCTTCCATTGCCGCACCTTTAACGAAGCTTACACACAAGGCAGTTAAATTTTAGTGGAATGATGCGTGTGAGAAAAGTTTTCAAGAACTGAAAGATAAATTGACTTCTACACCGGTGTTAGTACTTCCGAAAGGCACTGAAGATTATGCAGTATATTGTGATGCTTTCGGAATTGGCCTAGTGTGTGTATTGATGCAACACGATAATGTTATATCATATGCCTCACGACAGTTGCGGCCACATGAGAGAAGCTATCCCACACATGATATCGAATTAGCAGCGGTGGTATTTGATTTAAAGATATGGCGTCATTATTTGTATGGAGTTCATGTTGATATCTATGCTGATCACAAAAGTTTACAATATATCTTTAAGAAGAAGGAACTCAATTTAAGGCAAAGAAGGTGGTTTGAGCTATTAAAATATTATGATATTGAAATTCTATACCATCCGAGAAAGACAAATGTGGTAGCTGATGCATTGAGACGCAAGGCAATAGGAGGAACTAGTAGCCAATTGACAGAAAAGCAAGGTTTAATCAAAGATTTCCATCAATTAGCCAGCTTGGGGGTTCATCTTCTTGAATCCTCAGATAAAGGAGTTATTGTACAGAATGCGGCTGAATTTTATTGATAGCTGAAGTGAAAAACAAGCAGTTTACAGATCCTATATTATTGCAACTAAAAGAGAATGTACAACAGAATCTGACAAAGGCATTTGATCTTACACAAGAAGGGGTGCTTCAATGCCAAGGTATATTATGTGTACCGAATGTAGACGAATTGAGGAAATGAATTATGATCGAGGCACATCATTCGCACTATTCTATTCACCCGGGTGCTACTAAAATGTACCATGATTTAAAGGAAGTGTATTAGTGGGAAAATATGAAGAAGAACATTGAAGAATTTGTCTCTCAGTGCCCAAATTATCAACAAATAAAGGTCGAACATTAGAAACCAGGAGGTTACATGCAATGTATCAGTCTTCCAGTCTGGAAATGGGATATGATTAATATGGATTTCATCACAGGTTTGTCTCGTACACTGTGGAAATTTTATTCTATATGGGTTATAGTTGAAAGGCTTACCAAGTCAGTGCATTTTCTACCAGTCAAGACCACCTATGCAACAGAGAGGATTATGCAAGATTGTATGTGAAAGAGATAGTATGATTACAAGGGATTATGATCTCTATTATATCAGATAGAGGAGCACAATTCACTGCGCATTTTTGGAGATCTTTTCAGCAAAGTTTGGGTACACAGGTGAATCTGAGTATGGCTTTCCATCCTCAGACAGATGGACAAGCAGAACGTACTATTCAAACACTTGAAGATATGCTACGAGCTTGCACGTTAGATTTTCAAGGCAGTTGGGATGACCATTTGCCTCTTATTGAATTTACTTATAACAATAGCTATCATTCAAGTATTAAAATGGCACCTTCTGAAGATTTGTATGAAAGAAAATGTAGATCACCAATCGGATGGTTTGAAGCAGGTGAAACTGCTTTACTTGGGCCAGATCTTGTTCATCAGGCTATGGAAAAAGTTAAAGTGATTCAACAGCAATTACAAATGACCCAGAGTCGACACAAGTCCTATGCTGATGTTAGAAGAAGAGGGCTTGAATTCGCCATAGGTGATTGGGTGTTTTTAAAGGTGTCACCGATGAAAGGGGTAATGCTATTCGAAAAGAAAGGGAAATTGAGTCCACGTTATATAGGCCCGTATGAAATTGTTTGAAGATTTGGGAAAGTTGCGTATGAGTTGGAACTACCCCAAGAACTCTCCACAGTTCATCCAGTATTTTATGTTTCGATGCTTCGAAAGTGCATAGTGGATCCATCTCGTTTTACACCTATTGACAATGTGCAAGTTACAGAGAATCTTACCTATGAGTAGATACCTATTGCCATTCTGGATAGACAAGTGAAGAGGTTGAGGAATAAAGATGTTGCTTCCGTAAAATTACTTTGGAGAAATCAGCAAATAGAAGAGGTCACATGGGAAGCTGAAGAAATGATGAAGTCCAAGTACCCTCATTTGTTCCAAAGGGAAGAACAAGTTCACGATACGAGATCGGAACAATGAAAAGTAAGTACTTATAAGCATTGAGTATATATATATATATATGATAACATGAAGAATGCTCCTAGACTTGTAATTGTTTACTTTGAGTAATGTCACAAACATTCGAGGACGAATGTTTCTAAGTGGGGAAGAATGTAACACCCCGTATGTCTTCGAAACCTATACGACTACGTGTACATTTATGGAATTATTTAAACATGAGATATTTGATAAATTATACATTAATTTTCTGGGGCTTACATGAGTCTTGCGCCATTGGGCCCAAATGAGGCCCAAAAATCATAAGAAGACATGGCCCAAAATGGAAATTTGACCCATTCTTTCATTGCTCTTTCATTGACCAAGAAACCATTGAATGTTTGTATAAGTATCATTAGTGAGGGACTATATAAGTCAAGGAAATTAGATTTTTATTCATCAAATCCCTCATGCCTTTTCTAACATTTTTCTCAAACATTATCTCTCACACAAAACCCTAGGGCAACTACTTGTTGGGCCAAGATCACTCTTTGGTAAGCCTTGGTAAGTATTTATTATCATGGTTTAGTATATGATATGTTGAAAATAGTGTATAAATCATGTTGGTTGTTTTGGAAAAGTGTTTGACAGTGTGCTATGTCTAAAACTGTCTATTTTTCCAATCGGAGAAGGGTTTTGTCTTGCAAAATTGAACATGGACTTGTGGTATTGAAGGAAGTGAACTTGATGGATTAAATTTGACATGTGAGATGTGATTATAGTCTTAACTTGTTTTATCCTTGTGTATAATGTTTGTAATTGTTATTGTGAAATTTGTTGTGAATTTGGTGACGTACTGAATGAGAAGTGTAGTTTTGGGTGTTGTTTATGTGTGTTGTGATACCATGGCTTATTTTTTGCATCAAAGTGACCAAATATATATAAATAAAGGATTTTTTATGGCCTTGTACCATTTATTACACAAAAAGACCCAAAAAGAACCCATTTTGGCCGATTTGGCATCCGCCCCCGCAGACGAAGGCACCTGCGGGCGCAGATGCCAACGCAGGTGCCTTTGGCATCTTCCGAAGGCCACATGCGAGTGCACCTCATCCACCTTCAGGTGGAGGTGGCTTCGAAGGTCAGCCCAGGATACGGTTTTGGATGTTTTCGTCTCTCTTTGATCCCCGAAGGCCCCTATACCCTTTTTGGATGTAATTATCAACTTGTGGTACCGTTTTAATGACTTTAAAGGGTCGTATGGAGGTATGTTGGACAATATTAAGTATGTATTGTTTTTCAAAAGTTGTTATGAGGCAAGTTGATTGGGTAATTACGACGCAAGGATAATGAGGAAGCATAAGGGGTAAACGTGGTATGAAATGCTATTGATGTATAATGTTTTGGTCAATGTGTGGAATGTTATGGTGTTGTTGGTATGATAATTCAGTGGATTGTATTATAAAGAGTGAAATGACGTTATACGGCAGTCATATAGTTCGTTGTCGTCTTGTACACTTGCACGATAACTAGTGGTTAACGTAAGCTCCGTTATGTACTTGTATTGTAGAGTGAAACGTAAGGAAGGAGTTGTACTATTGTGTTCATATATAGGCTTGTGTATTCATACTTGGAAGTGAAGGTATGTAAGGTTATTTTATCCGTATCCTTCTGCAGCACATAGTATATACATTGACATATTAACTGTTGCTATCCGAAATGTTCTAAGGTATCCTATTCCCGGTTACCAATTGTTGTTATCACATGTTTCCTATTCATTGAACAATTGTGATTCACATGTCTCGTATTCATCGACTAATGTTCAAAATATCCCATGTCTCCAATAATGTTATGTTTTTCAATAATGTTTACTCAGATGTCTCTCACTTATCGATTATTGATCCAAAGCTTCAAATAAGGTTATGACTATCATTGTACCAATCTAAAAAGTAAAGAATGAAGTAATGCATATGTGGTTAATGATTGAGTATGGGTGGTAGCTTTGGGGCCGTAAGCCTAGCTCAAGCCGATCCTGAGATTATTGGATCAGGGGGTTGTCCTAGAGGCATAAGCCTAGCCTTGACCGAACCTGACAGGGGTAGCTCTAGAGGTAATAACCTAGCTTGAGCCGAACCTAATATGTTGGTTTATAGGTGGAAGCTCTAGAGTTAATAACCTAGCTCGAGTCGAGCCTGATGTATTGATTCATGGGTGGTAGCTTTAAGGGAATAAGCCTAGCTCGAGCCGATCCCAACATAACGTTATGTTATGTAAAGACCCACTGATTAGTCGGGGCCTGGGTACATAGTGACACAAGTGGTGAAGAATAAGTATAGAAGTAAAGAAGCAAAGAAAGTAATGGAAGCAATGTACATGGTTCCCATCATACAGAATGTTAACTTATCCTTATTGGTTATTCATTTGTATTTGAGTTCATTGACGTATTTACGTATCATACAGTTTCTTATGAGCCTTACATACTCAGTACATTCTTCGTACTGACGTCCCTTGTGGGACTTACCTTACTTGTTGCAGGCACAGGTGCTAGTAAGCCTCCACAGTATGCTTCCAGTTAATTGGGGATCATTGGTGAGCTCCAGTTAGTTCGGGGCTTTTTCGAGTCACAGTTGTACATGTGTTTTGGTATTGTACATGTTGTATAAATCGGGGGCTTGTCCCGACTTTCAGTTGGTCTTGTAAATGTATCTATTAGAGGCTTTTGTAGACGTATGTGGGTGTATTAATGTAAGAAGATACATGTTGTTTTTGATTTGATGGCCTCGACGGCCAAGTTTCACATATGTATATATATATATCACATGTTCTATGACTTCCGTTATTCGCCTCTATTGTTCTTACGGGATAGTGGTGTTTCTTATGGCATACATATGATTGACTATAGGCAAAGCTTGGTTCTCTCAGGCCTTATCGACTACGGGTGCCAATCCGCCTCGTTGGAAGTCGGGGCGTGACACAGCTCTTGTGGGCCTATGTACTTTTAAGGAAATATTCCTTGGCACAAACAAGCACACTTCCTTTTTCCTTGATTCTTTTAGATCAAACCCTTCCTTTTGAGTGTTCTTCTTCAACAAGACATGAAGAACATTCAAAATTTTACCCTTACGCAAACGAACTCAGAATTCAACAATATTCGAAACCCAAGCTCTCTTCGAGCCCATGAATACAACCCAAGTAATATTAAAGATCAAAATGCACCCAAACCTTTCAGATTTTTAAACCCACTTCAAATTTCTTCAAACTTAAGTTCCAACAATGGTAGAATACTCAAATCAATCCAGAATTAGCTCAAATTTTAGATATCGACTCAATATATACTAGAGAACACGATTCAAGTATCGAAAACACAAAACAAGACTCAAAATCAAAAACGCAAAATCTCAAAAACTCTAAAATATGAATAGTACCTTTTTTTGCGATAACAGACCCAAGACTAGAACCATGAAAATGATTTTAAGATTGGCTCTAATACAAGATGATATGATCCAAAATACAAGAAGAGAAATAATCACGAAAACTTGAAGAAATGATTGAATTGAAAATGCGGAAAATAAAGGATAAAGATAAAGATAGATAATAAGACACAAAAAGAGAAAATCAATGAAACCAAAGGGTATATTAAACCCTAAAACTCAACTGATTAAACCTACAAGAAGCACCCTATTCCTACAAAGACCTTGAGGGAATCGTAATGCCCTCACAACCCCATTTCTAAGCAATAAGCAACATTGGCTTTTCCAAGTACTCATGATTCATAAAGAGTTTCACAATATCAATATCATAAACAAACTAACATAGGAAATAAAACCCTAACTTATCTATTTATAGTATTATTACAAAGGCCCAAAAGTGACCTTGACATAAAAAGAGAAAGCCCACAAAATATTGTTTTGTTTCCACTTGGCGGCTATAGTGACGGCCAGTCACCGTGGGGACGGACCACCACCCTTCCCGTTACTACAAGGCAGTGTGTGGGTGTTCTTGGTTCCCCTTGACAGCCTCCTTGGCGGATCGTCAAACCCATGCTGGGCCTCCACCCCAACCATCACCATGAACCAGTGAGTGATCTTCAAGGCCTTCATTTGGTGGTTTAAGTGATAGTTCACGACAAACTTGATGGTCCGTCAAACCTCTCATCACCTTCATGAGATTTCCAATTTCCTCCCCTTGAACTCCAAGTTTGATCTTCAACACATGATATTATTTGTTCAAGAGCTCAAAGAATGTCCTCCAGGCACATCTTTGCATCCTTAAGGTGATCATGGCTTGGGTATCCATGTGTTGACCTCGAATTATATGCCCCAAAGTGTTAACACGGATTTGGGATGTATCCATCATCCTTAACTCTCTCCCAGTTCTTTGTAAAAAACTCTATAGGAAATCCATCCACCCAGGAGCTTTATCTTTAGGCATTGCTTGTATAGCTGCAGTAATTTCCTCATATGTCATCTCTCTAATAAGATCTCTTTGTTGTGTCAATGTCAGGCATACCTCTTGCTTTCCAACTACAATGTTCAGACAAGGCACCTCAGATGCACTAGTACCCATCAAGCCAGTAAACACTTCTCTAAATTCAACTTCAACTTCCTGAGGTTCTGTGAGTTTGACATTATTCTCAGTGTAAATGGAGGTAACAATATTATTGCTAGTTCTAATTTTCCATTGGGCATGAAAGTACTTAGAATTTTCATCCCTACAATCCACCCATAAAGCTCTAGCCTTCTGTCTCATGACCTTCTCCTCCATACTAATCCACTTCTTAATTTCTATCAGCAATTGCTTATCTTGCCCAATCAACAGAGAATCTACTAGTTTCCCTTGTATATGCCTCTAAATAATATCAAGTTTCTCCCTAGCTACATTCAACTTCTGGGAATAAGATGCCATGTACCTATTGATATCTCTCAACTATAGCTTGAGCTGTTTTAACTTACCCCACACATTCACCATTGCCTGATTAGATTCTTCTACCTCTCATGCCTGTGACAATATGTTTCTGAATTAAGGGTGCTCCATGACATTAGAATAGAATCTGAATGGCTTAAAATGCAGGTTTGTATACTGACAATAGTTTACTACAACAGGGGAGTGGTCAGATACTGATGGATTCAAAAAGTCAGCCTCGACCTGACAAAAATGTTGTAGCCATTTAAAGTTCCCCAATGCCCAATCAATCTTACTATATACCCTTCTTCCACCCTCTTGTGAGATTAAAGATAATCTTTATGCAAATCCACCTGAGTTAAGTTACTCCACAACCTCTCTCTATGATGCTGCTCATTTAAAATAAAAACTACAGTAAGATAAAGTTGAGCCTGAGTCATAGGATCCTCCATAATGCAATGAATAATTTGATCCTTCACTTCAAACACATCAATATTTAGGCACTGCTTCCATACTAGACATATCCTTCCATTTGGCATCTCACAATAGTTATGAAAAAATTCCCAACCTTGCGCCATATTTTGTAATATCCTACTAGATTTTAATTCCTTTACTTTAGTCTCCAATCAACCAAAAATTTTAACCTTTTATTTAGTAAGAAAGAAATTTACCTTCTTCTGCTTATGGGCCTAATTCAGGCCCCTAATGTTCTATGTGGAGAAGATTATGGAGGAACAAATGGAATGAAGTTTCCAGTACTTTCTCCATAATTTTCCCCCATCACCTGCTTGCAATCCCTTTAAGATACAGGAGCCACTTCAATTTTCTGCCTCAAATTCATAGTTCTTGTGTGCACCTCATCATGTGACATAAGTGGCCTACAGGTGCTTTCCCTGACTTTCTCTGTCTGCTATTGCACCACACCAGAGGTACTGCAAGTATCCTTGTTAATGATTAGCCTAACTACTTTCCAAGCCATCTGTGGTTTCTTATATCTTCTGGGCTTCTGCTTTACCACTATAGGATCTGACACAACTTGCTTCCCGTCCTCCACATCAATCACTGCATCAGTATTTTCCTTCTGATACCAATATTCTACATCAGTATGACCAAATCTCAAGCATGCATTACAGTACTTAGGCTTCCAATCATTTTCAAACTGTTGATCCCAAGGCCTAGAAGGAGTCTCTATTACTATCATGTCGGGTAGAGATTGTGACACATCAACTTCAATTAAGATTCTAGCATATGAAATCCTCTTAGCAGTCACAGTGAAGTTATCAGTGTGCAGTGGTCAACCTACTGCACTAACCAATTTACTTAGTGCAGCAATAGACCAATAGCCCACAGGTAGCCCTGGAAACTTGAATCATAGTGGAATCAAGCTCAAGACCTCTTTATCAAATTCAAAATCTAGTTCCCATTGTTTGAGTATTAGTGGTTTATTATTAACGTACTAAGGCCCCTCATTTAGCAGTTTCTCCTTGTTCCATTCATTTTGGAATTTAAAGATGTAGTACCCATCATCATGAAAAAGAACCCTAGGTTTAGCAACAAAATCCCATACTCGACCAACATAGTTCTCTGTTTGCTTCAACCTAGGTGTGTTACCCGGCACATATCTAATTAATGCAGAATCCCAGATTTTAACATCCTCTTTGATATCATCATTCTCAATTTGAACTGTAACAACACCATTCTTTACAATCGAAGGGATAAAGTTGAGTGACTTACCCTCACTTCGATTATCACATAATGGGATTGCATTTGGGGTTGGATTTGTAGATGTCTCAGCATCAGAAAAGTGTAATCATCACATTGCTAGTTCTCTTCTCTCCTTCTTAACAAATTATAGTTGCACCTCATCCTCGAGACTGCTGGTATCTGCTTCCTCAGGTATAGCCTAAAAACCAGGCGTTAGGTAGCTCCCAAATGTGATCAGAGAGAGGCTTTTTAGAATGCCAGTCGCTGGAGTAACAAAGGTCCGAGCAGGGTTCATTGTTTTTTGCCGAGCCATAGTCAATTTCCTAGCACAATCGCGACCTTGCTATTGTGCACCGAGAGAAATCCTAGTGTTACCTAACGTGTGCCCCCTTTTATATCTCAACTACATGCATCAAGTTTAAAGATGCATTTGAAAACATCAAAACATTGAAATTTAAGCAATTGGCCCACTGACCATATTGGGTAATAATATTGGCTAAAGGCCATTTTAGGCACGGAATGATAAGTGGGCTATTTTTTCGTTAGAAATTCAACTCAGGGGACATTTTGTATGATTTTCCCTAAAAAAAAAAAAAGAAGAATGGACTCAAAAATTAATGCATGCAACATTGTTTTTGGATTAAAGAAAGAAAAAGTATAATAAGTTTAGGATTCAACAATTAATATCACTTTAAAATTCAATAATTTAAAAAACATGTTAATAATATTCAATTTTTTTTTATTTCTTCAAACTTTGTGACAATTTAAAAGCAAACAAAATAAAATAAAATTAAAAGAGTAATATTTATGGGAATTTAAAATTGTGTACTCATTAGAATAAAATATGGGCACGAAACACATCCAACTCCTACAATGTCATCTATTAAATATATTATGTAAAATGCAAATAAAATAAATTATTATCTCAAACACTAAGATATCTATAAGTACAAATATTATATACACATTAAATGAATTTTCTCATCTTTGTATAGTCATAATATATTTAATTACTTTATCAAAGTAATAACATTTATTTATTTTTATTTACATGAATACTGTATCTATTTTATTGGCTTGTACTAATAATTTGCTCTTTTTTGTATATAATTTTTTTATTGATGTGACACACATGTGCAAAACACGTACATCAAATTATTATATCATATCATATTATATTAAAAGTGAAAAGCTCCTAACTCTAAAACTTAATTTCTAAAAACTCAAAATGTTATTATAAATCACAATGTTATAAGAATTCAATAATTAAGTTATTACACATTTAATTGTTATCAATAAAGATGGAGAATATGAGAAATCACATAAAATTATTTAGCATAGACCATTAACATTGTTTTTGAAGTTACAAGAATATTTAAATACATAATCGGATCAAATGACCAAAATTAAACATTAAAGAAAATGAAAGACAAAAAGATTCTCCATTTTCAAGACCCTCATTACCCAAAAATAATTTGTAAAGAATTTGAGAAGTCACATTAAATTATTTAGCATAGATCATTAACATTGTCTTGAAAAGTTACAAAAGATTTTAAATACATAATCCGATCAAATGACTCAAATTAAATGAGAAATTAAAGGCATTAAAGAAAATGAAAGATAAAAACATATCAGTTTTCAAGAGCCTCATTTCCAAAACTTAATTTCTAAAAACTCTTGTCTCTTCACTTTCCTATATTCAATGAAGATGGTCTCTACAAACTACAAATAAAGACACCGGATAATATCAGATGAACATAATGAAAGGTTAAGTTGTAAAATTGTTGATTGCAGTATATTTACTCTTATATAATCCCTTCTTCTTCTTCTATTTTTTTCAAAAAACATTGTATGTCATCTATGTATCATCACATTTAATTGTATTTATGTTTGTGAATTTTTCCTCCAAGTTTTGGTGTCATTAAGATTACAAGCAACTGCAATATATGACAGTAGAATTTCTGATGAAGATGCAAAAAGTTCTATTGAAGGCAATGTTTTGTCTATTGAATATGGTTTTAAGGAGAAAGAGATTCAAGCAGTTAAGTCTTTTGTCTGATAATGTGTCAGTTGATTTACTAAGCTTTTTGTCATTAATTTTGCAAGATTGTTGTTCCTATTCCTTGTACCGAGCTCTTTATAATCCTATAACTAGTTATATTAGAAGTGTGAAAGGCCTTATAAATTTTGGTTGTATTTTTTGCCCTTCATTAAATGATTTCTCTATAGACAAAATCGTCTTTTCACTTTTTCCTTTAATTACTATTTACTTGTTTTTATAATAAATTTTTTTGACAATAAAATGCAAATATTACCATACCAACAAAATTTAGTACAACCAAAGAACACTTAGTTGCTAGATGCCATCCAAGAGGCATTCTAGCTAGCCTAACCCTCACAAGAAAAAAAACACCTAATCACATACTCTATCTGCATAAACCTTACATTGCCTAGCTATTTTTGACCTTCTGTACATTGCAATACTCTCTTTACTATAGCTTGTATTTGCTGAAAAATAAAGTTTCTCTTCACATCGTTCCCTCTAAACATTCTTGCATTCCTGGCCTACCAGATATGATATAACATGGCACCATAGCTGGCTACTATCTCCTTTTAAAACCCTATCCATCTCTTCTGCCTGAGCCATCTAATAGTTAGTTGAACATCTCTTATCCCATCAGTAACCTCCAACAAATGTGCTATTTTAGACCATATTTCACACACCAGTGAGCATACACCAAACAAGTGATCAGTAGTTTCAACCAGCTCCTGATCACACACCATACATTTGTCATCTTCATATTGCACTCCAATCCTCAAAAGCCTTTCCTTGGTTAACAATCTCTTCTGCATAGACACCCATAGTATAAACATGTGCTTAAGCAATATTAATTTTCACCATACTAGATCAGAGCCCCTCATAATCGGCCTAACCTTCCTCAGTACATTATAGCTATTTGATATTGAATACCTACCTATTTCGGTGAGACTATATCTTCCCTGAGTATACTAAGCCTGGATTCTCAATTTAATCTTGGTCAGCTATCTCCAATACCAACTACAGTCTTTTGGTGTTTTATGAGACCATATATCCTAATCTTCTTTCATATATATGTTATGTACCCATTGAACCCATAGTTGCTCCTTTCATGCTAGATCCACCATATCATTTTCCCTGTAGCTGCCAAGTTCCACAATTTACACCTTTTAATGTTCAAGCCACCTTGCGTCTTAGATTACTCACTACTTTCCATTTCACTAATGATATCTTTTTCTTCTCTTCAGTTCCCTCCATAAATATCTTCTATACTCTTTTTTCCACTACTTTGATCACACTCTGATGCAACAAGAACATTGATCCCCAGAAATTCTACAGAGAAAATATCACAAAGTTGATAATCTGAAGACTATCTGCATATGATAAATGTCTAGTTGAAGTAGCTTTTAACTTCATAATGAGCTTCTGGCAAAGCTGATGGCAATCACACTTGTTCCACTTCTTATGAGGAAGTGGCAACCTAAGATATCTGATAGGCAGTGATCCCAGACCAAAACCAGTCATCTCAAGAAGCTTTGATTTCACAGTCTCATTAACTCCAGCTATAAACATGCTGGACTTCTCATTATTTGCAGAAATCCCAATTGTTTCTGAAAAACATTGATAGCCTTCATGACTCTACTCACTGAAATCTCATTACCTTTGCAGAATATCATAAGATCATCTGCAAAGGTTATGTAAGTAAGTTGTTTCTTTATAAACATAAGATGGTATCTAAAATTAGGTAACTGCCTCATTCTAGTCATCACCCTTAAAAAATACTCCATTACTAGAACAAACAACAATGGTGAGATAGTCCCTTCTTCCTTTCAAAGAAACTACAACTTCCTCTATTCACCTTAATTAAGAACATAGTTGTTGTCACACATTCCATAATAAGCTGTTTAAACTTAGGTGGGAAATTATATCCATCCAACATCTCCTCAATGAAGTCTTATTTTACCATATCATATGCCTTTCTTAAGTCAATTTTCATCAGGCATCTTGGGGTAGTTTTTCTATTTTAATGCCTTAGTAAATCATGGAAAATCAGTACATTTTGATGCAGTGATCTATCTATAACAAAAGTTGCTTGAGTGGTATCTACAAGCTCAGGTAAAACATACTTCAACCTCTCACATGAAATCTTAGATATACACTAGTAGATATTGTTGCAGTAGGAAATTAGTCTGAATTGACTTTCATTCTCAGGCTTATCAGTCATTGTAATCAGGGATATTAGTGTTTTATTGACCTATTTCAATAACCTCCCAGTTTTAAAGAAGTCTTTCATTGCACTGCATACTTTTGTCCCTACTATATCCCAAGCATCCCTGAAAAACCCCCACCATAACCATCAGGACTAGGACTTTTATTCACATTTATACTCCATATAGCCTTCTTCATTTCAAGATTTGAAACAGGATGTAACAAAATAACCTGTTGAGCCTAATTCAATCTATGCCCCTGCTCAAATATTTTGCTACTTGCACTCTTTCTTAGGCAACCAGCATCCCCCAACAAATTTTGATAATACCTCCCAAATATCTCAAACACCTGCTTATGATCATGCTGCATGTGACCCTTTGCATCTTTCAATTGAGTCACAGATTATATCAACCTTCTCCTTTTCAATACTAAGAAGAAATATTTGGTATTATCATCTCCCATCCTTATCCAATGAGCTTTACATCTTTGTATTAACATAACCTCTGCAAGATATGATGATTTCTAAAACTTTTGCATTATAATTTTCTCCTTTTGCTGCAGACTTGTATCTAAAGGATTGATCTGGAGCTTAGCTTGCACCTACTGAAGTTCAATCCTATCAAAGTTAGCCTATTCCACCAATTTACTAAAGTTTTGCTTATGTAATTTACTCAGATCACACTTCAGTAATTTAAGCTTCTTCACTACACAGTACATACTATATCCAATAATTAGTTTCTTCCACCCCTCCTATACCACAGAGTAGAATGAGGGATGGGATCTCCACACATTGTAATATCTGAAAGATTTTGTCTTCCTCTTCTTAGCATTTAGCATTTGAACCACTGCAGGACAATCATCAGTTACTCCCTCTAGCATCGGATGACTTTTAATATCAGGCACACTATCTATCCATTCACCATTTATTAGTACCCAATCTATATTGGAAAAAGTACTTGCCTCCTGTCTATCACTCTTGGTGTATTTACCCCCTAAGTTAAGCATCCCTTCAAGTTTACAGTCATTAATACACTCCTGTAAATCCATCACTTCAGCAAGTGTGATTGGGTTACAACCCAACCTATCTTCACTGTGCAATACTGAGTTGAAATCACCAACAACAATCCAGGGCTGATGATACCCTTGATGGATCATTCTTAAATGATCCCATAACTCTATTCTCTCATCTTTCATATTAAAACCATACACAAATGTAGCAACAAATTCAACCTATAGAGGTATATACTTAATCAGACAAGTAACAACCTAAGCAGTATCAAACTGAATCACAACATCAAACCAATCCTATCTCCAAACAACCCAAATTTTACCATTATAATGAGAACTATGATTACTGTAATATGAACAGCCTCTAAACATAGAGTCAACTATATCCCTGATCTTATTGACCTTTATTCTAGTTTCTAAAAAGCTCATTAATCCTTCTTCTTATTGAGGCCATGTAGACCTCTAGTATTCCAGCTTCGAATCTTAACCATGATCACATGGGGAGTTAGAACTTCCCCCTTCACTAGCTTTAGTGGTTCGTAGATCTTGGTTGTTATGTTCTCCCAACTCCTTAAAAGGGTTACAGGTCTGTACTGGTTGACTTTGCCATACATTCATAACTCTACCTTTGTTTGGTCCACCAGCTTGCCTTCTTTTATCTATACCCTTTTAAACCTTGTTCTTAGCTTGCTTGGCTTTATCTTCTTCTTCTTTCTACAGACTTGAACCTGGTTACATGTCCTTAGCCTTATTCTTTCTACACTCCTCAGCAATATGATCATATTTCTTACATGTAGCACAAATAGTTGGTTTCCAGTCATAACTAACTAGTTGTTCCACCACCTGGCCCTTTTCATTCCAAAACATAGCTTTTTCTGGAAGTTGTTTACCAATTTGAACCTCCATAAGTAGCTGAGTAAAGCTCAATCCATTTTTTTGTTTAGTAGTTTCGTCAACCATCAAGGTCTTGCCAATGAAACTCCCTATCTTACTTAAACTTTTTGCACTCTAGTATTTGATGTCCAGACCATGTAACTTTACCCAAATTGGAACTGACAATAGCTCTCCTTTGGAGAAATCTATTTCTGGGGTCCAGCCTTTCACAATTAGGGGTTTATTATCAAAGTGGTATATACGAACTCGAAGAACTTCCTTGTTCCCTTCAGCATCATTGAACCTGACTAATAAGACTCCATTCTTTATTATGGCTTCCTTGTTTATCCCTAATTTACCCCACTTCCTCTATACAAAACCATTTAATATACTGAATGGGGGATATGCACCTAAGAAATAACACACAACCATATGCTTCCAGTACTCAATTTCAGATCTAACATCCTCTTCTTCACTTTCAACCATAGAAACATCCCTTGCCTTATGAGGTTGTACATAATCCAGCTTAAATCCTGGGTTATTCACCTTTGAGATATCAAATTTATCCCAAATTGACTCCCAGTAACACTAGCTTGACCTTTCTCCGGGCTCATAGCCAAGTTATCCACCTCGTCTGCCCACGATTGAGGAGATGCTGTGATATTCTTCCATTTCTCTAATTCTCTTTCTCCATTACTGCTTTTGATTTCAATTTGACAATCCTGTTACCATCTTGACCAGATTTCTCCTGTCCTGAGCTACTAGTGAGCTCACTTCCTTACTTATCTCCACTTTCCCTATTACCAAGTTTGATTTTCCCAAATTAGTAACCATTGGACTGGTTACCGTTACATTTCTTTTCATAGTAATACTACTTGAAACCTTGGCTCCAATACCTCCTACAGTATGCATGACCTTCCCCAAAGTGGTCTCTATTGCTTTCTCAGGAGAAATCAAAGCTTTAGCCCTCTTTCCCATGGTGTGCGTACGTAAGTAAAAAAATGCTAACATGCGCCTGGAGGGAGAAAACCTGTCATCCCATTCTTACTTTTTATAATATTGACTATGGTAAGAATTGTGATAAAATAAAGACTTTTAAACCATTTAAGAAAGGAGTACTAAAAAATATGGCAAGAGGAAACTATATGGTAAGAGATATTAGGAGAATTAATGCCAATGACTCCAAAAATATTTCAGAAGAAGAATTAAAAAAAGACTTCAAACATATATGAATAATTGACAGTTGGAGCTCACCCAAAATATCTGATCCATGACAGCTCCGTACAATGCACACGTCAGCAGTGAGAACTCGTACTATGATCTGTAGGGTGCAAAAGTGTAGTATAAGTACCAAACATGAAGTACTAAGTAGGCATAGACCAACTAATCTCTAAAGATAATGCAAGTACAAATAACACACAAGGCAAGAATATACATACAGAAAACTAACTAAGAATTGAAATACGATAAGGAAAAAGGAGAAATAGAGGTAAATCACCTTAACCTACCAGTAACTAGAGGTGGAAGCACTATACAATATAAATAGCTAGGGACAGAGGTATTATACAATAGTAGTAACGAAGGAAGAAGGTGATATACAATAAGAATAGCTAGAGTAGAAAAGGGATATACGATAGTACTATATAGGGAGCTAAATAGGAAGGTACTAACCGGAGGGAGCTAGCCTGCCAGCCTACATCACGAGGATCATAAATGAAAATAGAGCTAGATCTAGCACAATCAGAGAATTTAACCCGGAATACAAATAATCATAATATAATCTAATAACAAAGCTCAAAATATCAAAGAGGAAAATAACTCAGAAGCGTACTTATAGCCTCGGGTACAAATCCATAGCCATCCTACCACAACTGCACAATAATACCCAAATAATAATACAAATAGATAGGTTCGGGCAAAAAATAAACTAGCCGGACCCCCATAAGACTGGAAGGTACAAACAATTACTTAACAAATAGCAAACATAACCTATACCAATCCAGCCCCTCATAAGACCAGTAGGTACAGGCACTAAACAATTATACTGGTGATAGGAAATGCATATGAATGAATGAATACTAAGTAAATACAGTACTACCATATCAAATGAGTTCCATATCGTACCAAGTATATATACTTCCTTCGGCTTGCCGGCTCACAAGGCAGGACCTATGGGGTATCCCTTCTTCTAGCACATGGTTCCAAGACAAAGGGACCCATAGGGGACTTGAGATATCAGTATATACAGTTGGTCCCAACCCAGGACTTCCAATAATCAACTACAATAAATCTACTCGGTACAAGTACCAGAGATAAATAATCTACTCCATCCAGTATCGGACAGAAGTAAAAGTATAATAAGTGCTCAAAATTGAACAGAGGATATATAGGTAGAAATCTAAAAAATCCAGTGTCCGAGATTAAATTCGAGACTAAAATGGTAGAATAGTGTAGAAAGGGTCGGAATCCCCCTCGACCAAAGTAAGTAAATAGTGATAAATGAGTGAATCAAGAATGGGCTAAATCTGCTTCAGTCTGTGTTTCCATAGTAGCATGCTTAGTTTAAAAGATCATAATCACATAATAAGAGTGGTAGGACTTGCGTTTAAAAATAAGATTTAAAGGTGAACGGTGGGAATAAATCCCTTTTTTGGAAAACAGTTGAAAAACTAAGGTTTTAGTTGGAATAGTACCACTAAATAAGCATGAGTGCGTGTAAATGTATGCATTTCGTCACCAGTATCCAAACAATAGAAATGTAAGCGGCTAACTATCTAAAAACTAAGCCATAAATCTTTCAATGCATAGGGAACTAACCTGGAATCCAAATGGTCTCGTAACCAAGGCCTCGGGCCCAACAATATACAGGGTAAAGGACTATCAATATCAAAACTTAGAAAGCTAAGATAAACAAGGGCATTAAGCTACTAGAGGGTTTAACAAAAGAATATCACCCACATCGATATGTACTGCCATAAGTCTTATACTACGGGTCCTTAATGTCAACCTAAGTTCATGCAGGTGTGTAATCAAGCCTAATATAACCCTAGAGCTATAAGGGGTGTTCTAAGCTAGGGCTCAAGCTATATTTCAATTCTAAAATCCCCTAAATAGGTCAAATACTAATATCAAGATACAAATAGCCTTAAACATATCCTATAACCCCCACGTAGCATGCAATCTATATAATACAAATCTCAGAGAGAAGAGTAAACAGTAACCTACCTCGTAGCTAAGTAACCGTATCGAACCATCCGCGAACTGCTAATCTCCACTCCGTGATCTTTGAATAACATTGCACTATCAAAATCATAATCCCCATGTTAATACGAGTAAAATGGTACCCATATTGCAATATAAAACTCCATCCCAAAAAAGGGGTAAAAAATAGGTCTGTGGTGCCCGTTATCAAAATTCAAAAATTAATTCCGTGACGAGTTCCCTGAAAGAATAAGAAATGCATGCTCAAATTTGAGTACAATGGGAGCTCAAATCAAAGCCCAAAATAGCCCCAAAGGTTAAGAAAATCAAGAATTAATTAGAGAATTAAAAGGAGATTTCATCCAGAAACTTATAAGATATTAACGAGGAAAAAGTCACTTTAATGTTCCCGACTCAATCCCAGCTCCAACTTGTCAATTCTCACTAATTTACAAGCTCCCAAGGTCAAGAATAAAGGAAAAACACTTAGGAATGGAACTGAAATTTGAGAAATGGAACTTATATAAAAACTCAGCAGAGGCCGCTTAACCGGAAAAATGACCGCTTCAGCAGTCACCGCTAAAGCGGCAACAAGGGCACTTAAGCAACCCCTGCCTCAGCTACCCAAATAATGCTAAAGTTGTTCTAGGCCGCTAAAGAGGCTACCGCTTAAGCGGTTACACCAGCATTTGGCATTAGAAAATTTTGCCTAAGTCCAAACGGACTCCGACCGAGTGCTCGGGATTCTTTTAGAACCCCGTGTATTGCAAACGAACTATGCTACCTTACAAAATTTGGAATTTCAGAAGCTACAAAAATTTCAAAATTCCCATCCGAGGTCATTTTGATAGAATGATGGCCCCACACTTACCATTCTATTTTTACCATAATCCACCCAATAGCCCAAAATGAGCCTAGAAGCCTCGAAACCCGAACCAAGGGTCCTCCTAGCCTGAAATCCACATTTCAAAGCTAATAGAACTGTCAGAATTTTCATCCAAGGACGTTTACCTGGAGTTTTGGTGAAAGACCAATTTTATAACTTTAAACGCTCTAAAATAGGGAAATGGGCTTAAAACCCAAATGAACTACCCAGGAATCGAACCACTAATTCCAATAAATCATAAATGATCTCTAGCCACTATAGGATAGTACAAAACACAGAAAACTTACGAAAATAGAGAAAATGACCTAGAGGGTCATTACAACATCCACTACTAAAAGGACTTTCATCCCTGAAGGTTAAGGATTAGCTAGAGCTCGAAAGCTCGAAAGGATGAGGTATTGGGCCATTATGCCCTACAATGCTCCCCAGATAACCTTCAACGCCAAATAATACTTCTAAAGGATTTCGCTAAAGGCATCCCTTTGACACTCACATCCTTACTCTATTTTTCCAAATAACCACTAACTCATCATCTAAAACCAACTAGCCTCTCACTGAACAGAGCTCGATCTAAGTACACAAGGCCCAAACCAAAGTATATCGACATCACACCAATATGAGCACAACTAAGCATACACACGACCAGGCTAAAGAAAACCAATGCATAAACCATATATCTAACTCCAAACTTTAAATCTAACATTCTCTTGTCTTTCCAAACCTGTTGTCTACTCTGAACTACATAGAAGCTCTCTAGAATTATTCGAGTTTGGTCCGCATAATCACACCATACTAACCTCGAAAGAACAAAGATGACCCACCAAAAATCTACATGGTCTAGCATAAGAAGAATGCCTCATAAGCTTCCACCTGAATAACCAAATGGTGGTGACTAGTATCTGCGATCTCTACCAAAGCCAATAACTGGTCCCAATGACCCTGAAAATCAATAGGCATGAGTTAGAAGAACAACCTCTCAAAACTGGATGACCCACTCCAGAATGCCACAATGACTGTGGGTGAAACCATGCTAAGTCCAACTTGAATATACGTCTCCCGCTGAGTAGACTTCCAAAGTCCCATGAAAACTGAGAACTAAGGCCAGAAGTAGTAGAAACCAACACTATGCACAAATAGACTATCCCTCGAACTTCCAACTAAGTTAATCCTTCTGAACTAAAGAAAACTGAATCAGTAGGTAGTGAGTTCCTAGTCAGCCTGCTGACGATGCCTCAACTGACTCAAACCTCAAAATGTAGGCAGTAAACAAGTGACAAATCCATAGTTAAGCTTAACACCAGAGCTGGACCACTTCACCTCAATTGCCCAAACTGATCCTGCTGGCGATTAGATGTTCGAATACAAAATCTAACACAACTCTCAGGCCGCCATCCGAAAGAGTCAAAAATAAAAACTGGAGCCAATAAGTCTTCGAGAATGTCTTAAACCCAGGACAAACTCACTTTCAAACAAAGAATATACCCAACAGTTCCCACAAGAGATGAAGCTAAGGTGCGGCCAAGGAAATCACAATTGAGAAAAACCATGGTCTACACACACAAGCAATCTAATTCGTACCTGTTATGGGGCATAAAATATAAGGCATACTACGAACTCACCGGGACTATAAAAAGTCCTATTAATAGCAAAACTTCGAGCAACTTAGAAGCTATGGTCACTGATACACACTTCCTAGAGTCACACCTTTTGGTTGCCGATAATTGGTATACAAGAACATACAACCATCCTTCTTTTTCATACACCAAGCGGAAGCATCTCAAGAAATCACACAAGTGGTACTCAGTAGGCATCAGTCAACTGAGATCTAAAGATAATGCAAGTATAAATACCATGCAAGGATAGAAATTACATACAGACAACTAATTAAGAATTGAAATACGGTAAGGAAAAAGGAGAAATAGAGGTAAATCATCTTAATCTACTAGTAACTAGCTGTGGAAGCACTATATAATATAAATATCTAGGGACAGTGGTAGTATACAATAGTAGTAACAAAGGAAGAAGGTGATTTACAATAAAAATAACTAGAGAAGAAAAGGGATATACGATAATACTATATAGGGAGCTAAACATGAAGGTACTAACCTGAGGGAGCTAGCCTAATAGCCTAAACATCATGAGGATTATAAAAAAAAATGGAGCTAAGCCTAGCATAATCAGAGCATCTAACCTGAAATATGAATAATCATAAGATAGTCTAATAACAAAGCTCACACTATCAAATAGAAAAAGAACTCAGAAGCATACCAACAGCCTTGGGAACAAATCCATAACTATCCTGCCATAACTATACAATAATATCCAAAAAATAATACAACTGGATAGGCTCGAGTAAACAATAACCTAACCAAACCCCTATAAGCCCAGAAGGTAAATCAATCACTCGGCAAACAACAAACATAACCTATACCTATCAAGCCCCATATAAGATTGGTAGGTACAAGCACCAAACAATTATACTGGTGATATGCAAAGTATATGAATGAATGCAAAGTAAATCCAGTACTACCACACTAACTGAATTTCATATCGTACTAAGTACATATACATTTTTTGGTTTACCGGCTCGCAAGGTAGGACCTATGGGGTATCCCCTCTTACAGCATGGGATTCCCAGATAGAGGGACCCATAGGGGAATCAAGGTATCTATATATACTGCCTGGTCCTGAGCCAGGACTTCCAATAAGCCACCATAATAAATCTGCTCTGTACCAGTACAAGAGGTAAATAATCTGCTCCATCCAGTACTGGAGAGAAGTAAGAGTATAATAAGTTCTTGGAATTAAACTGAGGTAAACAATTAAAAATTCATAAAATACAGCGCCCAAGATCGAATTCGATACTAAAATGGTTGAATAGTGTAAAAAGGGTCTGAATCCCCTTTGACTGAAGTAAGTAAATAGTGATAAATGAGTGGATCAAGAATAGACCAGAATCTACTTTGGTTTGAATTTCCAAAGCATCTTGATTAGTTTAAAAGATCATAAACCCATAATAAGAATGGTACGACTTCCATTTAAAAATAAGTTTTAAAGGTGAAAAGTGGGAATAAAATCCCTTTTTTGAAAAATAGTTGAAAACCAAGGTTTTAGTTGGAATCGTACCACTAAATAAGCATGAGTGCATATAATTGTATGCATGCCATCACTAGTATCCAAATAATAGAAATGTAAGTGCCTAACCGTCTATAAACTAAGCCACGACTCTTTCAAAGCATATGGAACTAACCTGGTATCCAAATAGTCTTGTAACCAAGGACTTGGGCCTAACAATATTTAGAGTAAAGGACTTTCAATATCAAAACTCATACGCTAAGGTAAACAAGGGTATCAAGATACTGGGAGAGTTTAATCGAAGAATATCGCTCATATCAATATGTACTACCACAAGTCTTACACTAAGGGTCCTTAATGTCAACCTAAGGTCATACAAGTATTTAATCAAGCCTAATATAACCCTATAGCTACAGTGGGTGTTCTAGGCTAGGGCTCAAGCTATAATTCTATTCTAAAATCCCCTAAATAGATCAAATACAAATATAAAGATATAAATAGCCTTAAAACTATCCTATAACCCCCTCCTAGCATTAACTATATACAATGCACAACCTCGTAGAGAAGAGTAGATCGTAGCCTACTTTATAGCCGAACAACAATCTCGAACCTTCCGACAACTGCTTGTCTTTACTCCATGATATCTGAATAACATCGAGCTATCCAAATCATAATTGAAACATTAATACGAGTAAAACAAGGTCCATATTACAATATAAAACTCTAGGTTGAAAATCAGGTCAAAAATAGGCTGGTGAGGCCCATTATCACAATTCAAAAATTGATTCTGTCACGAGGTCCCTCGAAGGACAAGGACGCGTGCTCAAAATTTGAGCACAACGGGAGCTCGAATCAAATCCCAAATACCCCCAAAGGTAAAAAAAATCATGAATTAATTAGATAACTAAACAGAGATTAAGCCAAAAATTTACAGGATATTGACGAGGAAACGGTTACTTTAATGTTCCTTACTCAATCCCAGCTCCAACTTGTCAATTCTCACTAATTTATGAGCTCCCAAGGTCAAGAATGCAGGAAAAACACTTAGGAATGGAGCTGAAATTTGAGAAATGGAACATAAATAAAAACTCAGCAGTGGCCGCTTAAGTGACCAAATGACCGCTTAAGCGGTCACCGCTAAAGCGGCAACAAGGGCATTTAAGTGACCCCTGCCTCAGATGGCCATCTTCTACTAAAGAGGTTCCAGGCTACTAAAGCTGCTACCGTTAAAGCGGTCACTAGGCCACTTAAGCGGCTACACCAATATTTGGCACCAGATATTTTGGCCAAGTCCAAACGAACTCTGACCGGGTGCTGGATATTCGTTTGGAACCTCGTGCACGTAAATGAACTATGCTACCCTATCGAATTCAGCATTCCAAACTCAACAGAACCATCAAAATTTCCATCTGTGTTCGTTTTGATAGAATATGGATCCCACACCCACTGTTTCATTTTTACTAAAATCCACCCTATAGCCCAAAATGAGCCCGGAAGCCTCGAGAATAGAACCAAGGGTCCTCCTAGCCTAAAATCCACACTTAGGAGCTAACAAATTGCCATAATTGTCATTCGGGGTTGTTTACATGAATTTTTGGCCAAAGACCAATTTATCAACTTCAAAAGCTCTAAGATAGGAAATGGACTTAAAACCCAAACGAACTGCCCGAAAATCGAACCACTGGTCCCAACAAGTCAAAAATGACTTGTAGCCTCAATATAAAAACATTAAACACAAAAAAAAACTCATGAAAACAAAGAAAATGACCTAGAGGGTCATTATAACATCTCTTTAAATTCAGTACTATCGAAAAACAAGTTATTTTGAATTTAATATAATGCAAAGTGGGTCATAGAAAAAAATTTGATATATGTTTTGCTAACTAAATGTATTATTCTAATCTTTTATATTTACTAAACTTTTACTTATTAAATCTCTCCTATTAGACTACATAAGAAATTCTAAAATCTAAGACTTTAAAATCAATTAAATTTTTTACCTAATTACTTTTTCTAATAAGAAAGGGCTATGTCCTTAAATTGTATTATGAGATATTTCAACCTCAACTCACATGAGGATCGCTACTATTTAAGGAAGGATGCAATTTTTATTCAAAGGCTATGTATTAAAGGCATTTGGTTTGTACTCAAAGACAAAAACAAAGTCTTTTAGAAAGTCCAATTTTTTATTCAAAGGCTATCTAACTGCTCTATGAGTCCTATTCAAGTAAGAGCGCATTGAATATTTTACTTTAATTTTTATAAATTATCCCATAAATCTTCCATCTTCCAATATTCATTCAACAATATAGTACAAGACTTGGAGCAAAAAACAAGGATAGCAAAAATTAGTTATTTCTTCAATATTGACTGACTACTAGATGGAAGAGTGTATTAATACATGAATTAGAGAAAATTTGTGAGGTGGGAGATAACAAATTATAACTTTTCTAGCAAAAAAGTTCACGACCTTGATTTCGCTAAGACACTTTCAAAATTTTATTGTAATTCACACTTTCAATATACTTGTACATAACTTGTTTTTTATTCAATAAATGGGCTTAATGCTCAACTCTTTAATAAAAAAAGTAACTCACACTTGTTGTTTCTAAATTATTATTTTTTTATTAGATAAATTCTTATTTTTTTCCATGGAATTAGGTTAGAGCTGAAAACAATCCTGATGTGAAGGCGCTAACCAATTTTTACAGTATTCAAGTCTCTTTAGAGTTAGAGAAAGAGCCAATTACTTAATTACCAAACAGATGATGAAATTAGAAAATATTTGTGAGATGTAGTAGTGGTTCGATAAAGATGACACTTGCATGAGATAGCTAGAATAGTAAAATGTACAAGTAATACAATAGATTTACAAATTCAATCTATGGAGTAGTACTTCTCTCCATTATTTTTGTTGGATTAAAATATCTTCCAAGTTAGTTTTGTCATGATCCAAATGGCCATGAGTGACATCCACACTTACCCTCCGGTGGGAGAACCATCTAACCCCAATCCTTACCAAAACACCTAACCATTTTTAAGATTGATAAAACCAACTAATAATAATTATCTTGAGAAAACTAGTAAATAGAAGTGCAGAATTAATTCAACTAACTAATACAACTCCCAAGGACCCAAAATTCATCGAACAAAAACTATAATGAAAACAAGGCCTAAGGGAAATATCCAACAACTAATCAAAGTATAAAGGATGTTTCTCTGTCTGGAAAATGGACAAGAACCACTGTGAAGATCCATGGAAGCCTGGATAAGAAGTGCTCAACCTTTGATCGAAGTTTGTCTGTCACACGCTAAAGGTGAAGTCTCGTAGTTGTCTCCAGAACACAACCTATACTCAACAAAATAAGAGCACAAAGTAGTATCAGTACAAACACTATGTACTGGTAGGTATCATTGGTCAACTTAACTTATAGCCACACAAAAATATAAATCTAATATAAGTAATTAGAAATCAACACATAAAAAGTATTCTAAACTCAACTAACAACCTCCACAACTAGAGCACGTCAGACCAACCAACATTCTCAACTAGTTCACAACCCTCACCCTATCCACTAGTTCACAACCACAAGTACACTTTTTATCATAAAGGGAACCTATACACAACTAAATATACAAGTGTGAAATCAATACCTAATACTCATTACAGTTAACTATCTTACAAGAGTAGTCTAATGCTACCTCAATCATCACAATACATTATGCATGTTACATGAACAAACAAATAGTTTAATGTATGTAAATAATGCATATCAATTAACAAATCAACTATGTACATACATACCAAGGGGACTTATGCTTTCCCCATAGTAATGACCTGCAGGGGACCAACTTTTTCAAAATACCATTACAGGGTGGTACCCGCCCTCTAATATATCATTAAGTATGTATCCCATACTAGCGCAGTACCTGACTCTCCGAATAACATAATATAATGAAATGTAATCACTATCACTTAAGTGTAACACAGCGCACTAATAATTCAAGTACACAACTTATCATCATAAACACTCAGTCAATTTCATACCATTTATCGCATGCATATAAACAATATCAACCAAGCTCACTCATCACAAGTATGCCAGGTGGCCAATTCAAAAATACTCAACTTACGAATAGGCATGGAGTCTAAATCAAGTCTACAACTATAGTAGAACCATAACCTACCTCAAGCACAAGCACAAATGCAACTAATCCACAAGAGCCTTTCTTTTTTTTATAGCTTCAGATCGTTCTTGGTATAACAAAAAATAAATAAAGAGTATTCAATAACTTAATCTCCAATTCTAGACATTAGCGACTAAAACCCACTAATTTTACCCTAGTGTATAGCCTAAATCATTAATTTAGTTTCATCCATTAAATTACCCTAAATTCCCATAACCCAGTTAAGGGGAAGGAATTCTATGCTAGAAAGTATAATTTAATAACCTGGAACCATTATCAAGTGATTTTCAAAACCCATAGCTAATTCTCACTAGTTCATCAATTTAGGGCTTAAACCCATAAATTTCACCATAACTCTTATTCTTGCAATTCTACAGATTAAAAGGATTAATCCCACACTAAAAAGGTGAAATAATCTTACCTCAATAGTAGAAATCACCCAATTAAGAAGGAAATTACCTCTCTCAAGCTTTAGGTAACAAAATTGGGTGTTTTTGAGAAAATAAAATCAAAAATTAGAAATCAGACATTAAACACTACCCAATGACTGCTGTAGCAGTACCCTGTCCACTACGGTGGTCACATTATAGTGGCAGAAGCCCGCTATAGCGGTCCATCACTTAAACTCATTGACTGCTACAGCAGCCTGCTAAGCCCTACGGCAGCCCTGCTACTATGATTCTAGGACCCCTATGTCGTTCCTATATTTGGAGGACTTTCCAAAAATTCCCCTTTTTATAACACTCTTTTAGTTTTTCAACAATAAATTTATGTTATCACGACAAATGCCATAACCAGAGCTTTACTAACTCGAATATCATTCTGAAAGTTTTTAAGGATCACTATATGTCTTATCTATCATGTCATATTTATAAAACCATCAAACATTACCCTTGATAAACAAACAATCTCTACACCACACAAAACTCATTTTTTGACAAAAACCTCCCTAGCCTAAGATTTTAACAACTTTCATCCTAGGAGAACTTCTACTCGGGCACTACACCCCAACCAATGTTATAAAGATGGGATGGGTTATTACATTAGATACCAATCAAATAATCATTTGACCCTAAATGACAACCAGAAAGAAAAAGGGGGAAATAAGTAAGAAGTTACTTGAATCATTAAACAACTGTGGATTGCAGCTACGCATGTCTGCTTCGGTCTCCCAAGTGGCCTTCTTAATAGGACGGTTTTACTACTGGACTTTCACAAATGTAATCTCCTTAGTCCTTAATTTTTGGACATCTCTATTAAGAATAACAATAGGTTCCTCTTCATAAGAAAGGTTCTCATCTAGCAAGATAAAATCCTAATGAATAATGTAGTCACCATATCCATGATATTTATTAATCATAACAACATGAAATGAACTCTCAATAAACTCAGAGGTAATGCCAACCTATAATCTATTGGCCCTACATCTTTCAGAATCTAAAACTGTCCAATATACCTTGGACTAAGTTTTCTACACTTCTCAAAACACATAACACCATTCATGAGTGAAACCTTGAGCAACACTTTCTCACCTTCCATGAAATGCATGTCTCTTACCTTTCAATCTGCATACTCTTTCTACCGACTTTGAACTGCTATATATTTCTCTTGTATAAATCAAACCTTCTCTATAGAATCCTTCAAAAAGTCTGTACCTCAAGGTCCCTTCTCAAGTTCATTGAACCATCAAATAGGAGATCTACACCTCATCTAATTCAAAGCCTCAAAAGAGTCCATGTCAATGCTAGAATAATAACTATTATTATATGCAAACTCAGTCATAGGTAGGATCTGATCCCACTATCCTCCAAAATCCATCATACATGAGCAGAGTATGTTTTCCACTACCTGGATCATCCGCTAAAACTGTTCATCTGTATGATAGTGGAAAGAGGTATCCAGATCCATTCTAGTACCCAACTCTTCATGTAGCTTCTCTCAAAATTTAGACATAAACTGCATACCCCTATAAAAAATAATAGAAGTAGGAACCCTATATATCTTGACAATTTTCTTGTGATAAATTTTAGCAAACTTAGCTACATTATAAGTAACTTGCACCAAAATGAAGTATGCAGACTTAGTTACCCTATCCACAATAACCCATATTGAATTAAACTTCTTAAAAGTTTTGGGAAGTCCAATAATAAAGTCCATAGAAATCCTCTCCCACTGTCATTACAAAATAGACATCCCTTGCAGAGTATGACCAGGATTCTAATATTCATACTTCATCTGTTGGCAATTCTAAAATAGCCACAAAATCTATTATATCTCACTTTATTCAGTCCACCAATAGTTTTACCCAAAATAACAATACATCTTGGTAATGCGAGGATGTATGGAATATCTTGAGCTATGCGCCTAAACAAGTATGGTAGGAATTAAATCATTAACATGGGGCACACAAACTAGCCCCTTAATCTGTAACATAACCTCACCATTAAGAATGGACTCCTTGGCCTCACCTTGCCGAACCTTGTCACGAATCTTACTTAACTCTGCATCCTTAAATCCACTAACCTTAATATAATCAAGAAATATAGACCTTTCTTATACACTGGCTAAAGAAATCACCTTTATCTAACACATCAAGTCACATGAAACTGTTAGCTAGATACTGAACTTCCTTAGACAATGAATATCTAAAAAAATCTAAGCAAGCTGAATTACCCATGCCTTTCATTGTAATGACCCTCTAGGTTATTTTTATCTTTTTCACATATTTTCTGTATTTAGAGATCTTTTATAGCTACCCTAAGTCATTTGTGACTTGCTAGGACCGATGGATTATTTTTTGAGCAGCTTAGTTGGTGTCTATGACAGTTTCTCCATTTTGGAGCTGTTAGAGTTGAGAAATAGGTCTATGGACTAAACTTCAAGCAAAAACCTCAGATGGGAATTTTGATAGTTTTGTTTGCTTCAAAATGTGGATTTTAGACTAGGGGACCTTTAGTTCTGGTTTCGAGGCTTTTAGGTTGGTTTTGGGCTATTAATTGGAATTTGGTAAAAATGGAATAGTGGATGTCAGACCCATATTTTGTATAAACAACCTCGGTTGGGAATTTCAATGGTTATGTTAAGTTTGGAAGGCCATTTCATATAGGATAGCATATCTCATTTGCATGCACGAGGTTCCAAATGAATCCTAACCACCCGGTGGGAGTTCTTTTTGGACTTAGAAAAAACTGGTGTAAAGCATCTGGTGTAGCCACCTTAGAGACTAGGGAACTGCTTTAGAGGCTGATAATGATGTTAGCGTCCATCACCTAAGCAAAGTTACTTTAGCAAAGCCACTTTAGCGGGAGTTGGCCAGCATGGCATGGACAACTTTAGCGGTCAAATATCTGCTTAAGCAGAGCTGCTTTAGCAGTCAAATGTCTAATTAAGTAGAGTCTCTTTAGCGGCCTGTGCTAGTATTATTTAAGCCTTGTCCTTCACGATTTAAAACCTATTTTAACTCAATTTTCACCATTGTTGTGGTCTTGATACTTGGAAAATTAGTGTGGGATCATAAGATAAGGCTAGGATTCATTGTTGGTTTGCTCCATGATCATTTTCCCATTAATAATTAGTAAGTTCCCGTCCTCTATTCCGTTTGATTCTTTAGGTTAACTCCTTGATTTCTCTAAGACTTTTGGGGCTAATTTGGTACTATTTTAAGGCATATATTGTGCTTAATTTTATAGTACGTGATCCTTGAGCTGAGAGGAACCTAATCACAGATCAAATTTTTTGTTATGTTAGTGGGCCCTATGATCTAATTTTTTAACCCGATTTTTATCCCAATGTATAAAATTATGAAGTGGGTATCGTTATTCATATGTTGACACCTAGATTAATATTTTGGTAGCATGGTAGAGGTCGAAGGATTCTCGAAAGGGAAAAGGCCTGGTTTAGCTGATTGCGAGCACATTCTTCAGCATCCAGATAGGCTACAACTTACCTACTTTTAAAATTTACTCATTTAATGTATTGGTGTGATAATTTCCTAACTGTTAGTAGGGTATTATGGCTTGAATAATTTATTTAGGTATTTATGCTCCTGGTAGCCAGTTTAGGGGCCTTAGAGTTGAATTTTTCCTTGGAAACCTTAGGCTCGATAGTCGCTTCTAAAGACATAGATGTCGTAGTCTAGGTTTGGGTAGCTTTTTGCCTTGGGTCGAGATTCTCAAGGCTCGTAGCTAATTTTTCTGCACCTTTAGGATGATTCACCTTAGAATAACATATATTCCTAGTGTAGACGACTGTAAAGCACCTAGGTTGCATATTGGTGGCTTGATTACTAGTATTGAATTGGTTTGATCATTCTGTTGTACTTGTTTGATTTTGTATCCTTGGCATAATTGTAAATTAGCCTAAAAGTACTATTTTTGGCTTGACAAAAGGGATTTTGAATACTTCAAAGGAATTTGGCTTTCTGAAAAGGAAAATGGACTATTTAATCCCGCTTCAAGTCCAGGTACCTGAGTTTTACTGCTTAACATATATTTGGCCCTTTTTGAGTCTAGACATGCATTATTATTGATTTCTAGCTGGGATTCTGATTTGCATCCTAGCATAGTTTTTGGATATGGCTGGAGGAGGAGTATACAATACATTTATTGCATATCATGGCTTGCTTTTGCATTACTTACTATTGTACATATTTTATGTTAGTTTTACTTGGTGTTTGTATCCACCGAGCTTTTGGGAGATCGATTGTGTTTATTTATTATTGTGTGTACCTTTTGTGCTTATGCGGGTTCAATTAGGTTATAGTTAGATGCTTATTTATGCTTTTCAAGTTATTTATGTATATTTATCATACGTTCCTAGCCTTAGCCTATTACCTTTTTTTCAGACCCTATACCTTTACCTTTATTATACAATCACACTTTATTATGCTTTTATCTTATTTGAGATCAGTAGGCCTATGATTCCTTCTGAGTACCGCATGTTTTGTTACTCATACTACACTTCTACATATTTTACCCTGATGTCGATCCTAGTATGAGTCATTGCTATTGACGCCATTCTCATGTAGAGTTTTTAGTTAGAGATTAGGTGAGATTTTGGCACCCAAAGATGATCTATCTCCTTTTATTTTGGGTTTAGTCTTATTTTAAATCTTTTAGAGACTATTTTGTATATATTGAACTTGTGTGGTACTCCTTATGATTAGTGGCTCTTTTACTGATTATACTAGGTCTTGGGGATCCATTTTGTATATTTTGTTCTTTCTCTCGCTATTTGTGTGCATGCTTCATATATTTTCTCTATTAGCCACCATATTTACTATTTTGCCATGTTTTTCTCTCTTCCATATGTTAACCTGTTACTTGCCCTTCTAGGTTATAGTTTTGGCTTACCTACAGGCAGATTATAGTAGGTGCCATCATGACCTGAACTTATGGGTTGTACCAACTTGATTTAGGGCCTAGGTTCACTAGTATTGTAATTACTAAAGCAAGTGTCTAGAAGAGTCCCATGGATCGGTATGATGACATTTGTATCCTACCTTGAAGAGGCTACATGAAATTTATAGGAAAATCTCACCTTTTGATTCTTTATCATGTGTCGTGTCTATATTGGTTTGTGGATTCTTATTTGTTTCACTCTTTTCCATATTGCTAGGATGAGGTCTACGACGATTGAGGTCAAGGGCCTTGAGCTGATAGCTAGGGCTTTAGTAAGGGGAAGAGGTAGGGGTCGACCCCAAGGTCGAGGTTGGATCTGAGTTGCAGCACAAGCTCGATTCCAGGACAGAGAGCTATCACCAAAGCCGATTAATGATCCAAAGCCAGAGATTACACCAAAGTTGGTGCCAGAGGATTTACCACCACAATAGCCAGTGGGCTAGGGACCATCCCAAGCTTCACCTGGATTTATAGCCACGTTTATCTTTTGAGATGCCATAGTCCAGTTATTGGGTATGATTAAAGGTCAGCCGACGGATGGTGGCTAGACATCCACTAGAGGGTAGCACAAGGTGGTACAGAAATGCAGCCTACAGTTGAAGCTACCTGGGAAGAGGTTCCACCAGTACCATTAGCTGCACAGCCAGTGACAACCCAATCAACCATGACTTCTAAGGAGTTGAAGATGCTGGGTCGGTTCCTTAGATTGGTTCCACTAAGGTTCTCAGAAGCCCTAGGAGAGGATGAACATTAGTTCCTTACCAAATGTGAGGAGAGGTTGCATAATCTTGGCTTAGTGGATTCTCATAGTATGGATTACGCCACATTTTAGCTTAAATTACAGCGAGACACTAGTGGAGGGTATATATTAAGTGCAGAGTTGGGTCCCTGCATATGATAGGTTCAGTTATCTGAGGCTTTCCTGGAGAAGTATATGCCTTGTAGCATGCGTGAGTATCTGAGGAGTGAGTTCTCAAGGTAATCGAAGGGCTCCATCATAGTATCTGAGTATGAGGCTAGGTTTCACAAGTTTGTCAGGCATACCACCATGATTCTACCTACCGAGCATGAGAGAGTGTGATGCTTCATTAGAGGGTTGAGACTTCAGTCCGTATGGCTACCAAGAGCATGGTATCTTCAGGTAGATCATTTGTAGATATTGCTGATCTTGCTTGAACTATGGAGGATTTGCATTGTGAGGCCCGTAGGGGAAGCAAACAGAGACCTTGTCACTAGGTTAGTTATAGTGATAGTCATGATATGTAACAATTTTGAGGCAGGGGTTTCCCGAGTAGCCATTAGCAGCAAGAACAACAATATCAATAGTATGGTTAGTCTAGTAGGCATGTTCAATGCATTGCTTCAGATTTCATATGGGGATCAGACAAATTATAGTGATTTTAGTTGTCAGAGCTCTATTCATCCACCACGGGGTTCTCATTCTGGGTATTTAGGCTGAGATGGTCATTTTGGGTTAGTAGGACCCTCTCTTTAGGGTAGGGAAACTAAGGCATTCTATGCTTATAGGGTTGTTGGTCACTTTTTTAGAGAGTGTCCCCGACATGGGATGATTGGGTCTTCAGTACAGGCATCATAACCTCTTAGATCAGTAGTTCCACTAGCTAGGGATGGTTCTTAGAGTGGTAGAGGTAGTTCTCAAGGTACTCGTAGTGGTGGTCAGTTGGGCAGGATGGGTGGTCGATCAAATTCTCAATCTAGCAGTAGGCGTAGACAGTTGTATACTATTCCTGGTAGGCTCAAGGTGGATACATCAGACTTAGTGATCACAGGTATGATTTTAGTTTGTCATCAGCCAGCCTCTGTCTTATTTGATCTAGGTTCTACATATTCATATGTGTTTGCTTATTGAGTTGCCCATTTGGGGTTGTCTAATCCGCCTTTTATCTATGCTGATACATATAGCTACTCCCATAGGATATTTTTTAGTAGTGGATTAGGTTTATAGATTTTGTTTGGTAATTATTAAGAGAATGATAGTTGGGCTGACTTTATTATCCTTGATATGGTAAATTTTGATGCTATTCTGGGCATGGACTGGTTATCCCACCTACCATGCAATCTTAGATTGCTTCGACGAGATTGATACCTTAGCCATGCCTGGCGTATCCTTTATTGTGTGGCAAGGTTCTCTTAGTCACGCACCGACATGGATTATTCTTACCTTCGGGCAAGGAGGTTAGTGTCGAGGGGTGTTTGGCATATCTTCCTTATGTCAGTGATACTAGTACCGATGTCCCTCCACTTGATTTTGTTCCTGTGGTCTGTGAGTTTGTTGATGTTTTTCCTACCGACTTGTCTGGCCTTCCGCCTGAGCATAATATTGATTTTGCTATTGAAGTTGAGCCGAGCACCAGGCTTATTTCTATTTCACCTTACCATATAGATCATGCTGAGTTGAGAGAGCTTAGTGTTCAGCTTTAGGATCTTCTAGGTAAGGGTTTCATCAGAATGAGTGTTTTTTCATAGGGTTCCCCTGTCCTATTTGTGAAGATAAAAAAGATGACACAATGCGTATGTGTATGGATTTTTGATAGCTGAATTAGGTGACTATAAAGAATAAGTATCTGATATTGCATATTGATGATCTATTTTACTAGCTTCAAGTTGTAACCATGTTTTCTAAGAATAACTTGAGATCTGGCTACCATCAATTGAGGATTCGAGTGGTAAACAACCCTAAGACAACCTTCAGGACTCACTACAGCCATTACAAGTTCTAGGTAATGTCTTTTGGGTGGACCAATTCCCAGCAACATTCATGAACTTGATGAACTATGTATTTATTCCATATTTCGACTCCTTCGTGATTGTGTGTATTGACGACATCCTTATTTACTTGAGTAGTAGGGAGGAGAACAAGTAACAATTAAGGATTATGCTCCACACTTTAAGAGATCCGCGACTTTATACCAAGTTCTCAAAGTACAAGTTCTGGCTTGAGTCTGTAGCATTCTTAGGGCACGTGATGTCCAAGGATGGGATTATGGTAGACCCGATAAAGATTAAGGCAGTTTGTGATTGGGGTAGGCCTACTTCTCCTATTGAGGTTCATAGTTTTATCAGGTTACTATAGATGGTTTGTTTATGGGTTCTCTTCTTTAGCAGCGCCACTAAATAGATTGACTGGGAAGGATGTTCCATTCCAGTGGTCCGATAAGTGTGAGGTAAGCTTTCTAAAGCTCAAGTCCTTAATTACTTCAACTCCTATTTTGACTCTTTCAATTGAGGGCTAGGGATTTTAAGTCTATTATGATACTTTAGGCATTGATTTGGATTTTATTCTGATACAGCAGGGTTGAGTGATTGCATATTCTTCTAGACAACTGAAGGTACACGAGCGCAACTATCCCACCTATGACTTAGAGTTGGCAGCGATAGTTTTCTTTCTTAAGATTTGGAAGCATTAACTTTATGTTGTTCATTGCAAGATATTTACCAATCATCACAACCTGCAGTATATTCTTAGTCAGAAAGAACTTAATTCAAGGCAACGCAGGTGGCTAGAGTTGCTGAAGGACTATGACATTTCTATTATGTACCATCTGGGCAAGGCAAATGTGGTAGCATATGCTTTGAGCTGAAAGGTGGTGAGTATGGGGAGATTGTCCTTCCTTTAAATTTAGGGCAACCGTTGGCCTTGGAAACCTAGTCCTTAGCTAATACGTTGGTTTGACTTGATATTTCAAACCCTGGGAGGATCCTTGCTAATGTTGAGGCCATTTCTACCTTGATTGAGTAGATTTAAGCATGATAGTTTATGGATAGTCAATTATGTGGCATTCGAGATTAGGTGATGAAGGGCGATGCTAGGAAGGCTGCCCTAGACTCAGAGGGTGTCTTAAGTTTTGAGGGATATATTTACATTCCAAGGGTTGGTGATGTGATTCAATTGATATTGTAGGAGGCTTATAGTTTTAGATATTCAATTCATCATGGCGCCTCTAGGAAGAGCCGATCAAGAGAGACACAGCCAAAGTCATCCCAAACAAGGGGAGCCACATTCATGTTTTTGTTGTCCTTCCACTAAGTAAACCATAAGTGAGCCACATCCTTGAGCAGATAGAAAGCTAGCTCAACCCTCTCAACCTCAGACACTTTCCTAGATAATATTTTTTACCTCAACCTTGGACAGTTTCCTAGATAATCTTTTTTACCTCAAGCTTAGACACTTTCCTAGATAATCTTTTTTACCTCATCAATAAAATGTGTGGATCCTCCTCTACGTTTGACCTAAAGAATTTGGGCGGGTTCATCCTGACAAAATCTCTAACTCGGTCAGTAGTTGAACCATCATTCGAGTTAACCGGAATCGCTACTTATTGTTTCACGTGAGTTGTTATGGCTTGTACCAAGTTTTCAAGTGTTTTCTATGTTTCATGTTTTCCTATAGCTGATACAAGTCATTCAGCACTTATCATGAAAGTCAGTTTGGTTGTCCGATAGTTCTCTTGAGTTTAAGCCAATTTCTCAGTTTAGAACTTTTGGAGTTGAGAACTTTGACTTCAGTTAAAACTTAGTAAATGGCCTCGGATGATAATTTAGACAATTTCGTTAACTCAAGAATACGGATTTTAAGCTAGGGGACCTTTGGTTCTAGTCTCGAGGCTTCTAGACTCATTTTGGGTTATAGGTGGTTATTAGTTAAAAATGGAAAGAATGGGTGCACAATTCATCAAAACAACCTTTGATGGGAATTTTTTTTTGATTCCGTTGAGTCCAGAATATCATTTTTGATAGGGTAGCATATTTTATTTACATGCATGAGGTTCCAGAAAAATCATAATGACCCATTCTGAGTCATTTTTGATTCCATGTTTTGCTGATGTTGTAGCAGTTGGTAGTCATGACCCTAGTCTACACCCTGGATGAGACATGGTACTTAGAACCATAGTGGTCTCAAACTAACACATAATACAGGAATACTACTAGGATCATGAATATAATATTGTGCGGAAGCATAAAGATAATTAAAAGTAGGCAACTTTAAATAACTAAAGTTATTAATTAATAAATTTTAAACCCAAATGATAGTTGAACCGTCAGACTATGTCTGAAAATATCTACTAAAACTGACGAGTTATTGGGACAAGTGCCCAGCTAACTCTAAACAACTAAAACTAACAAATGTATATATAAAGAACTGAAAGTAAATTGTAAATGTCCTTGAATCGTGATGACTTACCAAATCTGCTAAAGATATGCTACAAAATGAACTAATCATGTGGCTGAAAATAGACATTGAAACATATTTCATAACAGGATATAGTACCAAGAAAGTATGCTGTCAGTACTATTGAATGTACAAAGCATATGATGTAGGTACTAACATAAATATACTAAAGAATGTATTAAATTGATGTAAATGCAATAGATAAAATTGCATAAAATAACTAAAACTGTAGTACAATGACCCAAATATCATAAATCGAAATGTGAAGTGTAGTTATATATCATGAAAGAACTAATATGAAACTGAAATTGTGGGTCATGTACAAATCATGTTTGAAACCATTTCTATGGGAGGTTCTCTTAATCGACATAAGCTATGCGAGCTAACATAGAGTCCAATGTATGCACCCCATTGGGAGTAAGCAATATACCTTGCCAAGGGTATAGATCCATGACTGATGTGGATCCACTAACTAAGACCATTTGGACAAAATAAACCTATCATGGAGTGTAGTTCAGGGACTTAGGTTATTTGGGACCCTAGCCCACACGGTGCTAAATACTACTCCCAAAACATATGTACTAGTTGCTCATAACTGTAAACTATTATTTGAAACTAGTTGATTACTCTTTTACTAATGTTCTTAAATACTAAAAACTAGTCATGCTAAATTCACTAAATTCTTGGATCATGTGTTCATAACATGCAACGTTTTTCTAAAAACTGTCTTGCAATCAATCAAACCATACACCATTATTCATAAAACATAATAACTAATTTAAGACTATTGAAAACATGCATATTTACTGAAAACCATAGTCATAGCATCATTATGGTTTATAAGAACTAAAAACATCATAATTTAACAAATTTGGGTTTTAACCGTACCTCATGAAATCATGGAAGTTGTACTGAAATCTGGAAAAATTTGGGCATGAGGGTTAAAATAGGCCCTCATTAAAATCCTACATACCTGGACACTGAAAAATCTACACCAAAAGCGTGGAAATCCAGGAGCTTGAAAAAGAACCCTAGCTTTTTCTTAAGAAACTTGAGAGAACCTGATTTCTGCCTTAGGAGATTTTAATCGAGCAAATGAGGGGTAAGTCGGCTTATTACCTTTAATCCCACCTAAGGAACTTTAAATAATGTAGTATTGGGTTTAAAAGAAGTGGAAAAGACTATTTTGCCCCTTTAAAAGATAACTAAAATTTTTTGAACTGCCACAAGTCAGTGGTACGACTCGTACAATAAACCTATGAGTTGTACATAGGCTAGTGGTTCTTGGGACCTTTTGGTATGATATTAAATCACCTACTTATGAGTCACTGTATGATTCATAGGTTGATACCACGAGTTATACTAATACTCGTGGTCTCTTGGACCTAAGGGTTATTGGATTTGGATTCTATGAGTCGTGGTATGACTCGTACCTTGATACCATGACTCATACCAATGAGTCGTGGTCCCTAGGATAAATTTCAATCTTTGAGACTTTTCCTCAACTCATCATCACTAGTCAACCTACAACTTATTCATTAGTCCCATAACTCGTGGTCTGAGTCGTCATGACTAGAATTCTATGAAATATCTAGGCAGCTCACTATGAGTCCTACAACAACTTGTAGCTTCATTGTATGACTCATACAGTGAGTCATACTGGTATTAAAACTTGATTTTTCAGCACTGAGTCTGAGTTTAATCATGGGAAACTTTTGGGGTGTTACATTGCTGTAGGGCAATTTCCCTATGCGTGCGAAGCCAGCCTCCACATGCGCGTAGAAGGCTGATTTGGCCAGTTCAAAAATCCTTCTTTGCATGTGCGATGGACCAGCAGCATGCAGGAAGGTCTAGGCTGGTGGACCTCCGTATGCAAGGCAGGGGTCCCACGTGTGCATAGAAAGGGACCTTGGTAGTATATATGTTTTTCCTTCACAATTTTAAACTATATCCAAAGTCCTTTTCCTCTATCATTGATCCTTTGAGCTTTGAAATTGTGGAGAGATCACTTAATTGAGCATTGGTACGTTGACTCTAGTCTTTTTGATCATTTTTCTTTAGTTTCCTCATCAAATTTTTCCCAATTCCTGTCAAATTTCTAACTTAAAGTTCTTGTTTTTCTTTAACTTTGTGAGCTATTTTGAGCCCCAATATGGATCCTGATCATGCTCAATTTTTAAGCTTATGTTACTTGTCATATAAGGAACATAATTGCGGGTTCAATTTCCAGATTCCGTAAGCGAGCCCCATGGGTGATTTTTTATCTAATTTTTGATCCAGAGTGTTAATTCAAAATATGACTATTGTTTTTCTCATTTTGATGTGTAGATTACTATTTTATTAGTTTGGTAGTCGTCGAAGGCTTCTCAAAAGGGAAAAACTCTAATATAGTGGTTGAGAGCGCGTTGTTCGGCCTCCAGGTAGGTTATGACTTACCTACTCAAAGACTTGACTAGTTTAAGATATAAGTATGATTATTTTCTAACTATCGATGGGACATTGTGGTTTGGATATACTTTACTTAGGTATTTATAGCGAGATAGTCCTGATTTACCGTGTTACCTGTTGACGGGCTTAGTAATGGTTGATCAGTTGATTTATTCACTCTATTATGATTGGTATTGTTGCATATTCATGGCATATTGGTGACTTGTCCTAAAATGCTATTTTCTGTTTAAAATGGGATTTGAGGAGTTTTTTACTAGATTTTTTATTCAAAAAGGTAAAATATACTATTTTAGCCCTGATTTTACTCTGGGCATCTGACATTATTGATTATTATTCAGAAGATCCATTCAATTTAGGGAAAGGTATACGAATATCAAGAGTTCCCCATAGGTCATCCCTTTTTAAGCCATAGATGTTGGAGGAGGAGTATACGGTATTATTAGACATAACATTCATTACATATTGCGTTTTGTTGTATTCATTCATACTTATCTATTCTTACAAATTGCTTGTAGTTAGTATTGTTTATTACTTGCATCTATCGTGCTTATGAGGGTTGGTTGGGTCATATTGACTGTTATTTATGCCTTCTGGGCTCATGAAGGATCGGTTAGGTTATAGATAGGTTACTATTATGCATTTTGAGGTAACTTATTATGCATTTCGAGGTAACTTACTTATATTTCTCTTATTCTTTTAGGTTTGATCTATTATTCTCTTACTGGCCTTTCTATACTTAACCTTAGCTTATAGTCAAATTTTATTATATTAGCATCTTATCTGAGCTTAGTTAACCTATGATGTCTACTGAGCACCGTGTATTTTTTTTACTCATGCTACACTTTTGCATCTTTTTACCTGATGCAGATCCTAGTATGAGTTATCACAGTTGATACCTTCCTCGTGTGGAGTTTCTAATCAAAAACATAAGGTGAGCTCTTGACACTGGAGTTGATCCATCTCCCTCTATATTTTGGACTAGTCTTTTTTTTGTATATTTAGAGACAGCTCTATATATGTATTGTATCTATGTAGTACTCCTTGTATATGTAGTTAATCTTACATTAACTGATACTAGGTCTTTGGGGTATTTTGTATATTTTGTTTCTTCTCTCCCTATGTATATATGTATGGGTCTTATTTCATGTATTCAGCCCTTTTACTTGGCTTTTATATCTCATGTATATCTCTTTCTCTTATTATCTCGTTATTTGTCATTTTGGACTATTTGTTTGTCTTACCTATTGGTGGGGTATAGTAGGTGTATCATGACTTGAATTTTTGGGTTGTGACAATTTTTGGTCATCTAATTCCTATATTTTAGATCATCTAAAGTTGTATTTTTGGCTAGTGTTTTGCTGCATTTTTGGTCAGGTTTCACCTGATTTTTTGCTCATCTAGTTGCTCTATTTTCTTGCTAGAGCTGAATTTCATAATTGATACAAAATTTGACAAAAACTTGGAAATTGTAATTTAAAAATAGGATGGGATAGTGTTGGCGGAATCAGTGCTTAGTTCAACCCTTTTTCAGTTGATTCTTGATTTTCAAATATTGTCTCTGCTCTTACAGATATCATTAAGCAATACAATTTAGATGGAATTGACATCGACCATGAACATTTCCAAGCTTGTCAGGATGGAATTGATATCGACCATGAACATTTCCAAGCTAACCCTGACACCTTTGTTGAGTGCATATGCAAGTCGATTACACCTCTCAAGGACAATGGAGTTTATTCCTTTGCTTCCACAGCTCAATTTGATGATGATGAAGTTCAGAGACACTACAAGGCTCTATGGGAAATTTTGTGGGTTTTAGTTTTTATTTGGGTGAGGTTCGGGTCAATTAAAAACTTAACCGACCAGTTTAAAAAATCCACGTAGCTTTTTTTTTAATTTAAAAAGACAAAATAAATATTTTTTTAATTTAAAAAATGATGATGTGTTAGCAAAAAGGGTACATTTGAACCATTCCGTGGATGGCAGGGGTATATATTACCCACTTTTTTAATAGATGGTATATTTGCTTTAAATCACAAAGTTGAGCATTATATTTGTCATGCCTCAAATTCCATTGGAGTGGATAGGCATCCGTAGCCGTATAGGCCCGAGATTACCAACCTATGTTCATGTGCTTCTCATGCATGTAACTGAGATAAACAAAAGTTCTGCCAACTATGGACATGATGCATCGATAACGTAAACCGTGTAGGTAAATTCAAAATAGATATACAAGGCTTGGCCGTTGGGGCCACAATGTCTAAAAGACAAGACACTACCATGCTTAACTTTACAATGTCTACAAAGCCTCTAAAAGATACATAGACTTAATTAAGATCGGGATAGGTCCCCACCTTACACATAACTACTACACAATACCAAAACTTATAAAATAAACTTGGGAAGCCCCGAATCAACCTGGAGCTCACCAATAGCCACTGGACGTCCTGTGCTCCTACGGGAGAGGTCTACTAGCTCCTGTGCCTGTAGCATGAAGTAAAGGTCCCCCAAGAAGGACGTCAGTACAAAAGAATGTACTGAGTATATAAGCCTAAAAGTAACTATACATAACACAAGAGATTAAATGAAGTCAGGCACAAGTGTATAGAAAATGCTAATAAAACTACCTTTGCTGGTATCTGTGGAACCATGTACATTACATTCTTTACTTTCTTGTTTTCCCTCTTTCCTTTATAATCTTTATAAGTCATGTAATATACGTGACCAACTGATCAGTGGTATAAAAGTTGGGATCGGCCTATGCTAGGCTTATGCCCCGGAGCTGCCATCCATAAAAATAAATAGGGATCGTCCCATGCTAGGCTTACGCCCCTGAGCTGCCACCCGAATATAACTAGATTTTCATTACTTAAGTTATTTAATCTTTGAGATTGTTACGTTAGTGGTTATAACATTATTGAACTTTGGAGTAATAGGGCCCTAGTAAAAAGCATGTGAATAAACCCTTGGTGTAGTAGCACTTTAGCTATTGTTCTTGGGAAATGACCCGGTCTGGCCCATTCCTCAAAAGAAGTTTTTACGGGATCCCTATCTACCAAAATTTTAACTTCTGGTTCCGACAACAATAAAGTTGGGAGCAATTGTATACAAATACAATGCTTAGAGGCTGATCTAGCACACGGATCTTAGTTGGCTAAAAGGAGAACACCTAACACTTGCTAGTGAAAGTGGACATGCAGACCTAATAACAAACATGTGTTGAGGTATTTTAAGACATTAAGGAGTGGAAACAAGGTCGTTAGCTACATGGGACATCATACGCTGCTAAAGGATACGGAATAGAGTAGCCTTACATACCTTGCTGCACAACTCCGATATTAACTCGAATTAACCTCCTGTAGTTTGCATTACTTATCTACAATGAATTATATGGTAAAACTAGTATTAGTAGCTTATCAACACATATGGGCTACTTAACCTCACCAAAAAAGTAGTCAGGCAGTCAACCCGTAATTTAGCGAACCTGTCATGCCCAGAATCCCATCGGGACGGATTGGCACCCGTAGCCGATAAGGCCCGAGAGAACCAAGCTTTGCTTCTATTTATTCATATGCATGCCATAAGAAACACCATTATCACGTAAGAGCTTAAAACGCTAACACGGAATTCATGGAACATGTGATATATATATACATATGTGAAACTTGGCCGTTGAGGCCACCAAGCCAAAACGACATGTACCTCTTACATTTATACACCCACATACGTATACAAAAGCCTCTAACAGATACATTTACCAAAACTAACTGAAAGTCGGGACAAGTCCCCGCTTTATACAACGTGTACAATACCAAAACATATGAAAAACTGTGAATCAGAGAAGCCCCAAACTAACTGGAGCTCACCAATGATCCGCAACAACTGGCAACCTACTGTGGAGGCCTACTAGTACCTGCGACTACAGCAAGTAAGGTAAGTCCTACAAGGGACGTCAGTTCGAAGAATGTACTGAGTATGTAAGGCTCAAATGAAACTGTCTGAGTCATAAATACGTCAACGAGATCAAATACAAATGAATAACCAATATAGATAAGTCACCATTCTGTGCTTTGGGAACCATGTATATTTCTTTCATTACTTTCTTTGCTTCTTTGCTTCTATGATTATTCATCTTTGCCTGTGACCTGTGATACCCGAGCCCCCACTGAACAGTGGGTTTTAACATAAAATAACGCTATGTTGAGATCGGCTCGAGATAGGCTTATACCTCTAGAGCTACCACCCATGAATCAATATATATCAGGCTCGACTCGAGCTAGGTTATTACCTTTTGAGCTGCCACCCATAAACCAACATATCAGGTTCGGCTTAAGCTAGGTTATTACCTCTAGAGCTACCCCCTGTCAAGATCGGTCTGAGCTAGGCATATGCCTCTAGGACTACCCCCTGATACAACAATCTCGGGATCAGCTTGAGCTAGGCATTTTGCTCCCTAAAGCTACCGCCCACACTCAATCATTGACCACATATATGCATTACTTTATTCATTACTTTGAGATTGATACAATGATAGTCAAAACTTTATTTGAAGCTTTGGATCAATAATCAATGAGTGAGATACATGTGAATAAACATTATTTGAAATATAGCCTTATTAGAAACATAACACTATCGGAACCATTGGACAATAATCAATGAACAAGATACATGAGTATAACCACTATTGGCACTTTAGAACACAACCTTATTGGGCTTTTGGAACATTATCAATGAATATGAGACATGTGATCCACAATTGATCAATGAGTAGGAAATATATGATAATAACCATTGGTAAAAGGATATAGGATACCTTAACACATTTCGGGATAGGACAAGTGTACTGTCAAAGTGAATACTATGTGCTGCAGAAAGATACAGACAGAGTAACCTTACATACCTTGCATTCTCAATACGAATATACAATCTTATATGTGCATACAATGTCCCGCTCCTTCCTTATGTTTCACTCTAAAACACAATTACATAACGGAATTTACATTAACCTCCAACTACCTTACAAATGCATATTACATCAATGAGTTACATGTTTGCCTTTAAAATGTCATTTCCTTCTCTACAATACCATTTACGGCATTGTCATACCAACAATACCTTAATCATACTATACATTGACCACAACATCATATTCCAATAACATTTCACCACAAAGCTGCTCCTTTACACTTTCTCATTCACACCATATCACAATTAATCCATCAAGTCACCTTAATACACCTCATATCACATATCGGCCAAAATCCCATAAATTACATGTATGGAAAAATAACAAGGTTAGAAACATAATCACACCACACATGTTGATATTTCATCCATACCATGCTCTTTCATCAAAACTACAAGTCATTTCTCATATTAAAATTCCATGGATAACACATCTTTTAGTAAAAAGCAAGAATGCATTATTCACACATCTAGACATAACCACCATAATCTACATACTCTCTCATGCATATAATATATTAATCCATAAGAATAATCACTTACCCAAGCTTGAAAAATGATGATCTTGCTCCAAAAGATGGCTTAGAGTTCTTAGGGTTTGAGAGAAAAATGGTTGAGAAATATCTAGAAAGCATGAGAGTTCCAAATGAATAAAAATCTGATTTTTGGGTCTTTATATAGCCCTTGGGGTCATCCTTAGCCACTCTTGGCATTTAATGCTATGTTTGGCTTGGTCAATGGCCCATGTTTTCTTCCTCATTTTGGGCTTTTATTGAGCCCAAATCACATAACCCAATAAAATCAATAATTTCTCATGTTTAAATCATCTCATACGTGTTACGACAATATTCCCACTCACGCAATTTACATTCGTAGCCTCAATCCCAAAAACAAGTGATTCTAGCCACGTATGGCTTATTTTGACCAAAAGGGTAAAAACGTCATTTGGATGCCAAAGTCATCCACGAATAATCTTATCAAATGGAATGCCAATTACTTCAATTATCCCATTTATAGGCTCGTGGTTTTAGAAGGAATGTGGCAAAAATCGTCCCGGTAAGTCGCCGGGCACCCTTGGGACTTAGAAAAATTTCCAACCTTTGAAAGGTGCGCACAAGCAGCCTGGAACGCCCTTGGGCGCACCAAATTGCTGCCTGTACCCAAACAGTTTGGGCAATAAGTGGCTTGACACGCCCTCTGGCACGCCTAGCCCTTATTTTTTTTAAAAAATTTTGTTTTCGACTTTTCTTTGCGGGTTCGGTTAGATACTTCAAGTTCTATTCTTTAACTTACTTCTTACCTTTAATATCCTTTGTTTGGAGGTCCTCCAAGCCTCGTTTTTAACCCCATAAATGTCCCACGAAGTCACAAAACACTTTCTACGAAAGTCTAATCACATGTACGAGGGCCAATATCAAGTATCTCATCCACAACATTACAAAATACATATTTGTGGCTCTCGACACCTATGTAAACATTGTTCAACGTCGTCAAGTAGGGTCGGGAAGGTACGGGGTGTTACAAAACCAAGGGTGTTCTTTCAACCCCTTCTCATCTCATTACTTTTACATACTATACGGATGCATATATGACACCCCGAAATTGGTTTGGCTTCATAACATACATAAAACAGTATGCCATGTGTGTTACGCAACAAGCTCATACAACATCTGATTAGGTGGTATATTGATACACCCTCCTTTTAAATGTCAATACCAATTACTTACATCCCTCCTTAAGATCAACCAAGCTGATCCAACATATACACTTAAATAGTCTCTAAAATAGCCCCAAATACCCTTCACATAACAGCACAATATTGGGCTCACCATCCTATGAATTCTTAATAACAATATATCCATAATTCATCACCCAAATTCATACATAAGGAGGACAAAGATGGAGCAGTCACCTTACCTCAATTTATGTAATTTACCCTTTTAGCTTGAACTTTTTAACACCATGAACTTCTCTTCACACTTACACCAAAAAGAAGAGAAAAGTCTCTTAATAATCAAGAAAAGTGACCAATTAGCTTGTGAAAGTGTTTTGTCCTATACCTATATTTAAGCATGGATAACATGTTTTCCTAATATTTCCTAGGAGAATTAAGCTAAAAACATGAGTGTTTTCACCTACCTTGGCTTGCAAAGGTGAGGGTTTCTTCAAGAACCCTAAAATGAATATAGGGGCTGCTGGTTTTAACCCTTGAAAGAAAGAGAGAAAGCTAGAGATAATCTTGAAATTTTATGTGTTAAAAATGAGTAAAAAGACCAGCTAACTTGGTCTTATATTGAGCCCTCTAGAAGGCTCTTTTAATCCTATTTTTAAGCCACAATTTGGTCAAGTAGGTGATGCACCTACTTGGTTATATCAAGCAGCTCAATAAGTCAAAGTAGGTGATGCACCTACTTACTTTACTAATGTCTAATTTGGGCCTTTAACTTATTGGGCCTTTGGCAGATTTTTTTTGTGTTGGGCTACCTATTCTCTTCTCCTTTCATTTTACTTAGTTTGGGCCTTCAAAGAGTCCATTATAATAGGATTTAATCTGATCCATTAGCTTAGTAGGTAATACACCTCTTTGGAACATTTAAATTGGCCCAAATCTGATCCATAACCTTGGGTCCATTAACTTGGTCCATATATCTCAAGTAGGTGATTCACCTACTAGCTTAATTAAGTCAAGTAAGCACCTCAATAGTTAATTCCATTTTCGGTTCTTAATCCCTTTAATTTAACTTACAGCTTGTGTACACTTGGTTACTTTAAACTTTAGATCCAAATACCTACTCATGATCCCAAGTTTAAATAGTTGCATCGACGTTAACTTAGTCGTGTCACATTAAAATGTACGGGCAGTTCCTTCCAACCCATCTTACCGTCGCTAGTCATATAGGAAACCGAGTCCATTACCCGTACTATAAGGCTATATCAAGTGACAAAGAAGTAGAACTAGTACACGTAGGATACGGGGTGTTACAATATTTGTCCCTTTGCCCTAGAAGAAAATATCTTTCTTATCAAGGAGGATCAATTAATACAAAGTTTGTTATTTTCCTCTTTTTTTACTATAAAACTGTAACATTTCAAAATTTTGAGTTAGATTTGAATCGTTAAACTTTGTGATTCTCTGATTATATATATTCCACATTCTATGTAAATTATATTAGTTATATTTGTAGTCATATAGTTTTAATATATAGTATCTTACACATTTTGATTTTCAATTGTTTCTCTTCTCGTGTTTGGGGTATCGTTCTATAGCCTTGTTAGTTTTTCTAAATTAGTTTAAAAGTTGTTTTTAATGCTTTTAAATGGTTTTGTATGAATATATTAATTTCTATGTAAGTGTTTTTCATATTTAATAAGATCATCAATTTGTTTATTAATCCAGACATATTTTTTTTTATAATATTGAAATGATTTTATAAAGTCGAACTCATTGAAGTGAAGTATATGCGTGAGGCACGTATTTCAAGACTATTTATATTAAAAGTGTGAAGGTCCTTAGAAATATTGATTGAACTTTTAGCCCTTCATTAAAAGACACTGCAGTAGACAAAATCGTCATTTACTAATTTTTTTTTTAACAAAAGGGCAGCCTGGTGCACTAAAGCTCCCGTTATGCACAGGGTCCGGAGAAGGGCTCCACCACAAGGGTGTATTGTACGCAGCCTTACCTTGCATTTTTGCCAGAGGTTGTTTCCAAGGCTTGAACCCATGACTACCTGGTCACATGGCAGCAACTTTACCAGTTACTCCAATTCATTTACTATTTTTTTTATATTTAGAAATTAATTCAATTAAAATTTATTTATTAAAACTTCCATATTCGAACTATTATGTAGGAAATCCTAATTATATGTAGAATGAAATATAAACACTACTTCATGTATATAGGGAAGTAATATTCCACTTCCAATTCACGTAGGAATCACATTAATTATTATTTTCTAATAAAATTCACTTTCAACTTTATTGGGAGTGTTGTTAATCCCTTTAAATTCACACTAGTAATATTTCAACCATTTTTGTAGTCCTTTAGGTTTATATGAGGGTTTCTATTGTTAATAAATATTGACAAATTAATTTTTTATTCTTATTTTGGTTTTGAATCAAAGTCGTCTTCTTGAATTCATTATCATCATTTTTTCTGTCTTTATTTATTTTTTTAGTTATTAGTTTTAAAGATTATATATAAATTATATATAATCAACAATTAAATATGAATTCTCCTTTTTGAATAATTTCTCTTTTTCTCTTTTGCTTGAAAATTTTTGATCGAAAAATTGGATGAACCAAGCATATCGTCACTGAATGAAGTAGCAAGAAAATATTAAAGATCTATCTCTTTTATTTTTCTATCTTTGTTTAAATTAAAAAAAAACAAGTGAACTTCACGTATGTCATGCAAAATTTGTTTGGGGGAGCAGTAAAACTTAAATAAAATAATATTTTATTTTTTTTATTATTATTATCTAATCACAATTTCTAAAGAGTTATTTATTGATTCAATATATTTATGGTTTATAACGATTATAATATATAAATCACATTGTTAAACTATACCAAAAGCTAAACTATATTTTTGCAACATTATGTTCCACACGAATAAATATATGTTGTACTTTCAAGAAGAGGATCAATGTCAACCAAATAATAGCATAATTGAGATAAGATATTTATTTATATCATTTAAATAAATATACCTTTATTTTAATATCAATTGCTATTTTTAATTATTTTATTCCTCTTGTATATAGTTTAATTGATTAACGTGTGATACATTCCAAAATGCCTCCGGACCTTTTGATGGAAAGATCATGAAGCGAGAGGCGTTTGACGACCCCTTAGTGCTATCCAAAGGGTTCCATGAGTTAGAGATTACATCCAAGAAGGGTAGAGGGGCTTTGGAGAGGTCAAAGGGAAGCAAAGATGAGCCAAAAGAGGCCCTGGAGGGACCTACGACCTCACCTGCGCCCACAGGTTAAGGACATGCGTCCGTAGGTGGGAGGTAGTGGCATCTACGCCCCTGACCTGCGTGGACAGATGCCCATCTGCGTGGGCAGGTGGCCCAAATCGGCTGGGCTTTCTATTTTGTTAGAAATGGGTCACTTTTGGGCCCATAGTTGTAATAATTAGCCCATGGCTATAAATAGTAGCTTTTTCTTCATTTTTAGGTTAACTTTGATGATTATGAATAATTATACACCTTAGTGTCAATAAGCTTGGATTAGCTTGCGTTGAATTTTAGTTTGGAAACGTCGGTTGCTTGGGAGCTCGATTCCTTTATGGTCTACGTAAGATTTAGGTTCTTTGTAGGATTAATTTGATTGAGGATTTGGGGTTTAATAGACCCTTAATTTACATTCAATTTCCTTGTTTGTGTTTATCTATTTCTTTATCTTTCTATCTTTTCCCTTTCGATTCCTTGCTTATCTCATTTTCGTACTTTATCCCTCCTTTCATATTTTGGGGGTTATCAACGTGAGATACACGTGCAAAACACATACACTAAACTAGTGACTAGTAATAGGCTAAAGCGTTCAGAATATGAAACTGCTTCTAAACTAGCAGATAAAGTGACTACAATATCCTTGAACTTTGGTCACACCCCTTTAGAAACATAGATATTGAAGTTGAATGACACAAAAATTATCCAGCCACCACAAGTTCATCAAATATGAGTATGGTATTTTGAAGGAATTGGTCCATAGTATGATCATTTTGCTTGGGATGTGAAGTTACATTTGGAAATTAAGAATTCCAAGTGTTAAATTAAGAAGACAAGGCGACTTCTAAGTCATACTATATTTCTTTGGATTTTAAAGCTAATATCATAATCATACTTGTGAAAAGACTATTTTTTAATCTAGGTTCTACTATCAACTCCGTCAGTCGGTGAACCACCTCCACCCCCATTATTATTTCTCCCTACTTCTCTCCTCTCACCATCTCTCCTTCTCTATTTTGCTTTCTCTCATTGTTCTCTCCATTGAAATACTCAGGTATAAATGGTACAACATTGCCGCCTACCACTACTCTGGCATACAACATCGTCATCATTGGTCTTCTATCATACAACATCGCCAGTGTTGTCTTTGTTAATTTTATCACCACCGCCCACCATTGGTCCAATCTCTAGTAAGGGTTTCAACTGCTGGCCTAGATCTCAAATCATCCACCACAGTTGATACAATCCAAAATATGAAAAGATGAATAAACTATGAAAATAACAAGAACAAGCTAAGATAACAAAACAAGAAAATAAGTATATATAGAATGACACAAAGATAGGTGAATTATAGAAACCAAAGGGTGTTTCAAACCCTAAAACATCTATTGAATTAACCTTTAAAGCACCAATTCTCTTACAAAAACCCAAAGTGAAATTAATCCACTCGCAACCAACGTTTCTCAACAAATCAACAAAGCTCCCAACAAGCTCAAAACACTCGCAAATGTATCTCTTATCATCATTCATCAACTAAGAAAAAAAGAAAGGGAAATTCTAGCTACTTACAGCCATGGGCTATTTATTACAAAATGGGCCCAAAGGTGACCCAATATGAAAAAGCAGCCCATTTGGCAGTTTAGAAATTCACCTTCTATGATCCAAGCTATCATCCAAACATGATGTTGATCAATGGACCCTTGGATTTTATTATCGAATATAGCTCCTCTCGTGCGCCAAACTATCATCCAAACACGTACTTTCTTCCCTAAGTGATCAAGTCTTGGATCCTTAGGTGTTGTCCATGAAGCATATCTCTCGAAAGATTGGACCTAATTCGGCGTGTATCATCCTCCCATTCTTGAAAAGGATTCGACCTCGAATCCAAATCTCTTAACGATTTGCCAACACACTTTCCATGTTTGAAATCCTTTGGTAAGAACTTTGTTAGGACTTCAGGCATATTTTCATAAGTCACTCTCCTTGCATCCTCCTTTGGAAGCATGTGTTCATGAACCTACAAAAGAGAAGGTGTGATACTAGGTAAAATGCTAGTATCACGGTTAGTGGACCTACGGTGGAAAGGGTATTTGCATAATTGGATTTGGGGTGGTCAAACAACATTTTATGTATCACAAATTGTATTGGTTTGGGGTGAGGGAACATGTTCTTGAGGTATTTGAACATAATTTTGGTGAAAGAACCCCTGTGCAGTGATGGTAGTGATAGTTGAAGTGTTTTGATGGAATTGGGTCTCCGTGTTTTCCACCTTGCCTTCCATATGTGTAATCGTACCTTCAATGTGTGACAATGTTCCACCCATTTTCTTACACCTTGTTGTGTCCCAAGGAGTGCCGCCAACATGGTATCAAGGGTTGCTCCACCCATGGTAGGTTGGGTTTTACCTCCTGAAGTCATGGCAGTTAAAAATAAAAGGACTTGACTCAAAGAAGTTAACTAAGAAATAGACGATAAAAGCACACAAAGAAAAGGACAATAAAGAAAACAGACTCAAGAACTAATCAAAAATTAAGTAGGGTAATTACTAGATGTTAATTAGTGTTGGAATCAAAGAAAGTAATCAAGAATCAAAGGAACGGAACAAGAAATAAAAAGAGGAGTTTTTTATTTTTGGGACCTCTTGACGGCTCAAGTGGTGGTCTGTCAGTGGTTCCTTCAAGCTTAACCAGTGTAGGTGCTAAGAGAGATTTGGGGTGACGGGTTGGTTGGCGGTCCATCAACCACTTGGTAGTTCATTAAGTCTTCTGCCAAGCCTAGGCTGAATAGTATCCTAGCCTTCGCTTCATGATGGGTGGCTTGGTGGTTTGTTAGGGGTGTGAAGGTTTATCAAAGGAACCATCAACCCCCAACCAGAATGCTGCCCAAACCTTCTCTGATGATGGGTTGAGTGGTAATAGTTAAGGGCCTTCGTGGTTAGTCAAGCTAAACGTCAAGCCTCGACAGATTGGGTACGTTATGGACTCCAAGTTTTGAGGTTGAATTCTTCAATCTCTTGACTTCTTGGGGTCTACATCACCTTGTATTTACCCTTTATGGGTCCAAAAACACTTTTCCCCAAACTTGCACCAAGGCTTTTGGATGAAATTGTACTTTCTTGCCTCTTCTTCACCAAGAACACCAAGAACAAAGATGAAGATTTCAAAAACCCAACTCAATCATTTTAACTCGGATTCCCACTAAATTTGAGATCTGAGCTCCCCTTGGTATGAGTAACAGACCCCAATGCTTTTCATCCCTCAATTTCACTCCAAAAAATTCAGATTTGAAGACCCATTTTTGAATTTCTTCAAGCTCAAACTCAACAATGGTAGAACCCTCAAATCAACTCCGCTTAAGCTCAAATTTGAGATTTCAACTCACTAGCTACTAGAGAACAAGAATCTAGTATCAGAAACATAAACAAGACTCAAAATCAAAAACTCAAAATTTGAAAAACCTCAAAAACGTTTTTGACTTAAATTTTTTTTAAGTAACAAATCCTAAGACTAGAATCGTGGGAATGATTCTAAGATCGACTTTGATACCAAATAATACAATCCAAAATATGAAAAGATGAATAAACTACGAAAATCCAAAGAACAAGCTAAGTTAACAAGATAAGAAAAAAAGGATGTATAGAATGACACAAAGATAGGTGAATCATAGAAACCAAATGGTGTTTCAAACCTTAAAACATCTATTGAATTAACCTACAAAGCACCAATTCTTTTACAAAAACCCTAAGTGAAATTAATCCACTCGCAACCAATATTTCTCAACAAATCAACAAAGCTCCCAACAAGCTCAAAACACTCGCAAGTGTATCTCTCATCATCATTCATAAACTAAGAAAATAAGAAAGGGAAATTGTAGCTACTTATAGCCATGGGCTATTTATTATAAAATGGGCCCAAAAGTGACCCAATATGAAAAAATGACCCGTTTGGCAGTTTAGAAATGCACCTTCTATGATCCAAGTTATCATCCAAACACGATGTTGATCAATGGACCCTTGGATTTTATCATCGGATATAGCACCTCTCGTGCGCCAAACTATCATCCAAACACGTACTTGCTTCCCTTAGGTGATCAAGTCTACGATCCTTAGGTGTTGTCCATGATCCATAGATCTTGAAAGATTGGAACTAATTTCGCTTGTATCATCTGCTCATGCTGGTGAGGGTTTCAAAGTGATTGCCTCCCTTTTTTCTCCAGTGGACTCCGATTGTTACGAATATCTCTTACTTTGCCCCATTCCCTTTAATCTTTTATTTTTCTTTTGAATTCTTTTTAGGTACCAATTCTATTCTCTAGTGCCTTTCCAACATCTCTCCGGTAATAACATTTTGGTGACCAATTTTAGCACCAAATTTTGTCCGAATCCAACAAATTGACTACGAAGTCCGCCCAAATCCTGGTGATTTCTTTCCCTTAATCTCAATTTTCTTCGAGTTTTTAATTTTTACTTTATTTGAATTATGTTCTTGATTGTTCTCTCAGTCTATCATTGATTAGTCTGCCTCTACCCTATTCTTGTTATAGTTGGAGTCTTTAGGTCTATAGCATTAATCTAACCTTGTAAGCTTGTTGTGTCTATGCGTATAACATTAATTATTTTTGCCTGTTGGCATGTTGATTTAGGATAGAATTGTTGGGTTTAGGGTGTTTTAATATACTGGTTATATTACGTAATTGATTATTTACCTTTATATTGCTTCCTACTGGTAGTGGATTCTATAAATCCACTATTACCTCTTATCATTTTCCCTTTGTTCCACTTTAGTAGATCTTGTTTGCTATTGTAGTTCTCGATTATTTAGTTCTTGATTGTTATGGTCTGTATTATTTTCCTCAAGTTGAGCTAGTGTATTTTAGCCCTACCTTATTTGTATTTCCTGTATTATAATGGTTGGTTTAGCTAATATATCCTTATTTAGCTTACCCTTTTTAGTGGCTTTAGTGGATGGTGGTTGTTTAGGTTCATGCCATTGGTTGGTGTCAAGATTAGAGTCAGGGGTAGCTTCAAGTTTGGTAGCAGGGTCAGTAGGGTTAGGATCGAGGTTAGGGTTAAAGGGGGGTAGGGGCGGGGGCAGAGGTTAAGTGGGCTAAGGGAGCTTTTAAATTGAGAGTAGGGTATTGGAACATAGAGAATTTACATGGAAAGTCTATAGAACTAGTGAAGATTTGAAGGGAATGAAGGATTGATATAACGTGTGTCCAGGAGACCAAATGGGTTGGTCCTAAGGTGTGGGATATGGATTGATATAAGTTGTGGTACTCAGGAGGCTTGAGGAATAAGAAGGGGGTAGGTATCTTAGTAGATGAAGAGCTTAGAGAGCAGGTGGTATAGGTTAAGTTGGTCATTGGAGGGTCTTCTTTATAATATTATTAGTGCATATGAACCACAAAAAGGATCACTTGGTTACTTTTCATAGTTTGGTGGCCAACACTCAGATAGACTTTTTGCTCCTTAGGAAGGGGGATAAAGGTCTTTGTAAAGACTATAAGGTTATTACAAGTGAGAATCTTTTGACCCAACATAGGCTTTTGGTAATGGATTTAGAAATCAAAGAGAAGAGGAAGAAGAGGGTTATGGATGATAGACCTAGGATCAGATGGGGTAGCTTGACTATGGCTAGTACCCTGAAGATAGAAGAGAAATTGATGGTTATTGATTTCTAAGGTAATCGTAGTGATACGGATAGTATGTACGATATGATTTCTAGTTGTATTAGAGAAATGACTAGAGAGGTGTTTGGTGTCTTAAGAGGTTGATCTTCCATCGAAGAGACTAGTGGTGGATTAGAGAAGTGCAGGGGAAGGTGGAGGCTAAGAAGGTAGCTTACAAGAAGTTGGTGGAAAGTAAGATCAAGAAGGATATGCGAACGAACAAGAAAGAGTATAAGATAGCTAGGAAAAAGGTTAAGTTCGTCGTTACGATGACTAAAGTAGCAGTGTTCAAAAGATTATAAGCAGAATTAGAGGATAAATATGAGGATAAAAAGTTATATAGGCTAGCTAAGGATAGGGAGCATAGGGCTCATGACCTTAACCAAGTGAAGTGCATCAAGGTTGAGGACGACAGAGTATTGGTGGAGGAGGTACTAATTAGGAGGAGATGGCAGTCATACTTCCATAAGCTCTTGAATGAAGCATAAGACAAAGACATTGTGATGGGGGACTTCGAGCACTCAGAAAGGCAACGCGATTATGGTTATTGTAGGCGTTTAAAGGTTAAAAAGGTTAAGGATGCTATTTGTAGGATGCATAGGGGTAGATCAAATAGTCCAGATGAGATTTCAGTGGATTTTTGGAAGAGCATAGGTGGGGCAGGTATGGAATGGCTTATTAAGTTGTTTAATGTCATCTTTAGGACCGCGAAGATGCTCAAAGTTTGGAGGTGGAGTACAATGATTCCATAGGACAAAAACAAGGGTGAAATTTAAAATTGTAACAACTATATGGGTATCAAGTTATAAGGTCACACTATGAAAGTTTGGGAAAGGGTGGTGGAGTTAGGGTTGAGGAGGAGAGTGATTCTTTCAGAGAATTAGTTTTGAGTCATTCCAATTCATTCGAAGACAAAAGTCATCCATATCATAAGGAAACCAGTGGAGTGTTGCATCCAAATGTACATGCAAGTGTACATAATCGTACAAGTAATAAAGTGACTCTTGTGAGCCGAATATTGATCTTACAGGGACTTATAACTTAGCAAACAATTTGTAATGCCCTCCAAGTCATTTTATTTATTTTCATGATTTTTTTGCATTTAGAGCTTTCCTACAGCTTGCCCAGGTCATTTATGACTTACTAGGACTGACAATTCAATTATCGGGTAGTTTGTTTAGCTTTTAGAGCCATTTCCTTATTTTGGAGTTTTTACAGTTAAGAATAGGGTGTCGGGCCTAGACTTCAGTAAATGTCCTTGGATGCTAATTTTGATATTCTCATCAGCTCTGAAATTTTGATTTTAGGCTAGGGGGACCCTTGGTCTGGGTCTTGAGGCTTCCAAACCCATTTTGGGATATTGGGTGGATTTTGGCTAAAATGGCTCCTTGGGTGTGGGACCCACTTTTTAACGAAAGGACCTCAGCTGGAAATTTTGAAAGGGTATTTGAGTCTGGAATGCCGAATTTGGTAGGGTAGAATAGTTCTTTTTCATTCATGAGATTAATAATGAATCTCGAGGGCCTAGATGGGAATTTGGCAACTTAGTAAAGTTGTTGATGCTGGTGCATCTAGTGCAGGCCAAAAATGGCCTTCACGATCACGAGGTGCTGGCCATATTTGCAAGGGTCAAGGTTTTTGACCTTCGCATTCGATATCTAGCCTTTACGTTCACAAAAAAAAGGTCGGCCAAGCCGGTCTGGCCTTCTTCTTAACGATCACGATGGATCGGATGAGTTCGCAAGGGTCTATCTGGTCTTGCACCCACATTCGTGATAGGGGTCCCGCATTTGCGATGAAGGAACCCCTGGTAGTACATATACTTTCTTCTTCATTTTTCCATCATATTTTTTAGGTACCAATTACCATTATAAGCACCTTGAGCTCTGAAATTATGGGAGAATCGTATAGTTGAGTTGGGACTAGCTTGGGATCGTAATTGTGGGAATTATATCATCGCTAATCCGTAAGTTCATGATTACTTTTCCATGTAATTCTCCAATTTAATTCTTAAAGACTCAATTTTGGTTGGGCTGATTTGGGACTATTTTAGGCTAAAATTTTGCCTAAATTTCAAAGCAAATGATCCTCGAGATGAGAGGGATGCTATAACGGTTTCAATTTTGTGATTTCGCTAGCGAGCCCACATAGGATTTCTAACCCAAAGTATAAATACGCAATATGGGTATTGTTATTCTTGTATTAATACATAGATCATTATTTTGACACTGTGGCAATAATCAGAGGCATCTCAAAAAGGAAAGCTCTGATATAGAGGATTTGACGAGATTTCACCGACATTCAGGTGGGGTAGGTTTACCCTTTTTTTAGAATATATTTAATTATGGTATTAGTGTAGTATTGTGTTAGCTTTTGGTGGGTATTTATGGCCCGGTTATTGTTTTAGCATTTTATGTCCTATTTAGCCGGTTAGGGTCCACTTTTTGGTAGAATTTGGGCCCGTTCTCTCTTAGATTAGTATACTATCATCCTTTAGGACTAGAAATAGTTCTTGTAGTACCTTGGGGTGGAATTGGGAAGCCTTAGCCTAGATTTGGGTAGGTGTTTGCCTTAGGTTGGATTATCGAGATCCAGTAGTGGGCCCCACTATCCTTTTTAGATGGATTTTCTTTAATGTGTTCCTATAGGCTTAGTTGAACTCAGGACTGCTACCTTAGACTATTACTTTTGGGTTTGCGTATGTTAGACTTAACTGCAAGCTTGTTTATTTTCTTTTTCCTGGGCAAAATAGTAACTGATCCTTGACCGCACTTCTTTAACCTAGTAATTGGACCCAGCCTGGACTAGTGGATTTGACTGCCCGAGATTTAAATTTATGGATAAATAGATTGGAGATAGGATAGAAACCCTTGGACTTTCTCTAGCTATTTCATGCTTATATATATATAAGTTTTGGTTCGAGTCTGGCATACACTCTATTGCTAACATTATGAGTTCTGGTACGTGTCTAGCATCAGTTTATAGTTATGGTTTTCTTCATATGAAATCACCTATTCTAGTTATAGTTTGCTAATTATGAGTTCCAATTCGAGTCCAGCATCTGTCTATGATTATGGTTTGGGAGTTTTGGGGTTCATTTATGGTTATTGCTGGGGAGTTCTGGCAATTGTAGATGGTTCTGGTCTGGTAGTTCCAATAGTTGTATATGGATCTTCTGGGCTCTTATTATTACCCTCTATTTTTTGTTCAAGCCCGGTGTCTGGCCTCTTGTTATTATCCACTAGTTTTGGTTCAAGTCCATTATATACGTTTATTATGAATCTAGGATTGGAAGGTTATTTGAGCCTGGTAAGATTAAAGGTTATATCTAAGAGGGAAGTATCCAGTTTATATATCATCCATCTTGGCTTGTTTTAAGTTTATTACTATTATTTATGATTCTTACTTTAGATTTTTGGTTGCTTTCACCCACTGGGTTAATGATGAATCGATAGGGTTAATTGTCTTCTTGTGTGTGCCTTTTAGGCTTATGGGGGTCCTGTTAGGTTATAACTAGGCCTTTACTTTCATTCTCGAGTTACTAACTTCCTTTATCGCCTTTGCCTAGCATAGCTTATTATTTACATCTCTACCATTTTACTATTGACTTAGCTTACATTCTCGCACTTTACTTATGCTTTTACTATATTTGAGCTCAATCAGCCGATGATGCTTACTAAGTACCTGTTGTTTTAGTACTCATACTATGCTTCAGCATCTTTTACCTAATGCAGATTTGAGTATGAGTCACCGCCGCTGACGTTATCCTCGGGCCTTACTACTAATTTAAAGATAAGGTGAGCTTTCTAGAGTCTGGAGTTGATCCTCTTCCTTCTGCTTCAGTGGTAGTCTTTTGTATTTTTGAGATTACTGTGTATATATATATTTTGGATACTGTCTAGTACTCTTCTTTTTGGTTATAGTGGCTCTTGTATCGGCCTTACCAGATCTTGGGAGGGATTTATTTTGTATATTTGTTCTCCTCTCTCTCTCTTGTACATTATATAACATATGTATGTCTCCTTTGCTTTTACTTATTATTTTTCATTGTTGATTTCATTCTTGTTTTCATTTATCTTCCATCGGATAGCCAGTTACTTGTCGTTTCGGGCTATGGCTTGGCTTACCTACTAGTAGGTTAATGTAGGTTCCATCATGACTTAAGAAATTAGGTTGTGAAAGTTTGGTATCAGATCCTAGGTTCACTGGTATCGTTGGTGCAATAATCCGTGTTTACTAGAGTCCTGCAGATCGGTATGGAGACATTTATATCCTATCTTCGGGAAGCTATATGACATTCTTAGAAAAACCTCATCTATTTGGTTCACTTTCAGGCGTTGTGTCTGTATTGGTATCTAGATTCCTATTTGTTTCACTCTTTCGCAGATGGCTTGGATGCGAGGAACGGCAGATGAGGATTAAGACCCTGAGCCTGCTGCTAGAGTGCTTGTTAGAGGCAGAGGTTGACGCTGAGGTTGAGGTCTGGCTAGAGCTACAACCCCAGGTTGAGATCAGACTAGGGAGCCATTGCCAGATCCTATTATTGCTCTTTAGCCAGAGATAGCACCAAATATTTTGCCACCTCAGCAACAAGTGGGCTACGGGGTAGCCCAAGCCCCACCTAGGTTTATATCTTCTTCGATTCTTCATGATGCATTGGTTTGGTTTTAGGGGTTAGTGGGTGGTCCATCGACAAATAGGTTACATACATCCTCTCATAGGGCAGCTCAGGGTGGACTTTGTATAGGGCAGAAGCCTACAACTATGGATCCCATAGCAGAGGTTCCACTAGCACCGGTAGTTCCATAACCTACAGTAACTAAACCATTTATGACTACAGAGGATTAGAAGATGTTGGGTCGATTTCAGAGATTAACTCCACCCTGGTTTGTTGGGGCCCCAAGAGAGGATGCTTATGAATCCCTTACCAGCTGTGAGGAGGCTCTACATAATTTGGGGTTAGTTGAGTCGCGTTGAGTGGACTATAAGACTTATCATCTTGACAGAGTAGCGAGATTGTGGTAGAGAGGGTATTTTGATTCCAGGACAGTTGGATCTCCTTCTATAACTTAGACTCAGTTCTTCTAGGCTTTCTTGGAGAAGTACATGCCTAGCAGCATGCGCGAGTACCTTAGGGATGAGTTATCTGGATTGAGGCATGGTTTTATGACCATGGACAAGTATAAGGTAAGATTTCATGAGCTAGTCAGGCATGTCACCATTATTTTTCCTACAGAGTATAATAGGGTTTGGTATTTTGTGAGAGGGTTGACACTACCACTCCGCAGGGCTACTCAAAGTTTGGTGACTTTAGAGAAGTCTTTTACTGATATTTCTAAATCACGGCTACACTATAGAGGAGATGGATCATGAGTCCCAAGTGAACAACAATAAGATACCCCATTATCAAGGCAGTTATAGTGGAGCCACAACGGCTCAGAGTTCATAAGTTGATGATTTAAGGAAAGGTACCCTCAGCGTCAGTCTTATCAGCACCAGGGTCAGTCTAGTAGGCCTGTTCATGTATTACTTCAGATTTTAGATGGGAGCAGCCCAATTATGATAGTTTGGGTGGTCAGATTAGTAGTCATCCATCGAGGGGTATTTTGTAAGAGTCATTAGGCTTTGGAGATCATTTCAGGGTAGTCGAATCTTCTTGTCAAGTTAGAGTGCCTGGGGTGTGTTATAAGTGTGGTATTGTTGGCCACTTTGCCAGAGAGTGTCCCCATCATGGGATGATTGAACCTTCAACGCAGACTATTCAGCCAATTAGATCAGTGCCACCTCTATCCAGGGGTGGTGCATAGGGTCATAGGGGTGATCCCTAAAGTTCCAGAGGTGGTCCTAAGGCAGGTAAGACAGGTGGTCAGGCAGATACCCAGTTCGATGGTGGATGGGTTCAGTTATATGATGTTCTTACTAGGCCATAAGGTTGAGGCTTTGGATACTATGATCACAGGTATAAATTCAGTATGCCATCAACCAATTTTTGCTTTATTTACTCTAGGCATATTTTTGTATATTTCTGCTTATTTTGCTCCGCAATTGGGATTGTCTTGTGAGACTTTATCTGTGACATTACATATTGCTACTCCCATGGGTAATTTTTTAGTAGTGGATCGGATTATGTATTTAGATTATGTTTGGTGAGTGTTCAAGAGTATGACACTAAGGCTGATCTTATTGTGTTAGATATGGTGGATTTTGATGTGATTCTGGGCATGGACTAGTTATCCCCTTATCATGTTGTCTTGGATTGCTTTGCTAAGACAATTACCTTAGCTATGCCTGGCATACCCCCATTTGTATGGCAGGGTTCTTTTAGTTGTGTTTTGATGGGATTATTTATTATATTCAGGCTAGGAGACTGCTATCAAGGGGTTGTGAGTCATTCCTTGCTTATGTTTGTGATGTTAGTGCTGAAAGTCGTCCTTCGCTTGACTCTATTTCTATCGTTCATGATTTTTCTGATGTTTTTCCTACCGACCTACTTGGATTTCCTCCTGAACATGAGATAGAGTTTTCTATTGACCTCAAGATAGGCACCCGACCTCTTGTCATAGCTCCTTATCATATGGCTCCTACCAAGCTAAAGGAGCTAAATATTCATCTTTAGGATCTTTTGGGTAAGGGTTTTATTAAACCAAGTGTATCTTCTTGGGGTGCTCCAATTTTGTTTTTTAAGAAGAAGGATGATTCCATGCATATATGTATCGATTATAGGTAGCTGAATAAAGTGACAGTGAATAATAAGTATCCTATGACTCGTATCGATAATTTATTTGACCAATTTCAGGGTGCATAGTGTTTTCTAAGATTGATTTGAGGTCTGGTAATCATTAGTTGAGGATTAGGGATGAGGACATCCCTAAGACAACCCTCAAGACTCGTTACGACCATTACTAGTTCCTGGTGAAGTCTTTTGGGTTGACCAATGCCCCAGCAACATTTATGGACTAGTTGAACCGTGTTTTCAAGCCTTATTTTGACTCCTTCATGATCGTTTTGATCTATGATATCCTTGTTTATTCGATGATTAGGGAGGATCACAAGCAGCATTTGAGGACTATGCTCCACACTTTGAGAGATCATAGGCTTTATCCCAAATTCTCAAAATGCGATTCTGGCTTGAGTCTGTAGCTTTTTTGGGGCATGTGGTATCTAAGGATAGTATTATGGTGGACCCAGCAATGATTGAGGCAATTCGTGATTGGGCTAGTCCTACGTCTCCTACGGAGGTTCGTAGTTTTATTAGGTTTGCAGGCTACTACAGGCGGTTCATCGAGATATTTGGTACTATTTCAGCCCCTGTGACTAGATTGACTAGGAAGGAGGTTCCGTTTTAGTGGTCTGAGTGTTGTGAGGTGAGCTTTCTAAAGCATAAGGACTTGCTCATTTCAGCTCCTATATTGACTCTGCCAATTGAGGGCGAAGGGTTCAACATTTATTGTGACTCTTCTTGTGTTGGTTTGGGGTGTGTTCTGATGCAGTGGGACCAAGTTATTACATATGCATCAAGACAATTGAAGGTGCACGAGCGCAACCACCCCACTTATGATTTGGAGTTGGCAGCGGTAATTTTCGCGCTTAACATTTAGAGGCATTACTTATATGGTGTTTGTTGCGAGATCTTCACTGAACATCATAACTTCAGTACATTATGACCCAGAGAGATCTCAAATGGATTGAGTTGCTAAAGGACTATGATATTTCTATTCTATACTATCCGGGCAAGGCGAATGTGGTAGCGGATGCCTTGAGACAGAAGGCAATGAGTACGGACAGCTTGTCCTTGCAAGGTTTTGCAAGGTTTGGATTCGAGGTCGAATCCTTTTCATGAAGGGGAGGATGATACAAGCCAAATCGGCATTAACCTCTTAATACCTATAATTCAAGGCCGACACAAAGGGGTCCAAGTCATGATCATTTTAATGATGCAAGGACACGTTTGGAGGACCCTTTTCAAGACCCCAAGAGTACAATAACATGTATGGAGGGTAGCTTGGAGTCAAGGAAGCCACTGGGGAGGTCGTTGGAGAGTCCAGAGAAGCTAGAGGATGTCATGGAGCCATATGCGAGCTCATTTGTGCCTGCACCTTAGGACATGCATATGAATATGGGAGAGCATGTCAAACCAATGGTATCTTGTCACTGAGATGTGCCAGAACATGCCATGTGCGTGGGCATATGGGCTTATGTGGCCATCTTGCTCCCTTTGATGAAAATAGGTCACTTTTGATGAAATTTTTGGACATGAAGTTAACCTCTAATAAGACGTTATGTTGCCTTGAATGTGTCACAGGCAATGATTCAACAATATTTTATATTTGTTTACAATAATATTTTTCACTTTTCATTTTCAAAGAGCAAATATTTTTAAAATATGATTTTAGACTTGTTTTTATTTCCTACCCAAATGAATGCCCAGACGAAGTCTATCATAGGTCTGTAATCCCGAGCAAGGAGGAATTGTACAATTCAAAGAAGAGGCATAAATCAACCTCTCCCTTTACAAACTTAAAATTTTTCTTTGAGTGCAGGATAATAGGTTGCAGGAACTACTCTATAATAACTTGAACGATAATTATCAAAGCAATCCCACTATACCTTCAACGTGGGAAAGAGGCTAAGCTACTCTATCTCCTCATCTACATTGCATGGCTCCCGCTAGAGTCCACATATACATTGGCTCCGTAGAGTCTATATGGCATGGCTCCTACAAGAGTCCACATCGCAATGCACCCACAAAATCTACATTGCATGGCTCCACAGAGTCTACATTGCATGGCTCCTGCAAGAGTACATTGTATGGCTCCCCTAAAAGTCCATATCGCAGTGCACCCACATAATCTATATTGCATGGCTCCACAGAGTCTACATTGCATGGCTCCCGCAAGAGTCCATATCGCAGTACATCTGCAGAATCTACATTGTATGGCTCCCGCAAGAGTCAACATCACAATGCACCCACATAATCTATATTGCATGGCTCTATAGAGTCTACATCGCAAAGATTCCATATCGCAATGCATCCGTAGAATCCACATTGTATGGCTCCCGTAGAATCCACATTGCATGGCTCCGCAGAGTCTAAATTACATAGCTTCCACAGGAGTCCGCATTGCACCCGCAAAATCTATATTGCATGGATCTGCCGAGTTTACATTGCATGCCTCCCCCAGGAGTTCAAATTGCATGCACAGAATCTATATTGCATGGCTCTGCAGAGTTTGCATTGCATGGCTCCCACAGGAATCTGCATTGCACTCACAGAATCTACATCGCTTGGCTCTGTAGAGTCTACATTGCATAGCTCCCGCAGGAATCTGCATTGCTCCCGCAGAATCTATATTGTATGGTTTTGCAGAGTCTACATTGCAGGGCTCCCATAGGTGTACGCATTGTACCCTCAGAATCCACATTGCATGGCTCCACAGAGTCTACATTACATGGTTCCCGCAGGAGTCCACATGCACCAGCAGAATCTATATCACATGGCTCCGCAGAATCTATATTGCATAGCTCCTGTAGGAGTCCGCATCGCACCCGTAGAATTTGCATCTACCATATGAAGTTGCATTATATTAAGATGTTGGGTCACATTAGACTACTACAGGCCAAACTACCCAAATCACTCAACAACATATTATGTTACTCAAGACAGATAAGCTTTCTTTAATCCTCATATAATTACCCTAAGGCGTCATAGTTCAAATGAATCATTATCATGGCCTACAGACATCATTTCATTGCCTTAGGATTTACTTTATACTTATCATGCTCCAAGGGCATCATAGTCTAAAGGCGTCATTTTTATGGCCTGCGGACATCATTTCATGGCCTAAGGATTTACTTTCTACTTATCATGATTCTAAGGCATCATGGTCTAAAGACATCATCTTCATGGCCTGTGGACATTATTTCATGGCCTTATAATTTACTCTCTGCTTATCATGGCCCTAAGACATCATAGCTTAAAACATCATCTTTGCGGGTTTAAAGCCAATGCTTATGGTCTAAATGAGAAATTGCGTCATGTTTAAATATTTGGAAAAATTACTTATCACTTATTTGATCCATATTCTCTAATTATTTTTATCTAGTTACACTAGAAAGCATGCGGGTAACGAAGGAAGAACGAGTTACGAATGGAAGCAACTTTTGCTCCTGTTTTTAATATACAATTTTACTTATCCTTGTGTTACTACAATTCATCTTAAAACATATTCTCCTTTAATTTTTTCACACTTCTCATTTACAGCCTTGCATCCAATCTAATCCACTCCAATCTCATTGACCCGTACTACAATATTGTTGCCCATAGACCGTATTATTAACTTTCTTTAGGAATCTCATTCATTCCTAAATCACGGCCTGATTCTCATAAACCCGAGATATGTAGGCAACTTGAAATTAAAGTCTTAGCCACACCAATTTAATAACTCCCTTTTTTTTATTCCAGCAAACCGTCCTCTCGGTCAAACAAAATTGGCTACTACGTCAACGTTCTTTGCTCGACAATTCTTCCACCATTCCCGAGCAACAAAGTGGAAGCTTTTGACACCCAATTTTGACCTTCTGGTATCCATCCTAAGCTACTATTTTACAAAATATTAGTTTCAAATATTAATATTTCTTTACTAATTGTTTTTGTACCAAATAAATTCCGATGTTTTGCATTCATGATTTTAAAATATCTAACAAATTTTTATTTATTTTTTATTATTTGTTATCGCCAAGTTTATATAGTATACATATAATTTATTAATTTAAATATAACATCTTACCTAATTTCGTTAATTTTTACTAAATTGTTTATGCAAGTATTTATAAATTTGTATTCGTAATTTAACAAACGCATAGTCTATAGCTTATTATTATTATTATTATTATTATTATTATTATTATTATTATTATTATTATAGAATTTCTTAAAATTCATATTCATAATTTACAGGTACTTAATTTATTTTAAATTATTATCATCAATCTTAAATAATATATTACGTGCCATTAAGTTTTATATACATAATTTATTCATAATAACAACTTTTATGACGTTTGTTAATTTTTTTATTATTGTTATTTTTTATTTTTGATCGCTATATTTATTAAATAGCAACCCAATTCAATGTAATTTTTTCCAATTTATTTAATTTCTAGTCAGTTTCTACCTAATTAATGTCAATTTTAGTCGAAATTGAGTCCAATTTGGCTCAATTTTAAATCCTAATCTAATTTCAATTGATTCCAATTTAAACCCAAATTCGGATGACCCGAATCTTACCCGTCTCCTTAATTTTAATCCCAATCGTTCATCTCATATGATCAACGACTGAGATTAAATCTCTCACTTTATTTACTTTTAACATATCTAGCACCCCAAATCCCCTATAATCATTTCCCTTCTATCAGTCGTATCTCCTTTTCTTGTCATCACCATAATCGGCAAGACACCAGTGAAATACCAGCTGGCGAACCTCCTGTCATCCCTTTATTTTTTGTCCTCCTCCCTTCTCTCTTTATCTCTCTCGTATTCCACAACCACAGCACCAGCAACTACCACACCATTGATGGGATGGCGAACCAACCATCTGCCACCACCGCCTCACCAAAGCCCTCACCATCACCAGCCACCTCTTTTTGGTGAAACACCAACAAGTCACCATAAAACCAAAACCCACCACCCTCTCATCTGTTATTCGTTGCTACATCACCGGGGCTGATAGCCGGAGAGCCACCGGTGAGCCGTCACCACCATGAGAACGTCACTAGAGAGTTTTTTGTCTCTCTCCGTGATTCAGAAATGACGTAGGTCACCATTTCAGGGAAAAGTTTGTAAATTGGTTCTTCAATTTTGAATTTGAAGAGAACTATGAATATTTCAGGTTTGATTTCTCTTACGAGGTAAATATCATTTTCTATTTACGTTGATTGATTTTTGGATCTGAAATTCATAAAAACATGGCTATGATTTTGACTTGATTCTTTTAATTTTATGTTTGTTTGCATCTTTAACCTATCATGTGTGAAAAGCCCCAATTTTTACCAATTTTTATTAGCCCTAGTTTTCGAAATGGATACTGATTTCATTCAATTTTTGAAATCTTTATTCTTACTTTGTTGATTGTTTCTGCTGATGTTTTGCAATTTTGGGCAGAACCTGTGTGATAAATATGATCATTTGAAACGTTTATTGTGCGTTTAGTAATTCAAAATACTATATGAGTGTTGTAATTAACTGGTGTTTTAATATGATTAACTATTAATTATTTGATTATTTGGTAAATTCTGATGTATTCACACCTTTTAAATTGATTCACTCTCCTTATTTAAATTTGGATGACTTGGTATTTGGTAAATTTTGATAAGTTTTAATTCATAAACCGAGTGTTTGCCTTGGTTAATTTTTCTTTGCCTTGGTTAATTTTTCTTTCTTTTTTGAATATATGATAGCCTTAGTACTTGATTCTATATGGTAAGTTTAGGCTGTCTAATGTTGTGATTACTGTTTCACCCCTCCCTTTAATTTGAACAAATTTTACTTACATATTTATGGAAAATTTGACCTCTTTTATTCTTAAATTGATTCAGCCGCTTATTTAAGGAAGGATTTTATTATTTGATTCTTGAAAATATTTCTTTTCTTCTTTAATCTCTTAATTGATTTTCAGAATATTCCTTCTTCCTTCTATTCTGGTGATTTCTCACAACTCTTTAACTATATAGTCAGTCTCTCTTCTCGCATATTTCTCATGCTTTCAAGCATCATTCTCCTCGACACTTAAATATTTTTTTTATTTTCTTGTTTCTGAGTAATGCTTCTGCTGCTAAGTGTTATCAATGGTCTTTAATCTTGAAGTGCTTGGTTACTATTTGTCCTTTTATTATTACTCTTGCCATGAAACTGGTTAGTTTCCATCGAAACACCACTTTATTTTCTTACATGGTAGTTCGGTGTAATTAAAGCTTCATACCTTAGTATAAATATAAATATTGTAAATGATTAAAGCATGTTGTTTGGCTTGTGTGATTATGTTAAACACTTGTTTATCTTCATGAGCAATCTGTTAAGGCAATATATTCTTTACAACATGCCCTCACTAATTGTCATGTTAAACATATAAACTTGAATGTCTGCTTCGTATTCTCTTTGTGGGAATCCAAAATGACCTTTATGTATCTCATAATACCTTTGGCATGAGCCTGCCTGGGATCCTTGAGATCTTGACAACGTCAAAGGTCGGTTATGGACTATCAAAGGCTGGTTTTGGATTCGGGTGGCAGTTTGGTGCTTTTGTTTTATGTTTAACAGGTTAAAGGGGAACATCTAGGGATTTGAATAGTTGCCTACGAAAAGGGAGCGAAAGGAGACTTTATCACTAGATTCCATTTGTTTTAAATTTGATTTCTTATTCTTATTTGGGTCTGTAATAATTTTTGTATAAATATTATTGATATAATGAAATAATGGGGACTGCTGAGGATAGGATATGTGTGCTAATTAATACTTAGCATGTTTGTTTGACTAATACTAAATAGTTAGAAACCATGTCTGTAGGCCTCTGCATTATTAGCATACTGCTTGAGTGTTCATAATATAGAAATCAGGATTATAGGAGTATAAAATAACTCCAATATTTGCATTTATTTCTTGGTCATATAGAAAGCATGTTGCTAGGGACTATTAAATAATCTCAGCATATATTCACATAGAAAGCATGTTAGTTGGACTCATGAAATAATTCCAGCATATGTTCATATCAAAATCATGTTTCTAGGGTTATCAATAAAATTTCAGCTTGTTAATTATCTTCTCACTTAGACACTATGTCTTTAGATTTATCAATTAATTTTCAGCTTGTTAATTAATTATTTTATCACTTAGCTATCATATTCTAGGAATATTAATTAATTTTCAGCATATTTTCTTACTTAGATATCATGTCTTAGGATTATTAAATAAATTCCAACATATGGGGCCACATAGAAATCATGATCACAGGATTATCAATTAATTTAGTTACTTAGAAAATTCTCACATAGAAATCCTTCCTATAGGATATATTAATTAATTTTGACCAGTTTTCGTATTACGGTCGCCTAGAAATCACGTCTAGTGGACTATTATTCATTTCAACATCTTTACTTAGCAACATTCACCTAAAAACCATGTTTGTAGGTTCATTAATAAAATTTTCAATATATTAATTTGACAACGTTCACATAGAAAATAATGCCTATAGGTTATCAATTAAAATTTCAGCGTTGTAGAAAACATGCCATAGATCATTATTAATTCTCGCACATCCATGTTTAAGTTTCAACATGTTTTAGTTAATGTTCAGCCTACTCATGTCAATTTCCAGCATATTTATAACTGATCTTAGTATGCACATGTCAATCTCCGGCTTACTCGTGACAATTTTCAGCGTACCCACAATTAATTTTAAATATGTCATATTAACCTTTAGTATGTCTCTACTTTTTAATTAATCATTAGATATCACGTCTATAGGTTTTAATCACATGAAATTGTTATTTGTTTAGCATGCTCAACACCTAATCAATTTTAATCAATCAAGAGGCTTTCATGAAACCGATATGTGTTACTTGTCAAAGTCATGTTTGTTTTGTTTGACGCTAATCTCTAGTCTAAATAAGCAACCTAAGATTTTCTTTGTGTCTAGACCCTTATCCAAAATAGATCGTCCAATGCCTCATGGAGATTAAGTTGGGACAGGTAGGCATGTTAGGGAACATTAGTTTTATCATTTTCTTTTGTGCGCTTTTAGGTTAATAGCAACTTAATAACTAAACATAGGTGGGTAGTGGGAGATGATGGTTTGTGCCTGCTGAATAATACGAGCAACCTTCCCCACAATTTGGGTTGTGAAGTATTATTTAGTTTTATGGTGTGATCCCATTAGGATAAAAACCCCTTCCCCCCTCAATTTTTTTCCTCCTACGTAGGGAGTGAATAGATGATACACTTATGGCCTGATAACCATTGCACTTTGGTTAAAAAGTCCTTAAAAAGGCTTTGCATGGAGTTGAGCGATTATTCCCTAACTTAGAGGATTTTCAGTTTATTGATTGTGTTTTCACTTATTTGGGGTAGCCTAAGATTATTTTTTTTAGCAAAATTCTTAAACTATATCATTGTGTCATTCTGTCTTCTCGCTTATCTGATTCATATTTTATTATTGTTTATGCGTTTAATTGCTTTATCACCTAGCTCGGTATTAATAAATAATAAATATATTTTTCCATGTCTAATGAATTAGTTATTAATTAAGTTAATAAAAAATAATTAACCTTTTGTTTGTCACATAAAATCCCCCACATAATATATGAGTTCGGCCGGGATCCACATTTGTAGTCCTCGAAAGATGCTTAACAACTTCTTTCGAGGTAATTTGAACCCTTACCCAAATTTTTGGTGACATAGATTAAATAATAAAATAATTGTAATTAGTTAGAATGGTGCCCTAACGCAACTTAATTCGTTAGGTGGCGACTCTTCTCTTTTAAACCATCCTAAAAGAGTTGTCACGTCAAATCCCACTTTTTGCGAGAAAAATGGGGCGCGACAGTGGTGTTCAAGATAATAGCAATATCCAATAGGGACCAAATTAATCCGAAAAAAGAGTAAATAAGGAGGCTCATGATAAGTTGGTTTGGTTGAATTCAACTTGTATAGTTTGGATTGGATTGCGGGGTATCTAACCCTTCAACATAGATGAGAGGAGGACAATATGGTTTACATCCATTAACGCAACTTTGAAGTTTTTCTCCACATAAGAAAGATAAGAATTGTATGGAACAGTCATAGAAGGAAACTTGATTGCAATTAAAAGGTGTGCATGATTAAGAGAATTTGATGAAAATAACGTAAAAGACACGGTTGAGGGTTGAAAAGAAGGAAAAGACATGGATAAGAAGGTTGAAGTTGACATTGGTACTGATAGCACATTAAAGGGACTCATATTTAGACATGGAAAACATAAATCTCTTCATTGAACCACTACACACATATAAACTCTTCTAAGAGATAGGATCCTAAAATGTTGTAACTATGCAAAACTTCATTATAAGCTCTTTGGGGCTGGGAGATAGGATGGTGGAGGGGTGGAAAATGGGTGGATTAGATTGGATCAGATTTATATGGATTGAGTATGGGGATTGAGCTAAAATAGATTGGATTACAATCCATCCAAATTTGGGTAAATATGGATTTGGTTAAGTATGGTTTCGGTAAAATGGTTCAAATCCATTTTTATCTACTAAAGCCTAAAAATATTGAATCTAGACTAAATGATTTAGCTAAGTGTTAATTAACAAATTAGAGAATGCTTATTAGCTTTTTTTACCCAGGACGCAACCCACCTAAAATGTGAGACCCGACCCTGACTCAGGACCTGCGACATGACCTCAACTAAGGACCCGAGACCTGATGCCAAATTGGGACCTGAAGACTAATCGCGACTTGAGATCGAGACACAACCCCTACTTAGATGCCAAACTAGACCCCAACACAGGATGTGAGACCCGACCTCAACTTGAGACCCGACCCCTAATCGAGACCCAAATGATACTCGATACCTAAATGAGACTTAAGACCCGACCCCAACTCAAGATCTTAGACTTAATCCCAACTCTAAACCCTAGTCATGACCTAAACTCAGAACGCCAAACCCAATGCCCACTAAAGACTCGAGATCCGATCCCAACATAGGACTTTAGACCAGACCCCAACTCGGGACCTAAAACCAACCTCGACTAGAGAATGAGATCTCACCCCAACCTAAGACCTAAAAACCAAGACCCAACCTCGACTAAGGATATGACCCCGACCCCAACTCACGACCCGAGACCCAAATTTGATTAAGGATGTGAGACCTAGCCCCGACTCAAGATCTGAGACCCAAAACTAACTCAAGATCCCACACCCAAGACCCCACCCTAACTCTAGACCCAAGACCCAATCCCAACATAAGAATTAAGACCTGAACCTAACTCAAGATTTGAGACCTATTCCCAAGTCGGGACATGAGTCCTAACCCAACTCAAGACACGAGACTCGACCCTAACTTAAGATCTAATACCCGACCCTAAATTAGGACTTGAGTGTAACACCCCTTACATTTTTTACCCTATTTGAGTGGTGTTCTAGGGCGTATTTATATGCCTTATTACCTTAGTTTTGAGATCAATAAGTGTGTATTTTGTATTGTGTTTGATGGACTATAGATATTGTGCTAATGCCCACAAAGAAAAGTCGAAGAAAAGAAGAAAATTGGAGTTTTGGTGTCAGGCGCGCCCAGGGGCGTGCCAGGCCGCTTTTGACAGAAATTGTTTTGGCATGGGCAGCATAGGGGCGTACCAGGCAGCATGCTAGGCCGCTTTCTACCAAAATTTTTCTGGCATGGGCAGCAGAGGGGCGCGCCAGGCAGCGTGCCAGGCCGCCTTTTGCCAAAATTCTTCTTCGACCACTAGTCTCTAAATAGAGTTCTTGGGATATTGTATCATTATTCCATTTTAGTGGGACTACTCTTGGACTATTTTGGCCTCCAGATGAGGGTTAATTCTTCGTCCTTTTTATTTTCTTATAATTTTATCAATTTATGATAAATTAAGCCATGAGTGGCTAAAATGGCTTATTCTTAGGGTCGAGACTACGAACATGAGTCTCGTGAGTTGAATATCATCTTACCATTTATGGAATTATTTAAATACGAGATATTTTGTGGATCATGCATTAAATTTTTTGGGCTAAATTAATCTTGTGCAATTTGGCTCAATTTAAGGCCCAATAAATAGGCAAAAGACATGGCCCAAAATGGAAAATGACCCATTCTCAATGTTGACCAAGTAAACACTTCAATTATTGACCCAAATATGGCTAAGGATGGCCATAAGGGGCTATATAAAGTGTACAAATCAGATTTTATTCATTTAGACACACATGCAAATCTAGAAATTTCCACAAGATATTTCTTTTAGCTCTCAAACTCGAAACCATCTCTTTGGACAAGCTCATCATTTTGCAAACTTGGGTAAGTGTTTATTGTTGTGATTTAATATATTATATGCATGAGATATTGTGTATATCATGATGGTTATGTCTAAAGGTGTTGATTGGTGTACTTTTTCTTTTTGCTGAAAGATGTGGCATCTATGTGACTTGAACTTGAAAGGAGACTTGAGGTTTTGATGGAAGTGAATGGTGTGGATGAAATATCAACATGGATGGTATGGTTATGTCCCTAACATGTTTTTTTTCCAAGGTGTATAACTTTTGGGATTGTTGTTATGAAACATATTTAGGTGACTTGATGGAGTAATTTTAAAGTAGTGTTAATGAGGAAGCGTAAAGGATAAACTTGGTGTGACATGCTATTGGTTTATGATGTCTTGATAAATGTGTGCTATGTTGTGGTATTGTTGGTATGACAATGTCGTGAATGTATGGTAAAGGGTGAAATGACATTATAGGGCAAGAATATAACTCATTGACGTCTTATACACTTGTAAGGTAGTTAGTTGTTAACGTGAGCTCCGTTATGTACTTGTGTTGTAGAGTAAAATGTAAGGAAGAACTAGATTATTGTATTCACATATAGGATTGTGTATTCATATTCGGGCGATAAGGTATGTAAGGTTACTCTTTCCGTATCCTTCTGCAGCACATAGTGTTCACATTGTCATTATACTTGTTCCATTTCGAAATGTTCTAAGGTATATCATTTCAGGTTGTCATCTATTTATATTCACATGTCTCTTATTCATTGACTATTGCCCAAAGTTCCAAAAATGTTACAATAAAAAACGTATCACTATTATAATAAAAGAATTAAAGTAATGCATACTTGTTGAGTACGGGTGGCAACCCAAAGGGGAAAAAACTTAGCTAGGGTCAATCCCGATTGAATATTGGGAACGGGTGGCAACTCTAAGGGGCGTAAGACTAGCTAGAGGTAATCCCGAATGAATATTGGGAACGGGTGGTAACTTGAAGGGGCGTAAGCCTAGCTAGAGACGATCCCGAAAGATTATATGACTGATATTTCATGAATAATATTTTATGAATGATTATGACAATGATATGAATGAGAACGAAATAAATGAATGCAATGTATACGACTCCACACATGTATATTCTGGTGGCTAATCTATATTTCCCACCCACTTGTACTTGTTTTCATTGAAGTCCTTGTATCTTATGCAGTTTCTTAAATCCTTACATACTCAGTACATTCTTCGTACTGACATCCTTTTGGGGACTTACTTTACTTGTTGCAGGCACAGGTGCTAGTAGACCTCCACAGTAGGTTGCGGATCATTTGTCGATCATTGGTGAGCTCCAGTTTGTTCGGGGCTTTTCGAGTTACTATCTACATTTGTTTGGTATTTTAAATATTGTATAAAGCGGGGACTTGTCCTAACTTTAGGTTGGTTATGTCCTTGTATATGTAGAGGCTTTATAGATGTTGTGGGACAAAATGAAGGAAATATAAGGAACATATGCTTTTGACATGGTGGCCCCAACAACCAAGTTTCATATATATCACATGTTTTTCCATGACTTCTGCTATTGGCATCTTATATCTCTAGGTGATGGTGATATTTATTTAGTGACATGCGTATGAGTGTATATAAAGGAAGATTTGGTTCTTTCGGGCCTTAACGGCTTCGGGTGCCAGTCCGCCCCATTGGAATTCGAGGCGTGACAAAAGTGGTATCAGAGAAAGTTGTCCTAGGGGTGTCTGCAAAGCCGTGTCTGAGTAGAGTCTTGCTTATGGATGTGTTGTGCTCCACATTTATTAGTAGGAGGCTACGGGACATTTAGGAGTTCTTTCTTTTCTTCATTTCTAGATCGTGCAATAGAGCCAATGTTGTAAGTGGAATCGTATCTAACCATTGGAATTGGTTTTCTTTGTTATAGTACAATGCCGATTACAAGACGAGGTAGGGGCAAAGGTAAGCAGGTAGATATGCTTGCCGGAGAACGAATGAGTAAATCACCACCCGACCAAGCTAGTCAAGGTGGGGCTGGCGCTGAGTTTGTATCATGGGCTTCTTCTACTTTTCCAGCTCCAGAAGAGCTGAGAAGGAGAGAAGAACCTGTTGAACCACCTGTTAATGCTACTGAGCAGGATCTAAGAAATGCGGTGAAAATGTTGACTCATATAGTTATCGCACAGAATCAAGGACAAGTTGGTCCAATGACAAGTAATGACAGTGAGGCTAGGGCAGCTAGCCGAAGGATGCAAGATTTTCTCAAAATTAGATCCTCCCACATAAATTGGGACAGATCCAAATGCAGACCCACAGGACTTCGTGGACCAAATTCAAAGGGCTCTAGATGTTATGCACGTGACTGGGGTAGAAACAGTTGAGTTTGCAGCCTATAGATTGAAAGGAGAAGCTATATTATGGTATGAAGATTGGAAGAGATCTCGTGGTATTGGTGCAATTCCAGCTAGTTGGGAAGAATTTAAAACAACATTCCTTGATCACTCTCTTCCCTATAAGATCCGAAAGGCTCGCGCGGATCAGTTCTCAAATCTCCATCAAGGGAATATGAGTGTCAGAAAATATAGTCTGCAGTTTCATTCTTTGACTCGATATGCTCCGAATGTAGTGGCCATAATGATAGACAGAGTCCATCGATATGTGGACAAATTGGAGATGATAGACAGAGTCCATCGATATATGGACAAATTGGAGCCATACTTGGTAAGGGACTGCACTATTGCTGCTTGGAACAGAGATATGTATATAGCTAGAATACAGGCTTTTGCATAGAAGATGGAGGACCAGAGGCAAAAAAGAAGGGTACACGAATTTGAACGAGGGCCGTCAAAGAGGGCTAGACCTATGGGACATTCTATGGTGTCCTAAGAAGAATCTAGGCCTTGAAATTTTCGTAGACTGCCTAGATCATCATTTTCTTCCCCTACAGCAGGTACTTCATCCTAGTTCCGGGGGTTTAGAGGCAGCCATTTTGGGCAGAGTAGTGTGGTTCGAGGTTCACAAACGGCAGGATTTTCTCGCCAACCATGTTAGCACTTTTGGAAGTCTCATTTACGTGAATGCTGGGTTGGAATGAATTTTTTCTATTTTTACGGTGTGCCGGGGCACATGGTGAGAGAGTGACCACAAAGGGGCATGGGTGGTATAGCATGACCTACGGGATCAATCGTTGCATCATCATCATTGGTTCCTTCCCTAGGCAGAGGAGTGCATCCTATTGGGTGTGGTAGAGGTGCTAGAGGAGCATCTAGTTCCAGTGGATCCCAGAATCGAACTTATGCTCTAGTAGACCGGCAGAATTCGGAGGCTTCACCTGATGTAGTCACAGGTACACTATCCATATTTTCACATAATGTATATGCATTTATTGATACAGGTTCTACATTGTCATATGTTACTCCATTGATTGCTGCGAAATTTGAAAGAATGCCAAAATTATTAATTATGTCAATTGAAGTATCTACACCAGTTGGTGAATCTATTGTTTCAAAAAGAGTATATCATAATTGTGTGTGGTTATGATACACTAGCTGATCTTATTGAACTATAAATGGTGGATTTTGATGTCATAATGGGTATGGATTGGTTGGCTTCTTGTTATGCCACGATGGATTGTCGAGCTAAGAAAGTACATTTTAATTTTCCACAAACTAATGTTCTTGAATGGAAGGGTGATGTAGGGGCACCGAGAGGGAAATTTATTTCCTATCTTAAAGCAAGGAAAATGATAGCCAAGGGGTACATATGTCACTTAGTAAGAGTGAAAGATACTGATGTGGAACCACTAACTCCTCAGTCGGTTCTAGTGGTCAATGAATTCCTTGATGCATTTCCTGAGGATCTTCCAGGATTTCCCCCAGAACGGGAAGTAGAGTTTGGTATTGATGTGATTTCAGGCACTCAAACTATCTCTATTCCTCCGTATAAAATGGCTCTAGCAGAATTGCGTGAATTGATGGAGCAATTAAAAGACTTGCTGGACAAGTGATTCATCAGGCCTAGTATGTTCCCGTGGGGTGCACCAGTATTATTTGTACGGAAGAAAGATGGCACATTGAGAATGTGTATTGACTATCGATAATTGAATAAGGTAACGCTCAAGAACAAATATCCCCTCCCTAGAATTGGTGATTTGTTTGATCAGTTACAGGGTGCCAAATGTTTTTCAAAGATTGACATGAGATCGGGTTACCATCAAGTCAGAGTTAGAGAAAGGGATATACCCATGACAGCTTTCCAAACACGGTATGGCCATTATGAATTTTTAGTTATGTCGTTTGGACTAACAAATGCACCAGCTATTTTCATAGACTTAATGAATAGGGTGTTTAAGCCATTCTAGACATGTTCGTGATGGTGTTTATAGATGACATCCTGGTTTATTCAAGATCATAAGAGGACCATGCTAATCACTCACGGCAGGTGTTACAAACTCTTCGTGAGCGTAAGTTGTATCCAAAGTTCCTGAAATGTGAATTTTGGTTAAAATTCATAGCATTCTTAGGTCACATTGTGTCAGATGAAGGAATTCAGGTTGATACGCAAAAGATTGAAGCGGTGAAAAATTGGCCAAGGCCTACGACGCCTATGGAAATTAGTATCTTCCTTGGGTTGGCAGGTTATTATCGAAGGTTTGTTGAAGGGTTTTCTTCCATTGCTTCACCTTTAACGAATCTTACACACAAGGCAGTCAAGTTTCAGTGGAATGAAGCATGTGAGAAAAGTTTCCAAGAGTTGAAAGATAAATTGACTTCTACACTAGTATTGATACTTTCGAAAGGCACAGAAGGGTATGCTGTCTATTGTGATTCTTTCGGAGTTGGCCTAGGGTGTGTATTGATGTAGCACAGTAATGTAATCGTATATGCCTCCTGACAGTTGTGACCACATGAGAGAAATTATCCCACACATGACATTGAGTTGGCAGCTGTGGTATTTACTTTAAAGATATGGCGCCATTATTTGTATGAAGTTCATATTTACATCTACACTGATCACAAAAGTTTTCAATATATCTATAAGGCAGCGGAGGTGGATTGAGATATTAAAAAACTATGAAATTGATATCCTATATCATCCAGGAAAAGCGAATATGGTGGCCGATGCATTAAGCCGCAAAGCAGTAGGAAGCACTAGTGGCCAAGTGACAGAAAAGCAAGACCTAGTCAAAGATATACATCAACTAGCCATCTTGGGAGTTCATCTTCTTGAATCTCCAGATGAAGGGGTTCTTGTACAAAATGCAGCAAAATCTTTCTTAGTAGCTGAGGTGAAGAGAAACAGGATGCAGATCCTATTTTATCACCGCTGAAAGAAAATGTACAACAGAGTCTGACAAAGGCATTTGATCTTACTCAAGAACGAGTACTTCAATGCCAAGGTAGATTATGTGTATCGGATGTAGATGAGCTGAGGAGATGAATTATGACAGAGGCGCATGATTCACGATATTCTATTCATAAGGGAGCTACCGAAATGTACCATGATTTGAAAGAAATGTATTGGTGGGGAAACATGAAGAAGAACATTGCAGAATTTGAAGCTCAATGTCCAAAATGTCAACAAGTAAAAGTAGAGCATCAAAAACCTGGAGGTTATATGCAATGTATCAATCTTCCAGTCTGTAAATGGGACATGATTAATATAAATTTCATCACAGGTTTGCCTCGTACACCACAAAAAGTTGATTCTATATGAGTAATAGTTGTTAGGCTTACCAAGTTAGCGCATTTTCTACCAGTCAAGACCACCTATACAGCTGAAGATTATGCAAGGTTGTACGTTAAAGATATAGTGCGATTACATGGAATTTCGATCTCCATTATATCAGACAGGGGAGCTCAATTTACTGCACATTTTTGGAGACCTTTTCAGAAGAGCTAGGGTACACAAGTGAATCTGAGTGCAACTTTTCATTTATCAGATAGATGGACAAGCAGAACGTACTATCCAAACACTTGAAGATATGCTACTGTTGTGCACGTTGGACTTTAAGGGTACTTGGGATGATCATATACCTCTTATTGAATTTGCTTACAACAATAGCTATCATTCAAGTATCAAAATGGCTCCTTATGAAGCTTTATACGGAAGGAAGTGTAGATCACAAATCGGATGGTTTGAAGCGCGTGAAACTGCTTTACTTGGGCCAGATCTTGTTCATCAAGCTATGTAGAAAGTGAAAGTGATTCAACAGCGTCTACAAACAACCAAAAGTCGACACAAGTCCTATGCTGATGTTAGGAGAAGAGGGCTCGAATTTACCATAGGTGATTGGGTATTCTTGAAGGTATCACCGATGAAAGGGGTAATGCTATTTGGAATGATAGGAAAGTTGAGTCCACGTTATATAGGGCAATATGAAATTGTGCGAAGATTTGGGCAAGTTGCATATGAATTGGAACTACCCCAAGAAATCTCCACAGTTCAACCAATATTTCATGTTTTGATGCTTCGAAAGTGCATAGGAGATCCATCTCGTATCGCTCCCATAGAAGATGTACAAGTTACGGAGGATCTCACCTTTGAGGAGATACCTATTGCTATTCTGGATAGACAAGTGAATAGGTTAAGGAATAAAGACGTAGTTTCCGTAAAGGTACTTTGGAGAAATCAGCAGGTAGAAAAGATCACATGGGAAGCTGAAGAAATGATGAAGTCAAAGTACCCGTATTTGTTTCACACGGAAGAAAAAGTTCAAATTAAGGAAGGGGAGAAATAACAAGTAAGTATCTGTAAGCATTATGTGTATATGTATATGTTAAAAAAAAGTTACATTTGTTGTAAATGGGTACATGTTATTAACATTCGAGGATGAATGTTTTCAAAAGGGGGAAGGATGTAACACCTCGTACATTTTCGACCCTATTTGAGTGGTGTTCTAGGGAGTATTTATATGCCTTATTAACTTTGTTTTGAGAGAGATAATTTTATATTTTGTATTGTGTTTGATGGACTATTGATATTGTGCTAATGCCCACAAAGAAAAGTCTAAGAAAGGAAGAAATCAGATTTTTGGTGTGAAGTGCGCCCAAGGGCGTGCTAGGCCGCTTTCTGCCAAAATTTTTCTGGCATGGGCAGCAGAGGGGCGCGCCAGGCAGCGTGCCAGGACGCTTTTTGCCAAAATTCTTCTTCGACCACTAGTCTCTAAATAGAGTTCTTGGGTTATTGTATAATTAATTCATTTTAGTGGGACTACTCTTGGACTATTTTGGCATCCAGATGAGGGTTAATTCTTTGTATTTTTTATTTTTTTATAATTTTTATCAATTTATGATAAATTAAACCATGAGTGGCTAAAATCTCTTATTCTTGGGGTCGAGGCTACGAACATGAATCTCGTGAGTTGACTATCCTCTTACCATTTATGGAATTCTTTAAACACGAGATAGTTGGTGGATACAATTGGGCTCAATTTAAGGCCCAATAAGTAGGCAAAAGACATGGCCCAAAATGGAAAATGACCCATTCTCAATGTTGATCAAGTAAACACTTCAATTATTGACCCAAATGTGGCTAAGGATGGCCATTAGGGGCTATATAAAGTGGAAAAATCAGATTTTATTCATTTAGACACACATGCAAATCTAGAAATTTCCACAAGATATTTCTTTTAGCTCTCAAACTCTAAACCATCTCTTTGGACAAGATCATCATTTTGCAAGCTTGGGTAAGTGATTATTGTTGTGATTTAATATATTATATACATGAGAGATTGTGTATATCATGATGGTTATGTCTAAAGGTGTTGAGTGGTGCACTTTTGCTTTTTGCTGAAAGATGTGGCATCTATGTGACTTGAACTTGAAAGGAGACTTGAGGTTTTGATGGAAGTGAATGGTGTGGATGAAATATAAACATGGATGGTGTGTTTATGTCCCTAACTTTTTTTCCTATGTGTATAACTTGTGGGATTATTGTTATGAAACATATTGAGGTGACTTGATGGAGTAATTGTGAAGTAGTGTTAATGAGGAAGCGTAAAGGATAAACTTGGTGTGACATGCTATTGGTTTATGATGTCTTGGTCAATGTGTGCAATGTTGTGGTATTATTGGTATGAAAATGTCGTGAATTGTATGGTAAAGGGTGAAATGACGTTATAGGGCAAGCATGTAACTCATTGACGTCTTATACACTTGTAAGGTAGTTAGTTATTAACGTGAGCTCTGTTATGTACTTGTGTTGTAGAGTAAAACATAAGGAAGGAGATGGATTATTGTATTCACATATAGGACTATGTATTCATATTGTGACGATAAGGTATGTAAGGTTACTCTTTTCGTATCCTTCTGCAACATATAGTGTTCACATTGTCATTGTACTTGTTCCATTCCGAAATGTTCTAAGGTATATCATTTCAGGTTGTTATCTATTGCTATTCACATGTCTCTTATTCATTGACTATTGTTCCAAAGTTCCAAAAATGTTACAACCAATAACTATCACTCTTATAATAAAAGAATTGAAGTATTGCATACTTGTTGAGTATGGGTGCCAACCCAAAGGGGCATAAGCCTAGCTAGAGGAAATCCCGAATGAATATTGGGAATGGGTGGTAACTCGAAGGGGCGTAAGCCTAGCTAGAGGCGATCCCGAACAAGTGGCAACTCAAAGGGGTGGAAGCCTAGCTAGAGGCGATCCCGAAAAATTATATGAATGATATTTCATGAACAATATTTTATGAATGATTATGACAATGATATAAATGATAACGAAAGAAATGAATGCAATGTATACGACTCCACACATGTATATTCTGGTGGCTAATCTATATTGCCCACCGACTTGTACTTGATTTCATTGAAGTCCTTGTATCTTATGCAGTTTCTTAAAGCCTTACATACTCAGTACATTCTTCGTACTGACGTCCCTTGGGGGACTTACTTTACTTGCTACAGGCACAGGTGCTTGTAGACCTCCACAGTAGGTTGCGGATCATTTGCCGATCATTGGTGAGCTCCAGTTAGTTTGGGGCTTTCCGAGTCACTATGTACATTTGTTTGGTATTGTAAATGTTGTATAAAGAGGGGACTTATCCCGACTTTAGGTTGGTTATATCCATGTATCTCTAGAGGCTTTGTAGATGTTGTGGGACAAAATGAAGGAAATGAGAGGAACGTATGCTTTTTATATGGTGGCCCCAACGACCAAGTTTTATAGATATCACATGTTTTTCCATGACTTCCGCTATTGACATCTTATATCTCTAGATGATGGTTATGCTTATTGAGTGACATGTGTATAAGTGTATATGAAGGAAGATTTGGTTCTCTCGGGCCTTAACGGCTTTGGGTGCCATTCCACCCCATTTGAATTTGTAACACCCAGTACTTTCCTAACCCTATGTGATGACGTTAAACAATGGTTACTTAGGTGTCGAGATGCCATGAGTATGTAAGTTGTAATGTTACTGACAAGAAATTTGAAATTTGGCCACGTACATGTGGTTGACCCTTCATAAAAGGTGTTTTGTGATTTTTGTGGCGCAGTTGTGGGGTTCGAAATGAGGCTAAGAGGACCTCTAAACAAAGTATATTAAGGCCAAGAAGTAAGTTAAAGTATAGGACTTGAAGTATCTAACCAAACCCGCGAAGAAAAGTCGAAAAATAAAATTTTTGAAAATTATAAGTGAGGGGCGCATTGGGGACCATGCCAGGCTGCTCTGGTCCAAAATTTTGTGCCCATAGGCATCAAGATGGCGCGCCCCCGGGCGTGCCAGGATGGAATTTTCAGTTTTTCGAAAGTTGGAAATTTTCTAAGTTCCAAGGGTTCCCGGGGATGTATCGAGCCGATTTTTGTCACGTTTCTTTTACAACCACGAGTATATACATGAAATGAATGAAATATTATATTGGTATGATAAAATAACTCGAGAATGAATTTGGCATCAAAATGACGATTTTACCCTTATGGTCAAAATAAGTCATACGTGGCTAGAATTGCTTGTTTTTGGAATTGAGGCTATGAGTGTGAATCCCATAGTGGGAATATTGTCGTAATGCGTATGGAATGAATTAAACATGAGGAATTATGTATTTTAGTGGGTTAAGTGAATTGGGCTAAAAAAGGGGCCCAAAATGAGAAGAAATCATGGGTCAAGAATGGGTCAAATAACCCATTCTTCCATTGACTTAGCCACACTTAGCATTAAATGACAAGAGTGGATAAGGATGACCCCCAAGGTCTATAAAAGGATACCAAAAATCATATTTTCAATACATAACAACACACATGCTTTTTCTATCTTTTTCTAGAAGTCTCAAGAAAGCTTTTCTTGCTCTCAAACCCTAAGAGCTCAAAGCAAAATTTTGGAGCAAGATTATCATCTTACAAGCTTGGGTAAGTGATTATTATTGTACTTTAACATATTATAAGCATGAGAGAATATGTATATCATGTTGGTTAGGGTTGGAAGTGTTGGACATGGCACTTTTGGTTTTGTGAAAAAGATGTGTTATCCATGGGATTGTAACTTGGATTATGACTTGTGGTCTTGATTAAAAAGCATGGTATGGATAAAATAATAACATGTATGGTGTTATTTTGGTTATTAAACTTTTTATTTTTCTATAAGTATAAATTGTGGGATTTTGGCCGATATGTGCTATGAGGTGTATTAAGGTAATGTGATGGATCATTTGTGATGTGGTGTGGATAAGAAAGTGTAAAGGAGAACTGTTGTGGTGAAATGTATTGATTATCATGTATTGGTCAATGTTGGGAATATTGTGGGATTTTTGGAATAATCATTTCATCAATGGTTTGGTCAAGGGGGAAATGACATGCTAAAGCTAAACATGTGACTTATCGTTATTGTATGCCATTGTAAGGTAAGTGTTGTAGAGAAAAACACAAGGACAGAGCGTGACTATTGTATGCACGTCTAAGATTGTGTATTCGTATTAAGAATACAAGGTATGTAAGGTTCCTTTTTCCATATCCTTCTGCAACATGTTGTTCACATTGACATTGGGCTTGTTTCAATTCCGAGAGGCTTGAAGTATATCAATTCAGGGTGATGTATATTGTTATTCATATGTGTCCTATTCTTAGATGACTTATGGTTCTTTATCTCTTGATCATTGATTGAATTTCCAAAGATTTCATGAAGTTGTAATTCCTAAAAGAACTATCTCAAAGAGAGTAAGATGTAAGGGAATCTATTTATTCTTGAAAAGCATGTTCCAATTATGTAATGTTCCAAAGTCCTATAGTATGATGATTATCCTTGTACCAATCTTTCATAAGTAGAAGTACCAATCTCATAAGAGTAATAAGACAGACGATGTACGAGTTAGTATAATTATTCCTCATAAGTAAGGATGTCAAACTCATGAAGTAAAGGATTGAAGTGAGATGTGTATATAAGTGTGTGATTTAATGCCATGACCTTTAGCGTGTCATTCTCATAACTAAGTAGAGGGTATAAGATTGTAAAGAGGTAATGCGCATGGTTGCTATATGTTTCATTGAGTATGGGTCACACTCTAGAGGGCATAAGTTCAATATGGAATAATTCCTAGATTATGATTTGTTATTTATTATAACCCACCAAAGGTGGAGGTCCGGTATCATATACTTACTTATATAAGAGCTCATAAGAATAGTGAAGGAGGTAAAGAGCGAGCTAATATATCTATCCCTCACAAGTTAAGGTGTTAATCTCATAAAGTATAAGCATGAGGTAAAGCATATTTGTGTGTTTCAAATAGTGGCATGATCCTTAATGTATTAATCTCTCATAAGTTGATATATCAATCTCTTCCATGTATGTTACCCCACCATGAGAGTGGATGTATGTTACCCCACCACGAGAGTGGATGTATGTTGCCCTACCATGAGAGTGGATGTATGTTGGCCCACCATGAGAGTGGATGTATGTTGCCCCACCATTAGAGTGGATGTATGTTGCCCCACCATAAGAGTGGATGTATGTTGCCATACCATGAGAGTGTATGTATGCTAAACCACAAATAGAGTGGATGTACGTTAATAGAGTAGATGTATGTTATATTATTACTCCCACCATTAGAGTGGATGAATATGGATGAGTGTTATTCTTTTAGACCCTACTAACCAAGTAGATGAGCAATAGTGGTAATGAATATAGAAGCAAGAAAGAATCTCGTGGGTATAGAAGAATCGAGTAGAGGCAAGTCTCTTGAGTGATGGTAATTTCCCTTGAAGGAAAATAATTATAAACGATATTATATTAAATGATAGGTTATCCACATTGACTATTCTCTTATATTTTATTCCATTGACATTCTCATGTATGATGCTATTTCTTATGAGCCTTACATACTCAGTACATTCTTCGTACTGACCCCCTCGGGGGACTTACCTTACATGTTGCAGGTGCAGGCATTAGTAGACCTCCTCAGTAAACTGTGGATCATTTGCAGAGTTTTAGTGAGCTCTACTTGGTTCGGAGCTTTCTGAGTCCTAGTTGTATATTTATTTTGATGTTGTAAATGTAGCGTAAGGCGGGGACTATCCCGACTTTAAGTGGGTCTTGTAAATTCATCTGCTAGAGGCTTTTGTAGACATGTGTGGGTTATGAATGTATGAGATAAAGGTCCGTTTGACTTGATGGCCCCAACGGCCAAGTTTCATAAATATATATATATAGCATATGTTCCATGTTCATGTTTTATGCATAGTTGCATAAGGCTTAACAATATTCATACGAGGATATGCATACAAAGGTTCTTGAGAAAAGATTGGTTCTCTCGGGCCATGTCGGCTTTGTGTGCCAATCACCCCTCGTTGGAAGTCGGGGCGTGACAAAAGTGGTATCAGAGTAGGTCGGTCTAGGGGTGTCTGCAAAGCCGTGTTTGAGTAGAGTCTTACTTATCGATGTGTTGTGCACCATATTTAAAAGTAGGAGGCTACGGGACATTTAGGATGTTGTTTCTGTTCTTCACTTCTAGATCGTGCAATAGAGCCAGTGTTGTAAGTTGAATTGTATCTGACCATGGTGATTATTTTTCTTTGGTATAGTAAAATGCCAATCACAAGAAGAGGTAGAGGCAAAGGTAAGCAGGTATATGTACCTACCGATAAGGGAATGAGTAAATCACCATCTAACCAAGCTAGTCAATGTGGAGCTGACGCTGAAATTGTATCGCGGTCTTCCGCTACTTTTCCAGCTCCAGAAGAGCCAAGAGGTAGGGAAGTACCTGCAGAACCACCTATAAATGCCACTGATCAGGATTTAAGAAATGCAGTACATATGTTGACTCAGTTAGTGGCTGCACAAACCCAGGGACGAACTGGTCCAATGGTAAATGAAGATGACACGGCTAGAGCAGCTAGTCGGCGTACACAGGACTTTTTAAAATTAGACCCTCCCATATTCACAGAGTTCGATCTGAAAGTAGATCCACAGGATTTCGTGGACTAAGTTCAAAGAGCACTAGAGATGATGCACGTGACAGGTGTAGAAACGGTTGAGTTGGCAGCCTATAGATTGAAAGGAGAGACGATATTGTGGTATGGAGATTGGAAGAAGTCTCGTGGTATTGGTGCAATGCCACCAAATTGGGAAGAATTTAAAGCAGCATTTCTTGATCACTATCTTTCCTATGAGATCCGTGAAGCTCGTGCGGATCAGTTTTTAAATCTACGTCAAGGGAACATGAGTGTTCGAGAATATAGTCTTCAGTTTAATTCCTTGGCTAGATATGCTCCAAATGTAGTGGCCACCATGGAAGATAGAGTTAATCGATATGTGGACAGATTGGAGCCTTATTTGGTATGAGACTGCGCTATTGCTGCCTTAAATCGAGATATGAACATAGCTAGAATACAGGCCTTTGCGCAGAAAATGGAGGATCAAAGGCAAAGAAAGAGGATACAGAAAGCGGAAGAAGGGTCATCAAAAAGGGCTAGACCCATGGGGCAGTCTATGTTGTCCCCAGGAGAATCTGGATCTCGAATGTTACCGCCTAGACCCTCATCCTCTTATTCCACAGCAGGTGCTTATTCTCAATTTCGAGGGTCTAGGGGTGGTCGATCGAAACAGAGTAGTTGGATTCATGAATCATATGCAACGAGATCTTCTCGTCAGTTGTGTCCGCGCTGTGGGAGATTTCATGCAGGCGAATGCCGATTTGATACGAATGTTTGCTTTGTATGTAGTAGGCCAGGACACATGATGAGAGAATACCCACAGAGGCCTATGGGTAGTATGACACGGCCTACCGAATCAGCCGATGTGGCACCGACAGCTGGTGTACAGTCTATTGTCGCGGTAGAGGTGCCAGAGGAGCAGCCAGTTCTAGTGGAACTCAAAATCGCACTTACGCTTTAGTGGACCGACGGAATGAGGAAGCACCTCCTGATGACGGTACAGGTATTTAGGTATATTACCATATTTTGCATGATGCATATGTATTGATTGATTGAGCTCTACTCCATCGTACGTTACTCCATCGACTACCGTGAATTTAATAGTACACCGGGGTTATGAGTGAAGTCAATAAAAATATTTTCACCTATCGGTGAGTTTAGTATAGTGAAAAGAACATATCGTAATGGTATAGTAGATGTTTGTGATCATGAAAGGTATAATGAAATTCAGAAAGAAGGGAGAATTGACCCTATACAATATACCATGTGAAATTAGTGAAAGTGTATAAGAGTTTCCTTGCATATTGTTCCCATTGGAAAGATATAAAGTTCGGGGGATCTCACTAGTCAAGTGCGAAGGTTAATGAATAAAGACGTAACTTCCATAAAAGTTCTTTGAAGAATTAATAAGTCGAAGAGATACCCATGTTTGTTTCAAATGGAAGAAAAGGTTTAAAAAGGTGGAAGTGGACCAATACTAAGTAAGTAGCCATGAGCCTCACATGTCTATACATGTATAGGCAAATATAGAAATACATTTGTTGTAATTAAAGCGACATCGTTAACATTCGAGGATGAATGTTTCTAAGGGGGGGAGAATGTAACACCCCATACTTTCCTAACCCTATGTGATGACGTTGAACAATGGTTACCTAGGTGTCGAGATGCCATGAGTATGTAAGTTGTATTGTTAGTGACAAGAAATTTGAAATTTGGCCTCGTACATGTGGTTGACCCTTCATAAAAGGTGTTTTGTGATTTTTTTGGCGCAATTGTGGGGTTCAAAATGAGGCTAAGAGGACCTCTAAACAAAGTATATTAAGGCCAAGAAGTAAGTTAAAGTATAGGACTTGAAGTATCTAACCAAACCCACGAAGAAAAGTCAAAAAATAAAATTTTTGAAAATTCTAAGTGAGGGGCGCATTGGGGACCATGCCAGGCCGCTCTGGGCCAAAATTTTGTGCCCAGAGTCAGCAAACTGGCGCGCCCCAGGGCGTGCCAGGATGGAATTTTCAGTTTTTCGAAAGTTGGAAATTTTCTAAGTTCCAAGGGTTCCCGGGGATGTATCGAGCCGATTTTTGTCACGTTTCTTTTATAACCATGAGTATATACATGAAATGAATGAAATATTATATTGGTATGATAAAATGACTCGAGAATGAATTTGGCGTCAAAATGACGATTTACCCTTATGGTCAAAATAAGTCATACGTGGCTAGAATTGCTTGTTTTTGGAATTGAGGCTACGAGTGTGAATCCCGTGAATCCCGTGACTTATAGATTATGGTCAAAATAAGTCATACCTATATTTTTGGTCTAAAATTAGAGGTTGCAAACAGTGTCTCTTGGACATAAGGACGCTAATTGAGGTATTAGATTAATTATATAGACACACTTGTGACGTGTTTGAAAGAACCCACTTGTGATATCTTGGTTTTTGATTGACAAATCAACACTAAGTACCCATAATCTAGCCAACCCATAACTCTTAGCTAAATCTAGACAAATAGTCAATCACCCGTGCATCCTTTCACTCTTACAACAACATAACCCCAAGTCCTGTATTACCCTAAATTTCAACTCAAATTCTCAAATCTTTGAATTGTACATTTCAAACTACAATTACTCTGATAATTACAAATGGATAAACTAAATTCCCCCATTTATGATAATTACAAATGGATAAACTGAATTTCCCCATTTACTTTTATGCATTATTTTTATAGCATCACGTGTTAGCACTAGGTACTTTTGACACTTAGAGATGAAAGCTATCGCATTCATTCCTCGTGGATTCGACCCCGACTCTAAGTTGGGTAATTATATTGACAACGATAGCTTATACTCTTAAGGTATAATATGAGTGTTATCAATAATGGTGTCATTGTAGGGGAATGAAATGTAGCATTCATTCTTTTTAGTGTTTTAAGTTACTTGTGTTTGCCGTGGTGTAAGTTTACTTTATTTGTTGTTTTTGTTCTCTTCAGGTGATAATCAAACTCTTCACGAATTAATGAGTCAAAACGGTAGTCATACCGCTTCATTCCACAGACATTTAGAGGATGAAGATCACTTGGGAGATGCCTAGAGAGCTAGTGCCATCCGCATCCCGCCCGTGGAAGGCAATGGAGTATTTCATGTTACTAGTGTGATGCTCCATTTCTTTCAAATAAAGGGATTATATAGGGGTCAAGCACATGAAGATGTAAATCTTCATTTGACAAATATTATTGATGTATGCAAGTCATTTGATATCGCCCACAATCACAAGAGTACATCCTGTTGAGACTCTTCCCCTTTTCATTGACAGGCAAAGCTGTATTGTGGTTGAGGCAATTGCCTGCAGACTCAATCACTACATGGGTGGAATTGATGGAAGCATTATTGGATACATTCTTTCCACCATCCCAAATGTTACAACTGAGAGATATGATTATTAATTTTCGCCAATTGAATAGTGAACCATTACATGAGGCTTGGAAAAGGTTTAACAAGAAATTGATGCAATTTATGACTCATTAGGTTTCGGATAAGATCCTCCTCCAAATATTTTACCAAGCATTAGATCAATTTAACAAAATGGTTGCGGACAATGCAGTCGGGGGATCTTTGGTGAAACAAACCTATGGGGTTGCATTGGCATTATTGGACTAAGTCACTAAACAAAGTCAAGGTTGGCATACAAGATATTCCGAGGTAGCCGCGGGGTCTCCCTCCGCATCTTTTGTGATCTAAGAGAAAAGAAAGAAGGATGAGGAGAGATATGAGAGTATGGCTAAAATGATGACACAACTAGAACTCTTCACCAAGCATTTAATGGAGTCAACACCAAAGGTGGTTAATGCCATTGCTTCCAAGGGGGCTAAGACCTATGATTATGATGAAGTAGAGACTCTTGATGAAGAAATCCATTTTATGTCAAACCAAATGGGGGGTTTCCGCCCCACCTATCCAAGAAAAGGCGGGAATCAAGATTGGATGGATAATGACTGTGATTGGAAAGATTATGATAGAGACCGAGAATGGAGGGATAAGGATAGGGAAACATCGAGACTATGATAGGTATGTTCCTCCAAATGATCGGACAAAGGGTAAAGAAGCAACTTCTATTGATCCAGAGAAGTATAAGAATGAAGATATGCTTGCTCGTATCTTTTGAATGTTGAAGAAAGCGATGAGATGTAAAGAGAAATGAAAGATGATTTGTTGCATATCAATCAAACCGTCACCTCACATTCGGCCCCAATAAAGCAACTTGAAACCCAAATGGGTCAACTTTTCTCCCAGATGAACCAAAGACAAAGATGAGGTCTTCCTAGTGATACGGTTGTAAACCTGAAAAAATGATGCTCACATCATGGTAATAGTCACTAGAAGTGGGATAACTCTTGAGATCAATGTTGTAAATCTTGATGATAGCCTCAGTAATAACGGTATTAGAGGACGAATAAGCGAAAAGAGAAGGCGGCTTGATAATTCAAAAGAATAAAAATTCAGATGTCAAAAGAGCAAAGTGTTGAGAAGCTGGAAGAAGTGGAAGAGAAGGGTGAAAGCAACATAGAACCACAGGTGGTTGAAGGTAGTGATTCAAAACCAGATGAAAACCTAGTCGTCTCAAAGCCACAAGCCAAAATCCCTCTTGTATTCCAACAAAGTCTTGAGAAGAAGAAAGATGATTCAAAGTTCAATAAGTTCCTTTCTAAATTTAGCAACCTTTCAATAAATATATCATTGTTGGAATCCCTACAAGAAATATCCGAGTACGCTAAATTTATGAAGGACATGGTAACAAAAAAAGTGAATCATGGACTTCAAAATAATTGAAGTGACACATAATTGTAGTGCTATCATGTCTAGCACAATAGTTGTGAAGAAGGATAACCCGAGGGCATTCACCATCCCATGTACTGTTGGAGTGTATAAATTCGGGAAAACTATATGTGATCTTGGGGTAGGTATTAATTTGATGCCATTAGCAGTGTTTCGAAAGTTAGGGTTGGGTGCTCCAAAGCCAATAACAATAAGGATATTAATGGCCGACCATTCTGTAAAAAAACATGTGGGTGTGTTGTATGATGTACTTTTGAAGGTGGACCGTTTTATCATTCCAGCTGATTTTGTGATCTTGGATTGTCAAATTGACCATGAGGTCCCCATTATTCTTGGTAGGCCATTCTTGGCTACTGGACGAGCTCTAGTTGATGTTGAGTGTGGTGAATCAAAATTTTGAGTAAACAATGAAGAGGTGTCATTTAGCGTTTGCAAGTCCATGAAGCAACCTATGGATTTGCAAGTTGTCTCTGTAATTGATGTGATTGATGACGAAGTGGCTAATACTATGGAAATTGACTTTATTAGTGAACCTTTGGTGGGAGTCTTATGGAATCTTGAAAGTGGGAGGAATCCTTGCAAGTTGGACCTTGACTTGATAAATTGAGAAACTCCTCCCACAAAGCCTTCAATTGAAGATCCACCACAAATTGAGCTCAATCCATTGCCACCTCACTTCCATTATGTGTTCTTAGGAGAAGGTGAGACTCTACCTATTATTATTTCGGGAGACTTGTCATATTGGCAAATTGAGGTATCGAAATAAGTGGTGATACGGTATATTAGGGCTCTTGGATGGACCATAGCCGATATTATTGGAATTCCACCTGGAATATGTACCCACAAGATCATGATTGAGCCCAAGTTTGTAGTAAGTGTAGAACAACAAAGAAGGTTAAACGCTCCGATGCAAGAAGTTGTGAAGAAAAAAATCATCAAGTATCTTGATGCAGGCGTAGTTTATCCTATTTCAGATAGCACATGGGTAAGTACCGTTCAATGTGCTCCCAAGAAAGGTGGTATCATGGTGGTCCCAAATAAAAATAATGATCTTATACCCATTCATGCGGTCACGGGTTGGAGAGTGTGTATTAATCATAGGAAATTGAATTTGTGGACCGAGAAGGATCATTTCCCCATGCCCTTCATGGAACAAATGCTTGATAGGCTAGCGGGGAGGGGTTGGTATTGCTTCCTCGATTGATACTCAATTTATAATCAAATTTCAATAGCCCCCGAAGATCAAGAAAATTGACTTTCACTTGTCCTTATGGAACTTTTGCTTTTAAGCGCATGCCCTTCGGGCTATGCAATGCACCAGCTACCTTTCAATGGTGTATGCTCGCGATCTTTTTAGACATGGTGGAGGATTCTATGGAGGTATTTATGGATGACGTTTTGGTTGTTGGTGATACATTTGAAGATTTCCTTGAACATTTGGAGAAGGTGAAGGTGCTTGAAAGGTGTGTGGCAAATAATCTTGTCTTGAATTTGGAGAAGTACCACTTTATGGTGAGAGAAGGGATTGTCCTTGGAAAAAAAATCTCAATCCAGGGAATCCAAGTTAATCAAGTAAAAGTTGAGGTTATTTCAAAAATTTCCTCCTCCAATAACTATAAAGGGTGTGAGAAGCTTTCTTGGCCATACAGGTTTTTATAGGAGGTTCATCCAAGACTTCTCCAAGATTGCTCATCCTATGTGCAAGCTTCTTGACAAGGAAGCTAAGTTCGAGTTTGATGGTCAATGTTTGGAGGCATTCAATTGCCTTAACGAGAAACTTGTCTCCGCCCCCATTATTGTGGCTCCAAATTGGTCACAACCATTCGAACTCATGTGTGATGCTAGTGGTCTTGTCTTGGGGGTCGTACTTTGCCAAAGAAAGGAGAAACTTTTTCATCCTCTCTACTATGCTAGTAAATCAATGAATGATGAACAAAATAACTACACTATTATGGAGCAAGAATTACTAGCCGTGGTCTTTGGGTTCAAAAAGTTTTGGGCATATCTGTTAGGTACCAAAGTTTTTTTGCACAGATCACATTGCCTTGTGGTATTTGCTAGCGAAGAAAGAGGCCAAGCCAAGGTTGATTAGATGGATTTTTCTCCTTCAAGAATTTGATTTTGTAGTGAAGGATCGAAAAGGTAGTGAAAACCAAGTAGCGGACCATCTATCCCACCTTGAATCCAATAGTGAGTAGTTGGGTGAAACTGAAATTAATGAAACCTTTCCCCACAAACTAATTATGGTACTTTTGGGAAGCATAGAACTGTAGTATGCAGACTATGCGAACTATGTCGTATGTGGGTTGCTTCCCGACGATTTAAATCATTATCAAAAGAAGAGATTCCTCTATGATGTAAAAAGGTATTATTGGTATGAAGCCTATCTATTTAGGGAGTGTGCAGATGGAATAATCCATAGGTGTGTGATGGAGTCAGAAATGCGGGTCATTCTTGAAGCTTGCCACTCATCTCCATATGGTTGCCATCATAGTGGTGTTAGAACTGGTGCAAAGGTTCTTCAAAGTGGATACTATTGGCCGACCCTTTATAGGGATGCTTATGACTTGGTAAGGACCTATCCTCAATGCCAAATGCAAGGAGGTATTTCAATGAGGCATGAAATGCCCTTGAAGCCGAACCTCGAGGTCGAGTTATTCGATGTGTCGGGGATCGATTTCATGGGTCCCTTTTTTAGTTCATATGGGAACAAATACATATTGGTGGCCATTGATTACGTGTAAAAATGGGTGGAGGCAATTGCTCTACCGACCAATGAAAGTAAGAGTGTCACCTTCTTCTTAAAGATGTATATCTTTATAAGGTTTGGGACTCCTCGAGCAAAGTGATGGTGGATCACACTTTTGTAATTGGTTGTTTGAGGCGTTGCTTGATAAGTATGGGGTGAAGTATAAAGTGGCTACTCTGTATCATCCCCAAATAAGTGGTCAGGTGGAGGTTTTCAATCGGGAAATAAAATCAATCTTGGATAAAACTGTAAATGTTGAATGCACAAATTGGGCAAGACTACTTGATTATGCTCTTTGGACATATAGAAACGCATTCAAGACTCTTATTTGCATGTCTCCCTATCAGTTGGTGTTTGGAAAGGCTTGTCACCTTCCCATTGAATTGGAGCGCAAAACGATGTGGGCCTTGAGTAAATTGAACATGAATTGGGAGGATACCTCCAAGTCAAGAGTGGACCAAATTCATGAGTTAGAGGAGTTCTGACTTAAGGCATATGAGAGCTTGGCATTGTACAAGTAAAAAATAAAGAAATGGCACGATGCTAGGATCTTGAAAAGAGAGTTTCATGCCGGAGATGAAGTACTACTCTTGAATTCGAGGTTAAAACTCTTTGCGAGTATGCTAAAATCTAAGTTGTTGGGTCCTTTTGTAGTGGTTAATGCCTTTGTCAAGCTGGAGGACCATGAGAATAGGAAGCTCATGGTGAATGGCCAAAGGCTAAAAGATTTTTATGTGGGTTGACCTGGAGCTGCTAAGGTGGAGTTGCTCCATTTTAAGAATTCTTGATAATGTGCAACAACGTCGTGCCAACATGATAACCAAGGTGCTTAGTGGGAGGTAACCCAATCCTACTTATTGTCATTTTCTATTAGTTTGATTACTAAGTTTAGATTATTTTGGTGAATGCAAGTGAAAAATTCTAAGTAGGGGAGCTGTGACACACTGTTTTGGCAAAAAATAGCCACCTGCGGGCACAGGCCAGGCACATGCGTGCTTAGGCTAGCCAACGCAGGTGACAAGAGAAGAAAGATGCAAGCCCATCTAATCAGCCAAGCTGCCTATACTCACCTGTGTGCGCATCTCACCACATGCGTGTGCAGGGTAGGGAGTAGGTAAGGCCTGGTGCGCTGCATTTGATTTAATGGGCTGACTCAACCCGATTGGCCCATTACCCATTTAAATTAATACCCTTACTTATACCCATAAATTTTAAACATCCACACCACACATACAAACACACAAACTCGATTCTCCTTCTCTCTTTTCTAAAATTTTCTCTTTCATCACACTTTAAAAATTCTTAAAATTTCTTTCATGAGCACCCTCATACACCATCAAATACATGTCCGGGAATCTTAATCTTGCACTTCTTTTGTCATTATCTTTCTTCTTAACTTGTTTTGGTAAGCTCACTTTTACAATTTCTACTCAATACCTCTTGGGTTAAAATGGTGAACCATATCCTATGCTAGTTTCTTGTGTTGATTTGGTTTATTTTAATTACATTTGGAGTAACATTGATGTTTTTGAGGATTGTTTGGAATGGGTGTTATTTTTTTATATGCAAATTGGGGAATTCTTGAGTACCCAACCTTATGCACCCCATATGTTTGTTAAAATTCCCATATGAACTTTTCTTTATACTTTGTCTTTGTGGGTGATCTAAGAGAGCTAGTTGAGGCTTAGTTTGCATATTTTGAGTGCTAGACCATCGTTTAATGATCGTTTTAAAATTCTAGTGGAAAAGAAGTGTAGTTGGAATTTTTTAAGGTGTCATCTCACTTATTTACCAAGTCCATTTTGTAATGTACACCAAGTGTTTGTTGAAATTCCCATGAGAGTTTTTTGGCATGATTTTTACTAGTAGTTGATGAATTGAAAGTTGGGGCATTCATTTGATAAATTCTTGACTTTTATAATATTTCAAGGACTGTGATAGCTCAAGTGGGTACAGTGTGCGCTTTGATTGTCTTATTCAAAACTCAACGGGGAAATATAAGTAAAATACTGTAACACCCCGTACATTTCCGACCATACTTGACAACTTTGAACTATGCTTACCTTAGTTTCGAGAGCCATAAGTACGTATTTTGTATTGTTATTGATGGAAAATTTGATAGTGTGCTAGTACATGTGATGAGACCCTAGTAGGGGGAGTTTGTGACTTTTGGGAACATTTTAGGAGTGATAAATGATGCTTGAAGGACTTCCAAGCAAAGTATATTAAAGATAAGAGTCAAGCCAAAGAGTGAAACTTGAAGTATCTAACCAAATCCTCAAAGAAAAGTCGAAGGAAGTAAAAATATAAAATTTTTGGGCCAGGCGCACCACAGAGCGTGCTAGGCCATTTTGGCCTGAATTTGGTTTGGCATAGGCAGCAAAGGGGTATACCTAGGGGCATGCAAGGCCGCTTCTGCACACCTTTCCCAGAGCTGAAATTTTTCTAAGTCCCTAGGGTGCCCTGGAGCATGCCGGGGTGCTTTTTGCCAACTTTCTTCTACGTTTATTAGTCTATAAAGAGGACTCTTGGGTTATGGTATCATTCTTCCATCATAATAGGTCTACTCTTGATCATGTTTGGCATCCGAGTTGGGGTTAATTCTTCGTCACAAGTGATTTATCAAATTATGTTCAATTAAGCCATGTGTGGCTAGAATTTCTTATTTTTGAGATTGAGGCTACGAACATGAATCTCGTGAGTTGAATTTTGTTGTAAAATTTATGGAATTATTTAAACATGAGATAATTGGAGTATTACACATTTAAATTGGTGGTCTAAGTTAATATGTGTAAATGGGCTCAATTTGAGGCCCAAAATGGAGTAAAAGACATGGCCCAAAAGGGGCAAATGACCCATTCTTCCATTTGACTAAGTAAATATGGCATTTAATTCCCAAGGAGTGGCTAAGGATGACTTGAGGGCTATATAAAGGCCAAAAACCATATTTTTATTCATTCTAACACACATGCCATTATAGACATTTCCAAAACATTTCTCTATCTTCCAAACCCTAAGGCAACCATTTTCTTTGGACACTTTGGACAAGATCATCACTTTGTAAGATTGGGTAAGTGTTTATTCTTGTGATTTAAAATATTATATACATGAGAGATTGTGTATATCATTATGGTTATGTTGGTAAGTTTAAATAGGGCACTTTTTGCTTTTTGCTAAAAGATGTGCCATCCTTGTGATTTAAACTTGAAAGGAGACTTGGGATTTTGATGAAAGTGCATGGTATTGATTAAATATCAACATGTATGGTGTGGTTATGTTCCTTGACTTTTTATTTTTCTATGAGTGTAAAATGTGGGATTGTTGTTGATATGTTGTTATGAAGTGTATTGAGGTGACTTGATGGAGTAATTGTGATGTTGTGTTGATGGAGAAGTGTAAAGTATGAACTTGGTGTGACATGCTATTGGTTTATGATGTCTTGGTCAATGTATGGAATGTTATGGTATTGTTGGTATGATAATTCCATGAATGGTATGGTAGAGGGTGAAATGACGTTATAGGGAAATCATGTAACTCATTGTCGTCTTATGCACTTGTAAGGTAGTTGGTTGTTAACGTAAGCTCCGTTATGTATTTGTGTTGTAGAGTGAAACTTAAGGAAGGATATGGACTATTGTGTTCACATATACAATTGTATATTCATATTGAGAAGATAAAGTATGTAAGGTTACTCTTTTTGTATCCTTCTACAACACATATTGTTCACATGGTCATTGTACTTGCTCTATTCCAAAATGTTCTACGGTATCTCATGTCAGGTTATCCTATGTTGTTATTCCTTTGTCTCTTAATCATGGACTGATGTTCTAAAGCTTTAAAAAAAAGCTTCAATAATGTCATGGCTATCAATATATCAATCTTTCAAAAGTAAAGAATGAAGTAAAGCATATATGTGTTTCCAATAATGTCATGATCCCTAATGTATCAATCTCATAAACGTAATGAAAGAAATAATTTCTTTATGGTTACTTTATAATTTCTATATTGTTACTTTATAATTTCTTTATGGTTACTATATGGTTACTTTATGGTTCTTTGAGTACGGGTGGTAGCTTTGAGGGGGGGGGGGGCGCGAGCCTAACTCAAGCTGATCCCAATATTATTGGATCAGGGGGAAAGCTCAGTAAAGCAAAAGCCAAACTTGATGCCGAACTTGTTTCACTGATTTCTGGGTGATAGTAGGGGGGAAGCTCAGTGGGGCAAAATCCTAGCTTGATGCCGAACCTGACAGGGGGGTAGCCCAAAGGGACGAACCTGCTTTATTTATTTATGGTATATTATATTATTCTCCCACTGATCAGTTGGGCCCGGGATATATTGACAGTTATTTATGTTGATGGTATATATTGACAGTTATATATTATTATATTGATGGTTATAAATATTGGCGATAATGTACATAAAGGCAAAGAAAGTAATGAATATAAGGTACATGCTCCCGCACATACAGAACGACTGTTTATCCATATTGACTCTTCTCTTATCTTGATCTCATTGAAGTTCGTATCTTTTATGCAGTTGCTCATAGCCTTGCATACTCAGTACATTTTTTATACTGACCCCCTTGGGGGACTTACCTTACTTGCTGCAGGCATAGGTGCTAGTAGACCACCACCGTAGGCTACGAGTCATTTGCGGATCATTAGTGAGCTCCAGTTGGTTCGAGGCTTTCTGAGTCACATGTGTACATTGATTTGGTATTGTACTTGTTGTATAAAGCGGGGACTCATCCCGACTGTAGGTTGGTTATGTACATGTATTTGTTAGAGGCTTTGTAGACGTATGTGGGAAGATGAATGTACGAGATATATGTCCACTTTGACTTGATGTCCCTAACGGCCAAGTTTCATATATTGTATATGTTTTTCATGACTTTCGCCTTTAGTATTTATTAGTTACATGGGATAGAATGATATTCATATAGAAACATGCATATGAGTGTACATGGATAACGATTGGTTCTCTTGGGCCTCAATGGCTTTGGGTGCCAGTTCGCCCCGTTGGAATTCAAGGCGTGACAAATACATAATTTGCCCTATGATATATTGGGTGATGCCATTCTTAAGGGTAAATTGTCATTTTTGTTAAAGTGAGGGTCAGGGGTTGATTGTCCACTTCAAGTCTATGTAGGTAGTATTTGATGGTTAGTCATGCTTATTTACTCCCATGTGTTTTCATATAACATTTTGCCTTGCATTCACCTCATTTAGCATACTTTTATGTATCTTTTATGATATATACAACAAAAAAATCCAAAAACATGTTTTACCTTTTTCATTTTGTTTTGTTTGGTTCTTTTATGTTCGTTTTAGGGATTACTCCATGAAAATCGATGCCGAGGGTGCAAAGAAGGATCACACCAAAGACAAAGGCAAGGCTATAGCTACTACTTCTAAGAAAAAGGCACCGATACAACAAGAAACTCCTAGTATCCCCGATGTTCAAAGCACACTTGATCTTTCAAAGGGATTAGCTAAGGATGTCGACAAAATCCAATTTGGCGTTGAGGGAATGCGTTAATTATATGATGAATGGGTTCACACTCGAGGTTTCAATCCCAAAAAAGTGTTTATCTTGAAAGGTGTTCATGATCACTTCTAGGATATCATAAGGAAAGTCAACAAGTATGGGTTAGAAGTCTTCACAGATCTGGATCTCGAGTCTCCTCTCGATGTTTACTATCATGGTCTTGTTAGAGAATTCTACGCCTCTTATTTCATCCAATATAACCAACGTAAGTACAAACTGTCGCTGGTGGACCGACCTTGTTTGCATAGTGTACTTGTTAGAGGAGTTGAGGTCCCTTGCTCCGCCTCCGCGATAAACAAGCTCTACTTTAGTTGTGAGTACACACCTGGCATTGAATGCAATAAGCGGGTGCTAGGTGGGAATGCTTATTTTCCTTGGCTTGCCCAGCTAATTGCAAAGGGCCTTCCGCTTTGGGCCAATGGAGTGGGACAAATCAAAAGGAGAGACCCTTCTATTCAAGCCAAGCATTGGCTTGGTTTTGTGGGTAATTTGTTACTTCCCTCAACCAACGATGAAGACGTCACCATCGAAAGGGCTATTATTGTTGGTTGCATCATGGATAAATTGAATGTTAATTCGAAAGAGATTATTACCGAAGTGATCAAGCTCATATCAAAATAATTGGGAACTTTGTTACCTTTTCCTGCTCTTATCTGTATATTATGTGCTATCCATAAGGCTCCTCTATTCCCCAAGATTGACAAGAAAATAAAATGCACTGGAGTTATTGATATTCGGACTAGTCAAGATGATGACAATCCAGTGGGAATAAATAGAAAGATGGGTGAGGTCTCCAGTTCGTCCTTGGGAGAGGTACCTACTATTGAGGGCACTAGTACCTCCACTATGACTTCACATTCATCTGATGCTCCACTGATCTATAGTGAAACTACTCTGATTATTGATCCTCTTCAGGCACCACCTCCTTCGTGCACTACTCAGTCTACCCAGCCTCCACGGTCTTCTACTATGTCATTTGCTAAGGTTGCCGCCATGAACTTGGCAAATGACAGTTCTATATCTCGATTGGTAGCTGATATTCCCCAGTTCATTCAGGTGGCTATTGAGGGGAGCGTTGGGCCTCTACGTGCCCAAATGTCAGAATATGAGCATAGATTATCTATAGTTGAGGCCAGATGGGATAGCGAGGCAGTTGCTACTTTACAGACTAACCTTGATTGCTTGAGTTAAGATTTCTGGTTTATCCAACCATCCTTCACTCTTGATGATGCTCAGGTTACCATTCCACAGGTTGCTACTGGTCCAATCTTACCATTTACTGACTTATTTGGGTATTCTACTGTGGGTGAGGATATAGGGATTGATTTTGGTGTGGGGATTTCTGAGGCCCAACAGGTAGAGTTGGCCAAGCGCTAATCCATTGAAGAGCAGCATACGAGGATGGTTGGTGCTAACTCTAGCTCTCAACCTTTTGAGGAAGTACATATTCCTTCAGTTACAGTTATAGGAGCTTAGTCTGAAGAGGCTCCTAGTATTCTAGCTGCGGCACAGTCATCACCTGATATGGATCCACGCACCTAGTGCACCTTAGAGAGTCTTCACCCTCCTTTTTTCTTATTCTACATTGTTGCATTGGGGACAATGCAATGTTTTTTAGTTAGGGGTAGGGCATTTTATTTGATGGTCTGTAATATTATTTCATGATATTGTTCAGATATTGCCCTCGCCTGGCCTTTTTTGAGTTATTGATTTGTATATTGCCCTTTCCAGGCCTTATGTGTGTTGTTGATCCGGATATTTCCTTCACTGGACCTTCTTTATGATTTTGATTTGGATATTGCCCTTTTTGGGCCCATATTATGTGCTTGTTAGTAATTGAGACCCAGATGTTATTATTCTCATAATTGATTCTTATTTGGGTGATGTTTATTTTAAACATGTGTATCATTATTTTCGTCTCATGTTTACATGTCAAATAAACTCCAAGGATTCTCTTCGAAACTCAGTTTTTTCCCAAGGAGCATCTTCTTTTTGTATTTTGTTTTATTTGTCGAACCGAGTGGTACTCCCCCATGATAGATGGATCAGGTGACATTCTTAGGGGAAATGCCCATTGTCTTAAGTTAGAGTCAAATGGTGGTTGAAAAAGTTCAAAAAGTACCCTCCAAAATTTATCGTGGCAAGCAAAATGATTTGTGAAAAACAAAATAGCCTTTGAAAATGGTTTTTGAAAAGAAAAGAGAAAAGAGATTTCAAGATTTCTCTTAAATTATGACCTTTTAATTCATTTTTGGGCTCTTTCTTCACAAAAGAAGAGTCTCCGACTCGGAGTAGTTTGTCAAGTTCATTTTCTCAAATTGGTTGTAAGACTAGCTTTCTATTTTAAGAAATAAGGTGCCTTGTGTGGTGAGGTTTTTGATCAATTCTTATGCACACATGGTAGTCTAGAACTTGCCCCATGTGTATTCAAGGTGAAATCTGGGACCAAGCTTGGTTTGGAGAATGACCCGAGGCCATTCTTGAACTGTTACTTGACCTAAATCCCACCTTGACAATTGTCCCTAGTTAACCCATTTGAAACTCTTCCCACTTTCATTCTCTTCTTGGAGATAACCATAATATAACACCCTATTTTTGTCTTTTCCAAATTCTTCTTTTGTCATCCAACCTCTGTGAACACATTGCTTGGTTCTAATGTGGGCCAATGTAGGCAAAGGCCTAAGTTTGGAGATGCATGATTGTGAGAATGATTAAGATGGACTCAAAACCTAAGTTTGGGGGAAAAAAAGATGTGCAAGATTGTTAAGAGAGGTGTATGCTTGATTTTTTCATTAAGTGCTTCATAAGACAAGAAATGTGCTTGCAATCGAAAGCTTAGAGCCTAGCCCTTAGAATGATTCGAGAAAAGTAAAAAAAAAAAAAAAAAATTGCAAAAAGAAAAGAGGGGCATGAATAGCTAAGAAGTAGAAAGTCTCTTGAAAATACTGAAAAAAGAAAATAAAGAAGGAAGCTCATCCGAATGGTTAGCAAAAGGAGGTTAGAGATCAAAAGTAGCAAAGGCAAATCAAACGGAGGCGAATAATGTGGAAAAATTGAACGAAGTGGTCCTAAGAAATGATAAAGTGATTGCATTTAGGGAGATCTTCTGGTCACTTGATCCATAAACCCTTTCCCTCACCCTAATCTTCATCAATGCCCGCAAGTCCTTGATGACTTTAAACCTTGTAGGTCCCCATTAGTGGATAATAACACAAAGGACAAGTCTATGGTTCTACTTGTTGTACTTGAATTTCTTTGTGAGAGTGAGAGAGTTCATTCTGTCTTTATGCTCCTTGTGAATTACATTATTTTGTGTGAAGGGAGCAAACTTTTGCAAGTGAGAACCATTGATACCTTGAAGCAGAGGGTGGTGGCTTACTTTCAATTAGGGAAAATGAGCAAGACAAATCGCAAATTGAAGATGAGGCAATCTTTGAAAATCTTGTTTCACACCTTGAGAAGCATATCGATTTGAAAATTGTTTACTTTTTGATTTCTTATACCCTTGTTTGATGAAAATTGGCTCTTGAAAAGGAAAGCGTGATTTACTTGGTTGTCATGACTTGTTGGAGGAACCGATTGAACTTTATAGTCTTAGTTGTCTAGCGTAGTCCCTTGTGGTTGTTTTATAGTTCAGAGCAGCCTTTTCTTTTCATTTTAAACATTCTTGATTACTTGACAAGCAATAGTTTAAGTTTGGGGGGGTTGATAAGTTGGCATTTTACCAACTTCTTAGCACGTTTAAGATTAAATTATCTCTTATGTTGCTTTGATTCGGTGTAATTCTAATGTTATATAGCTCTTTTTTGTAGGTAATGAGTGAATAGAAGGTCGAGCTATCCATACAAGTCAATTGGGGTGCTAAATGTGTAGAAAAGGAGCTTAAAACCAACATTTAAGAGCTTCGAGGCCACCTGCGCACGCAGGTAGCAAGCTTTGGACGAGCCAGTGAAGTCTGCGCTGAGGAGCCTGCACGTGCAAGTCATCCACCTGCGCCAGCAGGTGACCAGTGCGGTGGCAATTTGGTAATTTCTAAGAACATGATTTTTGGGCTTTAAAAGGGATTTTTCAGATCAGAAAAAGGATCTTTGGCATTTTTGTGAGCTAGAGAACATAGACTGGAACCCTAAGAGTGAAGTTAGTTACTTTATTTTTCTTTGTATTAAATTTGGATCTTAAATCTTGTGATAATCAGAGTAGCTAATTTCTTTGCTTGGGGTTGCGCTTGAGTAAGATGTGATAATTATATAGGTGTTGTTTGTTTGTCTTCCTAATTAGATAATTGTTGTGAGTTTTACTCCTTCTATATTTTCGATCTAAAATTAGAGGTTGCAAACTCTAATTAACTCTAGAACTCTTATCATCCTTGACAAAGGGGATGAGGGTGAGGAGTAGGAGTAAACAATATCTTGATATTTATCATTTAATAGTGTCTCTTAGATATAAGGACGCTAATTGAGGTATTAGATTGATTATATAGACACACTTGTGAGGTGTTCGAAAAAACCCACTTATGATATCTTGGTGTTTGATTAACAAATCAACACTAAGTACCCATAATCTTGCCTACTCATAACTCTTAGCTAAATCGAGAAAAATAGTCAATAAGTCATGCATCCTTTCACTCTTACAACAGTAGAGCCCCATGTCCCGTATTACCCTAAATGGCAACTCAAATTCTCAAATCTTTGAATTGTTCATTTCAAACTACAATTACTCTGATAATTACAAATTGATAAACTAAATTCCCCCATTTACTTTTATGCATTTTTTATAATATCACATGTTTGCACTAGTTATTTTTGACACTTAGATGGGAAAACTATCGCATTCATTCCTCGTGGATTCGACCCCGACTCTAAGTTGGGTAATTATATTAACAACGATCCCTTATACTCTTGAGGTATAGTTTGAGCGTTATCAACAGTTTGGTTATGGATTGGTACCCGAGGTTATCGATATATTTCTGATCCCTTTTCGCAATATTATGGCAGGATTTATCATTGCTATATCATCATATGATTATGCATATTATGACTAGAGACCCTGCTTATGCTATAGATAGCTCCCATATCACTTATGATCCTTGAGATATTAGACCAGCTCCCCCAAAGTAGTGTCTTTGGATTTGGTTGTCGGTATAGTGTTGATATATTTATATTTACTCTTCCCTAGCCATGATTTGTATATCATTTTTCTTCTTTCCTACTAATATTATATTCCTTGATTTCTTGTCATGTGTCCATACTTCTATGAACCTCTAAGTACCTCTTTTGACTCTACTCCTTCTCAAGTAGATAGCTTGAGGTTGTCGATAGGTGCGACTGGGACTTCTGTACGTGTCACCATAGTTTAAACTCTAGGGAGTAAGAGATTTATATAGAGAATCTTCAGTATCAGCCAGAGGGTATGGGATTAGCCTAGGCTCTGACAGAGTTTGTGACCGCCTCAGCTTTTCAGGATTCTGTGTTTGGGATACTAATTTTTTTGTGGATGCTCTACAACCAGTGATGGTATTTTGTACAATGAGTTGGTCCCAGGCCAGAGTTGGGTTTGTTCATGTTCAGCAGGGCTCTTTATCAGTTTCGGAGTATGAGGCTGGATTCCTCGAGTGGACCAGACATACTCCTATGTTATTTCCTATAGAGCTTGAAATAGTGCATAGATTTATTAGAGGATTGACTCTACCACTCTACTTTGGCATTGAAGCAGTTGATAGCAGTTAGGTCTACTTTTCTTCAGGTTGTTAATCATATGAGGTCTACAGAGAGAGCTTTTCTTGAGACATATGGAGTTGGTAGTAAGAGGCCATTTCAACAGTACAGTGTTAGTGATATTCCATTTGGAGGTTGGGATTCTCCAAACAGAGGTCAACATTAGTTGTAGCCTATTAGGTCCATACAGGTAGCCCCTCAGAGTATAGGTGGCTCTCATATAAATTGTGGTGGTCATATGGGATAGAGTTCTGGTCAGGCATTCTGGGGTGTTCGGTCTAGGTATTCAGGCCATGGCGGTCATTCTGGGTCAGTAGGTGCAGTACTTTCGAGAGTTCCATGGGCATGTTTTAATTGTGGTGAGATTGTTCATTGGTCTAGGGAGTGACCCAGGTATGAGTTAGTCAGCTAGTTAGGGCCAACTTGTATTTTTCATCGAGTTTGAGCTTTAAGGGTTTGCTATGACTGTAAAGAGGTCGGCCATTAGTCTAAATAGTGTCCCCGACAAGGGATTATTGAGCAGTCACTGCAGCCAAATCAGTCTCCCAGAGATTTGGTACCTTCAAGAAGAGGTAGTGCACTTATTATTTTAGTTAGTCATTTATATGGTCAGTCCAAGGTCAGACACGTTCAGATTTGTACTTCTTTGGGTAGGTCAGGGACTATGATCTTGGATTCCATCATACAGGTGCAATTTTGATTTACTATCTTTTGGTGCCTACTTGAATTGAGTTGGGGTTTTCATGCCCATCGGTGTTTATATGGCTTGATATTGCTATTTTTATGGGTGTAAGACTTTGTGTAGATTTTATGTATGTTTGACTACTCCTATAGAAATTTTCTTTTAGTACTGGATTGAGTGGATCAATATTGTGATTTCCTTGGGGTGTAGCACTTGGGTAAAAGTCTCTTTCCTTTGGCATATTGGCCTTGTTGTTATCTTAGAGTGGCACTAGTGGTTTTCCATTTTGGTGCCACCTGCACTTTATACTATTGTTATTATTGTCATTATTTTGATGCTGATTGATTCTTACTCGATAGACGACTCGACTAGAGGTATCTAGTTAGTCACTCCTCCCTTGCGATTCTTGTTTGTTTGGCTTATATGGCTACCTTGGGTGGTTGGTATTCCATTCCTGTTTGCAAGATTGGTTGATGAGCGGGTTGTGAAAGTGGACAAAGGTTTGGCATTCCATGGCTTTATTGTGGTATTAGCGTTGGTGATCCTTTTTCTATAGCCCGTTCCTATTGTTAACAAGTCTGATGTTTGTTTTTCGATTGTCTGGTTCATCACCCATTTGTAATCTTGATCTTGGTGTTGGTGTTGAGTTGGGTACTCTATTATTTCTGTGATATGGATCATTGAGTTAAGTTTGGTTTAAATAGGCGGATTTACAAATCGCTCATCTCAGTAATTGCTTGGGAAAATATGAGAATGTGTATTGTATAGATTACATACTTGGTAGTGATTATAGGATAGATATATACCTAGAAAAATCCTGACTTAACCTATCTAGGGGATTTAGAATAAAAATGTGACCCGATCCTTAGTCTAGAATACTTGTTATGGTTGTAGGATCTTATTACACTTGATTATAGACTTGTTTTACCATAGAATGACTTGAAGGATCCCTTATACAAAACGTACCAAATTACTTAGTGAATTGGATGGGATTCCCAAAATTAGATCCTTCAAGTAGCTTTATGCCCTGTTTACCTTAGTATTCTTGTTTATGTTACTGATATCTTGTTGATGTATATATTGTTGGGCCCAAAATAGTGGTTACAATACTAGATGAATACCAGGTTATTTCTCTATCCTTTGATAGGACGTGGTTTTAGGTTATAGACTCTTAGATGCCTATATCTATATTAGTTGAATACTGGTGATGGCATGCATACATTTAGGTGCATTGATGTTTATTTAGTAATACGATTCTGAATAAAAACTTATTTTTACTACTGTTTTCTATAAAGGGATTTATTTCCACTTTTCTTAACTTTAGAATCGATTCTTTGAAAAAAGAAGTCGTACCACCTTTATTATGGATTTATGACATTTTAAACGGGATTTATTACTTTGGAAAATTGATCGAGGTTGATTCTGTTCCATTATTGATCCACTATCTTTTACCACTACTTACTCACTTCGATCGAGGGAGATTTCGACCCTTTCTTCACTACTATACTATTTTAGTCTCGGATTCGATCTCGGGCAATGGATTTATTGACATACACTTATTCAGTTCTGGTTCAAGTCCGACATTTCTTATTATACTTTATATATCTCTTCGGTTCTAGATGGATTGATTATTATGATGGATTATGAAAGTCCTGGTTTGGGACCAAGCAGTATATACAGATATCCTGAGTCCCCTATGGGCCCCTTCCTCTGATGAGCCACAGTACCAGTGAAGGATGGTTGTCGTAGGTCTTGCCTTTGCGAGCTACTGAGCTGGAGGAGGTGTATACACTTTGTACATTATGGTGCTCAATTAGTTGATGGTACTAGATTATCTTTGGATTCATTCATTAATATGCATTGCCTACACCAGTAAAATTATTTGACGCTTATATCTATTAATCTTATGGGGGATGTATAGATATAAGTTATAGTTGTTATTTTTTGATTACTTGTTTGTGCCTCTCAGAGCTTATGGGGGCTCGATTGGGGTTATTGGTTGTCCTTATCTTATGGAGGTCATTTTGGGTCAGCTGGTGCAGTACATTCGAGAGTTCTAGGAGCATCTTTTGATTGTGGTGAGATTGCTCATTGGTCTTGGAAGTACCCCAGGCGTGAGTTGGTCAGCCAATTGGGGTCAACTTGTATTTTTCATCGGGTTAGAGCTTTAAGGGCTTGTTATTACTACAGAGACTACGAACATTGGTCTAGAGAGTGTCCCGACAGGGGATTATTGAGCAGTCAGTGCAACCAGTTTAGTCTCTTAGAGATATGGTACCTTTGAGCAGAGTTAGTGCACTTATTATTTTAATTGATCGTTTAGATGCTTAGTCCAATGTTGGACACGTTCAAATTCATACTTTTTTTTGAAGGTCAGGGACTATGACATCGGATTCCATCGTATAGGTGCAATTTTGATTTACTATGTTTTTGTGTCTACTTGAATTGAGTTGGGGTTTTCATAACCATCGGTGTTTATATGCCTTGATGTTGGTATATTGATGGTGGTAAGCCTTTGTGTAGTTTTTATGCATGTTTGACTACCCCTGTAGATATTTCTTTTAGTAATGGATTAAGTGGACCAGTATTGTGATTTCCTTGGGGTGTAGAACTTGGGTAAAGGTCTCTTTCTTTTGGCATATTGGCCTTGTTGTTATCTTTGAGTGGTACTGGTGGTTTTCCATTTTGGTGCCACCTGCACTTTATACTATTATTTTTATTGTTATTGTTTTGATGTTGATTGATTCTTACTTGATAGATAGCTATACTAGCGGTATCTAGTTAGTAATTCCTCCCATGTGATTCTTGTCTGTTTGTCTTAGATGAATACCATGGGTAGTTGGTTTTCCTTTCCTATTAGCAAGATTGGTTGTTGAGCGGGTTGTGAAAGTGGAGGAAGGTTTGGCCTTCCATGGCTTTGTTGTGGTTTTAGCTTTGGTGATCCTTTTTCTATAGCCCATTCCTATTGTTAATAAGTCTGATGTTTTTTTTTCGATTGTCTTGTTCATCTCCCGGTAATAGTCTTGATCTTTGTGTTTGTGTTAAGTTGTATACTCCGTTCTTTCTATGATATGGATCATAGTTCAATTGAGTTAACTTTGGTTTAAATAGGTGAATTCAAAAATTGCTCATCTCAGTAATTGCTCGGCCTAATCTGACTTTATGGGATGCTTCGGCTTGGTGATATGTGCTTGAGTACCAGTCGTAGGTAACCAAAGCGGGTGCCTTTTTGGGAGTGAGTATTCATTGCCATAGATTGAGTATTGGTTTGACCAAATTTAGACTAAGATCATATTTTTGAGTTGCTCGAGTTTTGGCTACCATTGGTACTCTTTAGCCTTGGTGAGTCTTGGTTATGCCTTAATATGATATGCCTTTAATGGATGTGGATTTGATTGCTCGTATCCTTAGCTTGTAGTTTTCCTCAGTCATTATTGCTTGTATCCTTAGCCTGTGTTTCGTACTCATGTTACACTTCTGCAGCCTACAGATCATAGTACGAGTTCTCACCATCGATGTTTCTATCGTACATAGCAGCCATGGATTCAGAGATTAGGGGTAAGCTCCTGACGTCCGGAGTGTTCCTACTCTCCCTCTTATTATTTGACTGATCTCTATTTTGTATTTTAGAGACAACGTTGCATATATTTGTTCTGTATTTTACTTTTTACTCATGTTGTACTAGAAACTCTTGTAGTGACTTCTCCAGGTTTTGGGGATGTATTTACTTCCTTCTTGTCTTTTTTCTTCTTTATTTTGTTTTGCTTCTGCTTTTCTTATTAGTCAGTTACTAGCTGTTTCGGAATATGGGTTGGCTTACCTACTAATGGGTTATGGTAGATGCCATCATGACCTAGGATATTGGGTCGTGACAAATTGGTATCAGAGCATAGTTTCACTGGTGTTGTTGGTACAAGAGCTAAGTGCCTAGTAGAGTCCTGCGGATTGGTACAGAGACGTCTGTATTCTATCTTTGAGAGGCTACAGGGCATTCTTAGGAAATTCTATTCCTTGATTCCTTGTTGTGTGTCCATACTTCTATGAACCTCTAAGTACCTCTTTTGACTCCATTCCTTCTCAGATGGATTACATGAGGTTGTCGATAGATGCAGACAGGACTTCTATGCGTGTTACCAGAGTTTCAGCTCAGCGTCGATCTAGGGAGTTAGAGATTTATATGGAGAATCTTCAGCATCAACTAGAGGGTATAGAGTTAGCCTAGGCACTGGCAGAGGTTGTGATTGCCTCAGCTTTTCAAGATTCCATGTTAGGGATTTTGAATCTTTTCATGAATGCTCCACAGCCAGTGATGGTGTTTGGTACAATGAGTTGTTCTCAGGCCAGAGTTGGGTTTGTTAGTCTTCAACAGGGCTCTTTATCAGTTTCGGAGCATGAGATTGGATTTCTCGAGTGGGCCGGGCATACTTATATGTTATTTCCTATAGAGCATGAGATGGTGCATGGATTTATCAGGGGATAGATTCTACCACTCTGCTTTGCATTGAAGTATTTTATAGCAGCGGGGCCTACTTTCCTTCAGGTTATTGATCACGTGAGGACTAGAAAGAGGGCTTGTCTTGAGATATATGGAGGTGGAGGTAAGAGGCCATGTCAGTAATACAGTGTTAGTGGTATTCCGTCTGGAGGTCGGGATTCTCCCAGAAGAGGTCAGCATCAGTTGTAGTCTATAAGGTCCATACAGGTAGCCCCTCAGAGTATAGGTGGCCCTTAGATAGATCGTGACGGTCACAGTGGAAAGAGTTCTGGTCAGGCATTCTTGGGTATTCGGTCTAGGTTTTTAGGCCATGTCGGCCATTCTGGGTCAGTAGGTGCAGTACATCTGAGAGTTCCAGGGGTATGTTTTAATTGTGTTGAGATTGTTCATTGGTCTAGGGAGTGCCCAAGGCGTGAGTTGGTCAGCTAGTTGGGGACAACTCATATTTTTCATTGGTATAGAGCTACAAGGGTTTGTTACGACTGCAGAGAGGTCGGCCATTGGTCCATAGAGTGTCCCCGACATGGGATTATTGAGCAGTCATTGCAACCAGATCAGTCTCTTAGAGATATGGTACCTTTAAGCAGAGGTAGTGCACTTATTATTTCAATTGGTCGTTTAGATGCTTAGTCTAGGTCAGACATGTTTAGATTCATACTTTTTAGACAGGTCAGGGACTATGACATTGGATTTCATCGTATAGGTGCGATTTTGATTTACTATCTTTTGGTGTGTACTTGAATTGAGTTGAGGTTTTCATGCCCATCGGTGTTTATATGCGTTGATGTTGCTATATTGATAGTTGTAAGCCTTTGTGTAGATTTTATGCATGTTTGACTACCTCTGTTGATATTTTCTTTTAGTAGTCGATTGAGTGGATCAGTATTGTGATTTCCTTGGGGTGTAGAACTTAGGTAAAAGTCCCTTTGTTTTGGCATATTGTTCTTGTTGTTATCGTTGATTGGTACTGGTGGTTTTCAATTTTGGTTCCACCTACACTATATACTATTATTATTATTATTGTTGTTTTGATGTTGATTGATTCTTACTTGATAGACGGCTAGACTAGCGGTATCTAGTTAGTAACTCCTCTCTTGTGATTCTTGTCTGTTTGTCTTAGACGGCTACCGTGGGTGGTTTGTTTTCCTTTTATGTTAGCAAGATTTGTTGTCGAGAGGGTTGTGAAAGTTGAGGAAGGTTTGGCCTTCCATGGCTTTGTTGTGGTTTTAGCTTTGGTGATCCTTTTTCTATAGCCCGTTCCTATTGTTGATAAGTTTGATGTTTGTTTTTCGATTATCTGGTTTATCTCCCGGTAGTAGTCTTGATCTTGGTATTTGTATTGAGTTGGGTACTCCATTCTTTCTATGATATGGATCATGGTTCAGCTGATTTAAGTTTGGTTTAAACAAGTGGATTCAGAAATCGCTCATCTCAGTAATTGCTCAGCCTAATATGACTTCGTGGGATACTTCGACTTGGTGATATGTGTTTGTGTATCAGTTATTGGTAACCAAAGCAGGTGCTTTTTTAGGCGTGAGTAGTCTTTGGCATAGATTGAGTATTGGTTTGATCTAATTTAGGCTAAGATCATATTTTTTGTGCTGCTCGAGTTTTGGGTACCATTGGTACTCTTTGTATCCTTTAATGGATCTGGATTTAATTGTTCGTATCATTAGCTTGTTGTTTTCCTCAATCATTATAGCTCATATCCTTACTCATCAACAGGATGGGTTTGGATAGTTGAGATTGATTAGTTTAGCTTCGATGTTGGGATTATAGCTATGGACTGCATAACTTGGTTGCAGCCCTATTTTGAGGTCTTAATTAAATTGAATATTCATTGATAGGCTGACTGCTCATCACCTACTAGCTCAGTCTTTTTTAGTTCAAAGAGATTGTATTAGCTAAATGGTCGGAGGATGGTCCGTCAGCATATGGTATTGGTTTCTACTTCTTTTGACTTTGGTTGCTTAGTTGTCCTTTGAAATTTTTGATGTCTACTTAGCGAAGGAAGTGTACTTAAGTTGGGCTTAGCGTGGTTTCACCTACAGTTGGTGGGCCATTCTGGAGTGGATAATTTGATTTCGAGAGCTTATGGTTTGGACTCATGACTATTGGCTTCAAGGGTCATCCGGATGAGTTAGTGGTTTGGCAGAGATCGCAGACATTGGTCATCATCGTTTGAGTATTCAGGTAGAACTTATTAGGCACTGTTCATATGCTAGTCTGTGTAGAATGTCAATGGGTCAGCTTCAGTCTTTTGAGGTTAGTGTGATGTTATTATGCGGGAAGGACTTAGATGCTGCTGGAAACATTATGTGCATTTCAGAGTTGGCATCAGGTTTGGAAAGGCAAGCGAATATTAGATTTGGAATTTGGAGTTAATTGTATGAGTCATGCTTTGGGTTGTCCTTAGCCTGATTGAATATCTGCTTGGTTGTGCTTGTATCAGTTTGATGTTAGTATGTTGTGATTTGGCTTTGTGTGCTTCATTCGAGCTTAGTTTAGTTGGAAGCCAGTTGGTTGTTGAGGATGAGTTTTGGTTATTTTGAGAAGTGAAGTAAGGATATGGTTGAAAAAGGGATACCTTTAACAAAATCCGTTGGAAGCATTGTTATGCCTTAGAGGTTATCTGGGAAGTCTTGCTCGAGGCATGTGAGCCCAATACCTCTTCCTTTCGAGCTTTCAGGCTCTTTCTATCGATTGACTATCGCAGACAAAGTTTTTTTAATAGTGGATATTGTAATGACCCTCAAGGTTATTTTCTCGATTTTCATTCATTTTCTATGTTTCGTGCCTTCCCATAGCAACTACAGGTCATTTAAGACTTTCCCAGACCGTCCGTCTGAATTTCAGATAGTTTGTTTGGGTTTTAAACCCATTTCCCTGTTTTTGAGCTTCTGAAATTGAAAAATTAGTATTGGGCCAAAAATTCTAGTAAGCAGACTTGGATGAGAATTCAAACATCGTCGTTAGCTCCGGAACATGGATTTTAGGCTAGGGGACCCTTGATCCTGGTCTGAAGCTTCTGAACTCATTTTGGTCTATTGGGTAGATTTGATGAAAAATAAAATTATGGGTGTGAGGTCCATTTTTTGTTGAAACTACCTTGGTTGGAAATTTTGATGGTTCCGTTGAATCCAAAATGTCGAATTTGGTATGGTAGTGTAGTTCGTTTGTGCGCACGGGGTTCCAAACCAATCTCGACTAACCTATCGGGTCCTTCGACTTAGCATTTTTGCTGGTTTTCCAGCATCTGGTGCAGCTTATTTTTACTCCTCGCATTTACGAGGTCCAAACCGCATTCGCGAAGGGTTAAACTCTTTATTATCATGATCGTGAGCCCTCCAATCGTGTTCGCAATAAAGGTCAGGCCGACCCGATCCCCCCTCTTCTTTGTGTTCGCGATGGTCCGCCTTGATAAGTCTTCATATTCGTGACACTTGCCATCGCATTTCTGATGAGTTATTCTCTCGAGCAACGCAATCGCGGCCAGGGGTCATTGCGATAGCGATGTGTAATCCATGGGCCTATTTATGGCAGTCTTCCCTAATTATTCTCCTATTTTCTCAACCCTAACTCGCCATTAATGGACCATTGAGCAAGGAAAATTGTGTAAAATCGTCCATGAGGCTAAGGTAATATAATCCAACACCTCTTGATCTTTTCCCATTGTTTTTCCCCATCAAATTCCATTCATTTCCTTGTGAATTCCTAGAAATTAGGCCTATAATTCCTTAAATTTGTCGGCTGATTTGAACCCCGAATCGTGCTTCGTTTGTGCTCAAATTTTGAGCACATATTCCTTGTTCTTCAAGGACACATGATGGATTCAATTTTGAGATTTCGTTAGTGGGCTCGACGGGCATATTTTTGATCAAATTTTGGGCCTAAACTTTTATATTGCAATATGGGTATCATTTTTCTTGTATTAACGCGTTGATTATGATTTTGATAGCTTGATGACATTCCGAGATCATGGTGTAAAGATGACCAATTTGTATATGGTTCGAGATTGCGATTCGGCTTTAAGGTAAACTTCGGTCTACTTTTCTCTATGAGATTGTGTATTGTATAGATTGCATCCTAGGTAGGGATTATAGGATAGGTTTATACCTAGAAATATCCTGACCTGACCTATCTACGGGATTTAGAATAGAAATGTGACACGAACCTTAGTCTAGAATACTTGTTGTGGATGTAGGATCCTTGATTATAGACTTGTTTTACCATAGATTGACCTGAAGGATCCCTTAGTAGAAAACTTACCAAATTACTTAGTGAATTGGATGACATTCCCTGAATTAGATCCTTCTAGTAGCTTTATGCCCTATTTACCTTAGTATCCCGATTTATGGTGCTGATATCTTGTTGATGTATATATTTTAGGGCCTAAAGCCGTGGTTGATAGACGCTTAGACTCCTATATCTGTATTGATTGAATACTGGTGATGGCATGCATACATTTAAGCGTATTTACGTTTATTTAGTGGTACGATTCCAAATAAAACCTTGGTTTTACTAATGTTTTCTAAAAAGGGATTTATTCCCCCTTTTCTTAACTTTAGAATCAATTCTTTGAAAATAAAAGTTGTACCAACCTTATTATGAAATTATGACATTTGAAATGGAATATATTACTTTTAAAAATCGACCGAGGCTGATTTCGATCCATTATTGATCCACTCTCTTTTACCACTGCTTACTCACTTTGGTAGAGGGAGATTCCGACCCTTTCTTTCCTACTATACTATTTTAGTCCCCGATTTGATATCGAGCAATGAATTTATAGACATACACTTATTCAGTTCTGGTTCAATTACGGTATTTCTTATTATACTCTATATATATCTCCGGTACTAGACGAAGTAGATTTATTATGATGGATTATGGAAGTCCTGTTTCAGGACTAGGTAGTGTAGATGGATATCCTGAATCCCCTATAGGCCCTTTCGTCTGATAAGCCACAGTACCAGTGAATGATGGTTGTCGTAGGTCCTACCTGTAATGCCCCGTACGTTTCTGAGTCTAGCTGACTACCGTGACATTTTTGGAATTAATGAAACATGGGAGATTTGATGATTTAAACATTAAAAGGTGTGGGCTTAAGCTATTGGGCCAAATGAGGCCCAAAAATAATCAAAAGATTTGGCCCAATGGGGCAAATATGACCCATTCTCCCAATTGACTAATCAATCATTGCATTAAATGTCAAGAGATGGATAAGAGAGACTTAAAGGGACTATAAAAAGGGCACACCATCAGATTTTTTAGTCATTTGGACTCTCATGCTTTTTTTAGAATTTTCTCAACATTTCCACAAACCCTAAGCTTTCATCTTTGTGGCCAATATCATCAACTTGTAAGACTTGTTAAGTGTTTCTTATGATGGTTTAATATATTTTATGCATGATAGATGGTGTATATTATGTTGGTTATGTTGGTGGAGTATTGGGAAGTTCACAAGGTGTGAAATGTTACATGTTTGTCAAATCGGAGGATGGTTTTGTCTTGTAAACTTGAATGTGCACTTGTGGTCTTGGAGGAAGTTAACTTGGTGAAGTACATATTGACATGTGAGATGTGATTATAGTCTTACCTTGTTTTATTCTTGTGCATAACGTTTGGAATTGTTGTTGTGAAAGTGGTTATGGATTTGGTGACTTTTGACCGTAAAATGTAGTTTTGGGTGTCGTTATGTGTGTTGTGAGACCATGGCTGATTGTTGGTATTCAATATGATTAAAAATATGTCAAAATAAGTTTGGTTATGATCATGGACCATTCATGGCATTAAATGACCCAAAAGAGACCCATTTTGGCCAAAACGGGGCCCCCGTAGACGAAGGCATTTGCGGGCGCAGATGCCAACTTAGATGGATCTGGATGCTTCCAAAGGCCATCTGCGGGCTCAGGTGGCTGTCCTGCGGGTGCAAGTGGCTGCGCAGGTCAGCCCAAATTTTCGTTTTGTATGTTTTCATACCCCTTTGACCCCCGAAGACCCCGATACCCTTTTTGGATGAAATTATCAACTTGTAATATCATTTTAATGAATTTAAAGTGTAGTATGGAGATATGTTGAACTATATTAAGTATGGATTTTTGTTCATATGTTGTTATAAGGCAAGTTGATAGGCGAAATTGTGACAGAATGATAACGAGTAAAGCGTAAAGGGTAAGTGTGGGGTGAAATGCCATCGATGTATGATATTTTGGTCAATGTGTGTAATTTTATGGTGTTGTTGAGAGGGACATGCAGTGTATTGTATTGTAAGGGGTGACATGACGTTATACAGTTGTCATAGAGTTCATTGTCGTCTTGTACACCTGTATAGCAACTAGTTGCTAATATTAGCTTCGATATGTACTTGTATTGTAGAGTAAGGCGTAAGGAAGAACCTAGACTATTGTGTTCATACATAAGCTTGGGTATTCTTATTTGGAAGTAAAGGTATGTAAGGTTACTCTGTCCGTATCTTTCTGCAGTAAATAGTATTCACATTGACATTACACTAGTCATATTTCGAAATGTGTTAAGGTATCTTATTTCCGATTTCCACTGGTTGTTATCACATGTTTCCTACTCATTGATCATTTGTGAATATTATGTATCATATTCATAGATAATGTTCCAAAAGCCCAAAGAGGTTATGTTCCAAAGTGCCAATAGTGGTTATACACATACCTCTTGTTCATTGACTTGTGTCTAATGGTTTTAATAATGCTATCTATTGTTAAGTCACATATTCCTCATTCATTATCCTGGTTGTTCATGAGTTGCATAATTATGGACATGTTCCAAAAATCACAATAATGTTGTGTCCTCAAGCTTCGAATAATGTTGTGACTACATATATATATATATACGTCAATATCTCATAACTGATTGTATCGATCTCTAAGTAATAAATAAAGTAATTCATATATGTAGTCAATGATTGAGTATGGGTGGTAGCTTTGGGGGCAAGATGCCTAGCTCAAGCCGATCCCGAGATTGTTGGATCAGGGGATAGTCCTAGAGGCATATGCCTAGCTCGGACCGATCCTGACAGGGGGAAGCTCTAGGGGTAATAACCTAGCTCGAGCCGTACCTGATATGTTGGTAAGGGTGGCAGCTCTAGAGGCATAAGCCTAGCTCAAGCCGATCCCAATATATATTGACTTATGGGTGGTAGCTCTAGAGGCAAAGTCCTAGCTCGAGCCGATCCCAACATAACGTTATGTTATGTAAGACCCACTGATCAGTTGGGGCTCGGGTACGATATGATATGAGTGATGAGGAATAAATAATAAAGAGAAGAACTTAATTTATGTAAGCTACATGGTTCCACATATGCAGATTGATGGGTTATTAATATTGCCTATCCGATTACATTTTGATTCTATTGACGTATTTGTGACAGCTTCATATGGCCTTACATACTCAGTACATTCTCCGTATTGACCCCTCTTGGGGGATTTACCTCACTTGCTACAGGCGCAGGTAATAGTGGACCTCTACGGTAGGTTGCAGGCCTTTTGACGACTTTTGGTGAGCTCCAGTTGGTTCGAGGCTTTCTGAGTTGCTATGTACATGTATTTTGGTATTGTATATGAGTATAGAGCGGGGTGTTGTCCTGAATCTAGGTTTGTCATAGTTACGTATCGGTAGAGGCTTTGTAGACTTATGTGGGAACATAATGTAAGATATGTATGCTCATTTTGGTTTGATGGCCCTAACGGCCAAGTCTTTTATATACATAATGTTCCATGATTTTCGTACTTCGCATCTTTTTCCTTTACGAGTTAGTGATGAGTCTTACGGTATGCATACGATTAAGTATGAGTAAAGATTGGTTCTCTCGGGCCTTATCGGCTCCGGGTCCCAGTCCACCCCGTTGGTATACGGGGCGTGACACTACCTTTGCGAGTTACTGCGCTGGAGGAGGTGTATACACTTGGTACATTATGGTACTCGATTGGTTGATGGTACTGGATTATTTTTGCACTCATTTATTAATATACATCGCCTATCACCCGTATAATTATTTGGTGTTTGTATCTATCGGTCTTATGGGGGCTGTATAGATACAAGTTATGGTTGTTATTTGTTGATTGTTTGCTTGTTCCTCTCTGAGCTTATGGGGGTCCGATTGGGGTTATTGGTTGTCCGGGCTACCCGGTTACTTGTTGTTTGGTTATTATTGCATAGCTCATGACAGGTTGGTTATGGATTGGTACCTGAGATTGTCGATATGTTTCTGATCCCTTTTCTCATTATTATGGCAGGATTTATCACTATTAGGTCATCTTATAATTATGCATATGACAACTAGAGACCTTTTTTATGCTAGAGATAGCTCCCATATCACTTATGATCCTTGAGATATTATACCAGGCCCCCTCAAAGTAGTATCTTAGGGTTTGGTTGTCGGTATAGCATTGATATATATATATATATATATATATACGTCACACCTCAAATCCCATTGAGATAGACAGGCACCACCCTAAAGACTCGAGAGAACCTACTCATAATCTTATTGTCCAAGCAAATAACTATAGTAGTAATGGGGCTTTGAAAAATATATACAAGCTATAGCAATGATAAAAGACTAACATAAAGATATGCCCAAAACATATATACGTGACTTGGCCATTGAGGCAACAACTGTTAAGGAACCAAACATAACTGAACTTTATACACTAGTCTACAAAGCCTCTATAAGATCGACAAACATGGTCTAGGTTGGGATAGGTCCCGCCTTACCCTTAACTATTATACAATACCAAAATATATACCAAAGACTCGGTAAATCCCCGAATTAACTTGGAGATTACCAACCACAACTGAGTGTCCTATGCTCCTACTGAGGAGGTTTACTATCTGGAGTACCTGTACCTGTGAAATGAAACATAGTGCCCCCATGAGGGACGTTAATACGAAAGAATGTATAGAGTATGTAAGGCATAAAGTGACCATAGGTAAGACAAGATCTTAATGAAATCAGATATCAATATATAACTATATAAATAAGAATAAAAGACCACCATTGCTTGTATTTATGGGATCATGTACATTACATCTTTTACTTTACTTTATCACTCTTTGCATTATGAAGTTGTAAAGCATATGATACAAATGACTAGCCGATCAGTGGTAAAAGAGGATGACCCATGCTAGGTATTTTAACCCTTGGGATAAAGTCCTCATAAATACACAAATCGGGATCGACCCATGCTAGGCTTTCCTTTCACCCTTGGGATACCACCCGTGATACTGGGATCGACCCATGCTAGGTGTTCCTTCCACCCCTGGGATACCACCCAAGAATATACAGATTCTCTTTACATCATTTCTTTAATCTTTGAGATAGTTCTTTTGGTGGTCTTAACATTATTGAGTTTTAAACTATGGACTAGTAGTGAGGGACATGTGAATACGCATTTAAGGCGGTAATGTAACATCAATGTATTAGATTTCATGCCAAAGAACATAGAGTCTAATAGCCTTACATACCTCGTTGTACAACTCCGATATTACCCCAAATTAACCTCCTGCCCTTCGTACTACTTATCTACAATAATGTAAGTGGTAAAACTAGTATTAGTAGCTAATCAACACATTTAAGCCACTTAACCTCACCCAAACAGTAGCCGGGCAGTAAGCCCGTAATTAATTTATTCATGGGTATTCTTTCAACCCTTACTCCACCAATTACATTCACATACCCATACAAATCCTTATAAGGTCCCCCGAAACAAATTTATCCTCATTACACCTCCAAAACAGTATACAAAGTGGAGTGGGCAGTAAGCTTACACAATATTCAGTTCGGTGGTGTATCACCACATCCTCTGTCTATAATTCAATGCAACTTAGTTACATCATTTCCCAATATCAACAAAGATGTCCCCAACATATACACATAAAACAATTCCTAAAACAACCCTAATATCCTTTATCATAGCAATCAAATATTGAACTCATCATCCCTTGAGTTCTTGACACCAATATATACACAATTCTCCACCAAAACATGTATATAGGAAGGGGGCAAAAATGGGCAGTAGCCTTACCTTAATTTTGTGATAGTTTATTCTCTTAACTTGCATTTCTTCAATATCTTGGTTCCTTCACACAAAAACGAAATGAGAAGAGAAAAATTTCTTAATAACCAAGTAAAATGGGAATGCCAAACTTATAGAAGGTGGTCTTATAATTTAAACATGAAAAACATAATTTCCATAGTCTTCTTGAGATAAACACATGATTTGTTCACTTACCTTTAGCTTGGAAGGAAGGTATATACCAAGAACCCTAAAGGAAACATAAGGCTGTTGTAGAAGCTATAAGAGAGCAGGAGAGAAAACTCTAGAAAGCTAATACCCGAAAAACTACGAAAACTAGAATTTAACTTAGAATTAAAAAGATAATCAATGGATAGATGATAAATTAGACACAAGATGATGAATAATCAAGAACAATAGTATATATTAAACCCTATAACCCTCAAATTACATTCATCAACTAACACCTAATTCCTACGGTGACCAAGAGGGAATCGAAACACCCTCGAAACCACACGTTGCTAAGCAAACCTTCAACAAACGCTCACCAAAAACTCTCCCAAGAGACTTGTTCATCAATATTAAAAGAAAATTTAAGGAAAATAATGCATGGTTTGGATATTTATACCCATGGGTTATTTATTACATACCTGGGCCCAAAAGTGACCCATTCATTTAAAAATTAACTTGGCAGACGATATAGGCCACCTGCCCACGCAGGTCAGGGCTATAGGTGTCACTGCCCACCATCTGCGCACGCATATGGCTCACCTGCGGGTGTAGGTGAGCTTTCTAGTGCACTCCATGTGCCATTTTGCCCTTCTTGGCTTTCATTTGTTCCCTCCGAGGTCCCTTGATCCTCTTTAGATAAAATACCCACAACGTAGAACCCTTTTGATGGTAGTAGGATGTTTTCAAGTACCTCTCATTTCATGAACATTCCTTGAAGCACACGGAGCTCTCGTGCTTGACTTTTAGTGAACAGTTTGGATCGGATTTGGATTGTATCATCCTCTCCATCTTAAGAAGAATTTGACCACAAATTCTAATCCTCTATCATATCAAAAGGTGAGAGATCGCACACATTAACTGTGTTGTGCACTTGATACTCCAGTGGGGGGTCAGCCTTGTAAGCATTATTATTTATCCTCTCAAGCACTTGGAATGGGCCATCACCTCGAGGCATCAACTTAACCTTCCTTTTTGTTGCGAACTGGTCCTTTTGGAGATGTACCCATACCCAATCGCCCGGTTTAAGTACAAGTCTTCTCCTCCCTTTGTGCACTCTCTTGGCTATTGCTTGATTCTTTTTCTCAAGGTGATACCTCAATTTCTCATGCATCTTCTTCATTGCTTCCTCCCTTTTTCTCCCATCTAAGCTAATCACAACATCGTTAGACAAAGGAGTGAGATCTAAGGGGGTTAAGGGGTTAAAACCATAAACACATTCAAAGGGAGTCATACCAATAGTCGAGTGAATAACACGATTTTAAGCAAATTCGACTAGGGGTAAGTGATCCTCCCAAGAGGGCATTTTTCCTTTAACCATGGTACGGAGTATAGAACCCAAGGTCTTATTTATAAAATTGATTTGACCATCGGTTTGTGGGTGGCAATACATTGAGAAAAGCAATTTTGTTCCAAGCCTACCCTACAATGACCTCCAAAAGTGACTAAGGAACTTAGAGTCCCTATCACTAACAATGGTCCGGGGAATTTCGTGTATCTTAAAAACATGTTCTATAAACAAGGATGCCATATTGGAGGCATCATCACACTTGTGACACGAAATAAAATGAGTCATTTTTGAGAACCGATCAACCACAACAAAGATACTATTTATTCCCCTCCTTGTCCTAGGCAACCCTAATAAAAAATCCATATATGTGTCAAGCCATGGACGTAGGAGAGTGGGAAGTGGGGTATATAATCCTTGAGGGAGAAGGCATGGCTTTGCACTTCTACAATCCATACATTGACCACAAATTCGTGCAACATCATGACGCATTTTGGGCCAATAGAATTGTTCCTCTAGGATTCCAAGGGTCTTGTCAATTGCAAAGTAACCCATTATACTACCATTGTGTGCCTTTCTCACAAACAACTCTCTCCAAGCACTAGAGGGAACACACAATCTTTTTCCTTCGAATAGGAATCCATCAAATTTTGAGTAGGGTATAAAAGTTCTATCCCTAAGCCATTTTTCCCTTTTCCATTCCTCACAATCTTTAAATATTTGAGTAAATTTGGGGTCCTCGGGATACAATGTCTTCAAGTATTCAAATCCAATCAATTTAGAATACAAAGTACTAAGTAACACATGTTTTCGGGATAAGGAATCGGCCACAACGTTCTCCTTCCCCTTTTTGTATTGGATTATATAAGGGAACGTTTCTAAGAATTCAATCCACTTGGCATGGCGTTTGTTCAATTTGTCTTGGGCCCTAAGGTGTTTCAAAGATTGATGGTCGGTCACAAATTCCTTAGGCCACAAGTGGTGTTGCCAATTGCCCAAATCTCTAATCAAGGCATACAACTCAAGATCATACGTAGAGTAGTTCAAGGTTGCTTCTTTGAGCTTTTCACTAAAGTATGCAATTGGATTTTTGTCTTGCATTAAGTCGGCCCCAATGCCTACGTTGCTAGCATTAAATTCGACTTCAAACATTTTTCCAAAGTCGGGCAATTGTAACAAAGGGGCGGAGCTAAGCATTGTTTTCAAAGTTTCAAAAGCCTTCGCTTTCTCGTCACCCCACTTAAAGGGCTTATACTTTTGTATTACCTCAGTTAATGGGGCGGCTATGGTGCTAAATCATTTGACAAACCTTCTGTAGAAACTAGCCAATCCATGAAAACTTTTCACATCACTAATGGATTGTAGAGTTGACCAATTTCTTATAGCGTCCATTTCATCCACTTCAACACCCCGGGAGCTTACAACAAATCCTAAAAAAGACAATATTATCAACACAAAAGGAGCATTTCTCAAGATTAGTAAACAATTGCTCCTTTCTAAGCACATCAAAAACACATTTCAAGTGCTTAGCATGGTCATCTATGGACTTGCTATAGACTAAGATATCATCAAAGTATACCACAACAAACTTCCCTATAAACAGTTTCATCACATGGTTCATTAACCACATAAAGGTACTAGGAGCGTTGGTGAGTCCAAATGGCATAACCATCCATTCATAGAGGCCAAACTTGATCTTGAAGGCAGTTTTCCATTCATCGCCGGGACTCATCCAGATTTGATGGTACCAACTCCTAAGGTAAATCTTTGAAAACACACAAGAACCATTCCATTCTTCTAACATATAGTCTAACCTAGGGATAGGGTGGGGATACTTTACCGTTATCTTATTGATGGCCTGACAATCAACGCACATGCGCCAAGTCCCATCTTTCTTTGGCACCAATAATACCGGGACCGCACATGGGCTCATGCTTTCTTTGACATATCCTTTGTTGAGAAGTTCCTCAACTTGTCTTTGGAGCTCTTTGGTGTCCGTTGGGTTACTTCTATAAGTCGGCTTGTTAGGCAATTGTGAGCTCAAAATGAATTCTATTTGATGCTCAATTCTCCAAAGTGGGGGTAACCCTTATGGTAGCTCCTTTGGAAACACAACTTCGAATTCCTGCAAAACAAGAGAAATAGAATGGGGAATAGGAGAAGTAAAGTGGTTAGCATGAAAATCATGGGCTAACAGGAGTATGGGCTCCTCTTCAATAGCCTACTCAAGCAAGTCCTTATTTCTCGCCAACATCACCATTTGGGCCTTACCCTTTAACTTCCTCCTCTTTTTTGCTTCATCACTCTCCTCTTCATGGGGTTCCTCCTCCCCTCCTTTACTACCCTTTTCCTTCAACTCTCTCATCCTTTGATGTACCTCATTCACTCGTGATGGTAAAAGAGGGTGAAGGGTAAACTTCTGACCATTCAACTCAAGAGAATATCGGTTGGTTCTCCCATCATGTTTGGTTGAACGATCATATTGCCATGGTCTTCCAAGCAAAATATAACACACTTACATGGGGATGACATCACATAGTATTTCCTCATGGTAATTCCCAATCTTGAATTAGATCACAACTTGCCTAGTGACTTTTAATTCTCAACACTCGTTTAACCATTGGAGCTTGTACGGTACGACATGCTTGGTTGTGGGTAACTTCAAAAAATTAACCATGCTGGCACTAGCTACATTTGCACAACTCCCACTATCGATGACCAATGAGCATAGATTCTCTTTGATAAGACATTTAGTATGGAATAGATTTTCCCTTTGACTAGGGTTATTTATGGCCTTACTAATCATCACTCATCTTACCACAAAGTTTGGAACCTTAAACTCTCCATCTTGAGGCCAAGCATCCTCATTTCCTTCCTCTACTTACTCATCTTCTTCTAAAATCTCTCCTTCTTAGGCTTCTCCTTCATTATCATCTTCTTGTCCTACCTCTTCCCCAAGGCAAAATATCTTCCCTTCTCTAAGGATCACATTCCTCCAATTAGGACACTCATTTGCTTTGTTTCCCCAACCTTAGCATTTAAAACATTGAAAACCTTCAGAATTAGGAGTTGGATACTTGTTACCTTCATTCCTTGGTGGGTACTTTGGAGTAGTCTTCTCAACGGGGCTTTTGCCATAAGACTTGTTGATATCCTTGTTCTTGTTCCACCCCCAAGAAGGTTGGGCTACCTATTTGCTCTTACTCCATGGATTAGTGGATGAGTACCCCTTGGGTTTGAGAGATGTGTGCTCGTTGATTTCGCTTTCAACTTCTAAAGCGGCTTGAAAGATTTCTTCTAAGTTAGAAAACTTATGGAAACTCATGGATGAGGAGATTTCTTTGTTCAAACCAACCTTGAAACTGATGACGGAATGTTCCGCATTCTATTGATATTCAAGTTTCAAGATCAATTTTTGAAACCCATCAAACTAAGTTAAGACATTCTTGCTCCCTTGCCTTAGGTTGTACAACTTGGCAAGTAACTCATGTCTATACCTTTTCGGCACATACTTTCTCCTCATGAGAGATTTCAAAGCATCCCATGGTGGTGGTTGTCCCTCATTCAAGACATTATCAAATCGCTTGGCATATTCCTACCATGTGATACAAAAATCCTTCGAATTGGGCTATGGCGTAGCAACTCTTCTTGTCATCGGTGAGATCATTGACTTGAAAGATTCTTTCACAAGTAGACTCCCATGTTAAATAAGCTTCGGGGTCACTCTCTTCTTTGAAAGTGGGAAGACTAGTCTTGATTGAATTGATCCCATTATCTCGACCTCCGTTGCCACCTTGATTATCATTGTAATTCCATTGGCTCTCACCTTGAGGATGATTCCTTAAGTTTCCTCTTCCATAAGGTGCCGGACCAAATTTTCCTCCTTGACCTCAGAATCCTTGTTGAGGTAAGGGTCTATTCCTCCAATACTCCGCATGCGCGGCCTCTTCATCATACCCTTCAAACCTAACATATGGGTCCTCTTCTCCTACTCCCTCAACTTAATGGGCTGATTTTGGTTACATGGTATTTGAAGTGGGGGATTTTGGTTTAGTGGAGCTTGAGGTAGAGGGTTTTGGTTTGGGGGTTCTTTGGGTAGGTCTTTTGTCACGCCCCGAATCCCATCGAGACGTGATTGGCACCCGTAGCCGATAAGGCCCGAGAGAACCAACCTATACTTATGTTCATTCATATGCATGCCATCAGAAATACCCTTATCACATAAGAGCTTATAATGCTGACAAAGAGATTCATGGAACATGTGACATATCTACATATATTAAACTTGGCCGTTGAGGCCATCAAGTCAAAAATGACATGTACCTTTTACATTTATACACCCACATCTGTCTACAACAGCCTCTAACAAGTGCATTGACCAAAATGAACTAAAAGTCGGGACATGTCCCCACTTTATACAACATGTACAACACCAAAACATATGTACAACTATGACTCGAAGAAGCCCCGAACTAACTGGAGCTCACCAATAATCTGCAACAACTGGCAACCTACTGTGGAGGCCTACTAGTACCTGCGCCTGCAGCAAGTAAGGTAAATCGCCCAAGAGGGGTCAGTACGAAGAATGTACTGAGTATGTAAGGCCATATGAAACTTGTATGATATGTAAACATGTCAATGAACTCACATACAATAAATGTTCAATATGGATAAGTCACTATACTGTACTTTGGGAACCATGTATTTTGCTTTCATTACTTTCTTTGTAGCTTTGCTTCTATGATTCTTCATATTTGCTTGTGACCTGTGATACCCGGGCCCCGACTGAACAGTGGGTTTTAAACATAACATAACGTTATGTTGGGATCAACTCGAGCTAGGCTTATGCCCCTAGACCTGCCACCCTAGAATCAAAGCATTGGGTTCGGCTCGAGCTAGGTTATTACCTCTAGAGCTGCCACCCATGCCACCCATAAACCAACATATCAGGTTCGGCTCGAGCTAGGATTATACCTCTAGAGCTGCCCCCTGTCAGGTTCGATCTGAGCTAGGCTTAGGCCTCTAGGACTTCCCCCTGATCCAACAATCTTGGGATCGGCTTGAGCTAGGTATTTCGCCCCCAAAGCCGACACCCATACTTGATCATTAACCATATATGCATTACTTTATTAATTACTTTGAGATTGTTACAATGATATTCATACTTTACTTTGAAGCTTTGTATCATTAACCAATGAGTGAGAAACATGTAAACATTTTTGGAAACATCACCTTATTGGAAACATAACACTATTGTAACCATTGGACAATAATAAATGAACAAGATACATGAGCATAAACAATATTGGAACTTTGGAACACAACTTTATTGGGCTTTTGGAACATTATCCATGAATAGGAGACATGTGATTCATAATTGATCAATGAATAGGAAACTTGTGATAATAACTATTGCTAACCGGGAATAGGATACCTTAACACATTTCGGAATACAACAAGTGTAACGTCAATGTGAATTCTATATGCTGCAGAAAGATACGGACAAGGTAAGCTTACATACCTATACTTCCAAGTATGAATACACAAGTCTGTGTATGAACTCAATAGTCCAGCTCCTTCTTTACGTCTTACTCTACAATACAAGTTCATACCGGAACTTACATTAGCAACTAGTTACTATGCAGGCGTACAAGGAGATAATGAACTATATGACTGCCGTATAACGTCATGTCACCCCTTACAATACAATCCAAGTCCTTATCATATCAACAACACCACAACATTACGCACATTAACCAAGAGATCATACATCGATAGCATTACACACCACACTTACCCTTTACGCTTTTCTCTTTATCATTCTGTCACAATTACTCCTTCATAAAAACATATGAACAACCATCCATACTTAATACAGTCCAACACACCTCCATACGATACTTTAAAGTTATTAAAATGACATCACAAGTTGATAATTACATCCAAAAAGGGTATAGGGGCCTTCGGAGACCAAGACGACACGTAAACATTCATAACAAAAAACTGGGTTGACCTACGCTGCCACCTGCGCCCGCAGGTGGATGAGGTGAGCGCACAGATGGCCTCTAGAAAAATCCAGGGGCATCTGCGTTGGCATCTGCACCCGCAGATGCCCTCGTCTGCGGGGGCGGATGCCTGTTTTGGTCGGAAATGGCCTCTTTTGGGTATTTTAATGACATGAATGGTCCATGATCATAACCAAACTTATTTTGAAATATTTTTGATCATCTTGAGTACCAAAATTCATACATGGTCTCACGACACACATAACAACACCCAAAACTACACTTTACGATCAATACGTCACTAAACCCGTAACCAATATCACAACAACAGTTCCAAACGTTATGCACAAGAATAAAACAAAGTAAGACTATAATAACATCTCACATGTAAATATTTACTCCACCAAGTTCACTTCCTTCAAAACCACAGGTGCATATGCAAGTTTACAAGACAAAACCATCCTCCGATTTAGCAAACATATAACATTTCACACATTGTGCACTTCTCAATACTCCACCAACATAACCAACATATTATACACCATATATCATGCATAAAATATATTAAACCTTCATAACAAACACTTACCAAGCCTTGTACAAAGATGATCTTGGCCCAAAGAATGACTTAGGGTTCTTGAGAGACCAAAAAGAAATTTTGGTAAAGTCTAGAAAAGCATGAGAGTCCAAGTGTAATAAAAATCTGATTTTTCTCTCTTTATATAGTCCCTCAAGTCACTCTTATCTCTTCTTTAGCATTAAATACAAAGGTTGATTGGTCAAATGGAGAAAATTGGAAGAATGGGTCAAAATCCCATGTTGGGCCATGTCTTCCCTTATGATTTTGGGCTTCATTTAAGGCCCAATGGTGTAAGACTTCTTAATGTCCTCAAATTGATACATAATTCATCAATTCTCTCATGTTTCCATATTTCCATAAATGTTACGGTTGTCAGCTAGACTTAAAAACGTATGGGGTGTTACATCTTTGTTATAGGGAATTTGGTCTTATGGCCCTTCTTGATTGGATTGGTTGAATTGAGGTTGTAGTGGTCGGATGGGGTTTCGGTTATGTGGATACATAGTGGCTTGGGTGATGGGGTTTTGTGTTTGTCTCAGTGGATTGAACATTTGGTGGAGTGTTTTTGGGGAGATAGTAGCGGATGTGTCTTGAGCATGTCTGCTAGATGAAGCATAGTAGTTTTCAGGAGTGGATTGGGTGGAGTTTAGACGACCTTCCATGTTCACTATATTTCTACCCATAGTAGACACACTTCCTTGGAGTGTGGTCATATGACCTTCCATGGCTCCCATTCTACCATCCATGGATTTCATTTTATCGATTAATGATTCAATTGCCGCCAAGATTGCATTTGAAGTGTTGAAATCCCTAGTTGGTGGTGTTTCACCCTCCGAGGCCATTGTACCTATTAGAAAAGACACTAAACACAAACAACAATCAAGTCAACGTTAAATAAAGAACCTCACAACTCTACACACCTTTGTATGCCTCACGCTTGGATTCACAAATGTTGAAGATTGGCTTATTCTCTGTGTGGTAGTCGAGGTTTCAATTCTCTACTCTTAATCGGATTGGATTCTTGTTGGAAAGAATCAAAAGAAATATTTACGGACTTGAATCAAGAATTAACTACAAAAATAAAACTAGAAAAGCACAAAAGAAATAGGACAAAGAAAGAAAATGAACTCAAGAACTAATCAACCAACTAAGTAGGTGAATTACTAGTTGTTAATTAGTTTTAGAATCGAGAATTAAGATTAGGAATCAATGAATGAAACTAAAAAGATGGAACCTGAGCAAAAGTCAATTTTTAAGTGTCGAGGTGTGTTTTGGACGACCTATGGACGCAATTTGTGACCTGCCCACGCAGGTGGACAAATGCAGGTTAAAGCAGAAACTTGACAGGTGACCTGAGTTAGTCACCTGCGGCCACAAATGGCCCTCCTGAGTGTGCAGGTTGGGCGCAGGTGAGGCTGGAGAGTGCAGCTGGAAACTCCGAAATTATTTCTCCTGTGGGCCCTCTTTGACTCTCTTTCTTGGAATATTCTTTTTCCTTTTGGATATCCCTTTGTACCAACAAGTTTTGTTTCTTTTCTTCTTTCTTTCTTAGATCAAACAACATCTTTTGTGGATTTCTTTTCTTGAAGATTTGAAGATCCTCAAGAACACCAAGAGCTTCAAATTTTCCAACTAATTTGTTTTGACTTAGAAATCCACAAAACTTCAGATCTAGGGTTCCTTCAACGTGAGAAACACTTTTCTAACAATTTCAACCCTCAAATCCACACCAAATCAGCACGATTTAAAAACCCATTTTCTATTTTTCTTCAAGCTCAAGAACACAAGTTCATCAACGGTTTTTTTTTCTTTAAATCACCTCAAATCAAAGTTGAAGCTCAAGATTCTGACTCAGATAGTGTTAGAGGAAATAAATCTAACAATAGAAACTCAAACAAGACTAAAATCAACAAAATATTTTTGGAATTTTATTGAAAAACGTTTTTGGACGCCTTTTTTTTTTGTAACAAAAACAAAGATTGAATTCGTGGAAACAAACTCAAGCTCGACTCTGATACCAAATGATACTCGAAAAACTACGAAAACTAGAATTTAACTAAGAATTAAAAAGTTAATCCATGGATAGATCCCTCAAATTACATTCATCAACTAACACCTAATTCCTACGGTGACCAAGAGGGAATCGAAACGCCCTCAAAACCACACATTGCTAAGCAAACCTTCAACAAACGCTCACCAAAAACACTATCAAGAGATTTGTTTATCAATATTCAAGAAAAACTATGGAAAATAAACCATGGTTTGCGTATTTATACCCATGGATCATTTATTACATACTTGGGCCCAAAAGTGACCCATTCCTTTAAAAATTAACTTGGCAGCCGAAATAGGCCACCTGCCCACATAGGTCAGGGCCGCAGGTGCCACTGCCCACCATATACGCTCGCATATGACTCACCTGCGGGCGCAGGTGCTCTTTCTAGTGCACTCCTTGTGCCATTTTGCCCTTCTTGGCTTCCGTTTGATCCCTCCAAGGTCCCTTGATCCTCTTTAGATGTAATCACCACCACGTAGCACCCTTTTGATGGTTGTAGGATATCTTCAAGTACCTCTCATTTCATGAACATTCCTTGAAGTGCTTGGAGCTCTCGTGCTTGACTTCTAGTGAACGGTTGGGATTGGATTTGGATTGTATCAAAAGCTGAATTTTTGTATAAGTTAAAATGGGTCAAATGAGCTAGTTTCAATCCCTTTAAAGGGAGATGCGCTTGGACGACTTTCTTGGCTAATTTTGGCCATATTTTATCAAGTATTTGGTGCACCAACTTGCCCATTATACTTGGGTCTTTGTCGATCTGAAACTATTGGACCTTGGCTGCCCATTGTTCTCATTTTCTCTCTTTTAACATGGGCCAGAATTAATTCAAGTGTACTTGGCCCAATAAGCTAGTCAAAGAAGTCTCAGTAGGTGATGTACCTACTTGGTTATTTGATTGGTCAATAAATCAAAGTAGGTGATGCACCTACTTTTCACCTACTAGCTTAATTTAAGTCAAGCAAGCAACTCACTTATTTTTTCCATATTCTAAGTCTTAACCCCTTATTTTAACTTAATACTTATACACACTTGAAAACTTTAATCCTTGAGGTAGAATACCACCTTACTATCTCTCATTTAAACACTTCCGTTTGGGTTAACTTGGCGTATACATGCTGAAATGTTTGGGCCACTATAATATCCTTTAAATCCTCTTTAAACCACCACTAATCACTTACGAAACTTGGTCTGTTACCTATACAACAAGGTTACCTCAAGTCCCATATCAATAGAACAAGTACACGCAAAATACGAGATGTTACAATATATATATATATATATATATATATACTCTTCCCTAGCCATGATTTGTATATCATTTTCTTCTTTCCTACTACTATTATACATTTTATATACATTCCTTCACTCTACTATTATAAATGGTATATCTCTTTCTTCACTTTACTATCGTATATGGACTAGTTACTTATGGAATAGCGTTTCTTTCCTGATCACTGGTAGTACCTGATAGTTTACCCCTACTTTTCCATCAACACTTTTATGTTTCATTTCCCTGAGTAGTTACCAGTAGTTTATATACCTATTTACATGTTATTTATATTTGCATTATCTTTGGAGCTCAGTCGGTTGATGCCTACTGAGTACCACGTGCTTGGTACACATAATACACTTCTGTAGCCTGCATCTCATAGTACGAGTTCTCTCCATTGATGTGTGCATAGTACGGAGCAACCATAGAATCAAAGATCAGGGGTGAGCTCCTGACATCGGGAGTGTTCTGCTCTCCCTCTTATTGTTGGACTGATCTCTATTTTATATTTCAGAGACGGCGTTGCATATATTTATTATGTATTTTACTCTGTACTCATGTTGTACTCGAAGCTCTTGTCCTGACTTCACCAGATTTTGGGAATGTATTTACTTCCTTCTTGTCTTCTTTCTCCTTTTTTAGTTTTGCTTCCGCTTTTCTTATTAGTCTGTTACTAGTTGTTCGATACTATGCATTGGCTTACCTACTAGTGGGTTATGGTAGGTGTCATCGAGACCTAAGAAATTGGGTCGTGACACGGTCTATCGATAAAATATCGAAGTTCTGCTCCATTCCACTATTTACCATTATGGAACCAGGTCCAACCTATTTTATTTTTTTTTACTTTTACTTTATATTATATTTTAAAATAAAAACAGTTTTAAAGTAGTTATTAGATTTTATTACTAACTTGAATTAATTTTTTTAGATTTTTTTTTCACTTTTTTCATAAGTTTTTAAAATAGTTATTATTTAGTACTTAATTCAAAAAGTTAGTATTGTTAAAAGTTTGAGTTTATTTAACTTTTTAAAAACTTTATTTTTTGAAATCGAAAGTTATAGAAATTAATTTTTAATTTTCAAATTTGAAAAGTTATAGAATTAATTTTCAATTTTGAACTTAAAAGTTGTAAAAATAATAAGTCTAGTAAACATTAAACAATAAAGTAAAATAGTAAATAGTAAGATATTTATGAAGTAATTAAGCAAGCTAATTAAGAATTATAAATTCAATTTTAAGTCAATTATCTATGAAATGACTTGCATTAAATAAAAGACAATTTTAATAAGAAAATCAAGTAGAATAGCCTATAAATTTATTCAAATATATAAAATAGTACATGTATTAAAATACTAGAAGAGTACCTAATATACGTAACCACCTTTTTGGAAGGGTTCTGTTTGAACTAGGTCTCTATTATCATACTAATATCTGTAATTTCTAAAATATAATTTTCGTAAATTGTCTACCATTTCCTTGGAAATATTATTCAGATCTTGTATTTGTCGTTCTTCCTCCATTGCTTCCTTCCCATCATCAATATTACATCCAAGTGCTTCTTCTATTTTGGTTTCGGCTTGAAACGATTATTTTGGCAGCCCAGCATTCCTTCATTTGGCATTAATCCAAACTCTGAACAATATTGATATTTCTAAACAATCGTTTTCTAATGAATAGCTATGATCCAATAATAAGTCTCCTCACGCTGAAAGCTTGCTTCGAAGCTACTGAAGATGCTTACAAAGATAGCACATGTCGAACCACCCTTGCAAGATTTGTAAATTGGTCTCCATGGTTATTTCACCATACTAAAATTTGAGGTTCTCTATGTTCATCCCTAATATTTTTCTGTGCCTAATTAATATATTCATAAAATCATTATTGTTAGAAGAATCAAGACCAAGATAATCATCCATAATATTATCAAAATCTTTTAATCTAGGGCTACAATTTGGAGGTTGAGTTGGTGAAATATTTACCGACATGACTCTATATAGGTCATACAAATTTCTAGCTTTAGTTAATATGCTATTCTTACAAGTTTCAGCATATGGAACTCCTTCAAGTTTGATTTCTAAATTTGTATAAATTATTTTAATCATTTTTCGAACACCTTGTTGTAATGTGGGTTGAACAAAGTAGCAGTCAAATAAATTTGAGGAATAAGAAAAAAGTATTTTTTGAATTTTTCAATCATATATTCAATAGCAACTTTAAAAATTTTAACGCGTTTATATTTAGCAAATTCAGATGAAATAACAGAAATATTTACTAAAACTGAAAAATAGTAGGTTAATATTGACGAGATACTATAGTTGTAGTTTTATAAAAAAATCTCAAAAATTCAATAAGTTCCTTGCCTTCTTTCCAATCACCATCACCAAGTCTTAAACTCCGGTCCAAATTATGAGCATTATAAACTAATTGTAAAGGCACGCTATAAACATAAGCATTATATAATCAGTACATTTTTTCATACTGACGTCCCTCTTGGGGGACCTACCTTTCATGCTGCAGGCACAGGAGCTAGTAGATCTCTCCAGTATGAGTACAAGACATCTAAGGCTTTTGTGAGCTCCAGGTTAATTCGGGGCTTTCCGAGTTAGTTGTCTATCTTTTTAGTATTGTGTAGTAGTTATGTGTAAGGCGGGGGACCTGTCCCGACCTTAACTAAGTCTATGTATCTTTTAGAGGCTTTGTAGACATTGCAAAGTTAAGCATGGTAGTGTCTTGTCCTTTAGAGGTTGAGGTGTTGAGGCCCCAATGGTCAAGTCCTGTATATCTATTTTGTATTTACTTACTGATAACGCTCAAATACACCCCATAATAGAATGTAAGTGGTCGTTAGCAATATAATTACCCAACTTGGAGTCGGGGTCGAATCCACGAGGAATGAATGCGATAGCTTTCACCTCTAAGTGTCAGAAGCAACTAGTGCTAACGCGTGATGCTATGGAAATAATACATAAAAGTAAATGTGGGGTTATCATCTGTTGATTTGTAACTATTTAGACTTTTGTAACTTAGGACACACAAGTTTAAGATTAGAGAAGAGAAGTTGAAATCAAGAGTATTGCAGAACTTGGAGTTATGCCATCGTAAGAGTGAAATTGCGTTTGGGTAATTTGAGCATTTGACTACGTTTAGCTAAGAACCTTGGGTAGGTTAGATCACAGGTGCTTGGTGTTGATTTGTCAACCAAACACCAAGGTTTCACAATTGGGTTCTTTTGAACACCTCAAAAGTGCAGATTATAAGACCAATCCAATACCTCAATTAACATCCTTATGTCTAAGAGATGCTATTAAATGACACACATCAAGTTATTGTTCACACCCATTCCTCACCCTTGTCCCCTTTGTCAAGGATGATAAGAGTTCTAAAATTAATTAGAGTTTGCAACCCCTAAGTTGAATGAAAACATGGAATGGGATTAAAAGCCATGGCAATTATCTAAACATAAATCAAATAAAAAAAACCCATACAATTATCACATCTTATTCAAGCATAACCCCAAGTAGAGAATTTAGCTACTCATAGAAGAAGAGAGAAGAAAATCACCCAAATTCTCTTCCCAAACTTCCATTGAATCCAAATGTTTACACGAAATTGATCCAAAAATGCAAGAATGTAACTTGTTTCTCCTTAGGGTTTCACTCTCCTTTACTCTATCTTTCAAAAAGATCCTTTCAGAGCTGGAAAAATTCCCTTTTATAGCTAAAAATTGCGTCCCTAAAAATTACGGAAGTGCCACTGCACTAGCCATCTGCTGGCGCAGGTTCCAGCGCAGATGGCTGACCTGCCCGCGCAGGAGGCCATGGCAGGTGACACTGCCCTGTGCTGCTCAGCTACTCAGTTAGCCACCTGTGTGCGCAGCCAATGACATGCGTGGGTAGGTGGCCGTTAATCTCCTCGGTTGTTAATTTAAGCCTCCTTTCTTCACTTTTCGAACTCCCATTAACTCGCATGGTTAGCTCGGGCTCGAATTCATCCATTACCTGCATACAAGAACCATATAACATGAGAATTTATATCGAATCAATGCAAATTTTAAGATAATTCTAGCTCAAATGTATTAAGAATCGGGTAAAATGTTAACTTATCAACTCCCCCAAACTTAAACCATTGCTTGTCCTCAAGTAATCAAGAACGCTTAAAGTGAAAAGAAAAGGGTACTCTTAACTATGAAACAATCATAAGGGACATCACTAGACCATTAAACCTATAAAGTTCAATCGATTCCTCGAATAAGTCATGACAAACAAGCGAATCACGCTTTCTTTTTCACAAGTCAATCTTCATCAACCAAGAGCATAAAAAAAAAAAAAAAAATTCCACAAGCAAACAATTTTCAGGTTGGACTGCTTCTCAAGGCGTGACACAAGATTTTTTAGAGTTTGTCTCATCTCCAATTTGCAATTTGTCTTGCTCATTTTCCCAAATTTGAATGTAGGACATCACTCTCTCTTTCAAGGTATCCATGCCTCTCTCTTGCAAAAGTTTTCTCCACCCCCACAAGATAATGTGATTCACTAGGGGGGTAAGGATAGAAAGAACTTTCACTCACTCTCACAAAGAAATTCAAGTACCACACGTAGAACCATAGGCTTGGCCTTTGTGTCATTCGCCACTAATGGGGACCAACAAGGTTTTAAGTCACCAAGGGATTGCGAACAATGATGAAGGTTCGGTTGAGGGAAAAGGTTTATGGATCAAGTGACTAGAAGATTTCCCTAAACACAATCGCATTATCATTTCTTAGGCCCACTTTGTTCAAGCTCTTCACCTTATTCACCTTAGCTTGCTTTGTCTTTGCTTTTCTTCTCTCTTCTTTTCTCTTTTTATATATATAGCCCTCCAACCGAAATTCCCTCTTCATTTGCTATTGGGGCCCTTTCATTTACTTTTTAGCAACTCATGCCTCTCTTTTCTTTCTACAATTTTTTCTCATCATTTTATTTCTTTATTCATTTGTTTATGCAACACCAAGCATACACCTCCTTTTACAATCTTATACATCTCCTTTTTCCCCAACTTAACTTTTAACTCCATCTCAACCATTTTCACATTCATGCTTCTCCGAGCTCAGGCCTTTGCCTATGTTGGTTCACATTAAAACCATGCGATGTGTTTACAGAGATTGAGTGATAGACAAGAAAAAGATTTGACAAAGATGAAAGTGGGGTGTCATAGTATGGTCATATCCAAGAAGAAAGTGGTGAAAGGCTCAAGTGGGTTAACTAGGGACAAATGTCAAGGTGGGAATTTAGGTCAAATGGTGGATCAAGATGGCCTCGGGTCATTCTCCAAGCCAAGTTAGGTCCCAGATTTTGCCTTGAATACACGCGGGGCAAGTTCTAGACTATCATGTGTGTACAAGAATTAATCAAAAACCTCACCACACTAGGCACTTTTTCTTTAAAATAGAAAGCTAGTCTTCCCCCCAAACTTGAGCAAATCAACTTGACAACCTACTCTAAGACAAAGACTTATGAAGAATGATCCAGAAACTGAATTAACAGGTCACACACAAGAGGAAGCTTGGAATCACTTTGCTCTTTTCTTTTCAAAAATCATTTTTGTTTGCCATGATAATTTTGGGGGGGCCTTTGAACCTCTTCAACTACTACACAACTCTAAATTAGGACTAGCATGCATAAAGAGCCCGCCAAGGGCACTATCCAAATCACAACTCACAAAAATGGGCGACAAAGGGGCAATATTCGAATCAACAAAATTAGCCCGGCAAGGGCAATATCTGAATCAACAAAAATGGCCCGGCAAGGGCAATATCTAAATCAACAAAAATGGCCCAGCAAGGGAAATATCCGAGTCACAACTCATAAAAATATGGCATCCAAATAGAATCATGAATTAATATTACATACCATAAAGTAAAATAAATTGGCCCACCCCCCACTAAAGAGTATTGTATTGTCGCCAATGCAATCAAGATAGAACAAGAAGGAAGGAAGTAAAAGACAAATCCCCGAGGCGCACTAGGCGCTCGAATCTGTATCATGTGAAGGCTGTGTCGGTGCTGTGGTTGTAACAGTAGGAGCCTCCTCAGACTGAGCTCCTGTATGAACCTCTTTAAGAGGCCGAGAACTAGGGCCAGCACCAACTGTCTGTACATGCAGCTCCTCAATGGACTTCCTTTTAGCCAACTCCACCTGTTGATCCTCAGAGAGCCCTGTGCAGAAATCTATCCCTGTCTCTTCCTCCACAGGCGAATACCCGAACAAATTGATAAATAGAAGGATAGGGCCAGTCTCCGCCTGTGGAATAGTGAACTGGGCATCATCAAAAGAGATGGAGGGCTGCATCGACCTCATCTCCTCACGTAGACTATCAAGATATATCCTAAGAGTAGTAACCGCCTCACTATCCCCCCGAGCCTCAACCGCGGATAATCTCCGCTCATAGTCTACTTGAATGAAATGAGGAATGTCGGCCACCAAGCGAGAGATAGAGCTGTCATTTGCCAATGTCATGGCTGCAAACCTTAGCAAATGTCAATGTGGAAGACCGAGAAGGCTGTGCCGGCTACGTAGTATGTGAGGGAGGTGGTGCCTCTCTCATGGATGAACCGGTACCCTCACCTAACATTCTCTTTAGGCCCACCAAATTGTCATCATCTTGACTTGTTCGCATATCAATGACTCCCAGACACTTAATTTTTTTATCAATCTTTGGGAAGAGAGGAACCTTGTGGACTGCACATAATGCCGATATAGGAGCGGGGAAAGATAGTAAAGTGCCCACTTGCTTTGATCGGAGTTTATCACTTCAGCAATAATCTCTCCAGAATTTATATCCAACCCATCCATAATGCATCCCATAATTATAGCCTGTTCGATAGTGACATCTTGATCATTGGTGGAAGGAAGCAACCGATTTCCCATAAAGCCAAGCCAATGCTTGGCCTGAATAGAAAGATCCCGTAGTTTGATTTGTCCAATCCCATTCGCCCATAATGGAAGACCTTTGACAATTGTTTTGGAAAATGAGCACGTCCCTCTAGAACTCGCCTCTTGCTCTCAGCCCCAGGTGCACGGTCACACCCAAAATATAAATTGTTTATTGCAAAGGCGGAGCAAGGCACCTCTACTACTCTAACAAGCACACTACGTAGGCAAGGTTGGTCAGCCACCGACGATTTATACTTGTGTTGATTGTGCTGGGTAACGTAGGAAGCATAAAACTCCCTAACAAGATTAGGATAATAAGCCTCGGGGGGATACTCAGGATTGATGTCTATGAATATCACCCAAGCATACTTGTTGACCTGTCTGAAAATGTCCGGGAAATGATCATGGACACCCTTCAAACTAAACACCTTCTCGGGGTTGAAACCCCTAGTATGAACCCATTTATTATAAAGGTCACGTATTTCTTTGCTGGCAAATCTGATTGTATCAACATCCTTGGCCAATCCCCTTGAGATGTCAAGTGTACTTTGCACATTGGGGATGGTAGGATGTTCTTGTTGTGTCGGAGTTGTTCTCTTTGATGTAGTAGCAATGGACTTGCCTTTGTCCTTTTTATGATCTTTATTTGCTCCTCGTGGCATTGATTTCCTTGGAGACATCCCCTAAAAAGAACAAAAAGAAACAAACCACACAAAACGAAAAAGGTAAAACATATTTTTGGGTTGTTGTTATGTAAAAGAAAATGAAAACTATGTTAACTAATGTGAATGCAAGGCAAAATGCTATATGAAATCACAGAGGAGTATATGTGGACCACTATATCTCAAACACAATCCATTGCATCTTAAAGTGCACAATCCATCATGACCCTAATGAGAACAAAAATGACGTTTTACCCTTAAGAATGGTGTCACCTAATCTATCATAGGGAAAACTATGCATTTTTGCTATGAACAAGTATGCTTACTAACTCATATTGCCAATAAGAATCACCAATTATGCCTCATGAAGTGGAGAAATCCATTAAGAATCATGGCACTTGAAAAATCATGTAACTCACACATCTTCACTACAATATTATAACACATCATTTAGGGATGGAATAATGATCAAGATAAGTTCAAGGAACCATGTGTAGGTCTCTTAATTCATGCACAAGAGAAAATACAAGAAAATCCTCATGTGGGAATATAATCAAACACATAGTAGGCATAAATTTTTGGGTACTCAAGACTTCCCCAATTGTATATGAAGCATCACCCCCAAATCAAACAAGCCACAAAAACATCAATACTACACCATAGGAAGTCCATATGAATCAATTCTTCACAAAAATCTAGCATAAACCATGAGTCACCATTGTTAGAAAAGATTAAACCAAGTAAACTTACCAAACATAAAAGAAAAGGTGAAGTAATGACAAGAGAATGTGGAAGATGAAGACTCTTAAGATGAAAAAGGTAATGTGTGCAACCCTCTTTGAAAATGAAGGTGAGATGAAGACAAGAGAGACCTTGAATTTAGAGAGAGATAAGAGCCGATGGTTGTGTTGTGAAGAGGAGTTGGTATTTAAAGTTGAAAAGAATTGGGTTGTGGGTTATGGGTCATGTTTTAAAGAAGTGAATGGGTCAACCTGGGTCGGGTCGACCCAATCACTTAAAGAAATTTTGAAAGTCCAACCCCCACCTGTGCCCCACCATGCACACGCATGTAGGGAGATGCGCACGCTAGTGGGCTGCCTTACCTGGGCATTTGGAGCAAAGCTGTAGCACCTGCAGAGGGTCACCTGTGCACGCATGCTGGGGAGCTGCGCATGCAGGTGAGGAAGCTGGATCGAAGTAAGCACAAGGCAGAGCCTCCTGTGTTGCTAGCCTGTGCACGCATGTGCCTGGGTTGCGCACGCAGGTGCCTTCTTGGCTCCAGGTAGAATGTTTCCCTCCACCTGCTGGCCTCATGCGTCCCAACATACGTGGGTATATGGGCATGTGTGCTAGCAGGTGACTAATTTAGCTCAAAATAGTGTATCCAAACTCCCACACTTAGTATTATTCACCTGCATCCACCAAAACAACTAAGAATTCACAATCAAACAAACTTAAAATGACCATAAGTAGCCTTGGGTTGCCTCCCAAGAAGCGCCTTGGTTGTCGTCGTGGCTCGACGTTGTTTCTCATCATCACGCATCCTTAAAATGGAGCAACTCAACCTTAGCCGCTCCAGGTCCACCCTCATAAAAATGTTTTAATCTTTGACCATTCACCATGAACCTCATTTGCTCATGGTCCTTGAGCTCAATAGCACCACAAGGAAAGACATTAACCACAACAAAAGGGACAGACCACTTGGATTTTAGCTTACCCGCAAAGAGTTTTAACCTCGAATTAAAGTGTAGCACTTTATCACCCACATGGAACTCTTTTTTTAAGATCTTAGCATCATGCCATTTCTTAATTTTCTCCTTGTATAATGCTGAGCTCTCATATGCCTTAAGTCGGAACTCATCCAACTCATGAAGTTGATCTATTCTTGATTTCGAGGCATCCACCCAATCCATATTCAATTTACGCAAGGCCCATAAATCTTTCTGCTCTAATTCAATTGGGAGGTGACAAGCCTTTCAAAACACTAACTGATAGGGCGACATGCCAATAAGAGTCTTGAATGCGGTCTTATATGCCCACAGAGTATCATCAAATTGCCTTGCCCAATTTGTACGCCCTACATTTATTATTTTCTCAAAGATAGATTTGATCTCCCGATTAGAAACCTCCACTTGAGATTTGATCTCCCGATTAGAAACCTCCACTTGGCCACTCGTTTGAGGATGATATGGGGTCGCCACCTTATGTCGCACCCTATATTTTTAAAGCAATGCTTCAAATAGCCGATTGCAAAAATGAGAACCACCATCACTAATGATAGCTCGAGGAGTTCCAAACCTGGTGAAAATGTATTTTTTTAAGAAGTGAGTTACACTTTTACCTTCATTGGTTGGTAAGACAATGGCCTCGACCCATTTGGACAAGTAGTCAATGGCCACTAATAAATACTTATTGCCATATGAGCTCATAAACTGACCCATAAAGTCAAGGCCCCATACATTGAATAGCTCCACCTCAAGATTGGGTCTTAAAGGCATTTCATGCCTCCTCGAGACACCACCATGCTTTTGACATTGAATGCAAGTCCTTGCTAATTCGTGAGCATCACGGTGAATGGTAGGCCAATAATACCCACACTGAAGGACTTTCGCTGCGGTTCTCACACCCCCATGGTGTCCACCAAAATTAGAAGAATGGCATCCTCCAAGAATGGATTTTATCTCCTTTTCTATGACGCTTCGCCGTATGATTCCATCTGGACATTCCCTAAAAAGATAGGGCTCATCCCAAAAGTACCGCTTCACATCATGGAGGAATGTTTTCCTTTGATAGTATCTCAGCTCATCAGGAAGGAGTCCGCTCACTATATAGTTTGCAAAATCAGCATACCATGGAAGAGTGCTCTCATTCAAGCTCATGAAAAGTTCGTCCGGTAATGTATCATTAAGATCAACATCTCCCCAAATTTTCTCATTTGTCTCAAGACGTGACAGATGGTCAGCTACTTGGTTTTCACACCCTTTTCGATCCTTCACTTCAAAATCAAATTCCTGAAGTAGTAGAATCCACCTTATCAATCGGGGTTTTGCTTCTTTCTTTGCCATCAAATACCGGAGAGCAGCATGATTGGTGTGCACAATGACTTTTGTGCCCAACAAATAATCTCGAAATTTCTCAAACCCATACACCACGACTAATAATTCTTGTTCTGTAACAGTGTAGTTCTTTTGAGCATCATTCAATGACTTGATAGCATAATAGACGAGATGAAAAAGTTTATCTTTTCGTTGTCCAAGCACAACTCCCAATGCCAGCCCACTAGCATCACACATGAGTTCAAATGGTTGTGACCAATTTAGGGTCACTATAATCGGGGCTGAGACAAGCTTCTCTTTAAGGCAATTGAATGCCTTCAAACACTCTTCATTGAATTCAAAAGTTACATCCTTCTCAAGGAGTTTGCACTTCATTTACCCTAACAATGCCTCAACATTAGTCTACTACCCTCTTTACGGCTTTCTTCGCCTTTCTTTGGTTTCGACTCTTAGGATGGCTTAGTCTGGGCTTACTTACTCGCGGCTTACCTAACCATAGCAAACTTACTTAAGCAGTTTAGCATAATCATACTACTATATGATAAACATTAATAATAATCTAGAGACTATCAGGAATATCAGATTTAGTTACACATAGGTGGACATGAGTGTACCTTAGCTGTTATGTTTTCTGTGGTATGTGACACAGAGGTGTGTATATCCTGATTTTATTATTAATGTTTATCATATCGGCCTGATATTTTGTGTCCAAGAACAATCCCCTCCTTAACCATAACGTGGCACTTCTCCCAATTCAACACAAGATTGTTCTCCACACATCTTTCAAGCACCTTCTCCAAATGTTCAAGGCAATTTTCGAATGTATCACCAACCACTGAAAAATCATCCATAAACACCTCCATAGAAATCTCCACCATGTTAGAAAAGATAAAAAGCATACACCACTGAAAAGTGGCCGGTGCATTGCATAGCCCGAAGGGCATGCGCCTGAAGGCAAAAGTTCCATAGGGACAACTGAAAGTAGGTTTTTCTTGATCTTCGGGAGCTATGGAGATTTGGTTATAGCCTGAATATCCATCGAGGAAGAAATACCAACCCCTACCCTCCAACCTATCAAGCATTTGATCCATGAAGGGCATGGGGAAGTGATCCTTCTCAGTCCATGAATTTAATTTTCTATAATCAATACACACTCTCAAACCCGTGACCGGACGGACGGGTATAAGATCATTATTTTTGTTTGGGACTACCATGATACCACCTTTATTTGGAACACATTGAATTAGACTCACCCAGGTACTATCCGAGATAGGATAAACTACACCCGCGTCAAGCCACTTGATGATTGCCTTCTTCACAACTTCTTGCATTGGAGGATTTAGTTTTCTTTGATGTTCTACACTTGCTACAAACTCGGGCTCAAGCTTGATCTTATGAGTGCATATGCCAGGTGGAATCCCAATAATATCCGCTATAGTCCATCCAAGTGCCCGGATATACCGACTCACCGTCGATTTCAACACCTCAATTTGCCTAGATGACAAATCACTTGCAATAATAATGGTTAGAGTCTCCCCCTCTCCCAAGAACACATACCAGAGATGAGGTGGTAATGGCTTGAGCCCGATTTGTGGTGGATCTTCAATTGAAGGCTTCATGGGAGGAGTTTCCCAATTTTTCAAGTCAAGATCCAACTTACAAGGATTTTTTGGGTAAGACCTAAAACCTTTCAAGGATGAAACTTCTTCTTCATATCATTCATTCCCTTTGCTTTCAAGATTCAACAAGACTCCCACAAAAGGTTCTCTAACAAATTCAGCCTCCATAGTATTAGCCACTACATCATTAACCACATCGATTACGGAGACAATTTGTAAATCCATAGGTTGTTTCATGGACTTGCAGACATTGAATGAAACCTCTTTATTGTTTACTCAGAATTTCATTTCACCGCATTCAACATCAAATAAAGCTCGACCGGTAGCTAAAAATGGTCTACCAAGAATAATGGGGACTTCATGGTCAATTTCACAGTCCAAGATCACAAAATCAGCCAGAAAAATGAAACGATGCACCTTCACAAACACATCACATAACACACCCATGGGTCTTTTTATAAAGTGGTCGGCCATCAATAGCCGCATTGTCGTTGGTGTCGGGGCTCCCAAACCCAACTTCCAAAATACGGCTAATGGCATCAAATTATTACTTGCTCCAAGATCACATAAGGCTTTCCCAAATTGATACACCCCAATAGTACATGGGATAGTGAATGCCCCCGGATCATCCTTCTTCACAACCATCGTACTAGACATTATTGCACTACAGTTATGAGTAACTTCAATTGTTTCGAAGTCCATGGTTCTCTTCTTTGTTACCAATTCTTTCATAAACTTAGCATACCCGGGCATCTCTTGTAGGGCTTCCAACAATGGTATATTTACAGAAAGGTTGCTAAATTTAGAAAGGAATTTCTTGAACTTCGAATCATCTTCTTTCTTCTTAAACCTTTGTGGGAATGGAGGGGGAATTTTAACTTGTGGCTTAGAGACAATCGAGTTTTCATTCGGTTTTGCATTACAATGATCAACCACTTGTGGGCTTACCTCCTTTGCTTCCACCTTTTTCGACCCGTCAACACCTTGCTCTTGTGACATTTGAGTTTCCTCTTTTGAATTATCAAGCCGAGTTCTTGTTTTGCTCACTTGGCTCCCAACACCCTTATCACAAGGGTTGTCATTAAGATTTTCAACATTATTTCCAACGGTTCTCCCACTTTTAGTGACAATGGCCATGACGTGAACGTCATTTTTTGGATTCACCACCGTGTCACTAGGGAGCCCTCCTCTTTGTCTTGCATTCATTTGGGAGGAGAGTTGACCCATTTGGGTTTCAAGTTGCTTTATTGAAGCTGAATGTGAGGTGACAGTTTGGTTGAGATGCGACAAATCCCCTTTCATTTCCCTCAACATCTTATCGCTTTCTTCAACTCCCAAGAGGATACGAGCAAGCACATCTTCCTTCTTATATTTCTCCAGATCAACAGAGGTTGCTTCTTTACCCTTAGACCTATCATGCAGAGGAATATACCTATCATAATCCCGATTCGCATCTCGCCAATCACGGTCTCTATCTTTATCCCTCCAATCTCAGTCTCTATCACGATACTTCCACTTACGATCTTTCCAATCACGGTCTTTATCCATCCAACCTTGATTCCCGCTCTTCCTTTGATAGGTGGGGCAGGAACCCCCCGCTTGATTTGACATAAATTGGATTTCTTCATCAAGAGTCTCCACTTCATCATCATCATAGCTCTTAGCATCCTTAGAGGCTACAACGTTAACCACCTTTGGTGTTGAACCCATTACATGTTTAGTGAGGAGTTTAAGTTGTGTCATCATCTTAGCCATACTCTCATATCTCTCCTCATCTTTATTTCTTTGTTCGTAGTTTACAAAATATGCAGAGGGATCCCCCACGGCCACCTCGGAATCTCTTGTATGCCAACCCCGACTTTGTTTGGTAACTTGGTCCAATATTATCGATGCAACACCATAAGTTTGTTTCACCAAAGACCCCCCAGCTACATTGTATGCAACCATTTTGTTCAATTGATCTAATGCTCGATAAAATATTTAGAGGAGCATCTTATCCGGAACATCATGAGTCAGGCATTGCATCAATTTCGTGTTAAACCTTTGCCAAGTCTCATGTAACGGTTCACCATTCAATTGACGGAAGTTAATAATCTCATCTCTCAATTGTAACATCCGGGATGGTGGGAAGAACCGATCCAAGAATGCTTCCGTCAATTCCGACGATGTAGTGATTGAACCCGCGGGCAACTGCCTCAACCACAATGCAACCTCGCTCATTAATGAGAAGGGAAAGAGTCTCAACCGGATGGACTCTTGTTATATGTGTTTGATATCAAACGACATTCACACCTCAATGAAATTTGTCAAGTGAAGATTTGTGTCTTCATGTGCTTGACCCCTATATAACCCCTTCATATGAAGGAGGTGAAGCATCACACTAGTAATGTGGAACACTCCATTACCATCCGCGGGTGGGATACGGATGGCGCTAGCTCTCCCGATAGCTCCCAAATGATCTTCATCTTCAAAATGTCCGTCAAATGAAGCGGCATGGCTACCATGTTGACTCATTGAATCGTAAAGACTTTGGTCGTCACCTATGAAGAACAAAAACAACAAATAAAGTAAACTACACCACGGTAAACACAAGTAACTTAAAACACTAAAGGAAATAAATGCTACGTTTCATTCCTCGGTAACGACACTATTTTTGATAACACTCAAATACACCCCAGAATAGAATGTAAGAGGTCGTTAGCAATATAATTACCCAACTTGGAGTCGGGGTCGAATCCATGAGGAATGATTACGATAGCTTTCACCTCTAAGTGTCAGAAGCAACTAGTGCTAACGCGTGATGCTATGGAAATAATACATAAAAGTAAATGGGGGGTTATCATCTGTTGATTTGTAACTATTTAGACTTTTGTAACTTGGGACACACAAGTTCAAGATTAGAGAAGAGAAGTTGAAACCAAGAGTATTATGGGAATTGGGTTTATGCCATCGTAAGAGTGAAATTGCGTATGGGTAATTTGAGCATTTGACTATGTTTAGCTAAGAACCTTGGGTAGGTTAGATAACAGGTGCTTGGTGTTGATTTGTCAACCAAACACCAAGGTTTCACAATTGGGTTCTTTCGAACACCTCAAAAGTGCAGATTATAAGACCAATCCAATACCTCAATTAACATCCTTATGTCTAAGAGATGCTATTAAATGATACACATCAAGTTATTGTTCACACCCATTCCTCACCCTTTTCCCCTTTGTCAAGGATGATTAGAGTTCTAAAATTAATTAGAGTTTGCAACCCCTAAGTTGAATGAAAACATGGAATGGGATTAAAAGCCATGGCAATTATCTAAACATAAATCAAATAAACAAAACCCATACAATTATCACATCTTATTCAAGCATAACCCCAAGTAGAGAATTTAGCTACTCATAGAAGAAGAGAGAAGAAAATCACCCAAATTCTGTTCCCAAACTTCCATTGAATCCAAATGTTTACGCGAAATTGATCCAAAAATGCATGAATATAACTTGTTTCTCCTTAGGGTTTCACTCTCCTTTACTCTATCTTTCAAAAAATGCCCCCAAAAAGATCCTTTCAGAGCTGGAAAAATTCCCTTTTATAGCTAAAAATCACGTCCCAAAAAATTACGAAAGTGCCACTACACTAGCCATCTGTTGGCGCAGGTTCCAGCGCAAATGGCTGACCTATGTGCTGTAACACCCCGTACTTTCCCAACCCTACTTTATGACATTCAATAATGTTTACTTAGGTGTTGATACCTATGAGTATGTATTTGGTAATGTTAATGATGAGAAAATTGAAATTTGGCCTTGTACATGTGATTAGCCCTTCGTCGGAGGTGTTTTGTGATTTTCGTGGAGCACTTGTGGGGTTCAAAATAAGGCTAAGAGTACATCTAAACAAAGTATATTAAGGGTAAGAAGTAAGTTAAAGAATAGGACTTGAAGTATCTAACCAAACCCGCGAAGACAAGTCGGAAAACAAAATTTTCAGAAAAACAAAGTATGGGGCACGCTGGGGGGCGTGCCACGCTGCTCTGGGCTAAAATTTTTAGTCCATAGGCAGCAAGTTGGCGCGCCCAAGGGCGTGCCAGGCTGGTTTTGCCACTTTTTCAAAAGTTGGAAAATTTCTAAGTCCTAAGGGTACTCGGGGACGTACCGAGCCGATATTTGTCACATTTATTCTACAACCACGAGTATATACATGAAATGAATGAAATATTATATTGGGATGATAAAATTACTCGAGAATGAATTTGCCATCAAAATGACGATTTTACCTTTATGGTCAAAATAGGCCATACGTGGCTAGAATTACTTGTTTTTGGAATTAAGGCTACGAGTATGAATTTCATGAGTGGGATATTGTCGTAACGCATATGAAATGAATTAAACATGAGGAATTATGGATATGTGTTGTTGGGCCCAAAGTTAGGCCCAAAATGGGATAAAAATACATGGCCCAAAGGGGCAATTGACCCATTCTTCCACTTTGACCACATTTAATACCAAGGAATGGATAAGTATGACTTGGAGTCTATATAAAGGCCCCAAAATCAGATTTTTTTTTCATAGAACACTCTCATACCTTTGAAAGATATTTCTCAAACATTTCTCTAGTTCCAAACCCTAAAGCAAATATTTCCTTTGGACTCTTTGGTAAAGATCATCCTATTCCAAGACTTGGTAAGTATTTATTCTCATGGATTAATATATTATATGCATGAAAGAGTATGTATATCATGTTGGTTTTACTTGGAAATGTTGGACATGGTACTTTGTGTTTTTGTATGAGATTTGTGATCCATGAGGTTCAAGCTTGAATTATGACTTGTGCCTTTGATGAAAGAGCATGGTATAGATAAAATATGAACATGTATGGTATTATTTTGTTATTAAACTTGTTATTTTTCTATAAGTGTAAATTGTGGGATTTTGGCCGATATGTGCTATGAGGTGTATTAAGGTGAATTGATGGACTATTTGTGATATGGTGTGGATAAGCAAGTGTAAAGGAGAAGTGTTGTGGTGAAATGTATTGATTATCATGTATTGGTCAATGTTGGAAATATTGTGGGATTTTTGGAATAATAATTTCATCAATGGTTTTGTCAAGGGGAAATGGCATGTTTAAATGCAAACATGTAACTCATTGACGTTATATGCATTTGTAAGGTAGTTGGTGGTTAATGTAAATTCCGTTATATATTTGTGTTGTATAGTGACATATAAAGAAGGAGCGGGACTATTGTATGCACATCTAAGATCGTATACTCGTATTTAGAATACAAGGTATGTAAGGTTACTCTGTCCGTATCTTTCTGCGACAAATAGTAGTCACATTGACATTACGCTTGTTCCATCCCGAAATGTGCTAAGGTATTCTATATCCGGTTAGCAATGGTGATTATCATATATTTCCTACTCATTGATAAATTGGGAGTTGTATGTCTCATATTCGTTGGTCAATGTTCCAAAACCCCAAAAAGGTTATGTTCCAAAGTGCCAATAGTGGTTATACACATGCCTATTGTTCATTGACTTGTGTCTAATGGTTTCAAAAATGTTATCTATTGTTAAGTCACATATTCTTCATTCATTAGTCATGGTTGTGCATGAGTTGCATAATTACGGACATGCTCCAATGGTCCTAAAAATGTTGTGTTCTTAAGCTTCCCATAATGTTGTGGCTATGTATATATACGTTAATTTCTCATAACTGATTGTATCAATCTATCATAAGTGGATGACTCAATCTCTCAAAAGTAAGAAATAAAGTAATTCATATCTATTGGTGGTCAATAATCAAGTATGGGTGGTAGCTTTGGCTGCAAAAAGCCTAGCTCAAGCCGATTCCAAGATTGTTGGATAAGGGGCCAGTCCTAGGGGAATAAGCCTAGCTCGAACCGATCCTGACAGGGGGTAGCTCTAGGGTTAATAACCTAGCTCGAGCCGAACCTAATATGTTGGTATGGGTAGCAGCTCTAGAGGTAATAACCTAGATCGAGCCAATCCTGATATATTAATATGGGTGGTAGCTCTAGAGGCAAAGTCCTAGCTCGAGCCGATCCCAACATAACGTTATGTTATGTTAAGACCCACTGATCAGTTGGGCCCCGGGTACGTTGTGATATGAGCGATGAGGAATAAACAATAAAGAGAAGAACTTAATTTATGTAAGCTACATGGTTCCACATATGCAAATCGATGGGTTATTCATATTGATTCTATTGATGTATTTATGACAGTTTCATATGGCCTTACATACTCAGTACATTTTGCGTACTGACCCCTCTTGGGGGATTTACCTTACTTGTTGTAGGCGCACGTACTAGTAGACCTCCACAGTAGGTTGCAGGCCTTTTGCCGACTTTTGGTAAGCTCCAGTTGGTTCGGGGCTTTCTGAGTTGCTATGTACATGTATTTTGGTATTGTATATGAGTTTAGAGCGGGGTGTTGTCACGACACTAGGTTTATCATAGCTATGTATCTGTTGAGGCTTTGTAGACTTATGTGGGAACAGAATGTAAGATATGTATGCTCATTTTGGTTTGATGGTCCTAACGGCCAAGGCTCTTATATATATATTGTCCCATGATTTCCGCACTAAGAATCTTATGTCTTTGCGAGTTGGTGATGATTCTTACGATATGAATACGATTGGGCATGAGTAAAGATTGGTTCTCTCGGGCCTTCTCGGCTTCGGGTACCAGTCTGGCCCGAATGGGATTTCGGGCTGTGACATGCGCGCAGGAGGCCAGCGTAGGTGACACTGCCCTGTGCTGCTCAGCTTCTCAGTCAGCCACCTGGGTGCGCAACCCATGACATGCGTGCGCAGGTGGCCGTTAATCTCCTCGGTTGTTAATTTAAGCCTCCTTTCTTTATTTTTTGAACTCCCATTGACTCGCATGGTTAGCTCGGGCTCGAATTCATCCATTACCTGCATACAAGAGCCATATAACATGAGAATTCATATCGAATCAAAGTGAATTTTAAGATAATTCAAGCTCAAATGTATTGAGAATTGGGTAAAATGTTAACTTATCACCTACCTGGTTCACTTTATCGATACATCATGTCCATACACTGCAATACATTTGTTAGCTCAATTACATGCATAAGAAGTATATGATTATAGGTTGGTTCTCTCGGGCTATTACGGCTACGGGTGTCTGTCCGCCCCAATGGGATTTGAGGCGTGACACACACTTCACTTTATTGTCTACAAAGCCTTTAAAATAGATATAAACTTAGTTAGGGTCGGGGCAATCCCCCACCTTACACTTAACTACTATACAATACCAAAACATATATAACAGACTAGGAAAGCCCCAAATCAACCTGGAGCTCACCAATAGCCGCTAGATGTCCTGTGCTTCTACTGGAGGGGTCTACTAGCTGAAGTACCTGTGCCTGCAACATGAAATGTAGGTCCCCCATAAGGGACGTCAGTACGAAATAATGTACTGAATATGTAAGGCTGAAAGTAACTATACATAACACAAGCGCTCAAATGAAATCAGGTACAAGTGTATAGATAGTGCTAATAGACCACCTTACATATACTTGTGGAATCATGTACATTACATTCCTTTCTTTACTTTATAATATTATAAGTTATGTGATACAAATAACCAACTGATCAGTGGTAAATACCCAAGTCGAGATCGGCCCATGCTAGGCTTAAGCCCCTGACCTGCCACACACATGTAAAGAGATTGGGATCGGCCCATGCTAGGCTTTTGCCCCTAAGCTGCCACCCGTACATAACCAGATTGCGTTCTTATTTTATTACCTTTGAGATTATTATGTTGGTGTTCATGACATTATTGAGCTTTGGGACAATAGTCCACCAGTAAGAGATGCATGAATAAGCACTTGATGTAGTAACAATGAGTAGGGAGCAGTTTGTACATAATTAAAATGCTTAGGAGCTGAAATAACACATGGATCTTATTTGAATAAAAGGAGAACTCATGAAGCTTGCTATTGAATGTAGACACACAAATTTAATAATAAGCACATTAGGGAGTGGGAACAAGGTCGTTAGCTACATGGGAGATTGTACGCTGCCACTATGTATCATTTCCTGTAGGAGAACTTTGGATGCTCACTTTGTAATACAAGTGTTAGATTTCATGCCAAAGAACACGGAATAGAGTAGCCTTACATACCTTGATGTATAACTCCAATATGAATCCGAATTAACCTCGTGCCTTTTAGATTACTTATCTAAAGTAAAATACATGGTAAAACTAGTAATAGTAGCTAATCAACTTGTTTGGGCTACTTAACCTTACCAAAATAGTAGTCGGGCAATAAGTCGGTAATTTGGCAACCCAAGGGTGTTCTCTCAACCCCTCCTCCTCTAATTACATTTGTACAATACACGAACTCATATAAGATCCTCGGATACCCTTTTGGCTTCATAATATGTACAAAACAGTTCCAAAGTCTGATAGGCAGCAAGCTTATACAACATATAATTAAGTGGTACATCATTACACCCTCTTTTTATAGGTCAATACCAACAACTCATATCCCTTTTTAAGATCAACCAAGTTGTGCCCAACATATACACATAAGACAGCCCCTAAAACAGTCCCAAAGTCCTTTATTATAGCAACCGAATATTGAACTCATCATCCCTTCAGTTCTTAAACACAATATATACCCAATTCCCCACCAAAACATTTATATAGAAAGGGGCAAAAATGGGCAGTAGCCTTACCTTTGTTTTTGTGATGGTTTATTCTCTTAACTTGTATCTCTTTAGTATCTTGATTCCTTTATCTTGGAAGGAAAAGAAATTCCAAGAACCCTAATGGAATTATAGGGCTGCTTTAGAAGCTACTAGAGAGTAAGAGAGAAAACCCTAGAAAGATGATTTTTTTGCCTAAGTTAAAATGAATAAAATGAGTTGTTTTCAATCCCTTTAAAGGGACCAGCTCTTGGCTGAATTTCTTGCCCATTTTTGGCCATAAAATACTAAGTATTTGGTGCACCTACTTGCCCATTATACTTTGGACTTTGTGGATCTGAAACTATTGGGCCTTGGCTGCCCATTCTTCTCTTTTCCTTTTTTTTAACTTGGGCCAAAATTTATTTAAGTAGGTTGTAGTGTACTTGGCCCAATAAGCTGGTCAAAGGAGTCTTAGTAGGTGATGTACCTACTTGGTTCTTAGATTTGTCAATAAGTCAAAGTAGGTGATGCACCTACTTGTCACCTACTAGCTTAATTTAAGTTAAGCAAGCAGCTTAATTATTTTATTCCATATTCTAAGATTTAACCCCTTACGTTAACTTAATACTTATATACACTTGGACACTTTAATCCTTCAGGTAGAATACCACCTTACTATCTTGTGTTTAAACACTTTCGTTTGGGTTAACTTGGCGTATACATGCTAAAATGTTTGGGCCATTATAATATCCTTTAAATCTTCTTTAAATCACCACTAATAACTTAAGAAACTTGGTCCCTTACCTATACAACAAGGTTACTTCAAGTCCCATATCAATAGAATAAGTACACGTAAAATACGAGGTGTTACACTAAACCTTCTGACAACCCCCCAAAATACAGAAGTCAAAAATAACAATGAAAACTCAAAGAAATGATAGAATCAAAAATGTAAAAAATAAAGGATAGAGATAAAGATAGATAATAAGACATAAAAAGAGGAAATCAATGAAACCAAAGGGCATATTAAACCATAAACTTCTATTGATTAACCCTACAATAAGCACCCTATTCCTACGAAGACCTTGAGGGAATCGTAATGCCCTCACAACCCCGTTTCTAAGCGATAATCAATACAAGCTTTTCCAAGCTCTCATGCTCCGTATGGTGTCTCACAATATCAATATCATCAAAAAACTTAGGAAAATAAAAGAGCAACTAGTATTTATAGCCTTGGCCTTTTATTACATTTAATGGGCCCCAAAGTGTCCCATTTCAGTAAATTGGGCATCTGCCCACGCAGGTGAGGCACCTGCTGGTGCATGTGAGGGCGCAGGTGCCACTGGAAGGGCCAAAATGGCCACCTGCTGGAGCAGGTGGATGACCAACGGCCGCAGTTCAGGGCACTGGTGGCCCCAGGTCATTGTTTAGCTCCTTTTAGCTCTCCGAAGACCTCTGCAATGATTTCATTGACTCCAAGCTATCTTTCATACGTGATATTGCTCTACTTGAAGATCAAAATGGACCCTATTCCCACATCTTTGTGGCCTTAAGTTCTCTGGGGATTGGATTAATTTTTGTTTCCCTTGAAATATAAGCCAAGAAAAGGTTGACGCCAATTTGGCTTTTATCATACTCCACTCCTTGAAAAGGATTCGACCTCGAATCAAAACCTTGCAAAATCATAGGGAAAACAAGCGACAACAATTTCCTCATGGCATGAGGGTTAGTGTTTGTGTTAGCAAAATCAATCATAGCACCATGACAAGGTTGCTCACACTTAACATATAACTAAGGATCCTTTGTGTTTAACATAAAAAGCTTATTGAAAATACTACAAAGGAACCGACTATGAAGAATACTAAGAGATAAGAAAACCGCAAAGGTCATAATGGCATTAAAAAACCAAGGAGGTAAGATCACATTCACTTTAGAAGCCATAAAACACGATTGTTTCAATACCTCTCCAAGAGACCACACCAAAGGTGGTACCACCAATGGTTCAAAAGTCCACAAGAGTTTTTCGGGGTTAAAGATATGAGAGACCCACATTGCATCATTACTTAAACAAGTAGACCAACCAAAGGACATACTACCTCAAAATAAAATAATTCTACAACAAGCATGGACATCATCATAAGCAAAGAGGTAATATAAAAAGGAATCAAGCATAGAAATCTCATCCGGGGTATTACTATCTTCAAGAATGTCACATGGCTCAAGAGATTTAGCAACTAATATTGTCAAGGATGTATTCAAATCATTGAGGCACACAACACTTTTCCTTTCTATGTAATTCAAGCCTACATAAGATGTTGATTCAACATGGTTATGAATAACATCATTTGTAAAAAGGTAATAAAGAAAAGTTCTAAGGGCACTAATCTCATCCAAGGTGTGCTCGTGAGTAGGAACAAACAAAGAGAGAAAGAGGCATTTCAAGCACATAGAACCTCTCTTTTCTAAACAAATTCCCAAGGTAAAGGAGTTCAACAATGGAATCATGCTACTAGGGACAATGGATAATCTTTTATACAACAAATGAATCCAAGACAAGTGGTTCTCCCAAGAAATTTGGTTCCCTTTTTTGATGATAAACATGCTTCCAAGAGTCCCACTTGGCACTTCAAATTGCCCAACCTTATGAAGGTGGCATGAAGTATTTAACAACCATGGACTCTTCCACAAACAAGTAATCCACTTAACATCCACAAGTTGTAGTCCACACAACTTAAGAACAAGTGTGTCAAAGAAAGATGTAAGTATATAAGCAACACCCAAAATAGGCAATGAGACATTTGCCCTAGGGTCCTCAAGAATGATACCACCTTTGAGAAAGGCCCCATCCATTTCAATCGAGCAATAAAGAAAGGTATCACATAAATGGAATTCAACCAAAGTGCTTTTAAGAGAAGACTCACTCTTTGGCCCACAAGTCATAAAACCTTGGTCAAGGTTGGAAACACACAATGGTGAATTATCTTGCACCATTTCATTACTCCCCTTCTTTAAAGGACACTCATCTTTGTTAGAAGTGTATCCCATGCACAACTTGAGTCAATCAAGTAGATTGTAAATACTCAAGAAAGACTTTTCATCATAGGGAAAAATACCAACAACCTCAATCAAATTTGGCTTGTCATCTTGAACAAGCACCAAGTTGGGTGTATAACAACCACCACATTCTAAGAGGTCACCGGGGTCAAATGGGAGAAGTATCCAAGAACATGGGTCAAGACAATACCTATTTTCCCCAAAGGTGCAATCCTTACAAATATACATACCTTCTACACTATCACTGATAATTTCAAAAGTAAAGAGAGGGTAGATAAAGGTGTCACACATGTTAACTTCAACTATAGATAGAGATAGAGATAGATAATAAGGCATAAAAAGAGGAAATAAATGAAACCAAAGGGTATATTAAACCCTAAAACTTCTATTGATTAACCCTACAAGAAGCACCCTATTCCTACAAAGACCTTGAGGGAATCGTAACGCCCTCCCAACCCCGTTTCTAAGCAATAATCAATACAAGCTTTTCCAAGGTCTCATGATCCATAAAGAGTCTTCAAAATATCAATATCATCAAAAAACTAACTAAAAATGAAGAAGAACTAGTATTTATAGCCTTGGGCCTTTTATTACAGTTAATGGGCCCAAAAGTGACCCATTTCAGCAAATTAGGCATCCGCCCACGCAGATGGACCACCCACTAGCGCATGTTAGGGTGCATGTCCTACTGGAAGGTCCAAAATGGCCACCTGCTGGCATAGATGGATGACCTGCAGCAGCAGGTCAGGGTGCAGGTGACTCCAATTTGCCATTTGACTCATCTTAACTCTCCGACGACCTCAACAATGGCTTTCAATCTTTCTTGAATGCATTGGGAAACACACAACACTCTTTAAATGGAGTCAAGATGGGTTCAAACACATCTATATTCATCAATGATCCTTGGAATGTTTGCAGTTCTCGTGCTTTCCTTCTAGTAGAGGTCTTGAGGTGATATTGGCTCTCGGCTCCAAGCTATCCTCGACATGTGGTGTTGAACTCTTAGGAGCTTAAAAAGGGCCCTCCAAACATATCCTTGCATCCTTGAGATGATCGTGGCTTGGGCCCCTTTGTGTTGGCCTTGAATTATAGTCTTTGAAAGGTTAGTGTCGATTTGGCTTGTATCATCCTCCCCTTCTTGCAAAGGATTCGACTTCTAATCCAAGCCTTGCAAAACCATAGGGAAAAAAAGCAAGAACAATATCCTTATGGCATGAGGGTTAGGGTTAGCAACACTAAACTTATCACCAAACCAAGGAGGAACACACTTAACATATAGTAGAGAATCAAAATGATCAATCAAGGGTGTGTAACCCCACAAAATAAAATATACTTGGCCTCTCAAGAGACTTTGACAAAGAGAAAAGCCAAAAGGACCATGGTAATTAGTCAACCACTCATGAAAAATCACATTTGTTTCAGGTTTAAACAAGCACATAATCCCTTTTTAGTCAAGAGTCACATGAAAATCTCTAAAGCTAAGTGCAATGTCATGAACAAGATCATTCCAATTTAAGACTCCACTCATTGTAATAGCTATCTCTAAGAATGGGATTACTCCCAAATCATCACTGGGGTCAAATACAAAGGTATTCCCCATACAAGTCAACAAACATATTGCATTTAAGCTCACAATGCTCTGCCATTCAAAACATTCCATGCTCACATAAGATATTGATTCAACACGTTCATGAATAATATAATATGGTAAAAGGTAATAAACAAAGGTATCACATAATTGTAATTCTTCCAAGGTGTTTTCAAAACAAGGTTCACTCTCCGACCTACAAGTAGTAAAACCTTTGTCAAGAATGGAAACACACAATGGTGAATTCTCTTGGATCTTTTCATTGTTACCCTTCTTTAAAGAGCATTCAAATTTGTTGGAGACCTTTCCCTTACACAACTTTGGTCTCTCAAATGGATTAGAAATCCTCAAGAAAGACTCTCTATCATAGGTAATAGTACCAACAACTCCAACCAAATCTTGCTTGTCATCTTGACCAAGCACCAAGTGGGGGTCAAATGGATAGAACGGACATAGACATGGGTCTAGAAAACACTCTTTTTCCCCAAAGGTGCCACCAATACAAAAATTTATACTCTCCATACTAGCGTAAGCGTTATTAAAGGCAAATAGAGAGTAAAAAAAGGTGTCACGCAAATTGATTTCTTCTAAGGTGTCCTCAAGTGCATGCTCACTATTACGTGCAAGAAAATTATTCAGAGTATGCTCAAGAATTGGAACACTCAAAGAAGAAGAAATAATTGGGACACAGGGAGCACCTTCCATTTCTTCACATTCGATTCCCATAAGAGTACTCTTTTCTTCCAAGAAGAGATTTCCATCTTTAGAAAGAAAGTTTTCACACAATAGTGGGTTGTTATATCGAATATAGACCTCAAGAGGAGATACATAACTAACATGATCCTCACCACTAGGTAATCCACAAGGAGTGATTTCATCATCCGCAAATAAGAAATTGTACCTAAAGAGAGAAGGATCAATCCAAGTAGGAGAATTGGAACATGTAAGTTCACTCTTAAAAAGACAATTATCAAATTTTGAAGAAGTTTCAAACACATGATCATCCCTATGAGCCAAGAAAGTAATAGAATTTTCATTTAAAAGCATGCTCAAGGGGTCACTCCTATTCAAATGATAAACATTATTAACATCATCACTAAATTGAGGTTCACTAATCACATCACAAATGCCCTCAAGTAGTGGACTAGATTCACACACAAGTTGATCAACACCATTTACACAAGACAATGTACTAGCATTCAACACAAAGGCTTCAACACTAGGTGGACTCGAATCGATCTTACAAGAAGACTCAATTCGGTCATCAATAGGATCAACTAGTATATCCGCACTCTCAGTAGGTACATTATCATCACGAGGTAAAGAATCATTAAGGTCAAATGTATACAAACTATCACTCACACTCAATTGACTGCTAGCCATACAATGGTCACTCATATTTACTAAAGTGTAAGAGTTAGCTATCTTACCTTGAAGCTCATAAGAAGATTCTTCTTTGCCTTGGTGCAAGGTTCCTGTCAAAGTGTCGGAATACTCTTCATATGGGTTGAGGCATAGGTCCAAATTAATCTCCCGATATTTTTGATTAGACCCTACTTTTGAAGCTTGTATTCTTTCTCCATTTGCAACATTAGTACCTGCATAAGTATCCTTACTAAGATAAGGAAAAATAAAATTAGATGGGATTTGTGGTAACCCCTTCACTTCACTCCTCTCAACCACTCCTTTTTCCACTCTTGGGTTACCACTTTTCACCCCCTTACTCCTCTCAATCTTTTGTCTCTCATCATCAAAGGACTTGGAGTACGTGGTCATATTTGTTTGGGTCTTGGGAAGGTTAGGGGGAAAGAGATGGTTTCCCCATTAGTCCACTGCAATCTTAGGCCAATTTTGCTCATTCAAAACTCTATGTTTCACAAACCAATTGGTGCCCAAGCATAAGTGTCCAAAGTCCAAGGGAAATATATCACACCATACCTCCTCATAGTACTCATTTCGAGTGAAGAAAACATTCACACTCTCAGAAACCTATAGCTCTCCAAGAAATATGGATAATGCTTGGACATTTGAGGTATCCCTAAATAGTCGACCATAGAGAGAGTGATGTAGTCTACATAGCACCAATCAACGAGAACAAGAATACATCTCGAAACCCCATAAATACTCACCTTCCTAGTGTTAATTCCTCTTCTCAAATTAACATTATAAAGCTTAGTGTATCCCTTAGTCACAAAGTTGGACTTCATGAACCCCTTCAAAGGTACTCCATGTTTGATTAGGCCCTTTTGCAAGTTCCCACCACCTCTATGCCAGACGTTGAGTGTACTTAAGGGCATATGTGGCTTGTTCAACTTCGGTGATATGATAGTCCTTGAAAAACCTTTCACATTGCCATTCCCAATCAAGATAAACCTCGGGATCACGTCCTCCTTTGAAGATAGGAAGAGTGGTTCTAGTGAAATCATGACTCTTACTATATCCCTCATATCTACCTTGGCTCTGACTTCTCAATGTTTGAATACTAGAATAAGGTGAATAGGATGTTGTACCCCTAGACATTGGAGATGTATACTCTCTTCTTCTTATTGGATGACTTCTAATCTATGTAGTGTAACCACTTGTAATACGATAAGAAGTACCACAAGAAGAGGAATATGAATCTTTGCAATCCTCATGCACATTCCTACCATGACTCTTATAAGGTGCCTAGGAGAAAGGATTATACCTCACAACTTCCTCATGCTCGGAGCGGGAAGTGGAAGACTCCTTACAAGCCCATTCATCCTCATAAGAACCATCACAAGGCTCTTCATCCTCTCCATACTCTTCATAAGAGCTAAACTCGCTATTTACCTCATATCCTTCGCCTAAATTATAACTCTCATTTCCACACGACTCTTGATCATGTCTATATTCATCGCCTCCATAATCACCACTTCCATCATAGCCAAAGCCTTCATTACTACAATCATAGTCTCCTATGTCGTAGTCACACATATTCGAGGTTACCGATGACATACTTCCTTATAGTACCTACCAAAAGACACTCACCAAAGATAATAAACAATGTTAGTGTTAATAAAATTAAAGCTCACAATAACTCGTGTTTACACACCTTTGATTGCCTCACAATTGGATTGGCTGGTGTTGAAGATTTGTTATACTTTGGTGGTACAAAAGGTGCCAATTTCTACTCCTGGCCAGAATGGATTCTCATTTACAAATGAATGGACAACTTGATTTAAACTAAGGGACTTGAAACAAGAAGTTAACTACAAAGTTAAACTAGAAAAAGCACAAAAGAAAATGGACTAAGAAAGAATGGACTCAAGAACTAATCAACCAACTAAGTAAGGAAAATTACCCGTTGATAATTAGTTTTGGAATCAAGAAATGAAATAAAGAATCAAGAATTGAAACTAAGAAGTTAGAACTTGAGCAAAATAAGTTTTGGGATCATTGAGGTGCGTTCAAGTGACCCTCCCACGCAGGTGGTGACCTTCCCTCGCAGGTGAGGGCGCAGGTGAAAATAGAGTGACCTACTTTGGTCACCTGCCCTCGCAGATGGTCACCTACCTACACTACAAGAAAATACCTTATCAGAGACCAAGATTTAGGGACAAGTTGTAAATATGATCCCTAAAAGTATACTTTCAAGGATGATATTATTTACTGGTCTCTAAATTCTCATTTATTTTCTATACCTAAGCAAAGACTCCATTTATTCTGTGAAAAAAAATTATTTGGTCCCAAATTGTGAAAATTTCAGCGGGAGTTAGAGGCACAGAAATGAAATATTATAAGTGAAACACTAAAATATTTGTCTCTCTCTAGAAGGTCCCACTGTCTCTCTCTCTTTCATCGCCTAAATTGCCCACTCTCTCTCTCACTCTCTTAGCTTGAAGTAAAATCCCTAAATCTCATCGCCTATATCCCTAAATTACTCATCACTCAAAGGTTGAAGTGCTCGCTCGTCGCTCTTCTAAGAGTAAGATTGTCCTCCCTCATCTGTTTCTTCTCCTTTTCGATTATAATAAAAAATTTCTTTCTTGCTTGCTCTCTGGTCGAATATGTGCGACTGAGTTGTTCAACTCTGTTATTTAAGTGATTTTATATACATATATAGAGTTTTTAAGCTGGAGGCTCTAATTCGGAGCTACAATTTTTGGCAATTTCATGTAGGTATACGTGTTCTTTGTATTTCGTAAGTGTTTATCTTGGAACATTTTGGTGAAATTAGTTAAAAATGTTGATTGATTATATGTTTTTCATAAGCATTTGGTAAGTTTTTGAAGTTTTTCTAATTGTTCTTGTGCCATTTGTTTATGGATATTTTTTATATAGTCTTTAACAGTCACCACTTTGGATGTAGAAAAAGTATGATTTCAACAAGTTTAGTAGTATAGCTCCTTGTTTTGAGGTTTATTGATAAGGGTTTGTCTGGTTTAAGTAGTAATCTTCATTCTTCATTTGTGATAAAGTTTTTTTCTCAGTTGTATAAATGGTATGTTCATGAGTTCTTAGCGTAAAGCTCGTTGCTTATCATACGAGTAACACATTTGAAAATCAATGATGTATTCCTAAGTATAGTTGTCAAACAAAATGAAATGAAATTTCAAAACATTCTTTCTGCGCATGGGTACTGCTTTAAATAAACAGAAATACTCAAATAAGTTGTATACTTTACATTCATAACCCAAAAATCAAAGCTGCAATATGCTTTCCTTAGTTGGTCATTCTGATATGAACAAAAAGTCAAGAACCTATCTTAAAACAAGATGTCCTATAGAATTAGAAACAATATTTTTCATGCTCCTCTGCCGTAAACACCCACCCAATTAGTCTGCATTGCCATGTCCTTCCAAGTGATGCAAACAACTAGGTGGTGCAAAGCATATGAATCCCCTAAAGACTATTAGCTCTGTTAAATCATTGTTTTAAGTGTCTTAAACAGTGTAAGTGTATGCTATTAGACCCAACAAGTATAGTATCAACACATAACAGAGAAAACAGAGAGTGGGTAACAAAAAGTGTTGGCATATTGGAAGGAGATAGTGTGACCATTAATAATAGGGTTGCCATCATTGACGAGAAAATCATCAAAATGTAAACTCTTGAAAATGTGAGGATTAATAAGGCGAGCAGAGCTGAACTAGTCACATTTCAGATGAATACCGGAGATGTCATATCCTGTAACACAGACATTCATAATCTCCACATTGTATGTGGGTATTCCACTTGGTAGAGGTGTTGAACATTTGTCACCCCATATCAGTTGACCTAACTAAGTTCTTGCAGTTGATCATTTTTTAAAGGTGAATTCACATTATTTTTACCTTTTTTTTCTGCTCTTTGGAATACTTTTTCGAGGTATTGATGATATTATTATGAGTATATATGGGCTTATATTTAGATGGGAGAGGTAGTTTTGATACCAAAAACAAACAGAGGGTATATATGTTCTATTTTGCATAGTTCGAGGATAGATTTGGCTCTTTTCCTTTTTTTAATAAGCTTATTGTTCTTGGTACATTTTGGTATGTTAAGTTGCTGGCATTTGCTGTTGTTTTTCATTGCTATTTTTGGCTTAAGCTATTTTATGGTTGCTGTTTTTAATAGATAATATTTCGTATTTTACTTAAGTTGTTCAACTCCTCGTTTAGTTTGGTTAACACTTCTTTTCATTTTTGGAAAATGGGTTGATCGGTTTAGCTTGATGAAAAATGGAAAAGGCCGTTTGTCCTCTGGACTGTTTCAATTGAGATGGACAGTTTGTACACAGTCCTTTGTAGCTTAAAAAATATAAGTATAAAGAAAAGCATGTTATCATATTAGCATTAGTAAGTCTGAAAATATTAAGTATAAAGAAAAGCATGTTATCATATTGCATGAAAAATCTGGATGGGTGTGTTATGTTTAGTTAGAACGTACTGGTGTATTTAGCCTGCTGATTATATCAAATTCTTTTAATTTTATCATAGCAGAACATGTTCAATTAAAAGAAAGGAAAATTATTGGTCCACTTTTACTTGGCCTATTTTTAATCTTTTGGAAGAAATTATATAGTGATTTGTTTTAAATTGTCTGATGTGTTCTAATTTATCTTGACACATAGTCTGATATATGCTTGGACTATTATGTTGTATATTATCGCAATCTTGTGATATCATAGCAAGATTTAATCACAATTGTGAGTTGACAAGTTTAATAGAAAGTTATGTGCATCCTAGAAAAAATCAAAAGCCTATATTCTTTTTGAACTAACTTCTATTTACTATTTCAGGTTATGGCACCTAGTAAGGAATGGATGCTACTTTTTGATGATCGACTTAATAAAACCTACTTAACTGGGATAAAAAAGTTTTTGGATTTTGCTTTTCAAAGAACAGGAGAATTGTATGAAATACGATGTCCATGTACTAGATGTTGTAATACAATATTGGGAACACGTGAGACAATCAAGACACATTTGGAAGTACATGGAATGATTCAAAATTATACTTTTTGGTATCACCATGGGGAAGTCTTAGGTGAGCCATTATCGTAATGTGAATATGAAGATGAAGATGATAATGAAGTAGAAGAATATGAGAGTGAAGATGAAATACAAGAAATCTTGAATGATTTATATCCTAATCATGGTGGACAACCTGCTGACATTGGTTCTGAAGATTTGCTTGTTGAGGAACCAAATCTTGAGGCCAAAATTTTTTATAGCTTATTGGGAGATTTTGAGAAGCCACTCTACCAAAGTTCAAAAATTTCAAAGCTTTCAAGTCTCATTAAATTGCTTCACGTAAAAAGTATCGGTTGTTGAAGCAATGAGTCTTTTACCATGTTATTGAAAATGTTAAAAGAGGAGTTATTGCCTGATGGAGCGAATTTGCCAGATTCATATTATGAGGCAAAGAAGGTAATTCGAAATCTTGGGCTTTCCTACCGCAAAATTGATGCTTGTAGAAATGATTGCATGTTGTATTGGAAGGAAGACAGTTTACTTGATTCATGTAAAGTTTGTGGTGCATCCAGATGGAAAATAAATACACATAGCGGGGATTCAAGGAATAAAAATGGTAAAAAGGTTGTATTAAAAATTTTACACTATTTTCCGTTAAAGCCTAGGCTTCAAAGGTTATTTATGTCTACAAAGACATCTTCTCTAATGACATGGCATCATAACAAAAGAGTTAATGATGGAACAATGAGGCATCCGGCTGATTCAATGGCGTGGAAATCATTTGATGAAATTTATCCCTCATTTGCAGCCGAGCCTCGTAGTGTTCGACTTGGACTTGCTAGTGATGGATTTCAGCCATTTCGGTATTCAAAAACCTCATATAGAATTTGGCCTGTGGTACTTATTCCTTATAATTTACCACCTTGGTTGTGTATAAAGCAAGAAAATTTCATTATGTCCATTCTTATTCCTGGTCCAAATGGTCCAAGAGATGCAATTGACATATATCTTCAGCCCTTGATAGAGGAATTGAATGAGTTATGGGAAACTAGTGTTGAGACCTTTGATGCATCAACCAAACAGAATTTTAAGTTACATGCTTCTTTGTTATGGACCATCAATGACTTTCCAGCATATGGAAATTTATCTGGATGGAGTACAAAAGGAAAACTGGCATGTCCATGTTGCAACAAAGACACTTCCTCATTCAGATTGGCTAATGGTAAGAAACAATGTTTTATGGGTCATCGGCGTTACCTTACGCTGAATCACAAATGGAGAAATAATAAGGAATTATTTGATGGCACAAAAGAGCAAAGGCTCCCACCAGATTTGTGTTCTGGTATTGAAATACTTGATCAAGTACAATATCTTAAGGGAAGACAGTTAACAAATGATCCTAAGAAAAAGATCAAGATATCACATGATCATCGAAAGGATAATTGGAATAAGAGAAGTATCTTTTTTGAACTTCCATATTGGAAATCTCTCTTGTTACGACATAATTTGGATTTTATGCATATTGAGAAAAATATATGTGAGTGTTTTTTGGGTACGTTCATGAATGCCAAAGGAAAGACCAAGGACACCATTAACACTCGGCTGGATTTGCAAGCTATGGACATTAGACCAGAATTGCACCCTATCAAAAAAGGAGAAAAATATGAAATTCCAACTGCATGCTACACTTTATCTCCCCAAGAAAAGGACAACTTGTACCTTTTCTTAAAAAATTTAAAGGTCCCAGATGGGTTTTTATCTAATATTTCTCAGTGTGTTAACTTGAAAGATCACAAGATTTCTGGCTTAAAAAGTCATGATTGTCATGTTCTTCTACAACATTTGTTCCCTCTTGCACTACGTGGTATGTTGTCGAAGGCAGTGTGTGAACCTCTTATTGAGTTGGCTTTATCTTTTAATGTTCTTTGACAAAAGGTATTAAAGACTGAAGCCTTGGAACAAATTGAAGCTCAAATTCCAGTAACTCTTTGCAAGTTAGAAAAAGTCTTTCCTCCATCATTTTTTGATGTCATGATGCACTTGCCTATTCATTTAGCTAATGAAGCTAAGCTTGCCGGACCTGTTTAGTGTCGGTGGATGTATCCTATAGAACGGTGGTTATATTTTTTAAAATCTCTCATTGGTAATAGGGTTTGTCCAAAAGGTTCCATTGCAGAGGGTTATCTGGCAACTGAATGTATGATCTTATGTTCAAGGTATCTGCATAGAATTGACACAAAGTTTAATCGGCTAGAACGAAATTATGATGGTGCTTCAAAAAAATCTGATGGAGGCTTATCTATATTTTGTAAATCTGGAAAAACATTGGGAGCTCCAAAACAACAACCTGATCTTGACAAAAATGAATTGGAGCAAGCACATATATACATACTGATAAATTGTGATGAAGTTCTACCATTTCTAGAGTATGGAAATTTTTTCTTTATATCATATTCCATTCTTTGTGTTTTCTTTCGGATCATTTTTATTTTAAAATATGAATTTGTGGTTCAAATGAAATTTGTAGCGAGTTTGAACAGATTCGTGGAGATACTACTAAATACTTGTCCGATGCAGAATGGAATAGGGAGTTTATCGAATGGTTTAAAAATAGGGTGAGTAATATATGCACACCAAATTTGGAAATCTAATATTATATTACTCATTCTGTAGTAATCAACTTTATTTTATTGATAGGTTGCACAATTGCATAAAGGAGATGGTAGTCAGATCATGGAAGATCTGCTCGCACTTTCACGTGGGCCTACGTCATATGTATTACATTATAGTGGCTAAATTGTGAATAGATATAGATTTCATGTAGAAGCCTATGATAGAAATTTAAGGACTCAAAATTGTGGTGTGGTTGTTGTCGCTGAGACTGATGACCATAGTGAGAATATTGATTACTATGGAGTTTTAACTGATGTTCTTGAATTGCAATTCATTGATAGAAGAGTGAGTTTGTTTAAATGCAATTGGTTTGATGTGTATGATAACACGAAAGGAGTAAAAATAGATGAATATGACATCGTAAGTGTTAATTGGGGTCGATTTTTGAAAACAAATGAACCTTTTGTATTAGCGCACCAGGCATCTCAAGTATTTTATGCTAATGATAATTCCAATAAAGGTTGGCGTGTAGCGACAAAGATACAACCTCGTGATTCCTATGAAATTGTGGAACAAGTGGATGATGATATTGTAGATATAGAAAATCCTACTCAAAAAAGCGAAAAAGAACAACTGAGGTGAAGTATCTCTTTATGCATTAGCATATTAATTGTTATACATTCTGATACATGATTTTATTTGTTAACAAATTGAATTTACAATGTTAATTTTTTCTATTCTTTTGTAGGTTTAATATGAAACCTTCAAAGAATGAAAATGAGGTGGCATCCACTGTGAAATCGACAAGCAAATATGTGTTTGTTCCACCAGGTATAATAGCGAAGGGATGAGGGAGAGGGCTCAAATCTTTGAGCACTCTAAGGATGGTGTCTAGAACTACTATTCCATCTTTTTCATCTACTGAAGAAGTTGTTCAATACATTCAAACAGTTGGATAAAGTATGGTTTCTTCCCTACTGGTTTTTCTTTTAGCTCTTTTTTACCATTGCTGTATTTTTGTGTTAATGAGTTATTTTTTAGAAGTTCCTTTTTTCTATTTGTAAACTTGAGGTTCTACGAACTTACCTGTTGTTGCATGAAATAATTTGACGTTTATACCTTTGTCGAGAGTTCCTTTTTTCCTGTTGTTACAGTCTCCTCCACACCTTCATCACACAGACAACACTCAGCATCCTCCACATGTATATGCAACCTTTCTAACCTCTCCTCAGTCACTAGTATATTCTGTTAGGCAAGCCATCCAATCATCCTTCACATGTATATGCAGCCTTTGTAACCTCTCCTTAGTCACTATTATATTCTGGTAGGCAAGCCAACCAATCCGTCTTTGTTTTGGTAACATTATAGAGCTCCAAACTAAGTCAACGTCCCTCATTGTATCCAGATTTCCCAGTAAAGCAATATAACTGCTAGATACTGCAACAACATCAGCCTCCAGCATCTGAAAGCTCAGGAGAATGACTATTCCAGGGTTGATAACAAGTTAGTAAACTTACCTAAAATTTCAAATTCTTTTAAAATATATTTGCTTGTTTGATAACTTTTTGAAGCATCAACCCACTTTCTTGAGAAAATAAATATACTATCTGCTAGAGTCAATTGAAATATTGATTAGTAGGTTGAAAAACTGAATGTTGAAGTGTGGATTATCACTATCAAAGGAAACGTTAAGTTCTGATTATGGTAGTTGTGTACTCGTTGATTATGGTACTTGTCTAACATTCTGGTAGCTGATTATTGGCAATAATGTCTTTAGCAGCTTCTTCCTGTTCTTTTCTTCTTCTAAACTCATCATCCCTCCTCTTGATGGTGCAAGTCATAACTGTATGACCTTGATGCTTGCATTAGCTACAATATTTTGGGACCCCTTCATATTGAACTGGTTCCATTTGCCTTCCCCATTCTCATCATCATCAAACCCAACAGAACATGATGTGGTCTAGGTTTAGTAAGATCAATCAGGAGCTTGACCTTAGCAACACTGCCTCTAGTCTTCTTATATGTAGCCAGGTCTAAGAACTTAGCAGTCTGCTTATTAGAACAAATATGCTTCTTGATTTTCTTTATTTAACATATGTGAGTTTGGGTTTAACATTTCTCTAGTTGGGTTTGACTGAGTTTGATTTTAACATTTGTCGGACCTTCTATTTGGCATGTTCTTATGTATAGATGTTCCTATTTGAGGTTATTTTGTCCTGCATGATATTTGATGGTGTGCAGCATAAGCATTAGCTTATTTGGTAGTTGGATTATTTGATATAAAAAATATGCACTCTTAGGCCCTTGCCGACAGTTGATTGTTTTCAAAAGTTCTATTCCGATAGGAAGGGATTCATAATTAGCTTATCTAGTTAGTGCTTAACATATGACATAGTCTTCATTAGATGTTGAGAATGTATAATTCACTTGGAAAATTATAGAACACAATTGTAAGACTTGTTTCAGATTTGCTAAATTTAAATTTATTTTCCTTAACATATGACATAGTTATGTTATCAGTTTCAAAAATAAAGAAATATGACAGCCGTAAATCTTAATTAGTTCTTGTCACCATGTTGTAACCAAACCAAAGGCACTTGGATTTCTGTCTCCAAGAATTGTCCTCGTGCTTAGTTATCTCTTCGCTATCCGTAATCAAGTATGCTTTTTTGCACCAACTTTGGATTCTGTCCCTTAGAATTTTCTCATGTTTTCCATTCCAGGAAGTTTTTCTGGGGCTTCTGATTCCTCCTCTATATGATACCAAAGATGTGTGTTCCATTCAATCAGCTATCTTTTTAACCTTCGGCCATTTTGCTGCCAATTCGCAGCCATGACTTCTGCTAGATGTGATATATATTTATTTTGTCATGTGCTTGATTTATATTAATCAATATCTTCGTAGTCTTTTCTAAATGTGGATTTTTTGATAATTTTACAGGTTATGGCTGAGGTCTACAAGAAGCAACTATTTGCGTACAAACAAATCGACTATTATTTTGCTAGCAATGTTGGGGAAAATTTTAAAATACAATCCAAGGATGTTAACTATATGTATTTTTGTGAAGGTTTATGTAAAAAATATTATGATTAGGTTAAATCAATGATGTTCGGTGCCAACAACTAATGTTGATCTTGTATTGCAACTACTTTTAATATATACATATGAAAGTGGTATCATCTTTATATTAATTACCAGATATTCTAGTTGCGAATTGGATGTGATCAAGTATTGACTATATAGGAACTTGTTACTTGTATATTTAGGTCCAGGAGAAAATATAGTCGCTAAAACTATAGTCTTAGGTCTGGTCACCAAATATATTAAGGGCCAGCTTTATACTCGTCGCAGATCTATTTAGCGGCCTGAATTTAGTCCCTAAAATCTTCAAAATTGAATTAGAATGGTGGTCCTTAAAAGCAAATCAAGGACCAACTTAAGCTGGTCCCAAAAAGGTTAGCGACCAGACGCTCATCTCGTCCCTATATGTCATTAGCGTCGAAGCTTGTAGGGACCGGCCGGCGACCAGAAAATCTGGTCGCTATTGCGCTTTAGGGACCATAAACTCACTTTTAGGGACCAGTTTTCCCTTCGCTATTGACCAGTTTTCTTGTAGTGCCATGCAGGTGAGGGCACAGGTGGCCAGACAACACACCTGGAAACTCTGATTTTTCACCTTTTTATAGGCCCGCTTGGTTTCTCTTTCCTAGTACCTTCCCTTTTTGAAATATTCTTTGGTACTAACACTTTTCTTTAATTCTTTTTGGACCTTTTTGGATCTAACAACTACTTTTGGATGAATCTTCTTCTTGAAGATTTGAAGATCTTCAAGAACACTAAGAACTTCAAATTTTTTTGACCCTCGATCAAATGAGCTTCAAATGAAATGAAATTTTAACCACGAGCCCCGTTTGACCTCACGAAAAAGATCCAAACATTTGTAGGCCCTAATTCCCATCTATTTTTTCCCGAAAATTAAACCCAATTCAAAATTTCAAGAACACCATGAAGATGGTGAACTTCCAAATTTCTAACTGCCTCGATTTAACTCAGAATTGCTTCAAATTAGAGATCCGGGCTCCTTTTGGTATGGGGAAAAACCCCCAATATCTTTTAACCTTCAATTTCACTCCAAAATTTCTATATTTAAAGACCCATTTCCATTTTCTTCAAAACTCAACCCAACAATGGTAGAATCCTCAAATCAACTCCGATTAAGCTCAAATCTCAGATCTAGACATGATTTATGCTAGAGAACACTAATCTAGCATAAGAAACTCAAGAAGAAACAAAAATCAAAACTTAATTTTTTTTGGAAATTTTCAAAAATGAAAATTTCAGATTTTTCTCTTCTTTTTTGTATTTTTTATTTTCTAGATAACAAACCCAAGAATTAGAATCATAAGAATGAATCTAATCTTGGATCTGATACCAAATGATTACCCCCAAAATACGGATTCAAAAATAACCATGAAAACTCAAAGAAATGATAGAATCAACAATACGGAAAATAAAGGATAGAGATAGAGAAAGATAATAAGACACAAAAGGAGGAAATAAATTAAACCAAAGGGTATATTAAACCCTAAAACTTCTATTGATTAACCCTACAAGAAGCACCCTATTCCTACAAAGACCTTGAGGGAATCGTAATGCCCTTGCAACCCCATTTCTAAGCAATAATCAATACAAGCTTTTCCAAGCTCTCATGCTTCATAAGGAGTCTTCACAATATCAATATCATCAAAAAACTAACTAAAATGAAGAAGAACTAGTATTTATAGCGTTGGGCCTTTTATTACATTTAATGGGCCTAAAAGTGACCCATTTCAGCAAATTAGATATCCGCCCACATAGATGGACCACCTGCTGGTGCATTTCAGGGAGCATGTGCTGCTGGAAGGGCAAAAATAGCCAACTGCTAGCGCAGGTGGATGACCTGCGGCCGCAGGTGACTCTAGGTCATTGTTTGGCTCCTCTTAAATCTCCTACGACCTCTCCAATGGCTTTCAATCCTTTTTGAATGCATTGGGAAATACACAACACTCTTTAAATGGTGTCAAGATGGGTTCAAACACATCTAGCTTCATCAATGATCCTTGAAGTGTTTGTTGTTCTCGTGGTTGCCTTCTAGTAGAGGTCTTGAGGTGATATTGGCTCTCGGCTCCAAGCTATCTTCCACATGTGGTGTTTAACTCTTAGGAGCTTAAAAAGGGCCCTCCAAATCCTTTCATCCTTAAGATAATTGTGGCTTGCCCCAAAACATTAGGAGCATAAAAAATCCAAATGGAAAAAAAGATAGCAAAAGCTACCCAACCTACTATATCCTTTACATAAAAATAAGGGTAAGAAGAAATTTTATCCATCTCTGAATCCCTTTGTGCCGGCCTTGAATTATAGTCTTTGAAAGCTTAGTGCCGATTTGGCTTGTATCAAATGCACACACCTTCACTAGTTGTAGGCAATTCACATGCCAACATAGACTCACTTTTTTTACAAGGGTCAACTAGTGTGTGAATACTCCTATCGCATGGCAATGGGACCTCCTCATTCAAGATACAAGTGCTAGCACTAGGTGGACACAAATCAATCTTGCTAGAAGAGTCAATTCGGTCATTTAAAGGATAAACTAGTGTTTGCAAACTAACAACAAGAATTTGATCATCATGCAACTTATTTCTATCAAGAGTATCACAAAAGGAAGACTCATCATACTCTACTTTAGACAAGCCACCAATCACACTCACTTGGCCACTAGCCACATCATGACATTTCAAATTTAGGGGCAGGTGACTTTAGGTCATTGTTTGGCTCCTCTTAAATCTCCGACGACCTCTCCAATGGCTTTCAATCCTTTTTGAATGCATTGGGCAATACACAACACTCTTTAAATGGTGTCAAGATGGGTTCAAACACATCTAGCTTCATCAATGATCCTTGAAGTGTTTGTTGTTCTCGTGCTTGCCTTCTAGTAGAGGTCTTGAGGTGATATTGGCTCTTGGCACCAAGCTATCTTCCACATGTGGTGTTTAACTCTTAGGAGCTTAAAAAGGGCCCTCCAAATGTATCCTTTCATCCTTGAGATGATTGTGGCTTGTGCCCCTTTGTGCCGGCCTTGAATTATAGTCTTTGAAAGGTTAGTGCCGATTTGGCTTGTATCAAATGCACACACCTTCACTAGTTGTAGGCAATTCACATGCCAACATAGAATCACCTTGATTTTTACAAGGGTCAACTAGTGTGTGAATACTCCTATCGCATGGCAATGGGACCTCCTCATTCAAGATACAAGTGCTAGCACTAGGTGGACACAAATCAATCTTGCTAGAAGAGTCAATTCGGTCATCTAAAGGATAAACTAGTGTTTGTAAACTAACAACAAGAATTTGATCATCATGCAACTTATTTCTATCAAGAGTATCACAAAAGGAAGACTCATCATACTCTACTTTAGACAAGCCACCAATCACACTCACTTGGCCACTAGCCATAGCATGACGTTTCAAATTTAGGGAAGTGCAAGGGTTAGCTTTGTTACCTTGTGGCTCATACAAAGTATGGTCTTCATGATGGTGTTCAAAATGGGAGCAAATTTGCTCCTTTGGGAAGTTATCATGTCTTGGGAGTTTGTCAATTTTACTCCCTTGAATTAACTCCTCATTTGGGCACCCTTCTAGCAGCTTTTGGTTCTTCATACTTTGGGGATCTCCATTAGGTTTGCTTCCAACAATAACTTCACAAGTGTCAAGATAACTAGAGAGCGAAGAAAAGTCACATGAGTTAGGATAAGGTTGTGACAGCCCACTCACATCACACCACACAACCTCTCCTTTTTTTCACTCTTAGGTTGCGACTTCGCACTCCCTTACTTCTCTCAGTCTTTTGTCTCTCAATCTCATGGGACTTGGAATAAGTACCCAAATTTTCATGATAAGAAGTGGGGGAAGTAGTTGGAAAGAGATTATTTCCCCATTGGTCTACAACATGTTTGGGCCATATTTGCTCCTTTAGAACCCCATGCCTTTGAAACCAATTGTCCCCCAAACATAGGTGACAAAAGTCCATGGGTATCACGTCCACCAAACCTCATCATAGTACCCATGAAGTATGAAAGCTACCTTTACCATCTCCCTAACTACACATCCATCCATGGTATATGGATATTGTCACACCTTAAATCCCATTGAGATGGACAGGCACCCGACGCCTTAAAGGCTCGAGAGAACCAACCTATAATCTTATTGTCCAAGCAAATAACTATAATAGTAATGGGACTTTGACAAATATATACAAGCTATAGTAATGATAAAAGACTAACATAAAGATAAGCCCAAAACATATATACGTGACTTGGCCGTTGAGGCAACAACTGTTAAGGAACCAAACATAACTGCACTTTATACACTAGTCTACAAAGCCTCTATAAGATCGACAAACATGGTTTAGGTCGAAACAGGACCTGCCTTACCCTTAACTATTATACAATACCAAAATATATACCAAAGACTCGGTAAATCCCCGAATCAACTTGGAGCTCACCAATCACAGTTGAGTCTCATGCGCTCCTATTGAAGAGGTCTACTAGCTGGAGTACCTGTACCTGTGGCATGAAACATAGTGTTCCCATAAGGGACATCAGTACGAAAGAATGTACTGAGTATGTAAGGCATATAGTGTCCATAGGTAAGAAAAGATCTTAATAACATTAGAATGAATATATAATTATATAGATATGAATAAAAGACCACATTTGCTTGTTTTTATGGGATCATATACGTTACATATTTTACTTTACTTTATCCTTCTTTGCATTATAAAATTGTAAAACATAAGATACAAATGACCAGTTGATCAGTGGTAAAATAGGATGACCCATGCTAGGTATCTTAACCCCTGGGATACGGTCCTCATAAATACACAAATCAGGAATGACCCATGCTAGGCTTTCCTTTCACCCCTGGGATACCACCCGTGATACTGGGATTGACCCATGCTAGGTGTTCCTTCCACCCCTGGGATACCACCCAAGAATATACAAGTTCTCTTTACATCATTTCTTTAATCTTTGAGATAGTTCTTTTGGTGGTCATAACATTATTGAGTTTTAAACTATGGACTAGTCGTGAGAGACATATCAATACGCATTTAAGATGGTAACAATGACGTATGGAGCAAATGTAACATCAATGTATTATATTTCATGCCAAAGAACATAGAATCGAATAGCCCTACATACCTTGTTCTACAACTCCGATATTACCCCTAATTAAACTCCTGCCTCACAGACTACTTATCTACAATAAAGTAAGTGGTGAAACTATTATTAGTAGCTAATCAACAAATTTAATCCACTTAACCTCACTAAAACAGTAGCTGGGCAGTAACCCCGTAATTAATTTATTCAAGGGTGTTCTTTCAACCGTTACTCCTCCAATTACATTCACATACCATACAAATCCTTATAACATTCCCCGAAACAACTTTATCCCCATTACACCCTCAAAATGGTATACAAAGTAGAGTGGGCAGTAGGCTTAGATAATATTTAGTTCGGTGGTGTATCACCATATCCTGCATCTATAATTCAATACAAGTCAGTTGCATCCTTTCCCAACATCAACCAAGATGTCCCCAACATATGCATATAACACAAGTCCTTAAAAATCCCCAATATCCTTTATCATAGCAACCAAATATTGAACTCATCATCCCTTGAGTTTTTGACAACAATATATACACAATTCTCCACCAAAACATGTATATAGGAAGGGGCAAAAATGGGAAGTAGCCTTACCTTAATTTTGTGATAGTTTATTCTCTTAACTTGCATTTTTTAAATATCTTGGTTCCTTCACACACAAACTAAAGGAGAAGAGAAAAATCTCTTAATAACCAAGAAAAATGGGACTGCCAAACTTATAGTTGGTTGCCTTATAATTTAAACATGAAGAACATAATTTCCATAGTCTTTTTGAGATAAGCTCAAGATTTTTTCACTTACCGTTAGCTTGGAAGGAAGGTAAATCCCAAGTGTCATAATAGAATTATAGGGATGCTGTAGAAGATACTAGAGAGAAGAGAGAAAACCTTAGAAAGCTGATTTTTTTGCCTAAGTTAAAATGAATAAAATGAGTTGTTTTCAATCCCTTTAAAGGGACCAGATCTTAGACGAATTTCTTGTCCATTCATGGCCATAAAATACGAAGTATTTAGTGCACCTACTTGCCCATTATACTTGGACCTTTGTGGATCTGAAATTATTGGGCCTTGATGTCCATTCTTCTTCTTTCCTCTCTTTTAACTTGGGCCAGAATTTATTTAAGTAGGTTGTAGTGTACTTGTTTCAATAAGCTAGTCAAAGGAGTCTTAGTAGGTGATGCACCTACTTGTTTCTTAGATTGGTCAATAAGTCAAAGTAGGTGATGCACCTACTTGTTTCTTAGATTGGTCAATAAGTCAAAGTAGGTGATGCACCTACTTGTCACCTACTAGCTCAATTTAACTCAAGCAAGCAACACACTTATTTTATTCTATATTCTAAGTCTTAACCCCTTATATTAACTTTATACTTATATACACTTTGATACTTTCATCCTTGAGGTAGAATACCACCTTACTATCTCGCGTTTAAGCAGATCCATTTGGGTTAGCTTGGCGCATACATGCTGAAATGCTTAGGCCATTATAATATCTTTTAAATCCTCTTTAAACCACCGCTAATCACTTAAGAAACTTAGTTTGTTACCTATATAACAAGGTTACCTCATGTCCCATATCAATAGAGCAAGTACACGCAAAATATGGGGTATTACATCCTCCCCCTCTAGGAACATTCGTCCTCGAATGCTAGCATAATTAGCCTACTTAAACAAGTTTAAGACCAAGTTTAATCTTCATGTTACCACATAACACTTACACATTTATACTTACTTGTTAATGCTCTAATTCAACATCTTGGACTTTCACTTCAGATTCGAATAAATGACGGTACTTGGATTTCATTGCTTCCTCGGCTTCCCATGTGATCTCTTCTATTTGTTGGTTGTACTTTTACAAAAGCTACTTCTTGATTTCTTAACTTCTTGACTTGCCGATCTAAAATAGCAATCGACACTTCTTCGTAAGTAAGTTCTTCTGTAACTTGTACATCTTCAGTAGGAGTAATATGAGATTGATCTCTTATGCATTTTTGGAGCATTGAGACATGAAACACTGGATGTACTATTGAAAGGTCTTGGGTAAGCTCTAACTCATATGTAACTTGGCCAAATATTTGAATAATATTATATGGCCCTATATAGCGCGGACTCAGTTTTTCCTTTTAACCAAATCTCATTACCCCTTTCATTAGTGAAACCTTTAAGAATACCCAATCTCCTATAGCAAACTCTAGCCCTCTTTTTCTAATATCTGCATATGATTTATGTCTACTTTGAGCTGTTTCTAGCCGTTGTTGTATCACCTTAACTTTTTCCATAGCTTGATGAATAATATCTGGCCCAACTAAGGCAGTTTCACCAGCTTCAAACCACCCAATTGGTGATCTACACTTTCTCCCATATAAAGCTTCATAAGGTGTCATTTTTATACTTGAGTGATAGCTATTATTATATGAAAACTCAATAAGTGACAAATGATCATCCCAACTACCTTTGAAGTCTAATACACAAGCTCGCACCATATCCTCAACTATTTGGATCGTACATTCTGCCTGACCATCCGTTTGAGGGTGAAAAGTTGTACTTAAACTCACTTGCATTCCTAAACTCTTCTGAAATGACTTCCAAAAGTTTGCGGTAAATTGAACTCCTCTATCAGATATAATAGAAATTGGGACTCCATGTAACCGAACTATCTCTTTAATATATAACCTTGCATACTCTTCAGCTGTGTAAGTGGTCTTAACCGGTAGCAAATGTGATGATTTGGTGAGTCTATCAACTATTACCCATATGGAATCAAACTTTCGAGGGGAGCGAGGTAAACTAGTGATGAAATCCATGTTGATCATGTCCCACTTCCAAATAGGGAGATGAATACACTACATATAACCTCCTGGCTTCTGATGCACTACTTTACCTTGTTGACAGTTTGGACATTGGGCTACAAATTCTGCAATGTTCTTCTTCATGTCTCCCCACTAATACACTTCTTTCAAGTCATGATACATTTTAGTTGACCTTAGATGGAAAGAATATCTTGAATGGTGTGTTTCAAGAAAGGACTTGAAACAAGAAGTTAACTACGAAGCTAAACTAGAAAAGCACAAAAGAAAAAATATTAAGAAAGAACTGACTCAATAACTAATCAACCAACTATTTAAGGGCAATTACCAGTTGATAATTAGTTTAAAAATCAAGAAATGAAACTAAGACGATGGAACCTAAGCAAAATGGGATTTTGAACCTTTGCGGTGCGTTGGGATGACTTGCCCATGCAGGTGGTGACCTGACCCCGTAGGTGAGGGCGCATGTCAAACCAGTTTTACCTGCCTTGGTCACCAGCCCATGCAGATGGGGGCGCAGGTGGCCAGACAGCACACCTGGAAACTCTAATTTTTCAACTTTTTATGGGCCCTTTTGGATTCTCTTTCCTAGTACCTTCCTCTTTTGGAATATTCTTTGGTACTAACACTTTTTTCTTAGTTTCTCTTTTCCCTCTTTGGATCAAACACAACTTTTGAGCGTTCTTCTTCTTGAAGATTTGAGGAACACCATGAACAATTTAAAGACCCAAAATTCATAAATCTCTTAGTTTTGCTCGAAATTCGATGAAATTTTAACCCTAAGCTCCTTTCAACCTTCCAAACACAACCCAAGTGATTTTAAGCCTCAAATCCCAACAAAAATTTCCAGATTTTCAAACCCACTTGCATATTTCTTCAAGCTTCAAACCCGAAAATGGTGGATCTTAAAAAATCGCTCCAAGTCGCACCAACTTTCAGATCAAGGGCTCTTTTGGATTGGGGAATGCTTTCCAACTATTTTTAACCCTCAATTCCACACCAAAATCACAAGATCGAGAAACTCTTTTTCAATTTTCTTCAAACTCAAGAACACAACATTAGGGCTTCTTCAAATCTACTCAAATCAAGCTCAAAGTTCAAGATTCCGACTCAAATATACTAGATGGGACTAAATCTAGTATAGAAATTTCAAGAAAAAAACTCCAAAACACAAAAATATTTTTGGAGATTTTCTCAAAAACAAAATTTTTAGATTTGTTTTTTTTTTGAGATTTTTGATTTTCTAAATAACAAAAACCCAAGATTGAATTCATGGGGACGAACTCAAGTTTGAATCTGATACCAAATAATAACCCCCAAAAAATACAGAAGTCGAAAATAACCATGAAAACTCAAAGAAATGATAGAATCAAAAATGCAAAAAATAAAGGATAGAGATAGAGAAAGATAATAAGACACAAATATAGGAAATCAATGAAATCAAAGAGCATATTAAAACCTAAAACTTCTATTGATTAATCCTACAAGAAGCACTCTAATTCCTACAAAGACCTTGAGGGAATCATAACGCCCTCGCAACCCCGTTTCGAAGCAATAATCAATACAAGCTTTTCCAAGCTCTCATGCTCCGTAAGGAATCTCACAATATCAATATCAAGTGCAACTGTCTAGAATGACTACGCACTTAACTCATTTTCTTAATTCATCATGATTCCCACAGCCCTATTTATGGTGTTTAGCTACTCATGATCATAAGCACGCACAAGAAGAATTCATAGATGAAAACATAATTATGAATTTACTATAAGAATTAAACTCCAAAATCTCTACTTTAATTTAAACCCTAGAAACGATGTTTGTACAATCCCAAGAATATTCCTTAGAATTGTACAATGTAATGTTGTGTATGTAATAAATTGTGTCCCCTTCTAAAAATAACCCTGTAAGAGTATTTATAAACATAGCAAATCCTATCCTAAATAAAAAAGGAAAACTGTGTCGGCTGCCTTGGACAAGATGAAGGTACGATCATGGTTAGAACCTATGATTGTCCTTTGCCTGGTTCGTACATGGACTTGCTATCTTTTAGTCTTCTATAAAATGATCAATAGTACGGGCTCATTACTTTAACATGCGATCGTGTGTTGTTGTCGTCTGCTGTACAATCTACTAAAATTCTGAACTTTGTAAAACTTGAGTAACATCCCAATACCACAAACTATGATCGTGCTTGTAATTCACAATCGTAGGACCTTCCATCTGAGATTCTTCTACTTGTGGCTTCTGTGATTCAACCTACGAAAGCCTAAGCATGATCGTGGTCAGATCCCATGATCGTGGTAAGGCTCACCTGATGCCAATTTTGTCCAATCTTCAGCATTTTCCTTCCCTAAGTGTGTAAGGCCAGAAAACACTAAAAAAAACACATCAAATCCATAAAAGTGCCCTTATACTTGCAAATATTCCTTGTTTGATATGGCCCTATTTGAGGTTCTATATGGAAGGAGATGTAGATCTCCCTAAGGTTGGTTTTAGATGAGTGATGTGAAGCCTTTCGGAACTAATTTACTAAAGCAATCTCAAGAGAAGGTGAGGTTCATCCAAGGATAGTTATTAGCAGTTTAAAGTTGTCAAAAAGATCATGTGGATCAGAAAGTGAAAGATATGTATTCTGAAATGTGAACATGTACAACTTCAAGTTTCTCCTATGAAGGGAGTGATACAGTTTGGAAAGCGGGGCAAGCTTCGCCCTAAATACATTGGTACATTTGAAGTTCATAAGGGTATGGGTCTGATACCTTATGGACTTGCATTACCTCTGAGTTTGTTGGTAGTCCATCTGGTATTCCATGTTTCTATTCTTAAGAAGTACCATGGAGATGGTAATTACATTATTCATTGGTACTCTATGTTACAAGATAAGAATCTATCCGATGAGGAGGAACCGGTTGCAATACTTGATCAAGATGTTCAAAAGTTAAGAAAAAGAGAAATTAAGTCTTTGAAAGACCAGTGGAAGAACCATCCTGTAGAATAAACCACTTGAGAGACTGAAGCGGATACGTATAGCAAGTACCCTCACTTGTTTAATGATTAACGCATTTCCTTACTTGATTTCCTTCTTTTCCTTTTGTTTTCATTTGGAGATGAACTTTGGCTAAATTGGTATCTAATGTAACAACCCTTTCCATTGTTATAATATTGTCTAGCATGAAAAAATTTGGTCTAAATTTTCCCCAAATGAAATTTTTAACTTTTAGGCTAGGCTAGTGTCAGATGAATTTCTTATGTTGTATAATCTAGGTGAATCTGGTTATTAATGGTGTAGGGTTGCATGTATTTAAGATTATATTTTGATAGCCAAGAGTTATGGAATCCATAGAAACTTACAGAACAAAAATCGAGTTAATAGAACTCTAGTTATAGTGTTTGACGTAAAGGGGTTTATTTATAATGTCAGATTTTGTGACTTCCTCAAGTTTCTTCCTCAGTTCCACTATGGCAGGATTGAGGTCCACTGCGACAACCCCGCTATAGCGGGATATGGGCCGTTGTAGTAGTAGTTTTATTTATGATAGGCCGCTACAGTGGGTAGATCCTATTATAGTGATGCCACTATAATGAGAATCAGGCTAATATGGTGGGATTATGTTAGTAAATCATCAGTTCTTATTCGAAAACATACTTTTCATTCTAAAACATTAAGAGGTTGAACTAAGGCAAAAAGAAGCAATTTCTTATGGTTTTAACCAATTTCTACCTTTAAGGTAAGTAAATTCCACCCTTCTAATGTAATTTTAATCCTTAAATCCTTATAATTAATAGGGATTGTGTCACGCCCCGAATCCCATCGGGACGGATTGGCACCCGTAGTCGACAAGGCCCGAGAGAACCAAACTTTGCCTATGCTCATCCATGTGCTTGCCATAAGAAACATCACTTTCATGTAAGAGCATACAATGCTAATGGCGGGAATCATGGAACATGTGATATATATATACATATGTGAAACTTGGCCGTTGAGGCCATCAAGCAAAAAATGACATGTACCTTTTTCATTTATACACCCACGTCTGTCTACAAAAGCCTCTAATAGATACATTTATCAAATTAACTGAAAGTCGTGATAAGTCCCATCTTTATACAACATGTACAACACAAAAACATACATACACTTGTGACTCGGAAAAGCCCCAAACTATTTGGAGCTCACCAATGATCTGCACACGACTGGCAACCTACTGTGGAGGCCTACTAGTACCTGCACCTGCAACAAGTAAGGTAAGTCCCACAAGGGACGTCAGTACGAAGAATGTACTAAGTATGTAAGGCTCAAATGAGACTGTATGATATGTAAATATATCAATGAACTCAATTACAAAGAATACTCAATATAGATAAGTAACCATTCTATACTTTGGTACCATGTGTATTTCATTAATTTTTTTGCTTCATTACTTCTATGATTATTTATCTTTGCATGTGACTTGTGATACCCGGGCCCTAACTGAACAGTGGGTTTAACATAACATGATGTTATGTTGGGATTGGCTCGAGCTAGGCTTATGCCCCTAGAGTTGCCACCCTATAAATCAATATAGATCGGGATCAGCTCGAGTTAGGTTATTACCTCTAGAGCTGCCACTCATACCAACATATCAGGTTCGGTTTGAGCTAGGTTTATACCTCTAGAGCTACCCCCTGTCAGGATCGGTATGAGCTAGGATTATGCCTCTAGGACTGCCCCCTGGTCCAACAATCTTGGGATCGGCTTGAGCTAGGCATTTCGCCCCCAAAGCTACCACCCATACTTGATCATTAACCACATATGCATTACTTCATTCATTACTTTGAGATTGATACAATGATAGCTATAACCTTACTTGAAGCTTTGGATCATTAACCAATGAGTGAGAGACATGCGAGTAAACATTATTGGAAACATAGCCTTATTGGAAACACAACACTATTGGAACCATTGGACAATAATCAATGAAAAAGATACATGAGTATAACCACTATAGGAACTTTGGAACACAACCTTATTAATCTTTTGAAACATTATCAACGAATATGAGACATGTGATTCACAATTGATCAATGAGTAGGAAACATGTGATAAGAAAATCATCGAAAATCGGGGATAGGATACCTTAGCACATTTCGGAATAGGACAAGGGTAACATCAATGTGAATTCTATATGCTACAGAAAGATACGAACAAAGTAACCTTACATACCTTCACTTCCAAGTATGAATACACAAGCATATGTATGAACACAATAGTCCAGCTTCTTCCTTACGTCTTACGCTACAATACAAGTACATATCGGAGCTTGCATTAGCAACTAGTTACTACGCAGGCGTAAAAGATGACAACAAACTATATGACTACCGTATAACATCATGTCCCCTTTTACCATACAATCCAATGCATTTTCATATCAACAACACCTTAACATTACACATATTGACCAAGAGATCATACATCGATAGCATTTCACACCACACTTACCCTTTACGCTTCTCTCTTTATCATTCCGTCACAATTACTCCTTCATAAAAACATATGAACAACCATACATACTTAATATAGTACAATATCCCTCCATACGACACTTTAAAGTCATTAAAACGACATCATAAGTTGATAATTACATTCAAAAAGTGTATAGGGGCCTTCAAGGACCAAGACGATATGAAAACAGACAAAACCGCACCTGGGGCTGACCTACGAAGACACCTGAACCTGTAGGTGGCTGAGGTGCACCCACAGGTGGCTAGTGGTAGATGCCAGTGGCACCTGCATTGGCATCTGCGCCCGCAGGTGCTCTCGTCTGCGGGGGCGGATGCCCGTTTTTGTCCTAAATGGTTTCTTTTGGGTCTTTTGATGCCATGAATGGTCCATGATCATAAAAAAACTTATTTAGACAAATTTTTGATCATATTGAACACCAAAAATCATCCATGGTCTCACAACATACATAACAACACCCAAAACTGCACTTTACGACCAATACGTCACCAAAACCATAACAAATTTCACAATAACAATTCCAAACATCATACACGAGGATAAAAAAAAGTAAGACTCTAATAAAATCTCACATGTCAATATTTACTCCATCAAGTTCACTTCCTTCAAGGCCACAAGTACATATTCAAGTTTACAAGACAAAACCATCCTCCGATTTAACAACATGTAACATTTCACATATTGTGAACTTCTCAATACTCCACCAACATAACCAACATAATATACATCATATATCATGCATAAAATATATTAAACCATCATAATAAACACTTACCAAGCCTTGTAGAAAGATGATCTTGGCCAAGGAATGACTTAGGGTTCTTGAGAGAGAAAAGAAAATATTTGGTAAAGTCTAGAACATGGCATGAGAGGTCAAATGAAATAAAAATCTGATTTATTTGGCTTATATAGTACCTTTAAAATTATCCTCATCCACACACTTGGTGTGTTTACTTGGTTAATGGAAGACTAGGTAAGAATGGGTCAAATCCCCTTTTTGGGCCATGTCTTTATATTGTTTTTTGGCTTCATTTAGGCCCAATGGTGTAAGACTTATTAATTCCCACAAATTAAGGTATATTTCATCAATTCTCTCATGTTACCATATTTCAATAAATGTTACGGTATCCAACTAGACTTGTAAACGTACGGGGTGTTACATTCTTCCCCCCTTAGAAACATTCATCCCCGAATGTTAGTGTTATTATTCAAAGTAAACAATTACAAGTCTAGGAGCATTCTTCATGTCATCATATAAAGATATACTCAAAGCTTATAAATACATACTTGTCATTCTTCCCTTTGGAACAAATGAGGGTACTTGGATTTCATCATTTCTTCAGCTTCCCATGTGACTTCTTCTATTTGCTGATTTCTCCAAAGTACCTTTACGGATGCTATATATTTATTCCTCAACCTCTTCACTTGTCTATCTAGAATGGCAATAGGTATCTCCTCATAGGTAAGATCCTTTGTAACCTGTACATCGTCAATAGGAGTGAAACGAGATAGATCCCCTATAAAGCATCGAAACATGAAATACCGGATGAACTGTGAAGAGTTCTTGGTGTAGTGCCAACTCATAAGCAACCTGGCCAAATCTTCTAATAATTTCATATGGGCCTATATATCGTGGACTCAATTTTTCTTTCTTTCGGAACCGCATTACCCCTTTTATCGGTAACACCTTCAGAAATACCCAATCACCTATGGCGAATTCAAGCCCTCTTCTTCTAACATCCGCATATGACTTGTGTCGACTCTGGGCCATTTGTAATCGTTTTTGAATCACTTTTACTTTCTCCATCACCTGATGAACAAGATCTGGCCCAAGTAAAGGAGTTTCACCTGCTTCAAACCATCCAATTGGTGATCTACATTTCCTTCCATACAAAGCTTCATAAGGTGCCATTTTAATACTTGAATGATAGCTATTGTTATAAGCAAATTCAATAACAGGCAAATGGTCATCCCAACTTCCTTGAAAATCTAACGCACAAGCTCGTAGCATATCTTCAAGTGTTTGAATATTATGTTCTGCTTGTCCATCAGTCTGAGGATGGAAAGTCGTACTCAGATTTACCTGTGTGCCTAAACTCTGCTAAAAAGATCTCCAAAAGTACGCTGTGAACTGTGCTCCTCTGTCTGATATAGTGGAAAGTGGAGTACCATGCAATCGTACTATCTTTTTCACATACAATTTCGCATACTCTTCGGCTGTATAGGTGGTCTTGACTGGTAGAAAATGCGCTGACTTGGTAAGCCTGTCAACTATAACCCATATAGAATCAAATTTCCGCAGTGTACGAGGCAAACCTGTGATGAAGTCCATATTAATCATATCCCATTTCAAGACTGGAAGATTAATACATTGCATATCACCCCCTACTTTCTGATGCTCTACTTTCACTTGTTGGCAATTCGGGCATTGGGCGACGAATTCTGCAATGTGCTTCTTCATATTTACCCACCAATACACTTCCTTTAAATCATGTTACATTTAGTAGCCCCCGAATGAATAGAATAGCGCGAATGATGCGCCTCAGTCATGATTTATTTCCGCAGCTCATCTACATCTGGAACGCATACTCTACCTTGGCATTGAAGCACCCCTTCTTGTGTTAGATCAAATGTATTTGTCAAATTCTGTTCTATATTCTCGTTTAACTGCAATAACATAGAATCTGCAAACTGTTTCTCTTTTACCTCAGCTAGTAGTAAAGATGGCAGCCGCATTTTGTTCAATAACTCCTTCATCTGAGGATTTAAGAAGACGAACCCCTAAGCTTCCTAATTGATGTAGGTCTTTGATTATCTCTTTCTTTTCCGTCAATTGGCCACTAGTGCTTCCTACTACCTTGCGGCTCAGTGCATCCGCTACTATATTCGTTTTTCCCGGGTGATAAAGAATGTCAATATCATAGTCTTTTAAGAGCTCAAACCACCTTCGTTGCCTCAACTTGAGTTCCTTCTACTTAAAGATGTATTGCAAACTTTTATGATCCGTATAGATATCAACATGAACTCCAGACAAATAATGACACCATATCTTTAAAGCAAAAAACTACCATTGCTAATTCAAGATCATGTGTGGGATAGTTTCTCTTGTGTGGCCGTAACTGTCGTGAGGCATATGCTATGACGTTACCGTGCTACATCAATACAAATTCGAGGCCAACCCCAAAAGCATCACAATACACTGCATAACCTTCGGTACCCTCAAGGAGTACTAAAACTGGTGTGGAGGTTAATTTATCTTTCAACTCTTGGAAGCTTTTATCACACGAATCATTCCACTAAAATTTAACTTCCTTATGTGTAAGCTTCGTTAAAGGTGCAGCAATGGAGGAAAAACCTTCCACAAATCTTCGGTAATAACCTGCCAGCCCAAGAAAACTATGAATCTCTATGGGTGTCGTAGGTCTTGGCCAGTTCTTCACTGCTTCAATCTTTTGTGTATCAACCTGTATCCCTTTATCCGATACAATGTGACCCAAGAATGCAACTGATTTTAACCAAAACTCACACTTAGAGAACTTGGCATACAACTTACGCTCACGGAGAATCTGCAACACTTGTCGTAAGTGATTAGCATGGTCCTCTGGTGATCTTGAATAATGTCATCTATATATACCTTGATGAACACATCTAGAAATGGCTTAAACACCCTGTTATTCAAATCCATGAACAGAGCTGGTGCATTTGTTAGTCCAAATGACATAACTAAAAATTCATAATGACCATATCGTGTTCGAAATGCTGTCTTGGGTACATCTTCTTCTCTAACTCTGACTTGATGGTAACCCGACCTCAATTCGATCTTTGAAAAACCCTTGGCACCCTGTAACTGATCAAACAAATCATCAATTTGAGGGAGGGGATATTTGTTCTTGATCGTTACCTTATTCAATTGCCGATAGTCGATGCACATTCTCAACGTGCCATCTTTCTTCTGTACAAATAATACTGGTGCACCCCACGGGGATATACTAGGCATGATGAAGCCTTTGTCCAGCAAATCTTTCAATTGCTCTTTCAATTCACGCAATTCTGTTGGAGCCATTCTATATGGAGGAATAAAAATAGGTTGAGTGCCTGAATCACATCAATGCCAAATTCTACTTCCCGTTCTGGGGGTAATCCTGAAAGATCCTCTGGAAATACATCCAAAAATTCATTGACCACTGGAATCGACTGCGGAGTTAGTGGTTCCACATCATTATCTTTCACTCGTACTAAGTGACATATGTAACCGTTGGCAATCATTTTCCTGGCTTTCAGATAAGAAATAAATCTTCCTCTTGGTGCCCCCATATTACCCTGCCTTTCAAGAACATTTTCTTGCGAAAAGAAAAAATGCACCTTCTTGGCCCGACAATCTACCGTTGCATAACAAGAGGCCAACCAATCCATCCCCATTATCACATCAAATCCAGCATGTCTAATTCAATAAGATCAGCCAATGTATCATGACAACACACAGTTACCACACAATTACGATATACTCTTTTTGCACAATATATCCACCAACCGGTGTAGACACTTCAATTGATTTAATTAATAATTCTGGTGCCTTTGCAAATTTTGCAGCAATCAATGGAGTAACATAGGACAATGTAGAACCTGGATCAATCAGTGCATATACATTATATGAACATACGGATAATGTACCTGTGACGACATCAGGAGAATCCTCGGAATTCTGTCGGTCCACTAAAGCATAAGTACGATTCTGGACCCCACTAGTACTGGATGCTCCTCTGGCACCCTTACCATGGCCAATAGACTTCACACCTCGGTCCAATGAAGGAACCGATGCTGATGATGCAACGGCCGATCCTGCCGGTCGTGCTATACCACCCATGCTCCTCTGGGGACACTCTTTCATCATGTGCCCCATCATACCACACCAAAAACAAGCATTTGTCCCCACTCTGCATGTACCTGTATGAATACGTCCCCAGTGCTGACACTGCTGATGAGGAAAACCTGCTGCCTGTGATCAAGGAACTCCGCTACTCTGCCCATATGAACCACCTCTAAACCCTCAAAACTGAGAGTGAGCACCTATTGTAGAATGAGAGGACGATGGTCTAGGTGGTCTAGGAAACATACGAGGCCTAGATCCTCCTTGGGACATTATAGACGGTCCCATAAGTCTAGCCCTTTTTGATTGTCCCTTATCAAATTCATGTGCCCTTTTTCTCTGTCTTTGATCTTCCATTTTCTGGGCAAAGGCTTGTATTCTAGCTATGTCCATGTCCTTGTTCAAGCCAGCAATGGTGCAATCCCTTACCAAATATGGTTCTAATCGGTCCACGTATCGATGGACTCTATCTGTCATTGTAGCCACCACATTTGGAGCATACCGTGCCAACGAATTATATTGCAAACTATATTCTCTGACACTCAAATTTCCTTGACGAAGATTTAAAAATTGATCCGTATGAGCCTCACGAATCTCAAAGGGAAGATAATGATCAAGAAAAGCCGCTTTAAATTCTTCCCAATTCGGTGGATTTGCACCAATATCTCGAGATTTCTTCAAATCCTCGTATCACAATATTGCCTCTCCTTTCAATCTATATGCAGCAAGTTCAACTATTTCCCCGTCACGTGCATAACTTCCAGAGCCCTATGGATCTGATCCACGAATTCCTGTGGATCTGCTTTCGAATCTGACCCAGTGAATATAGGAGGGTCCAGTTTCAGAAAATCCTGTGTTCTGCGACTCGCCACTCTAGCCGCATCATCTTCATTTTTCATTTGACCAGTTCGTCCTTGACTTTGTGCTGCCACTAACTGTGTCAACATATGTACTGCATTCCTAAGATCCTGATCCGTAGCATTCATTGGTGGTGCTGCGGGTACTTCTCTACCAATTGGCTCTTCTGGAGCTGGAAAAGTAGAGGAAGACCGCGAGGAAATTTCAGCATTTGCTCCACCTTGACTACCTTGGTCAGGTGGTAGTCTACACATCCCTTCTTCAGCAGGCATATCCACCAGCTTACCTTTACCTCTACCTCTTCTCGTGATCGGCATGGTTACTATATCAAAGAGAAACATTTACCATGGTCAGATACAATTCAACTTACAACACTGGCTCTATTGCATGATCTAGAAATGAAGAAGAGAAACAACATCCTAAATGTCCCGTAGCCTCCTACTTATAGATGTGGTGCACAACACATCGATAAGTAAGACTCTACTCAGACACGGCTTTGTAGACGCCCTTAGAACGACCTACCCTGATACCACTTTTGTCATACCCCAAATCCCATTGGGACGTATTGGCACCCGTAGCCGACAAGGCCCAAGAGAACCAAACTTTGCCTATGCTTATCCATGTGCTTGCCATAAGAAACATCACTATCATGTAAGAGCACACAATGCTAATGACGGGAATCATGGAACATGTGATATATATATATACATATTTGAAACTTGGCCGTTGACGCCATCAAGCCAAAAACGACATGTACCTTTTTCATTTATACACCCACGTCTGTCTACAAAAGCCTCTAATAGATGCATTTATCAAACTAACTGAAAGTCGGGACAAGTCCCCGCTTTATACAACATGTACAACACCAAAACATATATACATTTGTGACTCGGAGAAGCCCCGAACTATTTGGAGCTCACCAATGATCCACACACGACTGGCAACCTACTGTGGAGGCCTACTAGTACCTGCACTTGCAGCAAGTAAGGTAAGTTCCACAAGGGATGTCAGTACGAAGAATGTACTAAGTATGTAAGGCTCAAATGAGACTGTATGATATGTAAATATATCAATGAACTCAATTACAAAGAATACTCAATATAGATAAGTTACCATTCTGTACTTTGGTAACATGTGTATTTCATTAATTTCTTTGCTTCATTACTTCTATGATTATTTATCTTTGCCGATGACTTGTGATACCCGGGCCCCGACTGAACAGTGGGTTTAACATAACATGATGTTATGTTGGGATCGGCTCGAGCTAGGCTTATTTCCCTAGAGCTGCCACCCTATAAATCAATATAGATCGGGATCGGCTAGAGCTAGGTTATTACCTCTAGAGCTGCCACCCATACCAACATATCAGGTTCGGCTTGAGCTAGGTTTATACCTCTAGAGCTACTCCCTGTCAGGATCGGTCCGAGCTAGGTTTATGCCTCTAGGACTGCCCCCTGGTCCAACAATCTCGGGATCGGCTTGAGCTAGGCATTTCGCCCCTAAAGCTACTACCCATACTTGATCATTAACCATATATGCATTACTTCATTCATTACTTTGAGATTGATACAATGATAGCTATAACTTTACTTGAAGCTTTGGAGCATTAACCAATGAGTAAGAGACATGTGAGTAAACATTATTGGAAACATAGCCTTATTGGAAACATAACACTATTGGAACCATTGGACAATAATCAATGAACAAGATACATGAGTATAACCACTATAGGAACTTTGGAACAAAACCTTATTGAGCTTTTGAAACATTATCAACGAATATGATACATGTGATTCACAATTGATCAATGAGTAGGGAACATGTGATAAGAAAACCATCGGAAATCGGGGATAGGATACGTTGGCACATTTCGGAATAGGACAAGGGTAACATCAATGTGAATATGCTACAGAAAGATACAGAAAAATTAACCTTACATACCTTCACTTCCAAGTTTGAATACACAAGCCTATGTATGAACAGACCAATTTGGGGGTGCGGATCAAGGATCATTTTTAGGTTTCAAGTGCTTCATTATAATATTGTTTTTCTAGTGTAATCAAGCGGTTAAGTTCTCTCATAACTTCTGTCATTTGTTTTATATGTTGTTCATTATGGGTTTGGTGATATTTTAGGATGGTAGATATTAATAAATTTTGTGTTGTCTTTCTTTCTTGCCTAGTTTGTGTCCAATTTTGAATTGCTTCGTAGTTAATCATTTTTAGTCTGAATAATAATACCAATCTAAATAATCATAACTACCATCATCATAGTATGAAATGGTAAAGTCTAACCAACTATCTTGCATTAATCTGATTATCTCATAGGTTTTCAATAGGTCATAAATTATTTTTCGTGTATCATTATTTAAATGTCTTAATGCGTATAATAGGGTTATTTTATAATTATCATCTTCATATATTATGTATGTGTAAGAACTTAGTCTATAAGTATCTGTTTTAGTTCTAGATTCGTTATTATCTGTATTTGTACTAGTACTAGGAGTGTCTATGTGTTTATCCATGTTGTTGTTTAAACATATTCCTGCTAACCTCTTTATGTATCATTATCCTTATCATGTTTTAATATATTATTCTGAACAATCTTTTCTGGTCACTACCATGTATTTCGACTTCAATCATTTACCCTTGCCTACCGGTTTCCACTTTAGGATGGCATAGTCTGGGCTTAACTACTCTCAGCCTATTTCCATGGCAAACTTTCTCAAGATGTTCAATATAATGGTACTATAACATGATAAATAACAATAATATTTAAGAGATTATAAAGAATATAAAAGTTTAGCTATTCATGGTTATGAATATATGTACCTGAGTTGGTAGTTTGTCGGATTGCTCCATATCTTAAAAAGGTTTAAATATTTTATTTAAATAATTCGGAGAAGAGAGGATTTTTTATGAAGGTTGTTGCTCAACACATGAGGCTTGCCTTCTTTCTTTACAGACTGCCTATTTATAAACAAAAGAAGTGCCACTAAACGGCTCTTCAAAATCTGAAAAAACACTTAAAATTACTGTGCGACTCTTACTGTTTGCACAGTGACTGACTCTTACTATTCACAGGTCACATCCTTTTTACTTTACATATAAAACAAAAGACTTTAAGAAAAGTAAAAACTTTAAGAAAAGTAAAAGAAACATAATAATTACATATCTTTTGCTTTTGTCTGTCTCTTTCTTATCTTCTTTTCTTTATCTTGTCTGCATTATTGATTGCTTACTCCAGCTGGACGTCTGGCATATCAATACTATCTCCTCCATTGCATTTGGTACATTTGTGGTCTGGATATTTAGTAACTAATTTACAATATCTGGTCAATATATTTTGAGAAATAAAATTATTTTTTAGGGCTCTTGTCAATGGTTGTTCTTCTGGTTTAAGTAAGGATAATACCCATTTCTGGACTTCTTCCATATCTCCTTGGCGTATTTCTCTTGAGTGTGAATAAATCATGACTTGGTTTCTGACATAATAACTCCATATAGCATTGCCGTTTATGTAGTTATTTGCTAATTCCTGGATGATTGTAGCTATGCCAATAGCTCTTTTGTTTGCATAAAAACTTGGTATATCGTTTTCTGGTATTTCTGGCTGTTGTTCTATCTCTTCTGGGATAATCATGTCTCTTGTCATTCCTATCTTTATTACCTGGATAACTGGTTTTACTTCATTGTATAATATCTCTGCTGGTGCTGTATAAAATTTTATATAAAATAGATCTCCTTTCGTAATCCGCTTGTATCTTGCAAATGCGCTTTGTAGGTCAGGTATACCAGATAATTCTTCTCCACTATATGTGTATATGGTATTAATTAGTCCGTATGCATAACATGATTTGATTAAATTTGCACTGGTTTTAGGTTGTGCAATTAGCTTGTTGTATCCTTGTAATTTCTGGGTAATCTTGGGTTGGGTCTTTAGTAGTTGTAGATCTTGGTTGTATGTTTAGGTGTGTTTGTATTTCGTGGATATTTTTGATGTAGTTTTGAGCAATATGGTTATAAATTCTTTTGTCACTATTTAAACTTTCTGCATATGTAGAAGTTTGTGGTGTTGTTGTACTTTGGGTAGTATATCTTTTTGGTGTGAAAGGTTTTGCAAATATGCTATTTAGGTTGGTGTTTATATATTATTTCTTTGTAGCTGGTTCACTGGTACCTGCAATATCAACAGAATTGTTATGGGTTTTACGGAGTTTCCCAATGTCTCCTTCTACGTATGGATGTTTAGAGTCTTCCGATCAACTTATCTCAGCAGATTTATAGTCATGCGACTGACTTGTGCTGGCTGATTTCAACCTAGCTTCATTGATTTGTAACTTTTGTCTATGTATTTCAATGTCCATACTGTCCACTTTTGTACAAAGTATAGTAAGGGCTTTGAGTATATCTTCCATTGTCGTACTATCTTGTTCTGTCTGTGTGGCTTTGTCTTGATAAGTGGTCTGCAATGACATTCTTATCAGATCTAATTATTTCAATTGTAAAAGTGAAATTTTGTATATTTAATACAAGTCTTCGTATCTCCTTTGTTGTGACTGAATCCTATATTTTTCTTGTTATCCACCATTTTACTTGTGTATTATCTGTTCTTACAATAAAGTTGTTATATACGATATAAGGTTCAAATGCTAATAAACATTTATATAACGCAAATAACTCCTTTCTATTTATTTCCCATTTTAATTGTGGTTCGGTATAAGTTCCTGAATAGTATCTGCAATGATGCTCAGTTTTTTCATTGTCATATTTGTATTTAAGTATTCCTCCATAACTATGATTACTGTAATCTGTTTCCACAATATATATAAACTTCCTATGTTCATCAGGAAAATAGTCCAGCTTCTTCTTTACGTCTTACGCTACAATACAAGTACATATCGGAGCTTGCATTAGCAACTAGTTACTACGCAGGCGTACAAGATGACAACAAACTATATGACTTCCGTATAACGTCATGTCCCCCTTTACAATACAATCCAATGCATTTTCATATCAACACCACCATAACATTACACACATTGACCAAGAGATCATACATCGATAGCATTTCACACCACACTTACCCTTTACGCTTTTCTCTTTATCATTCCATCATAATTAATCCTTCATAACAACATATGAACAACCATCCATACTTAATATAGTATAAAATTCCTCCATACCACACTTTAAAGTCATTAAAACTACATCACAAGTTGATAATTACAATCAAAAAGGGTATAGGGGCCTTCGGGGACTAAGACGATACGAAAACAGACAAAACCGCACCTGGGGCTGACCTGCGAAGACACCTACGACTGAATGTGGCTGAGGTTCACCCGCAGGTGGCTGGTGGCAGATGCCAGTGGCACCTGCGTTGGCATCTGCGCCCGCAGGTGCCCTCGTCTGCGGGGGCGGATGCCCGTTTTGGTCCGAAATGGTTTCTTTTGGGTATTTTAATGCCATGAATGGTACATGATCATAAACAAACTTATTTTGAAATATTTTTGATCATATTGAACACCAACAATCAGCCATGGTCTCACAACACACATAACAACACACAAAACTGCACTTTAAGGCCAATACGTCACCAAAACCACAACCAATTTCGCAATAACAATTCCAAACATCATACACAAGGATAAAACATATTAAGACTCTAATAACATCTCACATATCAATATTTACTCCATCAATTTAACTTCCTTCAAGATTACAAGTACATATTCAAGTTTACAAGACTAAACCATCCTCCGATTTAGCAACATGTAACATTTCACATATTGTGAACTTCTCAATACTCCACCAACATAAAAAACATAATATACATCATATATAATGCATAAAATATATTAAACCATCATAATAAACACTTACCAAGCCTTGTAGAAAGATGATCTTGGCCAAGGAATGACTTAGGGTTCTTGAGAGACAAAAGAAAATATTTGGTAAAGTCTAGAAAATGGCATGAGAGTTCAAATGAAATAAAAATATGATTAACTTGTCTTATATAGTCCCTTTACAATTATCCTCATCCACACACTTGGTGTGTTTGCTTGGTCAATGGAAGACTAGGCAAGAATGGGTCAAATCCCCTTTTTGGGCCATGTCTTTCTATTGTTTTTGGGCTTCATTTAGGCCCAATGGTGTAAGACTTATTAATTCCCACAAATTAAGGTATAATTCATGAATTCTCTCATGTTCCCATATTTCCATAAATCTTACGGTAGCAAACTAGACTTGGAAACGTACGGGGTGTTACAGATTGATCATTGTAGGAATTTTTTGTGTAACCCTAGGTTGGAGAACCTGGTATGAAATTGTTATAAATGGGTTATAATTACTTGATTATAGTTTAGTATTGTTGAACTATGATTCTTAGACTGCAAATTTTTCTTTTAATCTTGATTTATGGGGTGTTTTAAGTGGAATGAAGGGTGCAAAATCCAAAAATGGTGAATGGTATATGGTCATGGCTTAACAATATTCGATTTAGGTTTATAACTCTTAGAATAGTTAGATAAGTGGTTGGATTTTTCCTTGTTTGTTTTTGTTAGAGCTAGATTAAGTCGAGTTTGCAAGAAAAGGCAAAGCTAATGTGATTTAGGGCATTACAAGGCTTGGTTCAAGGTAGGTTATGGTTGAACTAGAGTTAAGACTTAATTAGATTGCATGTGTGCATTTTTAAGTGAATGTTTGTTTATTTAGTTGTAATACATGCTAGTAAGTAATGAACATGTTAAATGTTTAGTACATGTGTTGTGAATTTATAGCTTACAATATGATTGATAGAGGACCTGTTGATATGCAAGTGTTATTGATTCTGAACTTGCTATGTAATTGTACTTTTAAATAGTACTTGGTTTTTATTGGGAGTTGATTATGTGAAATGAATAGTTGTGATTGAAATGATTGATTTAAGGTAGTATAAGCGTGGGGATGTTGAGATAAGGATGGAATAAAAATTGTTTTGAAATAACAGTGGCAAGGCACCAATTGTCTAGTATATTTGGTACATGGACTGAGCTTATCACCTGTAGGTCATGGCTAGTTTGTAACATCAAAAAATTCAGGCTAATATTTGAATCATGCTTCAAGTACACTTAGAACTAAACCTAGTGATTTAATTATGAGTTATGTCCTTTAGATGAAGGACTACCCATCAGTGACCTACCATGACCCTTCCTAGGATCGTGAGAGGTAAGGACAATTGTAGGAAGTGCTCATCTGCATGAATTAGTCCCAAGTCCTAGAAGTTGACAAATCAACCACCTAACTATGAAAGGACCCCACGATTGTGGGAAGCACCAACGATTGTGGAACAGATAGTGGTTTCCAGTTTGGTTCAACATTGGACATTCTACTCGACCAAAGGTATGATCATGGGATTGTACTATAAGTCGTGCCCTTGGATAGTCTGATAAAGTCCATAGAAGTCTTAAAATCAGCCATTAACCTATGAGTATAACCCACGATGATAGGTAGATCCCATGATCGTTGGATGGTTCGTCCGCTGCAACTGCCAGTTTTAAGTTACGAACTCAGAGGGGTATTTTGGTATTTTCCCATTATTTAAACCCCTAAACTGTGCCATTTTTACTTTTTTAAGGCTGCATAATAAGCCTAAACTACCCTAAGTCCCTCTTTCCCTAATTTTTCAATCGACACTTAGCCAAGTACAAAGATAGAGGCAATTTTCTTCCCCCAGGGTAAGAATTAGGATTCTTCAATGTAACACCCCGTATCCTACGTGTACTAGTTCTACTTATATGTCACTTGATATAGCCTTATAGTACGGGTAATGGACTCGGTTTCCTATATGACTAGAGACGGTAAGATGGGTTGGAAGGAACTGTCCGTACATTTTAATATGACCCGACTAAGTTAACGTCGATGTAGCTATTTAAGCTTGGGATCGTGAGTAGGTATTTGGATCTAAAGTTTAAAGTGACCAAGTGTACACAAGCTGTAAGTTAAATTAAAGGGATTAAAAATTGAAAATGGAATTAACTATTAAGGTGCATGATTGACTTAATTAAGCTAGTAGGTGAATCACCTACTTGAGATATATGGACCAAGGTTATGGATCATATTTGGGCCAAGTTAAATGTTCCAAAGAGGTGTATTACCTACTAAGCTAATGGATCAGATTAAATCCTATTATAATGAACTCTTTGAAGGCCCAAACTAAGTAAAATGAAAGTAGAAGAGAATGGGCAGCCCAACACAAAAATAAATCTGCCAAAGGCCCAATAAGTTAAAGGCCCAAATTAGACATTAGTAAAGTAAGTAGGTGCATCACCTACTTTGACCTATTGAGATGCTTGATATAACCAAGTAGGAGCATCACCTACTTGACCAAATTATGGATGAAAAATAGGATAAAAAGAGCTTTCTAGAGGGCTCAATTTAAGACCAAGTTAGCTAGTCTATTTACTCATTTTTAACACATAAAATTTCAAGATTATCTCTAGCTTTCTCTCTTTCTTTCAAGGGTTAAAACCAGAAGACCTATATTCCTTTTAGGGTTCTTGAATAAACCCTCACCTTTGGAAGCCAAGGTAGGTGAAAACACTCATGGCTTTAGCTTAATTCTCCTAGGGAAGATTAGGAAAATATGTTATCGTTGATTAAATATAGGTATAGGATGGAATACTTTCACAAGCTAATTGGTCACTTTTCTTGATTATTAAGAGACTTTTCTCTTATTTTTGGTGTAAGTGTGAAGAGAAGTTCATGGTGTTAAAAAGTTCAAGCTAAAAGCGTAAATTATAGAAATTGAGGTAAGGTGACTGATCCATCTTTATCCTCCTTATGTATGAATTTGGGTGATGAATTATGGATATATTGTTATTAAGAATTCATAGAATGGTGAGCCCAATATTGTGCTGTTATGTGAAGGATATTTGGGAATGTTTTAGAGACTATTTATGTGTAGTTGTTGGGACAACTTGGTTGATCTTAAGGAGGGATGTAAGTAATTAGTATTGACATTTAAAAGAAGTGTGTATTGATACACTACCTAATCAGATATTGTATGAGCTTATTGCGTAACATACTTGGCATACTATTTTATGTGTGTTATGAAGCCAAACCAATTTCGGGGGGTCATATATGCATCAATATAATATATAAAAGTATTGAGATGAGAAGGGGTTGAAAGAACACCCTTGGTTTGCTAAATTACTGGCTAACTGGCCGTCTACTATTTTGGTGAGGTTAAGTAGCCCATATACGTTGATTAGCTACTAATACTAGTTTTACCACATACTTTATTGTAGATAAGTAATAAAAAGGCAGGAGGTTAATTCGAGTTAATATTGGAGTTTTGCAGCAAGGTATGTAAGGCTACTCTATTCTGTATCCTTTAATAGAGTATGACGTCCCATGTAGCTAACGACCTTGTTTTGACTCCTTAATGTCTTAAAATACCTCAATACATGTTTGTTATCAGGTCTACATGTCCACTTTCACTATCACATTTTAGGTGTTCTCCTTTTAGCCAACTAAGATCTGTGTTCTAGATCGGCACCTAAGCATTTCATTTGTATACAATTGCTCCCTACTTTAGTGCTACTACACCAAGGGTTTATTCACGTGCTTTTTACTAGGGCACTATTAATCCAAAGTTCAATAATGTTATAACCACCAAGTAATAATCTCAAAGATTAAATAAATTAAGTAATGCGAATCTGGTTATATTCAGGTGGCAACTCAAGGGTGTAAGCCTAGCATGGGCCAATCCCTATTTATTTATATATGGGGGTGGCAGCTCAGGGGCGTAAGCCTAGCATGGGCAGATCTCAACTTATATACCACTGATCTTTTGGTCAATTGTATTACATGACTTATAAAGATTATAAAGGAAAGAGGGAAAAAGGAAAGTAAAGAATGTAATGTACATGGTTCCACAGATACCATCAAAGGTAGTTTTATTAGCAATTTCTATACACTTGTGCCTGACTTCATTTAAGCTTTTGCGTTATGTATAATTACTTTTAGCCTTATATACTCAATACATTCTTTCGTACTGACGTCCCTCTTGGGGGACCTGTATTTCATGCTATAGGCACAAGAGCTAGTAGACCTCTCCCGTAGGAGCACAGGACGTCCAGTGGCTATTGGTGAGCTCCAGGTTGATTCGAGGGTTTCCAAGTTTGTTTTATATGTTTTGGTATTGTGTAGTAGTTATGTGTAAGGTGGGGACCTGTCCCGACCTTAACTACGTCTATGTGTCTTTTAGAGGCTTTGTAGATATTGTAAAGTTAAGCATGGTAGTGTCTTGTCTTTTAGACGTTGTGCCCCCAATGGCCAAGCCTGGTATATCTATTTTGAATTTACCAACACGGTTTACATAACTGATGCATCATGTCCACACTTGGCAGAACTTTTGTTTAGCTCAATTACATGCATGAGAAGCACATGAACATAGGTTGGTACTCTCAGGCCTATACGGTTACAGGTGCCTGTTTGCTCTAATGGAATTTGAGGAGTGACAAAAGTGGTATCAGAGCGGGTCGTCCTAGAGATTCTATAAAGCCGTTCCTATGTAGGGTCTTGCTTATGGATGTGTTGTGCACCACATCTATAAACAGGAGGCTACAGGGCATTTAGGAGTTGTCTCTTTTTCTTCATATCTTAGATCGTGCAATAGAGCCAAGATTGTAGGTGGAGTCATATTTAACCATTGAATTTGTTTTTTTTTTCTCATTATAGTAGAGATGCCAATTACATGAAGGAGTAAGAATAAAAGTAAGCAAGTAGATGTGGCTACCGGAGAAGGGACCATCAAGTCACCACCTAGACAAGCCAATCAAAGTGAGGCTCAAAATGAGTTTGCATCGTAGACCTCTTCTACTCCTCTAGCTCCAGAAGAGCTAAGAAGGAGAGGAGTACCCTCAAAATCACCTATTAACACAAGTGAACAAGATTTAAGGAATGTGGTACAATTGTTGACTAGTATAATTGTTGCACAAGGTCAAGGATAAGCTGGTCTAATTTCAGGTACTAGTGGTGCAGATAGGACAACTTGCCTACGGACACAAGATTTCCTCAAATTAGATCCTCCCACATTTACCGGATCAGATCTTAATGAAGACCCACAAGATTTTATGGATCAAATCCAAAGAGCTTTGGATGTCAAGTATATATCTGGTATAGAGACAGTTGAGCTTGCAGCGTATAGATTAAAAGGGAGGCTATATTATGGTATGAAGATTAGAAATGATTTAGGGGTACGGGTCCACCTTCAACTAGTTGGGAATAGTTCAAAGCGTCATTTATTGATCATTATCTTCCATTTTAGATCCGAGAGGATCGTACAAATCAGTTCTTAAATCATCGCTAAGGTAATATGAGCGTGAGGGAGTACAGTATTTGGATTAACTCTTTGGCTAGGTATGCTCCTAATGTAGTAGCTACTATGGATGATAGAGTTCATAGATATGTGGATAGACTGGATTCTTACTTGGTTAGAGATTGTAATATATATGCTTTGAATAGAGACATGGATATAGCAAGGATACAAGCTTTTGCACAAAAAATGGAGGATCAGAGGCAAAGAAGAAGAACACAAGAATTGGAAAGAGGACCTTCCAAGAGGGCCAAACCTATGGGGAAGTTCACGCCATCTCAAGGGGAGTTTAGGCATCAATTTTTTTATAGACAACCTATACCATCATCTTCCTACTCTACAACAAGTGCTCCACCCTGATTCCAAGGGTTTAGGGGCAACCAATTTGGGCAAAGAAGTGAGGTTCAAGGTTTACGGACTATGGGGTATCAAGAACAAGGGATTATGAGCCAATTAAGGCGTCCTATTCAGTCATGTAAGCAATACAGAAAGCTTCATTTAGGTGTATATCGATTTGGGATGGATGCTTGCTTTTGGTGTGGTATGTCAGGGCACATGATGAGAGAGTGCTCACAAAGGGGCACGGGTAGTATGGCATGACCTACTGGATTAGCTGTTGTATCATAATCATTGGTTCCTTTCTTAGGTAGGGGTATACAGCCTACTGGTTGTGGTAGAGGTGTTAAAGGATTAGCTAGTTCTAATGGAGTCCAGATCGTACCTATGCTTTAGCGAATCGAGAAAATTCAGAGGCTTCTCCTGATGTGGTTACAGGTACATTGTTCATCTTTTCACATAATGTATATGCATTAATTGATTCGGGATCTACACTATCATATGTCACTCCATTGATTGCTGGAAAGTTCAAAAGAACACCAGAATCACTAGTTAAGCCATTTTAAGTATCTATACCGGTTGACAAGTTTATTATAGCTAAAAGAGTTTATCATAATTGTATAGTAACTGTTTGTGATCATGATACATTGGCTAACCTTGTTGATCTATAAATGGTATATTTTGATCTTATAATGGGTATTGATTGGTTGGCTTCTTGTTATGCCACAGTAGATTGCCAAACTAAGAGAGTCCATTTCCATTTTCCGAAATAGGCGGTCCTTGAATGGTACTATTTAGGCACTAAGAGGCAAGTTTATTTCTTATCTCAAGGGGTACATATTTTACCTAGTGAAGGTGAAAGATATAGATGTGGAGCCACCAACTCTTCAATCTATTCCAGTGGTAAATGAATTCCTTGATGTGTTTCCTGAAGATCTTCCAAGTTTTCCTCCAGAATGAGAAGTAGAGTTTTGTATTAATGTGATTCTAGGTACTCAACCTATATCTATTCCTCCATATAGACTGGCCCCGACAAAATTATAAGAATTGAAGGAGCAATTGAAAGACTTACTAGAAAAGGGATTCATAAGGCCTAGTATGTCGCCTTGGAGCGCACCCGTGTTGTTTGTACGTAAGAAGGATGGCACATTGAGAATGTGTATTGATTATCGACAACTGAATAAAGTGACAATTAAGAATAAATATCCTCTCCCTAGAATTGATGATTTGTTTGATCAATTACAAGGTGCTAAATATTTCTCAAAGATTGAATTGAGGTTGGATTACCACCAAATGAGGGTCAAAGAGAAAGATAAATTCTAGACAGTTTTTCGAACACGGTATGGTCATTATGAGTTTTTAGTTATGTCATTTGGCTTAACGAATTCACCAACAGCTTTTATGGATTTGATGAATAGGGTGTTTAATCCATTCTTATATGTGTTTGTGATTGTGTTTATAAATGATATTCTGGCTTATTCAAGATCAAAAGAGGACCATGTGAGTCACTTACCACAGGTGTTTCAGATTCTTCGTGATCATAAGTTATATGCAAAGTTTTCTAAATGTGAGTTTTGTTACAATCTGTAGCATTCTTGTGTCATATTATATCAGATGAAGGAATAAGGGTTGATAGTCAAAAGATAAAAGCCGTGAAAAACTGGCCAAGACTTACAAAGCCTACAGAGATTCATAGTTTCCTTGGGTTTGCAGGTTATTATAGAAGTTTTGTTGAAGGATTTTCTTCCATATTTGCACCTTTAACAAAGCTAACACACAAGACAACCAAGTTTCAATAGAACGATGCATGTGAAAGGAGTTTCCAAGATCTGAAGAATAAGTTAAACTCTACACCTGTATTGGTACTTCCAGAAGGCACAAAAGGGTATGCGGTGTACTGTGATGCTTTAGGAGTTGGATTAGGGTGTGTATTCATACTAGCAAAGGTAGTTTTATTAGCATTTTCTATACACTTATGCCTGACTTCATTTAAGCTTTTGTGTTATGTATAGTTACTTTCAGCCTTATATACTCAGTACATTCTTTTGTACTGACGTCCCTCTTGGGGGACCTGCATTTCATATTACAGGTACATGAGCTAGTAGACCTCTCCCGTAGGAGCACAGGACGTCCAGTGGCTATTGGTGAGCTCGAGGTTGATTCGGGGCATCCCAAGTCTGTTTTATATGTTTTTGTATTGTGTAGTAGTTATGTGTATAGTAGGGACCTGTCCCAACCTTAACCAAGTCTATTTATCTTTTAGAGGCTTTGTAGACATTGTAAAGTTAAGCATGGTAGTGTCTTGTCATTTATATGTTGTGGCCCCAACGGCCAAGCTTGGCATATCTATTCTGAATTTACCTACACGGTTTACGTTATCAATGCATCATGTCCATAATCGGCAGAACATTTGTTTAGCTCAGTTACATGCATGAGAAGCACATGAACATAGGTTAGTACTCTCGGGCCTGTACGGTTATGGGTTCCTGTCCGCTCTAATAGAATTTGAGGCGTGACATTCAACTTCAGGCTCAAAATTCAAATGTTTCACCAAAGTTTTCACTCTTAGGTATGTGGGATTTCATCATTGGTTTTCCTTTCACCCATTGAGTCCAAAAGTTTATTCAAATTCTTAGTTAAATTCACCCTCCAAATATAGGGTTTCCATGAAATGTATGAACTTCTTTGTATTTTAGTTTCTTTCTTTGATTAAGTCATAAATACATGCTTTCCCATGAATTCTAGTATCTTTACATGTTCCTAAATAGGAACTCTTAGTACATTGGTAAATTCGTGATTTTGGACTTGAGTTATTAAATTCCTTGTCATGTTCTGAGTATAGAATTGACATGTCTAGTTGCATTCTTTAAAGATGGTGGGTTATGAACACCTGATGACTTAGGATATCATGCATGGTTAGTTGAATACTCAATCCTTCAATTTTCATAGTTTAGAATGCTTTCAGATAAAGAACTTATCTTTCAGTTTCAGAATAATAGTCTTATTGAGCATTTCAGATGTCAGTTTGCTTTTAGTTGGGAGTAGTACTTAGCACCGAGAGGACACGAGTTTAGAAAACCCAAGTCCCAAACTATGTGCCACCTTAGGTTAAAGGTTTCCTCGCCAGTTGAGATTATCTCCCTTGCATGAATAGGCTCAGAGAGAATTCACGCCCGTCATGGTTCTTACCTTGGCAAGGTATAGAACACCCTCCTAACTTAGGTTATAGGTTGGATTTCATGCTGCTCATATGGTAAATGTCCATTACAGTAGCTCCCACAGTTCAGACTCATGCCTCGCATGACCTTGTATTCAGTTTATTCAGTATATTATGTTTTTACATGTTCATTATTTGGTCATTCCATCAGTTTTAATATTTCAGTCTCATATTCAGTTTATCATGTCACTTTCAGCATATTCAGTTTATATAGTGTAGTTCATGTCTCACATGCTCAATTCAATCAAATTACTAATCGCATACTTTTCTTTATGCTATATTATCTTATAATATAGGTTTAGGCGTTCAATATCCCAATCACGGTTAGCTCGATTCAACATCATTTCACCAGCAGTGCTTTGGTAAGTCCTCATCATTCAAAGACTAGTTATCAGTATTTCATTTCATCTTTATTTTAATTTTAGATAGTTAGTGTTAGCTGGGGACTTGTCCCAGCAACTCATCCTCTTTAGAGGCTTTCAGATAGAAAGATAGATTATCAGTTTCAACTTATGGTTTGCCATTTAAGTATTGATATTCATTTCTATTATTATTCTATCATTTTAGTTTAGCTTCCGCTCAGTATTTATCAGTTATATGTAGTATGCTTAGTGTCATGCTAGGCCATGGGTTACAATGGACTCACTTGTGACTCTAAGCACTGTATTATGACTAGGGGATAGTCTCGAGTCTTGACAAACTTGGTATCATAGCATCAGGTTTAAAATGTCCTTGGGTGTTTGAAAGGTGCACTAAGTAGAGTCTTATTATGGGTGTGAAGCATGCCACACTTATGAGTGAGAAGCTATGAAATGTTTTAGGAAAAGTTTCACTTCTTTCGTGTTCATATCGTGCAATAGAGTGTGAACTCTATTAAAACATTATTGTTATACGTGCTCTAAGTGTTTATATAAAATGCCTCCCAGAAGAGCAAATGGCAGAAAGAATAGAAATAATAATGGGAATGGAAACCATCAAGCACCACCAGCTCCAGCAGACCCTCTGAACAAACAAGTCTCTCATGCTGAGTTAATAGCTGCTTTCACGGTTCTAGCTTAGGCTATGACCACTTAGGCTAATTAGAAGGTTGTTGCCCAATTAATCCTACTAGTAGTACTGCAGCAACTAAAGTTTGGGATTTCACTGGGATGAGTCCTCTTGAGTTCCTGGTTCTAAGATTGAGGAGGATCCAGATGAGTTTCTTGATGATATTCAGAAGGTTACTGAGATCATAGGTGTTACTCCAGTTAAAAGTGTTGATTTGGCTGCATATTAGTTGAAAGGTGTAACACCCCGTATCTTCCCAACCCTATTTGATGATGTTGAATAATGTTTCCTTAGGTGTCAAGAGATATAAGTATGTATTTGGTAATGCTACCGACGAGAAAATTGAAATTTTGCCACGTACATGCAATTAGACTTTCATAGGAAGGGTTTTGTGATTTCGTGGAGCATTTGTGTAATACCCCGTACACATTATAACCTCATTTGGTGACTTGGAGTCATGTTTACTTGATGATTAAGATCACTAAGTAAGTATTTTGTAGTGTTTCGATAAGGTATTGGACGATACGCAAGTGTTGGAAAAATAGCCGAAAAATTCAGCAAAGCATCAAAACTTGCGCCACTACCCTGTTTCAGGGGGTGTGGCGCAAGCCACTGATTCAGAGGGTGTTCCATTCTTGCGCCACTGCCTTGCTTTGCAGCAGTGGCGCAAGGCACAAAAAATGTGCCCTTCCGGACTCGTTTTGTAACGTAATTCTACGACGATTCTTGGATGGTTTCTTTTGGTTCTTTGGAGTTCTTTGAGAATTTTTAAAGCTTCAAACACTTCAATAAACTCCTACATATTCCTACATGATCAAATCATGAAAAAAGAATAGTGATCCAAAATATCTAATGAAACCATGGGCGACTAGAATTTCTATTTTTGCGATTGAGGCGATGAATGAGAATCTCGTAAGGGAATATTGTCGTGACATTATGGAATTATTTAAACATGAGATATATGATGAATTATACATGGAAGTTGATGGGCTAAATGGATATGTGTTATTGGGCCCAAATTAAGGCCCAAAAGTGGAAGAAATACATGGCCCAAATGGGTCTAATGACCCATTCTTCCATTTGACCTTCTAGAACACTATATTAAATGATAAAGAGTGGCTAAGGATGGACTCAAAATATTATAAAAGGGACCAAAAATCTGATTTTTATCCATTATACACACACATGTATTTCTATGTTTTTCCAAAACATTTCAAGAAAACCCCTTTAGCTCTCAAAACCCTAAGTCCACTTTTGGAGAAGATCATCACTATTCAAGCTTGGGTAAGTGTTTATTATTATGGTTTAACATATTATATGCATGGGAGATTATGTATATTATGCTAGTTGTGTTGGCAAGGTGATGAATAGTGTATTTTTGCTTTTGGTGAAGGATGTGCTATCTTGGTAATTTGAACTTGAATTAGGCCTTGTGCCTTTGATGAAAAAGAATGGTATGGACAAAATATGAACATGTATGGTGTTATTTTTGGTATTAAACTTGTTTTTGTCTATAATTGGAAATTGTGGGATTTTGGCCGATATGTGTTATGAGTTGTATTAAGGTCATTTGATGGGTTGTTTGCGATGTGATGTGGATAAGAAAGTGTAAAGGGGAAGTGTTGTTGTGAAATGTATCACTTATCATGCATTGGTCAATGTTGGTAATATTATGGAATTTTTGGAATAATAATTTTATCAATGGTTTTGTCAAGGGCATGTTTAAAGGCAAACATGTAACTCATTGATGTTCTATGTATTTGTAAAGTAATTGGTGGTTAATGTGAAATTCGTTATGTATTTATGTTGTAGAGTGACACATAAAGAAGGAGAGGGATTATTGTATATGCATCTAAGGTTGTATATTCGTATTGAGAATACAAGGTATGTAAGGTTACTTTGTCCATATTTTCTGTGGCAAATAGTATTCCCATTGACATCTCACTAGTTTTATCCCGAAATGTGCTAAGGTATCCCATATCTGGTTATCAATGGTTATTGTCATATGTTTCCTAATCATTGAGCAATGGTGAATCTCATGTCTCATATTCGTGGTTAATGTTCCAAAAATCCCAATAAGGTTTTGTTGCGATATTCTAATAGTAGTCATACTCATGTCTCTTGTTCATTGATTATTGTTCCAATGGCTCCAATGGTGTTATGTTCTTGATGATATTGTGTTTCCAACAATGTTACTCATATCTCTCTCACTCATTGGTTAATGATCCAAAGTTTCAAATAAGGTTATGGCTACCATTATATCAATCTCTCATAAGGAAAAGTATTAATCTCTCACAAGTAAGGTATCAATCTCAAAAGTAAGGAAATGAAGTAAGAATAAAGTAATGCATATTGATTGTGTTCATGGGTGTTATCCATGGGGTACAAATACCCGCATGATGATGATAGTTTATCCACGGGGTTCAAATACCTGCGTGATGATAGCCATTTATCCATGGGGTGCAAGAACACCCGCATGATGATATGATCTTATCCATGGGGTAAAAAAGAATACCTGCATGACGATGATATGTTATCCATGGGGTGAAAAGAACACCTGCATGATGAGTGCCCTAACAGTATATGAGCAATGTAAAAGAAGTAAAGGCAAGAGAAAGAATGAATGCAATATACATGGCTTCCAAAGTACAGAATAATGACTCATCTACATTGTGACTTATCTATATTGGTTATGCATTTGAACTTGAGTTTTTGACATGTTTTCGTATCTTACAAGTTTCATATGGCCTTACATACTGAGTACATTCTTCGTACTGACCCCTTTTGGGGAATTTATTTTACTTGTTGCAGGCGCAGGTACTAGTAGGCCTTCACAGTAGATTGTCAGTGTTGCAGATCTTTGGTGAGCTCCAGTTAGTTTGGGGCTTCTCCGAGTCACTATTGTAGAAGTGTTTTGATTTGGTGCATGTTGTATAAAGCGGGGACTTGTCCCGACTTTTAGTTAATTTGGTCAATGCATTTTGTTAGAGGCTTTTGTAGACGGATGTGGGTGTATCAGTGAAAAAGGCATATGTTGTTTTGACTGGATGGCCTCAACGGCCAAGTTTCATATGTATGTATATATATGTCCCATGTTTTCTGTTATTCGTCGTTCAAGTTCTTACGTAATGGTGGTGATGCTTCTGTGATGCATATGATTGAACATAGGCAAAGGTTGGTTCTCTCGGGCCTTATCGGCTACTGGTGCCAATCATGTCTCGATGGGATTCGGGGCGTGACAAAGTGGTATCAGAGCTGGTCGTTCTAAGGGTGTCTACAAAGCCGTGTCTGAGTAGAGTCTTACTTATCGATGTATTGTGCACCACATTTATAAGTAGGAGGCTACGAGACATTTACGATGTTGTTTCTGTTCTTCACTTCTAGATCCTGTAATAGAGCCAGTGTTGTAAGTTGAAGTGTATCTGATCATGGTACTTGTTTTTCTTTGGTATAGTCAAAATGCCAATCACGAGAGGTAGAGGTAAAGGAAAGCAGGTAGATGTGCTTGCTGAAGAAGGAATGAGTAGACTACCACCTGACCAAGCTAGTCAAGGTGGAGCAAATGCTGAAATTTCATCACAGTCTTCGTCTACTTTTCCAGCTCTGGAGGAGCCAAATGGTAGAGAAATACCCGTAGAACCACCGATGAATGCCACAGACCAGGATCTTAGAAATGTAGTTCATATGTTAACACAGTTAGTGGCAGCCCAGAGTCAAGGATGAGCTGGTCCAATGACACATGATGATGATGCGGCTAGAGTGGCAAGTCACAGAACACAGGACTTTCTAAAATTGGACCCTCCTATATTCACTGGTTCAGACATGCAAGCAGATCCACAAGACTTTGTGGATCAAATCCAGAGAGCTTTAGATGTAATCCATATAACAGGAGTAGAAACGGTTGAGCTAGCAGCTTATAGGTTAAAGGGCGAGGCTATATTGTGGTATGAGGACTGGAAGAAAGCTCGAGGTATTGGTGTAAACCCACCTATATGGGAAGAATTTAAAGCGGCATTTCTGGATCACTATCTTCCCTATGAGATCCGTGAGGCTCGTGCGGATCAGTTTTAAAATTTACATCAAGGAAATATGAGTCTTAGAGAGTACAGTTTGCAGTTTAATTCCTTGGCACGGTATACTCCAATTGTGGTGGCCACGATGGAGGATAGAGTACATAGATATGTGGACAGATTGGAGCCTTATTTGGTAAGGGACTGTACTATCGCTGCCTTAAATCAAGATATGGACATAGCGAGAATTCAGGCCTTCGCGCAGAAAATGGAAGACCATAGGAAATGAAAAAGGATACAGAAATCGAAGGAAGGGCCAGTAAAACGGGCAAGATCCATGGGGCAGTCTATAGTGTCCCTAGGAGGATCTGGATCTCAAATGTTACCGCCTAGGGCAGTCATATTGGGCAAAGTGGTAGGATGCCAGATTCACAGACAGCAGGGTCTTCTCGCCCACTGTACCAGTTTTGCAGACGATTTCATGAAGGTGAATGTCGAAGGGGAACGAATGCTTGTTATTGGTGTGGTATGCCGGGTCACATAATGAGAAACTGCCCATGACGAGGCTTGGGTAGTATAGTACGACCTGCGGGGTCTACTGTGGCATCATTAGCATCGATCCCTTCTTTAGACCGAGGTGTGTAGTCTGTTGGCCGTGGTAAAGGTGCCGGAGGAGCAGCAGGTACTAGTGGGGTCCATAATCGCACTTATGCTTTAGTGGACCGACAGAATAAGGGAACATCTCCTGACGATGATACAGGTATTTAGGTATATTACCATGATGTGTATGCATTGAATGACCCGTATTCCCCCTTATGATATGTTACACCATTGATTGTGGAACGAGTCTGAAAGAAACCAGAATTACTAGTTATGCTAATTGGAGTCTATACCCTAGTTGGTGAATCTAAGATAAAAGAGTATATGGTAATGGTATAATAGATGTTTTTGATCATGTGATGATGGTTGATCTTATGGAGATGGAAATGAAGGATTTTTAATGTTTTAATGGTTGTGAAATAGTTGACTTCTTGTATGTCACGAAGTTTGCCAAGCTACGAAAGTATATTTCTATTTTTCTTCCACAAAAGACCGTCCTTGAACGGAAAGACAAAATTCAAGTATCCAAAAATTACAAAGGTTTATATGGACGAAAGTTTAAAGCAAGTGGAACTACCGTGCTTGGGGGTTAGATTTTGTTCACTAGGATAGAGAGGAGATTAAGGTGGTACAATAGTAGCTACAAGCTAATACAAGTCATATGCCGAGATCCATTGCTTTTATTGAAAATGTGCAAATTAGGGAGAATCTTACTTATTAAGAGATATATATTACTATGCTAGAGGGGTAAGTGAAAAGATTAGGAAAAGTACGGCATAGGAATTGGTAAATCGAAGAAAGCACGTGGAAAGTCAAAGAAAAGACAAAGTCGGAGTACCCGTAATGGTTTCAAACGGAAGAGAAAATGGAAAGTACGGAATTCGAGCAATAACAAGAAAGCATCGGGAAGTAGTATGTGTATATGTATATAGGGGAATATATGGATGCATGGGATGTACATGAGACGATGTTACTAACATTCGAGGAGGAATGTTTCTAAGGGGGAAAGAATGTAACACCCCGTATCTTCCCAACCCTATTTTATGATGTTGAATAATGTTTCCTTAGGTGTCAAGAGATATAAGTATGTATTTGGTAATGCTACCGACGAGAAAATTGATATTTGGCCACGTACATGCAATTAGACTTTCATAGGAAGGGTTTTGCGATTTCGTGGAGCATTTGTGTAATACCCCGTACACATTCTAACCTCATTTGGTGACTTGGAGTCATGTTTACTTGATGATTAAGATCACTAAGTAAGTATTTTGTAGTGTTTCGATAAGGTATTGGACGATACGCATGTGTTGGAAAAATGGCCGAAAAATTCAGCAAAGCATCAAAACTTGCGCCACTATCCTGTTTCAGGGGGTGTGGCGCAAGCCACTGATTCAGAGGGTGTTCCATTCTTGCGCCACTGCCTTGATTTGCAGCAGTGGCGCAAGGCACAAAAAAAGTGCCCTTCCGGACTCGTTTTGTAACGTAATTCTATGACGATTCTTGGATGGTTTATTTTGGTTCTTTGGAGTTCTTTGAGCATTGTTAAAGCTTCAAACACTTCAATACACTCCTACATATTCCTACACGATAAAATCATGAAAAATAAATAGTGATCCAAAATGTCTAATGAAACCATGGGCGACTAGAATTTCTATTTTTGCGATTGAGGCGATGAATGAGAATCTCGTAAGAGAATATTGTCGTGACATTATGGAATTATTTAAACATGAGATATATGATGAATTATACATAGAAGTTGATGGGTTAAATGGATATGTGTTATTGGGCCCAAATTAAGGCCCAAAAGTGGAAGAAATACATGGCCCAAATGGGTCAAATGACCCATTCTTCCATTTGACCTTCTATAACACTATATTAAATGATAAAGAGTGGCTAAGGATGGACTCAAAAGCTTATAAAAGGGACCAAAAATCTGATTTTTATCCATTATACACACACATGTATTTCTATGTTTTTCCAAAACATTTCAAGAAAACCCCTTTAGCTCTCAAAACCCTAAGTCCACTTTTGGAGAAGATCATCACTATTCAAGCTTGGGTAAGTGTTTATTATTATGGTTTAACATATTATATGCATGGGAGATTATGTATATTATGCTAGTTGTGTTGGCAAGGTGATGAATAGTGTATTTTTGCTTTTGGTGAAGGATGTACTATCTTGGAAATTTGAACTTGAATTAGGCCTTGTGCCTTTGATGAAAAAGCATGGTATGGACAAAATATGAACATGTATGGTGTTATTTTTGGTATTAAACTTGTTTTGGTCTATAAGTGGAAATTGTGGAATTTTGGCCGATATGTGTTATGAGTTGTATTAAGGTCATTTGATGGGTTGTTTGCGATGTGATATGGATAAGAAAGTGTAAAGGGGAAGTGTTGTGGTGAAATGTATCACTTATCATGCATTGGTAAATGTTGGTAATATTATGGAATTTTTGGAATAATAATTTTATCAATGGTTTTGTCAAGGGCATGTTTAAAGGAAAACATGTAACTCATTGATGTTCTATGCATTTGTAAAGTAATTGGTGGTTAATGTGAAATTCGTTATGTATTTATGTTGTAGAGTGACACATAAAGAAGGAGCGGTATTATTGTATACGCATCTGAGGTTGTATATTCGTATTGAGAATACAAGGTATGTAAGGTTACTTTGTCCATATTTTCTGCGGCAAATAGTATTCCCATTGACATCTCACTAGTCCTATCCCGAAATGTGCTAAGGTATCCCATATCTGGTTATCAATGGTTATTGTCATATGTTTCCTAATCATTGAGCAATGGTGAATCTCATGTCTCATATTCGTGGTTAATGTTCCAAAAATCCCAATTAGGTTTTGTTGCGATATTCCAATAGTAGTCATACTCATGTCTCTTGTTCATTGATTATTGTTCCAATGGCTCCAATGGTGTTATGTTCTTGATGATATTGTGTTTCCAACAATGTTACTCATATCTCTCTCACTCATTGGTTAATGATCCAAAGTTTCAAATAAGGTTATGGCTACCATTGTATCAATCTCTCATAAGGAAAAGTATTAATCTCTCACAAGTAAGGTATCAATCTCAAAAGTAAAGAAATAAAGTAAGAATAAAGTAATGCATATTGATTGTGTTCATGGGTGTTATCCATGGGGTACAAATACCCGCATGATGATGATAGTTTATCCACGGGGTGCAAATACCTGCGTGATGATAGCCATTTATCCATGGGGTGCAAGAACACCCGCATGATGATATGATCTTATCCATGGGGTAAAAAGAATACTTGCATGACGATGATATGTTATCCATGGGGTGAAAAGAACACCTGCATGATGAGTGCCCTAACAGTATATGAGCAATGTAAAAGAAGTAAAGGCAAGAGAAAGAATGAATGCAATATACATGGCTTCCAAAGTACAGAATAATGACTCATCTACATTGTGAATTATCTATATTGATTATGCATTTGAACTTGAGTTTTTTTCATGTTTTCGTATCTTACAAGTTTCATATGGACTTACATACTGAGTACATTCTTCGTACTGACTCCTTTTGGGGAATTTATTTTACTTGCTGCAGGCGCAGGTACTAGTAGGCCTTCACAGTAGATTGTCAGTGTTGCAGATCTTTGGTGAGCTCCAGTTAGTTTGGGGCTTCTCCGAGTCACTGTTGTAGAAGTGTTTTGATTTGGTACATGTTTAATAAAGCGGGGACTTGTCCCGACTTTTAGTTAATTTGGTCAATGCATTTTGTTAGAGGCTTTTGTAGATGGATGTGGGTGTATAAGTGAAAAAGGCATATGTTGTTTTGACTGGATGGCCCAACGGCCAAGTTTCATATGTATGTATATATATGTCCCATATTTTCTGTTATTCGTCGTTCAAGTTCTTAAGTAATGATGGTGATGCTTCTATGATGCATATGATTGAACATAGGCAAAGGTTGGTTCTCTCGGGCCTTATCGGCTACGGGTGCCAATCATGTCTCGATGGGATTAGGGGCGTGACAAAGTGGTATCAGAGCAGGTCGTTCTAAGGGTGTATACAAAGCCGTGTCTGAGTAGAGTCTTACTTATCGATGTGTTGTGCACCACATTTATAAGTAGGAGGCTACGGGACATTTAGGATGTTGTTCTATTCTTCGCTTCTAGATCGTGCAATGGAGCCAGTGTTGTAAGTTAAAGTGTATCTGATCATGGTACTTGTTTTTCTTTGGTATAGTCAAAATACCAATCACGAGAGGTAGAGGTAAAGGAAAGCAGGTAGATGTGCTTGCTGAAGAAGGAATGAGTAGACTACCACCTGACCAAGCTAGTCAAGGTGGAGCAAATGCTGAAATTTCATCACAGTCTTCGTCTACTTTTCCAGCTCTGGAGGAGCCAATTGGTAGAGAAATACCCGTAGAACCACCGATGAATGCCACGGACCAGGATCTTAGAAATGCAGTTCATATGTTAACACAGTTAGTGGCAGCCCAGATTCAAGGACGAGCTGGTCCAATGACACATGATGATGATGCGGCTAGAGTGGCAAGTCGCAGAACACAGGACTTTCTAAAATTGGAACCTCCTATATTCACTAGGTCAGTCATGCAAGCAGATCCACAGGACTTTGTGGATCAAATCCAGAGAGCTTTAGAGGTAATGCATGTAACAGGAGTAGAAACGGTTGAGCTAGCAGCTTATAGGTTAAAGGGCAAGGCTATATTGTGGTATGAGGACTGGAAGAAAGCTCGAGGTATTGGTGTAAACCCACCTACATGGGAAGAATTTAAAGCGGCATTTCTGGATCACTATCTTCCCTATGAGATCCGTGAGGCTCGTGCGGATTAGTTTTAAAATTTACGTCAAGGAAATATGAGTCTTAGAGAGTACAGTTTGCAGTTTAATTCCTTGGCACAGTATACTCCAATTGTGGTGGCCACGATGGAGGATAGAGTACATAGATATGTGGAAAGATTGGAGCCTTATTTGGTAAGGGACTGTACTATCGCTGCCTTAAATCGAGATATGGATATAGCGAGAATTCAAGCCTTCGCACAGAAAATGGAAGACCAAAGGCAAAGAAAGAGGATACAGAAATTGAATGAAGGGCCAGTAAAATGGGCAAGATCCATGGGGCAGTCTATAGTGTCCCCAGGAGGATATGGATCTCAAATGTTACTGCCTAGACCCTCATTCTCTTATGCTACAACAGGCGCTTCATCTCACTCTCGAGGATTCAGGGGCAATCATATTGGGCAAAGTGGTAGGATGCCAGATTCACAGATAGTAGGGTCTTCTCGCCCACTGTGCCAGTTTTGTAGACGATTTCATGAAGGTGAATGTCGGAGGGGAACGAATGTTTGTTATTGGTGTGGTATGCCGGGTCACATAATGAGAAACTGCCCACGATGAGGCTTGGGTAGTATGGTACGACCTGCGGGGTCTACTGTGGCATCATTAGCATTGGTCCCTTCTTTAGATCGATTTGTGCAGTCTGTTGGCCATGGCAGAGGTGCCGGAGGAGCAGCAGGTACTAGTGGGGTCCATAATCGCACTTATGCTTTAGTGGACCGACAGAATGAGGGAACATCTCCTGACGACAATACAGGTATTTAGGTATATTACCATGATGTATATGCATTGAATGACCGTATTCCCCCTTATGATATGTTACACCATTGATTGTGGAACGAGTCTGAAAGAAACCAGAATTACTGGTTATGCTAATTGGAGTCTATACCCTAGTTGGTGAATCTAAGATAAAAGAGTATATCGTAATTGTATAATAGATGTTTTTGATCATGTGATGATGGTTGATCTTATGGAGATGGAAATGAAGGATTTTTAATGTTTTAATGGTTATAAAATAGTTGACTTCTTGTATGTCACGAAGTTTGCCAAGCTACGAAAGTATATTTCTATTTTTCTTCCACAAAAGACCGTCCTTGAACGGAAAGACAAAATTCAAGTATCCAAAAATTACAAAGGTTTATATGGACGAAAGTTTAAAGCAAGTGGAACTACCGTGCTTGGGGGTTAGATTTTGTTCACTAGGATAGAGAGGAGATTAAGGTGGTACAATAGTAGCTACAAGCTAATACAAGTCATATGCCGAGATCCATTGCTTTTATTGAAAATGTGCAAATTAGGGAGAATCTTACTTATTAAGAGATATATATTACTATGCTAGAGGGGTAAGTGAAAAGATTAGGAAAAGTACGGCATAGGAATTGGTAAATCGAAGAAAGCACGTGGAAAGTCAAAGAAAAGACAAAGTCGGAGTACCCGTAATGGTTTCAAACGGAAGAGAAAATGGAAAGTACAGAATTCGAGCAATAACAAGAAAGCATCGGGAAGTAGTATGTGTATATGTATATAGGGGAATATATGGATGCATGGGATGTACATGAGACGATGTTACTAACATTCGAGGAGGAATGTTTCTAAGGGGGAAAGAATGTAACACCCCGTATCTTCCCAACCCTATTTGATGATGTTGAATAATGTTTCCTTAGGTGTCAAGAGATATAAGTATGTATTTGGTAATGCTACCGACGAGAAAATTGAAATTTGGCCACGTACATGCAATTAGACTTTCATAGGAAGGGTTTTGCGATTTCGTGGAGCATTTGTGTAATACCCCGTACACATTCTAACCTCATTTGGTGACTTGGAGTCATGTTTACTTGATGATTAAGATCACTAAGTAAGTATTTTGTAGTGTTTCGATAAGGTATTGGACGATACGCATGTGTTGGAAAAATGGCCGAAAAATTCAGCAAAGCATCAAAACTTGCGCCACTATCCTGTTTCAGGGGGTGTGGCGCAAGCCACTGATTCAGAGGGTGTTCCATTCTTGCGCCACTGCCTTGATTTGCAGCAGTGGCGCAAGGCACAAAAAAAGTGCCCTTCCGGACTCGTTTTGTAACGTAATTCTACGACGATTCTTGGATGGTTTATTTTGGTTCTTTGGAGTTCTTTGAGCATTGTTAAAGCTTCAAACACTTCAATACACTCCTACATATTCCTACACGATAAAATCATGAAAAATAAATAGTGATCCAAAATGTCTAATGAAACCATGGGCGACTAGAATTTCTATTTTTGCGATTGAGGCGATGAATGAGAATCTCGTAAGAGAATATTGTCGTGACATTATGGAATTATTTAAACATGAGATATATGATGAATTATACATGGAAGTTGATGGGTTAAATGGATATGTGTTATTGGGCCCAAATTAAGGCCCAAAAGTGGAAGAAATACATGGCCCAAATGGGTCAAATGACCCATTCTTCCATTTGACCTTCTATAACACTATATTAAATGATAAAGAGTGGCTAAGGATGGACTCAAAAGCTTATAAAAGGGACCAAAAATCTGATTTTTATCCATTATACACACACATGTATTTCTATGTTTTTCCAAAACATTTCAAGAAAACCCCTTTAGCTCTCAAAACCCTAAGTCCACTTTTGGAGAAGATCATCACTATTCAAGCTTGGGTAAGTGTTTATTATTATGGTTTAACATATTATATGCATGGGAGATTATGTATATTATGCTAGTTGTGTTGGCAAGGTGATGAATAGTGTATTTTTGCTTTTGGTGAAGGATGTGCTATCTTGGAAATTTAAACTTGAATTAGGCCTTGCGCCTTTGATGAAAAAGCATGGTATGGACAAAATATGAACATGTATGGTGTTATTTTTGGTATTAAACTTGTTTTGGTCTATAAGTGGAAATTGTGGAATTTTGGCCGATATGTGTTATGAGTTGTATTAAGGTCATTTGATGGGTTGTTTGCGATGTGATATGGATAAGAAAGTGTAAAGGGGAAGTGTTGTGGTGAAATGTATCACTTATCATGCATTGGTAAATGTTGGTAATATTATGGAATTTTTGGAATAATAATTTTATCAATGGTTTTGTCAAGGGCATGTTTAAAGGAAAACATGTAACTCATTGATGTTCTATGCATTTGTAAAGTAATTGGTGGTTAATGTGAAATTCGTTATGTATTTATGTTGTAGAGTGACACATAAAGAAGGAGCGGTATTATTGTATACGCATCTAAGGTTGTATATTCGTATTGAGAATACAAGGTATGTAAGGTTACTTTGTCCATATTTTCTGCGGCAAATAGTATTCCCATTGACATCTCACTAGTCCTATCCCGAAATGTGCTAAGGTATCCCATATCTGGTTATCAATGGTTATTGTCATATGTTTCCTAATCATTGAGCAATGGTGAATCTCATGTCTCATATTCGTGGTTAATGTTCCAAAAATCCCAATTAGGTTTTGTTGCGATATTCCAATAGTAGTCATACTCATGTCTCTTGTTCATTGAATATTGTTCCAATGGCTCCAATGGTGTTATGTTCTTGATGATATTGTGTTTCCAACAATGTTACTCATATCTCTCTCACTCATTGGTTAATGATCCAAAGTTTCAAATAAGGTTATGGCTACCATTGTATCAATCTCTCATAAGGAAAAGTATTAATCTCTCACAAGTAAGGTATCAATCTCAAAAGTAAAGAAATGAAGTAAGAATAAAGTAATGCATATTGATTGTGTTCATGGGTGTTATCCATGGGGTACAAATACCTGCATGATGATGATAGTTTATCCATGGGGTGCAAATACCCGCGTGATGATGGCCATTTATCCATGGTGTGCAAGAACACCCGCATGATGATATGATCTTATCCATGGGGTAAAAAGAATACCTGCATGACGATGATATGTTATCCATGGGGTGAAAAGAACACCTACATGATGAGTGCCCTAACAGTATATGAGCAATGTAAAAGAAGTAAAGGCAAGAGAAAGAATGAATGCAATATACATGGCTTCCAAAGTACAGAATAATGACTCATCTACATTGTGACTTATCTATATTGGTTATGCATTTGAACTTGAGTTTTTGACATGTTTTCGTATCTTACAAGTTTTATATGGCCTTACATACTCAGTACATTCTTCGTACTGACCCCTTTTGGGGAATTTATTTTACTTGCTCCAGGCGCAGGTACTAGTAGGCCTTCACAGTAGATTGTCAGTGTTGCAGATCTTTGATGAGCTCCAGTTAGTTTGGGGATTCTCCGAGTCACTGTTGTACATGGTTTTGATTTGGTGCATGTTGTATAAAGCGGGGACTTGTCCTGACTTTTAGTTCATTTGGTCAATGCATTTTGTTAGAGGCTTTTGTAGACGGATGTGGGTGTATCAGTGAAAAAGGAATATGTTGTTTTGATTGGATGGCCTCAACGGCCAAGTTTCATATGTATGTATATATATGTCCCATGTTTTCTGTTATTCGTCGTTCAAGTTCTTACGTAATGGTGGTGATGCTTCTGTGATGCATATGATTGAACATAGGCAAAGGTTGGTTCGCTCGGGCCTTATCGGCTACGGGTGCCAATCATGTCTCGATGGGATTCGGGGCGTGACAAAAGGAGTGGCTCATACTTGGTGTAAGCAGAGGAAGGAGGATAGGGGTATAGATGCAGGTCTAGTAGAATAGAATGAGTTTGTTGCTACTTTTCTAGACAGGTTCTTCCCACTTGAGTTAATGTCAGGCCTCAAATTCCATTGGAGCGGACAGGCACCCGTAACCGTATAGGCCCGAGAGTACCAACCTATGTTCATGTTCTTCTCATGCATGTAACTGAACTAAACAAAAGTTCTGCCAAGTATGGACATGATGCATCGATAACATAAATCGTGTAGGTAAATTCAGAATAGATATACCAGGCTTGGCCGTTGGGGACACAACGTCTAAAAGACAAGACACTACCATGCTTAACTTTATAATGTCTACAAAGACTCTAAAAGATACATAGACTTATTTAAGGTCAGGACAGGTCCCCACCTTACACAAACTACTACACAATACCAAAACATATAAAATAAACTTGGGAAGCCCCGAATCAACCTGGAGTTCACCAATAGCCACTGGACGTCCTGTGATCCTACGGGAGACGTCTACTAGCTCCTCTTCCTGTAGCATAAAATATAGTTCCCCCAAGAGGGACGTCAGTACGAAAGAATGTACTGAGTATATAAGGCTAAAAGTAACTATACATAACACAAGAGCTTACATGAAGTCAGGCACATGTGTATAGAAAATGCTAATAAAACTACCTTTGCATGTATCTGTGGAACCATGTACATTACATTCTTTACTTCGCTTTATCCCACTTTCCTTTATAATCTTTATAAGTGATTTTCACACCCCGAGTTCCAATGAGGCGGACTGGCACCCGGAGCCGATAAGGCCCGAAAGAACCAATCTTTACTCATGTCCATTCATATGCATGCCATAAGCAACATCACTACCACGTAAGGACATAAAATGCTACTAGCGGAAATCAAGGAACATATGATACATACATACGTGAAACTTGGCCGTTAAGGCCATTAAGTCAAAATGGACATACTTCTGTTACATTCATATACCCACATATGTATACAAAAGCCTCTAACAGATGCATCTACAAGACCAACTTAAAATCGGGACGAGTCCTCGCTTTATACAACCTTTACAACATCAAAACAAATGTACAACTGTGACTCAGAAAGCCCCGAACCAACTGGAGCTCACCAAAAATCTGCAAATGATCCACAGCCTACAGAAGAGGTCTACTAGCACATGCGCCTGCAGCAATTAAAGTAAGTTCCCCAAGAGGGGTCAGTACGAAGAATGTACTGAGTATGCAAGGCCATAAGAACTTCATCATACATAATAACAAAAATAGAGTCAATATAAGAGAACTAGTGAATGTGAATAAACTCTCTTTTTATATGTAAGGAACCATGTATATTACGTTCTTTACTTCTCTTATCTTCACATATGTCCAACTTTATTGTTCTACCCATGCTAGGTTGTTCTGTCGCCCCTGGGATGAGATTAACCCATGCTAGGTACTTTGACCCCTGGGATGTTATATTAACCTATGCTAGGATTTCGTGTTGCCCCTGGGATGTTATAAACCCATGTTACGTACTGTGACCCCTGGGATGTTATAGTAACCCATGCTAGGCTTTCGCGTCGCCCCTAGGATGTACTGTGATAACCCATGCTAGGCTTTTATATCGCACCTGGGATGTATCGGGATCGACCTATGCTAGGCCTTTCTGTCGCCCCTGGGATACCACCAATGTTATTGCGATAGACTCATGCTATGTAATTTAACCTCTAGGATACCACCCATGAATACTCATCAATTATATCTCTTAATATTCTTACTTCCATTCTAAGAGTGATACATTGGGGATCATGACATTATTTGAAGCACACACATATATATATTACTTCACTCCTTTACTTCATGAGATTGATACCTTTACTTGTGAGGGATAGATATATTAGCTCGCACATTACCTCCTTCATTACTCTTATGAGATTGGTACTTAACATGTGAGAGATTGGTACAAAGATAATCATAATATTATTGGACTTTGGAACATGACATGATTGGAAATGCTATTCAAGAATAAATAGATTCTCTTTACATCTTACTCTCTTTGAGATAGTTCTTTTTAGTAGTTACAACATTATGAGAGCATTTGGAACTTCAATCAATGAATAAGAGATAAGTAAATCATAATTCGTCTAAGAATAGGACACATGTGAGTAACAATATATATCAACCTGAACTGGGATACTTTAGAACACTTCGGACATGAGTAAGTACCATAACAAGGTGAATACTATATGCTGCAGAAGAGTATGGAAAGATTAACCTTACATACCTTATCTTTCGGATATGAATACATAATCCTATACGTGAATACAATAGTCCAGCTCCTTCCTTACGTCTTACTCTACAACACAAGTACATAACGGAACCAACATTAACCACAAGCTACTTTCCAAGTGCATAAGACGACCATGAGTTACATGAACATCACTTTACCATTTACAAGACCATCCATGGCATTATAATACCAACAATACCATAACATTCCATACATTGACCAATACATCATAAACCAATAGCATGTCACACCAAGTTCAAACTTTCCACTTCTCCATCAACACAACATCACAATTACTCCATCAAGTCACCTCAATACGTCTCATAACAACATATCAGCCAAAATCCCATAATTTACCCTTATAGAGAAATAACAAGTTTAATAACTTCAACACACCATACATTTTGTTATTTCATCCATACCATGAACTTTCATCAAAACCACAAGTCACTTTTCAAGTTTAATTCACAAAAATGACACATCTTTTACAAAAAAACAAAAGTGCACCACTTACACTTTTAGACGTAACCATAATTATCAACATGCTCTCCCATTCATATAATATATTAATCCATAAGAATAATCACTTACCCAAACTTGCAAATGAGTGATCTTGTCCAAAAGATGGCTTAGGGTTTAAGAACTTGAAGAAATATCTTGGGGAAATGTTGTGGAAATGTCTAGAATGGCATGTGCCCCCTTTTGAGATTAAAAATCCGATTTTCTAGCCCTTTTGTATCCCTTTGGTCATCCTTATCCACTCTTTGGCATTAAATTCCATATTGTCTTGGTCAAAGTGGAAGAATGGGTCATTTGACCCATTGGGCCTTTCATTTTGGCTCATTTTGGGTCTCAAATTGGGCCCAATAGCCCATGTCATCTTAACCCACCAAATGTAATGTATAATCCACCATATAGCTCATGTTCAAATCATTCTATAAATGTCTCGATAACATTCACTTATGACATTCCCATTCGTAGCCTCAATCGCAAAAATAGAAATTCTAGTCGCTCATGGCTTATGTGAACATAATTTGTTAAAATACTTGTGACAAAGAATTAACCCCAACTCGGGTGCTAAACGCCCTTAAGAATAGTCCTACTATGATGGAGTAATGATACCATGACTTAAAGGTCTTATATACATCATAATAGTCGAAGAAAAATTTTGGCAAAAACCACCCTGGCACGCCACTTGGGGCGCCCTTTTGCTGCCTGGGCCAGAAAAATTTTGGCCTGAAGCAGCCTGGAACGCCACCTGTAGCACCCCACCTTAAAAATTCATTTTCGACTTTTCTTTGCGGATTTGGTTTGATCTTTCAAGTCCAAATCTTTTGCTTTCCAGTTAGCTTTAATATCCTTTGCTTGGAAGTCCTTCAAACCTCACTTTTCACTCCACATATGCTCCACAAAGTCACAAAACCTCCTACTGAGGTCTCATCACATGTAATAGCACATTATCAAATTTTTCCCATCAATAACAATACAAAATACGTACTTATGTCTCTCGCAACCTCGGTAAGCATGGTTCAAAATTTTCAAGTAGGGTCAAAAATGTACGGGGTGTTACATTCTTCCCCCCTTAGAAACATTCATCCTCGAATGTTAACAACATCGTCTCATGTACAACAAATGCATCTTTATATTAGCATATCTATACATATATACTCATATAAATACTTACTTATTCTTTCTCCACTTCCGCACTATGATCTTTTTCTTCCATTTGAAACAATTATGGGTACTTTTGTTTCATCATTTCGTCAGCTTCCCAAGCGATCTTGTCGACTTATTAATTTCTCCAACAAACTTTTACGGAAGTTACGTCTTTATTTCTTAACCTCTCCACTTGTCGATCTAAAACAACAATAGGTATCTCTTCCTAGTGAGATCCACCGTAATTTGTATATTTTCAATGGGAGCAATATGGAATGGAACTCTTATGCACTTCCGGCAATTTCACATGGCCTGTAGTATAGGGCCAATTTTTTTTTTCTTTCCAAATCTAATTACCCCTTTCATTGGTGACGCTTTTAAGAGTACTGAGTACTTAATCATCTATGATCACAAATATATACTATATAATTAATTCACCGACAGGTGGAGATATTTTCATTGACTTAACTAATAACCCCAGTGTCCCATTAAATTCACAGTAGTCGATGGAGTAACATAGAATAGGGTAGAGCTCAGATTAATCAATACATATACATCATGTGAAAATATGGTAATATACCTGTAACTTCATCAGGAGATGCCTCCGTATTCTGCCGGTCCACTAGAGCATAGGTGTGATTTTGGGCCCCACAAGAACTAGTTGCTCCTCTCACATCTCTATCACGACCAATAGGCTGAACACCTCTGCCAAGGGAAGGAACCGATGATGATGATGCAACAGTTGACCCCGTAGGTCGTGTTATACCACTCACACCCCTTTGTGGGCATTCTCTCATTATATGTCTAGCTGTGCCACACCAAAAACAAGTATTTGTCCCCAACCGAAATTCACCTAAATGGTACCTTCCGTAATGCTGACATGGAGGAAGAGAAAATTCTGCTGTCTGTGAACCTTGCACTCCACTACTCTGTCCAGATTGACTACCCATAAAACCTCGGAATTGGGGTTAAGTGCCTGCTGTGGAATAAGAGAATGAGGGTCTAGGCGGTAACATCCAAGGTCTAGATTCTCCTGGGGACACCATAGACTGCCCAATAGGTCTATCCCTTTTTGATGGCCCTTCCTCAGATTCCTGCGTCCTTCTTCTTTGCCTTTGGTCCTCCATTTTCTGTGCGAAAGCTTGAATTCTGGCGATGTCCATATCTCTATTCAAAGCAGCAATAGTGCAGTACCTTACCAAGTATAGCTCCAGTCTGTCCACATATCGATGGACTCTATCTTCCATTGTGGCCACCACATTCGAAGCATATCGAGCCAAAGAATTAAACTGCAAACTGTATTCCCTAACACTCAGATTCCCTTGTCGGAGATTTAAGAACTGATCCGCATGAGCCTCTCGGATCTCATAGGGAAGATAGTGATTAAGGAATGCCGCTTTAAATTCTTCCCAATTAAGTGGAATTACACCGATACCACGAGACTTCTTCCAATCTTCATAGCATAATATCGCCTCTCCCTTCAATCTATATGTCGCAAGTTCAATTATTTCAACACCAGTTACGTGCATGACATCTAGAGCCCTATGGATTTGATCCACGTAGTCTTGTGGATCTTCTTTCGAGTTGGACCCAGTAAATATAGGAGGGTCTAATTTCAAAAAGTCCTGTGTCCAGCGACTCACTACCCTAGCCACATCATCCTCATGTATCGTTGGACCAACTCGCATCATCCTCATGTATCGTTGGACCAACTCATCCTTGACTTTGTACAGCCACTAGCTGAGTCAACATATGCACTGCATTTCTTAAATCCTGGTCAGTGGCATTCATTGGCGGTTCTGCGGGTACTTCTCTACCCCTTGGCTCTTCCGAAGCTGGAAAAGTAGAAGAAGACCGCGATGCAATTTTAGCGTCAGCCCCACCTTGACTAGCTTGGTCAGGTGGTGATTTACTCGTTCCTTCGCTGGCAGGCATATCTACCTGCTTACCCTTGCCTCTGCCTCTTCTTGTCATTGGCATTTTACTATACCAAAGAAAAACAAGTACCATGGTCAGATATAACTCCACCTACATCATTGGCTCTATTGCACGATCTAGATATAAAGAAAAGAAAAAACTCCTAAATGTCCCGTAGCATCCTACTTATAAATGTGGTGCACAACACATCGATAAGTAACAGTCTACTCAGACACGACTTTGTAGACACTCTTAGAACAACCTGCTCTGATACCACTTTTGTCACACCCGGAGTTCCAACGAGGCGGACTGACACCCAGAGTCGATAAGGCCCGAAAGAACCAATCTTTACTCAAATCCATTCATATACATTCCATAAGCAACACCACCACCACGTAAGGACATAAAATGCTAATAGCGGAAATCAAGGAACATGTGATACATACATACGTGAAACTTGGCCGTTAGGGCCATTAAGTCAAAATGGACATACTTCTCTTAAATTCATAAACCTACATATGTCTACAAAAGCCTCTAACAGATGCATCTACAAGACCAACTTAAAATCGGGACAAGTACCTGCTTTATACAACCTTTACAACATCAAAACAAATGTACAACTGTGACTCGGAAAGCCCTGAACCAACTGGAGCTCACCAAAAATCTGCAAATGATCCACAGCCTATAGAGGAGCTCTACTAGCACCTGCGCCTACAGCAATTAAAGTAAGTCCCCCAAGAGGGGTCAGTACAAAGAATGTACTGAGTATACAAGGCCATAAGAACTGCATCAAACATAATAACAACAATGGAGTCAATATAAGAGAAATAGTAAATGTGAATAACTCTCTTTCTGTATGTGAGGAACCATGTATATTACGTTCTTTACTTCTCTTGTCTTTGCATATGTTCATCTTTATTGTTCTACCCATGCTAGGCTGTTCTGTCGCCCCTGGGATGAGATTAACCTATGTTAGGTACTTTGACCCCTGGGATGTTATATTAACCCATGCTAGGCTTTCGTGTTGCCCTTGGGATGTTATTAACCCATGCTAGGTACTATGAACCCTGGGATGTTATAGTAACCCATGCTAGACTTTCGTGTTGCCCCTAGGATGTACTGTGATAACCCATGCTAGGCTTTTATATCGCCCCTAGGATGTATCTAGATCGACCCATGCTAGGCTTTTCTGTCGCCCCTAGGATACCACCCATGTTATTGGGATCGACCCATGCTAGGTATTTTAACCTCTGGGATACCACCCATGAATACTCATCAATTATATCTCTTATTATTCTTACTTCCGTTCTAAGAGTGATACATTGAGGATCATGACATTATTTGAAGCACACACATATATATATTACTTCACTCCTTTACTTCATGAGATTGATACCTTTACTTGTGAGGGATAGATATATTAGCTCGCACATTACCTCCTTCATTACTCTTATGAGATTGGTACTTTTACTTCTGAGAGATTGGTACAAAGATAATCATAATATTAATTGACTTTGGAACATGACATGATTGGAAATGCTATTCAAGAATAAATAGATTCTCTTTGCATCTTACTCTCTTTGAGATAGTTCTTTTTAGTAATTACAACATTATGAGAGCATTTGGAACTTCAATCAATGAATAAGAGATAAGTAAATCATAATTCGTCTAAGAATAGGACACATGTGAGTAACAATATATATCAACCTGAACTGGGATACTTTAGAACACTTCGGACATGAATAAGTACCATAACAAGGTGAATACTATATGCTGCAGAAGAGTACGGAAAGATTAACCTTACATACCTTATCTTCCGAATATGAATACACAATCCTATAAGTGAATATAATAGTCCAGCTCCTTCCTTACGTCTTACTCTACAACACAAGTACATAACGGAACCAACATTAACCACAAGCTACTTTCCAAGTGCATAAGACGACCATGAGTTACATGAACATCACTTCACCCTTTACAAGACTATCCATGGCATTATAATACCAACAATACCATAAAATTCCATACATTGACCAATACATCATAAACCAATAGCATGTCACACCAAGTTCATACTTTCCACTTCTCCATCAACACAACATCACAATTACTCCATCAAGTCACCTCAATACGTCTCATAACAACATATCGGCCAAAATCCCATAATTTACACTTATAGAAAAATAACAAGTTTAGTAACATCATCACACCATACATGTTGTTATTTCATCCATACCATGAACTTTCATCAAAACCACAAGTCACTTTTCAATTTTAATTCACAAAAATGACACATCTTTTACAAAAACACAAAAGTGCACCACTTACACTTTTAGACATAACCATCATGATCTACATGCTTTCCGATGCATATAATATATTAATCCATAAGAATAATCACTTACCCAAACTTGCAAATGAGTGATCTTGTCCAAAAGATGGCTTAGGGTTTGAGAACTTGAAGAAATATCTTGTGGAAATGTTGTGTAAATGTTTAGAATGGCATGTGCCCCTTTTGAGATTAAAAATCTGATTTTCTTGCCCTTTTATAGCCCCTTTGGTCATGCTTATCCACTCTTTGGCATTAAATTCCATATTGTCTTGGTCAAAGTGGAAGAATGGGTCATTTGACCCATTGGGCCTTTCATTTTGGCTCATTTTGGGTCTCAAATTGGGCCCAATAGCCCATGTCATCTTAACCCACCAAATGTAATGTATAATACACCATATAGCTTATGTTCAAATCATTCTATAAATATCTCGAAAACATTCAGTTATGAGATTCCCATTTGTAGCCTCAATCACAAAAATAGAAATTCTAGTCGCTCATGGCTTATGTGAACATAATTTGTTAAAATACTTGTGACGAAGAATTAACCCCAACTCAGGTGCTAAACGAGCATAAGAATAGTCCTACTATGATGGAGTAACGATACCATGACTCAAAGGTCTTATATACATCATAATAGTCGAAGAAAAATTTTGGCGAAAACCACCCCGGCACGCCGCTTGGCGCTACCCTTTGCTGCCTGGGTGAGAACAATTTTGGCCAGAAGCAGCCTGGCACGCCACCTGCAGCACCCCACCTTAAAAATTCATTTTCGACTTTTCTTTGCGGATTTGGTTGGATCTTTTAAGTCCAAATCTTTTGCTTGCCTCTTAGCTTTAATATCCTTTGCTTGGAAGTCCTTCAAACCTAACTTTTCACTCCAAAAAGTCACAAACACCTCTTACAGAATACGTACTTATGGCTCTCGCAACCTAGGTATGCATGGTTCAAAATTTTCAAGTAGGGTCGGAAATATACGGGGTGTTACAGTGATGTAATACAAGTGACCAACTGATCAGTGGTATATAAGTTAGGATCGGCCCATGCTAGGCTTACGCCCCTGAGCTGTCACCCCCATGTATAAATAAATAGGGATTGGCCCATGCTGGGCTTATGCCCCTGAGATGCCCCGCGAATATAACCAGATTTGTGTTACTTAATTTATTTAATCTTTGAGATTGTTACATTGGTGGTTATAACATTATTGAACTTTGGAATAATAGTGACCTAGTAAAAAGCACATGAATAAACCCTTGGTGTAGCAGAAATAAATTAGGGAGCAATTGTATACAACTGAAATGCTTAGGGGCTGATCTAGCACACGGATCTTAGTTGGCTAAAAGGAGAACACCTAAAACTTGCTAGTGAAAGTGGACATACAGACCGGATAACAAACATGTATTAAGGTATTTTAAGACATTAAGGAGTGGAAACAAGGTTGTTAGCTACATGGGACATCATACGCTGCCAAAGGATATGGAATAGAGTAGCCTTACATACCTTATTGCACAACTCCGCTATTAACTCAAATTAACCTCCTGCCTTTTGCATTACTTATCTACAAAGAAGTATGTGGTAAAACTAGTGCTAGTAGGTAAACAACGTATATGTGCTACTTAACCTCACCAAAATAGTATCCGGGCAGTTAGCCCGTAATTTAGCAAACCAAGGGTTTTCTTTCAACCCCTTCTCATCTCATTACTTTTATATACTATACGGATGCATATATGACCCCCCGAAATTGGTTTGGCTTCATAACACACATAAAATAGTATGCCAAGTGTGTTACGCAACAAGATCATACAACATCTGATTAAGTGGTGTATCGATACACCCCTACTTTTAAATGTCAATACCAATTACTTACATCCCTCCTTAAGATCAACCAAGTTGTCCCAACAACTACACATAAATAGTCTCTAAAATAGCGCCAAATACCCTTTACATTACAACATAATATTGGGCTCACATCCTATGTTGGGCTCACCATCCTATGAATTCTTAATAACAATATATCCATAATTCATCACCCAAATTCATACATAAGGAGAACAAAGATGGAGAAGTCACCTTACCTCAATTTCTGTAATTTACCCTTTTAGCTTGAACTTTTTAACACCATGAACTTCTCTTCACACTTACACCAAAAAGAAGAGAAAAGTCTCTTAATAATCAAGAAAAGTGACCAATTATCTTATGAAAGTATTCCATCCTATACCTATATTTAAGCATGGATAACATGTTTTGCTAATCTTCCCTAGGAGAATTAAGCTAAAACCATGAGTGTTTTCACCTACCTTGGTTTGCAAAGGTGAGGGTTTCTTCAAGAACCCTAAAAGGAATATAGGGATGTTGGTTTTAATCCTTGAAACAAAGATATAAAGGTAAAGATAATCTTGAAATTTTATGTGTTAAAAATGAGTAAAAAGATCAGCTAACTTGGTCTTATATTGAGCCCTCTAGAAGGCTCTTTTAATCTTATTTTTCAGCCACAATTTGGTCAAGTAGGTGATGCACCTACTTGGTTATATCAAGCAGCTTAATAGGTCAAAGTAGGTGATGCACCTACTTACTTTACTAATGTCTAATTTGGGCCTTTAACTTATTGAGCCTTTGGCATTTTTTTTTGTGTTGGGCTGCCCATTCTCTTCTCCTTTCATTTTACTTAGATTGGGCCTTCAAAGAGTCCATTTTAATAGGATTTGATCTAATCCATTAGCTTAGTAGGTAATACACCTCTTTTGAACATTTAACTTGGCCCAAATCTTATCCATAACCTTGGGTCTATTAACTTGGTCCATATATCTCAAGTAGGTGATTCACCTACTAGCTTAATTAAGTCAAGCAAGCACCTCAATAGCTAATTCCATTTTCAGTTCTTAATCCCTTTAATTTAACTTACAGCTTGTGTACACATGGTCACTTTAAACTTTAGATCCAAATACCTACTCACGATCCCAAGCTTAAATAGTTGCATCGACGTTAACTTAGTCGTGTTACATTAAAATGTATGGGGCAGTTCCTTCCAAACCATCTTATCATCACTAGTCATATAGGAAACTGAGTCCATTACCCGTACTATAAAGCTATATCAAGGGACATATAAGTAGAAATAGTACACGTAGGATACAGGGTGTTACAGTTAAGGGAAGCCAAGGTTCAGGAGTTCATTAACTTAAAACAGGATAACATGAGTGTGAAGGAGTATTCCCTCAAATTTACTGAACTTTCAAAGTATGCTCCAACCATGATTGATGATTCCAGGGCCTGCATGAGAAAGTTTCTATCAGGTGTTTCCAAGGATGTGGTTAAAGAGTGTAGAATTGTGATATTGGTCAAGGAGATGGACGTATATAGGTTGATTGTTTATGATCAACAGATTAAGGAAAAAAAAGGGATAGAACATGAAACTTTAATTATTCTCAGCAAAAACTAGGTGGTGGAAATCACTCTCAATTTTAGCAAAAGTCTTCAGCCCTAGCACCATCATCTGGCAATTTTTAGCCTCCCAAGCCCTGGCATGATTAGAAAGGTATAGCACCAGGCTCTAAGTCTCATTATAGTGCTTCTAGTGGCCGTACTTTCTCGACTTGTATGAAGTGTGGGAAGAACCATCCCGAAGAATGTTTGATAGGTAAGGATGGGTGTTTTGGTTATGGGAAGATATGTCATATACTTAGAGAATGTCCATCAACCAAGATAGGTGATAATGGTGGATACACTCAAGATACCTCTTCCATAACTCTAGCAAGTCACCCGACTCAACAGGGTGCCTCATCTAGTGCGACTGGCGGACAACATCATAAAAGGTTTTATGCCCTTCAGACTCGATAAGATAAGGAGAGTTCTCCTGATATAGTCACTAGTATATTATAGGTGTCGTTCCCAAGTGCACATGCAAGTGTACGTGGTCATTTCAAGTAATAAAGTGGCACTTCGTGAGCCGGATGTCGAACTGATACCACACAAAATATGGAAGAGAAATAAAGTATGGAAATCATGAAAGTAAAGATAGATTGAATGACACAAAGATAGGAAAATCAAAGAAACCAAAGGGTATTTTAAATCCTAAAACCTCTATTAAATTAATCCTACAAGCACCAATTCACATACTTAAACCACGAGGGAATTAAACTCCCACGTAACCAACATTTTAAAACGATTGTTCAACACAAGCTAATCCTAGCTCTCACACTCTCAAGTGTATATCTCATCTTAATTCATCAAAAGCTTACTAAATATAAAGAAGAACTAGTATTTATATCCTGGGGCCTTTTATTACATTTAATGGGCCCAAAAGTGACCTATTTCAGCAAATTAGGCATCCGCCCACGCAGATGGACCACCTACTGATGTATGTCAGGGGGCATGTTCTGTTGGAAGGGCCTGCGTCCCCAGGTGGATGACCTGCAACCGCAGGTCAGGGCACAAGTGACTGTAGGTCACCATTTGGCTCCTCTTAACTTTTCGAGGACTTCTCCAATGGATTTCAATCCTTATTGAATACATTTTGCAACATACAACACTCTTTAATTGGTGTCAAGATGGGTTCAATCACATCTAGCTTCATTAATGATCCTTGGAGTGTTTTTAGTTCTCGTGTTTGCCTTCTAGTAGAGGTCTTGAGGTGATATTGGCTCCCGGCTCCGAGATATCCTCAACACGTGGTGTTGAACTATTAGGAGATTGAAAAGGGCTCTCTAAACGTATCCTTGCATCCTTGAGATGATCGTGTCTTGGGCCTCTTTGTGTCGGCCTTGAATTATAGTATTTGAAAGGTTAGTGTCGATTTGGCTTGTATCATCCTCCCCTTTTTGAAAAGGATTTGACCTCGAATCCAAACCTTGCAAAACTATAGGGAAAACAAGCAAGCATAATATTCTCATGGCATGAGGGTTAGGGTTACCAACATAAAACTTATCACCAAGCCAAGGAGGAACACACTTAACATATAGCCAAGAATCAAAATGATCAATCAGGGGTGTGTAACCCCAATAAATAAAAGATACTTGGCCACTCAGTAGACTCTGACAAAGGGAAAAGCCAAAAGAACCATGGTGATTAGTCAACCACTCATCAAAAATCACATTGGTTCCAGGTCTAAACAAGCACATAATCCCTTTTGAGTCAAGAGTCACATGAAAATATCTAAATCTAAGTGCAATGTTATGAACAAGATCATTCCAATTTAAGACTCCACTCAATGTACTAGCTATCTCTAAGAATGGGATTAATCCAAAATCATCACAGGGTCAAATACAAAGGTATTACCTATACAAGTCAACAAACATATTACATTTAAGGTCACAATGCTCTCCCATTCAAAACATTCCACGCTCACATAAGATATTGATTCAACACGATCATGAATAATATCATATGCAAAAAGGTAATGAAGAAAGGTATCACATAATTGGAATTCTTCCAAGGTGTTTTCAAAACAAGGTTCACTCTCCGACCTACAAGTAGTAAAACCTTGGTCAAGAATGGAAACACACAATGGTGAAATCTCTTGGATCTTTTCATTGTTACCCTTCTTTAAAGAGAATTCAACTTTGTTGGAGACCTTTCCCTTACACAACTTTGGTCTCTCAAGTGGATTAGAAATCCTTAAGAAAGACTCTCTATCAAAGGGAATAGTACCAACAACTCCAACCAAATTTTGCTTGTCATCTTGACCAAGCACCAAGTGGGGTGTCTTACGACCACCACATTCCAAATGGTCACCGGGGTCAAATGGATAGAGTGGCCATAGACATAGGTCTAGAAAACACTCTTTTTCCCCAAATGTGCCACCAATAAAAAAAGTTATACTCTCTACACTAGCATAAGCATCATCAAAGAAAAATAGAGAGTTAAGAATGATGTCACGCAAACTGATTTCATCTAAGGTGTCCTCAAGTGCATGCTCACTACTACATGCAAGAACATTATCAAGAGTATGATCAAGAATTGGAACACCCAAAGAAGAAGAAATAGTTGGGACACAAAGAGCACCTTCCATTTCTTCACATTCCATTCCCATAAGAGTACTCTCATCTTCCAAGAAGATATTTCCATCTATAGGAGGAATGTTGTCACACCATAGTGGGTTGTTATATAGAATATATACCTCAAGATGAGCTGCATCATTAACATAATCTACACCACTAGGTAGCGGACTAGGAGTGATTTCATCCTCTTCAAACAAAACATTATACTTAAAGAGAGAAGGGTTAATCCAAGAAGGAGGATTAGAACATGTGAGTTCGCTCTCAAAAAGACAATTATCAAGTTTTGAAGAAGTGTCTAACACAAGATCACCTCTATGAGCAAGGCAAGTAATAGGATCTTCATCAAAAGACATGCTCAAAGAGTTACTCCTATTAAAATGATCAATATTAACAACAACATCACTAACTTGTGGTTTACTAATCACATCCCAAACACCCTCAAGTAGTGGATTAGATTCACACACAAGTAGATCAACACCATTTTCGTGAGATAATGTACCATTATTCAACACAAAGGCTTTAACACTAGGTGGACTCAAATCGATATTACAAGAAGAGTCAATTCAGTCATCAATAGGATCAACTAGTGTATCCACACTCTTAACATGTACATTATCATCACAAGGAAAAGAATCATTAGGCTCATATGTAGATAAGCTATCACTCACACAATATTGGCTACTAGCCACACAATGATCACTCACATTTACTAATGGGCAAAAGTTGGCTATGTTACCTTGAAGATCATAAGAAGATTCTTCTTTACCTTGGTGCAAGGTTCCTATTAAAGTGTCAGAATACTCTTCATATGGTTTGAGGCATAGGTCCAAATTTGTCTCCCGATCTTTTTTATTAGACCCTATATTTGAAGCTTGTATTCCTCCTCCATTTGCAATATTAGTACCTACACAAGTGTCCTTACTAAGAGAAGGACAAAGAAAGTTCGATTGGATTTGTGAAAAACCCCTCACTTCACTCCTCACAACCTCTCCTTTTTCTATTCTTGGGTTACCACTTTGCAATCCTTTACTCCTCTCAATCTTTTGTCTTTTTTTATCAAGGGACTTAGAGTAAGTGGTCACATTTTCTTGAGGCTTAGGAAGGGTAGGTTGAAAGAGATGATTTCCCCATTGGTCCACTACAATCTTGACCAATTTTGCTCATTCGAAACTTTATGTTTCACAAACCAATATGCGCCCAAGAATAAGTGTCTAAAGTCCAAGGGAAATATATCTCACCATACCTCCTCATAGTACTTATTTCGATTGAAGGAAACCTTCACACTCTCAGAAACACTATAGCCCTCCAAGAAATTTGGATGGGGCTTGGACATTCGAGGTTTCCCTAAATAGTCGACCATAGAGGGAGTGATGTATTTCACATAGTACCAATCATCGAGAACAAGAATGCATCCTAAAACCCCACAAATACAGACCTTTCTAAAGTCAACTTGTCTTCTTGGATCAATATTATAGAGCTTCGTGTATCCTTTTGGCACAATGTTGGACTTCATGAACCCCTTAAAGGTACTCCATGTTTGATTGGGCCCTTTTACAAGTTCCCACCATCTCAATGACGGACTTGAATATACTTAGGGCATATGTGGCTTGTTCAACTTCACTTATATCATAGTCCTTGAAAAAACTTTCACATTGCCAATCCTAATCAAGATAAACCTCGGGATCATGTCCTCCTTTGAAGATAGGAAGAGGGGTTCTAGTGAAATAATGACTCTTACTATATTCCCTCATATCTACCTTGGCTCTTACTTCTCAATGTTTGAGTACAAGAACAAGATGAATAGGATCTTGTACCCCTAGTGTAACACCCCGTATTTTGCGTGTACTTGTTCTATTGATATGGGACTTGAGGTAATCTTGTTTTATAGGTATCAAACCAAGTTTATTAAGTGATTACCAGTGGTTCAAAGAGGATTTAAGGGATATTGTAATGGCCCAAATATTTCAGCATGTATACGCCAAGTTAACCCAAAAGGAAGTGCTTAAACGCTCGATAGTAAGGTGGTATTCTACCTCAAAGATTAAAGTGTCCAAATGATAACCCCCAAAATACGTAAGTTAAAAACAAATACAAAACTCCAAGATATGATAGAATTAAAATGTAGAAAATAAAGGATAGATAGATAAAGATAGAAAGATAGACACAAACAAAGGAAATCAATGAAACTAAAGGAAATATTAAATCTAATAACCTCAAATGATTAATCCAAAGAATGCACCTAACACATATGAATGACCACGAGGGAATCGTAACGCCCTTGCAACCGCCATTTCTAGGAAAAAATTAATACAAGCTTTTCCAAGCTACACTCATGCTCCATAAGGAGTCACACAATATCAATATCATAAAAAAACTAACTAAAAATGAAGAAGAACTAGTATTTATAGCTTTGGTCCTTTTATTACATTTAATGGGGCAAAAAGTGACCCATTACAGCAAATTGGGCATCCGCCCACGCAGATGGGGCACCTGTTGGCATATGTCAGGGCGCAGGTGCCACTGGAAGGGCCAAAATGGCCACCTGCTGGCGCAGATGGATGACCTACGGCCACAGGTCAGCGCGCTGGTGGCTCCAGGTCACCGTTTGGCTTCTCTTAACTCTCTGACGACCTCTCTAATGGCTTTCGATCCATCTTGAATGCATTGGGCATCACACAACACTCCTTAAATGGTGTCAAGATGGTTTAAAACACTTCTAGCTTCATCAATAAACCTTGGAGTGTTTGTAGTTCTCGTACTTGCCTTCTAGTAGAGGTCTCGAGGTGATTTGGTTCTCTTGACTCCAAGCTACCCTCCACACATGGTATTAAATTCTTGGGAGCATGAAAAGTGTCTTCCAAATGTATACTTGTATCCTTGAGATAATAATGGCTAGGATCCCTTTGTATCGTCCTTGAATTATAGTCTTTAAAAGGTTTTTGCCGATTTGGCTTGTATCATCCTCCCCTTCTTGAAAAGGATTCGACCTCAAATCCAAATCTTGCAAAACCATAGGGAAAACGAGCAAGCAAAGCACATAAGATATTGATTCAACACGATCATGAATAATATCATATACAAAACGGTAATAAAGAAACGTATCACATAATTGGAATTCTTCCAAGGTGTTTTCAAAACAAGGTTCACTCTCCGACCTATAAGTAGTAAAACCTTGGTCAAGAATGGAAACACACAATGGTGAATTCTCTTGGATCTTTTCATTGTTCCCATTCTTTAAAGAGAATTCAACTTTGTTGGATACCTTTCCCTTACACAACTTTGATCTCTCAAGTGGATTAGAAATCCTCAAGAAAGACTCTCTATCATAGGGAATAGTACCAACAACTCCAACCTAATCTTGCTTGTCATCTTTACCAAGCACCAAGTGGGGTGTATTACAACCACCACATTCCAAATAGTCACTGGGGTCAAATGTATAGAGCGTCCATTGACATGGGTATAGAAAACACTCTTTTTCCCCAAAAGTGCCACCAATATAAAAACTTATACTCGTCACACTAGCGTAGCATCATCAAACGCAAATAGAGAGTAAAGAAAGGTGTCACGCAAATTGATTTCATCTAAGTGTCCTCAAGTGCATGCTCACTATTACGTTCAAGAACATTATTAAGAGTATGCTCAAGAATTAGAACACTCAAAGAAGATGTCACGCCCCGAATCCCATCGGGACGTGATTGGCACCCGAAATCGATAAGGCTCGAGAGAACCAACATTTGCTCATGCTCACGTACTCTCATATGTATGTTTGCGTATGCATATTATATTATTTCATGTAATTAAATATCAATTGCAGAGGTCAGGACAACATATGCAATATATGCAACTTAGCCGTTAGGGCCATTTCGTCAAAATGAACGTACATCTTTTACCTTCATGACACCCCACATATGTCTACAAAGCCTCTAATAGATACATGACCATGTATATACAATATTTACAAATGCCAAAATCTACTATACACATGTGACTTGGGAAGCCCCGAAGCAACTGGAGCTCACCAACAATCTGCGGATATCTCGCCACTTACTGCGGAGATCTACTAACACCTGTGCCTGCAGCATGTAAGGTAAGTCCCCCAAAAGGGGTCAGTATGAAAAGTACTGAGTATGTAAGGCCATATGAAACTAGAATAGCACATAAGTACTTCCAAGAAATGAAGCGTAAGAGAATAAAAAAATATGGATATACCTCAGTCCTGAATATGTGGAACCATGTTCATTACGTCTATTATTTCATTACTTGGTCATTCAGTCGCCTCGTCATCATTCTTGTCATAACATCCATATTTAGATATACACGCAAGGGATATATTCTCATCTCTTTGACAACTATCTTTATTATTATTCACTCAACTAGTTAGTGCTTCATAGCACCTTACGGATCATCATCTTATATTAATACCGGGCCTCCACTTTTGGTTGGATATGATGTATATATATATATTTAGTACTGGGCCTCTATCTTGGTGGGATATATAGTACCGGGCATCCACCTTTGATGGGATTTAATATATATATGTATATAGTACCGGGCATCCATCTTGGTGGGATATATATAGTACCGGGCCTCCACCTTTGATGGGATATCATATATATATGTATATGTATAATATTGAGATTGTTCCATCTTAACTTATACCCTTTCGTTTGTGAACCATACTCAATGAAACGTAAAGGAACCCTATGCACACATCCTTACATGAGATTGACATCTTCACTTATGAGGAAAATAATTAGTTAATTTGCACCTCACCTTTCTTATTACTCTTATGAGATCTTATGAGATTGGTACTTCTACTTGTGAGATGTTGGTAGTCATAATATTATTGGATTTCTGAACATGACATGATTCGAAAGAAATACGATTCAAAATAAATAGATTCTCTATGCATGGATACTTCCCTTGAGATAGATACATTATTGGAACTTATCTCATGATTGGAACTTAGGATTACTAACCAATGAATATGAGTTAGGTAAATCATCATTGACCAATGCATATGGGACGTATGAGTAATACAATTCAATAACAGAGAATGGAATACCTTTGAACATTTCGAAATAGAACAAGCCCAAAGACAATGTGAACAATACACTGTAGAAGGACACGTAAAGGGAAAACCTTACATACCTTATCTTCCCAAATGTAAATACACAATCAAATATGTGAGCACAACAATCCCGCTCCTTTCTTACTCTACATCACAAGTACACAACGGAACCAACATTAACCACCAACTACCTTACACATGCATACGACAACAATGAGTTACATGTTTATCTTGAAAATGTCATTTCCTTTCTACAATACCATTTACGGCATTGTTATACCAACAATACCCCATTCATGTCATACATTGACCACAAGTTACATTCCAAGAATTTAAGATGACCATGAATTACATGAGTCCCTTATAATATTATTTCACCCTTTACAATACCATTCATGGCATTATCATATCAAAAATACCACAATATTTCATACATTGACCAACACATGATAACCCAACAACATTTCACCACAAAGCTTCTCCTTTACACTTTCTTATTCCCACCATATCACAAATAATCCATCAAGTTACCTTAATACACTTCATAGCACAAATCGGTCAAAATTCCATAATTTACACATGTAGAAACATAGAAAGTTATGGACATAAAAACACCATATAAGTTGAGATCTCATCAACACCATTCACTTTCATCAAAACATCAAGTCCTTTTTCAAGTTTAATTCACAAGGATTACACATCTTTTTGTAAAAAACCCAAGTGCCATATTCAACACTTTCTAGCATATCCAATATGATCTACATAGTATCTCATGCATATAAGATATTAAATAATAATAATATACACTTACCAAGACTTGCCAAATGATGATCTTGTCCAAAGAGTTGGCTTAGGGTTCTTGAGAAATGAGAGAAATATCTTTGGGAAATTTCTAGAATAGCATGAGAATGGTAAAATGATAGAAATATGATTTTTTTTCCACCTTTTATAGCGCCTTAATGACCCTTTTTACTCACACACTTGGTCCAATAATAAGTCTCTACTTGGCCAAGATGAATGGGTCAAATTTCCCATATGGGCCACGTCTTTTATCCCAATTTGGGCTTTAAATTGAGCCCAATTTACTTGACCCAATAAAATTAATAATTCCTCATGTTTAATGCATTTTATACACTTTACAACAATAGTTCCACTCATGGGATTCATATCCATAGCCTCAATCCCAAGAACAAGCAATTCTAGCCCCGTATGGCCTATTTTGACCAAAAGGGTAAAATCGTCATTTTGATGCCAAATTCGTTCTCGAGTAATTTATCATACCAATATAATATTTCATTCATTTCTTGTATATACTTGTGGTTGTATAAGAAACGTGAAAAAAATTGGCTTGATACGTCCCCGGGCACCCTTGGGACTTAAACAAAATTTCCAACTTTTGAAAGGTGCGCAGGGGCGGCGTGGCACGCTGCCTGGTTCTCCCCTTTGCTGCCTATGGACTGAAAATTTCAGCCCAGAGAGGCGTGGCACGCCCCTGGGTACACCCCTCCTTATTTTTTTTCCAAAATTTTTGTTTTCGACTTTTCTTCGCGGGTTCGGTTAGATACTTCAAGTCCTATTCTTTAATCACTTCTTAACCTTAACATACTTTGTTTAGAGGTACTCTTAGCCTTGTTTTGAACCCCACAACTGCTCCATGATAATCACAAAACACCTACGACGCAAGGTTAATCACATATGCAAGGCCAAATTTCAATTTTCTTGTCAATAACATTACAAAATACATTCGTGTGGCTCTCGACACTCAAGTATACATTGTTCAACGTCGTCAAGTAGGGTTGGTAAGGTAAGGGGTGTTACAGAAGAATAAATAATTGGGACACAAGGAGCACCTTCCAGTTTTTCACATTGCATTCCCATAAGAGTACTCTCATCTTCCAAGAAGAGATTTCCATCTTTAGAAAGAATGTTGTCACACCATAGTGGGTTGTTATATAAAATATAGCCCTCAAGAGGAGCTACATCACTAACATGATCCTTACCACTAGGTAATCCATAAGGAGTGATTTCATCATCTACAAATAATAAATTGTACTTAAAAAGAGAAGGATCAATCCAAGTAGGAGAATTGGAAAATGTAAGTTCACTCTCAAAAAGACAATTATCAAATTTTAAAGAAGTTTCAAACACATAATCATCCCTATGAGCCAAGCAAATGATAGAATTTTTATTTAAAAGCATGTTCAACGGGTCACTCCCATTCTAATGATCAATATTACTAACATCATCACTTGCTTGAGGTTCACTAATCACATCACAAACACCCTCAAGTAGTGGACTAGATTCACAGACAAGTTGATCAACACCATTTTCATAAGACAATGTACGTTTATTCAACACAAAGGCTTCAACACTAGGTGGACTTGAATAGATCTTACAAGAAGACTTAATTTGGTCATAAATAGGATCAACTATTGTATACGCACTCTCAATATGTACATTATCATCACGAGGTAAAGAATCATTAAGCTCACATGTAGACAAACAATCACTCACACTCAATTGACTGCTAGCCACACAATAGTCACTCATATTTACTAAAGTGCAAGAGTTAGCTATGTTACCTTGAAGCTCATAAGAAGATTCTTCTTTACCTTGGTGCAAGGTTTCTGTCAAAGTGTCGGAATACTCTTCATATGGGTTGAGGCATAGGTCTAAATTAATCTCGCAATCTTTTTTATTAGACTCTATGTTTGAAGCTTGTATTCCTCCTCCATTTGCAACCTCAGTACCTGCACAAGTGTCCTTACTAAGAGAAGGACGAACAAAATTGGATGGGATTTGGGGTAAGCCCCTCACTTCACTCCTCTCAACCTCTACTTTTTTCACTCTTGGGTTACCACTTTGCACTCCCTTACTCCTCTCAATCTTTTGTCTGTCATCATCAAAGGACTTAGAGTAAGTGGTCACATTTCTTTGGTTTTTGGGAAGGGTAGGTTTAAAGAGATGGTTTCGCCATTGGTCCACTACAATCTTACGCAAATTTTGCTCATTCGGAACTCTATGTTTCACAAACCAATTGGGGCCCAAGAATAAGTGTCCAAAGTCTAGGGGAAATATATCACACCATACCTCCTCATTGTACTCATTTCGGGATAAAGAAACCCTTATACTCTCAGAAACCCTATAGCCCTCCAAGAAATATGGATAATGCTTGGACATTCGAGGTATCCCTAAATAGTCGACCATAGAAGGAGTGATGTAGTTTACATAGCACCAATCATCGAGAACAAGAATACATCTCGGAACCCTACAAATACTCACCTTCCTAGTGCCAATTCCTCTTCTCGGATCAATATTATAAAGCTTCGTGTATCCCTTAGGCACAAAGTTGGACTTCATGAACCCCTTCAACGTAGTCCATGTTTGATTGGGCCCTTTTGCAAGTTCCCACCACCTCAATGTCGTACCTTGAATGTACTTAAGGGCATATGTGGCTTGTTCAACTTCGTTCATATCATAGTCCTTGAAAAACCTATCACATTGTCATTCCCAATAAAGATAAACCTCGGGATCACATCCTCCTTTGAAGATAGGAAGAGGGGTTCTAGTGAAATCATGACTCTTACTTTATCCCTCATATCTACCTTGGTTCCTACTTCTCAATGTTTGAGTACAAAAACAAGATGAATAGGATGTTGTTCCCCTAGATATTGGAGATGTACGATACGTCATGGTTACATGGAACTTTCAATGCTTAAAACAAGGAAAATGTACAATAAGTTGGGTGTATTTGGTGGGTATGATATGGTTTCTGTCCTACTTTGCAGGAAAATAAGTTTTTGAAGGAAAAATGATCAAAAAGAAAGAATCAAGCCCGAGAATAAAGTGTCTGAGGATGAAAGAACAAGAATCTTCACCGGAGTGGGAGTAATGACACCACTCACGTGATGTGATTAGTGTCATGAGTCACCTCCCCAGTATGAAAAAAGTGCCTAATTTCCACGCCAGGCATCCACGTGGCATGGGTCCACCAACGTGGCATGGAAAGGTGGAGTGACTCAACTTCTGAAGACGTCTAATTGAGCCTGATTCCCACGACATCAACCTAAGTGGCGTGACTTGGTTCAACGACACCAAATCACGACACCGTGAAAGTTGCCGACTCTGTTCTCCTATTTTGCTTAGGATAGGATTAGCTTTGTATCTATAAATACCCCTGTATAGTCCTATGTGCAAGATTGATTGAGAAGGAGTCATTAAATTATTTTGAGAGCTATTTTACATTATTTTGGAGTTCACAAACATATTCTTGGTTTTGTAGTTATAAACCCTAATTCGAGTTTTATTGATAAATGTGATTTTAGTCTTTCTTCATTATTGTGAGCTCATAATTATGTTTTCATCTCTGAAATCTTCTTGTGTTCTCATAATTATGAGTAGCTAAACCCATTAACTAGGCTTGTGTGAACCATGAGGAATTAACGAAACAGGTTAAGTACAAATCAATTTGTAACCGCTTTGAATGCATGTTTTGTTATCTTCTTCGTAGTGATTGCTTTTCTAACGATTGCAAACGTTAGGAACCTTCCTGTATTCTAAACTTGCTCGAGAGAGAGGTAGAGATTGTGAAAAGTAGATAACAATAGAGATTTGAAGCTATCAACCTCCATGTAATAACTAGAGCCTTAGTGGGAATGGTTATCTGAGATCCAGGACAAGGGTTAGTAGTGCGACACTCGAAGACCGAGAGGAGAAGAGTGAAATTTGTCTAACCAAGGTCGAGAGACTTTTAGACCAACATATCTTGTCAGATTTTGTATGCAACGTAGCGGGACAATCATGTTAGCACAAGTAACCGGTGTAGTTAACGAATCATTGGGGATCACAGTCCTAGTGTATTTCTCTTATTGTCTACAAACTTGATACGACCAGCAATTGCTACTGTCATTTTTTATTCACAAAAACCTCCTAGTTTTACTTACTTTCCAATTGTTCCATTTAGTATTATAAACAACTTTGACCTATTCCCTGTGGGATCGACCCCAACCTAGTTGGGTTCTATATTTGACAAGCGACCGCATAATACTTTTTAGGAGGTATATTTTGGGCGACATTAATTTTGGCGCCGTTGCTGGGGAATACGATTATGGAGTTGACTATTACTGGTTGTAGATGATTGGTTGTGTTTTTACATACTTTTGAGGGCATACGCCGGTGTATGCCAAATACTAGAAGTCAAGGCAATCCCTTGATTCCACTTGTTCTTGAGATCGAAAAGACTCTTAGAGCTAATTAGAGAATGGTGAATACTGAAGGAGTTTAGAATCCCGCAGTTGCAGGAGACATTCATAACCAGCCAATTCATCCGATTGGTCAGTTAACAGCGGATCAAACTACTGCTTGATTGACACAAGAAGAGCATGCTAGACAAGCTGCTCTTAGACAAGCAGAGAGAGATAATCGAGCTATGCAGGAAGAAGCACAACGTCTAGATAATGCTGTAGAGCGACAAAAATGACTAAGAGAACAACCAAGACCACATGTACCTATTTATGATGATCCTGAACAAGAAAATGTGGCCTATTTTGAGCCAATAGAGACTGGTGCCATCATTCCACCAGAGTTACCTCCGGGCACTAAGTTTGAAATTACTAGTGCCATGATCCATCTGCTAAACTTGAAGGGTTTGTTCGCGGGTCTTTCTACTGATGATCCAAACATGCACGTAATGAATTTTGTGGGGGTTTGCACATCGTACAATCTTCCTGGAGTTAACCAAGAGGCAATTTGGTTGAGGTTGTTTCTGTTCTCACTTAAAGGAGAAGCTATTTTGTGGTTGGCTGAGCTGCCATGAGGTTCCATCACTACTTGGCAAGAATTGAGAAATCAATTTTTGGAAAGATTTTTCCCACCTTCCAAGATACTGCAGTTGAAAGATGAGATTTACAATTTCAGACAGCTTCATTCGGAAGCACTCTATGAGACATGGCTGAGGTTCAAAATGAAGCTACAGAATGTGCCAAATCACAGGATGAGTGGTAGGAATTTACTTGAAATCTTCTACAGGGATTTGAATATCAACACAAAGGCGGTAGCAGATACTATCACTGGTGGAGAATTCCTGAGTTTGAGATGGGAACAAGCTTCGGAGATATTAGATCGTATCACTAAGACCAACCGAGGATGGCATTCTTAGGAGGTAGATACACCGGCTGGCATATATGCTATTGGAGCTTCAGCAGCTCAAAGGGCTTTGGATGAATCTGTGGCTCAAGAGGTCACTCAGCTGAGGATAGAAATTGGTCTTTTGGCTAAACAGATAGCGGCCTGAGATCTAAAAAGGTGCATGTTGTAGGAGCACAAGGTAAATCTCCTAGACATGATGATAGTAAGTCTGATGAAGAGGAGAAGTACCTAGATCGAGAAGTGGCGGGTTTTCGAGCCAAGGGCCAAGGGTCTAATCAAGACTCTTGGAACTCAAGGCAAGGGAATCAAGGTCGGAACTATTATGGAGACAACTACAACAAATCAGGATACAGAGATTGAGAACGAGACCGTGACGGTGACTGGAGATGGAAGGATGATTATAGAGAGAAGAATGGCCTTTATATACCACCAGGAAGACATGATGAGGAGTTTGGAAATTCAAGGATGGAGGCTCTTCTTGATAAACTGGTTACAAGGTCAGAAAGCCAAGAAAACTGTCTAAAAGTGATCAAGGCAGATATTCCAGGAATAAGTTAGAAGGTAGATTCCCATTCGACTGCCATTAAATAGTTGGAGCAACAGTTCGGGCAGATATCATTGGCACTGAATCAACGTCAGCCAGGCACCCTTCCAAGCAACACCGTCCAGAATCTGAATAATGGTGCTCATTGTATGGCGATCACAACAAGAAGTGGCATAACTCTCATTGAGGCACCCAATCAAGTTGAGGGTGTTCATACTCCACTGGACAAGCAAACTAAGGCCACGGAAAAATTAAAGGAAGCCATAAAGAAGTATGTTCCATTCCCAAGGCTTCCTCCACCTTTCCCTCAACGTCTCAAGAAAAAGGTGGATGAAAATAAAATTGTTAGTAGGGAGATCACGAAAGAGGTGGAAAAGCCTTAAACTGGTGAAAATAAGGTAAATGTTGAAACTGAGAAAGAAAAGGAAGCCCCACAAGTGTTATACCCCATTCCTAGGCCTCTTACTCCATTCCCTCAGCGATTGAACAAGAAGAAGGAGGATGGAAAATTTCAGAAGTTTATGTCCATCTTGAAGCAACTTTCTATAAACATTCCTCTTGTTGAGGCATTGGAGCAAATGCTAGGTTATGTGAAGTTCATAAAGGACTTGGTCACAAAGAAGAGAACTATTAGTTATGAGTTTGTTGATAATTTGCACCATTGTACGGCAATTGCATCCCATTCTCTTGTGCAAAAGAAAGATCATCCTAGTGCCTTCACAGTTCCATGCACATTTGGGTCTGTTCACTTTGCCAGAGCTTTGTGTGACCTAGGTGCGAGCATTAACTTGATGTCACTGGCAGTATTTGAGAAATTAGGTTTGGGAGCTCCCGAGCTAACAAAGATGCGGTTATTAATGGCGGATCGTACGATCAAGAAGCCCGTGGGAATAATATGTGATGTTTTGGTCAAGGTTGAAAACTTCATCTTTTCTGCTGACTTTGTTGTCTTGGACTGTGAGGTCAATTTTGAGATGCTCATAATTTTGGGGAGACCGTTTTTAGCCACCGATAGAGCATTGGTAGATATGGAGCGGGGTGAGCTGAAATTCAGGCTGGATAATAAGGAAGTCACATTCAATGTTTGCAGAAGTCTGAAGCAGCCAAAGAACATGGGGGTGGTTTCAGAAATAAATATTTTTGATGACCCTAGAGGCTAACCAAGGGATATCTTGATGAAGTCTGAGTAATCAAGATACCCACGTCGTGTCGCGACGTTAAATCAAGCGCTTCTTGGGAGGCAACCCAATGTGTCTTCCTATTCCTACATTTGTTTTGATTTTTGATTTTGATCGACATTAGACCCATGCACCTAGGGTGCCACAGGTATGTTCCTAACTCTCTTGTTTTATTTTGGTCTAATGCATTAGGGACAATGCATGATTATAAGTTGAGGGTGTGAGATACTTGTGGGTCTATATGTCCTCTTGGGGGTTTTTGTTGCCGTGTTTCTTTTCCCCCGAGTGTGCTATCATAGTAGAACCGGTATGTTTTAGGATGTAATGTTTATGTTTTTCTTGCTAAACTAGGAGAAAAGTAAGGGAATTGTAGTGCAGTCTAGTTAGGAAATTTTTTATGCTTTTTGACTATTGAGGATACCCCTCCTGAAAATTTTTATTTTAAGAGTATATGTGTGTAGCCTGTTTATGTGTGACAGTTGTTGGATCTTGTTATGGCACTAGGATTATAGGCAAATAACTGTAGCTAGCATTGCCTGAACCGAATAGGTAGTAGTTGATAATACCACCCTGTGCTATGTGTGTGTGAGGTCACTACTAAGTTAACTGTGTGTGTGCAATCTAGAACTTGCCCGGTTAGTCTTGCCTAAGATTTGAGGATAGGGGATTAGGAAAGGATCATAGGCCATTTTTGAAAAAGTCCACTTTTAGCCTAAATGACAAACCAAATGAATAAGTATCCCTTGATCCCGACTTTGAGCCATAATTGTCCTATTTCTTTGATTAGCCTATTCACCTTCCCATTTTAATTACAATGAACCTGTCTTAGCCCTGGTCCATCCTTGGACACTGTGTACCTTAACTCAGGCAAATCGCCTAAGTTGAGGGTGGCTATTATAGGGCCGCGTAGATTGAGTTGGGTATGAAGAAGAGGTTAATAAAACAAAAAGAGAAAACAGGTTTGGGTGTGAAAAAAAAAATAGAGAGAGTGAAAAGAAGAGAAAAGTTTGTTTTGAAAGTGAAGAAAATCACACCCAAAATTTGAAAATAAAAGAACGGAGAATATGGGAGGATAAAAATGAGAAATGTTGAAAGTTGGAGCCAAGAATAGTGTAGTGTCAAGGAGGGTTGAGTCACCATACCCATCCCTAAGCCTCCATTACAAGCCGAGTAAAGTCCTATAGTGATCCTAGTCCAACTGTCCGAAAACTAAGGCATAGAAAATAAGGGCAAGCCTATGGTATTTCATGCACACTGTTTTAACTTCTTTGTGAGATTGAGTGTTTTCACCTCGTCCCTACTTTGATATTCATTAGTATACTGTGAGTGGATGGGACTTCTTTGATTGTGAGAGTACATGGGTTGCATTATTAGCTGCTAGTTGTTCGAAAAATGTCGTTTGCATATAGGCTTAGTTGTTTGTGAATAATTTGGTGCCATCACTTGATCCCTTCTGTTTCATGATACTATGTTTCCTGTATACACACTTTGGTTTTGATTTGCAAATAGGAGGGGTTGGAAAAGTTTTGTACCAAAGGCAATGAGTCGACTGCCATAGGTCCCTTAGGTTTCTCTTAATCAAGCATCGTATATATGTGGTTTTGTTTTGTTCGCCCGAGGACATGCTGTCACTCCCCGAATCCCATCCGAACGCACTGGCACCCGAAGCCGATATGCCCCGAGAGAACCAATCTTTGCTCTTGAACCTTCGTATACATATCCTCGTATGAATTTTATTACCTCATGCAACTATGCGGATGACATGAATATGGAAACATATGCCATATATAGATATAAATAAAACGTGGCCGTTAGGGCTATCGAGTCAAAACTGGCATTTATCTTTTACCTTCATAACCCACACATGTCTACAAAAGCCTCTAACAGATACATTTACAAGACCATCTAACAGTTGGGACAAGTCCCCGCATTATACAACATTTAAATCATCAACACACTGTACAACTATGACTCGAAAAGTCCCGAAGCAACTGGGGCTCACCAATGATCCGCAATCAACTGTCAACCTAAAGTGGAAGTCTACTAGTGCCTTCACCTGCAACATGTAAGGTAATTCCCCCGAGGGGGTCAGTACGAAGAATGTACTAAGTATGCAAGGCTCATAAGAAATTCATCTTACATAATAACCACAACAATGGAATCAATATAAGAGAAATAGACTTGTGAATAAACTCTCTTTCTGTATGTGGGGAACCATGCATTTTACGTACTTTACTCCTTTTATCTTCATATTTTACTCATCTTTACTGTTCTACCCATGCTAGGCTCTTCTGTTGCCCCTGGGATGAGATTAACCAATGCTAGGTGTACTTTGACCCCTAGGATGTTATGTTAACCCATGCTAGGCTTTCGTGTCGCCCCTAGGATGTTACTAACCCATGCTAGGTACTTTGACCCCTGGGCAGTTATATTAACCCATGCTAGGCTTTTCGGTAGGCCCTGGGATGTAATTATGATAAGCCGAGCTAGGCTTTTATATCACCCCTGGAATGTATCGGGATCGACCCATGCTAGGCATTTTAACCCCTGGGATACCACCAGTGAATACTCATCAATTAGATATATTAACTTGCACATTAGTTCTCTTATTACTCTTATGAGATCTTATGAGATTAGTACGTTTACTTGTGAAAGATTGGTATAAAGATAATAATCATATTATAGGAATTTGGAAGAAGACATGATTGGAAAAATGCCATTCAAGAATAAATAGGTTCTCTTACATTATTACCCTCTTGAGATAGTCCCTTTTAGGAATTACCACGTTATGACATCTTAGGAACTTCAATCAATGAATAAGAGATAAGTGAATCATAATTCATCTAAGAATAGGTCACATATGAATAACAATATACGTCACCCTGGATTGATATACTTCAAGCCCCTCGGAATTGAAATAAGTCCAACGTCAAAAAGAACAATATCTTGTAAAAGGATATGGAAAGAGTAACCTTACATACCTTGTATTCTTAATACGAATACACAATCTTAGACGCGTATACAATAGTCCCGCTCCTTCTTTATGTATCATTCTACAACACAAATACATAACAAAATTCACATTAACCACCAACTACCTTACGAATGCATATAACATCAACGAGGTACATGTTTGCCTTTAAACATGCCATTTCCCCTTGACAAAACCATTGATGAAATTATTATTCCAAAAATCCCACAATATTCCCAACATTGACCAATACATGATAATCAATACATTTCACCACAACACTTCTCCTTTACACTTTCTTATCCATATTACATCACACATAATCCATCAAATCACCTTAATACACCTCATAGCACATATCGGCCAAAATCCCACAATTTACACTTTTAGAAAAATAACAAGTGTAATAACAAAATTACACCATACATGTTCATATTTTATCCATACCATGCTCTTTCATCAAAGGCACAAGTCATAATTCAAGCTTGAACCTCATGGATCACAAATCTTATATAAAAACACAAAGTACCATGTCCACCATTTCCAAGCATAACCAACATGATATACATAATATCCTATGCATATAATATGTTAAACCATAATAATAAACACTTACCCAAGCTTGAATAGTGATGATCTTCTCCAAAAGTTGACTTAGGGTTTGGAGGGCTAAAGGGGTTCTCTTGAAATGTTTTAGAAAAACATAGAGATACATGTGTGTTTGTAATGGATAAAAATCAGATTTTTACCCCTTTATATAGGCCCTCAATTTCCATCCTTAGCCACTCTTTGGCATTAAATGTTGGGTCTAGAAGGTCAAATGAAAGAATGGGTCATTTGACCCATTTGGGCCATGCATTTTATTTCATTTTTGGGCCTCAATTTGGGCCCAATAACACATTTCCACTTAGCCCACAAATATTCATGCATAATCCATCATATAGCGCGTGTTTAAATAATTCCATAATGTCACGACAATATTCTCTTATGCGATTCTCATTCATCGTCTCGATCGCAAAAATAGGAATTCTATTCGCCCATGGCTTCATTAGACATTTTGGATAATTATTTATGTTTCATGATTTGATCATGTAGGAGTATGTAGGAGTATATTGGAGTCTATTGAAGTGTTTGAAGCTTTAAAAATGCTCAAAGAACTCCAAAGAACCAAAAGAAACCATCCAAGAATCGTTATAGAATTGCGTTACAAAACGAGTCCGGAAGGGCACATTTTTTGTGCCTTGCGCCACTGCTGCAAAGCAAGGCAGTGGCGCAAGAAATAACTACCCTCTGAATCAGTGGCTTGCGCCACACCACCTGAAATAGGGTAGTGGCGCAAGTTTTCTTACCTTGCTGAATTTTTCGGCCATTTCTTCAATACTTGCATATCGTCCAATACCTTATCAAAACACTTCAAAATACTTACTTAGTGATATTAATCATCAAGTAAACATGACTCCAAGTCACCAAATGAGGTTAGAATGTGTACGGGGTATTACACAAATGCTCCACGAAATCACAAAACCCTTCCTATGAAAGTCTAATTGCATGTACGTGGCCAAATTTCAATTTTCTCGTCGTTAGCATTAGCAAATACATACTTATATCTCTCGACACCTAAGCAACCATTATTCAACATCATCAAGTAGGGTTGGGAAGGTACGGGGTGTTACATTCTCCCCCCCCTAGAAACAGTCGTCCTCGAATGTTAACGATGTCGCTTAAATTACAACACATGCATCTCTATATTAGCATACGCACACATAAACACTTAAGGCTCATGGATACTTTCTTAGTATTGGTCCACTTCCCCATTTTGAACCTTTTCCTCCATTTGCAACAAATATGGGTACGTTGATTTCATCTTTTTTTTCTAGCTTACCATGTGATCTCCTCTACTTGTTGTTTTCTCCCAAGGACTTTTACAGAAAGTATGTCTTTAGTTATTAACCCTTACACTTGTCGGTTTAGAATAGCCATAGCTATCTTTTCCTAGTGAGATCCTCCGAACTTTGTCCATTTTCAATGGGCACAATATGTAAGGAAACTCTTATATACTTTCAACAATTTCACATGGCATGTTGTATAGGGTCACTTTTTCCTTCTTTCTAAATTCCATTATATCTTTCATGAGTACCACTTTTAAGAGTACTTAATCATCTATGAGTGCAAATATCTCCTATACCATTTCGATATGTACTAAATTTTCTGACGGATAGAAATATGCCATTGACTTAACTAATAACTCTGATGTCCCATTAGGTTCATAGTAACTGATGGATTAACATACGATAGAGAAGTTATATATATACATCATGTAAAATATGGTAATATCCTAACTACCAGTACCGTCATCAGGAGTTGCCTCTTCATTCTGCCGGTCCACTAGAGCATAGGTACGATTTTGGGCCCCACTGGAACTAGCTGCTCCTCTCATATCTCTACCACGACCCATAGACTGGACGCCTCTGCCTGGGGAAGTAACCGATGCTGATGATACAACGGTTGATCCCGCAGGTCGTGCTATACCACTCACACCCCTTTGTGGGCATTCTCTCATTATGTGCCCCTCTGTGCCACACCAAAAACAAGCATTTGTCCCCAACCGGCATGCACCTAGATGGTACCTTTCGCAATGATGATACGGAGGACGAGAAAATCCTACTGTATGTGAGCCCTGTACTCCACTATTCTGTCCATATGGACCACCTCTAGACCCTCGAAACTGGGAGTGAGCACCCGTTGTGTAATAAGAGAATGAGGTTCTAGGCGGTAACATTCGAGATCCAGGTTCTCCTGGGGACACCATAGACTGCCCCATAGGTCTCGCCCTTTTTGCTGGCCCTTCCTCAGATTTCTGTATCCTCTTTCTTTGCCTTTGGTCTTCCATCTTTTGTGCGAAGGCCTGTGTTCTAGCTATATCCATATCTCGATTTAAGGCAGCGATAGTGCAGTCCCATACCAAATAAGGCTCCAATCTGTCCACATATCTATGTACTCTATCTTTCATCGTGGCCACCACATTTGGAGCATATCGTGCCAAGGAATTAAACTGCAAACAGTATTCTCTAACACTCATTTTTCCTTGACATAAATTTAAAAACTGATCCACACGAGCCTTACAGATCTCATAGGGAAGATAGTGATCCGGAAATGCCGCTTTAAATTCTTCCCATGTAGGTGGGTTTGCACCAATACCTCAAGCTTTCTTCCAGTCCTTATACCACAATATAGCCTCGCCCTTCAACCTATAAGCTGCTAACTCAACTGTTTCTACACCTGTTATATGCATTACCTCAAAAGCTCTCTGGATTTGATCCACGAAATCCTGTGGATCTGCTTTCAAATCTGACCTAGTTAATATAGGAGGGTCCAATTTTAGAAAGTCCTGTGTACGTCGACTAGCTGCTCTAGCCGTGTCATCTTCATTTACTATTGGACCAGATCATCCTTGTGCTTGTTCAGCTACTAACTGAGTCAATATATGTACTGCATTTCATAAATCCTGATCAGTGGTATTCATAGGTGGTTCCGCAAGTACTTCTCTACCTCTTGGCTCTTCTGGAGCTGGAAAAGTAGAGGAGGACTGCGATGCAATTTCAGCGTCAGCTCCACCTTGACTAGCTTGTTCAAGTGGTAATCTACTCATTCCTTCTTCAGCAGGCACATCCACCTGCTTCCCTTTACCTCTACCTCCTCTCATGACTAGCATTTTAACTATACCAAAGAAAAACAATCACCATGATCAGATGCAATTCAACTTACAACACTGGCTCTATTGCACGATCTAGAAATGAAGAAAAGAAACAACATTCTAAATGTCCCGTAGCCTCCTACTTATAAATGTGGTGCACAACACATCGATAAGTAAGACTGTACTCAGACACGGCTTTGTAGACACCCTTAGAACGACCTGCTCTGATACCACTTTTATCACGCCCCAAATCCCATCGGAACGGACAGGCACCCAAAGCCGATATGGACCGAGAGAACCAATCTTTGCTCTTGAACCTTCGTATACATATCCTCGTATGAATTTTATTACCTCATGAAACTATGCGGATGACATGAATATGGAAACATATGCCATATATAGATATAAATAAAACGTGGCCGTTGGGGCCATCGAGTCAAAACTGACATTTATCTTTTACCTTCATAACCCACACATGTCTACAAAAGCCTCTAACAGATAAATTTACAAGACCATCTAACAGTTGGGACAAGTCCCCGCTTTATACAACATTTAAAACATCAACACACTGTACAACTATGACTCAAAAGTCCCAAAGCAACTGGGGCTCACCAATGATCCGCAATAAACTGTCAACCTACAGTGGAAGTCTACTAGTGCCTGCACCTGCAATATGTAAGGTAATTCCCCCGAGGGGGTCAGTACGAAGAATGTACTGAGTATGCAAGGCTCATAAGAAATTCATCTTACATAATAACCACAACAATGGAATCAATATAAGAGAAATAGACATGTGAATAAACTCTCTTTCTGGATGTGGGGAACCATGCATTTTACGTACTTTACTCCTTTTATCTTCATATTTTACTCATCTTTACTATTCTACCCATGCTAGGCTCTTCTATCGCCCCTGGGATGAGATTAACCCATGCTAGGTACTTTGACCCCTGGGATGTTATGTTAACCCATGCTAGGCTTTCGTGTCGCCCCTAGGATGTAACTAACCCATGCTAGGTACTTTGACCCCTGGGCTGTTATATTAACTCATGCTAGGCTTTTCGGTAGCCCCTGGGATGTAATTATGATAACCCGAGCTAGGATTTTATATCGCCCCTAGGATGTATCGGGATCGACCCATGCTAGGCATTTTAACCCCTGGGATACCACCCGTGAATACTCATCAATTATATCTCTTGTTATTCTTACTTCCGCTCTAAGAATGATACATTGAGGATCATGACATACTTGGAATCACACATATATATATTACTTCACTCTTGTACTTCATGAGATTGACATCTTCACTTATGAGAAATAGATATATTAACTTGCACATCTGTTCTCTTATTACTCTTATGAGATCTTATGAGATTAGTATGTTTACTTGTGAAAGATTGGTATAAAGATAATCATCATATTATAGGAATTTGGAACAAGACATGATTGCAAAAATGCCTTTCAAGAATAAATAGGTTCTCTTACATTATTACCCTCTTGAGATAGTCCCTTTTAGGAATTACCACGTTATGACATCTTAGGAACTTCAATCAATGAATAAGAGATAAGTGAATCATAATTCATCTAAGAATAGGTCACATATGAATAACAATATACGTCACCCTGGATTGATATACTTCAAGCCCCTCGGAATTGAAATAAGTCCAACGTCAAAAAGAACAATATCTTGTAAAAGGATATGGAAAGAGTAACCTTACATACCTTGTATTCTTAATACGAATACACAATCTTAGACGCGTATACAATAGTCCCGCTCCTTCTTTATGTATCATTCTACAACACAAATACATAACAAAATTCACATTAACCACCAACTACCTTACGAATGCATATAACATCAACGAGGTACATGTTTGCCTTTAAACATGCCATTTCCCCTTGACAAAACCATTGATGAAATTATTATTCCAAAAATCCCACAATATTCCCAACATTGACCAATACATGATAATCAATACATTTCACCACAACACTTCTCCTTTACACTTTCTTATCCATATTACATCACACATAATCCATCAAATCACCTTAATACACCTCATAGCACATATCGGCCAAAATCCCACAATTTACACTTTTAGAAAAATAACAAGTGTAATAACAAAATTACACCATACATGTTCATATTTTATCCATACCATGCTCTTTCATCAAAGGCACAAGTCATAATTCAAGCTTGAACCTCATGGATCACAAATCTTATATAAAAACACAAAGTACCATGTCCACCATTTCCAAGCATAACCAACATGATATACATAATATCCTATGCATATAATATGTTAAACCATAATAATAAACACTTACCCAAGCTTGAATAGTGATGATCTTCTCCAAAAGTTGACTTAGGGTTTGGAGGGCTAAAGGGGTTCTCTTGAAATGTTTTAGAAAAACATAGAGATACATGTGTGTTTGTAATGGATAAAAATCAGATTTTTACCCCTTTATATGGGCCCTCAATTTCCATCCTTAGCCACTCTTTGGCATTAAATGTTGGGTCTAGAAGGTCAAATAAAAGAATGGGTCATTTGACCCATTTGGGCCATGCATTTTATTCCATTTTTGGGCCTCAATTTGGGCCCAATAACACATTTCCACTTAGCCCACAAATATTCATGCATAATCCATCATATAGCGCGTGTTTAAATAATTCCATAATGTCACGACAATATTCTCTTATGCGATTCTCATTCATCGTCTCGATCGCAAAAATAGGAATTCTATTCGCCCATGGCTTCATTAGACATTTTGGATAATTATTTATGTTTCATGATTTGATCATGTAGGAGTATGTAGGAGTATATTGGAGTCTATTGAAGTGTTTGAAGCTTTAAAAATGCTCAAAGAACTCCAAAGAACCAAAAGAAACCATCCAAGAATCGTTATAGAATTGCGTTACAAAACGAGTCCGGAAGGGCACATTTTTTGTGCCTTGCGCCACTGCTGCAAAGCAAGGCAGTGGCGCAAGAAATAACTACCCTCTGAATCAGTGGCTTGCGCCACACCACCTGAAATAGGGTAGTGGCGCAAGTTTTCTTACCTTGCTGAATTTTTCGGCCATTTCTTCAATACTTGCATATCGTCCAATACCTTATCAAAACACTTCAAAATACTTACTTAGTGATATTAATCATCAAGTAAACATGACTCCAAGTCACCAAATGAGGTTAGAATGTGTACGGGGTATTACACAAATGCTCCACGAAATCACAAAACCCTTCCTATGAAAGTCTAATTGCATGTACGTGGCCAAATTTCAATTTTCTCGTCGTTAGCATTAGCAAATACATACTTATATCTCTCGACACCTAAGCAACCATTATTCAACATCATCAAGTAGGGTTGGGAAGGTACGGGGTGTTACACATGCAAACGTTCTAAGTTGAGGGTGTTAATACGTCATGGTTACATGGCACTTTCAATGCTTAAAACAAGGAAAATATGCAATAAATTGGGTGTATTTGGTGGGTATGATGTGGTTTCTGTCCTACTATGCAGTAAATAGGTTTTTGAAGGCAAAATGATCAAAAAGGAAGAATCAAGCTCGAGAACGAAGTGTCTGAGGATGAAAGAACAAGAATCTTCACCTGAGTGGGAGTCACGACACCACCCACGTGGCGTGAGTGGTTCCGTGAGTCACCTCCCTAGTGTGACAAAAGTGCCTGATTTCTACACCAGGCATCCACATGGCATGGGTCCACCTACGTGGCATGGAAAGGTGGAGTGACTCAACTTCTGAAGACGTCTAATTGAGCCTGATTCCCATGAAATCAACCTCCGTGGTGTGACTTGGTTCCACGACACCAAGTCACGACACCGTGAAAGTTGCCGACTATGTTCTCCTATTTTGCTTAGGATAGGATTAGCTTTGTACCTATAAATACCCCTGTATAGTCCTATGCGCGAGATTGATTGAGAAGGAGTCATTACATTGCTTTGAGAGATATTTTACATTATTTTGAAGTGCATAAACATATTCTTGGTTTTGTAGTTATAAACCCTAATTCGAGTTTTATTGATAATTGAGATTTTAGTGTTTCTTCATTATTGTGAGCTCATATTATGTTTTCATCTCTGAAATCTTCTTTTGTTTTCATAATTATGAGTAGCTAAACCCATTAACTAGGGTTGTGTGAACCATGAGGAATTAACAAAATAGGTTAAGTGAAAATCAATTCTGAACCGCTTTGAATGCATGTATTGTTATCTTCTTTGTTGTGATTGCTTTTCTAATGGTTGCAAACGTTTGGAACCTTCCTGTATTCTAAACTTGCTCGAGAGAGAGGTAGAGATTGGAAAAAGGAGATAACAACAGAGATTTAAAGTTATCAACCTTCATCTAATAACCGTAGCCTTAGCGGGAATGGTTATCTGAGATCCAGGACAAAGGTTAGTAGTGCGACACTCGAAGACCGAGAGGAGAAGAGTGAAATTTGTCTAAACAAGGTTGAGAAATGTTTATACGAACATATCTTCTCAGGTTTTGCATGCAACGCAGTGAGACAGTCTTGTTAGCACAAGTAACCGGTGTAGTTAAGGAATCATTGGGGATCACAGTCCTAGTGTATTTCTCTTATTGTCTACAAACTCGATAGGACCAGCAATTGCTACTGTCATTTTTTATTCACAAAACCCCCCAGTTTTACTTACTTTTCGATTGTTCCATCTAGTATTCTAAACAACTTCGACCTATTCCCTATGGGATTGACCCCAACCTAGTTGGGTTCTATATTTGTCAAGTGACCGTATTATACTTTTTAGGAGGTATATTTCGGGCGACATCAATGCACACTCTCTTTTTCTTATTGGATAACTTCTACTCGATGCAGTGTAACCACTTCTAATACGATAAGAAATACCACAAGAAGAAGAATATGAATCTTCGCAATCCTCATGTACATTCCCACCATGACTCTTATAAGGTGCGTAGGAGAAAGGATTATACCTCACAACTTCCTCATGCTCGGAGCGGTAAGTGGAAGGCTCCTCACATGCCCCTTCATCCTTATAAGATCCATCACAAGGATCTTCATTTTCTCCATACTCTCCATAAGAGCTAGGCTCACCATTCGCCTCATATTCTTCTCCGAAATTGTAACTCTCATTCCCACACGACTCTTGATCATGGCTATATTAATAGCCTCCATAATCACCACAATTACCATCTTCATCATAGCCATAGCCTTCATTACTACAATCATAGTCTCCTATGTCGTAGTCACGCGTATCCGAGGCTACCGACAACATACTTTCTTATAGTACCTACCAAAATACACTTACCAAAGAAAATAAACAACGTTAACGTTAATAAAATACAAGCTCACAATCATTCGTGTTTACTCCTTTGATTGTCTCACAATTGGATTGGCTAGTGTTGAAGATTGGTTATACTTCAGTGGTACACAAGGTGTCGATTTCTACTCCTAGCCGGAATGGATTCTTAATTACAAAAGAATGGAAAACTTGATTTAAACTAAGGGACTTGAAACAAGAAGTTAACTACGAAGCTTAACTAGAAAAAGCACAAAAGAAAATGGACTAAGAAAGAACGGACTCAAGAACTAATCAACCAACTAAGTAAGGATAATTACCCATTAATAATTAGTTTAGGAATCAATAAATGAAATAAAGAATCAATAAATGAAACTAAGAAATTAGAACCTAAGAAAAATGAGTTTTGGGATCATTGAGGTGCGTTCAAGTGACCCGCCCCCATATGTGGTGACTTGCCCTCGCAGGTGAGGGTCCAGGTGAAAACAGAGTGACCTGCTTTGGTCACCTGTCCACGCAGGTGAGGGCGCAGGTGGCCAGACCAAGAGGGAGTTATAAGTCCCTCGCAACCACCGTTTATAGGCAAAGGTCAACCTAAGCTTTTCCAAGCTACACTAATGCTCCATATGGAGTCTCACAATATCAATATCATCAAAAATCTAACTAAAAATGAAGATCATCCTCCCACGCAGATGGGGCACCTGTTGGCGCATGTCAGGGCGCAGGTGCCACTGGAAGGGCCAAAATGGCCACCTACTAGTGCAGATGGATGACCTTCGGCCACAGGTCAGGGCGTAGGTGGCTTCAGGTCACCGTTTGGCTACTCTTAACTCTCCGACGACCTCTCCAATGGCTTTTGATCCATCTTTAATGCATTGGGCATCACACAACACTCCTTAAATGGTCTTAATATGGTTTAAAACACATCTAGCTTTATTAATAAACCTTGGAGTGTTTGGAGTTCTTGTGCTTGCCTTCTAGTAGAGGTATCGAGGTGATTTGAGTCTTTTTACTCCAAGCTACCCTCCACACATGGTATTTAACTCTTGGGAGCTTGAAAAGGGTCCTCCAAATGTATCCTCGTATCCTTGAGATGATCATGGCTAGGATCCCTTTGTGTCGGCCTTGAATTATAGTCCTTAAAATGTTTATACCGATTTGGCTTGTATCACCAAATGTATATAAGTATTAAGTTAACATAGGGGGTTAAGACATAGAATATGGAATAAAATAAGTGATATGCTTTCTTGACTTAAATTAAGCTAGGAGGTGACAAGTAGGTGCATCACCTACTTTGGATTATTGACCAATCTAAGAACCAAGTAGGTGCATCACCTACTAAGACTCCTTTGACCAGCTTATTGGGCCAAGTACACTACTACCTACTTGAATAAATTTTGGCCCAAGTTAAAAGAGAGGAAAGGAGAAGAATGGGCAGCCAAGGCCCAATAGTTTCAGATCCACAAAGGTCCAAGTATAATGGGCAAGTAGGTACACCAAATACTTGGTATTTTATGGACAAAAATGGGCAAGAAAGTCGGACAAGAGCTGGTCCCTTTAAAGGGATTGAAAATAGCTTATTTTATTCATTTTAAGTTAGCCAAAAAAATCATCTTTCTAGGGTTTTCTCTCTTTCTCTCTAGTAACTTCAACAGCAGCCCTATAATTCCATTAGGATTCTTGGGATTTACCTTCCTTTCAAGCTAAAGGTAAGAGAAAAAATCATGAGCTTATCTCAAAAAGACCATGGAAATTATGTTCTTCATGTTTGAATTATAAGACAACCCTCTATAAGTTTGTTAGTCCCATTTTTCTTAGTTATTAATAGATTTTTCTCTTCTTCTTTTGTTTGTGTGAGAAGGAACCAAGATATTGAAGAAATACAAGTTAAGAGAATAAACTATCACAAAATTAAGGTAAGGCTACTGCCCATTTTTTTCCCCCTTCCTATATACATGTTTTGGTGGAGAATTGTGTATATATTGTTGTCAAGAACTCAAGGGATGATGAGTTCAATATTTGGTTGCTATGATAAAGGATATTGGGCCTGTTTTAGGAATTGTGTTATGTGTATATTTTGGGCACAACTTGGTTGATGTTGGGAAAGGATGTAACTAACTTGTATTGAATTATAGACGAAGGATGTGGTGATACACCACCGAACTAAATATTATGTAAGCTTACTACCCACTCCACTTTGTATATCATTTTTAAGGTGCAATGAGGCTAAAGTTGTTTCGGGGTGATGTTATAAGGATTTGTATGGTATGTGAATGTAATTGGAGGAGTAATGGTTGAAAGAACACCCTTGAATAAATTAATTATGGGCTTACTGACCGGCTACTGTTTTGGTGAGGTTAAGTGACTTAAATGTGTTGATTAGCTACTAATACTAGTTTTACGACTTACTTACTGTAGATAAGTAGTCCGAGGGGCAGGAGGTTAATTTGGGGTAATATCAGAGTTGTACAACAAGGTATGTAAGGCTATTCGATTCTATGTTCTTTGGCATGAAATCTAATACATTCATGTTACATTTGTTCCCTGTGTCATTGTTACCACCTTAAATGTGTATTCACATGTCTCTCAGTATTGGTCCATAGTTTAAAACCCAATAATGTTATGACCACCAAAAGAACTATCTCAAAGATTAAAGAAATCATTTAAAGAGAATCTTTATATTCTTGAGTGGTATCCCAGGGGTGGAAGGAACACCTAGCATGGGTCGATCCCACTATCATGGGTGGTATCCCTGGGGTGAAAGTAAATCCTAGCCTAGGTCGATCCCAATTTGTGTATTTATAAGGATCGTATCACAGGGGATACTCTCTTTTACCACTGATCAACTGGTCATTTGTATCATATGCTTTACAATTTCATAATGCAAAGAAGGATAAAGTAAAGTAAAAGATGTAATGTACATGATCCCATAAATACAAGAAAAGGTGGTCTTTTATTCTTATCTATAAAATTATATATTGATATCTGATGTTATTAAGATTTTGTCTTACCTATGGTCACTTTGGCTTACATACTTAGTACATTCTTTCATACTGACGTCCCTTATGGGGACACTATGTTTCATGACATGGGTACAAGTACTCTATCTAGTAGACCTCCTCAATAGGACCACAGGACACTCAGCTATGATTGGTGAGCTTCAAGTTGATTCGGGGCTATACCGAGTCTTTGATATGTGTATTTTGGTATTGTATAGTAGTTTTGTAAGGTGGGGTCTATCCCAATCTAGACTATGGTTTCTATCCTGTAGAGGCTTTGTAGACTAATGTATAAAGTTCAAATATGTTTAGTCTCGTAACAGTTGTGGCCCCAATAGTCAAGTCATATATATACGGTGTGGGTCTGTCTATGTTTGTATTTCATTACTATAGCTTATATATGTGTCAAAATTTCATGATTCTCATAGTTATACGCATGGTAAGCACAAGTTAAAGTTGGTTCTATTTAGTCTTTAGGGCGTCGGGTGTCTGTCCATCTCAATGGGATTTAAGGTGTGACAAAAGTGGTATCAGAGCAGGTCATCCTAGGCAGTCTACAAAGCCATGTTTATGTAGAGTCTTGCTTATAGGTGTTTTATGCACCATCATTAAGGAGGAGGCTACGGGACCAGAAAGTCAGAAGGAGTAAGAATACAGGGAAGCAAGTAGATGTGGCTGTCGGAGAAGGGACCAACAAGTCACCACCTTGACAAGCTAATCAAAGTGAGGCTCACGATGAGTTTGCATCACGGACTTCTTCTACTCCTCCATCTCCAGAAGAGCTAAGAAGGAGAGAAGTACCCCCAGAATCACCTATTAATTCTACTGAGCAAGATTTAAGAAATGCAGTGCAATTGTTGACTCACATAGTTGCTAGACAAGGTCAAGGACAAGCTGGTCCGACTATGGGTACTAGTGGTGCGGATAGAGCAGCCAGTCTACGGACATAGGAATTTCTTAAATTATACCCTCCCATATTTATCGGGTCAGATCTTAGCGAGGATCCACAAGACTTTATTGATCAAATCCAAAGGTCTTTGGATGTCATATATGTATCTGGTAAAGAGACGGTTGACCTAGCAGCTTATAGATTAAAAGGGGAGGCTATATTATGGTATGAATACTGGAAACAATCTAGGGGTACAGGTGCACCTTCAGCTAATTGGGAATTGTTCAAAGCAGCATTTCTTGATCATTACTTTCCATTTGAGATTCGAGAAGCCCAGGAAAATTAGTTTTTAAATCTTCGCCAAGGGAATATGAGTGTGAGGGATTACAGTCTTCAGTTTAACTCTTTGGCCAGGTATGCTCCTAATGTAGTAGCAACTATGGAAGATAGAGTTCATCGATATGTGGATAGATTGGATCCGTATCTAGTTAAAGATTATACTATTGTTGCCTTGAAAAAAGACATGGATATAGCCAGGATACAAACTTTTGAACAAAAAATGGAAGATCAAAGACAAAGAAGAAGGACACAAGAGACAAAAAGAGGGTACTCCAAGAGGGCTAGGTCTGTGGGGAAGTTTATGCAATCCCAAAGTGAGTTCAGGCCTCGATTTTTAAATATACCACCTAGGCCACCATCTTCCTACTTTACAGCAAGTGCTCCACCCTGATTTCAACGGTTTAGGGGCAATCAATTTGGGCAAAGAAGTGAGAGCCAAGGTTTAGCTGTGGGAAACCAAGAGCATGGAAGCATGAGACAATCAAGACCTCCTAGATAGCCTTGTAAACAATGTGGGTGACATTATCTAGGTGCATGCTGGTTTGGGACAGATGTTTGTTATTGGTGTGGTACACCGGGCCATATGATGAAAAATTGCCCTCGAAGGGGCATGGGTGGTATGGCACAAACTAGTAGATCATCTATCGCATCATCATAATCGATGCATCCTTTAGGTAGAGGTCAACAAATATCTACTGGTCGTGGTAGAGGTGGTAGAGGAGCAGCTAGTTCTAGAGGATTCCAAAATCATACATATGCTCTAGCGGGTCGACAAAATTTGGAGGCTTCTCCTGATGTGGTTACAGGTACATTATCTATCTTTTCACATAATGTATATGAATTAATTGATCCAGGCTCTACACTATCATATGTTACTCCATTAATTGCTAGAAAGTTCAAAAGAACACCGAAATTAATGGTTAGCCATTTGAAGTGTCTACACCAGTTGGTGAATCTATTATAGCTAGAAGAGTTTATCGTAATTGTATAGTTACTGTTTGTGATAATGACACATTGGTTGACCTTGTTGATCTATAAATGGTGTACTTTGATGTTATAATGGGTATGGATTGGTTGGCTTCTTGTTATGCCACTGTAGATTACCGAGCTAAGAGGGTGCATTTACATTTTCCAAAAGAGGCATTCCTTGAATGGAGAGGTAACATTGGAGCACCAAGGGATAAGTTTATTTCATATGTTAAGGCAAAAAAGATGATGACCAAAGGGTACATATGTCATCTAGTGAGGGTGAAAGATATAGATGTTGAGCCACAGACTCTTCAATCCATTCCAGTGGTAAATGAATTTTCTGATGTGTTTCTTGAAGAACTTCCTGGTTTACCACCAGAACGAGAAGTAGAGTTTGGTATTGATGTGATCCCAGGTACTCAACCTATTTCTATTCCTCCATATAGAATGGCCCCAGCAGAATTACGTGAATTAAAGGAACAATTAAAAGATTTGGTAGAAAAGGGATTCATAAGGTCTAGTATGTCTCCTTGGGGCGCACCCGTGTTATTTGTACGTAAGAAGGATGGCACATTAAGAATGTGTATTGACTACTGACAACTAAATAAGGTGAAAATTAAGAACAACTAAGAATGTGTAACACCCCGTACATTTCCAACCCTACTTGAATGGTGATCTAGGGTGTATTTATATGTCTTATTACCTGAGTTTTGAGAGCAATAAGTTTGTATTTTGTCTTTTGTTTGATGGACTATTGTTATTGTGCTAATGCCCTCAAAGAAAAGTTGAAGAAAGGAAGAAAATTGGATTTTTGGTGTCAGGCGCGCCCAGGGGCATGTCAGGCCACTTTTGACAGAAATTTTTTTGGCACAGGCAGCATAGGGGCGCGCCAGGCAGCGTGCCAAGCCGCTTTTTGCCAAATTTCTTCTCCGACCACTAGTCTCTAAATAGAGCTCTTCGGTTATTGTATCATTATTCCATCTTAGTGGGACAACTCTTGGACTATTTTGGCATCCAAATGAGGGTTAATTCTTCGTCCTTTTTATTATTTTACAATTTTTATCAATTTATGATAAATTAAGCCATGAGTGGCAAATAGCGCTTATTATAGGGATTGAGGGTACGAACATGAATCTCATGAGTTGAATATTGTCGTAACATTTATGGAATTATTTAAACATGAGATAGTTGGTGGATCATACATTGAATTTGGTGGGCTAAGTTAACATGTAATAATGGGCTCAATTTGAGGCCCAAAATAAAGCCAAAATTCATGGCCCAAATGGAAATGATCCCTTCTATCATTGACCAAGTAAGCATAGCAATTAATGTTTTGATAAGGATGACTTGAGGGGATATATAAGATACAGAAAAATCAGATTTTTATTCACATAAACACACATGCCATTCTAGACAGTTCCAAGATTTTCCTTTTAGCTCTCAAAGCCCTAAGCCATCTCTTTGGACAAGATCATCATTTTTCAAGCTTGGGTAAGTGTTTAATCTTGTAATTTAATATATTATATGCATGAGAGATTGTATAGATCATGATGGTTGTGTCTAAAAGTGTTGAGTGATGCACTTTTGCTTTTTGCTAAAAGATGTGTCATCTATGTGATTTTAACTTGAAAGGAGACTTGAGGTATTGATGGAAGTGAATGGTGTTGATGAAATATCAACATGTATGGTGTGGTTATGTCCTTAACTTGTTTTTTTTCTATGTGTATAACTTGTGGGATTGTTGTTATGAAATGTATTGAGGTGACTTGATGGAGTAATTGTGACATAGTATTAATGAGGAAGCGTAAAAGAGAAACTTGGTGTGACATGCTATTGGTTTATGATTTCTTGGTAAATGTGTGGAATGTTGTGGTATTATTGGTATGAAAATGCCATGAATGGTATTGTAAAAGGGTGAAATGACGTTATAGGGCAATCATGTAACTCATTGTCGTCTTATGCACTTGTAAGGTAGTTAGTTGTTAACGTAAGCTCCGTTATGTATTTGTGTTGTAGAGTAAAACATAAGGAAGGAGCAGGATTATTCTATTCACATATAGGACTGTGTATTCATATTGGGAAGATAAGTTATGTAAGGTTACTCTTTTTGTATCCTACTACAGCACATAGTGTTCACATTGTCGTTGTACTTGTTCCATTCCGAAAGGTTCTAAGGTATCTCCTTTCAGGTTATCGTCTATTGTTATTCACATGTTCTTTATTCATTGATCAATTGTTATCCATGTGTCACATAATTGTGGACATGGTTCCAAAGTTCCAATAATGTTATATTCCAAAGTTCCAATAATGTATAAGCACCAATGTATCAATCTCACACAAGTAAAGGTATCAATCTCTCACAAGTAAGGAATGACGTAATCTGTATATATATATATTATGGCCTACCAATAAGGTGGATGATTGTTGATATTACAATATGGCCCACTGATAAGGTGGATGATTGTTGATATTACATTATGGCCCACTGATAAGGTGGATGATTATTGATATAATACATTATATTATGATATGGCCCACCGATAAGGTGGATGATTGTACTATAGCCCAGTGATCAGCTGGATGAATGATATATGGCCCACTGATTAGTTGGATGAATAGTAATAAGGACGAATGTAAAAGCAAAGACAGTAAAGCACTTGAATGAAAGTATATCACTTGAAGGAAATTATATATGAATGATATATTATATGAACGATAATGATATGAATGGATGATCGAAAATGAAAGTAATGAAAACAATGTACCTGGTTCCATATATGCAGAACGGAGGTTTATCCAAATTGATTATTTCACTTGTACTTGATGTCGTTGAAGTACTTATGTATCATGCAGTTTCTTACAGCCTTACATACTCAGTACATTCTTTGGACTAACATCCCTTGGGGGACTTACCTTACTTGCTGCATCTACAGGTGGTAGTAGAACTCCACAGTAGGTTGCGAGTCATCTACTGATCATTGGTGAGCTCCAGTTTGGTTTGGGGCTTTCCGAGTCATATATGTACATGTTGGTTTTGGGTATAGTATAGATGATGTATAAAGCGGGGACTTGTCCCGACTTTAGGTTGGTTATGTATATGCATATGTTAGAGGCTTTGTAGACTTACGTGGTGAGATGAATGAAAGAATGTATGTCCATTTTGACTTGATGGCCCTAACGACCAAGTTTCGTATATGTATATATCACATGTTTTCCATGACTTCTGCTATTGGCATCTTATTTCTATATTTGATGGTGATGCTTATTGAGTGACATGCGTATGGGTGTATATGAAAGAAGATTGGTTCTCTCGGGCCTTAACAGCTTCGGGTGCCAGTCTGCCCCGTTGGAATTTGAGGCATGACAAAAGTGGTATCAGAGCAGGTCGTCCTAAGGGTGTCTACAAAGCCGTGTCTGAGTAGAGTCTTGCTTATGTATGTGTTGTGCACCACATTTATAAGTAGGAGGCTACGGTACATTTAGGACTTGTTTCTTTTCTTCATATCTAAATCATGCAATAGAGCCAATGTTGTATGTGGAATCGTACCTGACCATTGGAATTGGTTTTCTTTGTTATAGTAAAAGGCCGATGACAAGATGACGTAGGGGTAAAGGTAAGTAGGTAGATATCCTTACCGGAGGAAGAATGAGTAAATCACCACCTGACCAAGCTAGTCAAGGTGGAACTGACATTGAAATTTCATTGCGGTCTTCTTCTACTTTTCCAGCTACGGAAGAACCAAAAGGTAGAGAAGTACCTGCAAAACCACCTATGAATGCCACTGAACAGGATTTAAGAAATGCAGTGCATATGTTGAGTCAGATAGTTGCTGCACAATCTCAGGGACAAGTTGGTCCAATGACAAGTGAGGATGGCGCGGCTAGAGTAGCTAGTCAACGGACACAAGATTTTCTGAAATTAGATCCTCCCACATTCACTGGGTCAGATCCGAATGCAGACCCACAGGAATTCGTGGACCAAATTCAAAGGGCTCTAGAGGTTATGCATGTGAATAGTATAGAAATAGTGGAACTTGCGGCATACGGATTAAAAGGAGAAGCTACATTTTGGTATGAAGATTGGAAAAGATCGAGGGGTATTGGCACAAGTCCAGCTAATTAGGAAGAATTTAAAATGGCATTCCTTGATCATTATCTTCCATATGAGGTCCGAGACGGTCGTACGGACCAATTTTTAAATCTTCGCTAAGGGAATATGAGTGTCAGATAGTACAGTCTTCGGTTTAACTCTTTGGCTAAGTATGCCCCGAATGCGATAGCTACTACGGCCGACAGAGTTCATCGGTACGTGGACATATTGGAGCCATACTTGGTGAGGGACTGCATCATTGCTACTTTGAACAGAGATATGGACATATCTAGAATACCAGCCTTTGCATAGAAAATGGAGGATCAGAGGCAAAGAAGAAAGACAAAAGAAGTTGAAGGAGGGTCGTCTAAAAGGGATAGATCTACGGGATACGTTATGGCATCCCAAGGAGAATGTAGGCCTCGGGTTTTGCCTAGACTGCCTGGACCATCATTCTCTTACCCTACAACAGGTACTCCATCTCAATTTTAAGGGTTTGAAGGTAGTCAAGCTAGAGATAATAGTGGTACTCGGGATTCACAGACAGTGGGGTATCGAGAACAAGGAAGTATGAGCCAATCGAGGTCTTTTCATCAGCTGTACCATCACTGCGGGAAGTTTCATTCAGGTGAAGGTTGGTTTGGAATGAATGTTTGCTTTTGGTGTAGTAAGTCAGGGCACATGATGAGAGAGTGCCCACAGAGGGCCACGAGTAGTATGACACGACCTACGAGATCAGTCATTACATTATCATTGTCAGGTGTACAACCTGCTGGTCGTGGCAGAGATGCTAGCGGAGTAGCTAGTTCTAGTGAAATTCAGAACCGTGCCTATGCCTTAGTGGATCGACAGAATTCAGAGGCTTATCCTGATGAAGACATAGGTGCAGTATTCATATTTTTACATAAGGTATATGCATTGATTGACCCATATTTGACATTCTCATATGTTACTCAATTGATTGTGGAAAACATTTTGAAAGAACACCAGAACTACTAGTTATGCCATTCGAAGTCTATACACCAGTTGATGAATCTATTGTAATTAAAAGAGTATATCGTAATTGTATAGTAACTATTTGTTGCTATGATACACTGGTTGGCATTGCCGAGCTAAGAAGTTACATTTTCATTTTCCACAAAGAATGTTCTTGAATGGAAGGGTAATATGGGAGCACCGAGAGGTAACTTTATTTCCTATCTCAAGGCAAGGAAATGATACTCAAAGAAGTACATGTCACACTTAGTAAGAGTGAAAGAGATTGATATGAAACCACTAACTCTTCAATCAGTTCCATTAGTAAATGAAATTCTTGAGGTATAGTAGAGTTTGGTATTGACGTGATTCCAGGCACTCAGCCTATCTCTATTCCTCCATATAGAATGTCCTAGCAGAGTTACAGGAATTAAAGGAGCACTCACAAAGACCTGCTTGAAAAAGGGATACATAAGACCTAGTACATTCCCTTGGAGTGCACTAATATCATTTGTGCGAAGGAAAGATGGTACATTGAGAATGTGTATTGACTAACGACAATTGAATAAGGTGACAATTAAGAATGAGTATATGCAATATAGAAATCTTCAAGTTTGGAAGAGGGATATGATTAACATGGGTTACGTCACAAGGTTGCCTCTTACATTTCAGAAATTTGATTACATGTACATGATAGTTGATAGACTTACCAAGTAGCACATTTTTCACCTGTCAAGACCACTTGTACAACAGGAAATTATGCAAGGTTGTATGTCAAAGAGATAGTACGATTACATGGGATTCCAATTTCTATTATATCAAACGGATGGGCAAGCAGAACGTACTATTCAAACACTTGAAGATATGCTACGAGCTTATACAAGTGACGGGGTATTTGTGAAAGAAACATCAACAAGCAAAGAGGATATGGAATAGCTTCCATAAAAGTACTTTGGAGAAATCAACAAGTAGAAGAAATCACATGGAAAGCCATAGAAATGGTAAGGTCAAAGTACCCGTATTTGTTTCACACGAAAGAAAAAGTTCAAAGTACGAAAGGAGAGCAATAACAAGTAAGTATCTGTAAGCTTTACGTGTATAAGTATATATGCTAACATAAAGGTGCATTTGTTGTTAATGGGAAGATGTTGTTAACATTCGAGGAAGAATGTTTCTAAGGGGGGAAGGATGTAACACCCCGTACATTTCTGACCCTACTTGATTGGTGATCTAGGGCGTATTTATATGCCTTATTACCTTAGTTTTGAGAGAAATAAGTGCGTATTTTGTCTTGTGTTTGATGGACTATTGATATTGTGCTAATGCCCGCAAACAAAAGTCGAAGAAAGGAAGAAAATCGGATTTTTGGTGCATTTTTGTTTTTGCACAGGCAGCATAGGGGCGTGCCAGGCAGCGTACGAGGCCCCTTTTTGCCAAATTTCTTTTCCGACCACTAGTCTCCAAATAGGGATCTTGGGTTATTGTATCATTATTCCATATTAGTGGGACTACTCTTGGACTATTTTGGGATCCAAATGAGGGTTAATTCTTCGTCCTTTTTATTTTTTTATAATTTTTATCAATTTATGATAAATTAAGCCATGAGTGGAAAATATCGCTTATTATTGGGATTGAGGGTACGAACATGAATCTCATGAGTTGAATATTGTCGTAACATTTATGGAATTATTTAAACATGAGATAGTTGGTGGATCATACATTGAATTTGGTGGGATAAGTTAACATGTAATAATGGGCTCAATTTGAGGCCCAAAATAAAGCCAAAATTCATGGCCCAAATGGAAATGATCCATTCTATCATTGACCAAGTAAGCATAGCAATTAATGTTTGGCTAAGGATGACTTGAGGGGATATATAAGATACAGAAAAATCAGATTTTTATTCACATAAACACACATGCCATTCTAGACAGTTCCAAGATTTTCCTTTTAGCTCTCAAAGCCCTAAGCCATCTCTTTGGACAAGATCATCATTTTTCAAGCTTGGGTAAGTGTTTAATCTTGTGATTTAATATATTATATGCATATGAGATTGTATAGATCATGATGGTTGTGTCTAAAAGTGTTGAGTGGTGCACTTTTGTTTTTTGCTAAAAGATGTCTCATTTATGTGATTTTAACTTGAAAGGAGACTTGAGGTTTTGATGTAAGTGAATGGTGTTGATGAAATATCAACATGTATGGTGTGGTTATGTCCTTAACTTGTTTTTTTCTCTATGTGTATAACTTGTGGGATTGTTGTGGGATTGTTGTTATGAAACGTATTGAGGTGACTTGATGGAGTAATTGTGATATAGTGTTAATGAGGAAGCGTAAAGGAGAAACTTGGTGTGACATGCTATTGGTTTATGATGTCTTGGTCAATGTGTGGAATGTTGTGGTATTGTTGGTATGACAATGCCGTGAATGATATTGTAAAAGGGTGAAATGATGTTATAGGGCAATCATGTAACTCTTTGTCTTCTTATGCACTTGTGAGGTAGTTAGTTGTTAACGTGAGCTTCGTTATGAATTTGTGTTGTAGAGTAAAATGTAAGAAAGAAGCTGGATTATTGTATTCACATATAAGACTGTGTATTCATAGTGGGAAGATAAGGTATGTAAGGTTACTCTTTTCGTATCCTTCTGCAGCACATAGTGTTCACATTGTCGTTGTACTTGTTCCATTCCGAAAGGTTCTAAGCTATCTCATTTCAGGTTATCGTCTATTGTTATTCACATGTTCTTTATTCATTAATCAATTGTTATTCATGTGTCACATAATTGTTTACATGGTTCCAAAGTTCCAATAATGTTATATTCCAAAGTTCTAATAATGTATAAGCACCAATGTATCAATCTCACACAAGTAAAGGTATCAATCTCTCACAAGTAAGGAATGACGTAATGTGTATATATATATATATATATATATTATGGCCCACTGATAAGGTGGATGATTGTTGATATTACATTATGGCCCACCGATAAGGTGGATGATTGTTGCTATAATACATTATATTATGTTGTGGCCTATCGATAAGGTTGATGGTTGTACTACAGCCCACTGATCAGTTGGATGAATGATATATGGCCCACTGATCAGCTGGATGAATGGTAATAAGGATGAATGTAAAAGAAAAGACAGGTAAGAACTTGAATGAAAGTATATCACTTGAAGAAAAGTATGTATGAATGATATATTATATGAACGATAATGATATGAATGGATGATTGAAAATGAGAGTAATGAAAGCAATGTACATGGTTCCACATATATAGAACGAAGGTTTATCCATATTGATTATTACACTTGTAGATGTCGTTGAAGTACTTATGTATCATGCAGTTTCTTACAGCCTTACATACTCAGTACATTCTTCGTACTGACGTCCCTTGGGGGAATTACCTTACTTGCTGCATCTACAGGTGCTAGTTGACCTCCACAGTAGGCTGCGAGTCATCTACTGATCATTGGTGAGCTCCAGTTTGGTTCGAGGCTTTTCAAGTAACATATGCACATGTTTGTTTTGGGTATAGTACGGATGATGTATAAAGAGGGGACTTGTCCCGAATTTAGGTTTGTTATGTATATGCATCTGTTAGAGGCTTTGTAGACGTACGTGGTGAGATGAATGAAAGAATGTATGTCCATTTTGACTTGATAGCCCTAACGGCCAAGTTTCGTATATGTATATATCACATGTTTTCCATGACTTCCGCTATTGGCATATTATATCTATATGTGATGGTGATGCTTATTGAGTGACATGCGTATGAGTGTATATGAATGAATATCGGTTCTTTCGGGCCTTAACGACTTTGGGTTCCAGTCAGCCCCGTTGGAATTCGAGGCATGACAATTTGTTTGATTAGTTACAAGGTGCTAAGTGTTTCTCAAAGATCGACTTGAGGTCATGTTATCACCAAGTGAAAGTGAAGGAGAAAGATATACCCAAAACAACTTTTTGAAAATGGTATGGTCATTTTGAGTTTTTAGTTATGTCATTCAAGCTAACAAATACACCATCAACTTTCATGGATCTGATAAATAGAGTGTTCAAGACATTCTTAGATGTGTTTTTGATAGTATGTATAGATGATATTTTGGTGTATTCAAAATTGAAAGAGGGACATGCCAATCATTTACGATATGTATTGCAGATTCTTCGTGATCGTAATTTATATGCAAAGTTCTCTAAATGTGAGTTTTGGTTAAAATCAATGGCACTCTTGGGGCATATTATATCTGATGAAGGGATAAGGGTTGATTCTCAAAAGATAAAAGTCTTGAAGAACTGGACTTGACCCACAACACCTATGGATGTTCGTAGTTTCCTAGGCTTGGCAGGTTATTATAGAAGGTTCATTGATGGGTTTTCTTCCATTTCTGCCCCAATAATAAAGTTAACACACAAAGCAGTCAAGTTTCAATGGAATAATGCCTGTGAAAGAAGCTTTCAAGAGCTGAAGAATAAGTTAACTTTCATACTTGTATTGGTACTTCCAGAAGGTACATATGGGTATGTAGTATATTGTGATGCTTCAGGAGTGGGTCTAGGATGTGTATTAATGCAGCATGGTAAGGTAATAGCCTACGCCTCAAGACAGTTCCGTCCACATGAGAAGAATTATCCAACACATGATCTTGAGCTAGCTGCGATTATATTTACTTTAAAGATATTGCGCCATTACTTATATGGGGTCCATGTTGACATATATACTAACCATAAGAGTTTACAATATATCTTTAAGCAGAAGGACTTAAATCTAAGGCAGGGAAGATGGCTTGAGCTATTAAAAGACTATGATGTTGATATCTTGTATCATCTGGGGAAAGCAAATACGGTAGCTGATGCTTTAAGTCGTAAGACAATGGAAAGCACGTATGGACAGTCCATGGAAAGACAAGGGGTAACTAAAGATCTAGACCAATTAGCTAGCCTGGGGGTTTGCCTTCTGGAATCTCCAGATGAAGGAGTTATTGTGAAAAATACGGCAGAATCCTCATTGATAACTGAAGTGAAAGAAAAGCAGTATGCGGATCCTATTGTCACGCCTCAAATCCTATTGGGGCGAACAGGCACCCGTATCCTTAAAGGCCCGAGAGAACCAAACCTATGATCGTATGCATTCATATGCATGCCATTAGGTGAACAGAAATTCTGCCACATACAGATATAATGTATTGAAGATGAAAGTCATGTAAAGACGTTCAAAACAGATACGAGACTTGGTGATGCTAGCATGGAGGGCAGACTTCCTTTCACACGGAGTCAAGCAAGGGAACTACAAGGTCTACAAATGATGATTATGCAAAAGGGGACTTGTGAGAAGCCCGAATATTGTCAATGGAGAATCTACAACGTGTGGAAGAATCAAAGGGGTGAAGCGGATGAAGAAAAGGGGGTCATTGGTGCAAGTGGCTAGATTTTAAATTCAAGAATTCACAACAAGATGACCCAAACAAGGCCCTTGTCTCTTATTAAGGGCATATTTATAATAACTAGTTGTCTTTATTTCTTTAGTATAAATAGGGTAATTCCTTATTTGGCATGGTAGATTTTGATGAATATTGAACAATATTGTTAAATTTTAGTCTTCCTCTTAGCATATTCCCTTAAGGAATTAGTAGTTAATTAGTGAGTGTTTAGTTGGTGGAATCTTGAGATTGGTGTTGAACTTCTTTGGTTTGGATTAATTTGAGGATTACCCATTTGTGGTATTTGGTTTCCTTTAATTTATTCAAACTAGGTTTTGTGTTTGGGTGTTGGAATCAATTGGGAGGTGAGGGTATCAAGCCCCTTGTTGCCCATAATTTCAATACTTAGATATTAATCCACATATCCTTCTTTTGTTTTCTTTCCTTCTTGTTCTTCCCTCTTTGATTCGTTATCATTTTGGTATCAGAGCCTAGGTTTAGGTTTGTTTCTACAAATCTACCCTTGGGATTTTGATTTTTCAAAAATCCAAAAATCCAAAAAAAAAAAAAAAACGAAAATATTTTGTTTTGATTTGTTGTTTATGACACTAGATCTTGATTATCTAGTGTTTTGTGAGTCCAAATCTCGAATTTCGTTCAAATCGGAGTTGGAAAAGTGAAGTTGCCATTAGAGGATTTTCAAGCTTTTGAGTTTTCAAAACTTGAAAAGTGGGTTTGTTGATTGAGGAGAAATTGAGGCTTAAAATTCATTGAGGTTTGTTCTCTAAGTCATGGGGAAGCTACTCCTAAATTTTGAGCCAATTCCGAGTTGATTTGGGTGTGCTAGGGTTTAGTGTGTGTTTTTGGTGTTCTTGAACACCTTCATATTGTTCTTGGAGAAGAAGAGAGAAGAAGTACACTTTGATCCAAAATTTCAAGTCAAGTTTGGTCAAAGGCGTTTGTGGGTCCACTTGTGGAAATTTGAAAAAAAAAATAATAAATTAAATTGCTACGTCAGCAGATGACGTCAGCAAATCAGCACCCAAAACCTGCAGGCGCGTGTAAGCCAAATTCAGAGAGCTGAATTTTCTACACTTAGTTTTTTTTAACTTTGGACCCAAAAATTTTTCTAAGTGTCCAAACTCCGTGATTCTTTTTTCTACGTTTTCTTCTTTCGATTTCTCAACTATTTAACAAGTAATTAACATCTTTAATCACTTGTTAACTAGTTTTAAAACATCAAATCATCTCCTTGATTCATCAAATTAAGCAACACAAGTAATTTTTCTACTTTTGTTACTTAGTTTTTTTTGAGTACGTTTTCTTTCGTGCTTCTTTTCTTCAACTTTTATCATCTTAATTCGTTGATAAACTTCTTGATTCAAGTCCTTTTACCTTCAATCGAGTCGTCCTTCTTTCAAGAGTCACAAGAATCCATTCTACCACAAAGGATAGGTGATCTTGAATTGATCAAGCAAAGCTAGAGTTCACTACCAATTTTGAGACGACACTTTAGGAGGTGAGTTGAGAGTTTACATACGAGTGACGTGAGGCTTTTTCTACTAATATTGTTTGTTGAGTTTTGTAGGTACCATGTCGAATGCGAGTCCAAGTGGTGAAGCCTCAAACCCCATCATGGAGGCTCTCACCCACCTCACCAAACAAATTGCGGAAATGAGTGGAAGAATGGGAGGTATGGAGGAAAGGTTGGTACGGGTTGAGAGAGGGAAATCACTTCAAATCGAAAATGAGGAGATGAGGAGGGCGTCGGTGCAATCCACCAACATTACTCCTGGGCAAGCTCATGAATTATGTTACCCTCCACCACATCAAACCCGAAACTTCCAACAACCCACCTTCCAAACGAACAACACTCCAAATTTTCCAAGACAACTTACACCATACCCTCATCCACAACCCTATCATCCTCCACAAGAGAACCAATTTCTTGTGGACGACCAAGTTCGGAACCAAACTCCAATCCGAAACACATCAAATGCATCCATAAATGATCCCCACATATCACCTCCACAAAATGCACCACAAATGCCATACCAAGACTACCAATACAAAAACCCTCTCTATGATGAAATGAATGTTGAGCTCAATAATGATGAATTTTGGGAGCATGGAGGAAGGGGTGGTTATAGAGTACCAAGGGAAGGGTTTCGGCCTCGGGAATTAAGGTGGGCCCAAGTCATGGGAGGTCAAGAATATGAGAATAGAGGAGATAGAATGGGAAATAGAGGAGATAGGATGGGATATAGAGGTGATAGGATGGGAGTTAGAGGAGATAGGTTTGGGGAGGGGAATGATCAAGATCGAGGCTTGAACACTATCAAGGTCACACTTCCAAGATTCAAAGAAAGTAGTGACCCCGATGAGTTCTTGGAATGGAAAGTTCAAAGTGAGTGGATCTTTCTCACAAATAATATTTCGGAAACTTTGAAGGCGAAGTATGCTCTCACACAATTCGAAGGGTATGCCTCAACTTGGTGGGAGTCCAAGAGGCGGGAAAGGGAGAGTCATCACAACTATGAGTTTCCTACGTGGCTAGAGTTGATTACACTTATGGAGATGAGGTACTTGACTCTTAACTACTACCAAGAAGTGCTCAAGAAGGTGTACATATTGAGGCAAGGTTCCAAAAGTGTGGAGGAGTATTATGATGAGTTTGAAAACTTGAGAATGAAGTCTAAACTTGAAGAAAGCTTGGAATGTACGGTGATTCGATTCGTGGCCAATTTGAGGTATGATATTCTAAAGCCTTTGAAACTTAAACACTATGATACTCTTGAAGCGGCCTTTCATGATGCCTCAAAGTTCAAGACGGATTTGAAAGAAGAAAAGTCCTACAAGGCCAAGAATACTTCCACATCCACATGGGACAAGAGTAGAGATAATTGGAAGGAGACATCTTCTAAAGGGCAATTTAAGGGTGTTGGCCAAGATACTCCAGTCAAGTTTGATTACAAGTCCAAGACAAATGATAAGCCACAAGGAGGTAACTATGTCAAACCTAACTTTCCTCGACCTTCTACCATTCAATGCTTTAGATGCCAAGGAAGGGGACATGTTGCTAGTGAGTGCCCCAATAGAAGAACAATTGTTGCACTTCGGGATGGGTATAGAATCGAGGATGAGGAAGAGGGTGTTGAAAAGAGTGAGAAGGAAGGAGACAAAAGTGATGACGAAGGAGATGCTTCGGGGGATGAAGAAGAAAGGTTGGATGAGAGGGTGAATTTTGCTTGCTTCCTTGAAAAGGGAAGACCTTTACTTGATAGTGATGAAGACTTGAAGGTGAATACCAATCTTTCTTGCATTGTGAGGCACATCATGGGAGACCTTTCCAAAGAAGAGCTTGATCAACGGGAGAATTTATTCCATGCTAGGTGCAAAATCCAAGACAAGGTGTGTTCTTTGATTATTGATAGTGGGAGTTGCACCAATGTAGTAAGTAGTTCTTTGGTGGAGCGTATGCAAATTCCAACAAGAAAACACTCCAACCCTTACAAGCTACAATGGCTCAATGAGAGTGGTGAGATGAAAGTCCTCAAACAAGCAAGTATCCGATTTAGTGTGGGAAAGTACAATGAGGAGTTGATTTGTGATGTTGTGCCTATGTTGGCTTGTCATATATTGTTGGGACGGCCGTGGCAATTTGATATAGATGTTGTGCACCACGGAAGATCCAACAAGTATGCTTTTGTGATTGAAGGTAAGAAGTATGTGCTCGCACCTCTCACTCCATATCAAGTGAGTGAGGACTATAGGGCTATGAAGGAACTTCGGGAGAGGATAAGGGTGGATGAGGCAAGGAGTGAGGGTGAAAGATCCACCAATGTTCCAAAGGAAGGAAGTGACTTGGCTAAGAACAAGAAGAACATGCGTACGATAGCCAAGCCAAGCAAGTGTCTTAAGGGTGTGGATGAGGAACACTTTCTAGTGTGCCTTGTCAACACCAATCTTTTGTTGCATGCTAATCAAGATACTAGCACTTTGCCTAGTATTGTTTCTTCTCTTTTGCAGGACTATAATGATCTATTTCCGGAGGAGATGCCTAAGGGATTACCACCCTTGAGGGGAATTGAGCACCAAATTGATTTTGTACCGGGATCACAAATTCCAAACCGGCCGGCCTATAGAAGCAATCCGGAAGAAACCAAGGAACTACAAAGGCAAGTGGAAGAACTTCTTGAGAAGGGGTTGATCAAAGAAATCCTAAGTCCTTGTGCCATACCGGTAATCCTTGTTCCCAAAAAGGATGGCACTTGGAGGATGTGCATTGATTGTAGAGCCGTGAACAAGATTACAATCAAGTATAGGCATCCAATTCCTAGACTTGATGATATGTTAGATGAATTGTGCGGCTCAAGTGTCTTCCCAAAGATTGATCTTTGAAGTGGCTATCATCAAATTCGCATTAAACCGGGTGATGAATGGAAAACGGCTTTCAAGACGAAGTTTGGTTTGTATGAATGGCTTGTCATGCCATTTGGGTTGACAAATGCTCCAAGCACTTTCATGAGGTTTATGAACCATGTTCTCAAACCTTTCATCAACAAGTTTGTGGTGGTATATTTTGATGACATCCTTGTGTATAGTAAGACAATTGAAGAGCATGTGATCCATTTGAGGCAAGTGTTTGATGTTTTGCTACAAGAAAGGCTCTTTCCTAATCTCAAGAAGTTCTCATTTTGTGTTGAGAAAGTCATTTTTTTAGGTTTTGTGGTTAGTGCAAATGGTATTGAAGTTGATGAAGAAAAGGTAGAATCCATCAAGTCATGGCCAACTCCAACTAATGCAACCGAGGTAAGAAGTTTTCATGGGTTGGCAAGCTTTTACCGGTGATTTGTAAAGGGCTTTAGTTCAATTGCTTCTCCTTTGACCGAATTGATAAAAAAAGATGTACCTTTTGTGTGGGGGGATGAGCAAGAGAAGTCCTTTCAAGCCTTGAAATTGATGTCGAGTTCCTCACCATTACTTTAACTACCCAACTTTGATAAAGCTTTTGAGATTGAATGTGATGCTTTGGGTGTTGGTATAGGTGGTGTATTGATGCAAGAAGGAAAACCATTAGCTTACTTTAGCGAAAAACTAAAAGGGGCTTCTATTAGATACTCAACTTATGACAAGGAGTTGTATGCCCTTGTGCGGGTGTTGGCTCATTGGCAACACTACTTGTGGCACAAAGAATTTGTAATAAGGACCGATCATGAGCCCTTAAAACACCTTAAGGGGCAATCCAAGTTGAATAAGCGGCATGCTAAATGGGTTGAGTTTATTGAAACCTTCCCATATGTGATCAACTACAAGCAAGGAAAGGAGAATGTGGTGGCGGATGCTCTATCAAGAAGGTATGTTTTGGTCAATGCTTTAGCTTCTAAGATGATGGGATTTGAAAGCTTGAAGGGATTCTATGCTATGGATTCCGACTTCAAGGAGACTTTTGAAAGTCTTCATCAAGGGAAGCGGGTTGATAGGTTTTAATTGATTGATGGGTTTTTGTTCAAGGATGGGCGGGTTTGTGTACCCATGAGTTCATGGAGAGAGTTGTTCGTCAAAGAGGCACATAGTGGTGGATTGATGGGACACTTTGGGGTACCCAAGACACTTGACATTCTCATGGAGCAATTCTATTGGCCCAAGATGAAGCATGATGTGGAGCGGATTTGTGGACAATGTCTAGATTGCAAGCAAGACAAATCCACAACTCGGCCTCAAGGTAAGTACACTCCTCTTCCTACTCCTAGTGGTCCATGGATAGACATTTCTATGGATTTTGTATTAGGACTTCCTAGGACAAAGAGAGGACATGATAGCATATTCGTGGTAGTGGATAGATTTTCTAAAATGACTCATTTTATTCCATGCCATAAGTGTGATGATGCATCTCATATTGCTTCCTTGTTTGTCATTCATGTACTTAAATGGCATGGAGTCCCTCAAACCATTGTGAGTGATAGGGATTCCAAATTTCTTAGCCATTTTTGGAAGAGTCTTTGGGGTACACTTGGTACCAAACTTATGTTTTCTACTTCTTGCCACCCCCAAACGGATGGGCAAACCGAGGTAGTCAACCGGACTCTTGGTAACATGCTTAGGTGTATGATTAAAGAAACCCCAACTACTTGGGAAGACCGTTTACCCTTTATTGAATTTGCATATAACCGGTCTTTCCATTCCTCTATTGGGATGTCTCCATTTTAAGCTTGTTATGGTTTTAATCCTTTGTTTCCATTAATCATGACTCCTTTGTCTAGTCATATTGTTGTAAGCCTATATTCCAAACAAAGGGCAAGAGAGATGATGAACATTCATACCAAGGTAAGAGAGGCCATCGAAAAGAACAATTCCAAAGTGGCCATGAGGAAGAATCGTGGGAAAAAGGAGGTGATCTTCAACCCGGATGATTGGGTATTGGTCCATTTCCGAAAGGAAAGGTTCCCACAAGTCCGAAGAGGGAATCTAAGTCCGAGGGGAGATGTCCCTTTTAAAGTGCTCAAGCGGATCACTGATAATGCCTACATGGTTGACTTACCGGGTGAGTACAATGTTCATAATGTGTTTAATATTAGTGATCTATCTCCTTGTGTTGTAGGTGAACCTTTGGATTCGAGGACGAATCCTTTTCAAGAAGGGGAGAATGATGCTAGCATGGAGGGCACACGTCCTTTCACACAGAGTCAAGCAAGGGAACTACAAGGTCTACAAATGATGATTATGCAAAAGGGGACTTGGGAGAAGCCCGAATATTGTCAATGGAGAATCTACAACGTGTGGAAGAATCAAAGGGGTGAAGCGGATGAAGAAAAGGGGGTCATTGGTACAAGTGGCTAGATTTTAAATTCAAGAATTCACAACAAGATGACCCAAACAAGGCCCTTGTCTCTTATTAAGGGCATATTTGTAATAACTAGTTGTCTTTATTTCTTTAGTATAAATAGGGTAATTCCTTATTTGGCATGGTAGATTTTGATGAATATTGAACAATATTGTTAAATTTTAGTCTTCCTCTTAGCATATTCCCTTAAGGAATTAGTAGTTAATTAGTGAGTGTTTAGTTGGTGGAATCTTGAGATTGGTGTTGAACTTCTTTGGTTTGGATTAATTTAAGGATTACCCATTTTTGGTATTTGGTTTCCTTTAATTTATTCAAACTAGGGTTTGTGTTTGGGTTTTGGAATCAATTGGGAGGTGAGGGTATCAAGCCCCTTGTTGCCCATAATTTCAATACTTAGATATTAATCCACATATCCTTCTTTTGTGTTCTTTCCTTCTTGTTCTTCCCTCTTTGATTCGTTATCACTTGGCCATTGGGTCCACAACGTCAAAAAAGGAAGACATTTATACGTTTGACTTTACAATGTCTACAAAGCCTCTAAAAGATATATAACCATGAGTATGGTCGGGACAAGTCCCCGCCTTATACAACTACTACACAGTACCAAAAATATATACAAATGACTTGAAAAGCCCCGAATCAATCTGGAGCTCAACAATAGGCTGCAGATGACCCGTACCCTACTGTGAAGGTCTACTAGCTCCTCTGCCTGCAGCAAGTAAGGCAGGTCCCCCAAGGGACATCAGTACGAAAGAATGTAATGAGTATGTAAGACTATAAGTAACTATATAAAATATAGGAACTCAAATGGAAGCAAATACAAGTGACTAGATAATACTGATATACCACCATACTGTATATGTGGAACCATGTACATTACATTCATTTCTTTCCTTTTACCTTCATATCAATATACATCATACAATGCCCAGGACCAACTGATCAGTGGTGAATAACATTGGGATCGGTTCGAGCTAGGCTTATGCCCCAGAGCTACCACCCATAAATCAATAAATCAGGTTCGGATCGATATAGGTTTTCACCCCCAGAGCTACCCCTTGTATCCAATAATCCATCGGTATCGGTTCGAGCTAGGCTTTCACCCCTAGAGCTACCACCCGTACTCAACCAAATATGCATTACTTCATTTCTTTAATTTTTGTGAGATTGTTACATCGGTGGTCGTAATATTATTGGAGCTTTGGAACAATAGTCAACAAATAAGAGACACGTAAATAACAATTGCTAACAAACTTGAAATGAGATACTTTAAAACATTTCGAGTGGAAACAAGTTTGGTAACGATGTGAACAATAGGTGCGGCCAAAGGATACGGAAAAGAGTAACCTTACATACCTTATCTTTCCAACATGTGACTACAACAATTCAGCTCTTACTTAAAGTGTTACTCTACAATACGAATACATAATGGAGCTCACATTAAAAGCCAATTACATTACAAGTTCACAAGGCGATAATTAGTTACTTGACGGGAAGTAAAAACTATCCAACATCCCAAACACATGATATATCATTCCAACTTCCTTTATACTGCCATATAACTTCATTCCACCCTCCTACAATACAATTTACTACCTCAAAACACCAACCATACCAAAACAGTCCACACATCAACATAGATGTCACAAACCAACAAGATTTCCCACCAAGTGCATACTTCACATATTTACCTCAATGCAACTCCACATTTTTATTCTATCAAGTCACATAAATACCTTCCAAAAAAATATACCAAAAACATTCCACACAGTTTCAGAATTCACTTTAACATAACAAGAAAGTATTCTCCTTTCACTACGTCAAACATTCCATGCACAATTACGTATACACATTTCCACAAGTCATACACAAGGAGTAACGAATTAGGTACAGAACCACACTTAAACATACTTAAATTTCATCCATCTAATTCTATTCCTTCAAAACCTCAAGTCCCCTTTCAAGTTTAAACCACATAGAGGGCAAATCCTTTAGCGATTACGCAAAAGTGGACTGCTACATATAAAGTGGATTGCTCGACACTTTTTAAACATAACCAACATGATTTACACAACATATTATGCATATAATATATTAATATATAAGGTTAAACACTTACCAAGGATTGCAAGTGGAAGATTTGTCCAAAAATCCTTAGAGAAAATTAGGGTGGCTAGGGTTTTGAGAGAGGAGAAATGTTTGATTAAAAAATCTAATTTATACAAGTGTATTGTGTAGAAAAATGAGCTGAATTTCAGCATTAAATAGTCCCTCCAAACCGCCTCTCTCTAGTCATCCTTAGCCAATTATTTGGTCAAAAAAGTCCTAGTATAATGATGTGTACACTTGGTCCTTTTTTAAATGGATTATCTCCTTTGGGCCTATGTCTTATTTACTTAATTTGGGCCTCAATTGAGTCCATTAGCATAATATTAATTCAGCCCAATAAATTTAGTATGTAATACACCAACTATCTCAAGTTTAAATAATTGCATAAATGTTAAGGTAGTCAAATAAGTTCTGAAATGTACGGGGTGTTACACTTATTCTATTACAGCTTAAGGAGAATGTACAACAAGGTATGACAAAGGCATTTGAGCTTACGCAAAATGGAGTACTTCGGTGCCAAAATCAATTGTGTGTACCTAATATTGATGGACTAAGGAAGAGGATTATGGCGGAAGCACACCATTAAAGATATTTTGTCCATCCAGGGTCAACTAAAATGTATCATGACTTGAAAGAAGTGTATTGGTGGGGAGACATGAAAAAGAACATTGCAGAATTTGTAGCCCAATGTCCAAACTGTCAACAAGTTAAAGTAGAGCATCAAAATTCGGGAGGTTATATGCAGTGTATGCAGCTCCCGATTTGGATGTGGGACATGATCAACATGGATTTTATCACTGGTTTGCCTCGTTCCTCTCAAAAATATGATTCCATATGGGTAATAGTTGATAGACTCACCAAATCAGCACACTTCCTACCGGTTAAGACCAATGATACAAACAAAATACTAAAAGACCAAGAAACCATGAAAACAATGAAACACGGATATGAAAATACGAAGAAACTACGAAAACAAAGGAAACAAAGATAGAAAGTAAAAAGGATAGATAGTAAGACACAATATGATAAGAAAAGGACAACCAAAGGTATTTCAAACCAAAGACCTTCCTTTAAATTACCACAAGCACCAATCTCTTACCAAGACCAAAAGAGGAAATGAACCTCTAACAATCGACGTTTCTCACAATCTAGAAAGCTTCCTACAAGCTAAAAGAAATACTCTTAAGTGTAACATTCATCATCAGTAATCATCTACTAACTCTAAAAGAAAAGGAAAGCTAACTACTTATAGCCATAGGCTTTATTACAAAATGGGCCCAAAAGTGACCCAATAAGACAAAGTGGCCAATTAGCCCCTTTTAACAATGCACCTCCTACTCTCCAAGCTATCATCCAAACACGATGTTGCTCGATGGGCACTTGTAATGCATCATCGGATATAGCTCCTCTCAAGTGCCAAGCTGTCATCCAAACACGTGTTTGCCTTCCTAGGATGACCAAGTCTTAGATCCTTTGGTGTTGTCCTCGAAGCGTAGATCTCGAGAGATAGGAGCTAATCCGACTTGTATCATCCTCCCATTCTTGAAAAGGATTCTACCTCAAATCCAAATCTTTTGTCGACTTGTCATCACACTTTCCAAGTTTGGAATCCTTGGGCAAGAACTCCGTTAGTCCTTCAAGTTTATCTTTATATGGCACTCTCCTTGTATCCTCCTTTAGATGTATTTGTTCATGAACCTGCATAAGAGAAGGTGTGATACTAGGTAAAATGCTAGTATCATGGTTAGTGGGTAATAAAGGCCTCATGTTGGAGTGGTCGAACAACAATGTTTTGTGGAGATCAGTTTATTTCGGTTTGGGGCAAGAAAACATGTTCATGAGGTCTTGGAGCACAATTTTGATGGATGAACCCCGGTGTAGGGATAGTAGTTTGGAAATGGGATATAGGATTTAAATTATAGGCCTTTAAATGATCCCCAACGGTTGCCATCCTACCATCAATACTTGACAACTTCTCATTCATGGGTACATTCGTCCAATCATTTTATCCATATTTCATTGTAACCCTAGGATTTCCTCCAAGATGGTATCAAGAGTTAATCCACCCATTGTCTTAGTACAATTGGGAAAAAGGATGAAGCAAATACGGATGACTCCAATTGAAATCAAAAGACTTGACTCAAGAAGTTAACTAAGAAGGAAAAATGACAAAAGCACATAAACAGAAAGAACAAGAAAGAAAATGAACTTAAGAACTAATCAACAACTAATTAGGATGATTACTAGTTGAAAATTAGTTTAAGAATCAAAGAAAAATGATTAGGAATCAAAGAAATGAAACTAGGATGTTAGAACCTGAGCAAAATGAGTTTTGGAGTGCTTAAGGTGTGTTGGGTTGACCTGTGGGCGAAGGTGATGACCTGCCCTCGCAGGTGGAGGGCGTAGGTGAAATCAATGGGCTGCTGGAGTGACCTGCGTTGGGTACCTTCGGCCGCAGGTGCCACCTGCATGGGCCAATGGTGGGCTTAGGTGCTCCGGACAGCAAGCGGGAACTCACACATTTTTTACTCTTGTGGGTCCTTTTGCACCCCCTCTCTTGGAATATTCCTTTTTATTTTGGATATTCGTTTGTACTAACACCCAAACACCTTTATTTTTATTCCTTTTTAGATCAAACACACCTTTTGGACGATTCTTCTTCAACAAGATATGAATTTATGAAGAACACCAAGAACAAGATGAATCTTCAAAAATTCATAACTCTCTCAATTTAGCTTGGATTAACACCAAATTTGAGATCCAAGGTCCTTTTTGTATGGGAATCAAATACCAATACCTCTAAACCTTCAATTCCACTCCAATAATTTCAGATTTGAAGACCCATTTCAAAAAACCTTCAAGCTTCAACTCAACAATGGTAGGGACTTTAAAACACCTCCGATTCAGCTCAAATTTGATATATAGACTCTATTAGTGTTAGGGAACAAGAATCTAACACCAAAAACACAAAAAAACACCAAAATAAAAAACTCAAAATTTGGGCTAACCCCAAAAATGTGAAACACCAAATTTTTTTGTGATTTTCAATTTTCTTTAGATAACAGACCCAAGATTGAATTCATGGGAACGAATCCAAGCTCGGCTTTGATACCAAATGATACAAACAAAATACGAAAAGACAAAGAAACCACGAAAACAATGAAGCACGGATACGAAAAGACGAAGACACTACTAAAACAAAGGAAACAAAGATAGAAAGTAAAAAGGATAGATAGATAGACACAATAAGATAAGAAAAGGACAACCAAAGGTATTTCAAACCAAAGACCTTCCTTTAAATTACCACAAGCACCAAATGATACAAACAAAATACGAAAAGACAGAGAAACCATGAAAACAATGAAGCACGGATACGAAAAGACGAAGAAACTACGAAAACAAAGGAAACAAAGATAGAAAGTAAAAAGGATAGATAGATAGACACAATATGATAAGAAAAGGACAACCAAAGGTATTTCAAACTAAATACCTTCCTTTAAATTACCACAAGTACCAATCTCTTACGAAGACTGAAAGAGGAAATAAACCTCTAACAATCGACGTTTCTCACAATCTAGAAAGCTCCCAACAAGCTAACATAAACACTCTCAAGTGTAGCATTCATCATCAATAATCATCTGCTAACTCTAAAAGAAAAGGAAAGCTAACTATTTATAGCCATAGGCTTTATTACAAAATGGGCCCAAAAGTGACCCAATAAGACAAAGTGGCCCATTAGCCCTTTTTAACAATGCACCTCCTATGCTCCTAGCTATCATACAAACACGATGTTTCTCGATGGGCCCTTGGAATGCATCATCGTATATAGATCCTCTCGAGTGCCAAGCTATCATCCAAACATATATTTGCCTTCCTAGGATGACCAAGTCTTTGATCCTTTGGTTTTGTCCTCAAAGCATAGATCTCGAGAGATAGGAGCTAATCCGGCTTGTATCAACTTACACAGTTGAAGAGTATGCAAGGTTGTATATTAAAGAGATAGTTCGGCTACATGAAGTCTATATCTCTATTATATCCGATAGGGGAGCTCAATTTACTGCAAACTTTTGGAAGTCATATCAAAAGATTTTGGGAATGCAAGTAAGTCTAAGTACAGCTTTTCACCCTCAAACGGATGGTCAGGCAGAATGTACGATCCAAACACTTGAGGATATGCTGCAATCTTGTGTATTGGATTTCAAAGGTAGTTGGGATGATCATTTGTCACTTATTGAGTTTACATATAATAATAGCTATCACTCAAGTATCAAAATGGTACCTTATGAACCTTTATATGGGAGAAAGTGTAGATCACCAATTGGGTGGTTTGAAGTAGGTGAAACTGCCTTATTTGGGCCAGATCTTGTTCATCAAGCTATGAAAAAAGTTAAGGTGATACAACAGTGGCTAGAAATAGCTCAAAGTAGACTTAAATCATATGCAGATATTAGAAGAAGATGGCTAGAGTTTGCTATAGGAGATTGGGTATTCTTAAAGGCGTCACCAATGAAAGGGGTAATGAGGTTTGGTAAAAAGGGAAAACTGATGTAACACCCCGTACATTCCCGAACCCATGAGACTACCTCAACATTCAGGGAATCATTTAAACATGATAGAATTGGTGAATTATGCATTAATTGTTGGGCATAAATAAATCATTTTCCATTGGGCTCAAATGAGGCCCAAAATCATATAGAAGACATGGCCCAAATGGGGCAAGTAAGCCATTCTTGTGTTGACCAATCAACCATGCATTTAATGCCCAAGGAATTGGCTAAGTATTACTTGAGGGACCATATAAGTTAAGGAAAATTAGAGTTTTATTTATCAAAACACACATGCCATTGTCTAGAATATTCAAGACATTTCTTTTACTCACAAACCCTAAGCCTTCACTCTTTTGGATAAGATCACTCTTTGCAAGACTTGGTAAGTATTTATTATCATGGTTTAATATATGATATGCTAAATATGGTGTATAAATCATGTTGGTTATGTTGGCAAAGTGTTGGACAGTTCACTATGTGTAAAACTGTCTATTTTTGCAATCGAAAAAGAGTTTTGCCTTGTAAACTTGAAAATGGACTTGTGGTCTTGAAAGAAGTGAATTTTATGGATTCAATATTTACATGTGATATGTGATTATAGCCTTAACTTGTTTTATCCTTGTACATAATATTTGGAATTGTTATTGCAAAATTATGCATGGACTTGGTGGTGTGTTGAAGGAAAAATGTGGTTTTGGTGATGTTTATGTGTCTTGTGAAATCATGGATGTTCATTGGTATTAATTTGGTCAAAAATATGTAAATTAAATCTTAATTATGGCCTTGGACCATTTCTTACACAAAAGGACCCAAAAGAGACCCTTTTTGGCTGATTCGGGCATCCGCCCCTACAGACAAAGGCACCTGTGGGCGCAGATGCCAACGCAGGTGCCCCTGGACAGGGCCAAGGGTCACCTGCGGCTGCATGTCAGCCACCTACGAGTGCAGGTGTCTTCGCAGGTCAACCAAGAGTCTCATTTTGTATGTTTTTGTCTCTCTTTGATCCCCGAAGACCCTTATACCCTTTTTGTATGTAACTATCAACTTATGATACCTTTCGAATGAAGTTAAGGGGTCGTTTGGGGTCATGTTGAATTATAAAAATTATGGATTGTTGTTAATATGTTGTTATGAAAGATATTGAGGTGACTTGATGGCATAATTGTGACGTAATGATAATGAGAAAGCGTAAAGGGTAAACTCGGTATGAAATTCTATTGGTTTATGATGTTGTGGTCAATGTTAGGAATGTTATGATGTTGTCGGTATGGTAATGCAGTGTATTGTATTTTAAAGGGTGAAATTACGCTATATGGCAGTCATATAGCTCATTGTCGTCTTATACACTTGTAAGGTAAGTAGTTGTTAACGAGAACTCCGTTGTGTAAATGTGTTGTAGAGTAAGACTTAAGGAAGGAGCTGAACAATTGTATTCACGTATAGGATTTTGTGGCCATATTGAGAAGGTAAGGTATGTAAGTTTACTCTTTCTATATCCTTCTGCAACATATAGTGTTCACCTCGTTATCGTACTTGTTCATTTCCGAAATGTTTTAAGGTATCTCATTTCAGGTTACCATTCATTGTTAATCACATGTTCCTTATTCATTGATCTATTGTTATTCATATGTCACATAATTGTAGACATGGTTCCCAAAATTTCAATAATGTTCCAATAATGACATGACCATCAAATGAGCTATTACAAAGATTTAAGAAGTGAGGTAAGAAAGTCTCTATTCTTGGGTGGTATCCCAGGGGTTAAAATACCTAGCATGGGTCGATCCCAATACCTCGAGTGGTATCCCAGGGGTGAAAAGAACACCTAGCATGGGTCAATCCCGCTACTACGGGTGGTATCCTAGGGGCAAAAGAAAAGCCTAGCATGGGTCGATCCCGAATAGTACCTACTGATCAGCTTGGGGCCTGGGCATTGTATGAATGGAAGGATGAGTAATAAACGAAGGAGTGAGTGATGAATGAATGAATGAGCATAAAAGTAAAGAAAGTAATCAATTAAATGTGCATAATTCCACACATAGAGAATGGTGACTTATCAATACTGACTATTCTTTTTATATTTGATGTCATTGAAGTTCTTATGTATTGACGCAATTCCTTATAGCCTTACATACTCAGTACATTCTTCATACTGACGTCCCTTGTGGGACTTACCTTACTTGATGTAGGCACAGGTGCTAGTAGACCTCCTCAGCAGTTTGCGGTTCAATTACAGATCCTTGGTGAGCTCCAGTTGGTTCGGGGCTTTCCGAGTCACAGTTATACATTTATTTTGGTATTGTATCTGTGTATAGAGCGGGGTCTTGTCCCGAATCTAGGTTAGTTATGGATAACCATTTGTAGACGCTTTGTAGATGTTGTGGGACAGATTTGGAAATGTAAAGAACGTATGTTTTGTATTAATGGCCCCAACGGTCAAGTTTCATAGTTACCATGTATTTTCCATGATTTCCGTTATTGGCATCTTATATCTATTTATGGTGGTGATGTTGATTGAGTAGCATGCACAGGAGTGTATGAGAATGAAGATTGGTTCTCTCGGGCCTTATCGGCTTCGGGTGCAAGTCCGCCTCAATGGGATTTGGGGCGTGACAATTGAGTTCATGCTATGTAGGGCAATATAATATTATTAAAAGATTTGGCCAAGTTGCATATGAGTTAGAACTTCCCCAAGAGCTCTCAATAGTACATCCAGTGCTTCATGTCTCAATGCTCCGAAAATGCATAGGAAATCCATCTCATATTACTCCTACTGAAGATGTACAAGTTACAGAATAACTTACTTACAAAGAAGTTCCTATTTCTATTTTAGATAGGGAAGGCAGGAAGTTAAGAAATAAAGAAGGAACTTCTGTAATAGTACTTTGGAGGAACGAACAAATAGGAGAGATCACATGAGAAGCTGAGAAAGCAATGAAATCCATGTACCCTCATTTATTCGAATCTTAAGTGAAAGTCCAAGATGCTGAATTGGAGCATTAACAAGTAAGTATAAAAGTGCAAGTTAAAGGACATTATAATGGCCAATGATACGAGACAAAATTTGATGAAAATGATAAAGAAACCCTAAAATCTAAGAACACGAAATTAAAATTAAAAGGATAGAAAGGTAGAGACACAAATTGAAATCAAGGCAACCAATACTATATTAAAGTAAAGACCTCTTTAATATTCAAGATAAACATCTAAACCTATGAAAGCAAGACACAAGCATGAGATCTAATAGGCAACCATGGCTATACGAAAATCAAGACCTCCTATTAAGAATCCAAACAAGCACCTATACTATAGAGACACCCTCAAGAGGAATGATATCCTCAAGCAACCAATCCCATCAACATTGTTTACCAACCAAGGCCTTAGCCTAAAATCTCACAATAGTTTTCACACATCAAAATATCATATCAAAATAATCAATCTAAAGTGATATTTTCTCTCTTATTTATAGCCTACACTAGTAATTACAAAAATACCCTTAATAAAATAAGGTTCTTCTTTAACATGAGGCTTTAATATTAAGAATAGCTACTTTTGCATCCATAGCCTCTTTCTTTTGTTTTTTTACCTTTCTTTCTTGTACTTCAACTTAAGGATATTCTTGAGCTTCAATTTTTCATTCCATGGTATTGATGAAGCTCGGCTTGCATCATTATATTGGCCCAAGCATTTCTGCATGTATGCGCCAAGTTAACCCAAATGGAAGTGCTTAAACGCGAGATAGTAAGGTGGTATTCTACCTCAAGGATTAAAGTGTCCAAGTGTATATAAGTATGAAGTTAACATAAGGGGTTAAGACTTAGAATATGGAATAAAATAAGTGATCTGCTTGCTTGACTTAAATTAAGCTAGTAGGTGGCAAGTAGGTGCATCACCTAGTTTTACTTATTGAGCAATCTAAGAACCAAATATGTGCATCAACTACTAAGACTCCTTTGACCAGCTTATTGGGCTAAGTACACTACCACCTACTTGAATAAATTCTGGCCCAAGTTAAAAGAGAGGAAAGGAGAAGAATGGGCAGCCAAGGCCCAATAGTTTCAGATCCACAAAGGCCCAAGTATAATGGGCATGTAGGTGCACAAAATACTTGGTATTTTAAGTACAAAAATGGGCAAGAAAGTCATCCAAGAGATGATTCCTTTAAAGGGATTGAAAACAGCTCATTTTATTCATTTTAACTTAGGTTAAATTTTTTTTAGCTTTCTAGGGTTTTCTCTCTTTCTCTCTAGTAGCTTCTACATCAGCCCTATAAGTCCATTAGGGTTCTTAGGATTTACCTTCCTTCCAAGCTAAAGGTAAGTGAACAAATCATGAGCTTATCTCAAAAAGACTATGGAAATTATGTTCTTCATGTTTAAATTATAAGACAACACTGTATAAGTTTGGCAGTCCTATTTTTCTTAGTTATTAAGAGATTTTTATCTTCTCCTTTGGTTTGTGTGTAAAGGAACCAATATATTGAAGAAATACAAGTTAAGAGAATAAACTATCACAAAATTAAGGTAAGCCTACTGCCTATTTTTGTCCCCTTCCTATATACATATTTTGGTGGAGAGTTGTGTATATTTGTTGTCAAGAACTCAAGGGATGATGAGTTAAATATTTTGTTGCTATGATAAAGGATATTGAGGCTATTTAAGGACTTGTGTTATGTGTATATGTTGGGGATAACTTGGTTGATGTTGGGAAAGGATGTAACTGACTTGTATTGAATTATAGAAGAAGGATATGGTGATACACCACCGAACTAAATATTAAGTAAGCCTACTGTCCACTCCACTTTTTATACCATTTTGAGGGTGTAATTAGGCTAAATTTATTTTGGGGGACGTAGATTTGTATGGTATATAAATGTAATTGGAGGAGTAAGGGTTGAAACAACACCCTTGAATAAATTAATTACTGGCTTACTGCCCGGCTACTATTTTTGTGAGGTTAAGTGGCTTAAATGTGTTGATTAGCTACTAATACTAATTTTACCACTTACTTTATTGTAGATATGTAGTCCGAGGGGAAGGAGGTTAATTTGGCATAATATCCGAGTTGTACAGAAAGGTATGTAAGGCTATTCGATTATATGTTCTTTGGCATAAAATCTAATATATTGATCTTACATTTTATCCCTATGTCATTTTTACCTCCTTAAATGCGTATTCACATGTGTCTCACTACTGGTCCATAGTTTAAAACTCAATAATGTTCTGACCACAAAAAGAACTATCTCAAAGATTAAAAAAATAATGTAAAGAGAATCTGTATATTGTTGGGTGGTATCCCAGGGGTGGAAGGAACACTTAGCATGGGTAGATCCCAATATCGCGAGTGGTATCCCATGGGTGAAAGAAAAGCCTAGCATGGGTAGATCCCAATTTGTGTATTTTTGAGGACCGTATCCCAGGGGTTAAAATACCTAGCATGGGTCATCCTCTTTTACCACTGATCAGATGGTCATTTGTATCATATGCTTTACAATTTCATAATGCAAAGAAGGATAAAGTAAAGTAAAAGATGTAATATACATGATCCCATAAATACAAGCAAAGGTGGTATTTTATTCTTATCTATACAATTATATATTGATATCTGATGTTATTAAGATCTGGTCTTACCTATGGTCACTTTATGGCTTACATACTCAGTACATTCTTTCGTACTGACGTCCCTTATGGGGACACTGCCTTTTATGACACAAGTACAGGTACTCTAGCTAGTAGACCTCCTCAATAAGAGAACAGGACACTCAGCTATGATTGATGAGCTCAAAGTTGATTTGGGGCTTTATCGAGTCTTTGATATGTGTATTTTGGTATTGTATAGTAGTTTTGTAAGGTGGGGTCTATCCCGACCTAGACTATGTTTTCTATCCGATAGAGGCTTTGTAGACTAATGTATGAAGGTCAAATACGTTTAGTCTCGTAATAGTTGTGGCCCCAATAGTTGAGTCATATATATACGTGTGGGTCTTTCTATATTGTTCTTTCATTACTATAGATTATATATGTGTCAAAGTTTCATGATTCTAATAGTTATATGCATGGTAAGCACAGGTTAAAGTTGGTTTTCTAGAGTCTTTAGGGCATCGGGTGCCTGTCCATCTCAATGGGATTTGAGGTGTGACAACTAGGTCTGTGGGGTAGTTTATTCCATACCAAAGTGAGTTCAGGCCTCGATTTTTAAATAGACCACCTAGGACACCATCTTCCTACTTTACAGCAAGTGCTCCACCCTGATTTCAAAGGTTTAGGGGAAATCAATTTGGGCAAAAAAGTGAGAGCCAAGGTTCAGTTGCGGGGAAACAAAGAACATGGAAGCATGAGCCAATCAAGGCCTCCTAGATAGCCTTGTTAACAATGTGGGATACACCATCTAGGTGCATGCTGGTTTGGGACATATGTTCGTTATTGGTGTTGTACACCAAGCCATATGATGAAAAATTGCCCTCGAAGGGGCATGGGTGGTATGGAAAAAACTACTGAATCATCTATCGCATCATCATCATCGATGCCACCTTTAGGCAGAGGTCAACAGATACCTGTTGGTCATGGTAGAGGTGGTAGAGGAGCAGTTAGTTCTAGCGGGTCGACAAAATTTGGAGGCTTCTCCTGATATGGTTACAGGTACATTATCCATCTATTCACATAATGTATATCCATTAATTGATACAGGCTCTACACTATCATATGTTACTCCATTAATTGCTGGAGAGTTCAAAAAAATACTGGAATCAATGGTTAAACCATTTGAAGTGTCTACACCGGTTGGTGAATCTATTATGGCTAGAAGAGTTTATCGTAATTGTATAGTTACTATTTGTGATCATGACACATTGTCCGACCTTGTTGAGCTAGAAATGTTGTACTTTAATGTTATAATGGGTATTGATTGTTGGCTTCATGTTATGCCACAGTAGATTGCCGAGATAAGAATGTGCATTTCCATTTTCCAAAAGAGACAGTTCTTGAATGGAGAGGTAATATAGGGGCACGAAGGGGTAAGTTTATTTATTATGTTAAAGGCAAAAAAGATGATGTCTAAAGGGTACATATGTCATCTAGTGAGTATGAAAGATATAGATGTGGAGCCTCAGACTCTTCAATCCATTCCAGTGGTAAACGAATTTTCTGATGTGTTTCTTGAAGAACTTCCTGGTTTACCACCAGAACGAGAAGTAGAGTTTGGTATTGATGTGATCCTAGGTACTCAACCTATTTGTATTCCTCCATATAGAATGGCCCCAGAAGAATTATGTGAATTGAAGGAACAATTAAAAGATTTGTTAGAAAACTAATTTACAAGACCTAGTATGTCTCCTTGGGGCGCACCCGTATTATTTGTACGTAAGAAGGATTGCACATAAAGAATGTGTATTGACTACCGGCAACTGAATGAGGTGACAATTAAGAAAAAATATTCCTTCCCTAGAATTGATGATTTGTTTGATCAGTTACAAGGTGCTAAGTGTTTCTTAAAGATCGACTTGAGGTCAGGTTATCACTAAGTGAAAGTGAAGGAGAATGATATACCCAAAACAACTTTTCAAACATGGTATGGTCATTTTGAGTTTTTAGTTATGTCATTCGGGCTAACAAATGCACCAGCACCTTTCATGGATCTGATGAATAGAGTGTTCAAGCCATTCGTAGATGTGTTTGTGATAGTATTTATAGATGATATTCTGGAGTATTCAAAATTGAAAGAGGACCATGCCAATCATTTGCGACAGGTATTGCAGATTCTTAGTGATCGTAAGTTATATGCAAAGTTCTCTAAATGTGAGTTTTTGTTAAAATCAATGGCATTCTTGGGGCATATTGTATCCGATGAACTGGCCAAGACCCACAAAAACTAAGGAGGTTCGTAGTTTCCTAGGCTAGGCAAGTTATTATAGAAGGTTCGTTGTGGGGTTTTCTTCTATTTCTGCCCCAATAACCAAGTTAACACGTAAAGCCGTCAAGTTTCAATGGAATGATGCCTGTGAAAGAAGCTTTCAAAAGCTGAACAATAAGCTAAGCTTTCAAAAGCTGAAGAATAAGCTAACTTCCACACCTCTATTCGTACTTCCAGAAGTTACAGAGGGGTATGTAGTGTATTGTGATGCTTGAGGAGTGGGTCTAGGATGTATATTGATGCAACAAGGTAAGGTAATAGCCTATGCCTTAAGACAGTTACATCCACATGAGAAGAGTTATCCAACACATGATCTTGAGCTAGCCGCAGTTATATTTGCATTAAAGATATGGCGCCATTACTTGTATGGGGTCCATGTTGACATATATACTGACCATAAGAGTTTGCAACATATCTTTAAGCAGAAGGACTTAAATCTAAGAAAGCGAAGATGGCTTGAGCTATTAAAGAACTATGATATTGATATCTTGTATCATCCGGAGAAAGCAAATGTGGTAGCTGATGCTTTAAGTCATAAGACAATGGAAAGAACTTATGGGTAGTCCATGGAAAGACAAGGGATAACTAAAGATCTACACCAACTAGCTAGCTTGGGGGTTCGCCTTCTTGAATCTCCAAAAGAAGGAGTTATTGTGGAAAATACCGCAGAATCCTCACTAATAACTGAAGTAAAAGAAAAGTAGTATGCGGATCCCATTCTACTACAGCTTAAGGAGAATGTACAATAAGGTATGATAAAGCAATTTGATCTTACGCAAGAGTGAGTACTTCGGTGCCAAAACAGATTGTGTGTACCTAATACTGATGGACTAAGAAAGAGGATTCTGGCGGAAGCACACCATTCAAGATATTTTGTCCATCCAGGGTCAACTAAAATGTATCATGACTTGAAAGAACTGTATTGGTGGGGAGACATAAAGAAGAACATTGCAGAATTTGTAGCCCAATGTCCAAACTGTCAACAAGTTAAAGTAGAGCATCAAAAGCCGAGAGGTTATATGTAGTGTATGCATCTCCCGATTTGGAAGTGGGACATGATCAATATGGATTTTATCACTGGTTTGCCTCGTTCCTCTCAGAAATATGATTCCATATGGGTAATAGTTAATAGACTCACCAAAATAGCACACTTCCTACCGGTTAAGACCAATTACACAGTTGAAGAGTATGTAAGGTGTTATATTAAAGAGATTGTTCGGCTACATGGAGTCCCAATCTCTATTATATCCGATAGGGGAGGTCAATTTAGTGAAAACTTTTGGAAGTCATTTCAAAAGAGTTTGGGAATGCAAGTGAGTCAAAGTACATCTTTTCACCCTCAAACGGATGGTCAGGCAGAATGTACGATCCAAACACTTGAGGATATGTTGCGATCTTATGTATTGGACTTCAAAGGTAGTTGAAATGGCACCTTATGAAGCTTTATATGAGAGAAAGTGTAGATCACCAATTGGGTGGTTTGAAGCGGGTGAAACTGTCTTATTTGGGCCAAATCTTGTTCATCAAGCTATGGAAAAAGTTAAGGTAACACAACAATGGCTAGAAATAGCTCAAAGTCGACATAAATCATATGCAGATGTTAGAAGAAGAGGCCTAGAGTTTTCCATAGGATATTAGGTATTCTTAAAGGTATCACCAATGAAAGGGGTGGTGAGGTTTGGTAAAAAGGGAAAACTGAGTCCGCACTATATAGGGCCATATAAGATTTTTCAAAGATTTGGCCAAGTTGCATATGAGTTAGAGCTTCCACAAGAGCTTTCAACAGTGCATCCAGTGTTTCATGTCTCAATGCTCCAAAAATGCATAGGAGATCCATCTCATATTACTCCTATTGAAGATGTACAAGTTATAGAAGAACTTACTTACGAAGAAGTGCCTATTGCTATTTTAGATTGGCAAATCAAGAAGTTAAGAAATAAAGAAGTAACTTTTGTAAAAGTACGTTGGACGAACCAGCAAATAGAAGAGATCACATAGGAAGCCGAGGAAGCAATGAAATCCAAGTACCCTCATTTATTCAAATCTGAAGTAAAAGTCCAAGATGCTGAATTGAAGCATTAACAAGTAAGTATAAAAGTGCAAGTTTTATGTGGTAACAGGAATATTAAACTTGGTTTTGAACTTTTTTAAGCAGGCTAATTATGCTTGCATTTGAGGAAGAATGTTCCTAGAGGGGGAGGATGTAATACCCCGTATTTTGCGTGTACCTTTTCTATTGATATGGGATTTGAGGTAACCTTTTTGTATAGGTAACGAACCAAGTTTCTTATGTGATTAGCGGTGGTTTAAAGAGGATTTAAAGGATATTATAATGGCCCAAATATTTCAGCATGTATATGCCAATTAACCCAAATGGAAGTGTTTATAAGCGAGACAGTAAGGTGATAATCTTCCTCAAGGATTAAAGTCTCCAAGTGTATATAAGTATTAAGTTAACATAGGGGGTTAAGACTTAGAATATGGAATAAAATAAGTGAGTTGCTTGCTTGACTTAAATTAAGCTAGTAGGTGACAAGTAGGTGCATCACCTACTTTGAGTTATTGACCAATCTAATAACCAAGTAGGTGAATCACCTACTAAGACTCCTTTGAACAGCTCATTGGGCCAAGTACACTGCCACCTACTTGAATAAATTATGGACCAAGTTAAAAGAGAGGAAAGAAGAAGAAAGGCAGCCAAGGCCCAATAGTTTTAGATCCACAAAGGCCCAAGTATAATTGGCATGTAGGTGCACAAAATACTTGGTATTTTATGGGAAAAAATGGGCAATAAATTCGGCCAAGAGATGGTCCCTTTAAAGGGATTGAAAACAACTCATTTTATTCATTTTAACTTAGGCAAAAAAATCAGCTTTCTAGGGTTTTCTCTCTTTCTCTCTAGTAGCTTATACAACAGTCCTATAATTCTATTACGGTTCTTGGGATTTAAATTCCTTACAATCTAAAGTTAAGTGAACAAATCATGAGCATATCTCAAAAACACTATGGAAATTATGTTCTTCATGTTTAAATTATAAGACAACCCTCTATAAGTTTGGCAGTCCCATTTTCCTTAGTTATTAATAGATTTTTCTCTTCTCCTTTGGCTTGTGCGTGAAGGAACCAAGATATTAAAGAAATACAAGTTAAGAGAATAAACTATCACAAAATTAAGGTAAGGCTACTTCCCATTTTTTCCCCCTTCCTATATACATGTTTTGGTGGAGAATTGTGTATATATTGTTGTCAAGAACTCATGGGATGATGAGTTCAATATTTGGTTGCTATGATAAAGGATATTGGGGATGTTTTAGGAATTGTGTTATGTGTATATGTTGGGGACAGATTTGTTGATGTGGTGATATACCACCGAACTGAATATCATGTAAGCCTACTACCCACTCCACTTTGTATACCATTTTGAGGGTGTAATGAGCTAAAGTTGTTTTGGGGGACATTATAAGGATTTGTATGGTATGTGAATATAATTGGAGGAGTAAGTGTTGAAAGAAAACCCTTGAATAAATTAGTTACTGGCTTACTAACTGGCGACTATTTTGGTGAGGTTAAGTGGCTTAAATGTGTTGATTAGCTACTAATACTAGTTTTACCACTTACTTTGTTGTAGATGAGTAATCCGAGGGGAAGGAGGTTAATTTGGGGTAATATCAGAGTTGTACAACAAGGTATGTAAGGCTATTTGATTATATGTTTTTTGGCATGAAATCTAATACACTTGTAACACTCCGTACATTTCTGAAACTTATACATCCAACCTAGCATGGATAAAAGTAAAGAGTAAAGTTAAAGTTAAGTGGTGGATTAAGGTAGAAGGATTAAGATATTGGATGCGAGGTATCTGATGAAGGAATAACGGTTGATACTCAAAAGATAGAAGCTATGAAGAACTGGCTAGGACCTACAACACCTATAGAGATTCATAGTTTCCTCAGATTAACAGGTTATTATAGAAGGTTTGTTGAAGGATTTTCTTCTATTGCTACACCTTTAACAAAACTAACACACAAGGCAACCAAGTTTCAATGGAACGATGCATGTGAAAAGAGTTTCCAAGATCTGAAGAATAAGTTGACTTCAATCTGAAGAATAAGTTGACTTCTACACCTGTATTGGTACTTCCAAAAGGCACAGAAGGGTATGCGGTGTATTGTTATGCTTCAGGAATTGCCTTGGGATGTGTATGGATGCATCATGATAAAGTGATAGCTTATGCCTCAAGATAATTGCGGCCACATGAGAAATATTATCCGACATATGATCTTGAGCTAGCAGTAGTAGTATTTGCTTTAAACATATGGCTCCACTACTTGTATGGTGTTCATCTTGACATATATACTGACCATAAGAGTTTTCAATATCTCTTTAAGTAGAGGGACCTAACTTTGAGGCAGCGGAGGTGGCTTAAACTATTAAAAGATTATAATATTGATATTTTGTATCATCCGGGGAAAGGAAATGTAGTAGTTGATGCATTAAGTCGTAAGGAAATGGTGAGCACTTATGGTCAGTCCACGAAATTACAAGGGATGACTAAAGATCTACACCAACTAGTTAGCTTGGGAGTTCGCTTTCTTGAATCTCCAGACGAAGGGGTTATTGTGAAAAATACGGCAGAATCCTTGTTAGTAACTGAAGTAAAAGAAAAGCAATATGCAGACTCTATTTTACTACAGCTTAAGAAGAATGTACAACAAGGTATGACAAAGGAATTTGAGCTTAAGCAAGAGGGAGTGCTTCAGTGCCAAAACAGATTATGTGTACCTAATGTAGATGAGTTAAGAAAAAGGATTATGACAGAGGCACATCATTCCAGGTATTCTATCCATACGGGACCAACTAAAATGTACCATGATCTGAAAGGAATATATTGGTGGGGTGACATGAAGAAGAACATTGCAAAATTTGTAGCCCAATGTCCAAATTGTCAAAAAGTAAAAGTAGAGCATCAGAAGCCTGGAGGTTATATGCAATGTATGGATGTTCCAGTTTGTAAGTGTGACATGATCAACATGGATTTCATCACTGGTTTGCCTTGTACATTTCGAAAATTTGATTCCATATGGGTGATACTTGACAGACTTACTAAGTCAGCACACTTCTTACCTGTTAAGACTACTTATACAGCTGAAGAGTGTGAAATTATATATTAAAGAGATAGTTCGACTACACGGAGTTCCAATCTCTATTATGTATGATAGGGGATCTACATTTACTGCAATTTTTTGAAAGTCTTTTCAGAGGAGTTTGGGTACCCAAGTGAATTTAAGGACAACTTTTCACCCTCAGACGGATGGACAGGGAAAACGTATCATACAACCACTTGAGATATGCTACGAGCTTGTGTATTAGACTTTAAAGGTAGTTGGGATGATCATTTACCTCTTATTGAGTTTGCCTACAATAATAGCTATCATTCAAGTATCAAGATGGCGCCTTATAAACCCTTATATGGGACAAAATGTAGGTCACCGATTGGGTGGTTCGAAGTAGGTGAGACTATTTTATTTGGACCAGATCTTGTTTATAAAGACATGGAAAAGGTTAAGGTGATACAAAAATGACTAGTAACGGCCCAAAGTGGACACAAATCATATGTTGATGTTAGAAGAAGGGGGCTAGAGTTTGCTATAGGTGATTGGGTATTGTTGAAAGTGTCGCCAATGAAAGGGGTGATGAGACTCGGGAAAAAGGAAAAGCTAAGTCCATGTTATATAGGACCATATAAGATTATCCAAAGATTTGGACAAGCCGCATATGAGTTGGAACTACCCCAAGAACACTCCACAGTTCATCCAGTGTTTCACGTCTTAATTCTTCGAAAGTGCATAGGAGATCCATCTCATATTACTCCTACTGAAGATGTACAAGTTACGGAATATATCACCTATGAAGAAGTACCTATTGCTATTCTGGATCGATAAGTTAAGAATTTAAGAAATAAAGAAGTAGCTTCCATAAAAGTACTTTGGAGGAATCAACAGGTAGAAGAGATCACATAGGAGACTGAGGAAATGATGAAATCTAATTATCCTCAATTATTTGAAACCGAAGAGGAAGCGTTAAATGCTGAATAGGTGCAATAAAAAGTAAGTATATATATATATATATATGAGTATTATGTGACATCATAAAGATTAAACTTAGGCTTGAACTTGTTTAGGCTGAGTAGAGATGATACTAACATTTGAGGACGAATGTTCCTAAGGGGAAAGGATGTAAAACCCCGTACATTTTAAAAACTTATACGACCAACCTAGTATGGATAAAAGTATTTAAACTTTAGATAATGAGGACGTATTTAAGCATAAAATTAAACTTAAGTGGTGGATTAAGGTAGAAAGATTAAGACATTGGAAAAAGGGGAGAACATAAGTGAGGTGCTTCCGTGAATTAATTAGGATAGTAGGTGTATCACCTACTTAAACTAGTGGGATGAATTAAAACATATGTTAATGGACTCAATTGAGGCCCAAACTAAGTAAACAAAATGGGAAGGATGACCAACCCAAAACCTAAGATTAATCAAGGCCCAACATGACATGATCCAACTAAAAATAACCCAAGTAGGTGGGCTATTTTAGACAGCTTAAATAAACCAAGTAGGTGCATCACCTACTTGGACTTTTTGAGTATCTTGTATAGCCAAGTAGGTGCATCACCTACTTGGACTATTTTTGACTAAAATTTGGCTAAGTATAAGCCTTAGAGAGGAGGTTCAAAGAGGGAGTATATAGAGCTGAAATTCAGCTTATTTTTTTCATATTTCACTCTCCAAATTCTAGGTTTTTAATTAAAAAAAGTATCTCCTCTCTCAAACCCCAACCAGCCGCCCCTATTTCCCTTTAGGGTTCTTAGACAAATCCTCCACTTTGCAAGCCTTGGTAAGTGTTTACCCTTATAGCTTAATGTAATATATGCATAAGAAGTTGTGGAAATCATGTTGGTTATGTTTAAAAGGTATAGGGAAGTCCCTTTTCTTTTGATGGCAGTCCACTTGTGTGTAGTTTTAAAGGATTTGCCTTTATTGTGGTTTAAACTTGTAAAGGAGCTTAAGGTCTTGAAGAAATTAAGTTGGTGGGATGAAATTTCAGTATGTTAAAGTGTGGTTCTGCCCCTAATTCATTCCTCTATATGTATAGCTTGGTGGAAATGTTTATACTTGTTTATCTATGGAACGTTTGGTGTAGTGAAAAGAGAATACTATCTCGTTATGTTAAAGTGAATTTTGAAACCATTGTGAACTATATTTGGTATTTTTTTGTGGAAGGCATTTAGGTGTCTTGATGGAATAAATTTTTGGAGTTGCATTGAGGTGGTAATGTGAAGTATGAACTTGGTAGGAAATCCTATAGGTTTGTAACATTTGTGTTGGCTTGTGGACTGTTTTGGTGGTATTGTTGTTGTGAGGCAGTAAGTTATAGTGTAAGGGGGTGGAATAAGATTGTATGGCAGTATAAGGAAGGGGGGAGTGCTACACCATGTGTTTACGAGGTTGCACGGTTTTTACTTCCTGTTAAGTAACTAATTACCGTCTTGTAAACTTGTAATGTAATTAGCTTTTAATGTTAGTTGCATTATGTACTTAAATTATAGAGTAACACTTAAAGGAAGAGCTGAATTGTTATAGGCACATGGTGGGAAGATAAGGTATGTAAGGTTACTCTTTTTCGTATCCTTTGGCAGCATAAAATGTCCACGTAGTTAACGACCTTGTTTCCACCCCGTAATGTCTTAACATACCTCAATATATGTTTATTGTCAAGTTGGCATGTCTACCTTCAATAGCCAATTTCTAGTATTCCCATCTTAGTCAACTAAGATCTATCTATTAGTTTGGCTCCTAATCATTTCAATTGTGTACAAGTATTCTTTACTTATGGTAATTACATCAAATGTTTATTCGCATTTTTTTTTTAAAATTTTACTCAAGCGTTGTTATTCCAAAAATTCCATAATGTTATAACCACCAATATAACAATCTCAAAGACAAATAAAGTAAGCAATTTAAAGTTGGTTATGTGCGGGTGGCAGCTCAGGGGTGAAAGCCTAGAATGGGTCGATCCCGACTGATTTATATAGGTGGAAGCTCAGGGGCGTAAGCCTAGCATGGGCCGATCCCGATTTGTATACCACTGATCAGTTGGTCATTTGTACTACATGGCTTATTAAAGATTATAAAGGAAAGAAGGATAAAGGAAAGTAAAGAATGTAATGTACGTGGTTTCCCAGATACCAGCTAAGGTGGGTTATTAACATTATCTATACACTTGTACTTGATGTCACTTAAACTTTTGGATTATGTACAGTTGCTTTTAGCCTTATATACTCAGTACATTCTTTCGTACTGATGTCCCTTTTGGGGGACCTACCTTTCATGTTGCAGGCATAAGAGCTAGTAGATCTCTCCAGTAGGAGTACAGGACATCTAAAGGCTATTAGTGAGCTCCAGGTTGATTTAGGTCTTTTCGAGTCAGTTGTATATATTTTGGGTATTGTTTAGTAGTTATGTGAAAGGCGGGGACCTGTCCCGACCTTAACTAAGTCTATGTATCTTTTAGAGGCTTTGTAGACTTTGTAAAGTTAAGCATGGAAATGTCTTATCTTTTAGAAGTTGTGGCCCCAACGACCAAGTCTTATATATCTATATTGTATTTACCTACCTAGTTTACTTTATCGATACATCATGTCCATACACTGCAGCATATTTGTTAGTCTATCTGCCCCAATGGAATTTGAGGCGTGAAAACATTGATGTTACATTTGGTCCCTTTATCATTGTTACCGCCTTAAATGCATATTTACATGTGTCTCACTACTGGTCCATAGTTTAAAACTCAATAATGTTCTGACCACAAAAAGAACTATCTCAAAGATTAAAGAAATGATGTAAAGAGAATCTGTATATTGTTTGGTGGTATCTAAGGGGTGGAAGGAACACCTAGCATGGGTCGATCCCAATATCACGGGTGGTATCCCAAGGGTGAAAGGAAAGCCTAGCATTGTTCGATCCCGATTTGTGTATTTATGAGGACCGTATCATAGGGGTTAAAATACCTAGCATGGGTCATCCTCTTTTACCACTGAACATATGGTCATTTGTATCATATGCTTTATAATTTCATAATGCAAAGAAGGATAAAGTAAAGTAAAAGATGTAATGTACATGATCTCATAAATACAAGCAAAGGTGGTCTTTTATTCTTATCTAGACAATTATATATTGATATCTGATGTTATTAAGATCTGGTCTTGCCTATGGTAACTTTATGTCTTATATACTCAGTACATTCTTTTATACTGACATCCCTTATGGGGACATTGTGTTTCATGTCACAGGTACAGGTACTCCAGCTAGTAGACCTCCTCAATAGGAGCACAGGACTCTCAGCTGTGATTGGTTAGCTCCAAGTTGATTTAGGTCTTTACCGAGTCTTTGATATGTGTATTTTGGTATTGTGTAGTAGTTTTGTAAGGTGGAGTCTGTACCGACCTAGACTATGTTTTCTATTATATAGAGGTTTTGTAGACTAATGTATGAAGTTCAAATATGTTTAGTCTTGTAACAGTTGTGGCCCCAACAGTCAAGTCATATATATATGGTTTGGGTCTGTCTATGTTGGTCTTTCACTACTATAGCTTATATATATATATATATATATATGTCAAAGTTTCATGATTCTCATAGTTATATGCATGGTAATCACAGGTTAAAGTTGGTTCTCTCGAGTCTTTAAGGCGTCGAGTGCCTGTCCATCTCAATGGGATTTGAGGTGTGACACCTAGCTATTGGAGATGCACACTCTGTCTTCTTATTGGATGACTTCTACTCGATGTAGTGTAAACACTTGTAATAAGATAAGAAGTACCACAAGAAGAGGAATATGAATCTTCGCAATCCTCATGTACATTCCCACGACGACTCTTATAAGGTACATAGGAGAAAGGATTATACCTCAAAACTTCCTCATGTTCGGAGCCGGAAGTGGAAGACTCCTCACATGCACCTTCATCCTTATAAGAACCATCATAAGGATCTTCATCCTCTCCATACTCTCTATAAGAGCTAAACTCACTATTTACCCCATATCCTTTTCCGGGATAGTAGCTCTCATTCCCACACGGCTCTTGATCATGGCTATATTCATAGCCTCTATAATTTCCATCTTTGTCATAGTTATAGCCTTCTTCACCACAATCATAGTCTCCTATGTCGTAGTCACAAGTATCCGAGGCTACCAAATACATACTTCCTTAGAACTCCATGTACCTACAAAAATTAGCAAACAAGGTTAGTAGTAAAAGCTCCTCACCAACACTCATAAGATTCTCACCTTTGTATGCCTCACAATAGGAGTCGCTAGCGTTTAAAAATCATTTCTACTCCAATGGAAGATGTGGTGTAGATTGCTACTCGTGGTCGGAATGGATTCTTGTTTTGAAGAATAATAAATGACTCAAACAAACAACCACGGACTTGAATAAAGAAGTAACAACGAAACGAAAAGATAAAAGTACAAAAAGAAACAGACTAAGAAAGAAAGAACTCTAAAACTAATCAATCAACTAAGTAAGGACAACTACTCATTGATAATTAGTTTAGGAATCAAGAAATTAAATTAGGAATCAAAAATTGAAACTAAGAAATTAGAACCTAAGTAAAATGGTTTTGGAGTGCTTAAGGTACGTTTTGATGGGTTGTGGATGCATATGGCGACCTGCCTTCGCATATGAAGTTCACATGTCAAAAATAAGGTGCTGGAAAATGACCTTTGTGGTCACCCGCGTGGGCAGGTGAGGGCGCAGGTGCCTAAACAGATTAGCTGGAGTCTCTAAAAGTTAAACTTCTGCGGGCCCTTTTTGGTACTTTTTGACTTGGATTTTTCCTCCTTTGGAATATTCCTTTAGCATAAACAAGTACACCTTCTTGTTACCTTTCCTTTTTGGATCAAATCACACCTTTTTGAATGTTCTTCTTTAACAAGACAAAAAGATCATGAAGAACACATGAACATTCAAAAATTGACCCTCGATCAACCAAGCTCCAAATGCGATGAAATTTTAACCACGAGCTCCTTTAATCTCCCAAATCTAACCCAAGTGTTTTTAGGCCTCAATTTCCAACCAATTACTTCCAGAAATTAAACCCACTTCAAAATTTGAAGAACACCATGAAGATGGTGAACTTCCAAATTTCCAACTCTCTCGATTTAACTCGGAATTGCTTCAAATTTGAGATTCGGGCTCCTTTTGGTATGGGGAACAAGCCCCAATATCTTTCAACCTTCAATTTCACTCCAAAATTTCCAGATTTAAAGACCCATTTCCATTTTCTTCAAAGCTCAACCCAACAACAGTAGAATCCTCAAATCAACTCTGATTAAGCTCAAAGCTCAGATCTAGACTCGATTTATGCTAGAGAACACTAATCTAGCCTAAGAAACTCAAGAATACACAAAAACCAAAACTCAAAATTTCCAAAAAAAAAAAAAAAACATTTTTTTTAATTTTCTAGACAGCAAGAACCCAAGATTAAATTCGTGGGAACGAACTCAAGCTTGGATCTGATACCAAATGATACCATACAAAATACGAGAAGAGAAATAAAGTACGGAAATCATGAAAACAAGCTAAGATAACAAGGCAAGAAAGTAAAGATAGATTGAATGACACAAAGATAGGAAAATCAAAGAAATGAAAGGGTATTTTAAACCCTAAAACCTCTATTGAATTAATCCTACAATCACCAATTGACATACGTAAACCACGAGGGAATCAAACTCCCGCGTAACCAACGTTTCAAAATGATTGTTCAACACAAGCTAATCCTAGCTCTCACACTCTCAAGTGTATATCTCATCTTAATTCATCAAAAGCTTACTAAAAATGAAAAAGAACTAGTATTTATAGCCTTGGGCCTTTCATTACATTTAATGGGCCCAAAAGTGACCCATTTCAGCAAATTAGGCATCCGCCCACACAGATGGACCACCTGCAGCTGCAGGTCAGGGCGTAGGTGACTCCAGGTCACCGTTTGGCTCCTCTTAACTCTCCAAAGACCTCTTCAATGGCTGTCAATCCTTCTTGAATACATTGGGCAACACACAACACTCTTTAAATGGTGTCAAGATGGGTTCAAACACATCTAGATTTATCAATGATACTTGGAGTGTTTGTATTTCTCGTGTTTGCCTTCTAGTAGAGGTCATGAGGTAATATTGGCTCCCTTCTCCAAGCTATCCTCCACACGTGGTGTTGAACTCTTAGGAGCTTGAAAAGGTCCTTCCAAACGTATCCTTGTATCCTTGAGATGATCGTGGCTTGGACCCTTTTGTGTCAGCCTTGAATAATAGTCTTTGAAAGGTTAGTGTCGATTTGGCTTGTATCACGAACCCACAGGGACTTCTGTTTAACAAGCGATCTAATTTAAGCGTTACTATTTTGAGTTAAACAAGTGTGAGTTGTAACCAAAAAGAAGTTGAGTTTTATTATTACAACTAAATACTAAAATTAACAATGATAAGGAATTCAGGTTGTGAACAATATATGGAGAGTTCCAGGGTTACGACATTTGATAAAATCATGCATGGTAGTTATTCTATTCAATGATCTTTATTTCTCGGATTATGGGTTTTGGGGTTAAGTGTTGATTGGAGAATTGTCATCCTCTAAATCATCTATTTAAACTTGTCCTCAAAACTCCATCGTTGAGTGGGGATGTGATTCCATAACTCAAGTGCATTCATTAATCATCCTACCACGACCCAACAAAGCTCCTAGGTATACGTCTATCCTAGTTGCAAATCAACCCTAACTTACACTAGAGATGATCTTGTTACTTAAGTTCTTCATCCTATTAATACAATCCCATGATCACATCATGCATGAATTGCTCATATATTCCAATGTTGATCAGACATCAAAATAGTAGAATCAAGAACAAAAGCATAATCGGATGAGAAAAAATGTCAATGAATAAAACGAACTACTAAACAATCATGTTCTAGCCGTAACCCAAGAATGAGGGGTTTTATCCACTCATATTCATACAAACAATCTCCAAAATAGATTTCATAACTTTAAATTACAAGAATGAAAAGTAAAGAGGACAAAACCCTAGTGTAGAGCTCCTTGACTTCTCCTTTGCTCTCCAATTCGTGTGTAAGATGAATCCTCATTTTAATTGTGGAAAAGTACTAATTTTATAGGTATTTTAGTCTTCCAATAGGTTCCCAATTATAATCCCAATCAATTACAACTTTATCCCAACATAAAACAACATTAGAAACCAATTTTGAACTGGTTTGGGACTTGGTGCATCGCATCCTCCATCGCGTTGGAGTGGAGGCATGACGCAAGCTCAATATGGGATAAAACAGTAGCTACTTGACCTACCAGGTGTGGTGCTCCCCTCATTACACATTTTGGAGGTTGCGATGTGCCTCTCAATACAGGTGGTGGAGGGTGTGACGCGCCTCTTGTCCAAAGCTCTAGCATTTCACGTCCAATCTTCTTGTTATCTTGTCCCTTGATCCCGAACATATTGTGATTTTATTGTAGTCTTGATTTAGATTCCTTATATACTACAATGGTCGCCTACAACATCTCAATACAACCATAATTCCATACAACACAATAGAACACTTCAAAGGACACTAGAATAAGCATAGCTCAAGCTAGCGACACTAGTTTCCTCGTCTAAGTTCTAATTGATCATTTTGACTCTTGACTTGATTAAAATGTATCTTAAGAACCATAAACAAGTAACTTAACACAAAAATACACATATATACTCTTTATGGTTTACAAACATGTCGAATTGTCCTCAAAACTAAGCTAAATGTGTATGAATAATGACACTTGGGAGTATAAATACACCCAAGATCACAAACCCACACTTAAAACCTTTTTTGTCCTCGAACAAATCCTTATAGAAATCACCATCAAAGAAGACTAACAAAATTACTACCACTAAGACACTCATGCCAGAACCACACAGACCATATGAGTAGCAAGTATGAATACTACTTCAAAACTTCCTAGCCTCAAGAATTGACTCTATCAAGTTGGAAAACTCATGAATATTACTCAACAAAGATATCATATATGTCACCTATCTATTATCAAACATGTTCCCTCACCACAAGAGAGTCACCCATATTCAGTCACAAGTATGCAATCTATCACAAGAATGAGTGTAAGAATCAAATTTCGCTCACTCTCCCAAAGAATTCACATGTGACATAAGATGAACCATAAGCTTGCCCTTAGTGTAGTACTCCACTAATATCAGAATGTCAAAGCTCAAGATCAAGTAGGACTTTAAGGGTTGTAATGTAGGCTAAGGGACGGGTAGGAACTATTTGGTTAAGAATAGTAACTATCTTCCCTGAGAGCTTTAATACACTACAATTTTCATTAAGATCACCTTCAACCAACCTATTTCACACCACTTCCATACCCCCAATTCTCTCTTATTTTTCCCTATCTTTTTAAGCTAGCTTACACATATTAGGCAAGGATTATTTTCTATCAACACATTATTCACTTTCTTGGATCAATTTATCTTTTTATTACATTACTCCCTACCCACCATACATAAACCTTTTGAACACACCACAAGCTATTCACTCGGGGCTTCAATTTCACTTTCTCCTTCTTCCATTTTTACACTCCTTAACATCTTAATTTCTCAACTAAAGCACTTAGGAGTTTTGGATCAAATTACGGTTAATTAAAAGAAGAAGATTAAGCTACATACAAGGCTACCAAAGAATAGGCTAAAGGATCAACAGGGCTAACTACGATCATACAAAAAGGATAGATAAAGTGAGGTATAAAACATGGCTATCAAAGAAATGCCTATATCATCTCTTAAACTCAACACCATTTATTTTGCATTGCAAACACACTGGCCAAGTTTAAGACATCAATATGCACATAGAATATCACAAAAACCTCACTCATACATGGCACATGTTCAAATCAAGATGGATCCCTACAGACTCTCAACCAAGCAATAGATAGAATTCAATATTAAGCCAACATCACACAAGAGTCATATAAAAGAGCCTAGGCATCTCAAAGTAGTCCTTCAATTCACTACACATGCTTCAAAAATCCCAACTTGCAATCCAGTAATCATGCATAGCATCTAACAAAAGCATCTCTAAAATTTAAAAATTACTCTTAAAAAATAAAAGGGATACTGGGTTCAAAGGGTGTCCCCTTGAAAAAGAATCAAAAAGAAAAACTGAGGGTGGATGAAGTGTGCTCCAAAAAGAAACCAAAAATAAATTACTAAAAGAAAATCTTTTTGTATTTTTCAAATTTTTCAGCAACATGAGCAAAAACAAATAACCAAAAGACTCTTATAGCACATTCCACCCTAACCAAATAGGAAGATTTTGTAACACCCCTATCTTCCAATACATATACAACTAAGTGAACTTGACAAAAATTGTTTAAACTCGAGATAGTAATGTAACACCCCGTATTCTGCATATTCTAGCTCTAGTAATATGGATCTTGATGTAACCTCATTATATAGGTTAGGTACTACATTTCTTAAGTGATTAGTAACAGTTTAAACTAGAATTGGATGTTACTATAATGCCCTATACATTTCAGCTTAGGTTTGTCCAAGTTAACTCGATGGAAGTATTTAAACATGAGATAGTAAGGCGGTATTCTATCTTAAGGCTTATAGTGGCCAAGTATATATAAGTGTAAGGCTAAAGTAAATGGGTTAAGATTTAGAAATATTGAATAAAATATGTGAGTTGCTTGCTTGACTTAAATTGAGCTAGCAGGTGACAAGTAGGTGCATCACCTACCTTGACTTATTGACCAATCTAAGAACTAAGTAGGTGCATAACCTACTAAGAATATTTTGACCAGTTTATTAGCCCAAGTTCACCCATCACCTACTTGACAAATCTAGCCCAAATTAAGTAAATAAGAAGGAGGAGAATGGGCATCCCAAAACCCTAATCTTCCTAAGGCCAAATATTGTTAAGCCCACTTAAGGGAGAGGCTTAAAATAAACCAAGTAGGTGCATCACCTACTTGGACTTATGACCAGCTTAAAATGGCCAAGTAGGTGCATCACCTACTTGTCTAATTGCGGCCAGAAATAAAGGGGACAGAGGCGGTGATGTGAGGGCAATATAGGGTCCAAATTAGTTCATTTTCTCTTCATTATTACATAGTTAAAATTCAGAATTATGTCCAGCTCTCTCTCTCTCTTCCTCTCAAAGTTTCATATAGTAGCCCTAAAATATCTATTAGGGTTATTGAGATTTCCTCTTATTACTTGTTAAAGGTAAGTGAAAATAATTATGATTTAGTTTAATTCTACCATGGAAAGTAATGGAAATCAAGTTGTTTGTGTTTGAAGTGTAGGACAACTCCTTTTTCCCCAAACCTGGCAGTCCACTTCTCTTAAACTTCTAAGAGCTCTCAAGTAGTATTTGGTTCAACTTGAATGGAAGCTTAAAGTCTTGATGGAGTACAATTTAAGATAGTAAATTTCAAAAACAAAGGTAAGGTTACTGGCCCAATTTCGCCCCTCTTTATGTATAGGTTTGGGAGGAGGATTTTATATGTGTAATTGTTAAGAACTCATGGGACGGTGATCGGAAGCCATGCGTTCAATAATTTTTCTTATGGTGTTGAAGGATTCGGGAAAGTCAAGGGGCTGTTTATGTATGTTGCTGTTGGGAAGTAGTTGACGACCTTATAGAATAGTTGGGTAGAGTTACATTGAAGTATAGGAGGAGGGTGTGGTGATACACCAACTATTTGGGGGCTGGATAGTCGTACTACCCACCAAAGTGTTTAGCAACTGTTTCACAAGGATTACATTATGATTAGCTGCTAATATTAGCTTCATTATATACTGATATTGTAGATTAATGCTTTTAAGGAAAGAAGGATAATTCATTGTAATATATGGGTGGAGCTGTAAGGTATGTAAGGCTATTCTAGTTCATATTCTTTGGCATGAAGTCTTATACTCGTGTACCAAGAAATTTAGCTTCTTAAATGATCTTTCATGGTAAAAGATACATTGTGATGGTTTACAATCCCTATTGTAGTTAATGTCCCTTTTACTTACTGTCTGTGGTCTAAAAATGTGTCAAAGTGTCACATGTTTCTCTTATATGAGTCAATAAGATCCTAGATTACACATGTTAAGAGTGTCATATGTTGGATATACAATCTGTGTCCAAAATTCCTTCAATTGTCTAATTGATCATATACTTCTTTTGGCTCACATGTTCCATTCTTTGGATATCACTCTCATGATATTTGGATATAAAGTGACCTTATAGAGTCCTTACCTATTTAAATATATAGTTTATATGTCCTTACTGGGAATGTTCATTTGTTCTTAATGGGAATCTGCCCACGTGCCTCAATAGTTCCCATGTTTATGTACCCTTTTAATTGTTATCACCTAGTAATTATTTATTATACAGTCCGAACATCTTCATTTGAGGAGTTAGATGTCTCCACTTGGTATGCATATATTCCCCCATTTGAAATGTCTATATTTCTACACTTGAATCTACACAATTTCTATATGCTAAGCAAGATCACTTGAATCTACCACAAATAATACATGTTATGTAAGATCACTCGCTCAGTAGTTATACACCATAATAGCTCCTTTGTTACATGTCCTCATCTCCTCACTTGTCACATGTCTTCATGGCTCATTTGTGAATGTGTTTTATGTCTAGTGATGATGTTCATGGTGTCATATAAGTTCCTAAGTATTACTACATTGATGTTACATATCATTGTTATGTCTCAATCATATTGTACACATGTCTTCTTCTACTGGTCCATAGCTCCAAAGCTCAATAATGTTATGACCACCAAAAGAACAATTTCAAAGATTCAAGGAACAAGGTAAAGTGAACTTATGTATTTATGGGTGGCAGCTCAGGAGTTATAATACCTAGCATAGGCCGATCCCAATCTATGTATTAATGGGTGGTATCCCAGGTGTGGAAATAACACCTAGCATGGGTAAATCCCAGTATCACGAGTGGTATCCCAGGGGTGAAAGGAAAGCCTAGCATGGGTAGATCCCAATTTGTGTATTTATGAGGACCGTATCCCAGAGGTTAAAATGTCTAGCATGAGTCATCCTCTTTTACCACTAATCATTTGGTCATTCGTATCACATGCCTTACAAAGTTAATAATGCAAAGAAAAGTAAAGCAAAGTAAAAAAAATGTAATGTACGTGATTCTACAAGTATAAGCAAAGGTGGTCTTCTATCATTATCTATACAATTGTACCTGGTTTCATTTGAGATCTTGTTTCACATATGGTTACTTTATGCCTTACATATTCAGTACATTTTTTTGTATTGACATCTCTCATGGGGATACTATATTTCATGCCGCAAGTACAGGTATTCCAGCTAATAGATCTACCTAATAGAAACACAGAATACTCAATAACTTTTAGTGAGCTCCAAGTTGATTCAGGGCTTTGCTGAGTCATTAGCATGTATTTGATATTGTATTATAATTCAAGGGTATGACGGGGTCCTATCCATACTTAAGCTAAAGTTTTCTATCTTTTAAAGGCTTTGTAGACTATTGTTAAAGTAAAGCGCAATTGTGTCTTATTCTCTAGTAATCAAGGTCCCAACAACCAAGTTATGTATATCTATTATGGGCCTATCTATGTTGATCTTTTATCAGGGAGTCTTACCTATACTTGTCAAAGCCTTATAATTATCACAGTTACATGCACGGTAGTCACAAGGTACAAGTTGGTTCTCTCAAGCCTTTAGGGCATCGGGTGCCTGTCCATCTCAATGGGATTTGAGGCGTGACAGAAGTGGTATCAGAGCAGATCATTCTAGGGAGTCTACAAAGTTGTGTCTAGTAGATCCTTACTTATGAATGTGTTGCACGCCACATTTATAATTAGGTGGCTGCTTGGACATTTAGGAAATGTGACCTTCTTTTATAATATGGATCGTGTTCTAGAGTTATGTTAAGAAGTCTATTCCCACTAATACTGTGAACCATGTCATCTAGATTATGCCTACTATATTCAAGGCTAAAAAGGTGGTAAAAGGTTAGTGTTTCCTATGTGGCAATCTTCAGAAAAAGGTCTCATGTTATTAAAATTTAGAGAAAAGCTACTGTCTGAGCCCCTTTTGTCGGCAGACCACCAACTAACCCCAAAAACTAAACAAAAGCATCCCGAAGAACTACAGAAGATATAAACTGAGGTCCCACTTGATGTTGTGGCGGTAGTACCTCTAGTGTTATCTCTAGCTCAAGAGTAATAATATGATCAGGCGATAGCTCCCAAGCCCGATATCGGCCTCTAGGTCTACCTCTTCCTCGAACTGGTGCTCTAGCAGTAGGCTTGGGGTCCTAATCACGGACTATCATCCCCTGCATCCTAACCATCTGAGAAAAAGTGAAACAAAATAAGAATTTGGACACAAAAATAGACACAACGCACAGAAGTGAACCAAAAAGATGAGATTTTCCTAAAAATGTCCTGTAGCCTCCTGAATATAGGATACAAACATCTTTGTACCTATCCGTGAGACTCTACTAAACATTGGTTCTTGTATTAATAATATCGGATAACCAAGGCTCTAATACTAAGCTATCACAACCTACTTTCTCAGGTCATAATGGTACCTACTTTAACCCACCAGTAGGTAAGACAATCCATAGCCCAAAATGACAAATAATTGGATAATAGGCGAAAAATAATGGAAAACGAGGATGAAAAAAATATACAACAATAATATAGGCGGAAGCAGAAATATATACATACATAATATACTGTACAAGAGAGGGAAGAAGACAAAATAAACAAAAGAATCCCTCCCAAAACCTGGTACAGTCAGTACAAGAGCCACTATAACCTAAAATAAGAGTACTAGACAGTATCCAAAATATACATATATATAGTAGTCTCGAAAGTACAAAAGACTATAACTGAAATAGATGGAGGAGGATAATCCTCGAACTCTAGAAAGCTTATCCCATATCTGGATCAGTAGCTAGGCTTCAGGATAACGTTAATGTCGATGGCTTGTACTCGAATCTGTATTAGGAAAAAGATGTAGAAGTGCAATATGAGTACCAAAGCAACGGATAATCAGTAGGCATCATCGACCAACTGAGCTAAAATATAGTAAAAGAAAAAGAAGGTGCAAGAGTGTAAGCTAAGTCGACAGTAACATGGGTAGAAATATAAATATATATTGTACTAAACAAGTGCAATAAAGGAAATAAATAACTCAAAAACAAGAGAAATGAACTAACTACAACCTAACAGGGCCCCCATAAGCCTAAAAAGCACACGCAAGAAGATAATTAACCCTACCGAGCCCCCATAAGTCAGTGGGTACAAACAAGAAGAAACTAAAGTAAGAAACATAAGCAACCCATAGCTGAACCAATATCAAGTACCTTCTGATCCAAAATCCGTAATGACAAATCTAGGTATGTGTCGGGCATGAACTGGAACCAATGAATAGTAACAAGAGGCAAGACATCGGGCTTGAACCTAAAATGGCAGATAATAATGAGAGGGAGAATAATGCATCTACAATAGAACCTAGTACCACTTCCAGAACTCTCATCAACAACCATAAATAAAACCAGAACATCTCAACCATAACCATAAATAGATACCGTACTTGAACTGAAACTCATAGTAACCATACCGTAACCAGAAACAGGTGATCCCATATGTAGCAAACTGCAATCGTAAACTCATACCAAACTTGTACTGGAGCTCATAAATAGAAACCATAACCATAAGCATAACTGATGTCAGTATTGAGTCAAAACTCATAATAATAATAGCAATAAAGCATATGTCAGATTTGAACTGAAACTGAAATGTGTTTACATAAATATAAGCAGACTAGCTAACCGAAAGAAACTTAGAGGTTTCAAGCCTATATCTAAACCATAAATTCATAAATACAGTGGATAAGTCAACTAAGGCATGGAGGGTCCCAAATAACAGGTCAAGGAGGTACGGTCCAGGATCAGTTACTACTCTTCCCTAGAAAAGGAGCTAAAATAAGCCAGAAATCAAGTCTAAGTCAAATCCAGCCCAAGGTAATAGCCTAAAATATAAACCAAGAGTCTAACCAATCTTAAAGAAACTTCATGCCAAAATATACTATCTTAAAAGGGCAGTGGGGCCCACTATAGGGTTCCAATAACCAAACATAGACCAAAACCAACCTGAGTCTAGTCTAATGCTTCCCATTCCTATCTCAAGGTACTAATAGCACTAATACTAGACATAAAGAATGATAATACACTATACTAGGGGAGAACTGATAGCATTCATGGCAGCTCAACATCAACTAAGGAAGCTTTGAAGGTTCCAAGAGAACCCATGACAAGATCCCAAACAAGGAAATTTGAAGACAAGATTAATGAGATGGAATTGGAAATTAAAAGGTGTCTTGTAATGGAAGAATATCCCAAGTCCAATGAAGACATTTTCTCCAAGTCTTACATCTATTTGGAGGCCCAAATTAAAGTCCAAAAAGAGGTGGAATTGGGCTCAAATCTGCCCCAAAATTGAGAAAAAGACTGCAACATTTTTTAATTAATTTCTAGAATTATATTTAAGAGTTTGTTAATTCTATGTTGACTTCCTAGGTCTTTGTGTGTGGAAGCCTTCTATTCCATTTAATAGTTGTTTTCTTCTATGTTGACTTTATAGGATAATGTGTGTGGTAGTCTTCTAGGCCTTAGGAAATATCATTTTATTTAATGTTATCTTTGACCAACCCCTTCTTCACTACTATATAAAGGGGTCTTTGTTCATTCATGAAAATCTGTTTATTGAAGAATATTAATATATTGAGAGTTCTTTTGAACCTTTGTGGCAGATTACTTTAAGGTTTATCTTTCAACCTAACTAGTTCATAGTTTAAGGTAGTAAGCTAACTTCTTTGTTTGATATCTTTGGTTACTGCTTGGTAGTCTTACAAGGTGATTAGTACTCTTACTAATTGTTGTCTAATGTTACTTACGAAGCGGTCAAGATCTGTACTTGATTAATTTCGGGCTTGAACCAAAAATGGAAGATAATAACGAGAGGGAGAATAATGCATCTACAATAGAACCTAGTACCACTTCCAGAACTCTCATCAACAACCATAAATAAAACCAGAACATCTCAACCATAACCATAAATAGATACCGGACTTGAACTGAAACTCATAGTAACCATACCGTAACCAGAAATAAGTGATCCCATATGTAGCAAACTGCAATAGTAAACTCATACCAAACTTGTACTGGAGCTCATAAATAGAAACCATAACCATAAGCATAACTGATGTCAGTATTGAGTCAAAACTCATAATAATAATAGCAATAAAGTATATGTCAGATTTGAACTGAAACTGAAATGTGTTTACATAAATATAAGCAGACTAGCTAACCGGAAGAAACTTAGAGGTTTCAAGCCTATATCTAAACCATAAATTCATAAATACAGTGGATAAGTCAACTAAGGCATGGCGGGTCCCAAATACCAGGTCAAGGAGGTACGGTCCAGGATCAGTTACTACTCTACCCTAGAGAAGGAGCTAAAATAAGCCAGAAATCAAGTCTAAGTCAAATCCAGCCCAAGGTAATAGCCTAAAATATAAACCAAGAGTCTAACCAATCTTAAAGAAACTTCATGCCAAAATATACTATCATGCCAAAATATACTATCTTAAAAGGGTAGTGGGGCCCACTATAGGGTTCCAATAACCAAACATAGACCAAAACCAACCTGAGTCTAGTCTAATGCTTCCCATTCCTATCTCAAGGTACTAATAGCACTAATACTAGACATAAAGAATGATAATACACTATACTAGGGGAGAACTGATAGCATTCATGGCAGCTCAACATCAACTAAGGATGCTTTGAAGGTTCCAAGAGAACCCATGACAAGATCCCAAACAAGGAAATTTGAAGACAAGATTAATGAGATGGAATTGGAAATTAAAAGGTGTCTTGTAATGGAAGAATATCCCAAGTCCAATGAAGACATTTTCTCCAAGTCTTACAACTATTTGGAGGCCCAAATTAAAGTCCAAAAAGAGGTGGAATTGGGCTCAAATCTGCCCCAAAATTGAGAAAAAGACTGCAACATTTTTTAATTAATTTCTAGAATTATATTTAAGAGTTTGTTAATTCTATATTGACTTCCTAGGTCTTTTTGTGTGGAAGCCTTCTATGACATTTAATAGTTGTTTTCTTCTATGTTGACTTTATAGGATAATGTGTGTGGTAGTCTTCTAGGCCCTAGGAAATATCATTTTATTTAATGTTATCTTTGACCAACCCCTTCTTCACTACTATATAAAGGGGTCTTTGTTCATTCATGAAAATCTGTTTATTGAAGAATATTAATATATTGAGAGTTCTTTTGAACCTTTGTGGCAGATTACTTTAAGATTTATCTTTCAACCTAACTAGTTCATAGTTTAAGGTAGTAAGATAACTTCTTTATTTGATATCTTTGGTTACTTCTTGGTAGTCTTAGAAAGTGATTAGTACTCTTACTAACTGTTGTCTAATGTTACTCACGAAGCAGTCAAGATCCGTACTTGACTAATTTCTCAAGTAAAGATATTTGGTTCATCTATAACCAATTCGTTGTTACTTGGATCTTGTCAAATCTCTATCTTTTAATTCTTGTTTAGTATTTTCAGTTTGTCTCTTAGTGTTGCTTCCACATTTTCTTTAAGCTAATACTCTAGTTTTGGGATTCCCAACCTCCATGTTATCAAGAACGGTCCTGAAATCTACCAAAACAGGCCCTAACCGGCTAAATAAAGCGTAAAAATACTAAAACAATACCCGAACTAAAACTACCAGCTCAAAACTAGCATAATGGTACACCAATACCATAAGTAAGCTCAATCTAAAGGTAGGGCAAACCTAGCTTACCTGGATGCCACCGGAAGCTCGCCAAGTTCACTATACCTGAGCTTTCCCCTTCCGAGAGGCCTCCAAGAGCTGTCATACTATTAAGACAATGATCCATGTATCAAGATAAGAAAAATGATACCCATATTATGTGTAAATTCTCCGAATCAGAAATCAGACTAAAAATTCCCCATGGGGGCCCGCTTATAGAATCCCAAATTTAAAACTGTCACAGCATCCCATGCAGCGCAAGGATAAAAAACCACATGAAATTTAGCTAAATTCGAGTTCAATTAATCCCAAAATCAGTCCTAGCAACAATTCAAACTATAAGAAGCAAATCAGGGTATTAAGCTAGAATTTAAGCGAAACCTACGGATATAATGATATTACAACGCTCAAGAAATCGCCCCCAAGCTAATTCCAGCTTCAATCACTCAATTCCCCTCAATTAATGAGCTTAAAGGAGTCAAAAATGGATGATTTACACTTAGAGTGAAAGCTGGAATATGAAAAAGGGGACTTATGTAAAGTTTCAGTGATGGTCGCTGTAGCATCTAAATGACCACTAAAGCACCCAAGAGGCCTCTAAAGCGGCCAGGTCTAGACTGGCCAAGCTTTGGTAATGCAGTCTAGGTTTGCTAAAGTTGCTACCACTAAAGTGGTCCCCTGGAGCTTAAGCGGCTGCACTAAATACTTGGCACTAGCCAAGTTTAACTAGTCCGAACGGACTCCGATCGGGTGCTCGAGATTGGTTCAAAATCCCGTGCTCACAAAAAAACTAATCTACCTTACCAAATTTGATTTTCCAAACTTAACGGTGCCATCAAAATTTCTATCTGGGGTCATTTTGATAAAAAGTGGGTCCCGATCCCACACTCCAAGGGGCCATTTTAACCAAATTTCACCCAATAGTCCAAAACGAGTTTGGAAGCCTCGAGACCCAGACCAAGGGTCCCCCTAGCCTAAAATTGACATTTCAGAGCTGATGAAACTGTCATAAATGGAATTCAAGGCCGTTTATCTGAGGTTTAGGCTCGAGACCTATTCTTAACTTCAAAATCTCAAAAATAAGGAAATGGCTCTAAAAACCCAACGAACTGCCCAGTAACTGAACAGTCAGTCCCAACAGGTCATAAATTAACTGAGACAGCTATGAAAAATCTAAATGTAGTAAAAGCATGAAAACAAGGAAAATGACTTGGAGGGTCATTACACGATCTATTGTATTTAAATAACTACTACTAATTAATCATGCATTTAGCAAATTAATATTGGAATCGAAAGAATCTCTCAACCATTTATGGGTCTCAACCATTTATGGGTTTTATCTTCATTTATTCTCTCGAACCAAGCAAAGAATCATTAATCACAAAATAACTTTTAAACTACACTAGGATTTTCCTACCTCTAGCTCAATTCAATTAGATGGGGTTTTAAAGCCCCAAATCATGCTAATTAATCTTCCCCAACTTCAATTAAATCTATCAAGCTTAATCAATGTAAATAGTCAAGTCCTAGGGTTAGCGGCTTCCTTTGAAATCAATCTAGCACAAGCTAATTAGATTAAGCAAAACCCATTCATAACTTAGTAAGTATTTAATTAATACAGAAGCATAAGACAAAATCAAAACCTAAATATTGAATCATCTCTAACTATAATATCCAAGCATGAAATTAATAATTGCACCTATAAATATTCAATACAAAGCAAGAATTAAAGAAAGGGATTAAGAATTTATCACTACAAAGCTTCCAATCTTATCTTCTTAGGTGTAGGTTATGTTCCTTGCTCTCAAAGTTGGTGAAAAAATAGCCAAAGATGTATACAAGTTCTCCCATGTATTTTTTTATAGTTCCACAAATTTTTCAATCAATTAAAAGACCAAAGCAGCCATAAAATTTCAATTTTTCATATTTATATTTCTGGCCACTTTTTGTAATTTTAGCCACTTTTACCATTTTCTTCAATTTGGCTCCTTTTTGACTTGTTAACACTTGGTTTCTTTCCAAATAACTTCAAAATCATATAACCCTGTAGAACAGATATAAACCACGATAAATGCAATATTTCCTCAATTAAGCATAGAATAAATCAGAGATTAAAGAAAAGATAAGTGGGTAAAATACCAACTTATTATCTCTCATGAGCCAATCCAATGGCTAGAACCTTTTCCTTAACATGCACTGTTCCTCGTCCCCTGCCCCTAAACTCGCCTCTCGCACATCCTCTACCATGAGCCACGTCCCCAACGACCAACTCAGATGTTTTTGCTCTTGCCTCTATTGCTCATGTCCTCACCATCTGTGGTAAAAAAGAATGAAAGAGGTCAAATACCAATTTGGATCACCAGATACCAATTAGACACAAGTAATAGAATGAAAGAAAGAAAGAATTGAGTTTTTCGAGTTTCCTGTAGCCTATCAAAGAACAGAACTGATATCTCTGTACCATTCCACAAGACTCTACAAGACACGTCCTTGTACGTTGAGGTCGACGAATCTAAAGCTCTAATACCAAGTTTTTCAAAACCCAAATAGCCATGAGTAGCACCCAAACTAGCCCTTTGATGGGAAAACCCTCTAACCCAAGTCATAACCAATTCTTTTAACACAATGTGTAAGTAAAATAATAGCAATCTCAAATTAATAATTATAAATGAGGAGGACTAACTATTATAACTTCAAAATCTAAAATTCATCGTACAAAGAACGCTAATAAAACTATGTCTAAGAGTAATACAAATCATTAACCTATAAAACATTGTTCAGAAGAAAGACAATTGCAACTATGAAGATCCATGGTAGCTTGAATCGGAGTAGCTCACCCTCGAATCAATCAACTAAAATAGCTAGATATGAGATCGCGTCAAAGTCTCTGGAACACAATTTGAACTCAAGAAAAAGAGTACAAAAGTAGTATCAGTACAAACACTATGTATTGGTAGGCATCATAGGCTGATTCAAAATAGTAGCAAGTATATCTCAGGAATTAGTAAAACAAGTAGACTAGTACATCAACATATAATCAATATTTGCATCAACCATTCAACTTACCTAATTCCTAGAGTCATCAAAATTGACAACACAGGGGACGTATAGTCATTGAAAAATATATAAACGTCAATAATAAAGGAAATATAAGTCATCACATAAGACATCTCAAGTCATTCCAACCCTGCAAGTATAAGCATTCACTTAACATGTATGGATTTTGTTCACACAGTTTTCAAGTTGTATAGCTTCTATAACTCAACAATATCTCTGTATCAAATTATAACTAAGAAGAAATATAAATATGTACACATATGCTAAAGGGTCTTATTTTTGCCCAACTAGTCATGACCTGCTAGGAAAACCTAGTGTCCATGTTCCATACCAGTGTGGTACTCATTGCATGTTATGGCTTAACATTTTACAGACTTTGCTTGGATGTGGATTTATCGTGTAAAGCATGCTATGGGTTTGGGTGAATTTTTGAGACCTTATGCAGGGGTCAATTTCGATTTAGGGCATCATGGCATTTTGAAGGATGGATTTGCTTTTTCTGATGTAAGTTTCAATTTCGGCTATGAGTCTATATAGTCGACAACTGTTAGGGCCCTATAAGTTGATGGTAGATGTTAGTGGCCTTGTGAGGCATGTTGTGTGTTTTTTGGGTTGTTTTGCAGGTGTGGTATAGTCTAGAGTATAGGGGAGGTTCTTCTAAAATTCAAAAAGTTCCTAGCCTGGCTCGTGCGCTCTTTTCCACATTCAAGGACGAATGTTACTAAGGGGGAAGTATGTAACATTCCAGGTATTTACATTGTCCATTGTCCCACTTCAAAGTCTTACTAGCCTAAATTTGAAGAGTTTATTCTAACACCTTGTGTGATTCAAGAACATTTGATTTAAATTGCAGTTTGATGAAGAAGTACTTTTATTTTTCTCCAAATAAATGTCTCAAATATTAATTTTTTTTAAAAAAAAATTATCTATGATATATTTGTGTATGTATTTATTTTGTAAGAGATTTATAACTTATTAATATTTTAACAGAGATAGTAAGTCTAGTTATGTTGAAAAATTATTAATTTATATGAGGTAGGCTTTATTCAAAATAATTATCTATTAATTCTGATATATATTAAAAAAAAATTTATATATATATATATTAATTACTATGAACTTATATAATACCCGAGTACGTATGTAATGAGATAAATTTGGGGAATATTAATTAATCTTGTGGTGACACCCATTTAGTGGCTCTATTGCAAAAAAGAATTAAAAAAAATCTAGTGACTAATTGATATTTGTATATATGACATCTTATTAGTGGTAAGTATTGAATTAATTAATTAGTTATACTTGTGAAGCCATTCATTTGATTCAGTCGGTTGTTGTAGGTGTTTTACATATACAATTATTGATTCCATTGTTCCTTTCATTTTATTGTCCTTATTAAAAGAAGCTTATCATTTATGAATAATCTTCTCTCTGACCAGTTATCCAATAAATGGTAACTGGTACTTATGGAGAAGTTAAACCTATAGTACTTCGAAAATCGGATAGTGATTCCAAGAGGAAAAGGGCAAACATGTAGAAGTTAGGCCGCCAATCTCAAGTTTTGGCTACGGAAATTGGGTAGACAGAGTAAGTGATAGCCTCAACGCGGGAATAAGGTATGTTAAGGCTATTTATTTCTTTTCTTTTGACATGATTCCTCAAGATTTAATTTTTTCGATTCTAGCTTGCTATCGAAGAGTTGGTTGTTAGATGTCTCTAAATTATTGTTGGTGTTATTGTTGTTGAAAACTCATATTCAATGATGTCGATTTCGTGTCAAGTTGAGGAGTAGGAGGTGGTTGTATATATTATTGTAATATTGGGTTGTGTTGAGGCTCATGGTTAGTTACGAAACTCAGGTCAGCTATGCATATACGTGGTTGGTTGATGGCATGTCATAGGTCGTGAAGCTCGGGTGATGGTCTTATTGTGATTATTGCGGGTGGTTTGTTATACTTGTATATATTCATATGTTTTGTTGCATACTATGGTTTGTACTACCTTTGGGGCTTTGCGAGAACCTGTTAGGATGCGATGGTTTCCAGCAGGGTCGAGCTCATGGCTTTGGAAGCGCATGTAAGGTTGTGACTATTTTTTCCAGGGATGCACTTGCGCTTTGTTAGCCTGTAGGACCGTGACTATTTTTGGTAGGGTTAAACTTGTGTCTTTCGTTAGCCTGTAAGGCCGTGTCTATTTCCGACAAAGTGGGACTTGTGTATTACTTTGCTTTGTATTGTATTCTTATGATGCACATTTTCTGTTCACTGTATGTTGCATTTTTTAGGTGATGTGTGGCCGAGGTTGTAGTTGTTGTAAGGTCCATAGTAGAGGCAGGTTAGATAGTGTTAGGTTGCCATTTTTGTGTAGGTTATGGCTGAGATATTGGTATTGTTATTATTTTCATTCATTTTGTGGGTTTAGTTTCGGTTATTCTGTTGCCTTATATACTCGATACATTATTTTGTACTGACATCCTCATTGCCTGGGGACTCTGTATTCATGCATGTAGGTTATCAGGTCGATAGAGGTCCTTGTTGCATGTTGTTGAGTTTAGCTGAAAGTTGCTTAGCTCCATTTCTTTCGGAGTTGATGAGTTTAGAGTCTTCTTTGGCTTTGTATAGGTAATAGGTATGTCGGGGCCTTGTCTCGACTTGTTGTTAGCAGTTCTTTATCTTAAAAGCTTGTAGACGTCTGTTGTGTGTTTGCTAGTCAGTTGTGGCCTTGTTGATTGCATCTTTAGCTGTGATAATCAGACGGTGGCCTGGATGACTTTTTATTATACTTTGTTATATTTGAGTTTGTTTTCGTGAATTAAATTAATTTAATATTTTAAATTTTAAATTAATTAAATATTCAAAAATTATATGAAAAATTTTGTAAGTTGCAATCATTCTAATATTAATACATCAAATACAACTTACACTGTTGATTAAAGTCCATGCAGTTTTTCTCAAGATGCAAAATGTGATAAGTTAAATGAACGAGAAAGAGAGTATTAGTTTTCTTCATCTTAATCGGATTTTTTTCATTTACTCCTATTACATGTTAATATATATCTGAGTACACATTACATTTGTATTCATTGTATTTTTTTTTTGGTTTGGCTTGACCTTAACGACCCGTATGTATTGTATAGGTTCGATTTCTATTAGCTCGCTTAATAAAGCGGGGCACCAGGAGTTAGTCGCTTCTCTTCAGGTTTGGGGCATTACAAAAGGAGTTTATATTCTGGTAAGTGTTTGTTCTCTTGATAAGCAAAGAAATGTTTCACTCGCTTGACCTTGTATTGTATTAATCTCAAACACTCATCAAACGTCTGAAAATATGAAGTGTGCTAATAAACTAAGTAAAAGTTACAAATTTTTTCTTTGTATTTGTATTATTTTATCCATGTTGATTGACTCCTTTCTGGCTTAACCTACTCCGCCGATTACATATAGAACACCATTTTACCGATTCCCATTATTGAGAAACTCGTGCTTGTGGAGTATTAAATTACATGTGATAGGTCTCTTGAACCTTTCTACTGGTCTTTTTGTATGGGTATTGATGTTAGATTTATTTGAAACATATTTTTCTTGCAAAAAGTCAAGAACATTATTGTTGATAATTTTGATATCCATGTTTATATCAAATATACCGTGAAGAATATATTTTTAAGTTTAAGAGTGATTTGTCTGTAGTAGAGACAATTTTGGTGAAATAATTGTCATGTCATCATATTCAGTCCAAATTCTAGTGGTAGAATATACCTCCACCAAAAATATTAGGAATAAAGATGATAAATTCCAAATATCTAAAACAGTCAAACACAAATTTCAAAATTTTTATCAAATTGAATTTTAAATTTCACTTATTTTTATCCTCCTCCTAACTCCCTATGTTGAAGTGGGGTGGAAAAAGAATTGAAAGATCTCATTTGATTCAATGAAAAGTAACTATCATGTAGCTTTTGAACTTTCATATCACTGTATAAAGAGGGAAAAGTGAGACTTATTCTCTTTTAATTAACAGATATGATAGGTATCTGCTTGAATATCTTCTTCGACAGTGCTTGTGTGATGTAGATAAACAATTAACATGAGGAAACTCATGATAATGAAAATGGGAGTTGATGTCACCCATTCTTCTTGATGGTGATGGAAAATCTGTTGAAGCTACGTTAGGAGAGAATCCTGATGTTCAGTACATATATGTTTGTATTAAGGTTAGTACCAACAGTTATCATTTAAACTAAAAGAGTACATACATAATATTGCACATTATGACTTTGCGATAGTCAGCCATCTAATAGTCAGGAGAAGTTCCTTTGGAAATTTCAAAGAAGATTTTTTTTTTTAGAAAGATTAGACTTAACATTTCTACTACCGCTAATATTTTCATTCTCATTTCACAGGATAATCCTTGAGCACTTTCAAGAAGTTGAATCACTAATGATTTAAAGAAATCTTTCTTTACTTGAGAACACGTCAAACACTTTCTAGGTATATTAGTATGTCGATCCTCTAGGGTCTACATAAATCTACAACACCTTAATTTATTTGCAGGTAGGCCAACACTGCTCTGTTTTGTAGTAGTTTTTGTAAGATACTTCATCTTCTAGACATGAGAGTTTTTAACAGGCTAACACTCTGCCCCATACAACATAGCCAATCTAACCACCACTCTGTAGAACTTACATTTCAGCTTATGCGGTACATGCTTATCACATAAGACCTCAGAAGCTAGCCTCTATTTCGCCCATCCCACATTAATATGGTGTGTGACATCCTCGTTGATCTCTCCATTACCTTGAATCAAAGATCCCAGGTACTTGAAACATTCTCTCTTAGGGATGACTTGAGACTCAAGCCTTACTTCTACACCTATCTCAGGTGCAACATGACTAAACTTACATTCCAAATATTTAGTCTTGGTCATGCTCAACCTAAATTCTTTAGACTCCAGTGTATGTCACCAAACCTCTAGCCTAAAGTTAACTCCACTCCTAGATTAATTAACATATGTAATGTTCCTTAAAAGCAAATAATTCATGTATAGCAATCTCTTCATGTCAATTATTACACAAAAGTTTTTACATTATTATTTATTAATCATCGCACAAATAATCTTTGCATCATAATCTCCCACATAACTAGTATGTGAACAAACAATTTGCTATGTCAATGCATTGTGTTTTATATGTATGTAAGTTTTGTATGTACAATGGTAACTTTTAGATTAGTTTGTGTGCATTACGATTGATCTATTGCGTGTTCCTATCTTCTACTGAAATATATATCTAACTAACTAGAAAAAAAATGAGGTAAAAAGACCATTTAAGTCTTCAATTAATTAAACGGGATCCCATAATATTAATTAAGTTAGAAGGGGTCATGTTCTTCAAACAACTATACACTGTTGTCGAACAACTACATTAGTTGTCCCAACAACTATTCCATTGTCCAACAATTGTGCACAGTTGCCGAACATCTGTAATAGTTGTTGGGGTAAAAGTATAAAAATAAAAAGTTTGAGAATTGTTGAAATAAATTTGTCACTTAAGCTAAATTTTAAAACTTGAAGAACCCGCACTTAATTGACAAACTCATTTATCCATTTTAATTGCATCTCCCGGGTAACTAAGTCCATCAAAATTTCAAGAGTTGTTTCTTTTAAAAAAATTATTTATTGTTATTCATTAAACAAATGAGTATTCCCATATAATTACATTTGCTTAATAGAATGAAAATCTCCAACCAAAACCTGAAGCAGAGTGTGAATGGAATCAGGGAAAGAGGTCTAAAACATCTAGAATTTATTATGGTACTGATAGAGCATCTTCTAATAGAGGGCCACAAAAGCCACCACCACTAACAGCCCATTCTACCACTGGCTACCTCCTAGTTCTAGAGGCTGAGGCTTAAGCAGAGCCAATAGTCTAGGGCACCAATCCCATAGTTTTAGAGAGGCATGGGTCATGGGTCACCACCTAGGCCTCTTGTAGTCATTGTGGTAGATCACAACCTAGTGAGTACCAACTAGGCTTTGATGCTTGTTGTTGGTGTGGAGTCCCTGGTCATATGATACGAAATTGTCCAGATATCAAAAAGAAAGATACTGAGAGAGGGTAAAGCACAATCAACAGGGTCCATAATATCATTATCATCAGCCACTCTTCTTTCATCTCGTGGTCCTCAGGTACCCAAATTTGGGGTAGGGATAAAAGTAGAGCTTCTAGTTCAAGAGTTCATTGAAATTGTATATATGCATTAGCAGGCCAACAGGATTCATAAACATCACCTGATATAGTCACATGTATCTTGTTTGTCTTCTCACATGATGTTTATCCATTGATAGATATAGGGCATACTCTATCATATATTGCTCCATCCATTACCAAAAATTTTAGAGAAGGACCATAATTATTATGTGAGCCATTTTGTAGTATCAACTCTAGTTAGAGAGTTAGGTATAGTTAGACGAGTCTATAATAGTTGCATAGTGACTATATATGGTCGAGACACTACAACCAATATGTTTGAGCTTGAACTAGTAGACTTTGATATCATTATGAGTAGAGATTGGTTATCATCCTATTACGCCATAGTTGATTGTTGGGCTAAGATTGATTAATTTCATTTTCTAGATGAGCCAGTCCTGGAACGGAAGGGTAGTATCATGATCCCTATATGTAGATTTATTTCTAATATTAAGGCCATGAATCTAATTTCTAAGGGTGTTTATAATACGTAGTTTGAGTAAGAGATCTTAATTTCGGATAAAGACAATTACTCATCAATATGTGCCAACTATGAATGAATATCCAAAGGTGTTTCCTAAAGAGATTCCAGGTCTTCCTCCCGATAGAGAGATTGATTTTGGTATCAGCATGGATCCTAGTACCCGACATATATCAATTCCACTTTACAGAATGGCCCCAATAGAGTTGAAAGAGCTAAAAGGACAAAAGAAAGATCTCCTAGATAAAGGATTCATCTGGCCTAGTATATCATCCTAAGGTGAACCTATACAATTTGTATGAAGGAAATATAGTTCATTATGCATATGTATAGACTATCAGAAGTTGAACAAAGCTACTATAAAGAATAAATATACACTTCACCAAAAAAATGATTTATTTGATCAGTTGCAGGGTGCTAAAAGCTTTTCAAAAATCAATTTAATGTTTGAATGTCATTTTTTTGGCAATTTTTGGGATTTTATTATTAATTTTGGAAATTTTAAATCTTACAACACTATTGACCATAGGCTCATTTATTACTTAATAGACAAAACAAAAAAATAAAAAAGGAAACTACCTAAGCCCTAACTCGACCGGGTCTTTATTAGGTATATAAATAGGAAAGGGTTTCCTAATCTAACACTAATCTTCATTTTCTAACCCTTTAAAAATGTAAAAAAATAATCTCGTCGTGGTCCATCTTTTATCTTCAACTCCTTCTCTGTGTCGTCAACACCATACTCCTCATTGATCCTTGCATTATTGAATCATCTTGCAAAAGTATATTCTTTCCTTTTTTTCTTTTTATCATCTTTTTACTTTGAGCTACCCCCATTTCTTTATTCAACCGTGTTCTCCGGTGGATGGGGTTGTTGATGCTTGCCTATTTTTTGATGAGGGTCTCCATCTTATAGATCCTTGGTAACACTCGAGGTAATGATCTCACAGCTCTATTTTCTATTTGAATTTAGGATAATCTTAACCCCATTTTTGTGTAGGTGGAGCTGAGATGGAGTAACCAGAAGCTTAAATCTATCTCCCCTATGAGTTTTCTTGGTATCCAGGTTTTGAAGCTTCAATCTGACACTGCAACCATCTATTTTATTACGAGTCATTTTTGTTTATTGATGAAGACTAGGCTATTTAGTATCTTCACTTTTTTGTAGCCTTTTGGCTTTTGTAAATATTCATGTGAAGCAACTTATGCTTTAGCCTCTCCTGCCTTCTCACCCTCTACTTGGTGAAACTCTTATGTATGGGCATTTTAACTGGTCATTGTTAATTAGCCACTTTCCCTTTGATTCCAAGTTGTTAAAGCTTGTGTATGTACAGTTCCTTTATCTAATGCATGGTTTGCTACGTAATCTTCTAACCTATTCACTTCCCTTATTATGTGTTAAACTTGAAATTGCCTGCTATCCAAAATGCTTTTTATTTCCTTACACCAAACTGCTATGATTCGTGGACATGGATAATTTCCTAATTTGCTTTAATAACAAGGCATCTATTTGAATGATGACATTCACATGTTGTGCTTGTTGACAATGTCTTCTTGCTTCTAAAATTGCATTAGCTTCAGCCTCTATATTTGTTATATGCTTCATTTTAGCCCATTTTGTATGCATAAGATCACCCTGTGAGTTCCTTAAGATGAATGCATACAAACTAGGTCTTGGTTTACCTGTAAAAGCTCCATCTATATTGTATTTAACCCATTCTTCAGGAGGAAAATCCCATAAGATCATAGTCAGATTCACTCTTGGAGTGTATTCTTCCAATTCCTTTATTATATCTGCCCATTTATGAGGAAAACTCCTTATAGGTCTTCTAACTCTAAGTAGTATGTGCAAAATCCTGGTCACATTATATATTACTCTTTGAGATAATATGTTCTATCCATCATGCTATATGTAATTTCTTCTCATCCAAAGTTTTCATACTATTATGCTAGGAATAGTTTGATAGTATGGTTTCATCCCTTTCTTTGTATCAGCATTCCACCATAACATTATGACTTTTCTTATATGCAACCCATTTATATTTGAATCTGCAAAAGAAGAAACATAGGACTAGGTCCTAATAGCAGTTGGGGACTTTAGAAACACATGGTATATAGTTTCTTGATCAGGATTAGTACAAAATCAACACATGGAAGGAATTTCATATCCCCATCTCCTTATGCTATCATCCACTGGGATCTTAAACTTTCATAAACTCTACAAAAAGAAGGCAATTTTGAAAGGCAATCCTTTCACCTAAATCTCTGCTAATATTTTATTGGGTTACTCTCTATGCCTTCGGTAATTCCATGCAGATCTAACTATAAATGCCTCTCTAGCTGCTAAAATCCACAATGATTTGTCCATTTCTCCTACATCATGTAGAGGTTGTATCTATTGTACTTTATGTATTGCCAATTTTGATGGTAGCATGATATACAATTTACTTTCATCCCACCTTCTATCTGTCACTAGGTCCTTTACATTTTGGTATCTATCATAATTGACAAAGTTCTCCTCAATAATTGTGCATAGATCTTCCAATCCAGTCCAGTTATCATACTAGAATTGAGCTGATCCAATTATAGGTTGCCACCAAATTTTATGCTCTATAAAATCTCTAGTTTGTAACATTTTCTTGCATATTTGAGATCTACTACACATAGTTTTCCACATCACCAAGTTTAGGTTAATGTTCTTGGAATACTTGTTACTCATGAATACACTCCATACTGAAGGAATGGTTCTAAAGTTCCACCATAGTTTGCAAAGTAGTTCCATTGACACATCGCACAGAACTAAATCCAAGTCCTCCTTATTCCTCTAGAAGGCACAAATTTCTCAACCTTGTCCACTGTCTACTCCTACCTCCAATGCAATTATTCTAGAATAATTGTGCCATCATCTTGTGGATTTGATTAAATACATTCAGGGGAGGGTTCATCATTGATAAACAATGAATAGGAATTCTCTATAGAACATGCTTTATCAATATAGCTCTTCCTCCATATGATAGTAATTTTTCTTTTCATACCTATAATTTTTTACTGATCCTGTAAATCATTTGATGGTAATAGGCCTTCTGCTTCCTTATGTAAAAAATTGGGCACCCTAAGTAGGTAAAGAAAAACTCCTTCCTGTGAATTACAGTGGCTACCTCTGATACTATAACATCCCCCATAGATACATCTCTATGCATATATATGGTACTTTTCTCATAGACTATTTGCCTTAACATGTTCTCATACCTATATAATACAACCATCACTAATATCATGGTTCTCATCTCTTCTTTGCAAAAAATAATCATATCATCAGCAAAAGCTAGGTGAGTGATTCTAGGGCTTCCTCTTGATATTTTAAACTTCTTAAATTCCTTATTAATATTTAAAGAATTCAAGGTTCTTGACATTTCTTCATCTCCCAGTACAAAAGGTGTAAGGGATAAGGGATCACCCTGCTTCAGGCCCCTTGAATTAGGGAAAAAACTCATTGGATGTCCATTTAAAAGAATACAGTACCAATTATTCCCCAACAGTCTAAACATTATGTCTATTATTCTCTCCCTAAATCGCATTTTCCTCTATAGTGTAGTAAGAAAAATCCATTCTACCATGTCATAAGCTTTCATCATATGTAGCTTCATGATTAGGTTAGCAGAATTACCTCTTTTCTAATATCAGTGTTAATTTCTTGCACAAGCAGAATATTTTCTTAAATACTCCTTCCTTACACAAATCCTGCTTATTCAGGAGATATTATGCTTGGTAAAAGGCCTTTAATCCTCTCATGAATTATTCTTGAAAGAATATTATTCCTATAATTACTAAGAGATATAGGCCTCATATCTAAGAAAATGTTTACTTTAATCTTCTTTAGTAAAAGGACCAGGTTTGTGTAGGATATGAATATGGTTAGCTCTGTCCACAAAATAATGCCTCCATCATTTTATTAATGTCTTCCCCAATGATATCCCATGCATCCTAGTAAAAAGCACATGTCATTCATTCTACCCCTGCACTATTTCTATTGAGCCCTATTACTGTTTGCGTGAATTCCTCTATTGATGGTACCCTTATCAATTCCTCATTTTGCTTATGATAGATCATGGAGGGAATTCCCTATACCATGTCAAAGTTTATGGTATCCTTCTGTTTTGTAAACTGAGCTTTAAAGAAAATGATTATTGGCTTAATGATATCTCCTTGTTGTTCCAACCATTCTCGCTCATCATTTTGAATTATGTTTACTGTAAGTCTAATCCTCCTTCCTTTGACATGTGTATGAAAGAATTTAATGTTCCTTTCTCTATCTTTAAACCACTCCATTCCATCCTCTTACTTTTAAAATTCTTCCTCTTTGTGCAATTGCCTATAAGTTTTGGTATGGCTTTATATACTTTTGTGTGCTTTTCCCTATTGACTACAGATGCAATCAACTCAAATTGCATTTCTTGAACTTTAATAACCTCCTTTAAGGTAGTAATCTCTTGAAAAATATTCCCAAATGTAAATTTACTCTATTAGAACAGAGCCTTTTTTATTCTTTTCAATTTGTAGTTGAATAGAGTGAGGATTTCTTTCAAAGTCTTCCTTCTAGCTCCGCTTCGGCACTTCCTTAAATGACTCATCTTTCATCCAAAAATCTAGAAACTTGAAAGGTCTCACTGTGTTCTCAGTGCTATTACTGTAATTTAGTAATTAGAGAGAATGATCTGATCCACTCCTGAATAGATGCTCTATTTTCATTAAGGGGAAAAGTACCTGTAATTCTAAATTTCCCAAGACCCTATCTAGTCTTTTACTAATACATGCCTTATTTGTTCTGCTATTCCACCATGTGTACTTACTTTCTTTGAATTTTTGGTCCACCAGATTGAAACTATAAATCCAATGATTGAAATCTTCCACCTCTATTTTTTTTACTAGTAAGCTTCCTAATTTCTCTTCTTTCTTTGCGATAAAATTAAGGTCACCCCTACAATCCATGGTAATTGCATAGTTTCAGCTAAATCATACATTGACTCCCAAGCTGCAATCTTTGTGCTTGACTACATTTAGCATACACTAGAGTATCTACCAATTATTTTCCTGATCCTTGGATGTGCAACTTCATTTATAATTATTGTTCTTCATCCACTATTATTGTGACTTATACATCACCATCCATGAAAGCCCAAATCTTTCATTTTATTACATCCATTTTATTACTCTCATGAAATGGGTCCATCAAACCTATAAGTAGAAGTGATATCTCTTCTGTAATGTAATTAGTCTGGTAAATGCTTTTTGAGTGTTTCCCGACCTAATATTCCATATTAATGCACTCATTTGGACTAATTGATTTTGGACACAATACTTTTTGTTTTCTTTCCCAATGCCTGTGTAGATATGTTATCCCCATTTCCTTTTTTCTTCTGCTTCCTTTGATTTCTCTAACCTACTTAATTTTTTAGAGATATATCTCTAGCTTTTGAAATCTGGATGATATTTTCACCAAATCTTCTTTGTCCATATTATCTCCAACATGTATATTCTTCTTTCCTGATCAATATTATGTATTGCCATAGGAATTGCATCCTAAGTAATTGCATCTACCACCACTATAGCCTTGTATCTTTCTCCTTGCTTTTATCATTTGTATTTTCTTTTACTTCATTAACCTTTTGCTTATCTTCATTCTCCATTTTATGTTTCTCTACCTTTTGATCAAATTCCACTTCATCATATGATTCTACCCTCTGATCCCTGTCTTTTATTATTTTCATGTTATCTTTTGGTTCTCCTTTATCCTTCTCCTCATCTCTTTATTCTTATTTGGGGATATTTTATGTCGGGGGGATTTTAGTTTGTCTTTCCCAAAACTTTGACTAACACAATCCTTGATTCTTTCATTTGTAATCTAATTCTCCTTGCCATCTACTTCTAGCTCCAATGCAACAAATAAATTACTGACATGAACTTCCTTACCTTCATTGATTTCTCGAATCACTGTTCCTTCTTTATAGTTCTTATATTTGTTTGTGTTTTACATCCACTATTGGTTGTTTAGTTGGTTACCCACTACTCTTCTACTGGTCAGAACTTTAGTTTTGTTAGCAGTAATGCCTATTATTTCCTTTTCTATGCTTTCCTCCTCTTCATTTATGTCATACAGTTTTGGATGTATATTCTAACAACTATTTTCATGACGTACTTGCAAATAACATTCTTTGAAATATTTAGGCATATTGTCATACTAGATTTGATCTACTTTGATTTCAATTCTCTAATGGTATCATCTTCTTTATTGATTCCCACTCTTTGGGGAAGTTTTGCCACTAAGTCCACTTCAACCTTTATCTTGACACAACTAGTTCCCATTTGATTCCTAGTTGCCATGTCTATTGTCAATGGTTTCCTAATTGCTGATGCAATAGAAAAATTGCTTCTTTAGCAAAGAAGTTAGGTGGTAGATCTGGTAATGAAATCCATTCCACTCTAAGAGTAGTCTTTACATCTAGTTCAAACCAAGGATCCCATTTCAGAGTGTGCATCTGCCAGTATATCTTCCTTGCTTTAATGTAAAAAACTTATGTAGCTAGTAATTTACATAATCTTCCAAACTAGTAACCCTTATGATTATGTGCCTTATATCAAGTACTCTAACGGTACATTCACCCTTAATTCTACATTTTCCTAGAATAATTCTCCTCAATTCCCTAACATCTGGTTTCCAATATAAGAATCTCCTATTGATTCATATTGTAGATTTTCCTAAATGATGAAACTTCTTACTTCTAATGCTTTCCATATGATATTAGGTTCTCCATGCTACATGACAACCAGTTTAGGAGAAAATCTTGGTAGATTAATGGTAGGTGCTTTGGGTTTGAGGGTATTTGCATTTTGAAGGGTTAGGGGTTTAGATTAGGTTATGTCTACAGGTTTGGGAGTGGATTGTATTAGAGGAGTAGCCTCCGGTGGGTGCTTCCCACTGGTTGTAGTGACCATTTGGCTAGCGGCGATGTGTGGTTAATCTAGTTTTTTGGTAGGGTTAGGTTTTTTCTAGAGAACATTTGTATACTTAGTTGTGTTGTATGAGAGTGAGTTCCAAAAAATGGTTTGAATATCATCAGTTGAAGATCATAGAAGTCGATATTCCAAAGATAAATTTCCAGACTCGGTATGGCACTGTGAATTTCTTATTATGTCCTTTGGTTTAACTAATATTCCTGCAGCTTTTATGGACATGATGAATAGAGTCTTTAAGCACTTCCCAGATTTGTTTGTAATTGTATTCATAAAAGATATTCTTTATATTCACATGGCAAGGCAGACCACACTGATAAACTCAAAGTAGTATTACAAACACTTAGAGATCATTAGCTATATGCTAAATTTTCCAAATGTGACTTCCGGTTGGACTCCGTAGCTTTTCTTGGACATGTGGTCTCTAGTGATGGCATCAAAGTAGACTTTCAAAAGATTGAGGCTATAAAGAATTGGACTAGGCCAACTACTCCCACAGAGGTGCATAATTTATAGGGGTTGTCAGGTTATTACAGAAGGTTTTTTGAAGGATTTTCTTCTATAGCTTCAGCATTAACAAAATTAACAAAAAAAGAAATAAAGTTTTAGAGGTCAGAGAAATGTGAACAAAGTTTTCGAGAGTTGAAGGGTAGGTTAACTATGACGCCTATATTGGAACTTCCAGAAATATATAGGGGTTTGGTATTTTTTGTGATGCTTCAGGTGTTGGTCTAGGTTGTGTACTACTATGACGTAGTAAGGTTATTGCATATGGCTCAAGGCAATTAAAGAAGTACGAGAAAACTATCCAACACATGATCTAGAATTGGTTGCAGTTGTAATTGCACTAAAGATGTGGCGATATAATTTTTTGGGGTAATTTGATATATTTACTTATCATAAGAGCCTTCAATACATTTTTAAGAAAAGGGAGTTAAATTTAAGGTAAAGAAAGTGGATAGAATTGCTGAAAGATTATGAAGTTGATATTCTCTACCACCCGAGTAAAGCAAATATTGTAGCAGATGCACTTCATTGCTAATTTATGGGTAGTCGAGCATACTTACCAGATGAAAAGCATTATACAGTCAAATATGTTCATGTGCTATCAAGTTTAGGTGTCCAGTAAGTTGACTCTAAAGATGAGGGCATAGTGGTTCAGAGTACAGCAAAGTCATCATTAGTGACAATAGTGAAGGCGAGACAGTATGGTGACCTCGTCTTAAAATAGTATAAAGAAGGTATTTTCCAACATAATGTAACAATATTTGAGCTTGCAGATGATGACACTTTATAATTCCAAGGTAGATTGTGTGTTTCTAATGTGGACAAATTATGAGAGAAGATTATGGTTGAGGCAAACTGTTTCTAATGTTCTTGCCACCTAAGATCTATAAAAATGTATCATGATCTGACAGAGATATATTGGTGGGACAACATGAATAAAAATATAGTAGATTATATGGGATAATTTCCTAACTATCAACAAGTAAAAATAGAGTATCAGAGGCCTGGTGGCCTAGTACAAAAGATAAAAATCCCGAATGGAAATAGGAGGCCATTAATATGGACTTTGTCACAGGTTTGCCTCCTTACTTTCCTAATTATGATTATATTTGGTGATCATTAATCAATTGACCAGATCAGCTCATTTCTTACCTGTTAAATCCACTAGCACAACTAATGATTATGCTAATTTATATGTGAAGGAAATTATTTGCCTACATAGGACTCCTATGTCCATTATTTCTGACAGGGGTGCCCAGTTCACAACTCAATTTTGGAAATCTTTCCAAAAAGGTTTGGATACTCAGGTGAATCTTATAGTAACCTTTCACCCACAGACAGATAGCCAAACTAAGTACATTATTTAGACCCTTAAGACATGTTGAGAGCATGTGTTCTAGATTTAAAAGACAACAGAGATGATCATTTGCTCTTTATCATATTTTCATATAATAATAACTACCATTCTAGTATATAAATTCCATCATTTGAAGACCTATATATGCAACATTACATGTCTCCAATTGGCTGGTTTGAGGTTGGTGAAGCATAGGTTCTTGGGCCAGATTTGGTCTAAGAAGCTGTTGAGAAAGCTATTCAGAGCGATTGAAGACTTCCAGAGCTACCATAAATCTTATTTATATGTAAGGTGAAGAGGCCTTGAATTACATATAGATGACTAGGTGTTCATGAAACTCTCACCTATGAAGAGGGTTATGGGATTTAGGAAGAAAGGAAAGTTAAGCCTAAGGTATATAGGGCCTTACCAAATTGTACGAAAAATTAGACAGGTGGCATATGAGATGAAACTACCTTTAAATTTATTTACCGTACATCTAATATTCTATGTTTCTATGCTATGTAAGTGTGTCGGTACCCATTACGTATTATCCCAACAACATATAGAGAGAGCACAACAAATTTGTCATATAAAGAGGTTCCAGTGGCTATTCTTGATAGACAAATTAGAAAAATGAGTATAAAATATATAACCTCCAATAAAATACTATGAAGGAATCAAGATGTTGAAGAAACTACTTAGGAATCAGATTACTCCATGAGATCCTTCACACTTGTTTGAAGAGCATAGAGAAGTTTTTATAGCATACATTTTATTCATACGAATCAAAGTTTTAGTTGAACTTACACATACTAATTTTTACTCATATGTTATATAAATATATTCAGGTGTATCACTCATGAATGCGGTTCATAGCTTCCATATGTCACACTACAAGTAACAACATATAAAGGAATATAAGGTAAATCAAAATACATAGTTATTCATTATGTAGCTTAGAAGAACCTTAGTTTCTATTTTATACTGTAGATGTTCTGATGCCCTGTGAGTCTTGTATATGTGTATTCTGGTTAGCTGACAGGTTTTGTATAGCTGTATTTACAAAGAAAACTCTGGCAAATTTTAGCAAAATTCTAGAGTTGGTTTTATTCAAAGATAAAGTCTACATTCAAGGATGAATGGTCCTAAGGGGAGATAATGGATACCTCATATATTTCAGCACATGTACAACTAAGGTAAGGTTGATGGATTTATTTGGATATGTGTAAGTGAATTTGACATAAAGTCTAAGTATCTGACTATACTAACATGAAAGATATAGTTTGACGGAATGAGACTTGAAAAGACAAGTAAAGTTGGGAACAAGAAAGTCACCTACTTACTTGAGGTAAGTGTTTCACCTACTAGCATAAACATGCTTCGTGTTTGGACTTTTTGTATGGTTTAAGTTATTTATTTTGATGTCCTAGAGTTACTTTGTAACACCCCGTACTTTTCTAACCTTACTTGATACCTTGGGATCATATCTACATAGGTGTTGAGATGCCATGAAAATGTGTTTTATAGTGTCATTGGTGAAACATTTGATATCGGACTTAACATGTGCGATTAGACCTTCGTAGGAGGTGTTTTGTGATTTCGTGATGCATTTGGGTGATGCCCCATACATATTCTAACCTCATTTGGTGACTTTAAGTCATGTTTACTTGATGGTTAAGATCACTAAGTAAGTATTTTGTAGTGTTTTGATCAAGGATTGGATGATATGCAAACATTGGATAAGTGGCCGAAAATTTCAGCAAAGTGCTGAAACTTGCGCCACTACCCTGTTTCAGGGGTGTGGTGCAAGCCACCTGCATTCTGAAAATTCAGAGAAGGCTGAAATCTTGCGCCACAGCCTGCTTTGCAGCTAGTGGTGCAAGGCACAAATTTTGTGCCTTTCCGGACCCGTTTTGTAATGCAATTCTACGACGATTCTTAAAGATTCAAACACTTAAATACACTCCGACATACTCCTACATGATCAAATCATGAAATGTGAATAGTGAACCAAAAATGTCCAATGAAGTCAAGGGCGACTAGAATTCCTATTTTTGCGATCGAAACGAAGAATGAGAATCTTTTAAGAGAATATTGTCGTGACATTATGGAAGTATGTAAACATGAGATATATGGTGAATAATACATTAAATGTGATGGATTACATGGATATGTATTATTGGGCCCAAAGTTAGGCCCAAAATGGAAATAAAAGAATTGGCCCAAAGGGCAAAAAGACCCATTCTTCCATTTTGACCTCATTAAATGCCAAGGAATGGATAAGCTTGACTTGGGGTCTATATAAAGGCCCCAACATCAGATTTTTATCATCAAAAACCTCTCATGCCTTTATGATATTTTCTCAACATTTCCCATTTCCAAACCCTAAAGCAAAATAATCCCTTTGGACTCTTTGGACAAGATCATCCTATTCCAAGCCTTGGTAAGTATATATTCACATGAATTAACATATTATATGCATGAGATATTATGTATATTATGATAGTTGGGTTGGCAAGGTGGTGAATAGTGTATTTTTGCCTTTGGTGAAAGATGTGCTACCTTGGTGATTTGAACTTGAATTAGGACTTGTGCCTTTGATGAAAAAGCATGGTATGGACAAAATATGAACATGTATGGTGTTATTTTTGGTATTAAACTTGTTCTTGTCTATAAGTGGAAATTGTGGAATTTTGGTCGATATGTGTTATGAGTTGTATTAAGGTCATTTGATGGGTTATTTGTGATGTGTTATGGATAAGAAAGTGTAAAGGAGAAGTGTTGTGGTGAAATGTATCAATTATCATGTATTGGTCAATGTTGGGAATATTATGGAATTTTTGGAATAATAGTATGATCAATGGTTTTGTCAAGGGGAAATGACATGTTTAAAGGCAAACATGTAACTCATTGACATTGTATGCATTTGTAAAGTAATTGGTGGTTAATGTGAATTTCATTATGTATTTGTGTTGTAGAGTGACACATAAAGAAGAAGCGGGATTATTGTCTACGCATCTAAGGTTGTATATACGCATTGCGAATCCAAGGTATGTAAGGTTACTCTTTCCGTATCCTTCTGCAACATATAGTATTCACCTTGTCATGGTATTTACTCCTTTCCGAAATATCCTAAGGTATACTATCTCAAGTTATCATCTATTGTTAATCACGTATATTTCATTCTTGGTCTATTATCATTCATGATTCACATAACTACGAACATGGTTTCAAGTTCCAATAATGTTATATTCAACAGTTCCCAAAAAATGAGGTAATCATTGATTGAGTTATTTCAAAGATTAATGAATTAATGTTGTCAAGAGGAGAGATGATGCATGGGTAGTATCCCAGGGTTTAAATAACCTAGCATGGGTCGATCCCAATATTTACGGATGGTATCCCAAGGGTGAGAAGAACACCTAGCATGGGTCGATTCCGCTACGGGTGGTATCCAAGGGGCAAAGGAAAAGCCTAGAATGGGTCGATCCCGATTACTATTGAGTATCCACTGATCAGCTTGGGGCCTGGGCATTATATAATTGGATGAATTAGTGATGGATAAAGGAATGAGTGAATGATCGAATGAGTATAAAAGTAAAGAAAGTAATTCATAATGTGCATATATCTTTATATACAAATTGATGACTCATCCTTATTGAGTACTCATTTATATTTGATTTCATTGAAGTCTCTATGTATCATATAGTTTCATGCAGCCTTACATACTCAGTACATTCTCCGTACTGACCCCTCTTGGGGGATTTACCTTACTTGCTGCAGGCGCAGGCACTAGTACACCTCCCCAGTGAGCTGCAGAACTTCTATTGACCTTTGGTGAGCTCCAGTTGGTTCGGGGCTTCCCGTGTCTCAGTTATACATGTATATTGGTATTGTCAATGTTATGTAAATCGGGGCTTGTACCAAATCTAGATTGGTCATGTATGCACTTCTATTAGAGGCTTTTGTAGACGTATGTGGGTATGTGAAGTAATGTGAAGAGAAGAGATGTGTATCGTTTGACTTGATGGCTATGTCGGCCAAGTTTCTCATATGTCTATATATATATCTTACATGTTCCAGGATTTTCGATGTTAGACTTTTATGTTCTTATGTGATGGTGGTGTTTCTTATGGCATGCGTATGAATGAATGTAAGCAGAGCTTGGTTCTCTCGGGCCTTGTCGGCTACGAGTGCCAATCCGTCCCTATAGGGTTCGGGGCGTGACATACTTGTATGCATAGACTATATTAAATAAAATGTTGCAAGGATGAAAGAATAGGACAAGTAGGTGCATCATCTACTTAAGGAAAAATAGGCCAACACTTAAAGTTAATTATCAAGTAGGTTGATCGCCTACTTTGAGTTTTCTTGGGCCCACATAGATACTAAATAAAAAAGTGGGCTAGGTAAAGGGTCAAGGACCAAGACCCATATGAAATTATCCATAATACATACATATATTCAGCAAACAGATAAATAACATAATTCTAATTCTCTCTCTTTTAGCTCTTCTTTTTCAGCCCTCTTGTTCCATTTGAGTTCTTGAATTATTCCTCTTGGTTCTCAAGCTTCAAGCTAAATTTTTGGCTGTATTTTCTCATTGTTTTTACATGGTTATGGTGGTGGAAATCAACTCTAAACGTTATGGGAGTTGGGGTAGCCTTTAGAGAAAGAAACTCCTTGGCATCCTCTTTCAACTTAGTAGTTTTCTGACTTGTTTACTTGTTGTTTTAAGGTGTTTTTGTGAAGAGAAAAGTTTGAAATTAAAGAGAGGTAGTGTAGTATAAAAATTATAGAAAAATTAAGTATAATATGAAAATTATAGAAAAATTAAGGTAAAGTCTTGTCCCGTCACAATTACATAGCGTCTTATTCTTTTAGAGGCTTCATGGACACTATAGTGTGATCATTTTGTATTAGTTGTCCATATATCATGGTATATGTATGTATCATCCTCATTAGTTGTCATTAGTACATATATCCTTGATATATCACATGTCATAGATTATCTACATAGCATATATATTCATATGGTACTTGCCCACCCCATCTAGATTTTGGTCGTGCCATGGTCTTTGTAGTTAGGTTGACTCAAACATTGGGAAAATTCGATGCTATTTGGGTCATGATGGGAATATTACCAAACCAAAACACTTTGTGCCAATTCAGACTATCTATAATTCTTAGAGATTAGCTAAGATATACATCTAGGAGATTGTTCGTTTGTATGGTGTTTATATTTTCATTATTTCAGATCAAGGTACTCAGTTCACATCACATTTTAAAAGCTTTACAATAGGAGTTGGGTACTTAGTTGGAGCTTAGTATAACTTTTCATCCTCAGACTAATGGCCAGTCCAAACGGATAATTTAGGTGTTTAAGGACATGCTCCGGGCGACTGTTATTAATTTTGGTTGTCATTGGGACCAGTTCTTATCCTTGGTGGAGTTTCTTATAATAACATTTATCATTCCAGCATTATAATGACACTGTTTGAGTCCTTGTATGGTAGGAAGTATAGATCTCTTATTGTCTGGTTCTACGCTTTTGAGGTGAGACGTTGGGGTTTATGCTTGTTAAGAGATTCAATAGATAAAGTGAAATTGATTCATGATAGACTTTTGACAGGTTGAAGTAAGCAAAAGAGCTACATGGATCAAAAATTTTAAGATTTAGAGTTCATGGTTGGAAAGAAGGTGTTATCAAAAGTCACTTATGAAGGGTCTCATGAGGATTGGAAAGATGGGCAAGCTTAGCTCGAGGTTTATTGGTTGATTTGAAATTTTTAGCGTATTAGAGAGGTGGCATATGAGTTGGCCTTACCTCCAAGTCTTTCAGCAGTGCATCCTATTTTTCATATATTAATGTTGAAAAAGTATTATTCAGATAATTCTCATTTGATTTTATGGGACTCGGTAGATTCAAATCAAAGTTTGGTATTTGAAGAGGAGCCCGTGACTATATTGGATAGGCAAATTTGGAAATTGGGGTCCAAGGAAATTGCTACAGTGAAGGTTTAGTGGAGACATCTCAAGTTGAGGAGACAACTTAGAATACCGAGTTAGACATGCAAAGCATATATCCCTATCTTTTCAATTGTTCTGGTATATTTTTTTTTCTTACGTTTGAGGACTAATATGTGTTTTAGTGGTTAATGATGTAATGATCCTCATATTTATTTATAAATTTTATGTATTTTAACTATTTTACCCCTTCTCATAGTTTAGTATGATATATATGGTTTACAGGAATGGGTGACACGATTCTTAAGGTGGTTAGATCGGTTTTGGATAAGTTTTGAATTTTGAAAGGTTCGAAAGTGGAAAGGGTGGACCAAAGTTAATTTTTGATGAAGACAAGCTCTTAATGGAATCCTAGTAGTTTTGTTAGGTTTGAGAGGTGATTTTGTGTTGGTTTGACCTTTGATTACGGTCCCAAGGATTTTTGATGGGTTTTGAGTTGTTTGTTGAAAATTGGAAATTTGGAACTTAAGAGTTGATCTCAGTCAATGTTTTATCAAGACGAGCTCAAATTAGTATTTTGATGGATTCAACAAGTCTAAAATGTCATTTCTAGTCTAGTAGAAAATTTGTTTATCTTCACGGTGTTCTGAATGAATCCCAAATATCTATTCGGAGTTATAGAGTTTGAACTTGGTGCTGATTTGTACTATTTTCTAATGCTAGTGGTATCCTACTTCGCATTCATAAGAGGTTGCATGTTTATGAAGAAAGGATAAGGTTGGCCTTTGATAACGCTCAAATACACTCGCGATTATGAATATACGTGGTCGTTAATAATATATTTTACCCAACTAGGAGTCGGGATCGAATCCACAGGGAATGAAAGCGCTAATTTCACTCTTAAGTGTCACAAGCTACTTTAGGCTTGCACACAATGTTGAAATTAAACATAAAAGTAAAATTGGGGGGGGGGGGTTGTTTGAACAACTTTTTAGTATCAAGTTAATAGTATCAATGTTTGGTTTACCAAAGTGAAATGCAATGAGATTGTATTCAATTGAGTTAAAACACTTGTGTTTATGCCTTCTCGTGAAAGATTGTATGCCTGTGTAAGTGAAAATACACCTAGAATTCAATTGCTAGTTATGCTTAGGCATGATTTTAGACATTGGAAATGATTTCTCAATCCACAACCAAATTTCACATGGGCTTCTCCCAAACACCCATTTGTCTACAATACTAAACAACCATTAGCCTCAAAATGAGTAATCTATCACTAGCATTACTACTTAAATGAGCGTAACTCAGGTTCGTTAGCTAAATCTCATCACTCTTGTATCCCCTTTCAAGCAATACGAGAGATCCAAGCATAGACTAAGTTTGCAACCTCATTCTATAAGTTAAGACATAGGGATTTAGCCAAAATCATAACATACAACCTAATTCAAAGGTAAATAATCACTACCCACACGTAATCACTGCTCAATAATGCATAACACCAAGTATGGGAAATTAGTTATTCATAATGAAGGAAAAAGAAATTATACCAAATTCTTCTTCCATATCTGCCAAAGAATCCAAATGTTTCATAAGAAAACTCTAAATTCCAAGATAAGAGTAGTAAATCCCAAGATTAGGGTTTGATTACAAACTCAATCATACACCAAATTGATAAAGATAGGGTTTCCAATAACAAAAAAGGCTTAAATATCATTAGAAAAAATGAGCCATATAATTACAGAAATGTCATTGATTGACAATTTGGTTGAGCAGAATCCATCTCCAAACGAGATAGAGATGTGCCAAATTGTACATGAAGGGTTGACTTCTATTTCTTTTGGCGATGCAGGACTTGGTCTGCCAATCATTTCGGCGATGCGCCGATATGTCAATTGCATCGCCGTTTTGTTTCTCTTTTACTTACCCTTTTTTTTGTTAGATATGGCGATGAAGATGCTCAATTGGCTTTATGCCACTCACTTTGGCGATGCGCCGAAGTGTCTCTTCCATCTATTTGCTTCATTCTTCCATCTGTTTGCCTCTTTTTGCTCATTTTTGCTATTTTAATCACTTCTAGGCCTATACCCTGAAATAAAACTAAATCAACATTAAAAACTTTACAATTTAGCATTGAGGAAATGTTTCTTTCAAATTTTAGGGCAAATGAGGCGCAATATACCGACTCATCAACACCCCCAACTTAAACTTTTACTCGTCCTCGAGTGAATCAATGCACACACAACAAAACAACCAATGCCTACAAATAGTGCAACTTGGGAGCTTAGATACACACTTTTTTTTATGAAAACTCTTTACCCTCACAATTTTGAAAACCAAGGCCCATGTTTAGCCTATCAAGATCTTAATTTGTCAACAACAAGCATCAAACATTGGCTTGACTTCAATTGAAATTGAAGAATACTCAAGCATGACAATTAATCACCCTCACACAAAGAAGTCCCTTTCCCTAAAACACAATTATCAACAACTCTAGGGACTAAAACAAATCACTCACTCTCCAAAAAAAGATCAAGGACACAAGTACCACACCATAGGCTTGAAATTTTGAAGATCACTTAGGTCTTAGTTTGGCTTGTAGCATAGGCAATAGGTAAGGTAACGAAGGTTAAGGGTATAGTGAATCTACTTCAATAAAGCATCTAGAGAGACCTCAATCCATCTATTTTCTCAAGGCTAGCTCTTTAAAACACTTTTAAGACCAATCTTTCAAAACCTTTCAAACTATTTTCCTCTTCCTATCCTTTCAAAATTTGAATAAGTACACATATTTACAACAAGAACAAATTACAACCCTTTTCTCTTCTTTTTTTTATAATATATCTATAAACCAAGGATAAAAGGATAATTGGAAGAAGATGTTTGCAGTCCCCATATTTATGAACTACTGAGCACATGCAAATTCTGAGGTCTCCTGCACCCCCAACTTAGGCTTTTGGCCTAAGTTGGTCTTTTACCTCACCTAGACACTTTGAGAAGGTTTGGTTCAAGAGAGGGATTTGAGAGAAAATGGTTTCAGCTTGTAACAATGGTATTTAAAAAAATAGGTTCCAAGGCTCAATAGGGGACAAAATTAATCACTCTACTCACCAAGGGATGGCTCAATCTAGGTCACAAAGGGTGGTTGTCTCTCAATTAATTGCATAAGATCATATCTCCAATATCACACATTCTTTGTTTTAAAAACGGAGCAACTGGGCAAGTTCTAAGTGGACTCGATAGACAAGATTAAATCAAAACCTTTCCCACATATGGTACTCAATCGCATACTCAAAGTACTTTTCCTCAATTATCATACCACATTCATAGCACATATCAAGGAAGGTATTTAATTAGCTAAAATGATATGAGAGTTTTCATAAAAATGAGGGTCTAAATAGCTTAACTAGATCAATGGAAAATTTTAAAATTTTAAAGATGGGCATATTTTTGAAAAATGTGACATACATCACAATGAAAATTTAATTTAAAAACTGTACATGTGAACTATCTACCTAAGTGTACCATTTGTGTCAGAGTGCTCTATTGCAAGTGCACTTTCGTCTTAAAAATGCATGCTAAAATAAAGTTTTAGTTGCAATGGAACTACAACTACTAACCAAAAATCAAAATGAGATTATAAAGAAATCGAAATGACACATCACACCTCAAATAGAATCTCAAAACACCAACATATAAAATAAAATCCAAATCACCAATATCTAAAATATTACAAACATAATAAAAATAAAAAGGAGCATCTAATTATCGATCCACGCACCAAAATAAAAGATAATATACAAAATGTATTAAGAGACCTGGTATCGATATTATAGATCCAAATAAATAACCTCTAAATAAATAACTTCCTCACCCCTAACGAAAATGTATGCATTGTACTCAATGCAATAGGACTAGATAAAATAAAGAGAGAGAGAATGAGTGAGGGTCCCCCTGAATGTGGCTAAGCTTGAGGCGGTGACTAGCTCACTGAAGTGGCCACTATCTGGGCATCAGTGCCCGACTCAGCTCCATCTGTCTGAAGGGGTGGATCTGGTATAACATCTGAGGTCTCCATGGCAGTAACTGAGCTAGAGGTCCTAATCTATATAGTGTCGTGGACCGACCTCCTCATGGTGGTTGCAAGTAAAGAATCTTTTATCATTTTCCTATCAGTCTGCACCACTACCTATGGATCAACATGAATACCAATCTAGCCCTCGTCCTCAAAGAAATTATCAATCTCAACACTATCCACTGCATCATCTGAAGCACGGTCTGACTCATCTACCCCCTCCTCCTCTATTACTAGGATAGTCTCACAAATAGGTGTAGGAGTTGGGACAGGTGTCTCAGATGATGCTCCCCACAAATGTGTCACATCTGCGAATCGAAGCTCATCTATACGCTTCAGAAGGGAAGCCAACTTACTCTGCATGCGAGTCACAACATCTGTTGGAATAGACTGTTGGGGGACACTCAATACATTCAACCTTCTTCTAAAATGCCTCAAAGTTACCCAAAATCTATGCATCTCCTCATGTACTGGGTCCATAGCAACTTTTAGAGCACTAGAAATCATACCTGGAATATCTCTCTCTAGTCTGGCTGACTAGCATCTCTTGTATAAGCCATCTGCCCCATCCTAATGATGTCAGCTTGAGCCAATAGGGCCCTCAAGGAACCCACAATAGTGGAGGGATAAAGAGTGGAGCCACTATGTCTAGGTGGTTGTGGAACTAGGGCAGAAGTAGCCGGTATGGAAGTGAACTTAGGAGAGGTGGAATCTGGAACAACCATAGGAGTGGTGTAATGACTCTCCAGGTTATTTTCTCTTTTTTTGCATATCTCCAGTACTTTTAGCCTACCCACAACAGTTATAGGTCATTTATGACTTACTGAAACTGTCAGTTCGATTATCAGATAGTTCGTTTGGCTTTAGGCTCATTTCACTATTTTGAAGCTTTCGTTGTTAAGGAATTGGTCTTGGATCAAAATTGCTAGTAAACAATCTCAGATGTAAATTTTAATAGTGTCATCAGCTCTGGAACATTGATTTTAGCTAATGGGGACCCTTGGTTTAGATCCCGAGGCTTTCGGACTCATTTTAGGCTAATAGGTAGATTTGATGAGAAATGGAACTATAGGTGTGGGCCCTACATTTAATTGAAATGATCTCGGATGAAAGTTTTGATGGTTCCATTGAGTCTGAAATGTTAAATTTGGTATGGTAGCATAATTCGTTTGCACAAATGGGGTTCTAAACGAATCCCGAGCACCCGATCGGAGTCTATTTTGGACTTAGCTAAAATTTAATGTCTGATATATGGTATGACCGCTAAAGACGTCAAAGATCTACTTTAGCGGTAATCACTTTAGCAAGCCTGAGCCACTTTAGCTGCCTTGGCTACTCAGCTGAGGTCCGCTTTAGCGATCAAGGTCCGTTTAAGCGGATGTCACTTTAACGTCCAAGTTTTGCTTTAGCGGCCTCCACTTTTCTCTTACCAAATGCTTTAGCGGTCATGTACCACTTTATTGGTAGACGTTTAAGCGGCCAGCTGACCACTTTAGCAGTACCTGGGGCTGATAAATCCCCTTCTTCTCCCAATTCTCTCTCATTTTCTCAACCCCTTTCCTATATTTTTGAGAGCATGAAGAGAGAGAAAGTGTGGGGAATCTTCCATTGAATCTAAGGTAAGTTAGCCCTACACTCCTTGGTCCTTATTCAACATTTTACCCATTGAATTTTGTTCCATTTCATTGTAAATTCTTAGAAATTAGGTTTGTAAATCCTTAACTTTGGGGACTGATTTGAGCCCCGATTTATGCTTCATTTGTGCTCAAATTTTGCGCACACATTTCTTATCTTTTGAGGGACCTAGTGATGGATTAAATTTTGGATTTCGTTTGGGGGCCTCACAAGCCCGTTCTTGACCTGAATTTCCACCTGAACTTTTATATAGTAATATGGGTATCATTTTACTCGTTATGACGTGTAGATTAATATTTTGATAGCGTGACGGCATTTTTGGATCGTGGTGTAAATACGAATGAATTTTTGATGATTCAAGACTTGCAGTTCGGCATCGAGGTAGGCTTCGATCTTATGACTAGTACAGCATGACATAGCCCGTTTAGGGAATTTAGGGTAGAAATATGATTCGAACCTTAGTTTAAAATATGGGTTGTGGTTATAGAATCCTTTTACCCTCTATTATAAGCATGCTAACCATAGTTTAATAGTAAGGATCCCTTAGTATAAGATTTATCATTTGACTTAGTGATTTGGGAGGTATTTCACCGATTAGATCCTTGTAGTGGATTTACGCCCTTGATTACTATGGATTCCCAAGTGATGAGGCTTGTTAATTTGACTATGTTTTATTGGGCTCGAGTTCGTGGTTACGATACTAGTTGGAATCTAGGTGAGTATCCTATCCTTCTGAGGACGTGGCTCTAGTTTATAGGTGCTTAAGTGCTTAAGGTTGTATTGTTTAGATATTGGTGAAGGCATGCATTCTGTTAGGCGCATTCATGCTCACTTAGTGGTACGATTCCAACCCCAAATCTTTATTTTACTACTGTTTTCCAATAAGGAATTTATTCCCACTTTTCACTTTAAAAAAGGATTCTTTTATAATGGGAATCGTACCACCTTATTTGATGATTCGTGAGCCTCTGAAAACCAAATTGATGTTTTGGAAAGTAGACCAAGGTTGATCCTGGTCCGTTATTAATCCACTCATTTTACCACTACTATTTACTTTGGTCGATAGAGATTCCGACCCTTTCTATATTATTATGATGGTTTAGTCCCGAACTTGTTCTCGGGCAAAGGACTTACAGACTTACACTCCTTTAGTCACGGTTCGAGTTTGTGCATCTATTAAACTATGTACACTCTTTTATACATGGTTTGATTTCGTGCACTTGGTATATATATATATATATATATATATATATATATATATATATCCAATGTTGGACGAAGTAGATTGATTATGATAGTTATTTGAAGTCAGGTTCAGGAAAAGGCAGTGTATACGGATATCTCGAATCTCCTATAGGCCTCTTTATCCGTGAGCCATAGTATCGGAGAAGGATGGTCGCCGTAGGTCCTACCTTTGTGGGCTACTGAGATGGAGGAGGTGTATTCATTTGTTACATTATGGTATTTATGGTTATGTTGCATTCATTCATTTATATGTATCACCTATCACCAGTATGATTGTTTGGCGCTTATATCTATTTGTCTTATGAGGGGCTGCATAGGTACTCGTTATGATTACTATTTGTTGAGTTCTTTTGTAAACCTTCCAGGATTATAGGGGTCTGATTATGTATTTGTGTGTCCAAACTAGTCGATTACTTTATTATTGGTTATTATGATTAGTTCATGGCAGGATGATTATGGACTGGTAACCGAGATTGGCAATACGTTTCTGATTCGCTTCTTTATTGTGGTAAATCACATTATTGATAAATCACCTCATGATTAGTCACCCTTTGGTTAGAGGTTTGAGTATGCTAGCATTAGTTGTTTTACTTAGCTAAGGCCCTGGAGAGGTTAGGTTGATTCCTGTAACACCCCGTACTTTTCTAACCTTACTTGATACCTTGGGATCATATCTACATAGGTGTTGAGATGCCATGAAAATGTGTTTTATAGTGTCATTGGTGAAACATTTGATATCGGACTTAACATGTGCGATTAGACCTTCGTAGGAGGTGTTTTGTGATTTTGTGATGCATTTGGGTGATGCCCCGTACATATTCTAACCTCATTTGGTGACTTGGAGTCATGTTTACTTGATGATTAAGATCACTAAGTAAGTATTTTGTAGTGTTTTGATAAGGTATTGGACGATATGCAAGTATTGAAGAAATGGCCGATATGTGTTATGAGGTGTTTTAAGGTGACTTGATGGATTATTTGTGATATGGTGTGAATGAGAAAGGGTAAAGAAGAAGCTTTGTTGCGAAATGTTATTGGTTATGATGTTTGGTCAATGTATGGCATGTTGTGGTATTTTTGGTATGGTCATGCCGAAATTTCATTGTAAAGGGGGAAATGACGTTATAGACAATTATTTAACTTTTGTCGTCTTTTGCACTTGTAAGGTGGTTAGATGTTGACGTAAACTCCGTTATGTGCCTGTGTTTTAGAGTAAGGGGTTGGATCATTATATTCGTTAGGATTGTGGATTCTTATTGAGAGGCTAAGGTATGTAAGGTTACTCTGTCCGTATCATTCTGCAGCAAATAGTATTCATATTGACTTTACGCTTGTCCTATTCCAAAATGTGCTAAGGTATTCTATATCCGGTTATCCATGGTCATTGTCATATATTTCCTACTCATTGATCAATTGTGAATCTCATGTCTTATGTTCATGGTTAATGTTCCAAAAGTTCAAATAAGTTTATGTTCCAATGTTCCAATAGTGATTATACTTATGTCTCTTGTTCATGGATTATTGATGTTATGTTGCCAAGTTATTCACATGCTTCTCACTCATTGGTTAATGACCCAAAGCTTCCAATAATGTTATGTTCCAAAGTTCAAAGTGATGTTATGACTATCAAAGTATCAATCTCAAAGTAAAGAACAAAGTAATGCATATGTGGTCAATGATCAAGTATGGGTGGCATCTTTGGGGGCAAAATGCCTAGCTCAAGCTGATCCCGAGGTTTTTGGATCAGGGGGCAGTCCTGGGGGCATAAACCTAGCTCGGACCGATCCTGACAGGGGGCAGCTCTAGGGGTAATAACCTAGCTCGAGCCGAACCTGAAATGTTGTATGGGTGGAAGCTCTAGGTGTACTAACCTAGCTCGAGCTGATACCGATATATACATTGATTCATAGGGTGGCAGCTCTAGGGGAATAAGCCTAGCTCGAGCCGATCCCAGCATAACGATATGTTATGTTAAAATGCATTGTTCAGTCGGGGCCCGGGTATCACATGTCAAAGGCAAAGGTAAATAATCATGGAAGCAAAGATACAAAGAATGTAATGAAAGCAACATACACGGTTTCCAAAGTACAGAATAGTGATTCATCTACATTATGACTTATCTATATTGGTTATGCATTCGAACATGAGTTCTTGACATATTTTTATATCTTACAAGTTTCATATGGCCTTACATACTCAGTACATTCTTTGTACTGACCTCTCTTGGGGAATTTACCTTACTTTCTGCAGGCGCAGGTACTAGTAGGCCTCCACAGTAGGTTGTCAGTTGTATCAGATCTGTGGTGAGCTCCAGTTAGTTAGGGGCTACTCTGAGTCACAGTTGTACATATGTTTTGGTGTTGTACATGTTGTATAAAGCGGGGACTTGTCCCGACTTTTAGTTCATTTTGGTCAATGCACTTGTTAGAGACTTTTGTAGACGGATGTAGGTGTACAAATGCAAAAGGGATATGTCGTTCTTGACTTAGTGGCCTCAACGGCCAAGTTTCGCATATGTATATATATATATATATATATATATCATGTTCCATGAATTCCATTGTTGGTATCTATAGCTATTATGTGAATATGGGTTTCTTATGGCATGCATATGATTGAATAGAGATAAAGCTTGGTTCTCTCGGGCCTTTTCGGCTACGAGTGCCAATCCGTCCCAATGGGATTCGGGGCGTGACAATTCCCTTAGGTTATTACCTTTGAGTTAGTACTATAGGTTTATTTGTATATATATATATATATATATATATATATATATGATATTACCATATATCCCTCTCCTTCTTTGTTTATTCATATTGTATATGTATTCTTTGGCCTTGTATACTACTATATATACTTCTTTAACTCTTCATTGGTATATTGGCTAGTGATATATGGTATTGAATGTCAGCTCCTGTGTACTGTCAGGATAGGGTAGTTATCCTTATTATTCCATTAGTACTGTTATGCCTAGTAACCTGGATAGTTGTCTGCAGCTGCATTCATGCCTTATATGTCATTTTCTGCTTACATTATTTCTGGAGCTCAGTTGGTCGATGCCTACTGAGTACCACGTGTTTGGTACTCATACTGCACTTTTGCAGCCTGCAGGTTATAGTACGAGTTATCATCGTTGATGTGTGTATCATGCGGAGCAGCAATGGATCAGAGATTCGGGGTGAGCTCCTGGCATTTTTGAGTATCCCTACTCTCCCTCTTATTATTAGGTTGTTCTCTTTGTTGTACTCTGAGACATCTTGTACATATAATTATCCTGTACTTTACTTGTACTCTTGATGTATTAAAAGCTCTTATACTGGATCTACCAGGTTTTGGTATTATATTAGTCCTTTTATCATGTTTATTCCGCAGTTTTTTTGCTTTCTCTTGGTAGTCCGTTGTTAGCTGTTCCAAACTATGGATTGGCTTACCTACTGGTGGGGTAGAGTAGGTGCCATCATTACATGAGAAAGTGTGTCACAACAAATTAGTATTAGAGAGGTTGATCATTATTCTAGAGAGTGCCATAAACGTGAGTTGGTTGTCCAGATAAGATCAACATATGTTTCTTACCATGCTAGAGCTCTCGAGGCATGTTATGATTGTGAAAAATATGTTCATTTCAGTAGAGTGTGTCTTTGACGTCAATTGGTTAGCCAGTTGGGGCCAACTCATATTTCTTGCCAGGTTAGAGATTCAGGGGTTTGTTATGACTATAGAGAGACCGGTTACTGGCCCAGAGAGTGTCCCTGACATGGGATTATTAGTCATTCAGCTCATACAGGTCAGTCTCATGGAGTTGTGGAACCTTCGGGTAGAGATAGTGCACTCAGTGCCTCAATTGGTCATTCAGACGTTCAGTTTGAGTTTGGACATGCTCAGATTCATACTCCTTCGGACATGCCTTTGATTTTCTGCCTTTAGTTTCCATTTAGAATTATATTAGGGTTTTTGTACCCATCAATAATTATATGCCTTGGTGTAGATTTCATACATAATGACTACCCTCATAGATGATTCTTTAGTAGTGGACTGAGTGGATCAGTATTGTGATATTCCTAGGGGTGTAACATTTAGGTTTGAGTCCAATTTCCTTAGGCATATTGGCCTTGTTATGGCCTTAGCGTGGTACTTGTTGTTAATTTTCATTTTTGGTACCACCTGCATCTTATGTTATTGATACTATTGTCATTGTTTTGACATTTATTGATTCTTATTTGATAGACGGCTAGATTAGCATTATCAAGCTAGCATTCTTCCCTTTCTTGTGATTTTTATTTTGTTGGGTTGGATGGCTACCTCGATTGGTTAGACTTCTTTTTCTGTTTGTAAGGTCGGTTGTTGATCGAATTATGGAAGTGAAGGTAAGTTTGACCTTCCATGGCTCTGTTGTGATTTTAGTACAGGTAGTCTTTTTCCATAGCCCATTTCTATTGATGATACATTTGGGATTTGACTCCTCTGATCTGGATGGCCCATCGCTTAGCAATGATCTTGATCTTGATGTTAATGTTTAATTAGAGTTAGCAATTCAGTTCTATTACCTGTTGCTAATGTTGGAAAGTCTAGGTCTGGCTTTCTAAACTGTTGAGTTCGTCTCCTGGTGATCATTTTGATCTTGGTATTGGTATGGAGTTGGATATTCCATTCTTCCTACGATGTGGTTCATGGACCAGTCAATTTAAAGTTAGTTTTCTTGGGTGATCTCAGAAAATTCTCATTTTGACTCTTGTTCGGCCTAATGTGACTTCGTGGGATGCTTCTACTCAGTGGTATATTCTTGGTTATTAGTTGTTGGTTACCAAAGTGGGCATCTTTGGGAGCGAGTATTTGTTGCCATAGATTGCGCATTGGATTGGCCAAATGTTGCTTGAGTTATACATTCCAAGTTGCTCGAGTTTTGGCTACCATTGGTACTTTTTCAGCCTTGGTGAGTTCTTGGTTATGCCTTGCTGCATTATGCCCTTCAGCAGTTGTGAAATTAATTGTTTGTGCTTTCAGCTAGTGGTTTTTCCTCTATTATACTTATGCACTTAGGTCACCGCCATTTCTGTGTCCTGGTAGCACCTTATGAGCCTAGTTGTATGCTTGCCATTATGCATATTCTATGAATCAACTTCAGCCTTTCAAGGACTATGTGATAGGATTGCACGGACAGGAATCGAATGATATTTTGCCTGGTTCGGAGTTAGTAATGGGTTTGGAATGGCAAAAGAAGGTTAGATTTGGAAATTGGAATAAGTTTCATGATTCTTGTCTTGGATCACCTTTAGTAGGGTTGAGTTTCCATTGTTGGGCTTGTTTCAGCTTGGTTTATGCATATGGTGTTTTGGGTCCGTGTGTTTCTATCTCCCCCAATTCAGTTGCTAGCTAGTTCGTTGTTAAGGATGAGTTTCGGTTATTTGGGAAGTTAAAGTCGGGATATGAAGGAATAAGGGATGCTTTGGGTGGTCTTCAGCTAGGCTGGGTTTTTGCTTGATTGTGATGGTATCGGTAAGTTGTCAGTAAGGTGTGGTTTGTGTTTGCATGCTTCAGTCGTTCTTAGTTCATTCAAAGGTCAGTTGGTTGTCGAGCCTGAGTTGTGGCTATTTTAAAAGTAAAGTGGGAAGGTTGGTTGGAAAAGGGATACCGTTGGTTAAATCCCTTCAAAGTGTTGTTCTGCTTTAGAGGTTAACTGGGGAGTCTTGCTTGAAGCATGCATTCCTTGTCCTTCGAGGGACCTCATGACAGATTCAATTTTGGATTTCATTTGCGGGCCTCACAGGCCCGTTCTTAACCCGAATTTCAACCCATATTTTTACATAGTAATATGGGTATCGTTTTATTTGTTATGACGTGTAATTTAATATTTTGATAGTGTGGCTGCATTTCAGGGTCGTGGAGCAAAGAAGAGCGAATTGTGGATGATTCAAGACTTGAGGTTTGGCATGCTAGGTAGGGATTATAGGATGGACTTATGCCTAGTATAGCATGACTTAGCCCATTTAGGGAATTTGGGGTAGAAATGTGACCCTAACCATAGTGTAAAATATTATTTGGGCTATAGAATCCTTTTACCCTCTATTATAAGCATGCTAACCATCGTTTAATATTAAGGATCCCTTAGTATAAGATTTATTATTTGACTTAGTGATTTGGGAGGTATTTTCTCGATTAGATCCTTGTAGTGTCTTTATTCCCTTGATTACTATGGATTCCCGAGTGATGAGGCTTGTTATGTTGATTATGTATTATTGGGCCCGAGGCAGTGGTTACGATACCAGTTGGAATCCAGGTGAGTATGCTATCCTTCTGAGGATGTGGTTTTAGTTTATAGACGCTTATGGTTATATTATTTAGATACTGGTAATGGCATTCGCACTGTTCGGTGCATTCATGCTCACTTAGTGGTACGATTCCAACCCCAAACCTTTATTTTACTACTATTTTTTAAAAAGGGATTTATTCCCACTTTTCACTTTTAAAAAGGATTCTTTTATAATGGGAATCGTACCACCTTATTTGATGATTCGTGAGCCTTTGGAACTCAAATTGATGTTTTGGAAAGTAGACCGAATTTGATTCTAGTCCGTTATTAATCCACTTAGTTTACCACTACTATTTACTTCGGTCGACGGAGATTTTTCTACATTATTATGATGATTTAGTGTCGAACTTGATCTCGGGCAATGAATTTACAAACTTACATTCCTTTAGTCACTGTTCGAGTTCGTGCACCTATTATACTATGTACACTCTTTTAGTCACGGTTCGAGTTCGTACACTTATTATACATATATATAAATATATCCGATGTTGGACAGAGTAGATTGATTATGACTGTTATTGGAAGTCCTTATTCGGGACCAGGCAGTGTATATAGATTTCTGAAATCCCCTATGGGCCTCTTCGTCAGTGAGCCGTAGTGCCGGAGAAGGATGGTATCCATAGGTCCTTCCTATACGAGCTACAGAGCTAGAGGAGGTGTATACACTTGTTACATTATGGTATTTAAGGCTATGTTGCATTCATTTATTTATATGCATCGCCTATCACCAATATGATTGTTTGGAGCCTGTATCTATCAGTTTTATGGGGGGTTACATAGGTATTGGTTATGATTATTGTTTGCTGAGTGCTTTCGTGAACCTTCCGGGCTAATGGGGTTCCGTTTAGGTATTTGTGTGTCCGGACTAGCCTGTTACTTTCTTACTAGTTATTATAGTTAGTTCGTGGTAGGATGATTATAGACTGGTACCCGAGATTGGCAGTACGTTTCTGATTCCCTTCTTTTTTATGGTAAATTACATTGTTGATAAATCACCTCATGATTAGTCACCCTTTGGTTAGAGGTTTGAGTATGCTAGCATTAGTTCTTTTACTTGGCTAAGGCCCTCGAGAGGTTAGGTTGATTCCCTTAGGTTATTACCTTTTAGTTAGTACTACAGGTTTATTTGTATATATATATATATATATATGATATTACCATATATTGCTCTCTTTCTTTGTCTATTCATATTGTATATGTATTCTTTGGCCTTGTATACTACTATATATACTTCTTTAACTCTTCATTAGTATATTGGCTGGTGATATACTGTATTGACGTCAGCTCTTGTTGTACTGTCAAGATAGGGTAGTTATCCTTGTTGTTCCATTAGTACTGTTATGCCTAGTAACCTGGATAGTTGCCTGTAGTTGTATTCATGCCTTACATGTCATTTTATGCTTTCATTATTTCTGGAGTTCAGTTGGCCGATGCCTACTGAGTACCACGTGTTTGGTACTCATACTATACTTTTATAGCCTACAGGTTATAGTATGAGTTATCGCCATTGATGTGTGTATCGTGCGGTGCAGCTATGGATCGGAGATTCGGGGTGCGCTTCTGGCATTTTTGAGTTTTCCTACTCTCCCTCTTATTGTTAGGTTTTTATCTATGTTGTACTCAGAGACATCATGTACATATACTTATCTTGTATTTCACTTGTACTCTTGATGTATTGTAAGCTCTTGTAATGACTCTACCAGGTTTTGGGATTATATTAGTACTTTTATCATGTTTATTCTGTAATTTCCTTCTTTTCTCTTGGTAGTCCATTACTAGTTGTTCCGAACTATGGGTTGGCTTACCTACTGGTGGGGTAGAGTATGTGCCTTCATGATCTGAGAAATTGGGCCGTGACAAGTGGGCTGGCTAGCACCACTGTTAATTGAAGTCAAATCAATCACCGAGGCACCTTCCTCTCGGGCTTTCTTCTTTCTAACCTCATCAACTAACTCTATCCTCATAATATAAACTGTGGAAACAGTGGTGTATTCATAATCCTTTTTCTTATTGAATGGTACTTTTGCACGGCGACATAACTCAGTGATAAAATATGGAAAGGCAAGGGAGGTCTATTTTTGCTGAGCCTAGTGAGTAATGTCTGGGTCTATGAGCGATCCCAAATTTAGCTCCTCCCTTTCAATTATAGAACCAACAAGAATATTTCGGGGACTCACTAAAATGGACTAATTTTGAGAGAGTGAGATGTTGCTGTACACGAAGCTCAATCAATACCGAGCTTCTAAGTGTATGTCCACCTTGTGAATTTGGACAACAGGGTCAATCCATTTAGGCGTGACATCACTTAGCTAAAGGGCTAACCAAGCCCGCACATCCTAACCCGAGTGATTTCGCCCAAAATATACCTCCGAAAAAGTACAATGCGGTTGTTGAATCTAATATAGAACCCAACTAGGTTGGGGTCGATCCCACAGGGAATAGGTCAAAGTTTGAGTAGAATACCAGATGGAACAATTGGGAAGTAAATAAAACTGGGGGTTTATGTGAATATAAAGTGACAGTAACGATTGTTGGTCGTATCGAGTTTGTAGACAATAAGAGAAATACACCAGGACTATGATCCCCAATGATTCCTTAACTCCACCGATTACTTGTGCTAAAAAGATTGCCCCGCTGTGCTGCATGCAAAATCTAACAAGTTAGGTTCATCTAACTTTCTCTCGACCTTCATTAGATGAATTTCACTCCTTTCCTCTCGGTCTCCGAATGTCGCGCTACTAACCCTTGTCCTGGATCTCAGATAACCATTCACGCTAAGGCTCCAGTTATTAGATGAAGGTTGATAACTTCAAATCTCTGTTTTTATCTCCTTTTCCCAATCTTTACCTCTCTCTCAAGCAAGTCTAGAATATAGACGAGTTTCTAACGTTTGCAACCGTTAGAAGAGCATTCACAATGAAGGAAACAACAATACATGCATTCACAGCGATACAAAATTGCTTTGCACTTAACCGGTTTCGTTAATTCCTCATGGTTCACACAACCCTAGTTGATGGGTTTAGCTTCTCATAATTGTAAGACCACAAGAAGAATTCAAAGATGAAAACATAATTATGATCTCACGACAATGAAGAAAAATCGAAAGCTCAATTATCAATAAAACTCAAATTAGGGTTTGTGACTACAAAACCAAAAATATGTCTGAAATAGTATGAAATAACTCTCAAAATAATGTAATGTCTCTTCCTCGCACCTAGGACTATACAGGGGCATTTATAGATATAAAACTAGTCCTATCCAAATCAAAATAGGAGAACAGAGTCGGCAGCTTCCACGGTATCATGACTTGGTGTCGTGGAACCAAGTCACGCCACGTAGGTTGTTATCGTGGGAATCAGGCTCAATTAGATGTCTTCGAAAGTTGGATCACGACATGCTTCCACGTCACGTGGGTGGTAGTCACGCCACGTGACTCCTGCCGTAAAAATCAGTCAACAATTTCAGTCTCTGTAGTGGACCCACGCCAGCCACTCACGTCACGTGAGTGGCATTCACGCCACATGACTTGTGTCGTGGGTTCCTGTCTTGTTCAGGTTCTTTTTCTTTCTTCTTCTGACACTTCGTTCTCGGGCTTGATTCTTCCTTTTTGATCATTTTGCCTTTAAAACCTATTTTCCTGCAAAGTAGGACAGAAACCACATCATACAAACAAAACACACCCAAGTTATTGCATATTTTCCTTGTTTTAAGCATCAAAAGTGCCATGTAACCATGACACATCAACACCCTCAACTTAGAACGTTTGCATGTCCTCAAGTGAACAAAACAAAAATACGCATACACAATGCTTAACTAAGAGAAACCTAAGGGACCTATGGCAGTCTACTCGTTGCCTTTGGCACAAAACCTTTTTTGACCCCTCCTCTTTGAAAATCAAGACCAATGTGTGTATTCAAGTAGCATAGTATCATGATACAGAAGGGATCAATTGATGGCACCAGATTATGTACAAACAACTAAGCATATATGCAATTGACATTTCTAGAACAACTAGCAGCTAATAATGCAACCCATGTGCTCTCACAATCAAAGAAGTCCCATGCACTCACTGTATTCTAATGAATTATCAACGTAGGGATGAGGTCAAAACACTCACGCTCACAAAGAAGTTAAAACAGTGTGCATGAAATACCACAGGCCTGTCCTTATTTTCTACGCCTTCGTTTTCGGACAATTGGATTAAGATCACTATAGGACTTTACTCGGCTTGTAATGTAGGCTTAGGGACGGGTATGGTACATATGGGTATGGTGACTCAACCCTTCTTTACACTACACTATTCTTGGCTCCAACCTTCAACCTTTCTCATTTTTATTCTCCCTTATTCTCCGTTCTTTTATTTTCAGATTTTGGGTATGATTTTTCTCAAACTTCACAACAAAACTCTTTTTTTTTCACTTTATATTATATTTTTCTTCACACCCAAACCTGTTTTCCCTTTTTCTTTTATTTAACCACTTCTTCATACCCAACTCAATCTACGCACCCCTATAATAGCCACCCTCAACTTAGGCGATTTTCCTGAGTTGAGGTACACAGTGTCCAAGGAGGGACCAGGACCAAGATAGGTTCATTGTAATTAAAATGGAAAGGTGAATAGGTTAATGAAAGAAATAGGAAAATTACGGCTCAAGGTCGGGATCAAGGGATACTTATTCATTTGGTTTGGCATTTAGGCTAAAAGTGGACTTTTTTTTTCAAAAATGGCCTATGATCCTTTCCTAATCCCCTATCCTCAAATCTTAGGCAAAACTAACCGGGAAAGTTCTGGATCGCACACACAGAGATAACTAAGTAGTGACCTCACACACACATAGCACAGGGTTGTATTATCAACTACTACCTATCCGATTAATGCAATGCTAGCTACAGTTATTTGCCTATAATCCTAGTGCCATAATAAGATCCAATAGCTGTCGCACACAAGCATGCTATTCACACAATTCAAAAACAGAAATTTTCAGGAGGGGTATCCTTAACAGTCACAACATATAAATTTTTTTCAAAACTGGACTGCACTACAGTTCCCTTATTTTTCTCCCAATTTAGCAAGAAACACATAAACATCATCAATAACATCCTAAACATGCCATTCTACTATGATAGCACACTCGGGGGAAAAGAAACACGGCAACAAGAACCCCCAAGTGGTGGTAAACCCCCACCCCCAACTAAACATGGTGCAATGCCCTCAATGCACCGATATCAATCAAATACAAGAGAGTGAATACATACCTGTGATACCCTAAGTATCAAAAGTGGGCCCATCCACAGTGGGATCATCAAACTGCTCAGTCGTAGGTGCATCTGATGGAGGGACAGCCTGGCTACCAGAAGCACCACTCACCCTCTTCTCTGCCTCAATCTGGCTTGCATGGTACTCCACCTTGGAGGCTTTAACCGCCCTCTGCAGATCACTCTCGTACTCAGCATCACTGTCACCCCGATCCTCCGTACTGCGGGGTCTCCTGCCTCTATCCATCGGAGGCTCCTCATCAGAGAACAAATCAACCTCAAATGCTGGTCGCATGGAGGTTTGGGCAGGCATAGGTGGTATAATAGGAGTGTTACTCGATGCCAAATCCCGAACCTCCTCTCTCAATACACCCACCTCCTGGGTCAAGTCGGTCATATCAAGGCCTAGTGCAGCTTTCAATCGGGAGGCCATACGTGCCTCAAAACTATCAATCCTCCCATGCAATCCCTTCATAAACTGGTCCATCTCCACAATCATCTGAGCCTCCACAGTGGTCCTAACCCAAGGCTTAAGCTGGGATACCAACATAGCCATCTGGGTCTCAGTGTGAGCCTGGCGCTCAAACATCTCCGTCTGCCTATCAATCAACTGCTGCAGAGAGTCCCTCGATACTGAAACCATCCCAGCAGGAGGTAGTGGAGCACTAGTACTGGGTGCCTTATCATCAATAGGTCCAGCTCCCTCAGTCAGTACAAGAATAGTCATAGGCACCCTAACTGGTATGGGAACAAGCATAGGGGCACTACTCGGCTCATCCAGGGCTGCACCCGACGACTCAGACGCCTGTGACCCTCGTGGAAGAATGGGGTGTGAACCCCTCTGCTGCATCAGTCCAATATCCGCAATGCGGGTCACCTCGATATAATGGTCGAGGGTAGGTATCCTGGCTATCCCCGCCCTATCTCACAGCCCCTGGATCAGGTATGGGAAGGGTATACTCGTGTGATTTTTGAAAGCCCGCTCATGGAATGCCCGGACGATTTACCTCACAAAATGAATCTCATAACTAGCCAAGATGCTGGCTACCACTACAACCCGGTCCAATATGAGTGAGTTGTCAGCATTGGTTGGACCCAACCGATACCTAACCACGGACCATCAAAATCTACCATCAAAATGAAGCGTGGACTTTTTGATATCCAGCTTCCCAATCACCCAACTAGCCGTCACACCATCTTTGGTTATGTACCCCACAATCAATTTAAGCAGCTCTAATTTCTGCTTTGCATCTCGCATCTTAACTCTATCTCTGACAGTGTCCATCCTATGATCAAATTCAGCAGTCGAAGCCGAAAATGGACAGTCAGCCCCAAATAAGAAGCGGTGAATGGTCTGCTCTAAAATATCCATGCGGGTACCACGAACTATGACGTGAGTCAAGAATGGCTGCAAAATATATCGCTGCCCAACAGGAGTGCTCAAGTCAACCAACGCAGCATAAGAGGCATAAAACTCTCGGACTAACTCCGAGCTATAACGACCAGAAGGCTACGCCATCCAACCCAAACCATATCTCTCAAAGACAGGCCAAATATCAGGCAGTGTCCTCAACTCCTCCACCCGATATCGGGGCTCCTCCAACACACACCCCTCTCAGTCAACTCAGCATCTCTATCATAAAAGTCACGCATTCCATGCACACACCATTGCTAAATCTCCCTACTCTGTACGAGAGTCGGAGCACTCTAGGCACCAGAACCGGAAATAGAAGCTGTAGCCTCTGCTGCAGAAGTACCCTGACCCATAGCATCATCTGCAGAGCCTGACACAGAATCATCCTCCCCCTCTTCAGACTGGGGGGCATACTTAGAGGACTCAATCGGAGCAACTGGCTCCAAAGGTGGTGGGGCCGACTGAAGTGCTGCTCGGGCAGCCTCTCAGGCTCGCGTCTGTAACCTCGTAGCCCAAGGTACAAAAGAAGTGTCATCATGGCTAATGTAAAACTCCTCCACAGAACGACTTTTATCAGACTCATTCGGTTCATCACGCAGACGGGTCGGTAAATTCAAATTTTTGGTGCGAATTCGAGATGAGGCATCAAGGTGGTCACTCTTATGGTTTGATTTTGGAGGCATGGTAACAGGTTTGGGTTGGATTTTTTTTTTTTGAGTTCAAGGGTCGGGTTTGGATCGGGTTTGGATCGGATTTGGGTAGTGGGTCGGTTTCTTGGGTAAATAGGTTGGATTTTTGAAATTTTGGGGTAATAGGGTTTGGATTTTGGAACTTTTGGGGTAATAGGGTTCGAATTTTGGAGTTTATGTGGATGGGAGGTTCAAATTTTAGGAGAAGGAATGGAAATTAGGGTTTTAATTAGAGGATTTTAAAATTGGGGGAAATAAGGGAATGGGTCGGATTTATATCGGGTAAAGAAGAAGGGATCCAATTTTATTTTGGAAAAATGGGACTGGGTCGGGTCGGATTTGGGTATATGCAGGGTTTACATTTTATGACACGACCCACGTGACGTGGGTGTGACTCACGTCACATGAGTCATGGCGTGGATGAGGTCCTGGGGTTGTATCTGTTTTTCTAATTTTCACAATACCAACCACGTGACGTGGGTTAGACTCACACCACGTGGGTCCTGACGTAAGTGAGGTTCTGAAGCCTGACTTTTAACTTCGATTTTTACAATACAAACCACGTGACCTGAGTCACACCCACGTCACGTGAGTCTTGTCGTGGATGATACTGAACTAATTCTGGTAAATTTTGTGATTTTCAGCTAACTACTCCTTAATAATCAGATCTCAGCATAACAAAATCTTGGGTTGCCTCCCAATCAGCGCTTGATTTAATGTCGCGGAACGACACGACTAACTTGGATACTCAGACTTCACCAACTAGCCCATGGGTTGCCTCCCATGAAGCACCTGATTTAACGTTGCGGCACGACATGGCTAACTTGACTACTCAGACTTCATCAAGTTTAAGTTCTTCAATCTTCCTTATCTCTTCTGGAACTCCCACATAATGCTTAACACGTTGTCCATTGACTTTGAATAGAATATTATCTGCTCCTTTTAGCTCAATAGCACCATGTGAGAATACCCTAACTACCATGAATGGGCCTGACCATTTGGACTTTAGTTTTCCAGCAAACAAGCAAAGCTTGGAATTCTAAAGTAGCACCAAATCTCCCGGGTGAAACTCTCGGTTCTCAATTTGACGATCATGATACAATTTCATCTTCTCTTTATACAATGCTGAACTTTTATAAGCCAGGAGACAAAATTCATCCATCTCATTCATCTGCTCAAGTCTCAATTGAGCCACTTTACTCCAGTCTAAATTCACCCTTTTCAACGCCCACAAAGCCTTATGTTCCAGTTCAATGGGCAAATGGAAAGATTTTCCAAAAACCAACTGATATGGTGATGCACCAATTGGTGTTTTGAAAGTATTATGATATGCCCATAACGTATCATCCAATCTTCGAGCCCAATCAGTCCTATTTGCATTAACTGTTTTCACCAAAATGGACTTGATCTCCCGATTTGACACCTCAACCTGCCCGCTTGTCTGAGGATGGTAAGGTGTTGCCACCTTATGTTTAACACCATATTTTTCCAGCATGGCCTTGAACAGACGGTTGGAAAAGTGGGATCCTCCATCACTAATAATAACTCGGGGTGTCCCGAATTGTGAGAATATGATCTTTTTCAAGAAAGTTGTGACACTTCTCCCTTCGTTATTAGGAAGCGCAATTACCTCCACCCACTTAGAAACGTAGTCAACAGCTACCAAGATGTATTTCATTCCATGCGAGCTCACAAAAGGACCCATAAAGTCAACTCCCCACACATCGAATAATTCAAGCTCAAGTATAGTTGTCATGGGAAGCTCGTGTCTGAGTGAAATCTTCCCTTGCCTTTGACATTGGTCACAAGCGCGAGCATAATCATGAGCATCGTTGTAAATACTGGGCTAGTAGTACCCACATTGCAAGCATTTATGGGTAGTCCGCGCACCTCCAAGATGACCCCCAACTGGAGATGAGTGAAATGCTTCAAAAATACTCATCATCTCGACCTCTGGGACACATCTTCGAATTATGCCATCGGCACATACCCTGAACAGATACGGCTCATCCCAAAAGAATTTTCTTACCTCATGCATGAATTTCCTTCTCTGCCTGACATATCTTCCGAGACTAGATCACTTGGCAAGAAGTTGGCAAAATTAGTAAACCATGGGATTAAGTCTTGGGATGCTGTCAGTAATTGCTCATCTGGAAAAGTATCATCAATCTCAAGATCATCCTTCAATTTAAGCATGGCTTCCTCCTCAAGGCGTGAAAGATGGTTAGCCACTTGATTTTTGGTCCCCTTACGATCTTTGACTTCAAAGTCAAATTCTTGCAACAGAAGTACCCACCAAATCAATCTTGGTTGAGCATCCTTTTTCAACATAAGATACTGAAGAGCTGCATGGTCTGTATGCACAACTTTCGTACCTATCAAGTAAGATCTTAATTTCTCAAAAGCGAATACTACGACCAACAATTCCTGCTCAGTCATAGTGTAATTCTTTTGAGCTGGATTAAGCATTTTGCTCGCATAGTAAATCGAATGTAATATCTTCTCATGTCTTTGGCCAAGTACCGCACCCAAAGACACTCCACTAGCATCGTACATAACCTCAAAAGGCTTAGTCCAATCCGGTGACACAATAATAGGGGTTGAAACCAACTTCTCCTTAAGACACTCAAATGCTTTAAGACATGCTTCATCAAACACAAACTTCATTTTTTTCTCTAAAATTTTGCACAAGGGATGTGCAATCTTGGAGAAATCCTTGATGAATATTCTATAAAAACCAGCATGACCTAAGAAACTTCGAATACCTTTTACCGAGATAGGTGGGGGTAGCTTCTCAATTACTTCAATCTTTGCCTTATCCACCTCAATACCATTCTTTGAAATCTGATGCCCCAATACGATACCCTCATTGACCATAAAGTGACATTTTTCCCAGTTCAGCACTAGATTGCACTCCTCGCATCTTTGTAGCACATTGGCAAGGTAAGCCAAACAACCATCAAACGAGTCTCCCACAACTGAAAAGTCATCCACCTCGATAGTGTCTTCCACTATGTCGGAGAAAATAGACATCATGCAATATTGGAAGGTGGCCGGTGCATTACACAAACCGAAAGGCATCCTCTTGAATGCGAACATCTCGTATGGACAAGTGAAGGTGGTCTTCTCTTGGTCTTAGGGGGTAGTAAAAATCTGATCGTACCCCGAATAGCCATCAAGAAAACAATACCATCCTCTACCAGCAAGACGGTCTAACATCTGGTCCATGAAGGGCATAGGAAAATGATCTTTCTCAGTCCAAGAATTCAGCTTTCGATAATCCATACAAACTCTCCATCCAGTCATCGGCCTTATTGGAATCAACTCATTTTTGTCATTTGGAACCACAGTGATTCCTCCCTTTTTCGACACACACTGAACTGGGCTCACCCATTTGCTATCAGAAATAGGGTAAACCACTTCTGCATCTAACCACTTGATGATCTCTTTCTTCACAACCTCTTGCATTGGTGGGTTCAGACAATGCTGGTGCTCAATGCTAGGTATGCATTCAGGAACCAGCTGGATATTATGAGTGCAAATGCCAGGTAGAATACCTATGATATCAGCAATGGACCAACCAATGGCCCTCTTAAATCTTCTCAACACTGAAACCAAAGACTCTACTTGCCAATCCACCAATTTAGCAGAAATAATCACTGGAAAGGTATTGTTGGCTCCCAAGAATATGTAGCGAAGGTGGTCCGAAAGATCCTTAAGCTCTAAAACTGGAGGATCCTCAATAGATGGATGAGCTGGTGGAGTTACCCTATTCTTCAAATCGAGATCCTGTTTCTTTGGAGCATAAATGTATGCTCCTTTACCAGCGAGTGCACCCACCATCTCATCATAATCTTCAATACTATTAACATCAAAATTCGTGATCACGGCAGCCAGAGGTTCTACTCCCAACCTTTCTTCAAGAGACATAACAACCTCACTATCATCAACCACATCTATCACTGAAATCACCCGCTTATCTCTTGGTTGCTTCATTGAACGACAGACATTGAAAGCAACTTGTTCATCATTCAATCTAAATTTCAGCTGCCCTGTTTTCATATCAACCAAAGCACGACCAGTATCAAGGAATGGTCTTCCCAATATGATGGGAACCTCAAAGTCAACTTCACAATAGAGAATCACAAAATCAGCCAGAAAGATGAAAGATGCCACCTTCACCAAAACATCATACAAAATGCCCACCGGCTTCTTCACAATCCTATCAGCCATGAGAAGTCTCATAGAGGTTGGTTTTGGTGCTTCCAATCCCAACTACTTGAAAATGGCTAATGGCATTAGATTGATCCTAGCACCCAAATCACATAGTGCTTTAGAAAAGTCGTAGGACTCAATAGTACAAGGAATTGTAAAAGCTTCTGGATCCTCCTTCTTTTCAGCTAGGGAACGCGAAGCAACTGCACTACAATGATGTATATTATTTGCTGGCTCAAAACTGACAGTTCTCTTCTTTGTCACTAAGTCTTTCATGAACTTTTCATAACCTGACATCTGCTCCAATGCCTCTACAAGAGGGATGTTTACTGACAGCTTCTTCAACATGGTGATGAACTTCTGATATTTGCCTTCCTCAGCCTTCTTCTTAAATCTTTGAGGATAGGGAGGAGGAGGTCATGGGATAGTTTTGAGCACTTGTGGTACCTCTTTTTCCTTCCTCTTTTCAGATTTTGCATTATCGCTATCATCATCATGATTTGGAACCGTGTCATCCTTTGAATTATCCGTCTCTAACTCAGCTTCTACATCAATAACCGCTGGATCATTAGTCATACTACTGTCGACAGGAATAGGTGGATCTATCGTACATTTCCCACTTCTAGTAGTAATGGCGAGACACTGACTATCATTTTTTGGATTCTGGACGGTATTGCTTGGAAGGGTGCCTGGCTAACGTTGATTTAGTGCCAATGAAATCTTTCGGAATTGTTGTTCCAACTTTTTAATGGCAGTTGAATGAGACTCCACTTTCTGACTTATGCCTGAAATGTCAGTCCTAATCTCGTTCAAGCAATTTTCCTGACTTTCTGCTCCTTTGACCAATTTATTGAGAAGTGCCTCCATCCTTTATGGTGGTACATAAAGGTCATTCTTCTCTATATGATCCTCTTTCTTCCTCCAATCACCGTCACGATCTCATTCTTAATCTCGATATCCTGAGTTGTTGTAGTTGTCTCCATAATAGTTTCGACCTTGATTCCCTTGCCTTGAGTTCTAAGAGTCTTGATTATACCCTTGTCCCTTGGCTCGTAAACCCTCCACTTTGCGATCTAGGTACTTCGCCTCTTTATTAGACTCACTATCATCATGTCTAGCCAATTTACTTTGTGCACCTACAGCATGCACCTTTTCTGCATCTCTGGCCGCTATCTGTTTAGCCAGAAGACCAATTTCTATCCTCAACTGAGCGACCTCTTGAGCCACAGATTCATCCAAAGCCTTTTGACCTGCTGAAGCTCCAATAGCATATGTGCCAGCCGGTTTATCTGCCTCCCGAGTATGCCATCCTCAGTTGGTCTTAGTGACACGATCTAATATCTCAGAAGCTTGGTCCCATCTCAGACTCATGAATGCTCCACCAGTGATAGTATATACTACCGCCTTTGTGTTGATATTCATATCCCTGTAGAAGATTTCAAGTAAATTTCTACCACTCATCCTGTGATTTGGCACATTCTGCAGCTTTTTTTTGAACCTCAGCTATGTCTCATAGAGTGCTTCAGAATGAAGCTGTCTGAAATTGTAAATCTCATCTTTCAACTGTAGTATCTTGAACGGTGGGAAAAATCTTTCCAAAAATTGATTTCTCAATTCTTGCCAAGTAGTGATGGAACCTCGTGGCAGCTCAGCCAACCACAAAGTGGCTTCTCCTGTAAGGGAGAATGGGAACAACCTCAACCGAATCGCCTCTTGGTTAACTCCAGGCAGATTGTACGACGTGCAGACCCCCACAAAATTCATTACGTGTTTGTTTGGATCATCAGTAGGAAGACCCGCGAACATACCTTTCAAGTTTAGCAAATGGATCATGGCACTAGTAATGTCAAACTTAGTGCCCGGAGGTAACTCTGGTGGAATGATGGCACCAGTCTCTATTGGCTCAAAATAGGCTACATATTCTTCTTCAGGATCATCATAAACACGCACATGTGGTCTCGATTGTTTTGTTAGTCATCTTTTTCACTCTTCAGCATCAGCCAGACACTGTGTTGCTTTCTGAATAGCTCGATTATCTCTTTCTTCTTGTCTAAGAGCAGCTTGTCTAGCATGCTCTTCTCGTGTCAATTGAGCAGTAGTTTGATCCGCTGTTTCCTAACCAACCGGATGAATTGGCTAGTTATGAATGTCTCCCGCAGCTGCGGGATTCTGAACTCCTTCAGTATTCACCATTCTTCGATTAGCTCTCAGAGTCCTTTCGATTTCAAGATCAAGTGGAATCAGGGGATTGCCTTGACTTATAGTATTTGGCATACACTGGCGTATGCCCTTAAAAGTATGTAGAAACACAACCAATCAACTCCAACCAGTAATAATCAACTCCGTAACCGTACTCCCCGGCAACGGTACCAAAATTTGATGTCGCCTAAAATATACCTCCGAAAAAGTATTATGCGGTTGCTGAATCAAATATAGAACCCAACTAGGATGGGTTCGATCCCACAGGGAATAGGTCGACGTTTGAGTAGAATACCAGATGGAACAATTGGGAAGTAAATAAAACTGGGGTTTATGTGAATATAAAGTGACAGTAACGATTGTTGGTCGTATCGAGTTTGTAGACAATAAGAGAAATACATAGGACTGTGATCCCCAATGATTCCTTAACTCCATCGGTTACTTGTGCTAACAAGATTGCCCCGCTGCGCTGCATGCAAAATATAACAAGTTAGGTTCATCTAACTGACTCTCGACCTTCATTATATGAATTTCACTCTTTTCCTCTCGGTCTCCGAGTGTCGCACTACTAACCCTTGTCCTGGATCTCAGATAACCATTCCCGCTAAGGCTCCGGTTATTAGATGAAGGTTGATAGCCTCAAATCTCTGTTGTTATCTCCTTTTCCCAATCTCTACCTCTCTCTCAAGCAAGTCAAGAATATAGGCGAGTTTCTAACATTTGCAACCATTAGAAGAGCAATCATAATGAAGGAAACAACAATACATGCATTCACAACGATACAAAATTGCTTTGCACTTAACCGATTTTGTTAATTCCTCATAGTACAAACAACCCTAGTTGATGGGTTTAGATGCTCATAATTGTAAGACCACAAAAAGAATTCAGAGATGAAAACATAATTATGATCTCACGACAATGAAGAAAAGCTGAAATCTCAATTATCAATAAAACTCAAATTAGGGTTTGTGACTACAAAACCAAGAATATGACTGAAATAGTATGAAATAACTCTCAAAATAATGTAATATCTCCTCCTCGCACCTAGGACTATACAGGGGTATTTATAGATACAAAACTAGTCCTATCCAAAACAAAATAGGAGAACAGAGTTGGCAGCTTCCACGGTATTATGACTTGGTGTCGTGGAACCAAGTCACGCCATGTAGGTTGTTGTCGTGGCAATCAGGCTCAATTAGACGTCTTCAGAAGTTGGATCACAGCATGCTTCCACGTCACGTGGGTGGTAGTCACGCCACGTGACTCCTACCGTAGAAATCAGTCAATAATTTTAGTCTCTGTAGTGGACCCACGCCAGCCACTCACGTCACGTGAGTGGAAATCACGCCACGTGACTTGTGTCGTGGGTCCCTTTCTTGTGTTCAGGTTTTTGTTCTTTCTTCTTCTGACACTTCATTTTCGGTCTTGACTCTTTCTTTTTGATCATTTTGCCTGTAAAACCTGTTTTCCTGCAAAGTAGGACAAAAACCACATCATACCAACAAAACACACCCAAGTTATTGCATATTTTCCTTGTTTTAAGCACCAAAAGTGCCATGTAACTATGACACATCATAGAGCTAAAAAGTAATGCTCATTCACCTTCTTACATCCCAACACTTCATTTATGGAAGCAGCATCACAAATCACATTGACCCCTCTCAACCTCACGATATCCTTTGTCAAATTCCTGTTATGCATCGTCAAGCAAATCGATGCATCGCCAAATAGATCGACGATGCAAATGACTATCACCAAAATGAACAAAAAATTTGGGTGTGAGTGGGCAAAGAGGAGTGGGAAATCGGCAATACACCAAAGGATTCGGCGATACTCTCAAAGCATCGCCAATTTGCTAAGGCATCGCTGATTCGCACCTTAGTTAGCCGACTATTTGGTAACATTCGGCAACACGGGTGGCACTTCGGTTATGCGCCACACAAATTGGCACATCGCTGAGGTTCTTAACCCATCGCCGAAGTGTCATCTTCGCCAAGCTTCAACTCGCGACTCTTTTCCTTCAATGAAAATTTTTTAAACTTTTCGACCATGGGTACTCAGACTTCCCCAGGATACATTATGGATCTACCCATACAATATTTTTTCCCTTAAGAACGACGTCACCCAATCTATCATTGGACAAAAGCTGTCGATTTAAAGATCAATTTCACAAAAATATCAAGTATTTACTTCAAACCCAAAAAAACACAATTAAAAATCATGCCAACAATTTCCATTTTCAACATTTAAGCATTAATCATAGATCAAAAACAAACATTATGCAAATCTTCAGTAATAAAATGAATTAATCTATATATGCACCATGAATTCAACACAAACACACAAGGAACACTCAAATTATGAACAATTATAACCGATGCTTGCAAAAATGAACTTTAACCTTTCAACTTTTATGAAGAAATTGATGAAAAACTTCAAGAACAAGGATCCATAATGGGCGTGTGATGTTGGAATTGAGATTCAAATAATTTAAGTGTCTGTGTGAGAGTTGATGAAATGAGAGAGTGAATAAAGAAAGAAGAAAAGTTCACTACTAGAGTTGATGAAATGAGAAAACTGTTGTTATAGATCTACCGCAACGGTCTAATATGTGTCCCATATGCGGGCGTGGGGATAGATCTATGGCAATGGTTTATGCGTCGATTTGCCAAAACCGTCTCCATAGATCCACATATGGCAACGGTTATTTTTCCTCCTATTGGGATGCCTTTTTTAACCTATACCAATGGTTTATAGCCATTGTAATAGAGTCTATTGCAACAAGTTATACTTGTTCCAATAGAAGCAATTTGATTGTTCTGTTGCAACAGTTTTTGGCTACCTATTGCAACTATTTCGGATACCTATTGCAGTGGTTTATTAGTCTCTTGTAGCGGTTTTTGCCACCTATTGTAACTAATTCAAATACCAATTACAATGGTTTAGATGAAATAGTTACTCCTATTGTAAATTAGCATTTACATATATAATAAACTATAATACACAAAATTATATACAATCACAAAACTAAATCTTTTATTAATAATCATAATCCAAAATATGCAACAAGCTAGTAATCTAACCCCAAAAGCAAAATGTTAATCCAAATGATTAGTTTAGTTTCTACATAGTATCAAAATCGAGTCACGATAAGTTTCAAGAAATTCGATAGCAAAAAGATTGATATTAGAGCATCTATCAACAAAAAAATTTCTTAAGTAAGGTCAATGTCTTCATCACTACTTTCTTCATCTCTTTCTTCATTTTGAACACCTATAAAAAGAGAAAAAATAATCTCAATTAGCACTTAAATGAGATGATGTTAGCTATGAGATAATTAATATACTAGTTCTAGCTAGTACACATGCACAAGTCCACTTTTTTTAGCAAGATTACTATAAATATTACATTGCCACCAAGCCAAATTTTGCATTTAGTTCCCAAAATTCAATTCATTGCACAATACATGATAATAGAGCATTGTGCAAAACCAATCATGTAATTACATTAATAAATCCAACTTATTTCACTTGTGTCAACTGTACCATTCACTAAAGAATTTTGGCAAGACATTGATCAACTTCAATAGATGTTACATATGGTTGTGCTATTAAGAACTCAGATAAACATAGCAAGACACAAGACAATCATGTGGGGTACAAAAAGATAAGTTAATCAGCACACATGTGGACCCACTTGGCCAACCAAAGTCAAAAATAAACCATCACATCCAACTTTCACTTTCATTAAACATCTACACATGCCAAACAAGTTGAGTGTTCAAATGCTTGCTTGGATTAGCCAAGTTGGACTCTTTGACTGTTAACCTTAATCACTAACCCTAAAATTTAAGAGGTTAAGGTCTCCCAAATGTCTTCCTTTCTACTTGCTCCACCTTGACTATTTATCACATTGACAGTCAATCTATGGAACTTAAAATCTCCTTCATGCACGGCAACTGCCCTTTAATATGGATCGACCTCTTTGAAGTTTTTTATAACATGTAGGGATAATAAGAGAAAGCATGTACAATGGAAGATCAAAGCTTTGATGGGTAGAACAGAAAGGCATGAAGAAGAGTAGTAAATAAGACAAGAGAGTCGTGGGGTGCATTTGATCCAATCTAGTTCTGATGCTTGTCCTCTACACTCTCTTTTTATGTGTGTAAAATATATTCCAGTGAAGGTTACATATTAGAGTAAGCTGCAGATGAAGGACCATCCTAGCCTATGTTTTTATTTGTTTTTTTAAAACATTCAGAGCCATAGGGATAGGGTGGTCCTGTGTATAAAAAGCTTCATACTTTATTAAAGTGATTTTCTGGCATTACCTAGACTTACTTCTTTATCATCTGGTACACTTTTACCAGTACTTGATTTTGATGCCTTTTGGCCAAGCCCTCTAATGATGGTTATATATATTGTTGCCAATACGGATAAACCATATAAGCACAGTTAACTACCATTAATCAATCAAGATGGTTGCTGCAACTCCTTAAGGTTATCTATTGAATCAAACACTGCAAGTAACAACTATGTATCAAACAAAGTTAGCACAAATACATTGAACATTTCTAGACTAGCTTCTGGTCATATTGAACCTGAAGAACTACCAGCAATTTACAGGTGAATTGCAATCCTATATCAGTTCTATAAAGTTGAAATTTGTTAGGTGTTGTTCCTCTTTGTCTTTTTTTTTGGTCGAACAAATACATTTCATTTTTTCACGTCAATTCCAACTATACGCCCCAAAAGTGAGAGAAAAATAAAAATGTGGGCTGTCATCTCTGAGTTTTGAAGGTGTTGTACCAGTGTGATCATATAAATTTTAAATATATTAGTCCAAATAAATATGGTGGATTAGTATAATTGGATTAATTATTTAAGTCCAATAAATATGTATCTAATTAAAAGTCCAAAATTCATCAGGCTAGTCCATTAATTTGGGCTACAAATAATGAGCCCACTTGGTTAAGCCCAATATGTCATCTTATTCTAGAGGCCCAATTTGGCGCCACGTGTCAAATGATGTGGCATGCCAAGTCAAGAAAAGGAGCCAATAGGATCATGACACAAGTCAAAATGATGCAACAAGTCAAGATCAAATCCAAGGCCAATGAAAATACGACATGTGTACAAGGTGACATGTTTCAACCAATCAAATGTGGTAATGTCACTTCAATCTGATTGGCCAAAAGGAGTTTAAATTTACCATGACTCTTTTCTTTCCACAACTATAAATAGGGGTCTCATAATTCAAAAAAGGGACCAACAACTCTAACAAGAATTAAGAGACAGCTCGTGGATCAAACGCCGCAGATTTCTCTACAAGCCCCAAGTTCAAGCTTTCAAGCATCAAGTTCATCAAGATTCAAGATCAAGACCACCTTATTTAAGATCAAGCTCAAAAGCTCTTGAATTCAAGTACAAGTCAAGATCAAGTTCATCAAGATACAAGATCAAGATCAAGCTCAAAAGTTCTTGAATTTAAGTACAAGTCAAGATCAAGTTCATCAAGATTCAAGATCAAGACCACCAGATTCAAGATCAAGCTCAAAAGCCCTTGAATTCAAGTACAAGTCGAGATCGAATCCATCAAGTTCAACAACATTCAAGATCAAGCTCGAAGCCCTTGAATTTATATTTGGAAAGGCGAATCAGAGGATTCATAGAGATTGTAACACTCATATATTGAAATCAAATAAAATGATTGCTGCAATATTTTCTTGACCAATTATTATTATTTTCTCGACTCGAATTTTATTGTCTACAAATTCTGGCACGTCCCGTGGGACAATCTCTACCTCTCATCTTAACTTTCCAACTTTAAAGTTCAAGAATACCGAAATGACTTCCAAGAAGGTCAACTCTCAATCCACTGCCCCTAAGGCTGCTGATTCCAAGTTCTCCACCGAGATAGAAAGCATCCTTGATGTTACTTTTGGAAGCTTTGGGGCTGTCACAAGGAGCAAGGCTAACATAATGGGGAAACAAATACATCAAGTATTGACGACATCAACTCTAGTTTTTGGATCTTCAACCCCAAAAAGAACAAGGTCCTCTACAAGTGCTTCAAAAGAAGGAAGCAGTGTGGCAGAGAAAATCAAGAAGACTCTGGCTCTACTTGATCTCTCTGGTTCAAAAAACTCTGGGACAAAGAACAATGGTCATTCAACCAACATGTCATCGCCACTTACTCCGCGCGAGCCAAGGAATTCAGATATCAACTTATGTGACAATCCGTGCTACTCTTCGATGTCTCCAACAGTTATGCAAAAAATGGTAACTGATGTCTCATCCAGGGACGAGCAACTTGCAAATTTGGCGAAGGCGATTGAAGGTTTGACCAAGTATATACAAACTCAAGACTCTCGGATCGATAATTTGATGGATTGAATAGAAGACTTAATAGATGGAGATTCTAGCCATGCACCTGGAAAGGCTCCAGAAGTTCAAAAGATAAATCCTCCTACAAAACAGACACCACCTACTAAGGAGGTGTTAGTCTCTTCTGACGGAATGATCCCAATTGATCAATTGAAAGAGTTTATTGAAGGGGCCCTCAAGGACAAGTACGACATTGCTACCAAATCTTCCCTAATGTATGCCAAGCCTTACACTGCTAGGATTGATAGCTTCAAGATGCCTGCCGGTTATCAACCCCTCAAATTTCAACAATTTGATGGCAAAGGGAATCCAAAGAAATATGTCGCCCAATTTATTAAGACATGTAATAATGCCCAAACATACGGTGCCTACCTCGTCAAGTAATTTGTCCGCTCCCTAAAGGGAAACACCTTCAATTAGTAGATGAACCTCGAGCCCAATTCCATTGATAGTTGGGAGCAACTGGAGCATGAGTTCCTAAATCGCTTTTATAGCACGAGGCGTACAGTGAGTATGATAGAGCTCACAAATACTCGTCAAAGAAAGGATGAGCCAGTTATCGACTTCATCAATCGATGGAGAAATGCTAGCCTAAACAATAAAGATAGGCACAGTGAAACTTCCACAATAGAGATGTGTATCCAAGGAATGCACTGTGAACTTCTGTATATTGTGCAAGGCATTAAGCCAAAATCCTTTGAAGAGTTAGCTACCTATGCTCATGACATGGAGATGAGCATGTATTCTGCCGGAAAAGAAACAATGCCCATCCATGACCCTCGTAAGGAAAAGGACAAATAGGAACCCAGGAGATGGACCAAGTTTGTCCCCAAAAGGGACAACAAAGAATCTATGAGTGTTAATGTGTCTCCTATGAAGCTCACCAAAAAGGTGAGCAAGAAGCAAAGCGTAAAGACGACTTCTCAAGCACGTCCAAACCAGAAGTTGACTTTCAAGGAGATGTAGGAAAAAGAATACTCCTTCCTTGATTCTGACATTTTTGAAATTTTTGATGAACTTCTTGAGCTGAAGCTCATTGATCTTCCAGAAATGAAGCAGCCCGATGAAGCTGGAAAAACTAATGACCCAAATTATTGCAAGTATCACAGGCTTGTGGGTCACCCTTTGGAGAAATGTTTTGTCTTCAAGGATAAAATCATGCAACTGGCTAATTAGAAGAATATTGTGCTTGATGACAAGAAGACCATCTCTCATCAAATGTCCATCACTTTTGGCTCACTCGATTCGATCCAAATATGTAACTTCAAAGAGCATAATGAAGAGCTATTGGAGCATGACAAGTCTCTAATTGATGAAGGTGACGATGAAGGTTGGAATTTGGTGACTAGGTGGAGATGCAATAAGAGGACTAAAAGACTCATTCAAGCAACCGACTAGAAGGAGAATGGTGAAGAAACCAATAAAACAGAGGTTGGTTGAGTTTTCAAAGAAGGCGAAGAGTCTACTAAAATACTCATTGAAGCGTGCATGTTGAAGTCAAAATTCACCAAGTCAGTGATGTTGAAGTCTCAAGTTCACCACATCTTCATGTTAAAGTCCTCAAAGTTCAGCAATCTATAAGATGAAGTCTCAAATCTACCAAGTTTACAAATTAAAGTTGTCAAAATAGCCAAGTTTGCAAGCTGAAGTCTCCAAATCCACTAAGTTTGCAAGCCGAGGTCTCCAAATTCGCCAAGTTTGCAGGGTGAAACCATCAAAACCTCCAAGTTTCAAGTTGAGGCCTTCTAAATTTTCATGCCTTAAAGTGGACGAAATTTGTCCCTTTAGACCTTAAGTTGGCATTTTTACGAGTTTATCCTTAAAAGGATCTATAAATCTCCATGCCTTAAGGCGGACAAAAATTTGTCCCTTTGCACCTTAATCTGGCCTTTTCACGAGTTTATCTTTAAAAGGATCTCTAAACTTCCATGCCTTAAGGTGGAAAATATTTTACCCTTTGCACCTTAAGTTGTCCTTTTCACGAATTTGTTATGTAAAGCATCCAAACTTGAAGCCAAACTTGTCAGGTCTCAAGGTGACGGAGGCGAAGTTAAACTCTCGCACCTTAAGTTGATTGTTGCATAGGGACCAAACTTGAAACCGAACTTGTTAGGTCTCAAGGTGATGGAGGAGAAGTTAAACTCTCACACCTTAAGCTAATTGTTGCATAGAGATCAAACCTGAAGCTGAACTTATAAGGTCTCAAGGTGACAGAGGCGAAATTAAACTCTCGCACCTTAAGTTGATTGTTGCATAGGGACCAAAATTGAAGCCAAACTTGTAAGGTCTCAAGGTGATGGAGGCTAAGTTAAACTCTCACACCTTAAAATGATTGTTGCATAGGCACCAAACTTGAAACCGAACTTGTCAGGTCTCGCACCTTAAGTTGATTGTTGCATAGAGACCAAACTTGAAGCCGAACTTGTCAGGTCTCAGAGTGACGGAGGTAAAGTTAAACTCTCACACCATAAGTTGAACCTTCATGAATGCTATATGTTTGAGGTATACCTACAAAAGAATAAAGGAAAAGACAACACAGAAAAAAAAAAGTTCAAGAAGAAGAGAGATTGTTACCTATCAGGACGTTTCAAACTCGGAAGCCATACATCACCAACTTGGATAGGCTTGAGACAAGATGTTTTGGTGAGAATTAATCCCTTGAAGTATGGTTTCTATCAATCAAAATACTTTTTTATGGTGACGTTCCAACATCATGATATAAATTATTTGGTGAGACAACGCTAATCTGAAATTCTCTGAGAGACAGAATTTAAAGTCAATTCAAAAATTTATCTAGAACAATAAGGGGGGTTTTCAATTCTAAATTTTGGATATTTCGTAGATGTATGTGTCTGGTTTCTATAGAATTAAGCAGATCATGATTTTGATACTCCCACATTGAGATACAATTTTTTGGTGTCATCGCGTAAATCTGAAACTACTAGTGCGTCAAAATCCAAAGGTGATTTCGGGATAGTATATGAAAATATCCCATAATTATTAAATCATGAATATTGGATATGTTATATATCTTTTTGTCTAGTTTTGGATGAATCAAGCGGCTTGTGATTTCATCATTCCTACTTCGAGATATCAAGGTTCTAGTAAAGACGTGCAGATCTGAAATTTTCAGCATGATAATAGCTAAGGCTAATTTCAAAAAATTATCTAGAATGATATTGAAGGTTTTTAAGTCTAAATTTTGTACATGTTATAGATCTCGAAGTCTAGTTTCTATAATATCAAACCGTTCTTGATTTTGATATTTCTACAATTTGATATGAATTTTCGACCACTATCATGCTGGGCTGAAAAAAAGTGACGAAAATTAAAAGAGAAGAATATATTACCTAGCATTGTGACTCGATGCTAAAATGTCAAAATAATAGAGAGAGTCCATCTATTTATAGATGCAGCAAGGCATTAATAGGCTCCTTGTTGAAATAAAACTAGGAGAAGTTTTCAAGTCCTTGAGGACGTGGCATACTCCTAATTGGAGTGGAATTGGGACAGTTCAAATTTGTTGGAATATAGACATTCTAATTCTAATTGGAGAATGGTTGGATATGGAGTAGAAGAATTTCATTTCCAAAATGGAAAGGAGTATCCTGAAGACGTGCAAACAAGGCAAAAAAAAAAAAGTCAATTAATTTATTTTGGACTTGCATGTGGACCTAGAATAAAGGGGTTCCATAAATATTAAGGAATTTTGCATATCCAATATACCCATGATAATTTCTGTGCACATAGCACTTCGTAATGATATATATATATATATATTGCACACAAATTTTGGTGCAAGTAAAAAGTCAAGTCAATACTTTGAGTCTAGTCTTCGAAAGATTAAATATCTCTGATAAGTCTTGAAGTGAGGGCATTTGTGATCATATAAATTTTAAATATATTAGTCAAAATAAATATGGTGGATTAGTATAATTGGATTAATTATTTAAGTCCAATAAATATAGATTTAATTAAAGTCCAAAATTCATCAGGCTAGTCCATTAATTTGGGCTACAAATAATGAGCCCACTTGATTAAGCCCAATATGTCATCTTATTCTAGAGGCCCAATTTGGCGTCACGTCTCAAATGACGTGGCACGCTAAGTCAAGGGAAGGAGCCAATAGGATCATGACACAAGTCAAAATGATGCAACAAGTCAAGATCAAATACAAGGCCAATGAAAATACAACACGTGTACAAGGTGACATGTTTCAACCAATTAAATGTGGTCATGTCACTTCAATCTGATTAACCAGAAGGAGTTTAAATTTACCATGACTCTTTTATTTCCACAACTATAAATAGGGTTCTCATAATTCAAAAAAGGTACCAACAACTCTAACAAGAAGCAAGAGAGAGCTCGTGGATCAAACGCAACAGATTTCTCTACGAGCCCCAAGTTCAAGCTTTCAAGCATCAAGTTCATCAAGATTCCAGATCAAGATCACCAGATTCAAGATCAAGATTAAACCTCTTGAATTCAAGTACAAGTCAAGATCAAGTTCATCAAGATATAAGATCAAGACCACCAGATTCATGATCAAGCTCAAAAGTTCTTGAATTCAAGTACAAGTCAAGATCAAGTTCATCAAGATTCAAGATCAAGACCACCAGATTCAAGATCAAGCTCAAAAGACCTTGAATTCAAGTACGAGTCAAGATCAAATCCATCAAGTTCAACAACATTCAAGATCAAGCTCGAAGCCCTTGAATTTATATTTTGATACGCGAATCAGAAGATTCATAGAGATTGTAACACTTACATATTGAAATCAAATAAAATGATTGTTGCGATATTTTCTTGTCCCGATTATTATTATTTTCTTGACTCGAATTTTATCGTCTACACCGTGATTCTTACAAAACATAAATTGGCTTACAAGAGTTGTTGACATGAAACATAAAACTTCTTATTTTCACATTACTTCAATGATTACTGTTATATGTATGGAACTCCTGAACTAGAAGAAATATTATAGATCTGTTCTATCTTAACTAAAATAAAAGGACAACAAGCAAAACTCTACTTTAATGTCCTACGTTTGTCCAAGAGATTGAGCTAAAGCTATTTAGATCAGAATGCATTCGAGATGAGAATTTTAGCAGAAATGGAGCATTCAGCATTCAAGGATATAAAAAAAGTAGAGCCTTGAAAACAAAATGATGTAAAATAAATATTCAAAAATAATAAGATGATACTGCTAGGTCAAAACAAGAATAATGTCTGGGTACAATCATAAGCCAAAATAATATCTCAAATTGCTTAAATTCTGAACTGTTCTTCACTAATGCCCAAAATTCAAAATTTCAAGCACTTAGTTCATCCTCTTGATAAACTAACTACCTGGAGCATTTTTCGCACTACAGGTCTTGAACAACTTCTCCATTCTAGAGATTTGAGGGAAATCAGCAACCTCATAAAGCATGTAACACCCAAAAAGTAGAATTCTTGCAGTAAAATGCTTACTACCACAGAGTTTATCAATAATTATTAGCAAACAACAGAAAAAGACACTGCCTACTACCAGTACTAGAGAGGGAACCTATAAAAATTAAATTTTTAATCTGACTCAGCTACCTAGCAGTGGTGGATGTACTAGGTAACAAACAACATGTTCTACACAAAGTAAAACTATTTAAGCAATAAACACTAAAAATTCAAGAAACACTCAAATTTTTAAAATTGAACTAGTAAAGTTAAAATCTTGAATCCATCTATGCTACCTGGAGCATTGTTCCCACTACAAGTCTTGAACAACATCTCCATTTAAAAGATTTAAGGGATAGTAGCAGCCTCATAAAGCATGTAACAGCCAGAAAGTTGAATTATTGTGGCAAGAGTCTTGCCACCACAGAGCTTATCTATTAGAATTGGCAAACCACTCACACATTTATTACAGTCAACATTAGAAAGGTCACCTCTACACTGACAAGGACCAAAAATTATTGGCAGCCATAAAGATGGATTCTTGCTACCACTACTAAGGAGGGAATCTATAAAATTAAAATTCTGAATCTGCCACAGCTACCTAGTAGTGGAGGATGTACCTAGGTGACAAATAACATGCTCTACACACAAATATCTTTCATCCCTATGCTAATGAAATAATTTTCACAGCAAATCTATCGAATATACATAAAAACCCAAAATAATAGTCTAATAACGTAGCAAAAACAACAAAAACCTCAAGCCCATAAAATCAAATAATTCACAGAAAGTTACTACAGCAGCCTGGTATTCAATATTATCCAATTGTCTTAGTGTTCACCGTGGAGCAGCATTTGAACAAACCAACTCACAATTCGGGCTGCATAGAATATGCTACAAATAATGAATAGCTTTATTTTTAAAGTCTAATGTTTCCTCTTTGTGCAGTACTATTAGTAATTGTTAAATTTTATGAGTCTTATTTTTCTATTGCTTCAAAATGGTTCTTGGCTACAAGATTGCAAAAGCTGAGAGCCTGAGACTGATACTACTATTAAGAACATCTAAAAACTATCTATGTAAGATAAGCTAACACAAAAATCTCGATTTGATTAACAATATTTCTCTGCAAATCTATTTGGATGATATGCTAATTTATGTAGCCGAGTACAACACAGCACATTCCTTTCCTCTATAATGTATAGCTCATTTTGGAAATTATAGCCAAATACACTAAACACATGTAAGTTTCACATTCTCCGTTAGTACAAAATAAAACATAGGTGTTAAAGTAGAGGAGAGTAGAACTTCATTGGTAGTTGTGTTGGGAGAAAGGAGAGGTTTCCAAGAGAGAATTTTCTTGGAAGGGATAGGTGAGTCATCTTCACAACCTCCCCCAAAAATAAATTTTTCTCTAGTGTCTTCTTCTATGAGTTGGTAAGCCCCAGGAGTGTTCATAGGGATACGACTGTAAGTAGCTTTGTTTGCCACCACCACTCTTTTTCTCTGCACAACAACACTATTAACATTCCCAAATGGCTTTTCCAATTTAAAACGCAGCAGCGCCACAATTGGTGCTCTTGGTGCAGCTAGCATTATGCTAATATGGTGTTTGCTCAATTTGGGAAATGTATAGCAATAATACACTGACGCCACGGGTTTCACAGGGATGAAAGTCCATCCAATCACTTTGTGCCAACGTAGTAGAGATGAAAGATAGCAAATCTAGAGTGAACGATAGCTATTTGGTGGAATTAATGTTGTATTGAACAATCTGAATGATCTGTTAGGCCACAAGACCAAACCTCATATTAACTCTACCAAGAACAAATTAAAGTTCTTGAAGTGAAGTTTCGATTTTACGAAATTTTTCTTGGTTAGCTCGCAAAGGGGCATTGAGCATCAGAATTTAGAAGATCAATTCAACCAGGTCAAAGAAGACACATTAGCTACTCAGTCAAGCAACAATTTTGAACTTTCGGTATGATGAGCTAAATTTTAAATAGTCTCGAATCAAGTATGAGCTAAAGCTAAAATAGACTTGAATCAAGCATGACTTCGGACACAAATTACATATAAGAGTGGACACAAATTACAACTAATCAAACATAACTTTTTCATGCAATTAGATAAGAAAAATTCAAAGCACTTATTAAAAAAAATAATAAATGAATACACCGACATAAATTACAAACAAGATTTTAACAACAGACTTACCTAGAATTCTTTGAAGCAGTAAACCAGCAGAAATCACCATCCCTAATGAATCCTCTTCATTGTTGGAGATGTCTAAAAAAGAACAAACCCACAATCCTAATTTATTTACAAACCCTAAATGCAAAGTAAACTAAAAAAAAATCTGAAATTATTATGATGAACCCTAATGAAACTCAAAAATAGTCAAACTCACATCAACAATTTTAGAATAAACGCACCTCAAACACTAAATGCTAAGCAAAATGTAGAATAACAATAATTTTAGAATAAACGCATATCAGTTGTCACGCCCGCATCCCAACGAGGCGGATTGGCACCCGTAGCCGATAAGGCCCGAGAGAACCAAGCTTTGCTTCTATTCATTCATATGCATGTCATAGGAAACACCACTATCACGTGAGAACATAAAGGGCTAATAACGGAATTCATGGAACATGTGTTATATATATATATACATATGTGAAACTTGGCCGTTGAGGCCATCAAGTCAAAACGTCATGTATCATCTTACATTCATACACCCACATACATCTACAAAAGCTTCTAATAGATGCATTGACCAAAACGAACTAAAAGTTGGAACAAGTCCCCGCTTTATACAACATGTACAATACCAAAACATATGTACAACTGTGACTCAGAGGAGCCCCAAACTAACTGGAGCTCACCAATGATCTGCACATAACCGGCAACCTACTGTGGAGTCCTACTAGTACCTGCGCCAGCAGCAAGTAAGGTAAGTCCCACAAGGGACGTCAGTACGAAGAATGTACTGAGTATGTAAGGCTCATAAGAAACTGTATGATATATAAATATGTCAATGAACTCAAATTCAAATGAAGAACCAATATAGATAAGTCACTATTTTGTATGTTGGGAACCATGCATATTGCTTTCATTACTTTCTTTACTTCTTTACTTCTTTACTTCTATGCTTATTCATCATCACTTGTGTCACAATGTACCCGGGCCCTGACTGATCAGTGGGTCTTTACATAACATAACGTTATGTTGGGATCGGTTCGAGATAGGCTTATGCCTCTAGAGCTACCACTCATGACTCCATATATTGTTTGGCTCGAGCTAGGTTATTACCTCTAGAGCTGCCACCCATAAACCAACATATCAGGTTTGGTTCGAGCTAGGTTATTACCTCTAGAGCTACCCCCTGTAAGGATCGGTCTGAGCTAGGCTTATACCTCTAGGACTGCCCCCTGATCCAATAATCTCGGGATCGGCTTGAGCTAGGCATTTAGCCCCCAAAGCTACCACCCATACTCAATCATTAACCACATATATGCATTACTTCATTTATTACTTTGAGATTGATACAATGATAGTCATAAATTTATTTGAAGCTTTGGATCAATAATCAATGAGTGAGAGACATGTGAATAAACATTATTGGAAACATAGCCTTATTGGAAACATAACACTATTGGAACCATTGGACAATAATCAATGAACAAGATACATGAGTATAACCACTATTTGAACTTTGGAACACAACCTTATTGGGCTTTTGGAACATTATCAATGAATATGAGACATGTGATTCATAATTGATCAGTGAGTAGGAAACATGTAATATTGACAATTGGTAACCGGCGTATAGGATACCTTAGCACATTTCGGGATAGGACAAGTGCGATGTCAATGTGAATACTATGTACTGCAGAAAGATACGGACAGAGTAACCTTACATACCTTGTATTCTCAATATGAATATACAATCTTAAATGTGCATACAATAGTTCCGCTCCTTCCTTATGTTTCACTCTAAACACAAATACATAACGGAGTTTACATTAACCACCAACTAGCTTACAAATGCATATGACGACAATAAGTTACATGTTTGCCTTAAAAATGTCATTTCCCCCTTTACAATACCATTCACGGCATTGTCATTCCAACAATACCCCAATCATTCCATACATTGACCACAACATCATATACCAATAGCATTTCACAACAAAGTTTCTCCTTTACACTTTCTCATGAACACCATATCACAATTAATCCATCAAGTCACCTTAATACACCTCATATCACATATCAGCCAAAATTCCATAATTGACACTTATAGAAAAATAACAAGTTTAATAACATAATCACACCATACATGTTGATATTTCATCCATACCATGCTCTTTCATCAAAATCACAAGTCATATTCCATGTTTAAATCCCATGGATAACACATCTTTTACAAAAACACAAAGTGCCATGTTCAACACTTCCAAGCATAAAAAACATGATCTACATAATTTCCCATGCATATAATATTTTAATCCATAAGAATAATCACTTACCCAAGCTTGAAAAATTATGATCTTGCTCCAAAAAATGGCTTAGGGTTCTTAGGGTTTGAGAGAAAATATCTTGTATTTTTGGTCTAAAAGGCATGAGAGTTTGTAATGAATAAAAATCAGATTTTGGACCTTTATATAATCCCTAAATTCCGTCCTTATCCACTCTTTATAGCATTTAATGCTATGTCTAGAAGGTCAAGGGAAGAATGGGTCATTTGACCCATTTTGGCCCATGTCTTCTTCCTTATTTTGGGCCTTTTATTGAGCCCAATTCACTTAACCCAATAAAATCAATAATTTCTCATGTTTAAATCATTTCATACGTGTTACGACAATATTCCCACTCACACAATTCATATTCGTAGACTCAATCCCAAAAACAAGTGATTCTAGCCACGTATGGCTTATTTTGACCAAAAGGGTAAAACCGTCATTTGGATGCCAAATTCGTCCATGAATAATCTTATCAAAATGGAATTCCAATATAATACTTCAATTATTCCATGTATAGGCTCGTGGTTGTAGAAGAAATGTGGCAAAAAGCGGCCCGGTACGTCCCCGGGCATCCTTGGGACTTAGAAAAATTTCCAACTTTTGAAAGGTGCGTACAAGCAGCCTGGCACGCCCTTGGGCACGCTAGCTTTCTGCCTGTGCCCAAAAATTTTGGGCGATTAACGGCCTGGCACACCCTCTGGCGCGCGTGGCCCTATTTTTTTTGAAAAATTTTGTTCTTCGACTTTTCTTTGCGGATTCGGTTAGATACTTCAAGTTCTATTCTTTAACTTACTTCTTACCTTTAATATCCTTTGTTTGGAGGTCCTCCAAGCCTCGTTTTTAACCCCACAAATGTTCCACGTAGTCACAAAACACTTTCTACGAAAGTCTAATCACATGTACGAGGGCCAATATCAACTATCTCATCAATAACATTACAAAATACATACTTGTGGCTCTCGACACCTAAGTAAACATTGTTCAACGTTGTCAAGTAGGGTCGAGAAGGTACGGGGTGTTACATTCTTCCCACCTTAGGAACATTCGTCCTCGAATGTTAACAATATCTCTTCAATTACAACTAATGCATCTCTATATTAGTATACATATACATAAACACTTAAGGCTCATGGATACTTACTTTTTATTGCTCCACTTCCGCACTTTGAACTTCTTCTTCCATTTGAAATAGATAGGGATACTTGTATTTCATCATTTCCTCAACTTCCCATGTGATCTCCTTTACTTGTTGATTGCGCCATAGTACCTTTACAGAAGTTATGTCCTTATTCCTCAACCTTTTTACTTGTCGATCTAGAATAGCAATGGGTACCTCTTCATAAGTAAGATCCTATGTAACTTGGACATCTTCAACGAGAACAATACAAGATGGATCCCCTATGCACTTTCGAAGCATCGAAACATGAAACACTGGGTGGACTGAGGAAAGTTCTTGAGGTAGTGCGAATTCATACGCAACTTGGCCAAATCTTCTAATAATTTCATATGGGCCTATGTAACGTGGACTCAATTTTCCTTTCTTTCTGAATCGCATTACTCCTTTCATCGGTGACACCTTTAAAAATACCCAATCACCTATGGCGAATTCAAGCCCTCTTCTTCTAACATCAGCATATGACTTGTGGCGACTTTGGGCTGTTTGTAACCACTGTTGGATCACTTTAACTTTCTCCATAGCCTGATGAACAATATCCAGCCCAAGTAAAGCAGTTTCACCCGCTTCAAACCATCCAATTGGTGATCTACATTTCCTTCCATATAAAGCTTCATAAGGTGTCATTTCAATACTTGAATGATAGTTATTGTTGTAAGCAAATTCAATAAGAGGCAAATGGTCATCCCAACTGCCTTGAAAATCTAACGTGCATGCTCGTAGCATATCTTCAAGTGTTTGAATAGTACGTTCTGCTTGTCCATCAGTTCGAGGATGGAAAGTCGTACTCAGATTCACCTATGTACCCAAACTCTGCTGAAAGAATCTCCAAAAATGCAGAGTAAACTGAGCTCCCCTATCTGATATAATGGATAACGGAATCCTATGTAACTGCACTATTTCTTTAACATATAATCTTGCATAATCCTCAGCTGTATAGGTGGTCTTGACTGGTAGGAAATGCGCTGACTTGGTAAGCATGTCCACTATAACCCATATAGAATCAAATTTCCACAGTGTACGAGGCAAACCTGTAGTAAAATCCATGTTAATCATATCCCATTTCCAGACTGGAAGATTGATACATTGCATATAACCCCCTGGTTTCTGATGCTCTACTTTCACTTGTTGACAATTCGGGCATTGAGCGACAAATTCTGCAATGTTCTTCTTCATATTTCCCTACCAATACACTTCTTTTAAATCATGGTACATTTTAGTAGCACCCGGATGAATAGAATAGTGCGAATGATGTGCCTCTGTCATAATTTTTTTCCTCAGCTCATCTACATCTGGTACACATAATCTACCTTGGCAATGGAGCACCCCTTCTTGTGTAAGATCAAATGCTTTTGCCAAATTCTGTTGTACATTTTCCTTTAGCTGCAATAACATAGAATCTGCAAACTGCTTCTCTTTCACTTTAAGGAGGATTCCGCTGCATTTTGCACAATAACCCCTTCATCTGGAGATTCAATAAGGCGAACTCCCAATGTCACACCCCGAATCCCTACGAGGCGTGATTGGCACCCGAAGCCGATATGGCCCGAGAGAACCAATCTTTGCTCATGAACATTCGTATGCATAACCTCGAATAAATAACATACTGTCTCATGTAATTGATGAAATGTAAAATGCCATACATATACATATATAAAAACTTGGTTGTTGGGGCCATCATGTCGCACTGAACGTACATATCTTACATCCATATACCCACATAAGTCTACAAAAGCCTCTAAATACATACACGACCATTTCATAACATCTACAACATCAAAACTAATGTACAACTTTGTCTCGGAGAGCCCCGGTCCAACTGGAGCTCACCAAAGATCTGCAAAAACATTCAACCTACTGTGGAGGTCTACTAATACCTGCACCTGCAACATGTAAGGTAAGTCCCCAAGAGGGGTCAGTACGAAGAATGTACTGAGTATGTAAGGCCATAAGAAAACGGCGTCAGTACATAAGAACTTCAATGGAAATAATTATAAGAGAAACTCTATATGTGGAACCATGTACCTTTCTTTCATTATTATCATCTCCAATGACTCGTACATAATAACAACAACCATGGAATCAATATAAGAGAAATAGCAATATGAATAAACTCTCTTTCTGTATGTGGGATACCATGTACATTACGTTCTTTCTTTCCCTTGCCTTTACTTTACTTTACTTTACTTTACATCGCTCATATGCTGTTAGGGCCCTCATCATGCAGGTGTTCTTTTCACCCCATGGAATATCATCATCATGCAGGTATTCTTTTACCCCATGGATAATATCATATCATCATGCAGGTGTTCTTGCACCCTATGGATAAATGAACGTCATCATGCAGGTGTTTGCACCCCATGGATAAACTAACATCATCATACGGGTATTTGTACCCCATGGATAACACCCATGAACACAATCAATATGCATTACTTTATTCTTACTTCATTTTTTTACTTTTGAGATTGATATCATTACTTGTGAGAGATTGATACTTTCACTTGTGAGAGATTGACATATTCACTTGACATAACATTATTGGAAACATTGGACAATAATCAGTGAACAAGAGACATGAGTATAAACACTATTGGAACTTCGGAACATAACACGATTGAAACAATGCTATTCAACTAAACAAGCTCTCTTTACCTCATTGCTCTTGTTGAGATAGTTTTATTAGGAACTACAACATATGAAAACTTAAGAACTTCCGTCCATAAATAAGAGCTAAGTGGGTCATAAGTCATTTAGGAGTAAAACACATATGAATAACAATATATATATCAACCTTAGTTGGAATACTATAGAACCCCTTTGGAATAGAACACTTTTGGAACCTTAGGATAATGGACAATGAATAAGATACGTGAGTATAACCACTATTGAAACCTTGGGACATAACCTCATCGGACTTTTGTAACATTACTAGTGAATATGAGACATGTGATTCACAAGTGATCAATGAGTAGGAAATATGTGACCATTATCATTGGTAACCGGAAATAGGATACCTTAGAACATCTGGAACTTGTAACATATTAGCCAGTGAACATAATTCAACCAATGGACGTGAGTCATATGATTCATCATTGGCCAATGAATAAGGAACATATTAGTAACTCTAGCCAACTATCGGATACGGAATATCTTAGAGTATTTCGGAATCGAACGAGTACTATGACAATGTGAACACCATATGTTGCAAAAAGATATAGAAAAGTAACCTTACATACCTTTGCGTCTCACTGTGAATACACAAGCTTATATGGAAATGCAATAGTCCAGCTCTTTCCTTATGCCTCACTCTACATCACAAGTACATAACGAAGCTTATATTAGCAACCAACTACCTTACAAGTGCACAAGATGACCATGAATCACATAGTTACTTTAGAACGTCATTCCACCTTCTTACAATGTCATTTATCGCATCAACATGCCAACACTACCATATCATTCCACTCATTGACCAAGATTTCATACAACAATAGCATTTCGCATCACACTTACCCTTTATGCCTTCTCATTATCATTCTATCATATTTACTCCCATCAATTTGCCTCATAACAACATATAAACAATAATCCATATTTAATACAGTCCAATATACCTCTATACGACACTTTAAAGTCATTAAAATGACATCACAAGTTGATAATTACATCCAAAAAGGGTATCGGGGCCTTCGGGGATCAACCGGAGACGAAAACATACAAAACCAATTCCGGGACTGACCTGCGCTGCCACCTGCACCCGCAGGTGGCCAAGGTACGCGCGCAGGTGCCCTCTGGTAGCAGCCAGAGGCATCTGTGTTGGCATCTACGCCCGCAGGTGCCTCCGTCTGCGGGGGCGGATGCCAGTTTGGTCCGAAATGGCTTCGTTTTGGGTATTTTAATGCCATGAATGTTCCATCATCATAAACAAACTTATTTTAACATATTTTTGATCATATAACATTCCAAAAACCAGCCGTGGTCTCACAACACACATAACATCACCAAAACGACATTTTTCTTCCATTACGCCATCACTTCCATGCTAACTTTTGCAATAACAATTCCAAACATTATACACAAAAATAAAACAAGTCAAGACTGTAATCACATCTCACATATAAATATTTAATCCACCAAGTTCATTTTCTTCAAAACCACAAGTCCCTAGTCAAGTTTACAAGACAACCACCCTCCGATTTAGCAACATATAACATTTCACTTATTGTGAACTTCTCAATACTCCACCAAAATAACCAACATAATATACACCATCTATTATGCATAAAATATATTAATCCATCATAATAAATACTTACCAAGTCTTACCAATTGATGATCTTGGCCAAAAGAGTGACTCAGGGTTCTTAAGAGCAAAAGGCAATTCTTTTTGGTAAAGTCTAGAAAAGGTATGAGAGTCAAATGGCATAAAAATCTGATTTTCCTCCTTATATATTCCCTCATGTCTCCCTTATATTTTCCTTAGCATTTAATGCAATGTTGATTTGGTCAAATGGACCAAATTTGGAAGAATGGGTCAAAAATCCCATATTGGGCCATGTCTTCTTGCTATTTTTGGGCTTCATTTTTTGGGCCCAATAATTCAAGACTTATTAAATGCCCACAATTCAATACAAAATTCATCAATTCTCTCATGTTTTCATTTTTCCCTAAATGTTACGGTTGTCAGCTAAACTTAGAAACGTACGGGGTGTTACATTCTTCCCCCCTTAGGAACATTCGTCCTCGAATGTTAACGGCATCGTCTCATGTACAACACATGCATCCTTATATTACCATCACTATACATAGACACTCATATATACTTACTTGTTCTTTCCTCACTCCTAAACTGTGAACTCTTTCTTCCTTTTGGTACACTTATGGGTACCTTGGTCTTAACACTTTGTTTTCAGCTTCTCATCATTTATTTACTAACCCTTGCACTTGTCAGTCTAGAATAGCCATAGGCTTCTCTTCCTAGGGGGATCTTCCATAATTGGGAACAATATGAAATGAAACCCTTTTGCACCTCCGGCAAATTGCACATGGCATGTTATATAAGGCCAAATCTTTCCCTTTTTTTTTCTAACCTCATTACCTCTTTCATTGGTGATGCTTTTAAGAGTATCCCGCCAGGTGGAGATATTTCCATTGATTTAACTAATCACTCTAGTACCCATGATATTCGAATTATAGTAGCTGATGGACTAACATACGATAGAGTAGAGCTCAGATCAGTCAATACATATACATCATGTAACACTATGGTAATATACCTAAATACCTGTATCGTCATCAGGAGATGTTCCCTCATTCTGCCGGTCTATTAAAGCATAAGTGCAATTCTGGACCCCACTAGTACTGGCTACTCCTCCGGCACCTCTGCCATGACCAACAGACTGCACACCTCTATCTAAAGAAGGAACCGATGCTGATGATGCCACAGTGGACCCTGCAGGTCGTACCATACTACCCAAGCCTCGTCGTGGGCAGTCCCTCATTATGTGACCCGGCATACCACACCAATAACAAGCATTCGTCCCCCTACGACATTCACCTTCATGAAATCATCTCCAAAACTGGCACAGCGGGCGAGGAGACCCTGCTGTCTGTGAATCTGGCATCCTACCACTCTGCCCAACATGACTCCCCTGAATCCTCGGGAGTGAGATGGAGCACCTGCTGTGGACTAAGAGAATGAGGGTCTAGGCGGTAACATTCGAGATCCAGATCCTTCTGGGGACACCATAGACTGCCCCATAGATCTATCCCTTTTTGATGGCCCTTGCTCAGATTCCTGTGTCCCCCTTCTCTGTCTTTGATCTTCCATTTTCTGGGAGAAGGCCTGAATTCTTGCTATATCCATGTATTTATTTAAGGCAGCAATGGTACAGTCTCTCACCAAATGTGGGTCTAATCTGTCCACGTATCGATGGACCCTATCCGTCATTGTAGCCACCACATTCTGAGCATATCGAGCCAAGGAATTAAACTGAAGACTGTATTCTTGAACACTCATGTTCCCTTGGCGTAAATTCAGAAACTGATCGGCACGTGCCTCCCGAATTTCATAAGGGAGGTAATGATCAAGGAACACTGTTTTAAATTCTCCCCAACTAGCTGGGAGTGCATCAATACCCCTTGATCTTTTCCAGTCCTCATACCACAATATTGCTTCGTCTTTCAGTTTATAGGGTGCAAGTTCCACCATTTCAACCCCAGTCACGTGCATAACTTCAAGAGCCCTCTGGATTTGATCCATGAAATCCTGTGGATCTGCTTCCAAGTCTGACCCAGTGAATATAGGGTGGTCCAGTTTTAAGAAATCATGTGTTCTACGACTTGCCATTCTAGCCGCATCATCATCCTGTGTCATTGGACCAACTCGTCCCTGGCTTTGTGCCGCCACTAATTGTGTCAACATATGTATAGCATTTCTAATATATTGATCAGTGGCATTCATTGGTGGTTCTACGGATATTTCTCTACCAATTGGCTCTTCCGGAGCTGGAAAGGTAGACGAAGACTGAGATGAAATTTCAGCATTTTCTCCACCTTGACTAGCTTGGTCAGGTGGTAATCTTCTCATTCCTTCACCAGCAGGCAGATCAACCTGCTTACCTTTACCTCTTCCTCTTCTAGTGTTCGGCATTGTTACTATATCAAAGAGAAACAATTACTATTGTCAGACACAATTCAACTTACAACATTGGCTCTATTGCACGATCTAGAATGAAGAAAAGAAACAAAATCCTAAACTTCCCGTAGCCTCCTACTTATAAATGTGGTGCACAACACATTGATAAGTAAGACTCTACTCAGACACGGCTTTGTCACACCCTTAGACACGGATGCCCGTTTGGTCCGAAATGGCTTCGTTTTGGGTCTTTTAATGTCATGAATGGTCCATCATCATAACCAAACTTATTTTAACATATTTTTGATCATATAACATGCCAAAAACCATCCATGGTCTCACAACACACATAACATCACCAAAACGACATTTTCCTTCCATTACGCCATCACTTCCATGCTAACTTTTGCAATAACAATTCCAAACATTATACACAAAAATAAAACAAGTCAAGACTGTAATCACATATCACATATCACATATCAATATTGAATCCACCAAATTCATTTTCTTCAAAACCACAAGTCCCTAGTTAAGTTTACAAGACAACCGCCCTCCGATTTAGAAACATATAACATTTCACTTATTGTGAACTTCTCAATACTCCACCAACATAACCAACATAATATACACCATCTATTATGCATAAAATATATTAATACATCATAATAAATACTTACCAAGTCTTACCAATTGATGATCTTGGCCAAAAGAGTGACCTAAGGTTCTTGAGAGCAAAAGGCAATTTTTTTTGGTAAAGTCTAGAAAAGGTATGAGAGTCAAATGGCATAAAAATCTGATTTTCCTCCTTATATATTCCCTCATGTCTCCCTTATCTTTTCCTTAGCATTTAATGCAATGTTGATTTGGTCAAATGGACCAAATTTGGAAGAATGGGTCAAAAATCCCATATTGGGCCATGTCTCCTTGCTATTTTTGGGCCCAATAATTCAAGACTTATTAAATGCACACAATTCAATACAAAATTCATCAATTCTCTCATGTTTTCATTTTTCCCTAAATGTTACGGTTGTCAGCTAAACTTAGAAACGTATGGGGTGTTACACCCAAGCTGGCTAGTTGATGTAGATCTTTGATTATCTCTTGCTTTTCAGTCAATTGGCCACTAGTTCTTTCTACTGCCTTGCGGCTCAATGCATCAGCTACCACATTTGCTTTGCCTGGATGATAAAGAATATCAATATCATAGTCTTTTAAGAGCTCTAACCACCTTCATTGCCTCAAATTGAGTTCCTTCTGCTTAAAGATATATTGTAAACTTTTCTGATCAGTATAGATATCAACATGAACTCCATACAAATAATGACGCCATATCTTTAAAGCAAAAACCACCGCTGCTAATTCAAGATCATGTGTGGGATAATTTCTCATGTGTCCGCAACTGTCGTGAGGCATATGCTATGACATTACCGTGTTGCATCAATACACATCTGAGGTCAACCCCGAAAGCATCACAATACACTGCATAACCTTTGGTGCCTTCAGGAAGCACTAAAACTGGTGCGGAGGTTAATTTATCTTTCAACTTTTGAAAGCTTTTCTCACACGCATCATTCCACTGAAATTTAACCGCCTTATGTGTAAGCTTTGTTAACGGTGTAGCAATGGAGGAAAAACCTTCCACAAATCTTCTGTAATAACCTGCCAGTCCGTGAAAACTATGAATCTCTGTGGGTGTCGTAGGTCATGGCCAATTTTTCACTGCTTCAATCTTCTATGTATCAACCTGTATCCCTTCATCTGACACAATGTGACCCAAGAATGCGACCGATTTTAACCAAAACTCACATTTGGAGAACTTTGCATACAACTTACGCTCACAGAGAATCTGTAACACCTGTCGTAAGTGAATAGCATGGTCCTCTGGTGATCTTGAGTAAACCAGGATGTCATCTATAAATACCATCATGAACACGTCTAGAAATGGCTTAAACACCCTATTCATCAAATCCATGAACACAGCTGGTGCATTTGTTAGTCCAAATGACATAACTAAAAATTCATAATGGTCATACCGTGTTCGGAAAGCTGTCTTGGGTACATCTTCTTCTCTAACTCTGACTTGATGGTAACCCGACCTCAAGTCAATGTTTGAAAAACACTTGGAACCCTGTAACTGATCAAGCAAATCACCAATTCGAGGGAGGGGATATTTGTTCTTTATCGTTACCTTATTCAATTACCGATAGTCGATGCACATTCTCAACGTACCATTTTTCTTCTGTACAAATAATACCGATGCACCCCACGGGGACATACTAGGCCTGATGAAGCCCTTGTCCAGCAAATCTTTCAAGTACTCCTTTAGTTCACGCAATTCTGCTGGAGCCATTCTATATGGAGGATTAGAGATAGGCTGAGTGCCTAGAATCACATCAATGCCAAACTCTACTTCCCGTTCTGGGGGTAAGCCTGGAAGATCCTCTGGAAATACATCAAGAAATTCATTGACCACTGGAACCGACTGCGGAGTTAGTGGTTCCACATCACTATCTTTCACTCGTACTAAGTGACATATGTACCCCTTGGCAATCATTTTCCTTGCTTTCAGATAGGAAATAAATCTTCCTCGTGGTGCCCCTGCATCACCCTTCTATTCAAGAATATTCATTTATAGGAAATGAAAATGTACCTTCTTGGCCTGGAAATCTACCGTGGCATAATAAGAGGACAACCAATCCATTCCCATTATCACATCAAAATCCACCATGTCTAGTTCAATGAGATTGGCCAATGTATCATGACCACACACAGTTACCACACAGTTACGATATACTCTTTTTGCAATAATATATTCACCAACCGGTGTAGATATTTCAATTGATTTAATTAATAATTTCGGTGCTTTTACAAATTTTGCAGCAACCAATGGAGTAACATAGGAAAATGTAGAACCCGGGTCAATCAATGCATATACACTATATGAAAATATGGATAATGTACCTGTGACGACATCAGGAGAAGCCTCTGAATTTTGTCGGTCCACTAAAGGATAAGTGAGATTCTGAACCCTACTAGTACTGGCTGCTCCTCTGGCACCCCTACCACGGCCAACAGACTGCACACCTCGGCCCAAAGAAGGAATCGATGATGATGACGCAACAGCCAATCCCGCCAGTCGTGCTATACCACCCATACTCCTCTGGGGACACTCTTTCATCATGTGTCCTATTATACCGCACCAGAAGCAAGCATTTGTCCCCAATCTACATGTACCTGAATGAATACGCCCGCAATGCTGACACTGCTGTCGAGGAAAACCTACTGTCTGTGATCCGTGAACCCCACTACTCTGCCCAGATGGACCACCTCTAAACCCTCGGAACTGAGAGTGGGCGCCTGCTGTGGAATGAGAGAACGATGGTGTAGGTGGTCTAGGAAACATTCAAGGCCTAGATCCTCCTTGAGACATCATAGATGGTCCCATAGGTCTAGCCTTTTTGAACTATCCTCTGTCAGAGTCATGTGCCCTTCTTCTCTGTCTTTGATCTTCCATTTTCTGGGTGAGGGCCTGAATTCTCGCTATATCCATATCCTTGTTCACTGCAGCAATGGTGCAATCCCTTACCAAATATTGCTCTAATTTGTCCACGTATCAATGGACTCTGTCCGTCATCGTAGCCACTACATTTGGAGCATATCGAGCCAAGGAATTAAATTGCAAACTGTATTCTCTGACACTCAGATTCCCTTGACGGAGATTTAAAAACTGATCCGCATGATCCTCACGGATCTTATAGGGAAGGTAATGATCAAGGAAAACCGCTTTAAATTCTTCCCAATTAGGTGGATTTGCACCAATATCATGAGATTTCTTCCAATCCTCATACCACAATATCGCATGTCCTTTCAATCTATACGCAGCAAGTTCAACTGTTTCTAACCCTGTCATGTGTATAACTTCCAGATCCCTCTGAATCTGATCCACGAAGTCCTGTGGATCTGCTTTCGGATCTGACCCAGTGAATATAGGAGGGTCTAGTTTTAGGAAATCATGTGTTCTGCGACTCCCCACTCTAGCCGCATCATCCTCATGTGTCATTGGACCATCTCTTCCTTGACTTTGTGCTACCACTAACTGAGTCAACATATGTACTGCATTTCTTAGATCCTGATCTGTAGCGTTCATTGGTGGTTCTCCAGGTACCTCTCTACCGACTGGCTCTTTCGGAGCTGGAAAAGTAGAGGAAGACCGCGATAAAATTTTAGCATTTGCTCCACCTTGACTCGCTTGGTCAAGTGGTAATCTACTCATTCCTTCTTCAGCATGCATATCTACTTGCTTACCTTTACCTCTACCTCTCCTTGTGATTGGCATTTTTTACTATATCAAAGAAAATCAACCCAATGGTCAGATACAATTCAACTTACAACACTGGCTCTATTGCCCGATCTAGAAGTGAAGAAAAGAAATGACATCCTAAATTTCCCATAGCCTCCTACTTATAAATGTGGTGCACAACACATCGATAAGTAAGACTCTACTCAGACACGACTTTGTAGACACCCTTAGAATGACCTGCTCTGATACCACTTTTGTCACGCATTACATCCCAACGGGGTGGATTGGCACCCGTAGCTGATAAGGCCCGAGAGAACCAAGCTTTGCTTCTATTCATTCATATGTATGTCATATGAAACACCACTATCACGTGAGAACATAAAGGGCTAATAACGAAATTCATGGAACATGTGTTATATATATATACATATGTGAAACTTGGCCGTTGAGGCCATCAAGTCAAAACGTCATGTATCATCTTACATTCATACACCCATATACGTCTACAAAAGCCTCTAACAGATGCATTGACCAAAACAAACTAAAAGTCGGGAGAAGTCCCCGCTTTATACAACATGTACAATACAAAACATATGTACAACTGTTACATGGAGGAGCCCCAAACTAACTGGAGCTCACCAATAATCCGCACACAACCAGCAACCTACTGTGGAGGCCTACTATTACCTGCGCCTACAACAAGTAAGGTAATTCCCAAAAAGGACGGCAGTACGAAGAATGTACTGAGTATGTAAGGCTCATAAGAAACTGTATGATATATAAATATGTCAATGAACTCAAATTCAAATGAAGAACCAATATAGATAAGTCACTATTTTGTATGTTGGGAACCATGCGTATTGCTTTCATTACTTTCTTTACTTCTTTACTTCTTTACTTCTATGCTTATTCATCATCACTTGTGTCACAATGTACCCGGGCCCTGACTGATCAGTGGGTCTTTACATAACATAACGTTATGTTGGGATCGGTTCGAGATAGGCTTATGCCTCTAGAGCTACCACTCATGACTCCATATATTGTTTGGCTCGAGCTAGGTTATTACCTCTAGAGCTGCCACCCATAAACCAACATATCAGGTTTGGTTCGAGCTAGGTTATTACCTCTAGAGCTACCCCCTGTAAGGATCGGTCTGAGCTAGGCTTATACCTCTAGGACTGCCCCCTGATCCAATAATCTCGGGATCGGCTTGAGCTAGGCATTTAGCCCCCAAAGCTACCACCCATACTCAATCATTAACCACATATATGCATTACTTCATTTATTACTTTGAGATTGATACAATGATAGTCATAAATTTATTTGAAGCTTTGGATCAATAATCAATGAGTGAGAGACATGTGAATAAACATTATTGGAAACATAGCCTTATTGGAAACATAACACTATTGGAACCATTGGACAATAATCAATGAACAAGATACATGAGTATAACCACTATTTGAACTTTGGAACACAACCTTATTGGGCTTTTGGAACATTATCAATGAATATGAGACATGTGATTCATAATTGATCAGTGAGTAGGAAACATGTAATATTGACAATTGGTAACCGGCGTATAGGATACCTTAGCACATTTCGGGATAGGACAAGTGCGATGTCAATGTGAATACTATGTACTGCAGAAAGATACGGACAGAGTAACCTTACATACCTTGTATTCTCAATATGAATATACAATCTTAAATGTGCATACAATAGTTCCGCTCCTTCCTTATGTTTCACTCTAAACACAAATACATAACGGAGTTTACATTAACCACCAACTAGCTTACAAATGCATATGACGACAATAAGTTACATGTTTGCCTTAAAAATGTCATTTCCCCCTTTACAATACCATTCACGGCATTGTCATTCCAACAATACCCCAATCATTCCATACATTGACCACAACATCATATACCAATAGCATTTCACAACAAAGTTTCTCCTTTACACTTTCTCATGAACACCATATCACAATTAATCCATCAAGTCACCTTAATACACCTCATATCACATATCAGCCAAAATTCCATAATTGACACTTATAGAAAAATAACAAGTTTAATAACATAATCACACCATACATGTTGATATTTCATCCATACCATGCTCTTTCATCAAAATCACAAGTCATATTCCATGTTTAAATCCCATGGATAACACATCTTTTACAAAAACACAAAGTGCCATGTTCAACACTTCCAAGCATAAAAAACATGATCTACATAATTTCCCATGCATATAATATTTTAATCCATAAGAATAATCACTTACCCAAGCTTGAAAAATTATGATCTTGCTCCAAAAAATGGCTTAGGGTTCTTAGGGTTTGAGAGAAAATATCTTGTATTTTTGGTCTAAAAGGCATGAGAGTTTGTAATGAATAAAAATCAGATTTTGGACCTTTATATAATCCCTAAATTCCGTCCTTATCCACTCTTTATAGCATTTAATGCTATGTCTAGAAGGTCAAGGGAAGAATGGGTCATTTGACCCATTTTGGCCCATGTCTTCTTCCTTATTTTGGGCCTTTTATTGAGCCCAATTCACTTAACCCAATAAAATCAATAATTTCTCATGTTTAAATCATTTCATACGTGTTACGACAATATTCCCACTCACACAATTCATATTCGTAGCCTCAATCCCAAAAACAAGTGATTCTAGCCACGTATGGCTTATTTTGACCAAAAGGGTAAAACCGTCATTTGGATGCCAAATTCGTCCATGAATAATCTTATCAAAATGGAATTCCAATATAATACTTCAATTATTCCATGTATAGGCTCGTGGTTTTAGAAGAAATGTGGCAAAAAGCGGCCCGGTACGTCCCCGGGCACCCTTGGGACTTAGAAAAATTTCCAACTTTTGAAAGGTGCGCACAAGCAGCCTGGCACGCCCTTGGGCGCACCAGCTTGCTGCCTGTGCCCAAAAAATTTGGTCAATTATCGGCCTGGTACGCCCTCTGGCGCGCCTGGCCCTATTTTTTTTGAAAAATTTTGTTCTTCGACTTTTCTTTGCGGATTCAGTTAGATACTTCAAGTTCTATTCTTTAACTTACTTCTTACCTTTAATATCCTTTGTTTGGAGGTCCTCCAAGCCTCGTTTTTAACCCCACAAATGTTCCACAAAGTCACAAAACACTTCCTACGAAATTCTAATCACATGTACGAGGGCCAATATCAACTATCTCATCAATAACATTACAAAATACATACTTGTGGCTCTCGACACCTAAGTAAACATTGTTCAACGTCGTCAAGTAGGGTCGGGAAGGTACGGGGTGTTACATCAGTGATTTTGGAATCTAAGAAATTCCAAAATAAGAGAAGGTCAGCAGCGCATTCGTCGTTGCTCTGAGACCAGAGATTCTAGCACCTCAAACTCTAGTGAAACAATTTCTAAGCTAACTTAGAGCGATTTTTGAGCTAACCTAGAGTAATTTCTGAGCTAACTTAGAGCGATTTCTTAAGAGAGTAATTTGAGAATTCCATTGAAGAGAGAACGTTATTGAAGAGATCAATTTCTGAGTTTTGAGCTAGCTCCACTGTTTTATAGGTGAAGAGAGAGTGTTTTCTGAGAGTGAAGTGTTTTGGGAATATGTTTGGAGCCTTAGAGTGAAAATTAGCGGAAAACATAAGAAGGGAATTAATGAACTGTAGCAATAGAAATACAACCATTGCCAAAAAAGTCTATTACAATGGTTTAAAATAATTGTTTCTTTACAAGGTCTATGGCAACGGTTATTACATAATTTCAACGGTTGTTTGTCATATATAATGATATCTTATGCAACGGCTCTAAACTTTTCTATAGATGGTTTTATGGTAATTATTTTAGAACTGTTTCCATAGAGATCATTACCATAGGGGTAATTTCTAGCAGTGAAACGAGGGAACTGGAAAGGATTTGAATAAAAACCAAGGGTCAGGGGGTAATGGAAAGTCAAAGATCAAGAAATTCAAACTGTCACTTTAAAACCCACTCAAGTTAAGCGTAACTTTTCCATCATAGACTGCATAGGCGATGCGCTGATATGGGGCTCCATCACCGAATGTAATAGTGTGTTGGACCTTTGGTTCTCATTTTTGTGAAGCAAATTGGCGATGGATTCGTGTCTCCAAACACATCGGGGATACACTGATTTATACCCACCATCGTCGAATGTAACAGATCATGCTAAGTTGGAAAACCCCTTCGATGAGGGGCTTTGGCGATGCGCCCATTTTGTTGGCGCATCACCAATGCCTCCCTACTGGAGCTTGGCACACGATTTCCCAACTTTTTCTTCTATGACTTGATTCATATCAATTTTCCCACATTTGAACTCCATCATTCACCTTCACACATCAACAAACGTTATTCAAAACAATAAAAATAAACTTGGGATGCCTCCCAAGAAGCGCCTTAGTTATCGTCATGGCACAACATTGTCGTTCATTCATCTAGCATCATCACGGTAGATCACCTCCAAGAAATCTGCCTTTGGGAGCAACCTATGGTGATTTTTAATCTGTTGCCCATTCATAGTAAATAGGGACCCCATATCATTCTCTAATTCAACCGCTCTATTAGAAAAATAACTCACCACATTGAAGGGACCCGACCACCTTATTTTGAGTTTTCCCAAAAAAACTATACGTCGAGTTGAACAACAAGACATCATCACCCACCTTGAACTCTCATTTTGGAATCTTGGCATCATTCCATCTCTTCATACACTCCTTGTAGAGAGTAGAACTTTTGTAGGCTTTCAAACAAAACTCATTTATCTCAAGGAGTTGGTATACTCTCAACTTGGATGCCTCCTTCCAATTCACATTCAATCTCCGTAAATCCCACAATGCCTTGTGTTCAAGTTTGATGGGAAGATGGAACGCTTTTCCAAACACGTTAAGCTCAGAAGTTAATAGGATGGCTTGTAGAAGTTAAAACTCTCGCACGTTAAGCTGATTGTTGCATAGAGACCAAACTTGAAGCCGAACTTATCAGGTCTCAAGGTGACGGAGGCGAAGTTAAACTCTTGTACCTTAATCTGATTGTTGCATAGAGACCAAACTTGAAGCCAAACTTATTAGGTCTCAAGGTGACGGAGGTGAAGTTAAACTCTCGCATCTTAAGCTGATTGTTGCATAGGGACCAAACTTGAAGCCGAACTGGTCAGGTCTCAAGGTGACAAAGGAGAAGTTAAACTCTTGCACCTTAATATTACCCTTCATGAATGCTATATGTTTGAGGTCTACCTACAAAAGAATAAAGGGAAATACAACACAGAAAAAAAAAGGCTCAAGAAGAAGAGAGATTGTTACCTGTCAGGATGTTTCAAACTCGGAAGCCATACATCACCAACTCAGATAGGCTTGAGACAAGATGTTTTGGTGAGAATTAATCCCTTGAATTATGGTTTCTATCAATCAAAACACTTTTTGATGGTGACGGTCCGGCATCATGCTATAAATTATTTGGTGAGACAACGCAAATCTGAAATTCTCTACGAGACAGAATTTAAAGTCAAATTTAAAAATTTATATATAACAATCAGTGGGGTTTTCAATTCTAAATTTTAGATATGCCATATATGAATGTGTCTGGTTTCTATAGAATTAAGCGGATCATGATTTTGATACTCCCACATTGAGATACAATATTTTTGGTGTCATTGCGCAAATCTGAAACTGCTGGTGCGTCAAAATCCAAAGGTGATTTCCGGATAATATCTGAAAATATCCCGAAATTAGTAAATCATGAATTTGGATATGTTATATATCTTTGTTTCTAGTTTCAAAAGAATCAAGCGGCTTGTGATTTCATCATTCCTACTTCGAGATATCAAGGTTCTAGTAAAGAAGTGCAGATCTGAAATTTGCAGCATGATAATAGCTAAGGCTAATTTCAAAAAATTATCTAGAATGATATTGAAGGCTTTTAAGTCTAAATTTTGGACATGTTATATATCTCGAAGTCTAGTTTCTGGAATATCAAACCGTTCATGATTTCGATATTTCTACAATTTGAAATGAATTTTCTACCACTAGCATGCTGGGTTGAAAAAAAGTGACGAAAATTAAAAGAGAAGAATATGTTACCTAGCATTGTGCTCCTTTGTGTAACTCCCATGCTGCAATGTCAAAATAATAGAGAGAGTCCATCTATTGATAGATTCAGCCAGGAATTAATAGTCTCCTTGTTGAAATAAAACTAGGAGAAGTTTTCAAGTCCTTGAGGAGGTGGCATACGCCTAATTGGAGTGGAATTGGAACAGTTCAAGTTTGTAAGAATATAGACATCCTAATTCTAATTGGAGAATGGTTGGATATGGAGTAGAAGAATTTCATTCCCAAAATGGAAAGGAGTATCATGAAGACGTGCAAACAAGGAAAAAAAAACTCAATTAATTTACTATGGACTTGTATGTGGACCTAAAATAAAGGGGTTCAATAAATATTAAGGAATTTTGCATATCCAATATACCCATGATAATTTCTGTGCACATAGCACTTCGTCATGATATATATATATAGTGAAAGTAAAAAGTCAAGTCAATACTTCGAGCCTAGTCCTCGAAAGATTAAATATCTCAGATAAGTCTCGAAGTGAGGGCATTTGTGATCATATAAATTTTAAATATATTAGTCCAAATAAATATGGTGGATTAGTATAATTGGATTAATTATTTAAGTCCAATAAATATGGATTTAATTAAAGTCCAAAATTCATCAGGGTAGTCCATTAATTTGGGCTACAAATAATGAGCCCACTTGGTTAAGCCCAATATGTCATCTTATTCTAGAGGCCCAATTTGGCGTCACGTGTCAAATGACGTGGCACGCCAAGTCAAGGGAAGGAGCCAATAGGATCATGACACAAGTCAAAATGATGCAACAAGTCAAGATTAAATCCAAGGTTATTGAAAATATGACACGTGTACAAGGTGACATGTTTCAACCAATCAAATGTAGTCATGCCACTTCAATCTGATTGGCCGGAAGGAGTTTAAATTTACCATGACTCTTTTCTTTCCACAACTATAAATAGGGGTCTCATAATTCAAAAAAGGGACCAACAACTCTAACAAGAAGCAAGAGAGAGCTAGTAGATCAAACACCGCAGATTTCTCTAAAAGCCCCAAGTTCAAGCTTTCAAGCATCAAGTTCGTCAAGATTCAAGATCAAGACCACCAGATTCAAGATCTAGCTCAAAAGCTCTTGAATTCAAGTACAAGTCAAGATCAAGTTCATCAAGATACAAGATCAAGACCACCAGATTCAAGATCAAGCTCAAAAGTTCTTGAATTCAAGTACAAGTCAAGATCAAGTTCAGCAAGATTCAAGATCAAGACCATCAGATTCAAGATCAAGCTCAAAAACCCTTGAATTCAAGTACAAGACAAGATCAAATCCATCAAGTTCAACACCATTGAAGATCAAACTCGAAGCCTTTGAATTTATATTTGGAAAGGAGAATCAAAGGATTCATAGAGAATGTAACACTCACATATTGAAATCAAATAAAACGATTGTTGCAATATTTTCTTGTCCCGATTATTATTATTTTCTCGACTCGAATTTTATCGTCTACACCGTGATTCTTACAAAACATAAATTGGCTTACAAGAGTTGTTGATATGAAACATAAAACTTCTTATTTTCACATTACTTCAATGAATACTGTTATATGTATGGAACTACTCAACTGGAAGAAATATTATAGATCTGTGCTATCTTAACTAAAATAAAAGGCCAACAAGCAAAACTCTACTTTAATGTCCTCCGTTTGTCCAAGAGATTGAGCTAAAGCTATTTAGATCAGAATGCATTCGTGATGAGAATTTTAGCAGAAATGGAGCATTCAGCATTCAAGGATGTAAAAAAAGTAGAGCCTTGAAAACAAAACGATGTAAAATCAAGATCCAAAAATAATAAGATGATACTGTTGGGTCAAAACAAGAATAATCTCTGGGTACTATAAAAAAACAAAATAATATCTCAAATGGCAGAAATTCTGAAATGTTCTTCACTAAAAATGCCTAAAATGCAAAATTTCAGGCACTTAGTTCATCCTCCTGATAAACTACATGTTCTTCTAAACTACCTGGAGCATTTTTCGCATTACAAGTCTTGAACAACATCTCCATTCTAGAGATTTGAGGAAATCAGCACCCTCATAAAGCATGTAACACCCAAAAAGTGGAATTCTTGAAGCAAAATGCTTACTACCACAGAGTTTATCAATAAGTATGGGCAAACAACAAAAAATGACACTGCCCATTACCAGTACTAAAGAGGGAACCTATAAAATTTAAATTTTGAATCTGACTCAGCTACCTAGCAGTGGTGGATGTAGTGGTGGATGTAGTGGTGGATGTACTAGGTAACAAACAACATGTTCTACACAAAGTAAAACTATTTAAGCAATAAACACTAAAAATTTTAAAATTGAACTAGTAAAGTTAAAATCTTGAATCCATCTATTCTACCTGGAGCATTGTTCCCACTACAAGTCTTGAACAACATCTCCATTCCAAAGATTTAAGGGATACTAGCAGCCTCATAAAGAATCTAATAGCCAAAAAGCTGAATTCTTGTAGCAAGAGTCTTGCTACCATAGAGCTTATCTATTAGAATTAGCAAACCACTCACACATTTATTGCAATCAACATTAGAAAGGTCACCTCTACACTGACAAGGACCAGAAATTATTGACAGCTATAAAGTTGGATTCTTGCTACCACTACTAAAGAGGGAATCTATAAAATTAAAATTCTGAATCCGGCACAGCTACCTAGCAGTGGTGGATGTACCTAGGTGACAAATAAAATGTTCTACACACAAATATCTTTCATCCCTATGCTAATGAAACAATTTTCACAGAAAATATATAACAAAAACCAAAAATAATAGTCTAATAACGTAGCAACAGCAACAAAAACCTCAAGCCCATAAAATCAAATAATTCATAGAAAGTTACTATAGCAGTCTGGTATTCAATATTATCCAATTATATTAGTGTTCACCATAGAGCAGCATTTGAACAAACCAACTCACAATTCGGGCAACATAGAATACGCTACAAATCATGAATAGCTCCATTTTTAAAGTCTATGTTTCCTCTTTGTGCAGTACTATTAGTAATTGTTAAAGTTTACTAGGCTTATTTTTCTATTGCTTCAAAATGGTTCTTGGCTACCAGATTCCAATAGCTGAGAGCCTGAGACTGATACTACTATTAAGAACAGCTAAAAACTATCTATGTAAGATAAGCTAACACAAAAAACTCAATTTGATTAACAATATTTCTCTGCAAATCTATTCGGATGATAATCTAATTTATGTAGCCGAGTACAGCACAGCACATTCCTTTCCTCTATATTGCATAGCTCATTTTGGAAATTATAACCAAATACACTAAACATATGAAAGCTTTCGATTCTCTGTTAGTACAAAACAAAACATAGGTATTAAAGTAGAGGAGAGTAGAACTTCATTGGTAGTTATGTTGGTAGAAAAGAGAGGTTTCCAAGAGAGAATTTCCTTGGAAGGGATAGGAGAGTCATCTTCAGAACCTCCCCCAAAAATAAATTTTTCTCTAGTGTCTTCTTCTATGAGTTGGTAAGCCCCAGGAGTGTCCATAGGGATACGACTGTAAGTAGATTTGTTTGCCACCACCACTCTTTTTCTCTGCACAACAACATTATTAACATTCCCAAATAGCTTTTCCAATTTGAAATGCAGTAGCGCCACAGCTGGTGGTCTTGGTGCAGCTAGCATTATGCTAATATGGTGTTTGCTCAATTTGGGAAATGTATAGCAACAATACACTGATGCCACGGGTTTCACACGGATGAAAGTCCATCCAATCACTTTGTGCCAATTTAGTAGAGGAAAGCATTGTTACCGAGGCATAGCATGGAAAAATCAAGAATCTCACTTTGAAAATTAGAATATCTTAAAGATCTGTTTTACAGTTGGATGCTAGAGTGAGCGATAGCTATTTGGTGGAACTGATTGATGTTGTATTGAAAAATCTGAATGATATGTTAGGCCACAAGACCAAACCTCATATTGACTCTAGCAAGAACAAATTAAAGTTCTTGAAGTGAAGTTATGATTTTACGAAATTTTGCTTGGTTTAGATCACAAAGGGGCATTGAGCATCAGAATTTAGATGATCAATTCAACCAGGTCAAAGAAGACACATTAGCTACTCCGTTAAGCGATAATTTTAAACTTTCAGTATGATGAGCTAAATCTTAAATAGTCTCGAATCAAGTATGAGCTAAAGCTAAAATAGACTTGAATCAAGCACGACTTTGGACACAAATTACAACTAAACAAACATAACTTTTTCATGCAATTAGATAAGAAAAATTCAAAGCACTTATAAAAAATTGTTAAATAAACACACAGACAGAAATTACAAATAAGATTTTAACAGTAGACTTACTTAAAATTCTTTGAAGTAGTAAACCAGCAGCAATTACTAGCCCTAATGAATCCTCTTCATTATTGGAGATGTCTAAAAAAGAACAAACCCATAATCCTAATTTATTTACAACCCTAAATGCAAAGTAAACTAAAAAAAATCTGAAAGTATTAAGATGAACCCTAATGAAACTCAAAAATAGTCAAACTCACATCAGCAATTTTAGAATAAACGCACCTCAAACACTAAAAGCTAAGCAAAATGGAGAATAACAACAATTTTAGAATAAACGCACATCAGCGATTTTGGAAACTAAGAAATTCCAACATAAGAGAAGGTCAGTAACGTATCCATCGTTGCACTAAGACCAGCGATTCGAGCACCTTAAACTCTAGTGAAATAATTTCTAAGCTAACTTAGAGCGATTTTTGAGCTAACCTAGAGTGATTTCTGAGATAACTTAGAGAGATTTCTTAAGAGAGTAATTTAAGAATGCCATTGAAGAGAGAACGTCATTGAAGAGAGCAATTTCTAACTTTTGAGCTAGCTTCGCTGTTTTGTAGGTGAGGAGAGAGTGTTTTCTGAGAGTGAAGTGTTTTGGGAATATGTTTGGAGCTTTAGAGTGAAAATTAGAAAAAAACATGAGAAGGGAATTAATGAACCGTAGCAATAGAAATAAAGTCATTGCAAAAAAAGTCTATTGCAATGATTTAAAATAATTGTTGCTTTACAAGGTCTATAGCAACGGACATTACATAATTGCAACGTTTTTTTGTCATATATAATGATATCTTATGCAACGGCTCTAATCGCTGATATAGATGGTTTTATGGTAATGATTTTAGAATTGTTGCCATAGAGATCATTGCCATAGGGCTAATTTCTAGCAGTGAAATTAGGGAAATGAAAAGCATTTGAATAAAAACCAAGGGTCATGGGGTAATGGAAAGTCAAAGGTCAAGAAATTCAAACTGTCACTTTAAAACCCGCTCAAGTTTGGCGTAACTTTTCCATCGCGGACTGCATAGGCGATGCGCCGATGTGGAGCTCCATCACTGAATGTAATAGTGTATTGGACCTTTGGTTCTCATTTTTGTGAAGCAAATTGGTGATGGATTCGTGTCACCAAACACATCGGGGATACACCAATTTATACCCACCATCGCCAAATGTAACACATCATGATAAGTTGGAAAACCCCTTCGATGAGGGGCTTTGGCGATGCGCCTATTTTCTTGGTGCATCACCAAAGCCTCCCCACTGGAGCTTGGCACACGATTTCCCAATTTTTTCTTCTCTAAATTGATTCATATTAATTTTCCCACATTTGAACTCCATCATTCACCTACCCACATCAACAAATGTTATTCAAAACAACAAAAATAAACTTGGGTTGCCTCCCAAGAAGCGCCTTAGTTATTGTCGTGGCACATGTTATCCTTCATTCATCTAGCATCATCGAGGTGGATCACCTCCAAGAAATCTACCTTTGGGAGTAACCTATGGTGATGTTTAATTTGCTGTCCATTCATGGTAAATTGGGACCCCATATCATTCTCTAATTCAACCGCTCCATTAGAAAAACAACTCACCACATTGAAGGGACCTGACCACCTTATTTTGAGTTTTCCCAAAAAAAACTATACGTCGAGTTGAACAACAAGACATCATCACCCACCTTGAACTCTCATTTTAGAATCTTGGCATCACGCCATCCCTTCATACACTCCTTGTAGAGAGTAGAACTTTTGTAGGATTTCAAACAAAACTCATCCATCTCATGGAGTTGGTCTACCCTCAACTTGGATGCGTCCTTCCAATTCAGATTCAATCTCCGTAAAGCCCACAATGCCTTGTGTTCAAGTTCGATGGAAAGATGGCACGCTTTTCCAAACACCAACTAATAAGAAGACATGCCAATGGGGGTCTTGAATAACTGGCAAATAAGTAAAAGAGGGGGATTTTATGAAACAAAAGATTAATAGTAACAAGTGTTGATTTGTTAAATTTTTAATAAATATGAGAAAGGCACTAGTACTATGTTCTCCAGTAACTTCATCACTATATAACTTCATAGGTTCTTCGTACTTTGGTGATCTCTCATGGTATACAGCATGCGGAATCGATAGGTTATGTATCATCTAACTGATTATGTTATGCCCCTTGTAGATAACTATCCTCAAGTACAAAGGTTCATGTGTTATGATTTTGGCATTACTAACCCCTATTTGTGATCCCAATATAGCCTTTCCCATTTACCGGCTCAAGGCTAATTAAATAAAGATAAGCATCATCATGTTTTCGAGCCCAATCTGTTCGACTAGTATTTACAGATTTTACCAAAATTTCCTTTACCTCTCAATTAGACACTTCTGCCATCCCATTGGCTTAAGGATGTGATGTATCTTAAATTATACCACGCAATGAAGTATAAAGCGGTTGTTGATCAAATATAGAACCTAACAAGGTTGGGGTCAATCCCACAGGGAAAAGATTGAATTTCAATCTCGTATTTGTCTAAGTAACTGGCAAATAAGTAAAAGAGGGGGATTTTATGAAACAAAAGATTAATAGTAACAAGTGTTGATTTGTTAAATTTTTAATAAATATGAGAAAGGCACTAGTACTATGTTCTCCAGTAACTTCATCACTATATAACTTCATAGGTTCTTCGTACTTTGGTGATCTCTCATGGTATACAGCATGCGGAATCGATAGGTTATGTATCATCTAACTGATTATGTTATGCCCCTTGTAGATAACTATCCTCAAGTACAAAGGTTCATGTGTTATGATTTTGGCATTACTAACCCCTATTTGTGATCCCAATATAGCCTTTCCCATTTACCGGCTCAAGGCTAATTAAATAAAGATAACTCCAAGTCTTGTTGTTGATTCACTATTCCTATCTGATTACCCTTGCTAAAGTCCAGGGTAGAGATAGGATAAGTTCTAATGCGTGCACTTGTTAGAAAGAAACCAAAACAAAACAAACCACAATACATACATAAATACCCTTCTAGATTCCCCTTGTACTATAAATGCTATGTCATTAATCCATCATGGTTCCCACAACCCTAGTTATGTTGTTTAGCTACTCATAATTGCAGTCATACAAGAAGCATTCATAGATGAAAACATAAGTATGATCTTACAATAAGAATAATAAAACTCCAAAATCTCAACTTGAATTAAAACCCTAGAATTGATGTTCGTGAAATCCCCAGAATATGCCTTAGAATCTCATAATATAATGTTGTAAAATATGAAAGAGTGTAAACTCATACAAAAAACCCTATAGGAGTATTTATAGTCAAAATAAAACCTCTCCTGATACAAACAGGAAATCTAGGTCGGTGGCATCGGATGATAGAAAAGTACGATCGTGGTTAGAACCCACAATCGTCCTTTGGTGCTCGTGGCTTGGCTCATGAATTCTTCATCTTCTAGTCTAGGCTGGTACGCCTTGTGGTAGTGCCTAGTGCTCATCTGTTCATCCTTACTAAGCTCCTATAGCTATATCTTCAAGTCTTCCTCCCACGACCAAAAGGTACGATCGAACAAACAAAGAACAGTCTTGGGAGCTCTTCGTCTGATCACTCCTGAGTATCCTTCTCTGCTTCAAGCAATGACAACATTGGTATGACCGTGCTCAGTTCTCACAATTGTGCCTTCATTTGTCTGATCTTTCTTAAGTCCAGCAATTTCCATCTCCGAGCCTAATCTTGCAATAAAGCAAAAACCCATCATATCTATAGAAACATACCCTTGTACTTGCAAATATTCATAGTTTTAAGTGTCTCACGTGTCGTAAATCCATGGCACATCAACACCCTCAACTTGGAATGTTGCATGTCCTCAGGCAAACAAAACACAATAAACTAAATAAGTCGCTTAACCTAGAGAAAACCAAGAATACTACAGCAGTCCAAGTTTCACAAAAACCAAGTTTTCAGTACGCATTCACCAAAACACAGTTCAATACCCTCCAATGATATTTAAAATCACTAAGTGCAGTGCATAAAACCCACTATATGCAATGTAAATTAAAATTGGGACGGAATCAAATCTTTCACTCTCGCAAGTAAGTATGGCCATGTACATTTGGTACCATAGGCTTGCCCTTATTTTCTATACCTTAGCTTTGGACAGTCGGATTAGGAACACTATAGGACTTTTATTGGTTTGTAATGTAGGCTGGGGGGTAGGTATGATATGTATGGATATAGTGACTAACCTTCATTGACACTACACTAGTATTGGCTTCCACTTTATTTGCCTCCTTTTATTTCGTTCCCTTTTTTAACTTTTTAATTTTTCTTTCAGACCCCAGCAACGATTTTATTTTATATTTTTTATATTAATATTATTTTTTCTATTCTTTTGCACACCGCACCTGATTCCCTTTTTTTTCTTTTTTCTTACTACACTTTCGTCACACCCAATACTTTATGCACCCCTACGCTAGCCACCCTCAACTTAGGCAATTTACCAGAGTTGAGATACACAGTGTCCAAGGAGGGACCAGGGCCAAAGTAGGTTCATTGTAAGAACTGGGAAGGTGAATGGGGTAGTCCAAAAAAAGGGTCTAATTGGGCTCGAATTTTGAGTTCAAGGGATAACATGTTCATTTGGCAGGTTATTTAGGCTATAGTTGACTATTTCAAGAATGGCCTATGATCCTTTCCTAACCATCTATCCTACAACTTTCAGCGAGACTAACTAGGCAAGTTCTAGACCGCACACATACGCCGACTAAGTACATCCTCACACACTCGCAGCTCAGGGCTATTATTTCAGTCACAACCTAATTGGTTCAAGCATAGTCAGGTCAAGTTCTCACACCACCAAATAACAGTAATAGTTCCAGAAAGCACACAACACCGCATAAAATAAAACTCTTAGAGGGATATCATTTTAAAACAAAATTTTCATGCTTATTTTATTTTGACTGCACCAAGTTTTCTCAATTTACCCTAAGTTACACTTAACACATAACTACCACAGAACAACTCAGAAACATAAATAAACACCTAAACATGTCGGTTCTAACTAAGATAGAGCAGTCGAGGAAAAAGAAACACGGCAATAAAAACACTCGATTGTGGTACACTCCCACCCCCAACTAGGAAATCATACAATGTCACCATTGCACAAAATCATATAAAGTAAATACTGAGATAAGGGACATACCTGGATCACACTAGACGCCCATCGTACTCTGACCGATAGGGGTCTGAGATAGGACCCCTCCATCCTCTATTTTTTCTGTGGCCTCGAGTGTGGTCGGGGCACTCTCAGCTATGTAGGCACCAGTGGCAGTCGGTGAACTCAAAGTATCAACTATAGGGGAAGTCTGGGTAACCCCCAAACTCTTCTCCACTACCATAATGTCATGCCCCAAATCCAATTGAGGCGGACTGGTACCCGAAGCCGTTAAGGCCCCGAGAGAACCAACCTATGTCCATGTACAATCATATGCATGTCCCTGAGTGAGCAACATTCGATCACATATAAATACAAGATACCAATGGCGGAAGTCATGGAGAAACATTCAATAGATATGAAACTTGGCCGTTAGGGCCACCACATCAAAAGCATACATTCCTTCATTTGTCCCACAACGTCTACAAAGCCTCTAACAGATACATAACCAACCTAAAGTCGGGACAAGTCCCCACTTTATACAATATTTACATAGTACCAAAACAAATGTACACATGTGATTCGACAAGTCCCGAATCAACCTGGAGCTCACCAACAGTCTGCAGATGACCCGTATCATATTGTGGAGGTCTACTAGCACCTGTACCTGCAGCAAGTAAGGTAAGTCCCCCAAGGGATGTAAGTACGAAGAATGTATTGAGTATGTAAGGCTATAAGGAACTACATAAAACATAGGATGTCAAATGGAATCAAATACAAGTGAATAAACATTATGGATAAACCACCGTTCTGTATGTGTGGAACTATGTACATTACATTCATTACTTTCTTTGCTTTTACGTTCATCATCATTCATATAATTCTCGTTCCCCAACTAATCAGTGGGTCATAACATAACATAACATTGGGATCGGCTCGAGCTAGGCTGATGCCCCTTTGAGCTACCACCCATACTCAATAATCAATCAGGATCGACCCATGCTAGGCTTTCCTTTTTGCCCCTGGTATACCACCCATGATATTGGGATCGACCCATGCTAGGTGTTCCTTCCACCCCGGGGATACCACCCGTGATATTGGGATCGACCCATATTAGGTGCTCCTTCCACCCTTGGGATACCACCCAAGAATATAGACTCTCTTTACATCACTTCTTTAATCTTTGAGTTAGTTCATTCAGTGGTTACAACATTATTGGAACTTTAGAACAATAGTCCATAAATATGAGACATATGAATAACAATTGGTAACAACCTGGAATGAAATACTTTAGAACATTTTGGAATAGAAACAGGTATGGTAACAATGATAACAATATGTGTTGCCAAAGGATACGAAAAGAGTAACCTTACATACCTTATCTTCCAAATATGAATACAACAATACAATATATGAATACAACAGTTTATCTCTTTCCTTAGGTGTTACTCTACATCACAAGTACATAACGGACCTCACGCTAACAACTAACTACATTACAAGTGCACAAGATGATAATGAGCTACGTGACTGCCATATAACGTTATTTCACCCTTTTACAATACCATTTACTGCATCACCATTCCAACCACACTAAAACATTCCACACATCAACCAAGACATCATAAACCGATAGCATTTCACACCAAGTTTGTACTTTACATTCCCCCTTCAATACAACATCACATTTACTCCATCACGTCACTTGAATACCTTTCACAATAATATATTCAAAACAATCCATAATTGATATACTTCAACATTCCTCCGAACGACCCCTTAGAGCCATTCAAAGGGTACCATAAGTTGATGATTGTATCCAAAAATGGTATAGGGGCCTTGGGGGTCTAAGAGAAGCAAAAACAAACAAAACAAAATTTTGGAATGAACTGTGGATCCACCTGCACCCGCAGTTGGGTGAGGTACGGCCGCAGGTGACCATCTGGCCATGTCCAGGGCCACCTGCATTGGCATCTGCGCCAGCAGGTGCCCTATCCGCGAAGGTGGATGCCCGATTCGGCCAAAATGGGTCTCTTTTGGGTCTATCTTTACAATAAATGGTACATGGCCATAAGTAAGCTTCCTTTTTCATATTTTAGGTTAACTTGGATTCCAATTAACAATCATGGTTTCACAACGCACATGAACATCACAAAACTACATTTTCCTTTCGATACACCACTAATTCCATGCACAATTTCACAACAAAAATTCCAAATGTTATACACAAAGAGGAAGAAAGTTAGGGAAATAAACACATCATACATGTTGAAATTTAATCCATCAAATTCACTTCCTTCAAGACCACAAGTCTCCTTTCAAGTTTATAAGGCAAAACCCTTTACCGATTAAGCAAAAGTAGACTGTTTCACACATAGTGGACTGCTCAACACTTTGTCAACATAACCAACATGATTTACACACCATATTATACATATAATATACTAAACCATGAGATTAAACACTTACCAAAGCTTTCAAAGAGATGATCCAAAGGGATTAGTAGCTTAGGGTTTGAGAGAAGAGAGAATGTTGTGGAAAAGTCTAGAATGAGACCTGTGTGTTTTGTTGAATAAAAATCTGATTTTTGCCTATTTTAATGGTTATCCTTAGCCAATACACCATATTAAATAAGGTGTTTACTTGGTCAACTTGAAGAATGGATCATTTTCCATTTTGGGCCTCATTTAAGCCCATTAGCACAATATTACTTCAGCCCACTATATTTAGTGAATAATTCACCAACCTTCCCAAGTTTAAATAATTTCATAAATATTAAGGTAGTCAAACAAGTCCGGGAATGTACGGGGTGTTACATCTTTCCCCCCTTAGGAACATTCGTCCTTGAATGTTAGGAACATTATCCAATTGACACATATTCAAGTCTAAGTTTATCCTTCATATTATCATATATACATAATACTTATAGATACTTACTTGTTATTTCTCCAATTCCGCATCTGGAACTTCTTCTTTTTTCCATTTGAAACAAATGCGGGTACTTAGACTTCATCATTTCCTCGGCTTCCCATATGATTTCTTATATATGTTGATTTCTCCAAAGCACTTTTATGGAAGCTACTTCTTTATTACTTAACCTCCTCACTTGTCGATCCATAATAACAATAGGTATCTCCTCATAGGTGAGATCTTCCATAACTTGCACATCTTCAATGGGAGCAATACGAGATGGATCTCCTATACACTTACGAAGCATTGAAACATGAAATACTGGATGAACTATGGAGAGTTCTTGGGGTAGTGCTAATTCATATGCAACTTGACCAAATCTTCGAATAATCTTATATGGCCCTATAAAACGTGGAATCAACTTTCCTTTCTTTCCAAATCTCATTACCCCTTTCATTGGTGACACTTTCAAGAATACCCGATCACTTATGGCAAATTCTAGCCCCCTTCTTCTAACATCGACATATGACTTTTGTTGACTTTGGGTCATTAGTAGACGCTGTTGTATCACCTTAACCTTCTCCATAGCTTGATGAACAAGATCTGGCCCAAATAAGGCAGTTTCACCTACTTCAAACCATCCAATTGGTGATCTACACTTTCTTCCGTATAAAGCTTCATAAGGTGCCATTTGATACTTGAATGATAGCTATTATTGTAGGCTAATTCAATAAGCGATAGATGATCATCCCAACTGCCTTTAAAGTCCAATGTACAAGCTCATAGCATATCTTCAAGTGTTTAGATAGTATGTTCTGCTTGTCCATCTGTCTGAGGATAAAAAGCCATACTTAAATTCAATTGGGTACCCAAACTCTTCTAAAAATATTTCCAAAAATGTGTCGTGAATTGAGCTCCCCTGTCTGATATAATAGAGATTGGAATTCCATGTAATTGCACTATCTCTTTAAAATACAACCGTGCATAATCTTTAGCTATATAGGTGGTCTTGATCGGCAAGAAATGCGCTGACTTGGTAAGCCTGTCAACTATTACCCATATGGAATCAAATTTACGAAGTGTACGAGGTATACCTGTGATGAAATCCATTTTAATCATGTCCCACTTCCATATTGGAAGATTTATACATTGCATATAACCCCCAGGCTTCTGATGCTCTACTTTTACTTGTTGACAATTTGGACATTGAGCTACAAATTCTGCAATGTTCTTTTTCATGTTTCCCTACCAATACATTTCTTTCAAATCATGATATATTTTGGTGGCTCCTGGATGAATAGAATACCGTGAATTATGTGCCTCTGTCATAATCCGTATCTTTAATTCATCTACATCAGGCATGTCACGCCCCAAATTCTAACGAGGAGGACTGGCACCTGAAGCCGTTGAGGCCCGAGAGAACCAATCTTTGCTTATGTACATTCATATGCATGTCCCTGTATGAATATCATTCGACCATATATAACTATAAAATACCAATGGCGGAAGTCATGGAAATATATGCTATATATGAAACTTGGCCATTTGGTCCATCAAGTCAAAATGGACATACATCTCTTACATTCATCTTCCCACATACGTCTACAAAGCCTCTACAGATACATGTACATAACCAACCTACAGTCGGGACAAGTCCCCGCTTTATACAACTTTACAATACCAAACAAATGTACACATGTGACTCGGAAAGCCCCGAACCAACTGGAGCTCACCAATGATCGGCAAATGATCCGCAATCTACTGTGGGGGTCTATGAGCACCTGTGCCTGTAGCAAGTAAGCTAAGTCCCCCAAGGGACATCAGTACGAAGAATGTACCGAGTATGTAAGGCTATAAGAAACTACATCAATACATAAGAACCTCAATGGAATCAAATATAAGAGAATAACCAATATGGATAAACCATCGGTCTGTATGTTGGAACTATGTATATTGCTTTCATTACTTTCTTTGCTTCTTTGCTTTTATGCTTATTCATCACCACCAGTGTCACAATGTACCCGGGCCCCGACTGATCAGTGGGTCTTACTTATGCCTCTAGAGCTACCACCCATAAATCAATATACCGGGCTCGTCTCGAGCTAGGTTATTACCTCTAGAGCTGCCACCCATAAACCAATATCTCAGGTTCGGCTCGATCTAGGTTCTTACCTCTAGCGCTATCCCCTGTCAGGTTCAGCCTGAGCTAGGCTTAGGCCTCTAGGACTACCCCCTGATCCAATAATCTCGGGACCGGCTCGAGCTAGGATTATACCTCTAGAGCTACCACTCGTACTCTTGTAACCAACAACTATGCATTACTTCATTTCTTTACTTTGGAGAGATTGACACAATGATAGTCATAACAATAGAGGAGCTTTGGAACATGTCCACAATTATGTAACACATGAATAACATTTGATCAATGAATGAGGAACATGTGACTAACAATGGATGACAACATGAAATGAAATACCTTAAAACATTTTGGAATGGAACAAGTACAATGATAATGCGAACACTATGTGCTGCAGAAAGATATGAAAAAGAGTAACCTTAAATACCTTGTCTTCGCACTATGAATACACAATCCTATACGTGCATACAATAGTCCAGCTCTTTCCTTACGTTTCACTCTACAACACAAGTACATAATGGAGCTTACGTTAACAATCAACTACCTTACAAGTGCATAAGACGACAATGAGTTACATGATTGCCTTAAAATATCATTACCCCTCTTTACAATACCATTCACGGCATTGTCATACCAACAATACCACAATATGTCATACATTGACCAAAACTTCACAAACCAATAGCATTTCACACCAAATTCATCCCTTACGCTTTCTCATTAACACAATGTCACAATTACCCCATCAAGTCACCTCAATACACTTCATAACAACATATCGACAACAATTCCACAATTTACACTCATATAAAAATAACAAGTTAAGAAACATAACCACACTATACATGTTGATATTTCATCCATACCATGCACTTTCATCAAAACCTCAAGTCTCCTTTCAAGTTCAAATCACAAAGATGACACATCTTTTAGCAAAATGTAAAAGTACCCTATTCAACACCTTGATAACATAACCATCATGATATACACACCATATTAAGCATATAATATATTAATCCATGAGATTAGACACTTACCAAAGCTTGCAAAGTGATGATCTTGTCCAAAGAGATAACTTAGGGTTTGAAAGATATGAGAAATATCTTTTAGAAAATGTCTAGAAAGGCATGTGTGGCTTTTGGAATAAAAATATGACTTTTTCCTTTATATATCCCCTCAAGTCATCCTTAGCCAATTCTTGGCATTAAATGCCATGTTTACTTGGTCAAATTTGAAGAATGGGTCATTTGCCCTTTGGGCCATGCATTTTGGCTTCATTTGGGCCTCAAATTGAGCCCATTAACACATGTTAATTTAGCCCACCAAATTCAATGTATGATCCACCATATATCTCATGTTTAAATAATTCCATAAATGTCACGACATTATTCAACTCACGAGATTCATGTTCGTAGCCTCAATCTCAAAAATAAGAAATTCTAGCCATTCATGGCTTACTTGAACATAATTTGATAAAATAATTGTGACGAAGAATTAACCCCAACTCGGATGCCAAACTCGCTCAAGAGTATTCCTACTATTATGTAATAATCATACCATAACCCAAGAGTGCTCTTTATAGACTAATAATCGTAGAAGAAATTTGGCAAAAAGCACCCCGGCACGCTCTCGGGCGCCCTAGGGACTTAGAAAAATTTCAGCTCTGGGAAAGGTGTGTCGGGGTGTCCTGGCATGCTTACTGCCCCTCCCCCCCTTTCTACCTGTGCCACAAAAAAATCAGGCCAAAGTGGCCTGGCACGCCCCTGGGCGCGCCCCCACAATTAAAATGCGATTTCAACTTTTCTTTGTGGATTTGGTTAGATCTTTCAAGTTCCAACCTTTTGCTTGCCTTTTATCTTCAAGATCCTTTGCTTGGATGTCCTTTAAACCCCGCTTTTTACCCCACAAATGCTCCACAAAGTCACAAACACCTCTTACAAAAATCTAATCACATTTACTATCACAATATCAAATGTTCCATCAATAACAATACAAAATACGTACTTATTGCTCTCGAACCTAGGGTAAACATGGTTCAAGGTTACAAGTCACACACAACCTACCTTGGCACTGAAGTACTTCCTCTTGCGTAAGATCAAATGCCTTTGTCGAAGCTTGTTGTACATTCTCTTTTAGCTGCAATAAAATAAGGTCCGCATACTATTTTTCCTTCACTTCAGCTATTAATGAAGATTCTGCTGCATTTTGCACAATAACCCCTTCGTCTAGAGATTTAAGAAAGCGAACTCCCAAGCTGGCTAGTTGATGTAGATCCTTGACTATACCTTATTTTTCTGTCCACTGGCCACTAGTGCCTTTTATTGCCTTGCGGTTTAATGCATCGGCTACCACATTTGCTTTTCTCGGATGGTATAAGATATCAATAGCGTAATCTTTCAATAGTTCAAGCCACCTCCGCTGCCACAAATTGAGATCCTTCTATTTAAAGATATATTGGAAACTCTTATGATCAGTGTATATATCAATATGAACCCCATACAAGTAGTGGCGCCATATATTTAAAGCAAATATCACAGCTGCTAACTGAAGATCATGTGTTGGATAATTTCTTTCATGTGGTCGAAACTGTCGTGAGGCATAAGCTATTACATTACCGTGCTGCATCAATACACATCCTAACCCAACTTCTGAGGCATCACAGTATACCACATACTCTTCTGTGCCTTCTGGAAGTACCAATATCGGTGTAGAAGTCAATTTATCCTTCAACTCTTGTAAACTCTTTTCACATGCATCGTTCTATTGAAACTTAGTTGCCTTATGTGTTAGATTTGTCAAAGGTGCTGAAATGGAAGAAAATCCTTCAACAAATCTTCTATAATAACCTGCCAACTCGAGAAAACTACAAATCCCTGTAGGCGTCGTAGGTCTTGGCCAATTCTTCACAGCTTCTATCTTTGGATCATCAACCCTTATTCCTTCATCCGACACAATATGACCCAAGAATGCTATAGATTTTAACCATAATTCACATTTAGAGAACTTTGCATATAGCTTACGATCACAAAGAATTTGTAACACGCAGGAAAGTGATTAGCATGGTCCTCTTGTGATCTTGAATAAACCAAAATATCATCGATAAACACGGTCACAAACACATCTAAAAATGGCTTGAACACCCTATTCATCAAATCCATAAAAACTGTTGGTGCATTTGTTAGCCCAAATGACATCACTAAAAACTCATAATGACCGTACCGCATTCAAAAAGCTGTCTTGGGTATATCTTTTTCTCTAACCCTTACTTGATTATAACACGATCTCAAGTCAATCTTTGAGAAGTATTTGGCACCCTGTAATTGGTCAAACAAATCATTAATTCTGGGAAGGGGATATTTATTCTTGACTGTTACCTTACTCAGTTGCCGATAATCAATACACATTCTTAATGTGCCATATTTCTTTTGTACAAATAACACTGGTGCTCCCCAAAGGGACATACTAGGCCTTATGAATCCCTTTTCAAGCAAGTCTTTTATTTGCTCCTTCAATTTCCGCAATTCTACCGGAGCCATTCAATATGAAGGAATAGAGATAGACTGAGTGTCTAGCATCACATCAATACCAAACTCTATTTCTCGTTCCAGAGGCAAACCCAGAAGATCTTCAGGAAATACATTAAGGAATTCACTTACCACTGGAACCGATTGAAGAGTTGGTGGCTTCACATCGGTATCATGTACTCTTACTAGATGGTATATATACCCCTTGGGTATCATTTTCCTTGCCTTAAGATAAGAAATGAATTTAGCTCTCGGTGCTCCAACATTACCCCTCCATTCAAGGACGGTCTTTTGTGGGAAATAGAAACGTACCTTCTTAGCTCGGCAATCTACCGTGGCATAACAAGAAGCCAACCAATCCATACCCATTATAATATCATAATCTACCATTTCCAGTTCAATAAGATTAGTCAATGTATCATGATAACAAACAGTTACTATACAATTACGATATACTCTTTTAGCTACAATAGATTCACCAACTGGTGTAGATACTTCAAATGGCTTGACTAGTAATTTTGGTTTTCTTTCAAATTTTTAAGCAATCAATGGTGTAACATATGATAGGTAGAACACGGATCAATCAATGCATATACATTATGTGAAAAGATGGATAATGTACCTGTCACTACATCGGGAGAAGCCTCCAAATTCTGCCGATCCGCTAGAGCATAGGTACGGTTCTGAACTCCACTAGAACTGGCTGCTCCTCTAGCACCTCTACCATGACCAGCAGGCTGCACACCTTGGTCTAAGGAAGGAACCTATGATGATCATGCAACGGTTGATCCCGTAGGTCGCGCCATACTACTCAAGCCTCTTCGTGGGCATTCTCTCATTATGTGCCCCGTCATACCACACCAAAAGCAAACATTTGTCCCAAACCAACATTCACCTAAATGAAACCTTTCGCAGTGATGACACGGCTGACGAGAAAATCCTGCTGTCTGTGAACCTCGAATCCCACTACTTTGCCCAGCTTGACTGCCTCTAAACCCTCGAAATTGAGATTGAGTGCCTGTTGTAGGATAGGAAAATGATGGTCTAGGCGGTCTATTTAAAACTCGAGGCCTAAATTCTCCTTGGGATGCCATGAGCTGTCACATAGGTCTAGCCCTCTTTGACGACCCTCTTTCAAATTCTTGCTCTCTTCTCCATTGACTCTGATCCTCTATTTTCTGTGCAAAAATTTGTATCCTGACTATATCCATATATCTATTCAATGCAGTAATAGTACAATCCTCACTAAATACGGATCCAATCTGTCCACATACCGATGGACTCTGTCGTCCATAGTGGCTACTATATTAGGAGCATACCGAGCCAAAGAGTTAAATCAAAGACTGTACTCTCTGACGCTAATATTCCCTTGGCGAAGATTCAGAAATTGGTCTGTATGAGCCTCTCGGATCTCATAGGGAAGGTAATGATCAAGGAATGCTACCTTGAATTCCTCCCAACTAGCTGGAAGTGCACCGATGCCCCTAGATAGTTTCCAATCTTCGTACCATAATATAGCCTCTCCTTTCAATCTATATGATGCAAGCTCCACTATTTCTATACCATACACATGCATAACATCTAAATCCCTTTTAATTTAGTCCACAAAGTCCTGTGGGTCTTCATTCAGATCTGACCCAGTGAAGGTGGGAGGGTCTAATTTTAAAAAATCCTGTATCCGTCGAGTAGCTGCCCTATCCGCACCTTCATTACTTGTAGTTGGACCAACTTGTCCTTGATACTGTACAACAACTATATGAGTCAATATTTGCACCGCATTTCTAAGATCCTGCTCAGTAGCATTAACAGGTGGTTCTGGGGATACTTCCCTCCTTTGTGGCCCCCCTGGAAATGGGAGAGGAGAAGAAGCTTGTGATGCAAACTCAGTTTTAGCCCCACCTTGACTAGCTTGGTCAGGTGGTGATCTACTAGTTCCTTCTCCTGCAAGCATGTCTACCTTCTTACCTTTGCCCCTACCTCGTCTTGTAATCGGCATTTTACTATAACAAAAAAAACCAATTTCAATGGTCAGATATGATTCCACCTACAACATTGGCTCTAATGCACGATCTAAGAAATAAAGAAAAGAAATAACTCCTAAATGCCCCATAGCCTCCTGCTTATAAATGTAGTACACAACACATTCATAAGCAAAACTCTACTCGGACACGGCTTTGTAGACATCCTAGGACGACCTGCTCTGATACCACTTTTATCACGCCCCAAATCCCATTTAAGCGGACTGGCACTCGAAGCCTTTAAGGCCCCGAGAAAACCAACCTACGTCCATGTACAATCATATGCATGTCCCTGAGTGAGCAACACTTGATCATATATAAATACAAGATACTAATGGCGAAAGTCATGGAGAAAGATTCAATAGATATGAAACTTGGTAGTTAGGGCCACCACGTCAAAAGCATACATTCCTTACATTCTTTCATTTGTCCCACAACATCTACAAAGCCTCTAACAGATACATAACCAACCTAAAGTTGAGATAAGTCCCCGCTTTAGACAATATTTACATAGTACCAAAACAAATGTACACGTGTGACTCGAAAAGCCCCGAATCAACCTGGAGCTCACCAACAGTCTGCAGATGACCCATATCCTAATGTGGAGGTCTACTAGAACCTGTACCTACAGCAAGTAAGGTAAGTCCCCCAAGGGATGTAAGTACGAAGAATGTACTGAGTATGTAAGGCTATAAGGAACTACATGAAATATAGGATCTCAAATGGAATCAAATACAATTGAATAAACATTATGGATAAACCACCATTCTGTATGTGTGGAACTATGTACATTACATTCATTACTTTCTTTGCTTTTACGTTCATCATCATTCATATAGTGCCCAGGCCCCAGCTGATCAGTGGGTCATAACATAACATAACATAACATTGGGATCGGCTCGAGCTAAGCTGATGCCCCTTTGAGCTACCACCCATACTCAATAATCAATCGGGATCGACCCATGCTAGGCTTTCCTTTTTGCCCTTGGGATACCACACGTGATATTGGGATCGACCCATGCTAGGTGTTCCTTCCACCCCTGGGATACCACCCGCGATATTGGGATTGACCCATGCTAGATGTTCCTTCCACCCCTAGGATACCACCCAAGAATATAGACTCTCTTTACTCAAGTAGACTATATATTATGTAAAATGCATATAGGATTGGGAAATTGTTCATTTGACTTAGTTGTTTTGAGATTTTTGAGTTACTGGCTTTATTTTGGGACCTCAGGTTGGAATTCAGTTTGAGCATTAGTATAGGTTGCTTATTTAGTCAGTGAAACCTTATTTTAGATTGCTTATTTAGTTAGTGGAAACTTAGTTTAGGTTTCTTACTTATTCTGTGGAGCCTTAGCATAGGATTCTAGCTTAGTTTAGGCATAGACTAGAGATCCTTTGGTTTGTCCTGGGTAGAAGTTTTATGATAGAATGAGTGTTAGTATCATTGTTATTAAAACCCCTTGGGTATGTTGGTATTTTGCCCTTTTTAGGATATCTTTTGTGTTGAGAGATTATGGGACCTTTAGGTCAAGGATAGTATCAATGGGGTTGTCTACTTGATCTTGGGATTATAAAGGAAGGATTATTACCCATTTTTCAAGCATATTTACACTCTCATACTTCTATTGAGTCCTATAGCTTTACTTAATTCTACATATGCATGTTCATACTAACACTTTCACGGTACATGTTTGGAATTGATGGGAAAACATTATTTTTCAATTTTTAAAAGGAAGAATGGAAAAAGAGATATGATTTAGCCTCGAGTAGATCCTAGGCCATTTATTTATTGCTACAAAAGCCCCGATTAGAGTCCAAGCATTGTATATAGACCTTGCTAGTCCCCCATGGGTCCTGCCTTTACAAGCTACATATGTTGAAAGAGGTGTATAGGTAGGTATTGGCCACTGCAGCAATTTCATATTGTATTGCACTTATCCTTTATAGTTTCTCACCTTTATAAATTGTGTATATATTATATATAATTGTGTTATGTATCTTTCTATTGAGCCTTAGATTATTAGGTCTTTTTTAACCTATTCTCTGTATAGATTTAGGTTTTATTCACACTCTATATTATATATTTCCCTTTCTATCTCAGTCAGTCTATGATGCCCACTCAGTACCGCATGTTTTGGTACTCACACTACACTTCTGCATATTTTTCTAATGTAGATCCTAGTATGAGTTTTCACTGTTGATCATCTACTAATTCGCGGGCTATTTTGTATTAGATTTAAGGTTAGCTCTCAGCGTCTGGAGTAGATTTATTTCCCTCTTTTAGTTACTATCTTTATTTTTGTATACTCAGAGACAAGTTTGTATATTTACACTTACTAGTACCTTTCCTATTTTAGTAGTTGTTGTACAAGTGACACCAGGTCATGGGAATGGATTGTATATACATATTTTGTTCTTCCTTTCGCTTTTTATGGGCCTTTATTACTTGTTTTTATTGTAGAGTTTGCCTGATTTTGTATATTTTCCTTTATTCATATCATTAGCTACTACCTTTATGTATATGGCTAGTGGGTTTGACATACCTAGTGGAGGTTATAGTAGGTGCCATTATGGACAGATTTTGGATTATGATGATTAGTATTTGACGGAAGGTTCACCGCTCTTACTGGTACAAGAGCAAAATGCCTAGTATAGTCTTGTGGATTGGCACAATGACATCCGTATCCTATCTTCTGGAGGCTATCGGGCATTCTTAGGAAAATTCCATATTTTGACTCCTTATCATGCTCTATTATTCTTGCCAATTACTAAAATCTCATTTGTTTTACTCTTTCCTGAGGGTTAAGATGAGGTCTACAGCAGGCAAGGGCGAGGCCTCTGTGCTTGCAGTTAGGGTACCAGCCAGAGGCTGAGGTAAAGGTCGACCCAAAGGTCAAGGCCAGGCTCAAGCGGTTCAAGGCCAGTACAATGAGTTTTTACTAAAGATTAAGGTTAATTTAGAGATATTGACAGAGGACCTACTACCACAGCAATAGGTGGGTCAGGGACCCGCTCAAACTCAATCTGGATTTGAGGGCACACCGATATTTTAGGAGATAATGGTACAACTAGTGAGATTTCTAGAGGCCATGGTTCGTCTAATGAGCTTTCTAGAGGCCAAGTCATAGCCATTGGTGTTGTTCGACACTACTAGTGGGCCCTAGGCCAGAGATTGGGTGCAGACTTCAACTTAAGGAGTGACATATGATGTTCAAGGTTCTAGAGCATAACCTGCAACTGCATCTCCTTGTGTTGAGTTATTACCACTGCCGGTTATTTCTTAGCTTTTGGAAGTTAGGTGAGTGATTACTTTTTAGGAGGAGAAGATACTAAGGAGAATATTCTAGGTCGTTTTATCAGGTTGGGCCCTCCTAGGTTTTTGGGTGCTCCAGAAAAGGATGCTTATGAGCTCTTAGTGAGCTTCCAGGAGAGGTTGCATAACCTTGGGCCTATGGCATTGCATGGAGTTGATTATTTTTTATTTCAGATAGATGGGTTGGCTAAATAGTTGTGGACAACTCATGTTGAATATAGACCAGTTGGATCCCTTCTGATGACTTGGGCACAGTTCTCTAAGGCTTTCTTAGAAAAGTATGTGCCCCTAAGCATGAGGGAGAGATTGAAGAATGAGTTTACAGATCTCCAGCAAGGTTCGATGTTAGTGTCAAAATATGAGTTGAGATTTCTTGAATTGGCTAGACACGTTGCTATGATTATATCGATCGAGCATGAATGGGTGAGTAGATTTGTTAGAGAGTTGTGGTTGCAGCTTCATGTAGCTATTGATCATATGGTATTTTATGGAAAAACATTTTTGGAGTTAGTTGACCATTCGTGCACCATTGAGAGGATACATTCGAGGCCTATGAAGGCAGCAATAAAAGGTCCCATCGCCATGGTGAATTTAGTGGTTATCAGTCAAGAGGTAGTAGTTTTCCTAATTGAGGGTATCAACCAGAACATTTTTAGCCTAGTAGGCCTATTCAGGTCACACTTTAGATTATGAATGGAAGTCAATAGGTTATAGTGGTCATGGTTGTTAGAGCTTTGATTTGACTTCACTAGGTTCTCATTTTGGGTCTCTAGGATTTGGTGGTCATTCTAGTTCAGTTGGGTCTTCTCCCAAGGGTAGTGCCCGCAGAGGTTATTACGAGTGCAACAACCTAGGGCATTTTTCTAGGGAGTGCCCAGACTCAGTCTTGGCAGATAATTAGGTTAGCTGGTTCATGCCCTCAGGGCTCTATTATTGTCGATAAGAGGTGGTGCACTGGGTATCAAGGGTGGTCTCCAGGGTGCTAGATGTGGTGATCAGTCAGGCAAAGCAGGTTAACATATGGGTTCTCAGTTTATGGGTGGACATGGAGATTTATATTCCTTTCAGGGTAGGGTGGAGGTTGAGGCTTTATAAGCCATCATTATAGGTACAATATCCGTTTTTCATCAACCAGCTTGTGTGTTATTTGATCTAGATTCTACATATTCATATGCGTCTACCTAATTTGCATGTACTGATAAATGTAGCTATTCCCATAGATGATTTTTTTAGTATAGAATCGAGTTTATAGGTCCTGTATGAGAACTATTCGAGAGTATGACACTTTGGTAAGCCCATTAATTTCAACACAATTTTGGGTATAGACTATTTATTCCCTTATCATGTGGTCTTGAATTTCTTTACCAAGACTGTTACCTTAGCCATGCCAGGTATTCCTCCAGTCATGTGGAAGGTAATTGATAGTTATGAACCGGGAGGGATTATCTCTTATATTCAGGCAAGGCAATTAGTAGTGAAGGGGTGATTGCATTATCTTGCTTATGCTCTTGACACCAGCATCGACACTTTTTCATTTTAGCTAATACCTTTGGTCTATGAGTTTTCTAATGTATTTCCTACTGATTTGCCTGGTCTTACTCCAGAGCATGATATTGACTTCACTATCAATATTGAGTTAAGCACCCAACTTATTTGTATTCCACAGTAGCATATGGTTCCAGCAGAGTTGAAAGAATTACTTCAGGACCTTCTGTGCAAGGGTTTTACTCGGCCTAGTATTTATTCGTAAGGTGATCCTGTGTTATTTGTGAAGAAGAAAGATGGTTCTATACATATGTGTATCAACTACAGGCAACTGAACAAGGTACCTATTATGAACAAGTATCTGACATTGAGTATTAATGATCTATTCAACTAGCTTCAGGGTGCAGCCATGTTTTTTAAGATTGATTTGAGATCTAGCAACCATCAGTTTAGGATCAGGGTTAAGACTGCTTTATGGACTCACTATAGTTAATACGAGCTCTTAATCATGACTTTTGGTTTGACCAATGCCCCAACTGCATTTGTAGATTTGATGAACCATGTGTTCAAGCCTTATTTGGAATTCTTCGTGATAGTATTCATTGATGACATCCTAATCTACTTAAGGAGTAAGGAGAAGCATGAGTAGAATTTGAGGATTGTGTTCCAAACCTTGTGGGGTCAGCCATTGTATGCCAAGTTCTCTAAGTGTGAGTTATTGCTCAAGTCTATAGCATTCTTGGGGCACATGGTGTCCAAGGATAGGATTATGGTGGCCTTGGGAAAGATTGAGGTAATTTGTTATTAGGCTAGGCCCACTTCTCCTACTGAGGTTTGCAGAGTTATCACGTTAAGAGGTGACTACAACTGGTTCATCGAGGGGTTTTCTTCTACTTCAACGCCATTGACTTAATTGACTTGGAAGGATGTTCCTTTCTAGTAGTTCGTTGAGTGTGAGGTGAGCTTTCTGAAGCTCAAGACCTTATTGACTTCAGCTCCGATCTTGACTCTTCTTGTTGAGGGGTAGGAATTTATAGTATATTGTGATGCTATAGGTGTTGGTTTGGTTTTTGTATTGATGTAGCGGGGTATAGTTATAGCATATGCTTCTAGGCAGCTGAAGGTGCACAAGCGCGACTAACCCACACATGAATTGGAGCTGGCATTGGTAGTCTACGCACTTAAGATTTGGAGGCATTATTTGTATGGTGTGTATTGTGAGATATTCACCTATAATTGTAGCTTACAGTACATTCTTAGACAAAAGGATCTTAATTTGAGGTAGCGTAGGTGGCTAGAGTTACTTATGGACCATGATATCTCTATTCTTTATAATTCGAGAAAGGTAAAAGTGGTAGCAGATGCCATAAATTGAAAGGCGGTGAGTATTGGGAGTTTGGCCTTCTTTTCTACTTCAAAGTGACATTTTGCCTTGGACCTTCAGTCTTTAGCCAACCGGTTGGTTCGACTTAATATTTTTGACTCTGTGAAAGTTCTTGCTCGTGGTGAGGCCAAGTTTATGTTGATGAAGCAGATTTGGGAGTGGCAGTTTTTGGATGATAAGTTTGGGTGATTCGAGATAGGGTATAGATGGGCGAGCTACGAAGGAGACCTTAGATATGGAGGATGTTTCGAGGATCGAGGGGCATATTTATATTTCTATAGAGGTCCATTATTCAAGTTATTCCATTTATTTGGGGTTTGCTAAGACGTATAGAGAAGTGTGCCAACATTACTAGTTGTGTGGGATAAAGAGGGATATCATGTACTTTGTATCTCTATGCTTGAACTGCCAGTAGGTGAAACTTGAGCACTTGAGGCCTAGTGGATTGACTCAGAGTCTACCCATTCCCGAGTGAAAGTGGGAATTGATAGCCATGGATTTTGTGATTAGTTTACTGCTTACTTTTTAGGGATTTGATTCCATTTGGGTCATTGTTGATAGGTTGACCAAGTGCTCACTTTCTACTTGTTCAATCTTCTTATAGTTCAAAGAGGTTGGCTCAGATCTATATTAGAGAGAGTTTATTTCCATGGGGTGCCAGTTTCAATTATTTCTAATTATGGTACTTAGTTCGCATCTAGCTTTTAGAGGGCTTTTCATAGAGAGTTGGGTAATCTAAGCATAGCTTTTTATCTCAAACTGATGGTCAATCTGAGAGGACTATTCAAGTTCTAGAGGATATGTTTTGGGCCTATGTAATTAATTTTAGAGGTCAGTAGGAGCAGTTTCTAGCCTTGACAAAGTTTACGTATAATAACAGCTTCCATTAGAGTATTGAGATGGCACCATTTGAGGTATTATATCGTAGGCAGTGTATGTCCTTGGTGGGTTGGTTTGATGTCTTTAAGTTAGGCCATAGGACACAGGCGTGTTGCGTGATTCTATAGATAGGGTCCAGGTTATTGAGGATTGATTCCAGGCAACTTAGAATAGGCAGAAGAGTTATTTTGATTGTAGGGTATGAGCCTTAGATTTTGGAGTTGGTGATCTAGTATTCTTTAGAGTGTCGCCAATGAAGGGCGTGTGATGAGGTTTATGAAGAAGGGAAAGCTCTGCCTTATGTATAAAAGACCATTTGGGATCCTTCAATAGGTTGGTGATATAGCATATGAGTTACCCTTACCTCCAACCTCTTAGGGGGGTCACCCTATTTTCCATGTATATATGCTTCGATGGTATATACCAGATGAGTCTCACATGCTCCAATAGGATTCGGTTCAGTTGGATGACAATTTGACTTTCGAGGAGGAGCCAGTTGATAAATTGGACAGAGATGTCATGAGATAGAGATCTAGAGAGATTCCTATGGTTAAGGTCAAATGGAGGCACCTTCCAATCGAGAAGGATTCCTAGGAGATCATGCAGTACATGCGGTCCTAGTATCCTCACTTATTCGAGCCATCAGGCACTTCCTTTCCATGACTGTTAAGGATGAAAGACCTTTTAGTATTGGATATTGTGATGACCATCCAAGTCATTTTCTTGCTTTTCATGTATTTTTCCCATTAAAGCTTTCCTGTAGTTATTATAAGGTATATATGACTTGGTGAGATAGGTGGTTTGTTTATGGGGGAGTTTGTTTGGATTTTAAACCATTTTCCCTACTTCAAAGCTTTTAGAGTTAAGAGGTTTGACTGTGGTCAGCATTCCTAGTAAATAGGCTTGGATGGGGATTTAGAGAATTTTTTTAGCTCCAGAATATGGATTTGGGGTTAGGGTGACCTTTAGTTTGGGTCGCGAGGAGTCCAGACTCATTTTGAGTACTTGGGTGGATTTTAGAGAAATCGGTGAAGTGTTGACGTCGGTCAACATTTATTGAAATGACCTCTTTTGATCATTTTATCTATTTTTTTTATTCTGGAATGCCATTTCCATTTGGATAGAATATTTGTTTTGTGCTCACGGGGCTCCAAATGAATCCTGAGGACCCATTCAAAGTCGCTTTGGACTTAGAAGTTTGCTGGTGTGTTGTTGCTCGAAGGTCAAGGGATATTTACCTTCCCATTCATGTGCATTCCTCCGCATTCACGAAAAAGGGCCGGTCAGACCTAGTCTAGCCTTCCTCTTCACGTTCATGAAGGATACCTCACATTTACGAAGAATAAGGCTAGTGCAACTCCACATTTGTGGTGGGGGACCCATGTTAGCAAATGAACCCTAACAGTATATAAAGCATTTTTCTCTATTTTAAATTCAGTTTCTCAAATATTTTGGTAATTATGAAGCTTGGGAGTTGTTATGTATGGGATTTTCACCCTATTGCCACCCGATAAGTCCCTCATACCCCCCCTCGTGTTAGTACTGTTAAATTCTCGTCAATTTTCATCCATAAATCCTCAAAAATTTGAATTCGATTCTTGAAGATTTGGAAGTTTTTGGGAGGATTTGAGCCCCAAAAGGAGTTCCATTTCTGCTCAAGTTTTGAGCATGGATTCCTGGTCCTACCAAAGATAATTGCATTTCAATTTTTATTTTTTGTTATCGGACCTCGAGGGTCAATTTTTTACCCAATTTTTGGCCTAAAATATAAATTTACATTATGGGTGTTGTTTTACTCATAGTAACGTGTAGAATGTATTTTTGATAGCGAGGCACCATTCTGAAGCCTTATGGAAAGGAATGGCTTCCCTGTGATTGCTCGTGACTCAGCCGTTTAGCCTCCAGATAGGTTACAGCTTATTCTCTTTTAGACTTTGCTCAAGTAGAATGTATATTATATAAAATGCTTATTGGATCGGGAAATTGTTTGTTTAACTAATTTGTTTCGATATTTCTGAGTTACTAGTTTTGTTTTTGGAACTTAGGGTGGAATTCAGTTTGAGACTCAGTTTAGGTTGTTTATTTAGTTAGTGAAGCCTTAGTTTAGGTTGCTTATTTAGTCAGTGGAGCCATAGTTTAGGTTGCTTAGTCTGTGGAGCCTTAGCTTAGGATGCTTACTTAGTTTAGGCATAAATTAGGTATCCTTAGGGTAGGCCTGGGTAGAGGTTTCATGATAGAACAACTGGTAGTATTATTGTTATAATTATTTCTCGGGTATATTTTTAGTTTTCCCTTTTTTGGTTACCTTTGTATAGAGAGATTATGGGATCTTTAGGTCTAGGATAATAGCGTTGGGGTTGTCTGCTTGAGCTTAGTATTACAAAGGTAGGGTTCTCACCTAGTTTTAGAGCATATATGGACTCTTAGACTTCTATTGGGTGTTATACCCTTATTACTTAATTCTGCATGCGCGTGCTCATACTTACACTTTCATAGTGCCTGTTTGGAATTGACAAAAAAACATGGTTTTTAGTTTTAAAGAGAAAGAATAGAAAAAGAGAAATAATTTAGCCCTGATTAGAGTCTGGGCACTAGGTGCACAGAGTTTTAATCTCGGTTAGAGTCCAGACCATTTATTTATTGCTTATTGTTTACGAAAGCCCTGGTTAGAGTCCAAGCATTGTATATGGACCTCGAGAGTCCCCCATACTCCTGCCTTTATGAGCTACATATGTTTGAGGAGGTGTATACAGTAGGCATTGGCCACTTTATCCATTTCATACTGTATTTCAATCATCCTTTATAATTTTGCACCTTCATAAATTGTATGTACATTATATATAATTTTTTGTATATATTTTCTTGTTGAGCTTTATATTATTAGTTCTCTTTTACCCTACTCTCTGTATAGATTTATGTTTTATACGCAGTTTATATTGTATATTACACTTCTGAGCTTAGTCGGCCTATGATGCCTACTAGTACCACGTGTTTTGGTACTCATACTACACTTCTGCATCTTTTACTGATACGGATCCTAGTCTGAGTATTCTGCTTTGATCACCTACTCGTCGCGAGCTATTTTGGATCGGAATAGTGGTGAGCTCACAGCGTCCGGAGTTGATCCATTTTCCTCTTTTGTCTAATGTCTTTATTTTTGTATATTCAGAGACAGACTTGTTTATTTACACTTATTAGTACATTCCTATTTTAGTAGCTCTTGTACTAGTGACACCAGGTCGTGGGGATGGATTGTATATACATATTTTTTTCTTCCTTCCGTTTCTTATGGGCCTTTATCACTTGTTTTTATCATATAGTTGGCCCAATTTAGTATATTGTCCTCCATTCATATCATTAGCTACTACCTTTCCATATATGGAAATTAGGGTTGGCTTACCTACTGGAGGTTATAGTAGGTGCCATCATGGCACGAATTTTGGATCGTGACAGCTTCTTACTGATACTTGTCCAGACTTTGATATTTTAAAGTTAGAGCATATGAGTTACTTATGTGATCATGTTTCATTTTCCTTATTATGTTGCTGATTCTTTTGGAGTGTTATTTATATCTATGGTGAGGTTTTAGATCAGGTGAAGGATCAATGTATATTTTTTGGCATTGCATCTCATGCATACAGACAGGGACATTAAGGAACAAAAAGGATAAATCTCGATAAAGGGTTATCCAGAATATTTCCAGGTAAGTGGTTATCCAGTACAGGATGGATATATGAACTTTGTGAGTCTCTCTTGGATCCCAACTAGCCAAGACAGCGGGTCTATACAAGTTTCTGACAAGGTAGGAGGCATATGCATCCATTACATCTTTCAACTCGATTTGCACTATTTTGTAAGTAAAAATTGATTGAGTGATTTCGAAAGTGGTTTTACTATTTGTATTCTAAGTTGACTGTGAAGGGAGTACTAGCTGTTGAGTAACGAAATAGGGCATCTGCATTCGACCCTCGCCATCAATTTGGAGTTGGGTTAGTTGATGATGCTTCTAAGTACATGTGGATTACTACTGTCAGTTATTTATCTTTGGACCTTGTTGTGCTGGTTTCGAGCTAGGTATCTTTGGCCGTTGATTTGATAGCTGCCCGTAGTGGATTTATCAAAATTTTGAGGTAGTTGCTTGGCTCCACAACTTTCTTGGATCTCCTCTTGTATTTTATTTCTTTCATTTTCCTTTTGGATATTTTGAGTTTTTGGAGTTGTATTGAAATCCTAAAATGTCTGCACTAGTGACTTTCAGGTTATGGAATGGTTTGTTAATGATTTTCCGTATTTTCAGTTGAGATTATATGAGAAAATTACTTTATGACTTGTATGGTTTTAAAACTGTTATTTCCGCCTATGTATTTCATTATTTGAGTTATGTTTTTTTGTAGGCTTACCTATCGGTGAGTTAGATAGGTGATGTCACTTCCTTGGATTTCGGGTCGTGATAATTATTAAGTACAAAATTTTAAAAAAATAATATAAAATATTTAAAATAAAAGTGTACTTTAAGTGGACCATGATAACTCATTATCACACTGCAATTAAGGAGCAAAATTAAATATACTGAACAAAATTTTGTCATTCAAGATATCAAATGTCAAAATTATTTTGATATTGATTCACGAAAATACCCTCAAAATACTAATGTAAAGGAAAAATGAGTTGCATTATATATGAGCAAAATAATATAACATAATTACTTGTAAAAATTAACAATAACGAAAGATTTATATATGAAGGAGTAAAATAAAATGTACATTGTATATGAGCATAATAATATAACACAATTATTTATTAGTTTTACAATTAATAGTAAGAACCTTTATCTATGTTAATAACTTAATATATTATAATATTAAAAAGGACATCATGCACACATCTTGACGTGTGCCAATTACCTCATGACAATTTTGTGTGGCGATTCGATATGTGATGGAAATTTTGTAGCCATTATACAATATAGTGATTCCAAAAGATCAAATCAACAGATAGATTCGGAACTATTAATAAGTACTATGATACAACATTTATGAAATAATTACCATATTAAAAGGAGGAGGAGAGGTAGAGCCCACTACTACTACCACAAATCTAATAAAGATGATATTTTTGTATGAATTTATTACAAAAATCAACATTATGTCTTTAGCATAAGATGAAATAAGATGATCGACAGATGAATCGCTAAGACTTGGTGTATATTTACTTTTCATCTCAACATTCCAGATCCGACAAATACTGAAAAGATACTGAGAGTAGCGCACTAGATTCAATAGAAGAAATTTTTAACTAAATAACAATTAAACTAGTTTTTATGAGAGTTTGTTATCATTAATTGACGATAGATGGAGATACTACATTGCCCCAATTCTCTTGGCAAGTTTCAATATATTCAAGTGCCAATAACATTTATCTTAACTGTCTGCAAATACCATAGAGCAAGTAAGATATCAATAAAAATCACACACCATCTTTTGGGCTATCTAGATTCAAAGGAACATGGTGATGATTTAAAGAAAAGATTAGCCATGATATTTAGTATGTGAAGGAAGTGGAGAGGCTCCACTTTGTCCGAGGGAAGCTATCATTTTGGTGGAGTGAGATGTGGGTTCTAGCAATTATCCCGTGTATATGTACAAATTGCATTATTAGAATTTTTAAATTTATTTGTAAAGAACTAAAGATATTTATGAAATTAAAGAAATAAGTTATTGAATATGTATCAGTTACAGAAATTTTTAGGATCTATAAACAATTATCAAAAATTTAGGAGATGTAACTATTTTAAAATTTTTATTTCATTAAAAAGTCATTAAAAGATAATCACAATTTGTAAAGAAAAAAGAAGTTATAATATATTTATCAGTTATAAGAAATTTAGGAAATATAATTATTTTTATTTTTTGTTAAAAATCCTTTTAAATAAATGATCAAATATGTGGAAAAAATAATTGCCATAGAAATTGTAAATATTTTAGTTTACTCTCGGAAACTATCTATATCTATATCTATACTATATTAAAAGTGTGAAGGACATTAGAAATGTTGTTTGTACTTTTTGCCCTTCATTAAAAAAACTCCATAATAGACAAAATCGTATTTTCACTTTTTTTCTTTATATTATTATTTAATTATTTAAAAATTAAAGAATCCTAAAATATATGGTAGGAGCAAAATATATGGAGAATTAATGTTAGTAGGTTTTCTTTTTCCGTGAAAAAGGACTCCTAGAATATATGGTAAGGGAAAAAAATGAAAAATATTCTTTAAAAGGTAAAAGCCACTCACGTAGTCTTTAAAAAAACGGTTCTTTTGTTTTACCAAATATGTAAATTCTTCCTTGCTAGCTTTTCATGGCTGATGTTATTGGCCATTCACGTAGCTTAAAAGAAGCCCATGATGTTATTAGTTGTTGTTGTTACGATGATAAAATAATATGGGGAAGGAGGTAAGACCCATCGTTACTTTTTATTATGGAAGAATGTGGGTAGTAAATTTGGTTCGCTAACTCATGAAATCTTTAACCTTCAATCAGGTTGGTTGGATTAATGGTTCCGTCACAGATATTTTGACTGGATTGAAGATGCATTTCTATGGATGAAAATTGGTGTATTGTATGCCTTAGTTGTCTGCTTTCAAGGGTTCAACCTTTATATATAAATCTTTCAGATCGTCTCAACTATCTGGTTCTTAGATGGGTTCTAGGATTAGTTGAAATTTTGTTGAGCAAACATTGTTTGATCTGGTATGGCTATGGTGGTGGATTGAAACAGTTAGAGTTATTCTCTTACATAAACTCTGTTGTGCATTCTTTAATGTTCAGGCTCAAAATGTGTTGAGCGTTTTGCCTCTCTTAATATACAACTTATAAGTATAATTAGCAATCAATACAATTAGTATAAGTAATTCTCTCTTTGGTAATAAAATTCGTTAATAACCAAAAAAATATTATATCTTCTCACCATCTTTTCTTTATTTCAAATTCTAATATTGTTAGATGACTTGAAACATCTTATGATGTTTATAATTGTATAAATAGTAATCTTTAAAGATGTAGATTTTAATCTCGAGGATTAGAGTAATTGATGTTCCTGCTTACTTTGAACTTTGTCGTCTATTTTGATGAAGAGAATATGTCTCATTAATATTTATTCATTTTAGGATAAATTACACAAACCCACAAACTTAAGAGTCATTAACACATAAAATTTCTTACCTTTTAAAAAATTACTTAAAATCTCTTTTTTTACTATTTTGCTCTTGATACATATACTCGATCTTCTCAGCCACTTTACTCTCCATCATTGACGTCCCAAATCACGTTTTTTGATTTTTCAAATTTTTCCACCCCAAAATTTTTGAAAATCTCTCCCCACTTCTGCGTTTCTATCTCTTTCTCTTCAACCTCCAACAACTGCACTTATCCATCAAGTTGATATCAAATCAATTTCACCAATTTCACTATCTTTTTTTGATTTTTTAATCAATTTTCCTTTTATCAATTCTGAATCTTTTTTCAACCTTTAAGCCAATTTCCATTAAGGGAAAGAGGAGAAATTGAACAATCAGTTGCTAGATTTTTGATGAGAACGGCCAAGGTGGCGTTGGTGGTGCGGACGAACAACGGGCGGGGTGGTGGATTAATGTATCAATCATAAGTATCAAGACACATGTATATACATATGTATCAATCATATTTATCAAATAAATGTATTTGATACATATATAGATACATATCAAGAACTTGTGTACCCTCTCCATAATTTAAGGATGATGCATATGTTTTTTGGTCATTCAATGGTTTCACCACCCTCATTCAGTTTGTGTATTTTTCAATTGATACATATCAATTTTATTTAATTCTGTGATACATTTTGTACGTGCACCATTGATACATTACTTTGATACATTTTAACCTGTGAGAAACGGTATGTGTAACACTGATATAATAGTTTGATACATTTTGTATTTGTACCAATTTTTCTTTTTATTCAATGCTCATTATACCTTTATTTCATATAATGAAAAAATATGTATCAAAAACTATAAAATACATGTGATACATATAAAAATCTCTCTCTATGTTTTGTGTACAAGCTTTCTAATTTAATTTGATACATATGTAAGTCAATTTGATACATATATAGTTTTAATTTTACAGAATATTAAGTTGGTGCGGCGGTGGAAGTGAAGCAATGATAGGACAGAGGCGATGTTTTTTGACGACTCAAGTTCACCAGAGATGGAGTTGTCACGGCAGAAAGATGGTAGAGAGTAGAGGAGTTGTTGGAGAAAGAAAAAAAAAAAGATGAAGAAATTGAGCCAAACTGAAAATTGGAATCGAGATAAATGGGATGGAAAGTTTTTGATTTTTCTCATAGTTTTAGAGATTTTAGTGATTCTTTCCGAAATGAATTTCGCGTGATTCACTCGCTTTAATAAATGCAATTTTGTTATTTCCTTATTTAGTTAACCGATCAGTTTCAAATGTATCACAGACAATATGTATCACGACATAAGTTATGTATCACAAAAGACAATTTTCAAAATTTTATGTAACTAGGTAAAGTTATGGTAAAAAGTGTTGTTGGCTTATTAACTTATGGGATTTGTGTAAGTTACCCTTAATTTTATAGATTCGTTTTTATTTAGGGACACACACTGTAGTTGTTCATACAATTAGCAATTGGACATAGAGCGACAACTTTTATTGTGTTTAAAGTTGCATTTTCTTACACTTATATTGTCAAGGGTGGTCATCAGTCGATTTTTTTATCTTATAAATATATATTTACAGTAACTTCGGTATATTAACTTAGGTGCAAATATAATACTATTAGTGTTATAAAATAATATAGCAAGAACAAGAAGAATAAGGGAGAGAAGAGAAAACAATTCTTATTTCTCTTGAAGGATGTTAAGGTTTTTGCCCTGATTTTCTTACCAAATTTAAGTTTTACTTTTCTTGGAAGGAAATTAAAAGTAATACCATAATTACTTTTACTTTTCCTAAAAGGAAAATATAAAACTCTACCATATTTGGTTTATTTCTTGCTTGGAGGAAAGGTTTTAGACATCTATAAATAGAAGCCCCCTCTTCTCATACTATAACACAATAGCATCCATAATGTAGTCATCAAAGAGTCTTGTTTAGGGGGAGATTTCTCCCAATAGATTTTTATGTTTTTTTCAATATTATGTTTTCATATGTAGGCCAATTGGCCAAATCATATTCAATAATATGTTTTTAGTATATTTTTTGTGTCATCTGATTTATCGCTGTCATGGTTTGCAACTATAAGCTTCCGCATGACGCCCTCTCGATTTCGAACCCAACAAGTGGTATCAGAGCTTACGGTTCAAAGGTCCAATGGTTTGGTGAAACGAGATTAAAAACAGGTTCAAAGCGGTTTCAAATCAAGCTGCAACCAATTTGATGATAATGAAGATTTTGTCCAACTACATGTGGAGAAGAAGTTTCAAACCATATTTTCAACAATCCTGCTATTACATATTTGAAAATAAAGCTCAATTTTAATCCTACAAAGGGCTCCAATATTTTTAACCCCAAAAGCTCCATTTTTAAGCATGCCAAGCAGCAGTTATGAAGATTATGTGAAGAACAAAGATCATATATGCAAGTGAAGAAGGCGGATCAAGTTTTTCCAAGAAAATCCAGCCAAAAAAGGGAGATTTGTTAGGGTTTTTGCCCTGATTTTCTTACCAAATTTAAGTTTTACTTTTCTACTTTTCTTGGAAGGAAATTAAAAGTAATACCATAATTACTTTTACTTTTCCTAAAAGGAAAATATAAAACTCTACCATATTTGGTTTATTTCTTGCTTGGAGGAAAGGTTTTAGACATCTATAAATAGAAGCCTCTTCTCATACTATAACACAATAGCATCCATAATGTAGTCATCAAAGAGTCTTGTTTAGGGGGAGATTTCTCCCAATAGATTTTTATGTTTTTTTCAATATTATGTTTTCATATGTAGGCCAATTGGCCAAATCATATTCAATAATATGTTTTTAGTATATTTTTGTGTCATCTGATTTATCACTGTCATGATTTGCAACTATAAGCTTCCGCATGACGCCCTCTCGATTTCGAACCCAACAAGTGGTATCAGAGCTTACGGTTCAAAGGTCCAATGGTTTGGTGAAACGAGATTAAAAACAGGTTCAAAGCGGTTTCAAATCAAGTTGCAACCAATTTGATGATAATGAAGATTTTGTCCAACTACATGTGGAGAAGAAGTTTCAAACCATATTTTCAACAATCCTGCTATTACATATTTGAAAATAAAGCTCAATTTTAATCCTACAAAGGGCTCCAATATTTTTAACCCCAAAAGCTCCATTTTTAAGCATGCCAAGCAGCAGTTATGAAGATTATGTGAAGAACAAAGATCATATATGCAAGTGAAGAAGGCGGATCAAGTTTTTCCAAGAAAATCCAGCCAAAAAGGGGAGATTTGTTAGGGTTTTTGCCCTGATTTTCTTACCAAATTTAAGTTTTACTTTTCTACTTTTCTTGGAAGGAAATTAAAAGTAATACCATAATTACTTTTACTTTTCCTAAAAGAAAAATATAAAACTCTACCATATTTGGTTTATTTCTTGCTTGGAGGAAAGGTTTTAGACATCTATAAATAGAAGCCTCTTCTCATACTATAACACAATAGCATCCATAATGTAGTCATCAAAGAGTCTTGTTTAGGGGGAGATTTCTCCCAATAGATTTTTATGTTTTTTTCAATATTATGTTTTCATATGTAGGCCAATTGGCCAAATCATATTCAATAATATGTTTTTAGTATATTTTTGTGTCATCTGATTTATCACTGTCATGATTTGCAACTATAAGCTTCCGCATGACGCCCTCTCGATTTCGAACCCAACAAAGGATTGCATTCCGGGATGAATTACAAGAGAACTCCTTTATTTATAGGGGAAGTTGACTTTGTCCCAAAGTCAGGTTTCCTAACTTTTCTCCTAATAAACATACAAGTAGACATTCACTATAATACATATATATCTATAACAATTAGTCAATATTTGGCAGTATAATCGTTCCTTAAATGGAAATAAATTGTGAAATAAATATTGACATTCATATACTAATTGTGATATTATTTTGTAACTTATTTGGTAAAACTTCTAAAATCAATTATTTTGAAAAGTGTTTTTAATATTTTTGGTGAGAAACCGTTTGTGTCTATCTAAAAAATATTAAAAACACTTTTGAGTAGCTTAGAAAAGGACTCAAAATACTCCTATAATAAAATAAGAGAATTAGAAAAGGACTCGAAATACTCCTATAATAATGTTTTCTATGACTTGCTCAATTATAAAAGGAAAAACTCCTAGAAAGGAGTACGAATCTTTTACTTATTAAAATATCTTACATGTTAACTAGAACATCTAATTAGGTTTTACATCAAAATAGATTTTCGAGGGCTCTATCAAAAACAGTCTCTATATCCTACAATGAGGTAGTGATAAAGTATGTATTCTATCATCCACAAACTACACATATGAGATTATATTGAAGATTATCTTGAGATTGAAGGCATAACTATTGAATCATAATTTTTGTAAGTTTGTCACATATTTTTATTTTTCTTCTGTGATTTTTCAAATAGTAATGGTAGTACCATGTTCAATATCTATATCCACAACAAGAGTTTTGATACAAATTAGAACTTTGAAATTAATTAAAGTTATAATTATTAAATCTTTTACTTATTTGTAAATATAAGAACCCCTAACATTTAGCAGTTTAAAATTGAGTAAAGTTTTTATTCTTAAATCGTTCTTGGCCCAAATACATAGGAATTTAAAATCACATATAGTTGTGATACTTTCTTGTTTCATGTTTTCCTTTCTAATCAATCAATAAAAAATAATTTATTTACTTGTAGAAATATATCCTCTTCGTTTTTTTTTTTGGGGGTTAAACTTGTAGAAACATATCACTTCACAGTAAAATTATTGCTTGTATACAATTTTTATACATTTAATTGGTAGTCTTAGAAAACAATATTTGGTCAAGAAAAATCTTATGATTCTCTAATTGATATATTTATTTACTATTTGAAAATTCTATTTTTCTTAAACAAAGTTATAATTAAAGTTAAATATCTAATTTAGAATGAACTAAATATTAATAATTTGAATGAAATAAGTTATTGCTTTAGTAAATAAAAACTGCCTTATTTTTGGAAAAAATAAAGACGGCCTTATCTTTAGTAAAACATAAAGTCTATCGTAAGGGTATTTTGTTTGCAAAATGAAAACTGAGGTAAGAGTCTTTTTTTTTATAATATAGGAGTCCTCTTAACTCTCTATAATAGGTTTTAAAGTGGGGTTCACAATTGAAAGAAACCTATAACAATTGAGAGACATATTATTGAAAAAGAGGTTAACTGTGAATTATTTTCTCTAAAGTATTTTATTTTACTTTCTATTCATTTTTATCTTATGTAGTATATTTGTTGTGTAGTGATGGACATGAATTTGCTTGTTGTCTATATTCTTTTGGTTAAATTTTCTTGCACCTTACTGCTAATCAGAGACGTCTATACATTTTTCTTACTAATAATAATCCAAAACACACGTGCAATGTCGTCATCATCATCATCATACCCAATTTATTCCCACCAGGTGGGGTCTGGGAGGGGGGGGGGAGGGGGGTTGATAAAATGTACGCAGTCCATACCACTACCTCAGAAGAAGTAGAGACTACCTATCACGTGCAAAACACGTATGCTAAACTAGTTTTCTTAAATATATGACTCTTTAAATTGCCATTGTACTTTGACGTTATTTGTGGGGTTTGGGATGTGGGGTTATAAGCTTCTTTTCTTTTAATTATAAATTGATATAAATATAAGGAAAGATTAAGAAGTAATATTATAGTCAATTTTAAAGTGCTAAGTATGTTTTCTTACATCTTACAAATAAGTGAAGATTTAATATCTATAATTTTAATTAATTTCAAAGTCCTAAATATTAGGATAATAATTAAATAAAATTATTTTAGGAAAATAGTAAATGATAATTTTGCCTATTTTAGAGCTTTTAATGAACGACAAAAATTTCAATCAATATTTGAGTCTTCGTGCTTTTAACATAGTATAGATAATGCATTTAAACCATGACCCTACCTATCTAATCCTGTCATGACCCGAAAATTGAGAAAGTGATGGCAACTATCTAACCGACCGATAGGTAAGTAACGATCCTCCCTATAGTTATAAAGTTATTAGGACTTAAGTACCATGCTAGAGTTCCCCTAGAGAGTTGAGTTATTAAAATTTCAAAGTGGGGTGGTTTAAGCTGGAAAAGTCATGTTGTACATATGTGTGGTGAATTCTAATTTACGGTGTTGTATTTTGGGGTGTAGTGTTCTGTTAGGGGATGACTTAGTAACCTAGATCTCCATAGGAGAATTTAGAGACTAAAAATGAAGTCGTAGTATGTGGTTTTAGTGGTTGCCGTGTTGGGATCACTTTGTGATATCTTAAGTGTGGGAGGTATGTTGTGAAATGGGGCTGGAAAGCAAGTCTCCCCGAGCTACTATTTAGGAGCTGCTGCAAGGGCAGGATTGCCGCTACAGCGAGACAGCCATAGCGGTCGGAGTTCCATCGTAGCGGGGCTGGGTGTTTCATCAGGGCCACCATAGAGAGAACGGCTCCGCTAAGGTGGAAGACACGTGGCATGATGCCTATTTAAGTGACTTAATTTCGAGTTTCACCTAATTAACTCTAAAACCTCATTTTAGAAAGGCAATTTTCCCAAGGCTACGGTGATATTCCTTCGTTGAGGTAAGTTCTACCATCAACTTTTTTGCCTAGTAATCCGTTACCACCTTAAAATCATTTGAAAGATCGTAACGGTGGAATTGTGCGTTAGAATCCTAGGTTCATGAAAAGTATGGAAAAGCCTATGGGTAGATATAATATCATCTAGAATTGCTTCTAGGGTGTAAATTAACACTTCATAGCAAGAATTGTAGTTCATAAACATGAATTTTGGTAATTAGGAACCTTGAGTTCAAGAAAAATGAGACCTTTAGCATAAAAACTTCTTAAAAGGGGATAATTGGAGTAGAAACTTCATAAGTTGAGATAATGTAAGTATTGTGGAACTAGTAGATGATTAATTGACCCTTGGAAAACATTATAGACCGTGATTAAGGGTAGAATTAGTGGGTTGAATTGCCAAAACTTTTATTTGAAGAGTAAGTAATTACTTACTTTTATAATTGTTTGTTTTAGACCGTGTACGTTCTGAGGCATTGGGGAAAGAAAAAGCTACTGTGGTTTACCTTGCTTGTTCAAGATTCTTCAGTTGAGGTAGGTTACGTCTTAAGTGGAGTTAGACTTGAAGTAGTCTCTCGTATGTGTTTTGAATTGATAAGCATGTTGATTGGTCTTCGAACATAATTTGTGGTAGATTGTTTGTTAGCTTGACATTGTTTGTATGACTAAGTATATAACTATTGAATCCTGCCTCAAAATGACTTGTGAGAATGGTGTACACTTTTTACATCTTGTGTAGTTGTACTATCTTGAAAGATATATGATTATGAGAATATAGTGAGATAAGTTGAATAGTTTAAGAATATACATGCTATTCTGATTGTTGAGTATCTCGAGTACAATATGAACTTACGCATTAGCGATTATGATATGGAGCGGGTACTATGCTGGTATGGTACATGGACCCTAGGTTGTCCTGTAAAAACCTATTTTGTGAAAACTTACCTTGTTCATGTTTTGATTATTTTGCCCTTTCCCGTAGTTGCTACATATTTGTTTTGGGGTGTGGGGATGGTTGTCATGGTTCCCAATACGATCATGAGCGATTTGAGCGAGTTTGAGGTTGTTTTGAGGCTTTAAGGGTCAAAGTTGACTTCGTCAACATTCTTTGATTCGTGTGCCGGATGGCAATTTGAACTGTGCCAACAAATTTGAAATGTCGAATTTGGATTAGTAGCGGGGTTGGTTCAGATTCGGGACCTTTATATCTCATTTCGACCCTTGGTTTGAAAAATTGTAAAAATAAGGTCCCGGGGGTTAATTTGTTCAAAAAATCCTTTTTCAAAATCCAACGTCGCCATTGAGTTCGAAACATCAAAATTAACCTAGTAGAATATATCTTTTATTTCTATTGATCCCCGAACAAATCCCGAGGGTCCGTTCAAAGGAGTCGAAGGCATGCAAAATCAGTATTTTTGCTGTTGTTATAGCTGGTTCTTGCTTTAGCTTTACTCTTATTTGTATCCCGTGCTTATGTGGGCTCAATTGGGTTTATTTTGTACTTGTGTGTGCCTTCTGGGCTTACAGGAGTATATTTAGGTTATAGCTAGGCATCTAATTCTGCTTTTGGGTTATTTATAGCCTATTATTTCATTTCTGACCCTTGTTTACTGCCTTTAGTTTATGTACTCGCAGTTTATTTATACTCTTACTATAATTGAGATCAGTCGACCTATGATGCCTACTGAGTACTAATGTTTTGGTACTCATACTACACTTCTACATCTTTTTTCCTGATGCAGATTCTAGTACGAGTCACCACCGTTGACGCTGAACTTTGGTTATGTTGCTGACCGTAGATTGGGTGAGCTTTTAGAGTAAAGAGATGATCCCTCTCTTTCCGCTTTCATGAGTCTTATTTTGTATTTTCTGAGTCTACGATGTATATTATTTCACTATCTAGTACTTTTTTTTTGTTTAGTGTCTTTTGTACTGACCTTACCAGGACTTGGGGGATTCTTTTGGTATTTTTGTCCTGTTCCCTCTCTTGTATGGCATACTTATCTATGTATATATTCCTATTGTAGATGTTTATTATTATAGTTGTAACCTTATTTCTTTATCTTCCGCCTGTTAGCCCATTACTCGCCATTCTGGGCTATGGTTTGACTTACCTACTGGTGGATTGAAGTAGGTACCATCATGAACTGAGAATTTGTGTCGTGACACAAGTGACATGTTCCGACCAATCAAATATCGCCATGTTACTTTGATATGATTGTCCAAAAGAAGCATCTCTTTATCACAACTCCTCCATCCTACAACTATAAATAGGGGTCTCATAATTCAAAAAAGGGACCAAAACTCTAACAAGAAGCCAGAGAGAGCTCGTGGATCAAACGTCGTAGATTTCTCTACAAGCTACAAACTCAAGCACTCAAGTTTATACACAACTCAAGATCAATACGAGGATTCAAGATCTAGCTTAAAAGCCCTTGAATTCAAGTACAAGTCAAGATCAAGACCACCAGATTCAAGATCAAGCTCAAAAGCCCTTGGATTCAAGTACAAGTCAAGATCAAACTCAAAATCCTTTGGATTCAAATACAAGTCAAGATCAAGACTACCAGATTCAAGATCAAAAGCTCAAAAGCCCTTGAATTTAAATATAGGTAAAGATTAAATTCGTCAAATTTACCAAATTCAAAATCAAGCTCAAATGCCCTTGAATTTATATTCAAAGGGAAGAATCAGAGTATTCATAGAGATTATAATACTCGCATATTGAAATAAATACTACTTTGTTGTAATATTTTCTTATCTGAATTATTATTTTCTCGACTCGAATTTTATTGTCCACAAATTCTAGCATGCCCAGTGGGACAATCTCTACCTCTCATCTCTTTCTTTAAAAGATGAAAGCATCAAAATAACTCAAACAAAGATCAACCCCAAATTTGAAAAGTGAATGGGAAGTCGTCATGGAGTTCATTAGCAAGGTCAAAAGGAGAAAAATCGAAGAGATAGGACAACAAGTGCTTCAAGTATCGTCTAATCAACCTCTTGTTTCTTATTTATCTTCTCCAAACAGAGTGGTGTCCTATTGCCGCACGCTAGAAGGAGCAAATGATATGACTGATGTGATCGAGAGAATTTTGGCTCAACTTAATCTTCCACAAGAACACCATTGCAAGTCTAATAACCCCTTCATGCAAAAAGGTGATGCCTTGAACTTTGAATGTGCCAATATCCGTGCAAATTATTTCCTATTCCAAGCTATATTCAGTTAGAGATTTCACATCATTCGTTATCCTCTACGATGGTATTACAATCAATGATGATTGACGCTTTCACTATAAAAGAACAACTTGCAAGTTTGACTAAAGCAATTGCAGGCTTGACAAAGCACATGCAAGAATAAGATGCTAAACTTTTCAAGCTGACAAATATGATGCATAGCATGAGTAAGAGAATCAAGTCCAGTACCTAAGACACTTCTTGAAATTCAAGAGAAAGGAGAGTCTTCCATAAAGCAAACAACAATGATCAAAGAGATCCATGTCTCCGCTGAAAGTTTCATTCCTATTGATCAATTGAAGGACTTTATCGTAGAAACTATCAAAGATTAATCTGATTCCTTAACCAAATTTTCCCTCACATATGCAAAGCCATATACATAAAGAATTGATAACTTGAAGATTCCTTATTGCTATCAACTCCTAAGCTCTAATAATTTGATGGCAAAGGGAATCCCAAACAACATATAGCCCACTTTATTGAGACTTGCAATGTTGCTGGGACCTATGGTGATTATCTCATCAAGTAGTTCGTTCGGTCTAGAAAAGAAAATGTCTTTGATTGGTACACAAATATTGAATCTAGTTCTATAGATAGTTGGAGAAGTTGGAGCAAGAGTTCCTAAATCTTTCTATAGCGCAAGATATGCCATTAGTATGATTGAACATACAAAGGCTTGCCAGCATGATGATGAGCCCATAGTCAAAAACATTATGAGTTGAATTACTAATACAAAAAAAGAGGATAAAAGGGTATATAAGAAGTTTATGATACTTACAGGAGGATACGGGGATATGTCACAACCCAAACCCATCGTGACCCTAGTGGGAGAACCAACTAACTTAAATATTTGATCCAACACTTAGCCAAAAAATAGGCAACTAATTCATTCCCATTAAGAATTAAATAGTTTGCAATGTGAAATATTAAGTCAATACTAGTATAACACAAATAAACTGGAACTGAAAATATAAAATAAGTTCAAAATTTTAAAAAATAAATAATACTCTTATGTCAAATTTCAACATAACGTGCATAAATATGATTCAAAAGAAAAACAAAACCTAAGTCTATAACCTTATTCAACAATGAATTCTACTTAATTTAAAAATTAGAATACTATCTAAATTATGCTAAATGAAAAAATAAACATAAAATAAATAAAAAGTAGATAATACGAAAAATTGCATGGAATCACAAGAAATAAAGGTTGGCAAATGAGAAGGAAATGAAATATAAATAATATAAAATATATATTTTTTAAATTATTAGAATAATAAAAATAAAAAGAATTTAAAATAAAAGAAACTAAAAATAAATTAAAACAATAAAATAAATATAAAAATAAAAGGAAGAAATTAAAAAGTAATCAGCTTGTAATTACACCATGTAATTACCAGCAATTCACAGCTTCCCCCTGTGAATTGGAGAGTGTAATTACCCCCTGCCAATAACACACAATTACCTGCTGACCAAGTAATTACCTGGCCAACCAAACATGCCAGACAGTGTAATTACACCCAATTACACCAAATCCAATTACCAGGGTGGCTTTCCAAACATGCCCTAACTAAACCAAAATATAATTGCGTAAATATGAAATCTAAAAAATCCCTTAGAATCTGAAAGTCATTGTACCAAAACTACTACGTAGTCAATAAACGGGTTCAACCCAAACAACTGAAATATGTATAAGTTCAAAACAATGGACCAAAAACTGAATGAAACATTCATGGTAGCCAAAAAGATGTAGCTCAACCTTGAGTTTGAATACTATCTGAATCACAGCTGAGGTCTCAAAACAGTTGCGAGAATATGCTCTGCACTCAATAAAAAAAAAGCACGTGTAGTATCAGTACATAAGAAACAACGTTGTACTGGTGGGTCAACGGTCAAACCAAAATGAGAAATATGAACACATAACCATAACTTAGTTAAATAAGACAACCATGAACACCTTCCATGTAACCTTAGCTCAAGTTCATACACTTAACCTTATTCAACAATATTATGGAACATAGTCATTATACGTCAACATGGATAACAAGTCAAGTCAAGACCATGACTACCAACAAGACTCCAAGTCAACAACCATGACACTAGAAATTTAATCAACTGTGTCTCAATTACATAAGTAAATAAACAATAAAGAGTTATGCCACAACTTACAATTATCCCGCACCGCTCAAGGATCCATAAAAATAACATCAATGGAAATTATCATGCAACCTGATTTACATAAGAAACCAATGCAAATAGTTAACACCTAAGCCCAGTTCACTCAAGAAACCAATATAATATTAAACACATAATCCCCTGTTCACTCAAGAAATTATCACACTCATCAATACCTTGTACATACATGCTAAGGGTCTTATGGTCGCCCACAAGCCATGACCTGCAGGGGACGAGCTCTTGTCTATGTACTAAATTCCAGACATCAAGTGCCTGCCAAATCTATGGGAAACATCTCCTGAAATTCCAACACCCTAGGACTAGCTCGATATGAGGAGAATGTACACTAATATCCTGGAGATGGGCTAGTAAAGTCGAACACCCTCTCCCAATTAACTTCTTAGCCCAAATGAAAGATATAATCTTCACAGGCATAGGCTTATACACACCTTCCCACTCTAACTTATCCATTCTGGGAGTCTCTATGGTCACTGTCTTAGCATTAAAATTTAAAACATCATGATACGGAGACAACCAATTCATATTCAGGATAATGTCAAAGTCAAGCATATCTAAGATTATCAAATCTGCCCAAGTCTGAAAACCCATGAACAAAATAGAATATGCATGATAAATATGGGTCGCTAACATAGGGTCTCCAACCAAAGTAGACACATAAATAGGAGAGTCAAGAATATCACAAATCAAGCCCAACCCCAAGGAAAATCTAACAGATTCATAAGAATAAGTGGAACCCGAATCAAACAAAACAGTAGCCATTCGGTCACAGACGAGAATAGTACCTATAATGACGGCATCAGACGCCTTTACCTCAGTTTTGCCTGGGAAGGCATAGCAGTCAGCTCTATCATCAAGCTGCGCAACCTTCTTATTAGGTTGTACTCCACCCTTCCCTACATCACCATTACCTCAATTTCCACCACGACCTTTCTGATTATTACTACCCCGCGCACCCTATGGACGACCCTTACCATTACTATTACTTCCAATTCCTCTACCAATAGGAACCACAGCCTTAGCCTGTTCTTGGCCCTGTAACCCAGCCTGTCTCTAAGGATACTCTCTCTTGAAGTGCCCCACAGTACAATAAGTTTAACAACCTCGCTTAAGAAAAGGCATGTTAGCTGGAGAATAAAAAGTCCCTTGGCCTCTAGCAACTGAGGGCTGCTGAATAGCCCCTGAATGACCACCTATAGAATGTAGAAGAGCTGACTAAATGGACGAGATGGATAGGTTTGTTGGTTATGATACCTAGAATAAGAACCACCAAAGTTACCCGCATTTCAGGACTTCTTTGCTAAAGTCTTAGCCTTACCAACTTGTTGCATCCGTTATATATTTTTCACATAATCAGAAACCTCATTAAAGTTCTTTCTTGCATAATTCGTATAAATATTAAAAACCTGCAAGTCAGTGTTCAGGCCCTTCACAAACAATAGAATACTCTCCACCTTTGTACCAAGTAGCTGAGTAGCATAACGGGACAAAGCATGAAACTTGGCCTTATAGGCTGCAACAGACATATTACCCTACTGAAGGTCCAAAACTCATCCTTTTTATGATCACGAAGAGTACATGGTACATATTTCTTCAAGAACAAGGTATAAAACTAAGCCCAAGTCAATAGAGACAAAACTGGTGATCGATACTCCACATACGCCCTCCACCACTACTTGGTATCACCTTAAACCTGGAAAGTAACAAACTCAACACCGTTCTGCTCAATAATACCCATTTTGTGTGGCCTTTTGTAACAATCAATAATGAACTCAAATGCATTCTCCATCTCAGAGCCAACAAATGTAGGATGTTTCATCTTTAGGAACTTGGTCAGCATGTCATGCTCAGTCCAGTCATGACAGGACCTAACATCGGACGAGAAAAGATCTGAGTCCTTAAAGCCTCACCCATTCTAGGAGCAACTATAGCAGTCGGCTAAACACCTAGAAACTGATAAGTAGGCATAGCAAGAGTGACCCAGTACCGGCTAATCCACTAAAAAAGGAAAGCACTTGTTGAATCATCTCAGAAGACATAGAAGAACTGTTGTACCCCCAACTGACACTACCTCCTCCTGCTTCCCAACATCCTCGTTCTTTTTCTCAACCACCTCTTATTGATCCTGAGGTAGGGTAAAATTCACTGATCTCTAATGAGATTGATCAGATGCTACCCGAGCTCCACCCCTAGAGGGCGTGGATCTCCCTCTTCCCTTAACCTTTTCCTCGTCCTCATCCTCGAACAACTGGTTTTGCTGCTGGAGCTGCTAGTGCGGGGATTGTGGATCTGGCTCTGCTTGCTCTAGTATTTATCATCTATGCATAAAAGAATGAAGAAGGTTAGATACCAATTTGTATCAACAGATACCAATTAGAATTAAGTCATAGCACGAAAGAAGAAAGAAATGATAGTTTCCTTAAGTCCTATAGCCTCTCAAAAAAACTACAGACATCTTCGTATCGTTAAATAAGACTCTACTACACTTGTTTTGGTACAATGAGATCAACGAACCAAGGGCTTTGATACCAAATTTGTCACCACCCAAACCCACTGTTAGTGGCACCCACACTAAATCCAAATGGGAGAACCAAATAACTTAAATATCTTGTAACACCCCGTATTATATAGATACTACTCTTACATATATGGAACTTGGTACGGACTTGTGGTAGTAGGTAATGGACTAGATATTTTTTTTATGCAAAGTTATAACACCCCGTACATTTCCAAAACTTATACGACCAACCTAGCATGGATAAAAGTATTTAAACTTGAGATAATGAGGCTGTATTTAAGCGTAAAGTTAAAGTTAAGTGGTTAATTACGGTAGAAGGATTAAGACGTTGGAAAAAGGGGAGAATATATGGGAGGTGCTTTTGACTTAATTAAGATAGTAGGTGTATCACCTACTTAAACTATTAGGCTGAATTGAGATATATGTTTATGGACTCAATTAAGGCCCAAACTAAGTAAAGAAAAAAGGGAAGGATGACTAGCCTACGCCCAAATTTAATTAAGGCCCAATATGATAGGATCCAAATGGAAATAAACCAAGCAATTACATCACCTACTTGGACTTTTTTGAGCAGCTTGTATAGCCAAGTAGGTGCATCACCTACTTGGACTATTTTTGACTAAAGAATTGTCTAAGAATGGCTGGAATGAGGCGGTAAAAGAGGGAGTATATAGGGCTCATTTCAGCCTTATTTTTCATTCACTTTATTTGCCAAAAACTGGTTTTTAATTAAAAAAAAAACTCTATCCTCTCTCAAACCCTAACCAGCCGCCCCTATTTCATTTTAGGGTTCTTGGACAAATCCTCCACTTTGCAAGCCTTGGTAAGTGTTTACCCTTATAGCTTAATTTAATATATGTATAAGAGGTTGTGGAAATCATGTTGGTTATGTTTAAGAAGTATAGGTCAGTCCCCTTTTTTTGGTGGCAGTCCACTTGTGTTTAGTTTTAAAGGATTTGCCTTCCTTGTGGTTTAAACTTGTAAATGAGCTTAATGTCTTAAAGAAATTAAGTTGGAGGGATGAAATTTTAGTAGGTTAGGGTGTGGTTCTGCCCCTAATTCGTTCCTCTTTCTATATAGCTAGGGTGTGGTTTTGCCCCTAATTCGTTCCTCTTTATATATAGCTTGGCGAAAATGTTTATACGTATTTATATATGGAACGTTTGGTGTAGTGAAAAGAGAATACTCTCTTGTTATGTTAAAGTGAATTCTGAAACCATTATGGACTGTTTTTTGTATGTTGTTATGGAAGGCATTTAGGTGTCTTGCTTGAATAAATATGTGGAGTTGCATTGAGGTGGTAATGTGAAGTAGGAACTTGGTAGGAAATCCTATCGGTTTGTAACATTTGTGTTGGTTTGTGGACTATTTTGGTGATATTGTTGTTGTGAGGAAGTAAGTTATAGTGTAAGGGGGTGGAATAAGGTTATATGGCAGTATAAAGAAGGGGGGGGGGGTGATACACCATGTGTTTAGGAAGTTGGACGGTTTTTACTTCCCGTTAAGTAACTAATTACCGTCTTGTAAACTTGTAATGTAATTAGCTTTTAATGTTAGTTCCATTATGTACTTAAATTTTAGAGTAATACTTAAAGGAAGAGATGAATCGTTATAGGCATGTGGTGGGAAGATAAGGTATGTAAGGTTACTCTTTTTCGTATCCTTTGGCAGCATAAAATGTCCACTTAGTTAACGACCTTGTTTCCATTTCGTAATGTCTTAACGTACCTCAATATATGTTTATTGTCAAGTTGGCATGTCTACCTTTACTAGTCAACTTTTGGTATTCCCATCTTAGTCAACTAAGATCTATCTATTAGTTTGTCTTCTAACCATTTCAATTGTGTACAAGTATTCTTTACTTTGTCGCAATTACATCAAATGTTTATTCGCGTGTTCTTTTTTTTACTCGAGCACTGTTATTCCAAAAATTCCATAATGTTATAGCCACCAATATAACAATCTCAAAGACAAATAAAGTAAGCAATTTAAGGCTGGTAATGTGCGGGTGGCAGCTCAGGGGAGAAATCCTAGCATGGGCCGATCCCGATTGATTTGTGTGGGTGGCAGCTCAGGGGCGTAAGCCTAGCATAGGCCGATCTCGATTTGTATACCACTGATCAGTTGGTCATTTGTACTATATGGCTTATTAAAGATTATAAAGGAAAGAAGGAAAGAAGGAAAAAGGAAAGTAAAGAATGTAATGTACGTGGTTCCCCAGATACCAGCTAAGGTGGGTTATTAACATTATCTATACACTTGTACTTGATGTCACTTAAACTTTTGGATTATGTACAATTGTTTTGAGCCTTATATACCCATTACATTCCTTCGTACTGACGTCCCTCTTGGGGGATCTACCTTTCATGCTGCAGGCATAAGAGCTAGTAGATCTCTCCAGTAGGAGTACAGGACATCTAAAGGCTATTGGTAAGCTCCAGGTTAATTCGGGGCTTTCCGAGTTAGTTGTATATATTTTTGGTATTGTGTAGTAGTTATGTGTATGGCGGGGACCTATCCCGACCTTAACTAAGTCTATGTATCTTTTAGAGGCTTTGTAGACATTGTAAAGTTAAGCATGGTAGTGTCTTGTCTTTTAGAAGTTGTGGCCCCAACGGCCAAGTCCTGTATATCTATTTTGTATTTACCAACCTGGTTTACTCTATCGATACATCATGTCCATGCACTGCAGCACATTTGTTAGCTCAATTACATGCATGAGAAGTATATGATCATTGGTTGGTTCTCTCCAGCTCTTACGGCTACGGGTGCCTGTCCGCCCCAATGGGATTTGAGGCATGACAAAAGTGGTATCAAAGAAGGTCGTCCTAGGGAGTCTACAAAGCCGTGTCTATGTAGAGTCTTGCTTATGGGTGTTTTGTGCACCACATCTATAAACAGTAGGCTATAGGGCATTTAGGAGTTGTCTCCTTTTCTTCATTTCTTAGAGCGTGCAATAGAGCCAAAGTTGTAGGTGGAGTCATATTTAACCATTGAATTTGTTTTTTTTTCTTTCTTTCTTCATTATAGTGAAGATGCCAATTACAAGAAAGAGTAAGAATAAAAGTAAGAAGGTAGACATGGCGGCCGGAGAAGGGACTAGCAAGTCACCACCTAGACGAACTAATCAAAGTGAAGATGAAGATGAGTTTGTATCCCGGACTTCTTCTACTCTTCCATCTCCAGAAGAGCTAAGAAGGAGAGAAGTACTACCAGAACCACCTATTAGTACTAGTGAGCAAGATTTAAGGAAAGCGGTGCAATTGTTGACTCGTTTTGTTACTGCAAAAGCTAGTCCAACTATAGGTACGGGTGGTACGGATAGGACAGCTAGTCTACGGACACAGGATTTCCTCAAATTGGATCCTCCCACATTCACCGGATCAGATCTTAATGAAGACCCATAAGACTTTATGGATCAAATCCAAAGGGCTTTGGATGTCATGCATGTATTTGGTACAGAGACAGTTGAACTTGCAGCGTATAGATTAAAAGGGGAGGCTATCTTATGGTATGAAGATTGGAAATGATCTAGAGGCACCGGTGCACTTTAAGCCAGTTGGGAAGAGTTAAAAATGGCATTTCTTGATCATTACCTTCCATTTGAGATTCGAGAGGCTCGTGCAGATCAGTTCTTAAATCTTCATCAAGGTAATATGAGCGTGAGAGAGTACAATATTCAGTTTAACTCTTTGGCTAGGTATGCTCCTAATGTAGTAGCTACTATGGATGATAGAGTTCATCGATATGTGGATATATTGGATCCGTATTTGGTTAGGGATTGTACTATTGTTGCCTTGAATAGAGACATGGATATAGCAAGGATACAAGCATTTGCACAAAAAATGGAAGATCAGAGGCAAAGGAGAAGAACATAGGAATTTGAAAGAGGACCTTGCAAGAGGGATAAACCTATGGGGCAGTTCATGGAATCCCAAGGAGAGTTTAGGCCTCGGTTTCTTAATAGACCGCCTAGGACATCACCTACCTACTCTACAACAAGTGCTCCACCCCAATTCCAAGGCTTTAGAGGCAACCAATTTGGGCAAAGAAGTGAAATTCAAGGTTCATGGAAAGCAGGGTATCTAGAACATGGGAGTATGAGCCAATTAAGGCCTCCTCGTCAGCCATGTAGGCAATGCGGGAAGCTTCATTTAGGTGCATATCGATTTGGGAGGGATGCTTGCTTTTGTTGTGGTATGTCGGGGCATATGATGAGAGAGTTCCCACAGAGGGGCACGGGTAGTATGGCACGACCTACTGGATCAGCCGTTGCATCATCATCGTCGGTTCCTTTCTTAGGTAGAGGTGTACAACCTACTGGTCGTGGAAGAGGTAGTAAAGGAATAGCTAGTTCTAATGGAGCCCAGAATCGTATCTATGCTTTAGCAGATCGACAAAATTCGGAGGCTTCTCCGGATGTGGTTACAGGTACATTATCCATCTTTTCACATAATGTATATGCATTAATTGATCCGGGTTCTACACTATCATATGTCAATCCATTAAGCCATTTGAAGTATCTACACCAGTTGGTGAATTTATTGTAGCTAAGAGAGTCTATTGTAATTGCATAGTAACTGTTTGTGATCATGATACGTTGGCTGATCTTGTTGAGCTAGAGATGGTAGATTTTAATGTTATAATGGGTATGGATTGGTTGGCTTCTTGTCATGCCACAGTAGATTGCCGAACGAAGAAGATACATTTTTATTTTCCAAAGGAGACAGTACTTGAATGGAGGGATAATGTTGGAGCGCCAAAAGGTAAGTTTATTTGTTATTTTAAGGCGAAGAAAATGATATCCAAGGGGTACATATGTCACCTAGTAAGGGTGAAAGATACAGATGTGGAGCCACCGACTCTTCAATCTGTTCCAGTGGTAAATGAATTTCTTGATGTATTTTCTAAAGATCTCTTGGGTTTGCCTCCAAAACGAGAAGTAGAGTTTGGTATTGATGTGATTTCAGGTACCTAACCTATCTCTATTCCTCCATATAGAATGGCCCCGACAAAATTACGGGAATTGAAGGAGAAATTAAAAGACTTGCTAGAAAAGGGATTCATAAGTCCTAGTATGTCCCCGTGGGGTGCACCAGTGTTATTTGTATGCAATAAAGATGGCACGTTAAGAATGTGTATTGATTACCGGCAATTGAATAAGGTGATAATTAAGAACAAATATCCCCTCCCTAGAATTTATGATTTGTTTGATCAATTACAAGGTGCTAAATGTTTCTCAAAGATTGACTTGAGGTCGGGTTACCATCAAGTAAAGGTCAGAGAGAGAGATATACCCAAGACAACCTTTCGAACATGGTACGGTCATTATGATTTATTAGTTATGTCCTTCGGGCTAACAAATGCTCCAGCAGCTTTTATGGATCTGATGAATAAGGTATTCAAGCCATTTTTAGATGTGTTTGTGATAGTGTTTATAGATGATATTCTTGTCTATTCAAGATCAAAAGAGGACCATGCTAGTCACTTACAACAGGTGTTGTAGATTCTTCGTGATCGTAAGTTATTTGCAAAGTTCTCTAAATGTGAGTTTTGGTTAAAATCTATAGCATTCTTGGGTCATATTGTATCTGATGAAGGAATAAGGGTTGATACTCAGAAGATAGAAGCTGTGAAGAACTGGCCAAGACCTACAACGCCTACAGAGGTTCATAGTTTCCTCGGATTAGCAGGTTATTATAGAAGGTTTGTTGAAGGATTTTCTTCTATCGCTGCACCTTTAACAAAACTAACACACAAGGCAACTACGTTTCAATGGAGTGATGCATGTGAAAAGAGTTTCCAAGATCTGAAGAATAAGTTAACTTCTACACCTGTATTGGTACTTCCAGAAGGCACAGAAGGGTATGCGGTGTATTGTGATGCTTCAGGAGTTGGCTTGGGATGTGTATTGATTCACATGGTAAAGTGATAACTTATGTCTCAAGACAATTGCAGCCACATGAGAAAAATTATCCGACATATGATCTTGAGCTAGCAGCAGTAGTATTTACTTTAAAGATATGGCGCCACTACTTGTATGGGGTTCATGTTGACATATATACCGACCATAAGAGTTTGCAATATATATTTAAGCAGAAAAACCTAAATCTGAGGCAGCGGAGGTGGCTTAAATTATTAAAAGATTATGACATTGATATTTTATATCATTTGGGGAAAGCAAATGTGGTAGCTGATGCACTAAGTCGTAAGGCAATGGGGAGCACTTATGGCCAACTCACAGAAAGACAAGGGATACTCAAAGATCTACATCAACTAGCTAGCTTAGGGGTTCGCCTTCTTGAAACTCCAAATGAAGGAGTTATTGTGCAAAATACGGTAGAATCCTCGTTAGTAACTGAAGTAAAAGAAAAGCAGTATGCAGATCCTTTTCTATTACAGCTTAAAGAGAATGTACAACAAGGTATGACGAAAGCATTTGAGCTTATGAAAGAAGGAGTGCTTCAGTGCCAAAACAGATTATGTGTACCTAATGTAGATGAGTTAAAAAGAAGGATTATGATAGAGGCATATCATTCCAGGTATTCTATCCATCCGGGATCAACTAAAATGTACCATAATCTGAAGGGAATATATTGGTGGGGTGACATGAAGAAGAACATTGCAGAATTTATAGCCCAATGTCCAAATTGTCAACAAGTAAAAGTAGAGCATCAGAAGCCTGGAGGTTATATGCAATGTATGAATCTTCCAATTTGGAAGTGGGACATGATCAACATGGATTTCATCACTGATTTGCCTCGTATATTTCGGAAATTTGATTCCATATGGGTGATAGTTGACAGACTTACCAAGCCAGCACACTTCTTACCTGTTAAGACTACTTATACAGCTGAAGAGTATGCGAAATTATATGTTAAAGAGATAGTTCGACTACACAGAGTTTCGATCTCTATTATATCTGATAGGGGAGCTCAATTTACTACAAACTTATGGAAGTCTTTTCAGAGGAGTTTGGGTACACAAGTGAATTTAAGTACAACTTTTCACCCTCAGACGGATGGACAGGCAGAACGTACCATACAAACACTTGAAGATATGCTGCGAACTTGTGTATTAGACTTTAAAGGTAGTTGGGATGATCACTTACCGCTTATTGAGTTTACCTATAATAATAGTTATCATTCAAGTATCAAGATGGCGCCTTATAAAGCCTTATATGGGAGAAAATGTAGGTCACCGATTGGGTGGTTTAAAGTAGGTGAGACTATTTTATTTGGACCAGATCTTGTTCATCAAGCCATGGAAAAGGTTAAGGTGATACAACAACGGCTAGGAACAGCCCAAAGTCGACCCAAATCATATGTCGATGTTAGAAGAAGGGGGATAGAGTTTGCTATAGGTGATTGGGTATTCTTGAAAGTGTCGCTAATGAAAGAGGTGATGCGATTTGGGAAAAAGGGAAAGCTAAGCCCTCGTTATATAAGACCATATAAGATTATTCGAAGATTTGGCCAAGTCGCATATGAGTTGGAACTACCCCAAGAACTCTCCACAGTTCATCCAGTGTTTCACGTCTCAATGCTTCGAAAGTGCATAGGAGATCCATCTCATACTACTCCTACTGAAGATGTACAAGTTACGAAATATCTCACCTATGAAGAAGTACCTATTGCTATTATGGATCGACAAGTGAAGAAGTTAAGAAATAAAGAAGTAGGTTCCGTAAAAGTACTTTGGAGGAATCAAGAGGTAGATGAGATCACATGGGAAGCTGAGGAAATGATGAAATTTAAGTATCCTCAATTATTTGAAACCGAAAAGGAAGCCTTAGATGCTGAATTGGAGTAATAACAAGTAAGTATATATATAAGTATTATATGGTAGCATAAAGATTAAACTTAGGCGTGAACTTGTTTAGGCTGAGTAGTGATGATACTAACATTCGAGGACGAATGTTTCTAAAGGGGGAAGGATGTAACACCCCGTATTCTATAGACACTACTATTACTTATATGGAACTTGGTACGGACTTGTGGTAGTAGGTAATGGACTAGATATTTTTTTATGCAAAGTTATAACACCCCGTACATTTCCAAAACTTATACGACCAACCTAGCATGGATAAAAGTATTTAAACTTGAGATAATGAGGACGTATTTAAGCGAAAAGTTAAAGTTAAGTGGTGGATTAAGGTAGAATAATTAAGATGTTGGAAAAAGGGGAGAACATATGCGAGGTGCTTCTGTGACTTAATTAAGATAGTAGGTGTATCACCTACTTAAATTATTGGGCTGAATTGAGACATATGTTAATGGACTCAATTAAGGCCCAAACTAAGTAAAGGAAAAAGGGAAGGATGACTAGCCTAAGCCCAAATTTAATTAAGTCCCAATATGATAGGATCCAAATGGAAATAAACCAAGTAAGTGCATCACCTACTTGGACTTTTTTGAGCAGCTTGTATAGCCAAGTAGATGCATCACCTACTTGGACTATTTTTGACCAAAGAATTGGCTAAGAATGGCTGGAATGAGGCGGTAAAAGAGGGAGTATATAGGGCTCATTTCAGCCTTATTTTTCATTCACTTTATTTGCCAAAAACTGGTTTTTAATTAAAAAAAAAAACTCTCTCCCCTCTCAAAACCTAACCAGCCGCCCCTATTTCATTTTAGGGTTCTTGGACAAATCCTCCACTTTGCAAGCCTTGGTAAGTGTTTACCCTTATAGCTTAATTTAATATATGTATAAGAGGTTGTGGAAATCATGTTGGTTATGTTTAAGAAGTATAGGTCAGTCCCCTTTTTTTGGTGGCAGTCCACTTGTGTTTAGTTTTAAAGGATTTGCCTTGTGGTTTAAACTTGTAAATGAGCTTAATGTCTTAGAGAAATTAAGTTGGAGGGATGAAATTTCAGTAGGTTAGGGTGTGGTTCTGCCCCTAATTCGTTCCTCTTTCTGTATAGCTAGGGTGTGGTTTTGCCCCTAGTTCGTTCCTCTTTATATATAGCTTGGCGAAAATGTTTATACGTATTTATATATGGAACGTTTGGTGTAGTGAAAAGAGAATACTCTCTTGTTATGTTAAAGTGAATTCTGAAACCATTATGGACTGTTTTTTGTATGTTGTTGTGGAAGGCATTTAGGTGTCTTGCTTGAATAAATATGTGGAGTTGCATTGAGGTGGTAATGTGAAGTAGGAACTTGGTAGGAAATCCTATCGGTTTGTAACATTTGTGTTGGTTTGTGGACTATTTTGGTGATATTGTTGTTGTGAGGAAGTAAGTTATAGTGTAAGGGGGTGGAATAAGGTTATATGGCAGTATAAAGAAGGGGGGGGGGGTGATACACCATGTGTTTAGGAAGTTGGACGGTTTTTACTTCCCGTTAAGTAACTAATTACCGTTTTGTAAACTTGTAATGTAATTAGCTTTTAATGTTAGTTCCATTATGTACTTAAATTTTAGAGTAATACTTAAAGGAAGAGATGAATCGTTATAGGCATGTGGTGGGAAGATAAGGTATGTAAGGTTACTCTTTTTCGTATCCTTTGGCAGCATAAAATGTCCACGTAGTTAATGACCTTGTTTCCATTTCGTAATGTCTTAACGTACCTCAATATATGTTTATTGTCAAGTTGGCATGTCTACCTTCACTAGTCAACTTTTGGTATTCCCATCTTAGTCAACTAAGATCTATCTATTAGTTTGGCTTCTAACCATTTCAATTGTGTACAAGTATTCTTTACTTTATGGCAATTACATCAAATGTTTATTCGCGTGTTCTTTTTTTTACTCGAGCACTATTATTCCAAAAATTCCATAATGTTATAACCACTAATATAACAATCTCAAAGACTAAATAAAGTAAGCAATTTAAGGCTGGTTATGTGCGGGTGGCAGCTCAGGGGAGAAAGACTAGCATGGGCCGATCCCAATTGATTTGTGTGGGTGGCAGCTCAGGGGCGTAAGCCTAGCATGGGCCGATCCCGATTTTTATACCACTGATCAGTTGGTCATTTGTAATACATGGCTTATTGAAGATTATAAAGAAAAGAAGGAAAAAAGAAAGTGAAGAATGCATGGATGTGGTTCCCCAGATACCAGCTAAGGTGGGTTATTAACATTATCTATACACTTGTACTTGATGTCACTTAAACTTTTGGATTATGTACAGTTGCTTTGAGCCTTATATACTCAGTACATTCTTTCGTACTGAAGTGCCTCTTGGGGGACCTACCTTTCATGCTGCAGGCACAAGAGCTAGTAGATCTCTCCAGTAAGAGTATAGGACATCTAAATGCTATTGGTGAGCTCCAGGTTGATTCGGGGCTTTTCGATTCAGTTGTATATATTTTTGGTATTGTTTAGTAGTTATGTTTAAGATAGGGACTTGTGCCGACCTTAACTAAGTCTATGTATCTTCTAGTGGCTTTGTAGACATTGTAAAGTTAAGCATGGTATTGTCTTGTCTTTTAGAAGTTGTGGCCCCAACGAACAAGTCCTATATATCTATTTTGTATTTACCTACCTGATTTACTTTATCGATACATCATGTCCATACACTGCAGCATATTTGTTAGCTCAATTACATGCATGAGAAGTATATGATCATAGGTTGGTTCTCTCGGGCTCTTACGGCTACGGGTGCCTATCCGCCCCAATGGAATTTGAGGCGTGACATATCTGATCCAACCTTAGCGAAAAATTAGGCAAATAATCCATTCCCATAGAGAAAATCAACATTTCAATAACTAAACCAAAATAAAATTGCAGAAATACAAAATCTAAACAATTCCTTAGAATCTGAAAGTCATTGTACCAAAACTACTACATAGGCAATAAACAAGTTCAACCCAAACAACTGAAATATGTATATGTCTGAAACAATGGACCAGAAACTGAATAAAGAACTCATGGCATCCCCAAAAATATACCTCACCCTTGAGTTCGAATACTATCTGAATCATATCTAAGGTCTCAAAACAGTAGCCGGAATATGCTCTGCATTCAACAAAAAAAAGAGCAAGTGTAATATCAGTACACAAGAAACAACAGTGTACTGGTAGGGTCATCAATCAACCTAAAATGAGAAATATTAACACATAACCATAACTTAGTAAAACAAGACAACCATGAACACTACCATGTAGCCTTACCAGTTCATACACTTAACCTTATTCAACAACATTATGGAACTTAGTCATTATAAGTCAACATGGATAACAAGTCAAGTCAAGACCATGACTACCAACAAGACTCTAAGTCAACAACCATGACACCAGTAATTTAATCAACCATGTCTCAATTACACAAGTAAATAGACAATAAAGAGTTATGCCATAACTTAAAATTAGCCCGGATCGCTCAAGGATCCAGAAGAATAACATCAATGGCGATTATCATGCTACACGGTTTACATAAGAAACCAATACAACAAGTCAATACTTAAGCCCGATTCACTCAAGAAACTAATATAATGTTAAATACATAATCCCCGATTCACTCAAGAAATCGTCATACCCACCAATACCTTGTACATACATGCTAAGGGTTTTATGGTCGCCCACGAGCCATGACCTGCAGGGGATGAGCTCTTGTCCATGTACCAAATCCCAGACATCAAGTGTCTGCCAACCTTATACCAACCAATCCCATGGAGATGTCCAAATACCGGTACATTCAACAATAATGTCAGATATCACAATAATCACAACCACAATGATCACAGAACAGTACTTGTAAAAACCAACAAACTTTCATATAGGTTCATTGCATGTGGTTAACACTTAGGATATCAATAGTCATTCACTTTCCTTGAACATGCATTGTACAAGCAATACAAATGAATAGTTATCATAAACTCATAAAACAAATTGGGTTTCAACTACATTAAACCATCACCTACCTCAATCCAAGCCTGAAATGCTCTAATGAACTTGAGCCTTCCCTTTTCTTGCAACCTCGGCTTGATTGTGGTCTAAAAACAGTAATATAACACATAATCAACCAAATGACCTATAATATCGAGAATTATAACCTAATCCTGAACTCCAAGGCCATTTTCTTGATCATTCCTTCCACTCTAGGGTTTTTTCACCATAAATTCACCTTAAACCTACCAATTTCACGGTTATATTAGTGAATTATAGTCATGCAAGAGTAAATTGTTAACTTTAAACCAAAACCCAAGGTTTTACACCTAATTTACCCCATTGTACCAGAAAAATCAGCTAGTTAAGCTAAATCCTCCCCAAAAACCGTAAACTAGTGATTCTAAGATTTTGAAATTGAAAAACTAGTTAATGGGAGTGATTAACTTACCTTTACAAAGAAATATGGTGGAAAACACCCAAAATAGCCCAAAATCACCTATGCTTTCCCCAATACGAGTTTAGAAAATAATAAACTACTTTGGGAAAATCTTTGCATAAATCTGCAAATATCCAAGTATAACGGCCTGATCCCGCTATAGAGGCCTCGCTATAGCAGAATCCGCCCACTATGGTGGGATTGACCGACTTTGACTCCCGCTATAGAAGCGTCATCATAGCGGCCTGCCACCCGCTATAGCAGGTTTGGCGAGGCAGAAACTGGAGATTGCTCTCAGTTTTGCCTTTTTCGCAATTCACCCTCAAACTATGACATTCCGGACTAACACCTTTACGTCAAGTTCGATATCGGGAGTTCTACTTACCCGAATTCACTTCCGAAAAATCCTACGGATTCCTTATCGTCTTAGCTAACATAAAAACATGTTAAACTTTATTACATTTACCTAATTCATTCCCGGATTATCCTAGACCATACCTCGCTCGAATTTCGTCCAAGACTAGCCTAGTCTGAAAATTCTAACTCCCAATTCGGAAAAAATCTTAGCCCAAATTTTTATACGTTAGACTTACCTGTGACGACAAAAAAGGGTCGTTATAGGATGAGAGAAATCCATTTGTTCATTCTTGGTGTAAAATGAAATTCTATTTACAAAACCAAAAAAAATAAATCAAATGCATTCATATTAGGGTTTTTCAGTAAGTACATAAATTCTACTATAAGAAATTATTAAATATACAATATAAGTATATACATAGTTGGAGAATATTCTAAGCAAATTTCTCATATATTTAGGATTTTTACTTTCCATATATTTAGGAGTCTTCCCCTAAAATAAAAGTTCCCATATATTCAACGTAAAAGCAAAAATTTCCATATATATATTCGCATTTATTTAGGATTTTTCATATATTTATTATAATCAATATTTAATACTACAAAAATAATAAATGGAGGAAAAAAGTAAAAAGTTGATTTTGTCTATTGTAAAATCTTTTAATCAAGGGCAAAAAGTTCAAACAACATTTCTAACGTACTTCACACTTTTAATATAATTAATTTCTACGTACGTGCGTTGCAAAAATGTCCTTGATCACATTTAAATTTAAGATAACAACAATATATGTAGGACAACAAACTTTAACAATTATGCCTAAAACATACAACAATAAATAATGTAAATACAAAGTAAGAAAACATAAACAATAATTAAATACTTACATCCTATTAACCCCGAAGCTATACGGGAAGATGAGATTCTGAAATAGTGTAGGACCTACTAGAAAACAAAGAATAGATGATGTTAAATTCTCCATAAAATCAATAAAATATATATTAGCTTTGCTACAAAATATAAAAAAAAATTACTTGCGACATGAAGTATCGGATATGCTCATAATTACTTGGTTTGTTTTTAGTGTTATTTCATTATATCCTTTTAATACAACTTCATGTAAAAGAAATAATGTAAATAATTAAGGGCAAAAAAGTTGATCAACATTTGAGGGATAATTTGGTCGATCACCATTTAGCGAAAATTATTTGTGCTTTTATAATATGTAGATAGATAGATACAGTGGCGGACCTAGCATATAATGAGGGGGTTCATCCGAACCCCCTTCGACGGAAAATTACACTATTTATACATGGTTAAAATTATTTTTTATGTATATATAGTAGATGTTGAACCCCTTCGGCTAGTTCGTGTGTGCACTTCTGAACCCCCTCAATGGAAATCCTGGGTCCGCCACTGGATAGATATGGATAAAAATTTATTATTCCCTCTGTACAATAAAACTTGTCGACTATATTAAAAATAAATGTCTAATTATATTTATCCAGTTTAGAAAATCAAGAGATAATTTACTCTGTTCTACCCATTTTATCATTACTATTAAATACTATTTATCACTCAATGTATTTACCAAGACATTAAATTTATTATATTCAAAAGGTGATATAGTAAAATCACCCTTACTATTTATTGTTTTTTAACATGTATGTAAAGTTAATAGTGAATAAATATTATTGGACGAAAGTATTAATTAATGTGTTATTCATATGCAAATCACGTACACTAAACAACTAACTATAATATAAAGATTGAAGGGGATAAGTAGTTACATTTTTGTTTATGAATGGGAATGGGAGACAAGGTTGTAAGATGTGATCCGCTTTATTTTGCTTGATTACCGTTTCAAGCTATACTCTACTACATGCTACTACTAGTACTAGGTTGTTGCATCACGTAATTTAAAGCCAAAAAAAACGCAGATCTCCTAATACAACGGCGTTAACCTTGCCATAATTAAATAAACCACCATCATTAAGTCAACGCCTCTCTTCCAATTTCCACCCTTCTTCTGGTTAGGTATTGTTTTGGTTTCATGTCTCCGGGTCTCTTTTTTTAGATTTTTTTCCACATATCTGGTTTTAGTTGATGGATGAGGTTTCCTTCTAAATCTTCTCTTTTTCTTTTATTTAACCCAGAACAGAATATATATATATATATAATGGTTCGTGATTATGTTTTCATTAGCAGCTGCAGGAACCAATCTCTAATAAAATACCTTACTCTATTCCTTACAAATTTTACTTTTGCAGGGCAAATATGCTGCAATGCTTGTCTGTTGGCTTTTGGGCAATGGCTGCCTCTTCTCTTGGAACAGTATGTTAACTATTGAGGACTACTATGTCTCCCTTTTTCCGGTAACTTACTGTGCTTTAAATTATGAAATTTATTCACAATGAACTTAGTGTAATTAAACTGTGCATATCATTCACAATGGAATATAAAATAAGATAATCTATTCGACTCAATCCTCTTTTTCATGTGCAATAGTACAGGAATAATGTTTGGTACTTTAATTTTTACTAGTACTAATATTTGCACAGGATTACCACCCCTCAAGGGTCCTTACCCTCATTTATCAACCATTTGCATTGGGTACACTTGCAATATTGGCTTACAATGAGGCGAAAATTAATACCAGGAGAAGGAATCTTTTTGGATATAGTCTTTTCTTCATCAGTACATTCATAGTTCTTGTTGTAAGTACTTTGTGTTTTCTTTCAGATTTCGATAGTATATTCATTCAGACTTCGCTTATATCTAATCTGGTTTTCTATATTCCATGAACCAATAGTTGGGTTTAGCTACATCTGGTAAGGGAGGGTTAGGAACTTTTATTGGGATATGTGCCATTAGTGGTGCCTTTGGAGTTGCAGATGCCCATGTTCAAGGTGGAATGGTTGGAGACCTTTCATTCATGTTACCTGAATTTTTGCAGGTTAATCTCTGTTTCTGATTTGTTTCACCTTCTATAGATTTTTTGTTTTAACAAATGTTACTTTGCTGTGAACTTTTCAGTCTTTCCTCGCTGGGTTGGCTGCCTCTGGTGCTCTAACATCTTCTTTAAGGTTAATTACCAAAGCAGCATTTGACAATTCACAGGACGGTCTTCGTAAGGGTGCAAGTATGTCTGTAACATGTAGCTTCTTTATATGTGCATTGTTTTCTGCTTATCTCTGCTTGAATTGATATAACTATATATAGCTTAAACTCTATAGGACTTGAAGAAAATTCCTTTCTTTCTTATTGTGCGTACTTGATTCAATCAGTTACTAAGATTCTTTGTCTCATTCTTTCATCGAAGCACAAAATGACTTTGAGAAAGGCTTTTGCTCATTTCCTGCTAACTACATTTCTTATTACCTTGAATGACCATAGACTCAGGCTATTGAAAACATTTAGATAATCTACTCATTTCCTCCAATAAATTGATTTACGAGTGGAATTTATTTTGTCAAGATTTTATAGGTTAACATGCTATTCCATTTTTAATCCCCCCCCTCACCCCCCACCCCACCCCACCCCCCACCCCACCCCCCAACACACACAAAAATAAGACTAATAAGTTTGTTGTCTGCTGCAGTTTTGTTCTTTTCCCTATCCGCACTCTTTGAGTTGCTTTGTGTCCTCCTATATGCATTTATCTTCCCAAAGCTACCAATAGTGAAGTACTATCGTGCAAAAGCAGCTTCAGAGGGATCAAAGACAGTTGCTAGTGACCTCGCTGCAGGCGGAGGTTACAAACCAGAAGGACCAGAAACAAAGGTCATTGCAATTTTTCCTTTAATGGATCGGTTATTGCAACTTGTAAGTGTGCTAGCTAGAAACATGGTGCTAATGTTGTTGATCTTGTGTTAATTTTGTTGCAGAATGAACCTGATCCTCAAGATGTTGAGCGACTTAACAACAAAGAATTGTTATTGCAGAACACAGACTATGCAATAGATTTGTTTCTGATATATGCTCTAACATTGTCAATTTTCCCTGGATTCTTGTCTGAGGATACTGGATCGCACAGCTTGGGATCATGGTTGATTTCTCCCCTCATCTGATTTTTTTTTTTTAAACTTTATAAATGTGCAGTGACTCAGTGATGGTCTAATATTTGCATAAAACTCAATCATTCAAATTCATTGTAATTTGTAGGTACGCACTTGTCCTTATTGCAATGTATAATGTGTGGGATCTCATAGGAAGATACATCCCACTATCCAAATGCTTAAAGCTGGAATCACGGAACGGACTGATGCTAGTGATTCTTTTGCGTTTTCTACTTGTCCCTGCTTTCTACTTCACAGCCAAATATGGTGATCAGGGCTGGATGATAATGCTAACGTCCTTCTTGGGACTAAGTAATGGGTACCTCACTGTCTGTGTCCTCACTTCTGCACCAAAAGGTTACAAGGTTAGTTGCTTCCCTAATTAATTATCTTCAAAGTCATCACTGCATTCTTCCATAAGTTAGAATTGATTTAATGTCGAAGCTTTTGGGTTTATCCTACAGGGACCAGAACAAAATGCACTGGGTAATCTTCTAGTCATGTTTCTTTTAGGAGGCATATTTGCTGGTGTAACTCTAGATTGGTTGTGGCTTATAGGCAAAGGTTGGTAAGCATCATTTTAGCCACTTTCCAAAATTCAGATTTCTCCATTCATCTAATTTCATTCAATGTATATAGTTATGAAACCTCCAGTTTAGCTTTGAGGATTTTATCTTGTTGATTGATGTTCTCTGTTTTATATTTCCTTTGGCATTAAATGAAATGGAATTATGGTGAGAACTATTTTCAGTTTTCTGAACTTTATATCCTTTTGACTGGTGGAGTACAAAGACATTTTACGGATGAGTAAAGTTATTTGAAATTTCTGGCACTTTAGCGATATACCCTTTAATCAGAGATTTCGAATTTATGGGCTGAAAATAGAGAAACTTCAGCATTTCCACACGACATGTATCTGTTTACTGCAGCCACTGGGTTTAAATACTATTAAATGCACTACTGTAAAAAGACATGTATATTTCTTTAGTGCTCTTGTGAAACTCTGCCAAAGTATCGCATTATATTTATATTTTTAAATATGACCCAAATTATACTACTTACGTTTACTTGATTTTTCTTTGGTAAATGTTTTTCAACAACAATATACTCAATGTGATCTCGAAAATGGGGTATGGGGGAGGAAGGAGTGTACATAGATCTTGGTAAGGCAGAGAGGTTATTTTATATAAGACCCTTGGCTCGAGAAAAACATTTTCAAAATAGGTTTGAAAAGTAGAATAGTGAAAAGCTATCTTAAAAAAAAAAAACTTGAAAAAAAGACTGAAAAGGAATTGTTGGTGTTATTGTGTATTTTAATATTAAATATAAAATATTAAGTATAGATAGTTAGTAGGCATAAAGTGGAGAAAGTTATGTCATTAGTCTTTGTATCTTATGTAACCAGAATGACATGTCCTACGATTATCTCCTACTAATTGCTCCACTACTCCTCAAATGCCTATCCACATTCTTGACATTTATTTGTGGAAGAAATCCTACACCTATATAAATAGTGTTTTCTTCCTTGTGTTGTAATAGATGAATAGAAAAAAATATAGAAGAAATATATTGTGTTTATATATTGAGGTTAGTGCAGTGAAAGAGAGAGTTGAGACAAAAAAAATATTCCAAGTCTCCAACTAAATTCACTATACAAAAGAGAGTAGTTATATGTTGAAAGAATGTGTTCTTTTGGTAGAGCTTTGGACTCTTCAACTAATTCAGAGTTATTTGAGTTGTACGACGTTGTTGGGCTATTGTATCCTGGAGGGGACTAGCACGACCCAAAATTTGATTGTGATGTCACCTATCATACCCCCGTGAGAGGTAAGTCAAACCCCACACATACACATTGTCACGCCCCAAAAATCCTGTGACCACCACTTGGAACTCTACCTGACCTGAGTGAACCAACCATACAAGAATATGTGTGGAAGTTTCTTTTTCTTAAAGAAATAAAATACCATCATAAAAAAAATAAAATCAAAGTATGAATATAATTTGTTTAAACCAACCACCTTTCTTTTTTTTAAAAAAAATTCACAAGGTTATGAGTTTCAGTCATACATGCCACGTGAGTCACCTTAGAAATACAACCCAAAAATAACAAAAACTGTCTATGGAATCTCTATGACACAAAATGATATAATCAACTGACTCGATGACCCAAAGGAGTAATAAAAGAAGTCTTCCATGAACATAAGTGTGGACTGTGGAGTCTCACCAACAATATTGACAAGAAATGTGGAGCAGTCCTTGTCACGCCCCAAATCCCATTGAGACGTGATTGGCACCCGAAGCCGATATGGCCCGAGAGAACCAATCTTTACTCCTGAACCTTCGTATGCATATCCTCATATGAATCTTATTGAACCTTATGCAATTATATGGAAAACATGAACATGGAAACATATGCTATAAACATATATATCAAACTTGGCCGTTGGGGCCATTACGTCTAACTGAACGTACATAGCTTACATCCATATACCCACATATGTCTACAAAAGACTCTAACAGATGCATTTACCAGACCAACTAAAAGTCGGGACAAGTCCCCGCTTTATACAAAATTTACAATGCCAAAACAACTATACAACTATGACCCAGAAAGCTCCGAATCAAGTGGAGCTCACCAAAACTCTGCGAATGATCCCCAATCTATAGAGGAGGTCTACTAATGCCTGTACCTGCAACATGTAAGGTAAGTCCCCCGAGGGGGTCAGTACGAAGAATGTACTGAGTATGTAAGGCTTATAAGAAATAACATCATACATGAGAATGTCAATCTAATAAAAATATGAGAGAATAGTCAACGTAGATAAACCATCATTTTAAATGTGGAAACATGCATATTGTATTAATATGTTAGATCACTCACTTAACTCCTTATTAGTCATATAATATCTTTCATACACATCCTCATTCAAGAGATTGTTCCTTCACTCAAAAGACTTACCTCCAAGAGGTTCTCCTATTCCAGAAATTCTAGAGGTTCCTCTATTCCATAGATTCTAGAGATTCTTTCTTGCTTCTATGCCCACTACCATTAATAATCATCTCCTTGGTTGGTCGATTGTAAAAGAATAAAACATACATCCACTCCAGTGGTAGGGTAGGGAATTAATAATATAACGTACATCCACTCTATTAACGTACATCCACTCTATTAACGTACATCCACTCTATTGGTGGTTTATCGTACATCCACTCTCATGGTGGGAGAATATACATCCACTCTATTGGTGGTAATTTAACTTATGCATACACCTTTCTTCATTTCTTACTTTTGAGTGATTGATAAATAGTCATCATAAAGATATGTTCTTTCACCCCATGGATACACTCATACTATTAGGATCGTCATCAGACACAATAACAACAAAAGTGATAAGAATTAATGAACGTGAATAAACTCTTTTTCTGCATGTGGGGATCTATGTAAATTACGTTCTTTACTTCTGTTGTCTTCATATTCATTCATCTTTATTGTTCTACCCATGCTAGGCTGTTCTGTCGCCCCTGGGATGAGATTAACCCATGCTAGGTACTTTGACCCCTGGGATGTTATGTGAACCCATGCTAGGCTTTCGTGTCGCCCCTGGGATATCGTTAACCCATGCTAGGCTTATCGCCCCTGGGATGTTATATTAACCCATACTAGGCTTTCGTGTCGCCCCTGGGATGTACCATCATAACCCATGCTAGGCTTTTATATCGCCCCTGGGATGTATCGGGATCGACCCATGCTAGGCTTTCAACCCCTGGGATACCACCCATGATTACTTCTTAATTATACACCTCTTATTTCTCTTGTTATTCTTACTTCCATTCTTAAGAGTGATACAATGAGGATCATAACATGATTGGAATCACACAAATATATTACTTCACTCTGGTACTTCGTGAGATTGACATCTTCACTTATGAGGGATAGATATATTAGCTTGCACATCACCTCTCTTATTCCTCTTATGAGATTTGTACTTCTACTTGTGAAAGATTGCTACACAGATAATCCTCATAATTTAGGACTTGGAACATGACATGATTGGAAAATACTATTCAAGAATAAATAGGTTCTCTTATGTTATGTTATTACTCTCTTGAGATCGTTCATTTAGGAATGATAACGTTACGACATTTTTGGAACTTCACTCAATGAACCAGAGACAAATGAATCATCATGCATTTAAGAGTAGGACACATATAAATAACAATATACGTCGACCTGAATTTGAGATACTTCAAACCTCTCGGAATTGAAACAAGTCCAATGTCAATGTGAACAACATGTTGCAGAGGGATATGGAAAAAGGAACCTTACATACCTTGTATTCTTATAAGAATACACAATCTTAGACGTGCGTACAATATTCCTGCTCCTTCCTTATGTTTTGCTCTACAACACAAGTTTATAACGAAACCAACATTAACCACCAATTACCTTATAATGGCATACAACAACAATAAGTCACATGTTTAGCTTTAACATGTCCTTTCCCCCTTAACAAAACCATTGATAAAATCATTATTCCAAAAATCCTCCAATATTCCCAACATTGACCAATACATGATAATCAATACATTCCACCACAACACTTCCCCTTTACACTTTCTTATCCACACCACATCACAAACAATCCATCAATTCACCTTAATACACTTCATAGCACAAATCGGCCAAAATCCCACAATTTACACTTATAGAAAATAACAAATTTAATAACAAAAATAACACCATAGACGTTCATATTTTATCCATACCATGATCTTTCATCAAAGGCACAAGTCCAAATTCAAGCTCAAATCCCATGGATCACAAATCTTATACAAGAGCACAAAGTGCCATGTCCAACATTTCCAACCATAACTAACATGATATACATATTCTCTCATGCTTATAATATACATATTCAGGTTGGCTCTCAAAATATTGAGGCAATTAAAAGTTGTCCTAGACCGACCACCCCATAAGACATTAGAATTTTTTTAGGTTAGCTAGTTACTATTGGAGATTTGTACAGGGATTTTAATCTATTGAATCCTCATTGAATAGGTTGTCTAAGAAGAAGGTAAAGGTTTAGTGGTCCGAGGCTTGTGAAAAGAGTTGCCAAGAATTGAATGTTCTATTGACTTCTACTCCAGTTTTGACTTTGTCAGAGGATATATATGGTTTTATTGCTTATTGTGTTTTGTCTAGAGTTGGACTTGGTTGTGATTTAATGAAGAATGGTAAGGTCATTGCCTATGCTTCTAGAAAACTTAAGACTAATGAGAAGAGCTACCCTACTTATGATCATGAGTTAGCTGTGGTGGTGTTTTCTTTGAGAATTTTCTGTCATTACCTTTATGGTGTGTATGTTGATGTTCATAAGAACCTATAGTATTTTTTTAGTTAGAAAGAGTTTAACCTTTTGGCAGAGGAGATAGATTACACTTCTCAAAGATTATGATATGGGTGTACTAGACCATCGATGTAAGGTAAATATTGTTGTTGATACTATTAAAAGGTTGTTTATAGGAAGTGTTGCTCATGTAAAAGAGGGTAAGAAAGAGGTTGTGAAGGAAGTGCTTAGAATAGAATGTGTAGGAGTCCATCTCATGGATTCTAATAATAGTGGTGTGATATTGAAGAATGGTTCCAAGTCTTATTAATGATTGAAGTCAAAGAGAAGCAAGATAGTGATCTCATATTGCTCCAGTTGAAGGATATAGTCCTTAAGTAGAAAGTTAAGGTTTTCTCTCATGATTAAAATGACATTCTTCAGTATTAAGGTAGATTGTGTGTTCCTAATATAGATAGGTTGAAAGAGTCGATTTAGACAAAGACTCACAGTTCTACATACTCTATTTATCTAGGTTCCATTAAGATATACCGTGACATGAGAGAAGACTTTTGTGAAGTTGTATGAAAATGGACAATCACATATTTTCTAGCAAAATATCCCAACTAACAGCAAGTGAAGGTTGAATATCAAAGGCATGGTGGTAGGCTCAAGCTATAAGCATTCCTATATGGAAATAGACGATGATAAACATAGATTTCATAATAGGCCTATTACGTACACATCGTTAACATGATTTGATTGGGCTGATTGTAGAAAGAATGACTAAGTTAGCTCACTTCATGGATGTAACTACTACCAATTCACCATAGGATTATGCCAGATAGTATATTCGAGAGTTAGTCAGACTTTATGGAGTTTTGTTGTCTATTATTTTTGAAAAGGGTGTTCAATTCACTACTTACTTTTGGAAGTCTTTCAAGAAAGGTTTAGGCACCAGGGTAGACATCGATTTAAATTTTCATCTGCAGACCGACGAACAGGCAAAGCGCACCATTTAATCTCTTGAGGATATGTTGAGGTCCTACGCGATTGACTTTAAAGGTAATTTTGATGACCACTTTCCTCATATAGAATTTTTCTATAATAATAGTTACAGTTCAAGCATTTATCTGGCCTCGTTTGAGGTACTTTATAAGTGGAGATGTAGGTCTCCTATTGGGTGGTTAGAGGTGGGTGAGGCTATTTTGATAGGATTAGACTTAGTCTATCAAGCCATAGCGAAAATGATGCTGATTTTTAGAGTGATCAGGAGTTGCTCAGATATGGTAGGAATCTTATTCTGATGTGAGGTAAAATGTAACACCCCGTACATTTCCAACCCTACTTGATTGGTGATCTAGGGCGTATTTATTGTTTTTGATGGAATATTTGATATTGTGCAAATAAATGTGATTAGACCCTTGTAGGAGGAGTTTACGACTTTTTGGAGCATTTTTGGAGTAAAATGTGAGGCTTTAATGACTTCCAAGCAAACCATCTCAAGGATAAAAGGCAAGCTAAAGATTTGAACTTGAAGAATCCAACCAAATCCGCAAAGAAAAGTTAAAGAAAGGAAGAAAATTGGAGTTTAGGTGTCAGCCGCGCCAGGCAGCGTGTCGGGACGCTTTTGATAGAAAGTTTGATGGCATGGACAGCAGAGGGGCTCGCCAGGCAGTGTACCAGACCGCTTTTTGCCAAATTTCTTCTCCGAACACAGTCTATAAATAGGGCTCTTGGGTTATTTTATCATTATTCCATCTTGGTAGGACTACTCTTGGGCGATTTTGGCATCCAAATTAGGGTTAATTCTTCTCCCTTTTTATTTTTATTTCTTTTTATAAATTTTATCAATTTATGTTAAATGAAGCCATGAGTAGCTAAAATCGCTTATTCTTGGGGTTGAGGCTACGAACATGAATCTCGTGAGTTGAATATTGTCTTAGCATTTTTGGAATTCTTTAAACACGAGATAGTTGGTGGATCATGCATTAAATTTGGTGGGCTGAATTAGCATGTGTTAATGGGCTTAATTTAAGGCCCAAAACTAAGTCATAAGATGCAGCCCAAATGGGGAAAAATGACCCATTCTTGTGTTGCCCAAGTAAGCATAACATTTATGACTAAGTATGTGGCTAAGGATGATCATGAGGGCCTGTATAAAGGCACAAAAATCAGATTTTTATTACACAAAACACACATGCCATTTCTATACGTTTCCAAGATATTTCTTTTATCTCTCAAACCCTAAGCCATCACTCCCTTGGACAAGATCATCCTCTTGTAAGCTTTGGTAAGTGTTTACTCTCATGGTTTCATATATTATATGATTAATATGGTGTATAAATCATGTTGGTTATGTTGACAAAGTGTTGGACAGTTCACTATGTGTAAAACTGTCTACTTTTGCTCAATCGGTAAAGGGCTTTGCCTTATAAACGTGAAAGGAGACTTGTGGTATTGAAGGAAGTGAATTTGATGGATTAAATATCAAACCGTAAGATGTGGTTATGTCCTTAACTTGCTTTTTCTATGTGTATAACTTGTGGGATTGTTGTGATAGAACGTATTGAGGTGACTTGATGAAGTAATTGTGACGTAGTGTTATTGAGGAAGCATAAAGGATAAACTTGGTGTGAAATGCCATTGGTTTATGATGTCTTGGTCAATGTGTGGAATTTTGTGGTATTGTTGGTATGCCAATGCCATGAATTGTATTTTAAAGGGTGAAATGAGGTTATAGGGCAATCATGTAACTCATTGTCGTCTTATGCACTTGTACGGTAGTTAGTTGTTAACGTGAGCTCCGTTATGTACTTGTGTTGTAGAGTAAAACGTAAGGAAGGAGCTGGATTATTGTATTCACCTATAGGACTGTGTATTCATATTGGGAATATAAGGTATGTAAGGTTACTCTTTTTGTATCCTTCTGCAACACGTATTATTCGCATTGACGTTGTACTTGTTCCATTCCAAAATGTCCAAAGGTATCTCATTTCAGGTTGTCATATAGTATTACCCACAGGACCAATTATGATTCATATGTCTCATGTTAATTCACTAATGTTTCAAAGTTCCAATAATGTACAATCACCAACGTATCACTCTTATAATGGAAGAAAGAAGTAATGTATAATTGCTTGTATATTCTTGAGTAACATCCCAAGGGCGATAGAAAAGCCTAGCACGGGTTATCATAGTAACATCCCAGGGGCAACAGAAAAGCCTAGCATGGGTTATCACAGTAACATCCCAGGGGCGACAGAAAAGCCTAGCATGGGTTAATCTCATCCCAGGGGTTAAAATACCTAGCATGGGTTAATCTCATCCTAAAGGTTAAGATACCTAGCATGGGTAATCCTCTTTTACCACTGATCAGTTGGTCATTACAATTTCTTAATGCAAAGAAGGATAAAGTTAAGTAATGAACGAGAATGATGAATGAACGTAAAGGCAAAGAAAGTAATGAATATAATGTACATGGTTCCTCACATACAGAATGATGGTTTATCCATATTGACTATTCTCTTGTATTTGGTTCCATTGATGTTCTTATGTACGATGCAGTTTCTTATAGCCCTACATACTCAGTACATTCTTCGTACTAACATCCCTTGGGGGACTTACCTTACTTGTTGCAGGCACAGGTGCTAGTAGACCTCCACAGTAGGTTTCAGATCATTTATCATTGGTGAGCTCCAGTTGGTTCGGGGCTTTCCGAGTTACATGTGTACATTTGTTTTTGTATTGTAAATATTGTATAAAGCGGGGACTTGTCCCGACTTTAGGTTGGTTTTGTCCATGTATCTGTAGAGGCTTTGTAGATGTTGTGGGACAAATGAAGGAAATGTAAGGAATGTATGCTTTTGACTTGATGGCACTAACGACCAAGTTTCATATATATCATATATTTTCCATGAATTCTGCCATTGGCATCTTATATCTATATGTGATAGTGATATTTATTGAGTGACATGCGTATGAGTGTATATGAATGAATAGTGATTCTCTCGGGCCTTAACAGCTTCAGGATCCAGTCCGCCCCGTTGAAATTCTAGGCGTGACAAAAGTGGTATTAGAGCAGGTCATCCTAGGGTGTCTACAAAGCCATGACTGAGTAGAGTCTTGCTTATGGATATGTTGTGCACCACATTTATAAGTAGGAGGCTACGAGACATTTAGGATTTGTTTCTTTTGTTCATTTCTAGATCGTACAATAGAGCCAATGTTGTAGGTGGAATTATATCTGACCATTGTACATATCTGACCATTGTACTTGGTTTTCTTTGTTATAGTAAAATGACGATTACAAGATGAGGTAGATATGCTTGCCGAAGAATGAACAAGTAAATTACCACCTGACCAAGCTAGTTAAGGTGGGGCTAATTCTGAGTTTGCATCGCGGGCTTCTTCTACTTTTCCAGCTCCAGAAGAGCCAAGAGGTAGAGAAGTACCTACAGAACCGCCTATGAATGCCACAGAACAGGATTTAAGAAATGTCGTGCATATGTTGACTCAGATAGTTGTTATACAAACTTAGGGATGAGCTGGTCCAATGACAAGTGAGGATGACGCAGCTAGAGTAGCTAGTCGGCGAACACATGATTTTCTGAAATTAGACCCTCCTATATTCACTGGGTCAGATCCGAAGGCCGACCCACAGGACTTCGTGGACCAAATTCAAAGGGCTCTAGATGTTATGCACGTGACTGGTGTAGAAACAGTTGATCTTGCAGCCTATAGATTGAAATGAGAAGCTATATTATGGTATGAAGATTGGAAACAATCGAGGGGTATTGGTGCAATTCTAGCTAGTTGGAAAGAATTTAAAATGGCATTCCTTGATCATTATCTTCCATATGAGATCTGGGAGGCACGTGCAGACCAGTTTCTAAATCTTTGACAAGGGAATATAAGTGTCAGAGAGTATAGTCTTCATTTTAACTCTTTGGCGCGATATGCTCCGAATGTAGTAGCCACAATGACAGACAGAGTCCATCGATAAGTGGACAGATTGGAGCCATATTTTTGTAAGGGACTGCACTATTGCTTCTTTGAACATAGATATGGATATAGCCAGAATACAGGCTTTTGCACTTAAGATGGAGGATTAGAGGCAAAGAAGAAGGGTACACGAATTTGAAAGAGGGTCGTCAAAGAGGGCTAGACCTATGGGACAGTCTATCGTTTCCCAAGGAGAATCTAGGCCCCGAATTTTTCCTAGACCGCCTAGACCATCATTTTCTTCCCCTACAATAGGTACTTCATCACAATCCTGGGGGTTTAGAGGTGGCCATTTTGGGCAGAGTAGTGGGATTCAAGGTTCACAGACTGCAGGATTTTCTCGTCAGCCGTGTCAGCCTTACGGAAGGTATCATTTAGGTGACTGTTGGTTGGGGACAAATGTTTTTTTTTGGTGCGGTATGTCGGGGTACATAATGAGAGATGCCCACAAAGGGGCACGCATGGTATAGCATGACCTACGGGATCAACCGTTGTATAATCATCATCGGTTCCTTCCCTAGGCAGAGGTGTACAGCCTGTTGGTCGTGTTAGAGGTACCAGAGGAGCAGCCAGCTCCAGTGGAGCCCAGAATCGTACCTATGCTCAGGTGGACCTGCAGAATTCAGAGGTTTCTCCTGATATAGTCACAGGTACATTATCCATATTTTCGTATAATATATGTGCATTGATTGACTCGGGTTCTAAATTGTCATATGTTACTCCATAGATTGCTGCGAAATTTGAAAGAATGCCAGAATTATTAATTAATTCAATTGAAGTATCTACACCAGTTGGTGAATCTATTGTTGCAAAAAGAGTATACCGTAATTGTGTAGTAACTGTGTGTGATCATGATACGTTGGCTGATCTTATTGAACTGAAAATGGTGGATTTTGATGTTATAATGGGTATGGATTGGTTGGATTCTTTTTATGCCATGATGGATTTCCGAACTAAGGAAGTACATTTTCATTTTCAACAAATGAATGTTCTTGAATTGAAGGGTAATGTAGGGGCACCGAGAGGAATATTTATTTCCTATCTTAAAGCAAGGAAAATGATAGCCAAGGGGTACCTATGTCACTTAGTAAGAGTGAAAGATACTGATATGGAACCACTAACTCCTCAGTCGGTTCCAGAAGTAAATGAATTCCTTGATGTATTTCCTGAAGATCTTCCATGTTTGCCTCCTAAACGGGAAGTAGAGTTTGGTATTGATGTGATGCCAGACACTCACCCTATCTCTATTCCTCCATATAGAATGGCTCCAACAGAATTGCAAGAATTGAAGGAGCAATTAAAAGACTTGTTGGATAAGGGGTTCATAAGGCCTAGTACGTCCCCGTGGGGAGCACCAGTATTATTTGTATGAAAGAAAGATGGCACGTTGAGACTGTGTATTGACTATCGGAAATTGAATAAGGTAACGATCAATAACAAATATTCCCTCCCCGAAATTTACAGTTTGTTTGATCAGTTACAAGGTGCCACATGTTTTTCAAAGATTGACTTAAGATCGGGTTACCATCAAGTCAGGGTTAGAGAAAAAGATGTAGCCAAGACAGCTTTCGAAACACGGTATGTCCATTATGAATTTTTAGTTATGTTATTTGGACTAACAAATGCACCAGCTGTTTTCATGGATTTGATGAATAGGGTGTTTAAGCCATTCCTGGATGTGTTCGTGACAGTATTTATTGATGATATTCTGGTTTATTCCAAATCACAAGAGGACCACACGAATCACTTACGACAGGTGTTACAAATTCTTCATGATCGTAAGTTATATGCAAAGTGCTCTAAATGTGAATTCTGGTTAAAATCCATAGCATTCTTGGGTCACATTGTGTCAGATGAAGGAATAAGGGTGGATATACAAAAGATCAAATCGGTGAAGAATTGTCCAAGACCTACGACGCCTACAGAGATTCGTAGTTTTCTTGGATTGGCCGGTTATTATAGAAGATTTGTTGAAGGGTTTTCTTCCATTGTTGCACCTTTAACAAAGCTAACACACAAGGCAAACAAATTTCAGTGGAATGATGCATGTGAGAAAAGTTTCCAAGAGCTGAAAGATAAATTAACTTCCACACCCGAATTATTACTTCCGAAAGACACAGAAGGGTATGCAATATATTGTGATGCATTCGGAGTTGGCTTAGGATGTGTATTGATGCATCACGATAGTGTAATAGCATATGCCTCATGACAGTTGCGGCCACATGAGAGAAACTATCCCACACATGATATTGATTATGTGCTAGGCGTGGGTGTGACCTAGGCTTCTTGGCTTATCTTTTGGCCTATACTTTATGGCCTTCACTGTATCATGATTATTATATGAACCTTAGCCTAGACTACCCTCCCTAAATCTGATTTATTGATATACCTATTTGGGTGTGTATTAAACGTGACCTTAGATTGGTCTTGGAGATCCCTATTATGGGAGCTAGGGTAGTATTTGCCCATTCTACTGGTATTTGCCTGATTATGCTCTCTTGGTAGTATGATACGCATCCTTGATGACATACCTTGATTTTGTATACCTACTTGTATGATATGCATCTGATTGGTCTCATGTTTGGGTTCCTACTTATAGATATGCCCTGTGATCATGTCATATATTATTCTATTGGGACCGAGGCCTTGGTTACGAGACCATGGATACCAAGTTAGTTCCCTTACACCTAGTTGGGGAGTTGTGATTCAGTCTAGGGATATATAGGTGCTTACCTTGACTTTTTTGGTTACTAGTGATGGCATGCATTGGTTACACGTAGTTCACGTATGTTGTAGCTAATTAGTGACCCTACCATCAGATGCTAGGTTTGAATTTCCATTTATTGATAGATAGTCGCATTAGGGCTAGACTTGGTCCTTTATCAGTATTTTGGGTCAGGAGTGAGGTACCTTAGCCTAGTTTGGGAAGCCTTTATCAGTAGAGTGAGTTGTAGGGCCCGAGAGGAGGCCCCGCTGCCCTTTTTCCAAGTTGATAGCCTTACAGGGTCGTCTCTCAAATCTAGATGACACATGTATATCGATAGGTGTTACCCCAGACCTGAGTATGCCTAGGCTAGTTAGAATGCCTAGTTAGCTTCATTACCCTCAGATAGAGTTGTAGCTTAGCTAAATAGCTCGAGACTGTAGTCTTAGATACAGGGGTATATACATACGGGTTGGTTGTGGGTTTAGGACCTCCGGTTTATCACTAGTTTTGTTACACCTAGGAGCTTCGGTGGGGTCTAGTATTGAGTTAGACTGAGTTTGACCTTTGGTATGAGCGCTAAATTATGGTTACATTTACTATGAGTTGTTGTTCGAGTCCGGCATCGGTTCAAAGTTATGATTTATCAGGCCTTTCATTATTTCCCTGTGAGCCCGGTTCAAATTCGGCTACTGTTGCTGACTTTATCAAGCCTCTTGTTTTCACCCTAGGGTCTAGTTCGAGTCTGTTTGTTATTATTATATAGTTATGGAGCATTTGGTCTCAGAGTTACTAATATGATATATGGCTCTGGACTATGATTATGGAAGTGCTGGTTCGGGACCAGGAAATGTATGCAGACTTCTCGAGTCCCCTGCATGCCCCTCTATTTGAGAGACATAGTGTCGGAAGAGGTTGGTAACAGAGGGTCCCTCCATTGCTGGCTAGGTGAGCTGGAAGGGGTGTGTACACTTGGGTTTCTTAGACTTGGTATTGGTTTTACTCGACATCAACACTCAGTTCTGGTTACGGTTTTGTTCCTTGTATACATCATCTATCACCAGTATGGCTCTCATTTATGTGTCCCACCGAGTTTTATGGGGGCCCAATTGGTGGTTTCGTGTGCTTTAGTGTTCCTCCAGATTATAGGGTCTAGGTCAGGTTTTGTTTGTAGTGTGTGCCTTTTTGGCTTGCCAGAGGAGGGATGATAACTAGTTAGGTGATGATGTCTTCGGACAGGCTGGTCAGATTCTGACTACTTGACTATGGCTTTTCAGTGGTTACAGCTCCGGTGGGACCGACACTTGTCAATTATAGTTGGACACCTGGGGACTCAAGTATCCCCAATTCTATACCTATGTTTAGGTTGAGCTTTACATATTTTGAGCCTTATAGGAAGACATACATACCCTGTCTAGGGACCCTTCTTATGTCAGGATAGCTCCCCTAGTTGGTCAGGATTCTTGATATACTAGGCTTGCTGCCTTTAGTTAGCCAGGCCCAGCATAGTTATGTTTACACTATATGACCAGCTGGCCTAGTGGTGGTATGTATATATATATATATTCATATTTATACACTTATTCCTTCCTACTTCTACTACATATCAGTTGTATTGTATACCGTTCTTTCAAATATACGTTATTTACCCCATGTCTTTTTCTTCATTACACCACGGTACGGGGATTAGCCTTTTGTTGGTATAGCCTGGTCTCGAGATACCTATAGGGTGATAGCTTATGTTAGCTACCCTTAGCTTGACTTACAGTCTTAGCATTTTGATATTTCCTGTTATAGATAGTTAGCTGCACGGCTTACACTTGTTTTACATGTGATTCATATTTGCATTGTCATTGGAGCTCAGTCAACCGATGCCTACTGAGTAACTCGTAATGGTACTCATACAACACTTCTGCACCCTGCAGTTTATAGCATGACTTAGCACTACTATTTTGTGTATCGTGGGAGCTACCGTAGATCGAAGACTGAAGGTGAGCTTCAGACTTTCGGAGTATACTTGATCTCCCACTTTTGCTGGACTGGTCTTTACATTGTATCTCAGAGACGGTTTTGTATGCAGTTATATTGATATCTTATTCAGCGTGTACTCTGGATTATTAGTGGCTCTTGTACTAGCCTCACCAGTCTTGGGGTATTCTATTGTATTTCTTTGGGCTCTCTTCTACTTGTACTTGATCTTATTTTTGGTTCTTCATATTAGTCTACTACTAACAGTTTTGGACTAAGGGTTGTCTTGCCTACTGGTGGGTTAGAGTAGGCGCCATCATAACCTGATAAATTAGGTCGTTACAGTTTGGTATCATAGCATAGGTTTATGGGTGTAGTTGGTACAAGAGTAAGTGCCTAGTAGAGTTCCGTGGATCAGTACAATGTCGTCCGTATTCTATCTGTGGGAGGCTATAAGGCATTCTTAGGAAAGTCTAGATTCTTGATTCTTTGTCATATGACTTGATTTTAGCAAACCCTGGATATCTCCATGACTCTACTCTTTCTTAGATGTACAGTGCGAGGTCGCCGATAGACGCCGACGAGACTTCTACTCATGTTACTAGAGTTTCAGCTCACAGTCAGACTAGGGAGATGGAGTTTACAAGGATCTTAAGCATTATCCATAGCATTTGGGGCCAACTAAGACTTCAATAGAGCATGTGACTGCTTCAGCATCTCTAGATTTTGTGTTGGACATTTCGAGTTTGTTTGTGGATATTTCTCAGCCAGAGGTAGTCCCTGGTGTATCGAGTGGTCCTCAAGTCAAAGTTGGGTTATTGGTGTTCAGCAAGGTTCCCTATCAGTTGTTGAGTATGATAATAGGTTTTTGGAGTGGGCCAAATATACTTCTATATAGTTTCCTAAAGCACGAGATGGTGTGTGGTTTTATCAGAGGGTTTACTCTATTGCTCCGCCTAGCATTGGAGCAATTAATAGTTGCTGATGTTTCTTTTCCTCAGGTTATGGAATATACAAAGGTTATAGACAGGGTTTGTCTAAATACGTTTGGAGGTAGCGGTAATAGACTGCGTCTACAACACAGTGGTAGTGGTGTCCCTTCTGGAGATAGGATTTCTTTTTGTAGAGGTCAGCATTATTCGTAGCCTATTAGGTCAGCTCAGGTAATACCTCATAGTGTAGGTGGCTTTCGAAGAGTTCATGGTAGTTGTAGTGGACAGAGTTCAGGTCAGGCATTATGAGGTATTCGATCTACGTCTTTAGGTCATGGCGGCCATTCTGGATCAGCTAGTATAGTGCGGCAGAGAGTTTCATAAGCATGTTATGCTTGTGGTAAGGTGTTTAGTTGGTCCAAAGAGTGTCCTCAACGTGGGATTATTGAGCATCCAACGCAGCCAGATCAGTGTCTCAGGGGTACTATACATTCAGATAGTGGCGGTATGCCTAGTGTGTCAGTTGGCCGTTCAGAGACTCAGTTTGAGAGCAGACGCACTCAGATTCATATTTTTCTAGACAATCCAAATGTTATGTCTTTGTTTTTCACCACTTTATGTGCGTGTTTGTTTGTATTAGAGCTATGTCGGGGTTTCCATACCCGTCGGTGATTATATGCTTTGAGATGACTATATGATATTTTGTATTCTCGAGTGGTTATGTGGCCTGTTATTGTTATATTGATTATGTTTGCCTCAGTGTAGGTTCTTATATATTTGGCTATCCCTGTAGTTGACCTCTATTAGTAGTGGATTGGATAGATCGGTACGGTATATTTCTTTGGGATGGTATCTGGGTAGAACCCCTTCTATTGTGGCCTATTGGCCCTGGTATAATTTTAGGTCGGCAATGGTCGTGTGTTATTTTTGTGCCACCAGCACCTTATATTGTGGTTAGTCTTGATATTGCCCTGGCATTGGGCACATTTTACCTTTGTGCCACTGGTACCTCATGTTGTTGTAGTATTGACGTTGTCCTAACCTATGATAGGCCTATGTGTAACCTATAGTTGACTAGTGATATCTAGTCCGTCTCCCTTTCCTTTTGATTCTCATTTTGATGATTAGCTTCGATAGCTCACCTCTTGTGTTGTTAGTTAGGGGTTATCCTTTGGGTTGGTTTGAGTCACTTTAAGGTGGTTGTTGGTACTGGTATTAATGCCAAGTTTAGTACCCTGTCCCCTTTCGATGGCACAAGTTTTAGTTAGTTGAATTGGGTGTGGCTAGAAGGGTGGATTCTCGGGTTTCCTATTTGCTGTTTGTCCAACCTGGTATATTCTTTGGAGTATCCCTGTTTAGGGGAATATGTAGTGTAGCAGTTGTTGGCGACCTATGCGGATGCACTCTTGGAGTGAGTAGTTGTTGTCATGGATTTTTATGGCTATTAACGGAGCCAGATTTAGGCTAATATGGCAGTTTTTGAGTTATTAGGAATTTGGACACCATTGCTATTCTTTGCAGCCATGGCGGGATCTTGGTTTCATCTGGATGGTTTATGTCTATAGCAGATGTGGTTGTTGCTTATGTCCTCAGTAGTGAATTCTCCCTCATATAGGATTTTTCTTTGTAGGACTATATTCGTCCGTTACGCTTCAGTTTTATCTCTTGCGGGAAGCGTTGGATATATATTGGCCGTCGCATGTGAGTTTGAGGCAGTTGTTGGGTTTTAGTACAACCTTTTTTTTTTTTTAGCGCAGCTAGTTGGAACGCAGTATTCATTTCTACGACTCTAAGAATTGATTTTCAGCTCTTGGTATAGTTTGGATATTTAGATAGCACATAGTGTGCTTTCTCGTGTAGTTGCCATCCTGTATTTTCCATATATCACCTCCAGTATTTCGAGGGTTGTATGATGTAGTTGTGCGGGCCAGACCGAGATGATACTTGGTGCAGTTCAGTATAGGCAGTTTCAAAGAGTAGACTTTGAGTTTGGAGTTAGTGGCATAACTCATACCTTAATTAGTCCCTTTTTCATTTAGGTTTTCATTGGGATTGTGTACGTATTAATGTGACATTAGAGTGCTATGTTGATAATTAGTGTGTCTCAGCGGCGTCGGTTGTGGCTGGAGGTTGGTTGGCTGCCTATTATGGGTTTCTGTTTGGACGGAGTGTGAAGAATAAAGGAATACCTACAGCAAGATCCCTTAGAGGCGTTAGTTTGCGGTAAAGGTAATATGGAAAGTCTTGATCGGAGCATGCAAACCTAGTACCTCATTCGTGTGGAGCATTGGGCTCTTTCTTTCCATTAACTTTCGGGGATGAAAGTCCTTTTAGTAATGGATGTTGTAATGACCCTCCAAGTCATTTTCCTTATTTTTACGTGTTTACAGCACGTAGAGATTTCCTATAGCTTCCCCAGGTCGTTTGTGACTTGCTGGGACTAACAGTTCAGTCATCTGGCAGATCGTTTGGCTTTTAGAGTCTTTTCCTTATTTAGAGGTTTCAAGTATTCGGATATGGGTATCAGGTCTAAAATCTAGTTATAAGGCCTTGGATGTTATTTTTGACAATCTCAGTGAATCCGAAACATCAACTTTAGGCTAGATGAACCCTTGGTTCGGGTCTGGAGGCTTCTAGACTTGTTTTGGGCTACAGGTCGGTCATTGGCTTTGCTATGTCAGCCCCTGGGGCATAGGACCCAATTCTTGTCGGAATGACCTCTAATGGAAATTCCAACAGTGCTATTGAGTCCTAAGTGTCAAAATTAGTCAGGTATCATAGCTCATTTATGTACCCGGGATCCGGGATCAATCCCGAGCGCATTATCGAAAAGGCCCAAGACTTAGTCATCCTTGCCATTGGCCATGCACTTAAACGGCCATGGTCAGGGTTTAGTGCCTAGAATTTAAGCACCCATTAGTGTGATAAAGTGGCCATGCCATGGCATAGGCAGACACTTAAGATATCAATGGTTGGCTTTAGCGCATGGGCGCATAAGCAACCCAAGGCACGCTAAAGCGGCCACTCGGTGGGGCGGTGGGTAGTGCTTAAGTGGCCACTTATGGAGCTTTAGCGATGGGTTCTTAAGCGGCCATAAGGGAGTTTAAGCGCCACTTGTAGCCTATATATACATATATGATTTCCATTTTTCTCTCTCTTTCTAAGTAGTGGACATGGCTATATACTCCATTTCTGGACATAAAAGCTCAACTTTGAGCTATTCTCTTGAGGTCCAAGCTTGGGGGTTGGTATATTTGGATACGTGGGCTCATTCATGTCATTTCTACAGTATATTTTCTTGGTTTTTACAGTGGTTTTGCTACTGTTATTGGTGTTTGAGCTATTATTTGGGCTCCTATTTGGTTATGGTAGTTGTGACTATTGGTCACTAGGTAATTTGGGACGTTGTGGCAATTTTTATTTTGCGATTCCATAAGTGAGTCCCACATCAGTTGTTTGGTCATTTTTTGACCTAATAAAATATGGGTATAGATAGTCATGTTTTGACTGTAGTTTACAATTGTGATAGCGTTGCATCGATTGGAGGACTTTCGAAAGGAGAAGGCTCTTATGTAGTTGATTTGTGGATATGTTTTTGACGGCGTCAAGGTAGCCTTCGGTCTACTGTGTTCTATTAGACATTGTTTGATATTGATTATGTGCTAGGTGGGGGTATGACCTAGGCTGCTTGACTTATATTTTGGCCTATACTTAACGGCCTAGACTACCCACCCTAGCTTCGGTATATTGGTACACCTAATTGTTAGTGTATTATACATGACCTTAGATTGGTCTTGGAGATCCCTATTATGGAAGCTAGGGTTGTATTTGCTTGTTCCACTGGTATTTACCTGATTATTCTCCCCTCGGAGTATGATACGTATCCTTGATGCTATACCCTGATAATGTATACCTGGTTGTATGATATGCATCTGATTGGTCTCATGTCTAGGTTCCTCCTGCTTATGGATACGCCCTGTGATCATGACATATATTGTTCTATTGGGCCCGATGCCTTGGTTACGAGACCATGGATACCAGATTAGTTCCCTTACACCTTGTTGGGGGATTGTAATGCGGTCTATGGATATGTGGGTGCTTACCTTCACTTGTGTGGATACTGGTGATGGCATGCATTGGTTACACGTAGTTAGCGCATGTAGTATCCAATTAGTAACCTTACCATCGGAGGCTAAGTTTGAATTCCTATTTATTGATAGATAGATGCCTTAGGGCTAGACTTGGTCCATTATCAGCACTTTGGGTCAGGAGTGAGGCCCCTTAGCCTCAGTTTGGGCAGGCTTTATCACTAGAGTGAGTTGTAGGGCTCGGTAGGAAGTACCGCTACCCTTTTTCTAGGTAGATAGCCTTACAAGGCCATCTCTCGGATCTAGATGACACATGTATATCGGTAGGTGTTACCCCAGACTTGAGTATGCCTAGGCTAGTTAGAATGCCTAGTTAGCTTCATTACCCTCAGAGAGAGTTGTATCTCGGCTTAATAGTTCGATACTGTAGTCTTGCATACAAGGGTATATAAATATAGGTTGGTTGTGGGTTTAGGACCCCTAGTTTATTATTAGTTATGTTATACCTAGGATCTCCGCTGGGGTCAAGCATTCATTTTGACTTAGTTTGACCTCCGATAGGGGCGCTAAATTATGGTTACATTAACTATGAGTTTCGGTTCGAGCCAGGCATAGGTTCAAAGTTATGATTTATCAGTCCTTTCATTATTTCCTTGTGAGCCCAATTTGAATCCAGCCACTGATACTAACATTATTAGGCCTCTTATTATCACCCTATGGTCTGGTTTAAGTTTGGCGGTTATAATTTTATGGTTATAGAGCATTTGGTCTTCGAGTTACTGATACGACATGTGGTTCTGGACTATGATTATGAAAATCCTAGTTCGGGACCAAGTAGTGTATACGCACTTTCCTAGTCCTTGCGGGCCTCTCTATCTGAAAGCTGTCATATTGGAAAAGGTTGGCCGTTGTGGGTCCTACTTTTTTGAGCTAGATGAGCTGGAGGGGTTGTGTACACTTGGTTTGCTTGGACTTGGTATTGGTTTCACTCGGCATCAGCACTTAGTTCTGGTTACGATTTTGTTCCTTGCATACATCGCCTATCACCAATATGGTTCTCACTTGTGTGTTCCACCATGGTTTATGGGGGCTCGGTAGAGTGGTTTTGTTTGCTTTAGTGTCTCTCCGGATTATGGGGTCCAGGTCGGGTTTTGCTTGCTCTGTATTCCTTTCTGGTTTGCCTGAGGAGGGATGATAGCCAGTTAGGTGATGATGCGTTCAGACTAGCCGGTTAGATTCTAACTACTTAACTATGGATTTTCAGTGGTTACAGCTCCAGTCCTTGGCACTAGAGTATCCCCGATTATATACTTACGTTTAGGGTGAGCTTTAGGTATTCTGAGCCTTATAGGCAGACATACATACCCTGTTTAGGGACCCTTCTTATGTCAGGATTAGCTCCCCTAGTTGGCAACGATTCTTGATATACTGGGCCTACTGCCTTTAGTTAGCCCGACCCAGCAGAGTTATATTTACACTATATGACCAGTTGTCCCCATGGTGGTATATGTGTATATATATATATATATCTGTATTTATACACGTCTTCCTTCCTACTACTACGACATATCATTTGTATACCTTTCTTTCATATATACATTGTTTATCCCATGTCTTCTTCTTCATTACACCACGGTACGGGGACTAGTTTTTTGTTGGTATAGCTTGGTCTCAAGATACCTGTAGGGTGATAGCTCATGGTAGCTACCCTTAGCTTGACTTACAGTCGTAGCATTATGATATCTGGTGCTATGGATAGTTAAACACACTATTTATAGCTATTGTACATGTGATTCGTATTTGCATTGTCTTTGGAGCTTAGTCGGTCGATGCCTACTGAGTACCTCGTGTTGGTACTCATACTACACTTCTGTACCCTGCAGTTTATAGTACAAGTTAGCACTTTTAATTGCGTATCGTGTGGAGTTGCCGTTGATCGGAGAACGGAGGTGAGCTTTAGACGTTCGGAGTATACCTGATCTCCCAATTTCGCTGGACTAGTCTTTACATTGTATCTCAGAGACGATTCTGTATGTAGTTATATTCATATTTAGTTCAGCTTGTACTCTGGATTATTAGTGGCTCCTGTACTACCCTCACTAGTCTTGGGGTATTCTGTTGTATTTCTTTGGGCTCTCTTTTACTTGTACTTGATCTTATTTTTGGTTCTTCATATTAGTCCGCTACAAGCCGTTCTGGACTATGGATTGACTTTCCTACTGGTGGGTTAGAGTAGACGCCATCATGACCTGATAAATCAGGTCGCGACATCCATAACTCCATTTTTAACTCCATATAAATTCCTCATTCTCTGCATTCCCCATCATCACCATGAACTCTCTTTCACTCTGTTCTTTTTGGCTAAATCAACTATTAGGTCAAAAGTTTTCAATCTCTTCTTCCGTACATCTCCATCAAGGTATGATTCTTGCATCTTATGTAATTTAGTGTATTTGGTGTTTTGTTGGTTTTATAGTTCATTTTGAGTAAGTATGCTCACTGAGTGGGAGAAAAACAAAATTTTTGAATCCCTGAAATAAAATTCTTGTAAAATCATGTTGCCCACCAACTAAAACTTGAAACGGATGGTTGATGCAAGGGTGAAGTCTGAGTATCCCTACATAGATTGAAGAATTGTAATTGTTTCATCACTAAATGAGATTTACGTCTCGTATGAGTTTATTGCCTTAATATCATAGTGGAATGTTGAACAATTTGAAGGATGTTGCCATCCATGGACTTGATTATGAACTGTTTCAAGGAGATGGGTAAGCCCATGGACCGTCACATGGTCCATGGAATGTCAACTCACCAATCACTGCCTAAGAAAATTAAGTTTTACACTATTTAGGCGTGGCGGCTTGTCTGACGAACGGTCAACATCACGATGTACCATTACCTTAACTATCAACTGACAATACTGCATAAGAGTGATGGTTTAGCATACGGACCATCAACTTCCCAATGTACCATTGACTTAACCATCAACTAGCTCTTTGCACACACTCTACGAAGGACGGCTTGATCAATTGACCTTTCTCATGTGACAGACTGCCAGATCCATGTACGTTGTAAATTTTCCTTTTTTTTCTATTTGTATATTCTTACTAAGATACGAACCATACTCCTTAACAAGTACATATGGATTAAAAATTCAAACAAACACGAAGAGGGGCTCGCAAAAGTTCTGCAAAGGACATCACAACTCACAAAACATGAAAATAAATTCGACTAAGAGGTCGAGGACAGTGAGGAAGCACCGTGCTACCTACTAGACAAGTAGCTAGATAATAAATAAATGCTCTCCAGTCTAATGAGGGAGAGAAAGCATTTGATAGTGAGTCTTGTATGGAAGGTTTGATCTCAGATGCAGAAAATGAGAGTGGCACTGATGCCACCAAGAGCCGTACAAGAGACCCTAAGCCTATTTCTTGCATTGTTATCAAATATATAATTTTGAGGTTCCATAAAGGAATGCACTGATGATTGAAAGGGTCACATAAGTACATTCAAGATGGTCTCACGTCGATGGAAAAGGGTAACCTCAAAAGACTTATTACTGAGGAAGTCAGAATAATCTTAGCAGATCTTGCTGAATAACCCAAAGTTGAATGGTGGTTTAATCATTATGGCCTAGAGTGGACAAGAACATCACATGGGTACTATTACCCTATTATGGTTTGAGAATTTTATGCAAACTCTGCTTTTACTTTGGACAACAACTTCAAGAAGGGCTATAAACCACCAGATTTGCTGACGCTCAATATGATTCATAACCGTGGAGTTTCAGTAGACATATCTGATCGGATGATTAACCTATTTTCGTATGAGCCAAATTTTGTACCACCAAAAAGTACTAAAGATTTTGATCATAAAATGAGGGGTCGGTACAATCAGTTTCTATCGTTGGCTGAAGTTTTGGCTGACGGTGAACTTTCATGGTTGACAGATCACAAAGAAAGGATCCTCTAGGGATTGTTGAACTTTATAGCTAATTTTTGGTAGGCAATGGTGCGACTTCTTTTGAGTCCTACTTGAGGGAAAAATCAATTGATTAAATATAGAGCGATCATACTGGCTAGTTTAATATTTGGTTTCAAGATGAACTTCGGCATAATACTAGTAGATGAAATGAAGATCTGAGCATCAAATCCCACTACCTCTCTTCCATTCCCATGCCTTATCGTTAAATTGTGTGAATATGCTCTAGTGTTGGTGTTGAAAGGTCTTGATGAAAAAGTTATAGCATCTACGAAGCAGGATTATGAGAAGTCTAGATACGAGACCAAAAATGAGTTTCGAGTGCACAAGACAGTGCCTCAAGTCTATGGGTCAGGTAGTCTGGCTGTAAAAGGTACTCCCTTAGTGGTTTCAAGAGCAGCCACAAGTATAGGGCTAACTCTCAACACCACTCTAGAAACTACCCACCTATATCCAGTACTAGTGGAACCACTCCGGCTACTGAGTCAGCTAACACTGTATATGCTGCACCCCAAAATTTAGAGTATCTATTAACCCCTCAAAACTTCATGAAATGGGTAAAATGGTATTTGTAGAACAATTTCAACCTTTTGTTCAAAGGGCTATTGCTACTGCACCTCTACCGTATAATGGCCTTCATGGATGCATTGATAATATGGAGGGGAGATTACATGAGCACCTAAAGGCAATAACCGTGTTTGATTTGGCAAAATTTGTGGCTGAATTAGTAAAGTCCCAAGCCGAATTTGCTGAGCATCAAAATAGACTTCCCCAGGCGTTCCTTATTGCGGTGGTTAAGGAGTAGGAAGATGAGAAGCCTTTAATTGATTTGATGGTAGACCTCTCGAAGCAAAGGGTAAGAGGGTGCATAAAGTGAAAGATGATCCGACAAGGGCTTAAAAGAGAGAAAAAAGGAAAGAATAAAAGTTATTAAGGATGCACAAAAGAAGTTGATCAAGGAAAGAGATAAAAAGGGGAAGAGATAAGGCTCAAGCTATTGTAGCCTCTTCTAGCATAAAACCAGGGAGCACCAGCTAGACTAGTGGTGCAGATTTGAGTGTGGAGTCTTCCACTCCACCACCTATTACCTTGAGTGCACCTGTATATCATGACATGATTTCTCAGGTCATGATGGAACCTACTACATTAGTTAAGCCAGCCCATAGCCCAAAATGGTGCGTAACGGGCTAATAAGAGAAATAGATGTCTAGAAGAAATGAAATATCCCCCAAGACATGGTGTTAGTCGATATAGGAGCCCCTAGCATAACAAGAGTACTAGGTAAACATTATATCTATATCTATATCTATATATATATACATATATATATATATATATATATATATATATATATATATATATATATATATATATAGAACCATCTCCAAAATACAAAATAAAGATAAGTCCATCTAAAAAGAGAGAGAAGGAACAATTCAGGACTTGGTAGAGCCTAGAAGTTTGAAACAATGAGGTATAAGGCTCCCCAAATAACCTCCATGGCCAAACAATGCTTCCAAGGAATTTCGCTAAAGGAATCACTTCAACGCTCACCTCCTTACTTTACTTTTACAAATAACCACTAACTCATCCTCAAAAGTCGACTAGCCTCTAACATATCGAGCCCAATGGAAGTATGCAAGACCCAAACCAAAGTATACTGATATCACACAGATACAAACACAACTAAGTGAGTACTTAACAAGGCTAATGATAACCCAATGCATGAACCATACAGCCAACTCCAAACTTCAAATCTAACATCCTCTATTCTTTCCAAACCTGTTGTCTCCTCTGAACTACACAGAATCTATCCAACATCATCTGAGTCCTGTCTGTATATTTATATCTCATATAACATCTAAAGAATAAAGTTGAATCACTAAAAATCTGCATGAACTAGCATATGAAAAATGCCTAATAAGGTTCCACCTGGATACCCAAATTGTTGTGACTAATGTCTGATCTTTATCAAAGTCAATAATTGATACAGAAGAGCCTCAAAACTAATAGTCATGAGTTCGAAGCATGGCCTCAACAACATGAATTATCCACTCTAACTGCAAATCGATTGAACACTGAAAAGACACTCTAAACTCCACTTAAATATCCATTACCCACTGAGTAAACTTCTAAGAGTCTGACAAAAACTATGAAACAAGGTAAGTATTAGCAGAACCCAACACTATGTGCCAATGGACCATTGTTAAAAATCCATCTAATTCAAACTCTCTGAACTGAAGAAAACAAAAATGTTAGGTAGCAAGTAAGCCTAGTCATCCTATCGACAATATCTTAACTGAATCAAACCCTCAAAACAAAGGTTGCAAACAAAATACACAATTCATAGCAATAAGCTTAACACTAGAGCCAAACCACTCGACCTCAATTGCCCAAAACAATCCTGCTGAAGAATAAACATTCACACACACAATCCATTACAACTCTCAGGCCTTTTTCTAAAAGAGTCAAAATTACAGCTAGTGAAAATAAGTCCTAGAGAATGTCTTAAAACCAAGCTAATCTCACCTTCAGAAAAAAAACATAAACCCAATGGTACCCCTAGGGATGAAACTAAGGTATTGTCGATGAACACGATCACGAATAGGTAAAACCATGGGCTAAACACATGAGCAATCAAATCTGCACTTACTGAGGGGTACAACACACCAAGGCATAACTAAGAACTTATTAGGATAGTAAAAAGTCCTAAAGATAGCTAAATCTTGATAACTTAGAAAAATATTACCACTAATACTTACTCCCTAGAGTCATACCCTTAGGTTGTTGACAACTGATACACAAGAACAAACAACCATCCTTCTTTTTCATACACTAAATAGAAGCATGCAGGTCATCGCAGAAGGAACTAAGTTCTCAAATCAACATCTATACCCAAGATCAAGACCCCTATTGGGTAACAAATCCAACAACCTAGGAGAAAAACTAGCAACATACACCTCTCAAGGGATAAATAGTAAAATAATAATACTAGTGCTATAACTATAATAAAACAATGGAAGGTTATACATTCCTTCACACTAATCCTCTGAAAAACCAACCTCACCTTACTAATAGAAGAAATCCAATCAACCAAGGTAGTTGTCTAAGCCAAGAGGACAAGAATCACATAAAAAGAGATACTGAGCTGATAACACTAGTCTAGCCATCTATCAAATAAGGATCAATAATAGTAAAGATAATGAAAATAGTAAGGACATACAAAACAAGTGGCATGAAATAAAAACAAACAATCTAAATTCCATAATCACATCGAAAGCCACTAAGCCAAATAAAGGGAATTTACCAAAGTACTACACCCCAAGGCAATCACCAAATCGATCTACTCGATCCAGTACTAAAAAGAAATCGTCTACGAGGGTAGTTGTACATGTATAACAAAGATAAATATCTCACAATTACTATATAACAAAAAACAAGGTAAGCAAACATGTATGGGTATGAAAACCCCAAATCAAACAACATAGAAGCTAAAGGACAACAAGTCAAAATTGCACCTATATAGTTGCACTTGAAGTCTAGGCCCCTGATCTACCTAAAGATGCACATAATTGATCATGCCTGACCCTAAACTGAGCATCCGTCCGTCTACCTGAAATGCCCATGGCACCGCCTCTGGCCGAAGGAGTCATATTCCAAAGAGACTGATCTGGTTGAACTTATTTCTTGATAATCCCACGCCAGAGACACTCTCTACAGAAATAATCACTCTCCATGAAATCATAACAAACCTTAAAATCCCTAATATGTCAAGAACACATGCTAACCCCAATTGTCTAACCAACTCATACTTGGGACACTCCCTAGACTAATGACCAACCTTTCCATAATCATAACACCCCCTAAAATCTCTCTGATGTGATGCACCTACTGAACTAGAGCACCAAACATAGCATGAAGACCTAGATTGAGAACCCCATGATACTTTATCAAAACTCTATCCATTGTAACCACCACAAATTATTTGAGAGCCACTTATAATCTGAGGTGCTACCAGTATGGACCTGAGAGGCTACGAGTGGCAGTGATTTCAACAAGGAGGAACCCTGCCTCTAGTTGGAATACCACTGAAAATGTATTAATTATTGGGCCTCTTACTGCCACCTCCATATGTTTCAAGATAAGCCCACTCTATAGTCCTCACGTGATCAATAAACTGGGGTATCAAATAATCAGACGCCAAACAGAGTGGTAAAGTTAATCCTCCAATAAACATATGCACCATCATCTCATGATCTATAGAGAACATCATAAAAGTATGCATGACCCACTTGAGAAACCCTATCTGATACTCTAAAATTGATAAAGAACCTTATTGAATACCTATAAACCCACTCGATGTATCAAACACTACCCTTTCTTGAGAATTTTCCTTAAAAACTCTTAGAATCCCTAACACGATGAAAAATTGAGGTGGTCACAAACCCTATAAAAGCCTGGGATGGCCTCATAGCCTCTGCCTAACACTGTAGATCCTTAATAGTAATTTCTGACTCCCTATCCCAACACTGAGTTAGGACTCGACTAACACGTACTGAAGTTCCATATGCTTCTATTGACAACCTGGTGCTATCTATTTAAGAGAGAATGGATCCAAACAAGCACTTAGAAATTTATAGATATAAGGACACTTAATCAAGAATCAAGAAATATAATTTCCTAAGAATTCCCTAAAGCCTCCCAAAGATAGGTTACGGATGTCATCATATCAATCTGCATGTCTCTACTTGGCATTTTGCTTTTGTACCAATGACACTGGTGAACCTAAGCTCTAATACCGAACTATCACAACCTAATTTTTTCATTCATAATGGCACCTACTATAACCAACTAGTAGGTATGCCAACCCATAGCCCAAAATAATAAGTAATGGGCTAATGAGATAAAAAGATAACTAGAAGAAAGAAAATATCACCCATGACCTGTTGTTAGTCGATACAGGAGCCACTATTATAACAATAGTACTAGGTAAACATAATAAATATATATATAGAACCATCTCTAAAATACAAAATAATGATATGTCCAACAAAAGACAGAGAGAGAAGGAACAACTCCTGATGCCACGAGCTTACCCCAAATCTCTAATCTATGAAAGCTCTGCATGATACACATATTAGTGGAGAGAACTCGTGCTAGATTTGCAGTTTGTAGAAGTGTAGTTTGAGTACCAAAAACGAGGTACTCAATAGGTATTGTCTAATTAAGATGTAAAGGTAATGCAAGTATAAATAGCACATAAGGCAAGAATTTGCTTTTCATGCAACTAACTATGAAATGAAATATGATAAAGATGATGAAGAAGTAGAGATAAACCACTCGATGTATCAAACACTACCCTTTCTTGAGACGTATCCTTAAAAACTCTTAGAATCCCTAACACGATGAAAAATTGAGGTGGTCACAAACCCTATCGAAGCATGGGATGGCCCCATAGCCTCTGCCTAACACTGTAGATCCTTAATAGTAATTTCTGACTCCCTATCCCAACACTGAGTTAGGACTCGACTAACACATACTGAAGTTCCATATGCTTCTATTGACAACCTGGTGCTATCCATTTGAGAGAGAATGGATCCAAACAAGCACTTAGAAATTTATAGATGTAAGGACACTTAATCAAGAATCAAGAAATATAATTTCCTAAGAATGCCCTAAAGCCTCCCAAAGATAGGTTACGGATGTCATCATATCAATCTGCATGTCTCTACTAGGCATTTTGCTTTATTACCAATGACACTGGTGAACCTAAGCTCTAATACCAAACTATCACAACCTAATTTTTCATTCATAATGGCACATACAATAACCAACTAGTAGGTATGCCAACCCATAGCCCAAAATAATAAGTAATGGGCTAATGAGATAAAAAGATAACTAGAAGAAAGAAAATATCACCCATGACCTGTTGTTAGTCGATACAGGAGACGTTATTATAACAATAGTACTAGGTAAACATAATAAATATATATATAGAACCATGTCTAAAATACAAAATAATGATATGTCCAACAAAAGACAGAGAGAGAAGGAACAACTCCTGATGCCATGAGCTTACCCCAAATCTCTAATCTATGAAAGCTCTGCATGATACACATATTAGTGGAGAGAACTCGTGCTAGATTTGCAGTTTGTAGAAGTGTATTTTGAGTACCAAAAATGAGGTACTCAATAGGTATTGTCTAATTAAGATGTAAAGGTAATGCAAGTATAAATAACACATAAGGCAAGAATATGCATTTCATGCAACTAACTATGAAATGAAATGTGATAAAGATGATGAGGAAGTAGAGAGAAACCACCATATTCTACAAATAAAAAGGGACAGAAGTGTTATACAACATAAATAGTTAGAAATGAAGGTACTATACAATTGATGAAACCAAGGAAGAAAGTGCTATACAATAAGAATAGCTAGAGAAGAAAATGATATATGATAATACTATATCGGTAGCTAAACACGAAGGTACCAACCTGAGGGAGCTAGCCTATAAGCCTAAATATCATGAGGATCATAAACAAGAAAAGAGCTAGCTTTACCACAATCAGAATATATAAAACAAAACACGTATATTGACAAGGTAGTCTAATAATAAGCCTCCTAATATCAAAGTGGAAAGGAAATCAAAAGTGTACCTACAACGTCAGGTATAAATCCATTAACATCTTGCCATAAACTAGCCCAGACAAATAATAACCTAACTAAACCCCCATAAGCCCAGAAGGTACAAATAACCACTCAGCAAATAGTAAGCATAACCTATACCTATCTACCCCCCATAAGACTCGTTGGTACAAGCACCAAACAATTAGACTGGTGATAGCCAAAGTATATAATTTAAATTATGCAAAGTATATCCAATACTGACATACCAACTGAGTGCCATATCGTACCAAGTATATACACCTCCTTTGTCTAACCGGCTCATAAGGTAGGGCCTATGGGTATTCCCGTCCTCTGACATGTGGTTCCCAGACAGAAGGACCTCCTATATAAGACTCAAGATGTCCATATATTCTATTGGGTCCTAAAGTAGAACTTTCAATAATCAGTCATAATATCTCTGCTCTATAATTATATTAGAGATAAGTAGGAGTGTAATAAGTTCTCTAAATATAACCAAGACTTAACAAGTAGTAATCCATATAATCCAGTACTCGAGATCAAATTGGGACTAAAAATGATAGAACAATGTATAAAGGGTCAGCATCTTCCGCATTCGAAGTATGTAAATAATGATAAATGAGTGGATTGAGAATGGACTGGAATCTGCCTTGATCTGAGTTTTCAAAGTAGTGTATGTTAGTTTAAAAGACTAACATCAAATGTAGAGGGTGGTACGACTTCAATTTTAAAAACCAATTTAAGAATGAAAAGTGGGAATATATCCATTTTTGAAAATTGTAGTGAAAACAATGATTTCAATTAAAACCATGCCACCAAATATACGCGTAAATGTATGCATGACATAACTAATATCCAAAGAATGGAAACATGAGCACCTAAGAGTCTATAAACTACGCCACAACTCATCTAGAGCACAGAGAACTAACCTTGTATCAAATTGTTCTCCTAACCAAGGACTCAGGCCCAACCATATACAAAACAATAAGAATATATATATATATCATAACTCAAAATCGAAAACAAATGAGAGGTATCATGCTACTCAGAGAATTTAATTGGGGAACATCTTTTTATCGAAATGTACAACTCCAAATCCTACACTAAGGATTACTAGTGTCAACCTATGGTCATGACAGGTATATATGTGATCCTAACACAATCCTACAGCTATAGCAGGCATTCTAAACTAAGGTTGAAGCTGTTATTCTCTACATAAATTCCCCAAGGAAGGTGAAACCTATCATATAATCTCCAACATGCATGCAATATATACAACACATAATCTCATAAAGAAAAGTAGACGGTAGCTTACTTTGATGCCAAATAATAGCCTCAAGCCAACCAAAAGTTGCTCATCCCCTCCACACTATCTCCAAAAATCCATTCTGCTATCAAAAACAAGATATATGGGTCATTATGAGTAAAACAAGACCCATATTACATTACTAAACTCTGGAACCAAAAAAGGATAAAAATAAGCTCATCGGACCCATATAAAAAAATTTAAAATTTAATCTGCACATAGCTCCCTCAATGGACAAGGAATGCGTGCTCAAAATTTGAGCACAAATGGAGCCTGAATCGAGGCTTAAAATAGCCCTAAGAGTTTAAGAAATTAAAAAAACTAATACTATGAATTATATAGAATTAGGGCTGAGTTCGATGAAATAAGTGATGGGAAATGATCAAGGAGAGTTGAATTATCATAAGTCAGTTCAATTAGATGATTTACCATAGTTTCACAAGTATAAAGTCCATCAATGGAAGAAAACACCCTAGAAATGGGTTTAATTTGAGGAAGAGAAGCATATATAAAGGCTACCAGGGGTCCTTCATGAAAGATTAACCTTTGTTGCAAACACGGGGACCCGATCAACTAACTTTTCATGACTGCAGCATCTATCGCAAATGCAAAGAGTAACAACTGAGACAGCCAGACTGACTGTCTTTTGAAATGTGAGGATGGACTCGCAAACGTGATGGTCAAAGACTTGACCCTTAGCGAATATGACCCTACACTAGCTCCTAAAAACCAGTAAAAGAACTAGGTTGGAATTTTCTCAAAATGGGTCCTCCAAATTCATTTATAACCCCATGAATGCAAATGAAATATGTTACCCAATTAAAAAGGGAATTTTTAACTCAACAGAACCATAGAAATTTCCAATAGATATCATTTCAACAAAATGTGTGCCCTACACCCACTGTTTCATTTTTACAAAAATCCACCCAGTAGCCCAAATTGAGTTCGGAGGCCTTGGGACCCAAGCCAAGGTTCTTCTAGCCTAAAATATACATTCCAAAGAGAACAAAACTATCAGGATTTTTATCCAAGGCTATTAAGTAGAAGTTTTGGCTCAATACTAATTTCTCAAATTTAAAAGCTCGAGAATAGGGAAACATGGTTAAAACCCAAATGAACTACCCATGTACAAAACCAAAGGTCCTGGCTAATCATAAATGACATGTAACCACTATTGAAAAGAACAAAATGAAAAAAAATATACGAAAATAAAGAAAATAATGTAGAGGGTCATTACAACATCCACTGGTCACCACTGGAGCCATGACTAACCATGTTACGGCAGATGTTATATCCCACTCTATTTGTGTAGACACAAGCACCAAGGGCACCATAGGTACATCCTCTCTCTAGCACTATATAATTTTTTTATGATGTATTAGGGACAATGCATATCTTTTTTATGGGTAAAGGAATTTAGGTGAACTTAAGGCAGTCTGTTTTGAAAAAATTTATTTTGAAAAATGGAGACAACTTCAAATTTTGTGTGGCATATGTGCATCTATTTTGATATATTGACCACTATGAATCTTTGCATGACCCTAGGTTTTATATGGATGTGATAACTGCTTTTTAATATAAGTTGGGTTCTAATGTTTGAAACCATTCAAAATCAATTAAAATGAAATAATTAACCATGCAAGTGATATCCATATATGTATCTACAACATTATTGACCATAAGAGATGTTAATTCACCATGGATCCCTCAATCCTTGTTGTTGGGTTTAGTCACCACGTCTTTTGAAACAAATAAAGCAATAGAATTCATAATGGAAGAATAGTCTTACAAAGATGAAATCAAAAACTACAATCTCTTCAAAAACCAAGTTGAATCGCCTTAAAACCCACAAAGTATTCTAAGAAAGATGATATTTCTCTCTCTCAAATGTAAGATACTAAGAATAATCCTAATAGTAGCTATTTATAGTACAAGGGTTTAAAACTTTAATTAAAATTAGAGAGAAGTCCACTTTGTGTCTCACTGCTAGATTGATGGTTCGTCGCCTAGGTGATGGTCTGTCGCCTTAACTGCCACTGTTTTCCAGTAAAAATTGCTTGAGATTGCTTAATCCCGATGATTTGGGTGGCAGTCCATCAAGGCGGTGATGGCCCGTCCTCTTCTTCATCACTAGAAGTCCTGTGTGTGTGCAATTTTTTTAAGGGTAATGCTTAGAGTGACATCTCGTTGGAAAGTTGACGGTCCATCAACTTTGTCATCCCCTTGATGGCACTTAACATTACATTCTGCATAGCCTCAATGCTTAAGGCGATAGGTTGTCATAGGGTTAACGGTCCATCAAGTTTTCCTTCATGTCCTCTTCTGAGCACAAATCACACTTTTTCTTTCTTTGGTACATTTTCCAGCAAATGAGACAACAAAATGATCAAATCTAACAAAAGTTTCTTATGAACTTGCACTAATTCATGGTTAAAAGCATTAAATGTGTCGTCAAAAGACAGCATATCAAAACCCTCAATATAAAAGGCTTGCTTGTCCTCAAGTAGCAATACAAGATCAAGCTCTACATAACAAATAAGTAAAAAAAACTCAAGAAAAACTATGAAAGTCATATAAGTTTTGGCAATCATAACTCACAAGCTTGATTCCCCCTTTCTTTCATATTATAAACCCATGTGCATGAAATCACTTATCAAATTACTCAAGAGGATCTATGGATGACATTACGATATTAATGAACAACTTTGCATACATAGATGACAGTTACCCTAACAATCAATAATTAATAGTGTTATCCATGTGCCCTCACCACAAAAACTCACATGCACATGAAATTTATTCAAATGGCAACAAGAAGAAGTATGCTCTCTCTCACAATAAAGTTCAAACAATACATGGACAATACCATAGGCTTTCCCTTACTTTCTATGCCTCAATTTTTAGACAGTTAGACTAGGATCACTATATGACTTTCTAGGCTTCTAATGTAGGCTTGGGGAATATGGTATATTCAAAAATAGTGAGTAAGCTCTCTGTGACACTACACTACTTTTTCTCCACTTCTAATCAATCCTTTTACTCTCTATTCTGCTTTCATTCAGTCCTTTATTCTACTATGAGTGCGGCTTTCTTTCTAACATAACTCTTTTTGTATTTTCTCTTTCTTTTTAGGACATGCCAAACTCCCTCATTTCCATCCATGAATTTTTAATTTCCCATTTATCAAAAAATACCACTATTGCCTCCCATTTTCCTTATTTTATGACAATTATATTGTTTTCATACCCCATTCATCCTTTCATAGTCCTCTATAGTAGCTACCATAAACTTAGGCAATTTGCTTCAGTTGAGGTACAGAATTTTCAAGAATGAGATAGGGCCAAACCAAAGATTCTGAAAAGCCTCTACAGTAGACATCCTCAACTTAGGAAATTTTCCAATGTTGAGGTACACAATGTCTAAAGAGGGTGCAGGGCCAAAGCATGAGTCCTAAAATAAATTGAAAAGTGGAATAGGCTAATGAATAAAAAGGGTCATTTAGGCACAAAGTCAGGGAACAAGGGACAATTTACATTATTTGTATTGGCATTTAGGTTGAGTGCACTAAAATCAAACATGGCATATGATCCTTTCCTAATCCACTATCTTATGTCCTAAGCAAGATAAAATTTGGCATGTTCTGGATTGGATACACAAATTAAGATCTTTGTAAAAGCAACTCACACATACACAAAGTAAGATATTTGTAAAAGCAACTCACACATACTTGGCACAGAATAACACAATCAACCACTATTGGTTAATATTGTAATAAGATTGGCAAACTTAGGGCAATTATCTAGTTACGAATTATCAGCACTCTTAGTTTGAGAAAATCTGAGTGAAAATCATCTAAATAGGTTGAGAAACATTTATATGTATTGATGTAATCGATATCGTTGCAAGCATAGCGATAGAAGAGTCTACTATTGTTAGTGACCCCATTATATCATGAAACCATGGTGAATACATACCTAGTTTTCTCTCATAACTAAATTTAATTTACTAAAATTTTACTATTTTTACTTGATCTAATTTGGTATTAAATAACAAACACTTTTTGCAAAAACCCTTCTTATGGAAATAATAGACTAGTAGTCAACTTAACTGCATAAGGCTTAGTTTTCACCTTATTCCCTATGGGATTCAACCCTAATCGAGTAGGGTTTAATATTTGACAGCGTCTTCTTTATACATATAATTCATGATGTGATTTGGGTGTATCAGGAGTCTGCATATATCAGCCACTACCAGTTAAGTATTCAAGTGCATCCTTTCAAGGCATTGTGCGTATGTTAGGCCATTCAAAGTTTTGGTGTATTGATTTCATCCTTTCGAAGTTGGTCCATAGGACAGTTGGATTTTGGGTGATTTTGTAGATAGGATTCAGATGATTATGGAGAGATTCTCTGTAGCTTAGAGCAGGCATGAGGTTTATGATGACCGCTAGAATGCTGGACTTAGAGTTTAAGGTTAGTGATATGGTATATGAGTTAGATTTCCACACAGCCTTGTCGGGCCTTTACTCAGTAAAGCTCTTGTTAGTGTGGTATCATTATATTTTTTATGAGCCTCACATACATTTGTGGGGTCTTGTTCAGTTAGATAGGATTTGATGCCCATGGAGGAGTTGGTTGTTATTCTGAGCAGATAGGGGAGGAAGTTGGGATTGATGGTATTACTTTAGTAAAGGTTTTTCAAGTGTTGTCCAATTAGTGAGGATGTATGGGGATCCTAGTGGGGCATGCAAACCCAGTACCTTCACATTTTTGAGAATTTGGTCTCTTTCTATTCCATGACTTTTGAGGATGGAAGTCCTTTTAGTAGGGGATATTATAATGACCCTTAAGACCATTTTTTGAATTTTGTGCATTTTCAACATTTTGAGTTTTCTTGTATCTGCTATAGGTCATTTAGGACTTGCTGTGATCAGTCAATCGATTTGTGGGTATTTGAATGAGTTTTAAGCCAATTTCCCTATTTTGGAACTTTTGAAGTTGAGAAATTTGACTTTGGTCAAATTTTCTAGTGAACGACCTCAAATGATAATTTTGACAGTTCTGTTAGTTCTGGAATGTGGATTTTAGGCTAGAGGAATCTTTGGTTCGGGTCTCGAGGTTTCTAGGCTCGATTTGCTTATTGGGTGATATTTGATTAAAACAGAAGAAATAGGCATGGGCCCCATATTTTGTCAAAGTGACTGACAATAACAAGCTTCATAGTGGGCAGAGGGCCTAAATCATCCTTAGGCTGTATTTTGTCACGACCCAAAATCGGGCCATGATGGCCGCTATTATAATCCTCAGTAGTTTAGCCAAACCCCAAGCCTATATAGAAAGTACAAGACAAAAGATAATAATGGAAACCTAAATAGGAATAACGAGCCACTATGAATCGATACATACATCACAAGTACAAAAATATATATGATGGTTCACATAGAAACCAGAAGACAAAAGTATACAACGTAAACCACCCCAGATATGGTGTAACTAGTACAAGAGCAACTAAGAACTGAAATAAGCACTACACTGATACGTTTCTATATAGAATATACATAGTAATACTAGAATACAGAAAGGAGATGAGTAAGCATCGAGAAGCAAGTGCTCACAGACAACTCCAAGCAAGGGACTCCCAAATGAAGCAAATTAGCAGGAAAAACTCATACTAGGATCTGCATCAGGGAAAATGATTCAGATGTGCAGTATGTGTACCAAATCGCGTAATACCCAGTAGGCATCATAGGCCGACTGAGCAACAAATATAATATAATGTATAAATGACATGGAAAAGATACTTATATATCATAGCTAACACATGACAAGGATCAACTAAAATTAGAATTAGTAGTATATGCAAAATACATATAAAATATTAAGAAAATGTAATGCAATGTAATATGATGCAATGAGGCTTGTAGCCAGTGCAGAAAAGTAAACCTTCTTGGGAATACCTCGAGCCTCTTTCTCTTTTTTTCAACATATGGAATGCAGTATCTGGCAAATGCAGAAAAGTAAAGTAAAACCCATAACATTTACCTCGGGAGCTCAAAAATGCCCCTCGGACTCACTCACCTCCCTAGCAGAAGTAAAAGAAAGTAAATATAGAAATGGACCTGAAACCTCCCTTGGTCCGAATTTAATGTAGTACAGTCTTTCTAACTTAGAAATCTTTGATAAAATGCTACAACACTTTCTGAAATCCTAAGTCCATAATAAAAGTGGTATATTTTTTCATTTCTAAGAACCTTTAAACAGTATTAATGATGATACGATTCCCTTTATTTTAAAACTCAGAAATCAGTATTTTCTTTGAATCATACCACAATTCATGTATATGCGCGAATGAGTGTATGGATTCCAACATAGGCATAAGTATATACAAATACATACATACATGCATACATATATATATATGTTTATGTATATGTATATAAATGTATATATGTGTGTGTATATATATATATATAGAGAGAGAGAGAGAGAGAGCTTCCTTATGAACCTAACTTCGATGAGAAAACTATTCTGGAGTCCCTCGTTTAGTCATCAATTATAAGCCCATGTATATCTATATCGATCTCTCTCTCTCTCTCTCTCTCTCTCTCTCTATATATATATATATATATATATATATATATAGAGAGAGAGAGAGAGAGAGATGTATGTTTGTATGTATGTACGTATGTATGCATAAACAAAATAGGGTAAAATCACTCCCCAAGACAAAGAAACACTAACCTAGGTCCATCAAACGTAGTTTCATAGACTCGGGCTTATATTCCCAATATATTACAAGAAATCAACAAAAAGAAATACATAAAGACAAACCAATCGATAGACTCTGCTTTACTATGAAAACTTACCCCAACCTATACTAAGGATTCCTAACCTAATACTAACATCATTGCAAGCATATAAGCATTCCCTGCCTATACCTAACACCATAAACAAGCATTCAAATCTAAGGCTCCAGGAAATATTCTTCTTTAAGGTCTACAAAGTAGACCAATTATAAATGAAATGATCAAATAATCCTAAGACTATCTTATCAATCCCTTACCCCACATAAAATATACCATCTCGTAGCGCTAAGTCTAAAAGAAAGTAGATTGTAGCCTACCTTAAGGTTGAACATCAGTCTCAGACCAACAAAGAGCTTTCTCCCCCCATGGTCGACCATAGTAAGTTGTCACACTATACAAATCACAACCTACATGTTACTATGAATAAAATGATGCCCATATCAAAATTTTGAATATTAGGTCAAAAATTGACCCTCGGGACCTGTCAATGGAAATAGAAATTAATCCCACAATTACCTTCCGCATAAGGTAAGGAACTCGTACCCAATATTGGGTGAATATGAAGTTCATTTCAGGGATCAAAACTACCCAGAAAGTTTAGAAATCCAAGAATCTAAATTCAAATTTAACAAAATTAAATGTCGGATTTAATCATAGAACCAACGGAAATTACTCGAGGGGAGTATAATGAACTTACTTGGACTTAATACTATGAAAAACCCACAGGAGCATATCAAAGCTTTCAAGGCCCCTAATATGAGAATAATGAAAGAAAAATGAAGGAGGGAAAATATATACTGCCCAGGGAGTCCTCTTCATGAATGCAGGACCCCTATTATGAATATGAGACCCGACTAGCCTAACCCATCATGAATGCAATAGTTCCTTCATAATTACAAAGAGCAAGGTTGCACTGGGTTAGAACAACCTTACTTCATGAACGCAAGATATCCCTTAAGAGCACAAAGGTCAAAATTTTAGACCTTCACAAATGCAATGACTTGGCCACAAACGCAGAACATAAAAGTGTTGTGCACCTACAACAGCACACTTGCAAAATACCAAGTCTAAAATGACTCTGATTGGGTCCTCAAGATTTTTCAAAATCTCTTGCATGCAAACTAAAAATTCTACCCTATTTGAAATGGCTTTCCAAACTCAATGGAATCAATGAAATGACCAAGGAAGGTTATTTTGATGAAATGTGGGCCAAATTCAACCTGTTCCCTTTTTTATTATAAATTCTCCCAAGCACCTATAATAAATTTGACAGCCTTGAGACCCAAACCAAAAGTTTTCCTATTTCAAAATCTACATTTCAGAGCTAATGAAACTGTTAGAATTTCCATCTGAAGCAGTTTACTAAGAATATTGACTAAATTCAAACTTCTTAACTTTAATAGCTCCAAAATAGAGAAATTGGTTTAAAAACAACGAAACTCCCCGGGAACCGAACGATCTTTCCTAGCAAGTCATAAATACCTTTTAGAAACAAAAGGAATGCCTAATAGGAAAATAAGCAAAAAGTTGGAAAACAACTTGGAGGTCATTAAAAGATCCACTACTAAAAGGACTTTCGGCCTTGAAAGTCAAGTAATAGGGTGAATCTAACGACTCAAAACACTGAGGATATTGGGTCCACATATCCTTCTAGGACTCCCAAGTAGACTTTTCGACTTGATGGTGCCACCCATTGGTCCTTAACTATAGAAATCCTCCTTGATCTCAACTTCCTTACCCTTACACATAAAATAGCAACCAACTCTTTCTTAAAAATCAAATCCCACCAAACTAAATGAAATACTGTTGAAGCTTGTGATATTCATCTAAAAAGTACAACCTATAGACACATGAATCACCGGGTGAACATACAAAAAATATTGGAGTAAAAGTTAACTCATATGCCACATTACCAACCCATTTTAAGATCTCAAATGGACCGATGAACCTAGGGCTGACCTAGGCTTTCACCCAAAACTTTATAATGCCCTTCGTGGGAGGCACCCGTAGAAACACTCGGTCACCAACTCCAAACTCTAAGTCTCACATCCTAAAGTCAACATAAATCTCCTGCCTTCTTTGAGCTGTACAGAATCTCTCTTGAATTATCCAAACCCTATCCGTAAAATTACTCAATAGCTTAGTGCCCCATAACCTAACCTTGAAAGCATGAAACTAACCCATTTAAGACCCATAATGCCTACCATACAATGCTTCAAAAGGATCCATCTAAATATTATAATGACAACTATTATTATGTGAAAACTCCACCAAAGCTAAGAACGGGTCTCATTAACCCCCGAAATCAATAACACAAGTGAAAGCATATCCTCCCAATCTTGATAGGTCTGAACTAACTGACTGTCAGTCTGGGGGTGAAATCTTATGCTAGATCAATTCGGGTACCCAACTCACTCTTAATAGACCATTAAAAATATTATGTAAATTGTGTATCGTAGTAGGAAATGATAGAAACTGATGAAAATTGCAAACACTACCTCCAAAATATAAATTTAGACTAATCTTTATGAACCATAAGACATCTGAACTAGCAAGAAGTGAGAAAACTTAGTCACCCTTTCAGTAATGACCTAATTAGAATAAAATCCTTGAAGAGTACGCAAAAAACCAATCATTAGATTGTCACTCCCCGAATCTCATTGAGGCGGACTGGTACCCGAAGCCGATAAGGCCCGAGAGAATCAATCCTTGCTCATGTCCATTTATATGCATGCCATAAGAAATATCACCATCACGTAAGGACATAAGATGCTAATATCTGAAATCATGGAACATGTGATACATACATATGTGAAACTTGGCCGTCAGGGCCATCAAGTCAAAGTGAACATACATCTCTACATTCATGTACCCACATACGTCTACAAAAGCCTCTAACAGATGCACATACATAACCATCCTAAAGCCGGGACAAGTCCCCTCTTTATATAACATGTAAAATACCCAAAACACATTTACCACTGTGACTCGGAGAAGCCTCGAACTAACTAGAGCTCACCAATGATCCGCAAACAACTGGCAACCTATTGTACAGGCCTACTAGCACCTGCGCCTGCAGCAAGTAAGGTAAGTTCCATAAGGGACGTCAGTACGAAGAATGTACTGAGTATGTAAGGCTCATAAGAAACTGTATGAAATGTAAATACATCGATGATCTCAAATACAAGTGAATACTTAATATGGATAAGTTAACATTCTGTATGTTGGGAACTATGTACATTGCTTTCATTACATTTTTTGCTTCTTTACTTCTTTGCTTATTCATCATCACTTGTGTCACTATGTACCCGGGCCAAGACTGATCAGTGGGTCTTAACATAACATAACGTTATGTTGGGATCGGCTCGAGCTAGGCTTATTCCTCTAGAGCTACCACCCATAAATCAATATATTGGGTTCGGATCAAGTTAGGTTCTTACATCTAGAGCTGCCACCCATAAACCAATATATCAGGTTCGGCTCAAGCTAGGTTCTTACCTCTTGAGCTGCCCCCTGTCAGGTTTGGTCCGAACTAGGCTTCTGCCTCTAGGACTACCCCTGATCCAATAATCTCGGGATCGTCTTAAGCTAGGCTTTCGAGCCCAAAGCTACCACCCATACTCAATCATCAACCATATATAATTTACTTCATTCTTTACTTTAGAGATCGATACATTGATAGTCATAACATTATTGGAAACATAACATTATTGGAACCATGGGATCTTTGAAAAATTAGTCAATGAACATGAGACATGTGAATCACAATTGATCAATTAGTAGGGAACATGTTATTAATAACAATTGATAACTGTAAATGGGATACCTTAGAACATTTCGAAATAGAACAAGTACAATTTCAATGAGAACACTATGTGCTGCAGAAGGATACGAAAAGAGTAACCTTACATACCTTCACTTCCAAGTATGAATACACAATCCTATATATGAACACAATAGTCTATCTCCTTCCTTACATTTCACTCTACAATACAAGTACATAACAAAGCTTACATTAACAACTAGTTACCGTACAAGGGTACAAGACGACAATGAGCTATATGACTGCCATATAACATCATTTTACCCTTATAATATAATCCACTACATTATCATACCCACAAAACCATAACATTCCACACATTGACCATGACATCATAGACCAATAGCATGTCACACCACGTTTACCCTTTACGCTTCCTCATTATCGTTCCGTCACAATTACCCCATCAAATTTCCTCATAACAACATATGAACAAAAATCCATAATTAATATATTCCAACATGCCTCCATACGACCCCTTAAAGTCATAAAAAAAGGTATCATAAGTTGATAATTACATCCAAAAAGGGTATAGGGGCCTTTGGGGATCAAAGAGAGACAAAACCATACAAAATGACTTTTTGGGATGAACTGCGAAGCCACCTGTGCCCACAGGTGGCTGAAATGTGGCCGCAGGTGACCCTTGGCCCTGTCCAGGGGGACCTGCATTGGCAACTGCGCCCGCAGGTGCCTTCGTCTGCCGGGGCGGATGCCCAAATCCGCCAAAAAGGGTCTCTTTTGGGTCCTTTTGTGTAATAAATGGTCCAAGGCCATAAGTAAGCTTTTATTTACATATTTTTGGTCACTTTAATGCCAAATAACCATCATGGTTTCACAGCACACATGAACATCACAAAAACCACATTTTCCTTTCAATATGCCACTAATTTCATGACCAATTTCATAAGAGCAATCCCTCAAATTATACACATACACAAAGCAATTTAAGAACATAAACAATTCATAAATGTTTATATTTAATCCATCAAACTCACTTCCTTCAAGATCACAATTCCATTTACAAGTTTAAAGGGAAAAACCCTTCACCAATTAATCAAAAGCACACTGTTTCACACATAGTGTACTGTTTAACACTTTGCCAAAATAACCAACATGATGTATACACCATATTAAGCATGTCATATATTAAACCATGAAACTAAACACTTACCAATACTTACAAGGGAATGATCTTGTCCAAAGTAATGAAGGCTTAGGGTTTGTGAATGAGATAAGAGAAAGGTCTTGAATACTCTAGCAAATGGCATGTGTGGTTTGATCAATAAAATATGATTTTTATTGCTTTATATAGTACCTAATGGTAATATTTAGCCACATCCTTGGGCATTAAATGCATGTTTGCTTGGTCAACACAAGAATGGATCATTCCCATTTTTTAGGGCCATGTCTTCTTATGATTCTTGGGCCTCATTTGGGCCCAATGGAACATGATTCACTTAAGCCCAACAAATTAATGAATAATTCACCAAATCTTTCATGTTTAAATGATGCTATAAATGTTAAGGTAGTCTCATGAGTTCAGGTATGTACGGGGTGTTACATTCTTCCCCTCTTTGGAACATTCATCCTCGAATGTTTGTGACATTATTCAAGTTAAAATAATGCAAGTTTAGGATCATTCTTCATGTTATAATATATATACTTAATGCTTATAAATACTTACTTGTCATTATTCCGATCTCGTATCTTGAGCTTGTTCTTCCCTTTGGAACAAATGAGGGTACTTTGACTTTATTATTTCTTCAGCTTCTCATGTGATCTCTTCTATTTGTTGATTTCTCCAAAGTACCTTTACGGAAGCCATATCTTTATTCCTCAACCTCTTCACTTGTCTATCAAGAATAGCAATAGGTATCTCCTCATAGGTAAGATCCTCCGTAACTTGTACATCATCAATGGGAGCAAAAAGAGATGGATCTCCTATGCACTTTTGAAGCATCGAGACATAAAATACCAAATGAACTGTGGAGAATTCTTGGAGTAGTCCCAACTCATACGCAACTTGCCCAAATATTATAGTAATTTCATATGGGCCTACATAACGTGGACTCAATTTTTCTTTCTTTCCAAATCGCATTACCCCTTTCATCTGTGACACCTTCAAGAATACCCAATCACCTATGGTGAATTCGAGCCCTCTTCTTCTGACTTATGCCTGATGAACAAGATCTGGCCAAAGTAAAGCAGTTTCACCTACTTCAAACCATCCGATCGGTGATCTACACTTCCTTCCATATAAAGCTTCATAAGGTGCCATTCTAATACTTGAATAATAGCTATTGTTTTAAGCAAATTCAATAAGAGGCAAATGGTTATCCCAACTGCCTTAAAAATCTAAGTGCTCGCTCGTAGCATATCTTCAAGTGTTTGGATAGTACGTTCTGCTTGTCCATCTGTATGAGGATGGAAAGCCATACTCAAATTCACTTGTGTACCCAAGATTTTCTGAAAAGATCTCCAAAAATGCGCAGTAAATTATGCTCCTCTGTCTAATATAATGGAAATTGGAATACCATGCAATCGAACTATTTCTTTAACATACAACCTTGCATACTCTTCGGCTGTATAGGTGGTCTTACTAGTAGAAAATTCACTGATTTGGTAAGCCTGTCAACTATGGCCCATATGAAATCAAATTTCCACAGTGTACGAGGCAAACCTGTGATGAAGTCCAAATTAATCATGTCCCATTTCCAGACTGGAAGAGTGATACATTTCATGTAACCTCCTGGTTTCTGATGCTCTACTTTCACTTGTTGACAATTTGGGTCTTGAGCTACAAATTCAACAATGTTCTTTTTCATATTTCCCCACCAATACATTTATTTCAAGTCATGATACATTTTGGTAGCTCTCGGATGAATGGAATATCGTGAATGATGCGCCTCTGTCATAATTCGTTTCCTCAGTTCGTCTATATCTGGTACACATAATCTACCTTGGCATTGAAGTACCCCTTCTTGTGTAAGATCGAAGGCCTTAGTCATACCCTGTTGTACATTTTCTTTCAGTTGTAACAACATAGGATCCGCAAACTGCTTCTCTTTCACTTCAGCTAGTAATAAAGATTTTGCCGCATTTTGTGCAATAACCCCTTCATATGAGGATTCAAGAAGACGAACCCCCAAGATGGCTAATTGATGTAGATCCTTGACTAAATTTTGCTTTTTCATCAACTGGCCACTAGTGCCTCCTATTGCGTTGTGGCTCAATGCATCCTTTACCATATTTTCTTTTCCTGGATGATATAGGATATCAATGTCATAGTATTTTAAGAGTTCTAGCCACCTTCGTTGCCTCAAATTGAGTTCCTTATGTTTAAAGACATATTGCAAACTTTTGTGATCAGTATATATAACAACATGAACTCCATACAATAATGACGCCATATCTTTAAAGCAAATACTACAGCTGCTAACTCCAGATTATGTGTGGGATAGTTTCGCTCATATGGCCACAACTGTCATGAGGCATATACTATTACATTACCGTGATGCATCAATACACATCCTAGTCCAACTCTGGATGCATCACAATATACTTCATAACCTTTGGTGCCTTCCGGAAGTACTAACACCGACGTAGAAGTCAATTTCTCTTTCAGCTCTTGGAAACTTTTCTCACATGCATCATTCCACTGAAATTTGACTGCTTTATGTGTAAGATTCGTTAAAGGTGCAGCAATGGAAGAAAACCCTTCAACAAACCTTCAATAATAACTTGCCAACCCAAGGAAGCTACGAATTTCCGTAGGCCTTGGCCAATTTTTCACCGCTTTAATCTTCTGTGTATCAACCCGTATCCCTTCATCTTACACAAGGTAACCCAAGAATGCGACGGATTTTAACCAAAATTCACATTTAGAGAACTTTGCATACAACTTACTCTCATGAAGGATTTGTAACACTTGCTGTAAGTACTTAGCATGGTCCTCTTGTGATCTTGAATAAACCAGGATGTCATCTATAAATACCATCACTAACACATCTAGAAATGGCTTAAACACCCTATTCATCAAATCCATGAACACAGCTGGTGCATTTGTTAGTCCAAATGACATAACAAAAAATTCATAATGGCCATACCGTGTTCGGAAGGCTGTCTTGGGTACATCTCTTTCTCTAACTCTTACTTGATTGTAGACCGACCTCAAGTCAATCTTTGAAAAACATGTGGCACCCTGTAACTGATCAAACAAATCATCAATTCTGGGGAGGGGATAGTTGTTCTTGATCGTTACCTTATTCAACTACCGATAGTCAATGCACATTCTCAATGTGCCATCTTTCTTACTTACAAATAATATCGGTGCACCCCATGGGGACATACTAGGCCTGATGAAGCCTTTGTCCAGCAAGTCTTTCAATTGCTCCTTCAATTCACGCAATTCTGCTGGAGCCATTCTATACGGGGGAATAGAAATAGGCTGAGTGCCTGGATTTACATCGATGCCAAACTCTACTTCCCGTTCTGGAGGCAAATTGGGAAGATCCTCTGGAAATACATGAAGAAATTCTTGACCACTGGAACCGACTGAGGAGTTAGTGGTTCCACTTCAGTATCTGTAACACCCCGTATGTTTTCGAACCTATACGATAACGTGTACATTTATGGAATTAGTTAAACATGAGAGATTGGATGAATTATACATTAATTTGTTGGGGCTTACATGAGTCTTGTACCATTGGGCCAAATGAGGCCTAAAAATCATAAGAAAGACATGGCCCAATGGGGCAAAAATGACCCATTCTTCCATTTTACCAAGCAACTAATGTATTTAATGCCAATATGTGGATAAGAGTGACTTTAGGGACCTATATATATTAATAAAAATCTGATTTTATTTCAATACAACACCCATGCCTTTTCTAGAATATTCACAACATTTTGTTTTTGGCTCTCAAGTACCCTAAGTCATCTTTGTGGACAAGATCACTTTTTACAAGATTTGGTAAGTGTTTATTACTATGGTTTAATATATTTTATGCATGAGAGATGGTGTATATCATGTTGGTTATGTTGTAAAAGTGTTGTACAGTGTACTATGTGTAAAACTGTCTATTTTTGCAATCGGAGAAAGGTTTTGCCTTGTAAACTTGAAAATGGACTTGTGGTCTTGAAGGAAGTGAGATTGATGGATTTAGTATTGACATGTGAGATGTGATTATAGTCTTAACTTGCTTTATTCTTGTGTATAATGTTGGAATTGTTATTGTGAAATTTGTTAAGGATTTGGTGACGTATTGAACGAGAAGTGTGGTTTTGGGTGTTGTTTATGTGTGTTGTGAGACCATGGATGATTGTTGGCATCCAAGATGATAAAAAATATTTCAAAAGAAGTTTAGTTATGATCATGGACCATTCATTGCATAAAAATACCCAAAAGAGACCCATTTTGACCAAAACGGGCATCCGCCCCCGCAGATGAGGGCACCTGCGGGCGCAGATGCCAATGCAGGTGCCTATGGCTTCTGCCAAAGGCCACCTACGGGTGCATATCATGCACCTTCGGGCACAGGTGGCTTTGCAGGTCAGCCCAAGTTTCGGTTTTGTACGTTTTCATCTCTATTTGATCCCAGAAGGCCCCTATACCCTTTTTGGATGTAATTATCAACTTGTGATGCCGTTTTAATGACTTTAAAGGGTCGTATGGAGGTATGTTGGACAATATTAAGTATGTATTTTTGTTCATAAGTTTTTATGAGGCAATTTGATTGGGTAATTGCGATGGAATAATAATGAGGAAGCATAAAGGGTAAACGTGGTGTGAAATGCTATTGATGTATGATGTTGTGGTCAATGTGTGAAATGTTATGGTGTTGTTGGTATGATGATGTAGTGGATTGTATTATAAAGGTTGAAATGACATTATACGGTAGTCATATAGTTCGTTTTCATCTTGTACACGTGTACGATAACTAGTGGTTAACGTAAGCTCCATTATGTACTTGTATTGTAGAATGAAATGTAAGGAAGGAGCTGGACTATTGCGTTCATATATAGGCTTGTGTATTCATACTTGTAAGTAAAGGTATGTAAGGTTATTTTATCCGTAAACTTCTGCAGCATAGTAGATACATTGACATATTAGTTGTTCCAATCCGAAATGATTCTAAGGTATCCTATTCCCGATTACCAATTGTTGTTATCACATGTTTCCTATTCATTGAACAATTGTGATTCACATGTCTCATATTCATCCTCTAATGTTACAAAGATCCCTTGTCTCCAATAATGTTATGTTTTTAATAATTTTTATTCACATGTCTCTCACTCATCGATTATTGATCCAAAGCTTCAAATAAGGTTATGACTATTATTGTATCAATCTCAAAAGTAAAGAATGAAGTAATGCATATGTGGTCAATGTTTGAGTATGGGTGGTAGCTTTGGAGGCGTAAGCCTAGCTCAAGCTGATCCTGATGTTATTGGATCAGGGGGTAGTCCTAGAGGCATAAGCCAAGCTCGGACAGAACCTGACAGGGGGTAGCTCTAGAGGTAGTAACCTAGCTCGAGCCGAACCTAATATGTTGGTTTATGGGTGGATGCTCTAGAGGTAATAACCTAGCTCGAGCCGAGCCCGTTGTATTGATTTATGGGTGGTAGCTCTAGAGGTATAAGCCTAGCTCTAGCCGATCCCAACATAACCTTATGTTATGTAAAGACCCACTGATCAGTCGGGGCTCGGGTACATAGTGACACAAGTGATGATGAATAAGCAAAGAAGTAAAGAAGCAAAGAAAGTAATGAAAGCAATGTACATAGTTCCCAACATACAGAATGTTAACTTATCCATATTAAGTATTCACTTGTATTTGAGATCATCGATGTATTTACTTTTCATACAGTTTCTTATGAGCTTTACATACTCAGTACATTCTTCGTACTGACGTCCCTTGTGGAACTTACCTTACTTGCTGCAGGCGCAGGTGCTAGTAGGACTACACAATAGGTTGCCAGTTGTTTGCGGATCATTGGTGAGCTCTAGTTAGTTCGAGGCTTCTCTGAGTCACAGTGGTAAATGTGTTTTGGGTATTTTACATGTTATATAAAGCGGGGACTTGTCCCTACTTTCAGTTGGTCTTGTAAATGCATCTGTTAGAGGCTTTTGTAGACGTATGCAGGTGTATGAATGTAAGAAGATATATGTTGTTTTTAACTTGATGGCCTCAACGACCAAGCTTCATATATGTATATATATCACATGTTCCATGATTTTCGTTATTAGCCTTTTATGTTCTTACGTGATAGTGGTGTTTCCTATAGCATGCATATGAATGAATAGAAGTAAAGCTTGGTTCTCTCAGGCCTTATCGGCTACGGGTGCCAATCTGCCTCAATGGGGTTTGGGGAGTAACAAAAGTAGTAGCAGAGCAGGTCGTTCTAAGGGTGTCTACAAAGACGTATCTGAGTAAAGTCTTAATTATAGATGTGTTGTGCACCATATTTATAAGTAGGAGGCTACAGGACATTTAGGATGTTGTTTCCTTTCTTCACTTCTAGATCGTGCAATAGAGCCAATGTGGTAATTGGAATCATATCTAGCCATTGGTATTCTTTGATATATTAAAAAATGCCGATGACAAGAAGAGGTAGAGGCAAGGGTAAGCAGGTAGATATGATTGCCGATGAAGGAATGAGTAGATTACCACCTGACCAAGCTAGTCAAGGTGGAGCAAATGCTGAAATTTCGTCGCGGTCTTCTTCTACTTTTCCAGCTCCGAAAGAGCCAGTCGGTAGAGAAGTACCCGCAGAACCACCAATGAATCCCACGGATCACAATCTAAGAAATACAGTACATATGTTGACTCAGTTAGTTGCAGCACAAAGTCAAGGAAGAGCTGGTCCAACGACAAATGAGGATGATGCGGCTAGAGTGGCGAGTCGCAGAACACAGGATTTTATGAAACTGTACCCTCCTATATTCACTGGGTCAGATCCGAAAGCAGATCCACAGGACTTCGTGGATCAAATCCAGAGGGCTCTAGAAGTTATGGACGTGACTGGGGTTGAACCAGTTGAACTTGCGGCATATAGATTGAAAGGAGAGGCGATATTGTGGTATGAAGATTGGAAGAAGTCTCGTGGTATTGGTGCAATACCACCAAATTGGGAAGAATTTAAAGCATCATTCCTTGATCACTATCTTCCCTATGAGATCCGAGAGGCCCATGCGGATCAGTTCTTAAATCTCCGACAAGGGAATTTCAGTGTTAGGGAATACAGTTTGTAGTTTAATTCCTTTGCTCGATATGCTCCGAATGTGGTAGCCACAATGACAGACAAAGTCTATCGATATGTGGACAGATTAGAGCCATATTTGATAAGGGACTGCACCATTGCTGCCTTGAACAAAGATATAGACATAGCCAGAATACAGGCATTCGCTCAGAAAATGGAAGATCAAAGTCAGAGAAGAAGGGTACATGAATCTGACATAGGACAATCCAAAAGACCTAGACCTATGGGACAGTATATGATGTCCCAATGATAATATAGGCCTCGAATATTTCCCAGACCGCCTAGACAATCATTCTCTTATTCCACAGCAAGTGCTCACTCTCAATTTCGAGGGTTTAGAGGTGATCAATCTGGGCAGCATAGTGGAGTTCACGAATCATAGGCAGCTGGATTTCCTCATCAGCAGTGTTAGCACTGCGGGCGTATTTCATGCAGGTATATGCCGGTTGGGGACAAATGCTTGCTTTTGGTGTGGTATGACGGGACACATAATGAAAGAGTGTCCCCAGAGGAGCATGGGTGGTATAGCACGACCGACAGGGTCAGCCATTGCATCATCAGCATCGGTTCCTTATTTAGGCCAAGGTGTGCAGTCTGTTGGTCGTGGTAGAGGTGCCAAAGGAGCAGCCAGTACTAGTGGGGTCCAGAATCGCATTTATGCTCTAGTGGACCGACAGAATTCGAAGGCTTCTCCTGATGTCGTCATAGGTACATTATCCATATTTTCATATAATGTATATGCAATTGAACCAGGTTCTACATTATCCTATGTTACTCCATTGATTTCTGCGAAATTTACAAAAGCACTAGAATTATTAACTAGGTCAATTGAAGTATCTACATCGGTTGGTGAATATATTGTTGCAAAAAGAGTATATCGTAATTGTGTGGTAACTGTGTGTGGTCATGATACATTGGCCGATCTTATTGAACTAGATATGGTGGATTTTGATGTGATAATGGGGATGGATTGGTTGGCTTCTTGTTATGCCACAGTGGATTGCCGAGCAAAAGAAGTACATTTTCATTTTCCACAAAAGAATGTTCTTAAGTGGAAGGGTAATGTGGGGGCACCGAGAAGCAGATTTATTTCCTATGTGAAAGCAAGGAAAATGATTTCCAAGGGGTACATATGTCACTTAGTACGAGTGAAAGACAATGATGTGGAACCACTAATTCTGCAGTCAGTTCCAGTGGTCAACGAATTTCTTGATGTATTTCCAGAGGATCTCCCAGGCTTACCCCCAGAACGTGAAGTAGAGTTTGGCATTGATGTGATTCCAGGTACTCAGCCTATCTCTATTCCTCCGTATAGAATGGCTCCAGCAGAATTGCATAAATTGAAGGAGAAATTGAAAGATTTGCTGGACAACAGCTTCATTATGCCTATTATGTCTCTGTGGGGTACACCAGTATTATTTGTACGCAAGAAAGATGGCACCTTGAGAATGTGCATTGACTCTCGACAATTGAATAGGGTAACGATAAAGAATAAATATCCCCTCCCTCAAATTAACTATTTGTTTGATCAGTTACAGGGTACCAAGTGTTTTTCAAAGATTGGCTTGAGGTCGGGTTACCATCAAGACAGAGTCAGAGAAGAAGATGTACCTAAGACAGCCTTCCGAATACGGTATGGCCATAATGAATTTTTAGTTATGTCATTTGGACTAACAAATTCCCCAGCTGTATTCATGGATTTGATGAATAGGGCGTTTAAGCCATTTCTAGACGTGTTCGTGATAGTATTTATAGATGACATCCTGGTTTATTCAACATCACCAGAGGACCATGCTAATCACTTACGGCAAGTGTTACAGATTCTCCGCGAGTGTAAGTTATAGGCAAAGTTCTCTAAGTGTGAGTTTTGGTTAAAACCGTTGCATTCTTGGGTCACATTGTGTCAGATGAAGGGACACAGGTTGATACACAGAAGATTGAAGCAGTGAAAAATTGGCCAAGACCTACGACACCCACAGAGATTCGTAGTTTTCTTTTATTAGCAGGGTATTACAGAAGATTTGTAGAAGGTTTTTCTTCCATTGTTGCACCTTTAATGAAGCTTACACACAAGACAGTTAAATTTCAGTGGAATGATGCGTGTGAGAAAAGTTTTCAAGAACTGAAAGATAAATTGACTTCTACACCGGTGTTAGTACTTCCGGAAGGCAGCGAAGGTTATGCAGTATATTGTGATGCTTTCGAAATTGGCCTAGGGTGTGTGTTGATGCAACACGGTAATGTCATAGCATATGCCTCACGACAGTTGCGGCCACATGAGAGAAACTATCCAACACATGATCTCGAATTAGCAGCGGTGGTATTTGCTTTAAAGATATGGCGTCATTATTTGTATGGAGTTCATGTTGACATCTATACTGATCACAAAAGTTTACAGTATATCTTTATGCAAAAGGAACTCAATTTGAGGCAACGAAGGTGGCTTGAACTATTGAAAGATTATGACATTGATATTTTATATCATCCAGGAAAAGCGAATGTGGTACCTGATGCATTAAGCCGCAAGGCAATCGGAAGCACTAGTGGCCAACTGACAGAAAACCAGGATTTAGCAAAGATCTACATCAATTAGCCAGTTTGGGGGTTCGTCTTCTTGAATCTTCAGATGAAGGGGTTATTGTACAAAATGCGGCTAAATCTTTATTGATAGCTAAAGTGAAAGAGAAGCAGTTTGCGGATCCTATGTTATTGCAGCTAAAAGAAAATGCACTACAGAATTTGACAAAGGCATTTGATCTTACACAGGAAGAGGTGTTTCAATGCCAAGGTAGATTATGTGTACCAGATATAGATCAGTTGAGGAGCCGAATTATGACAGAGGCTCATCATTTGCGCTATTCTATTCATCCGGGTGCTACTAAAATGTACCATGATTTAAAGAAAATATATTGGTGGGGAAATATGAAGAAGAACATTGCAAAAATTTTCGCTCAGTGCCCAAATTGTCAACAAATATAGGTCGAGCATCAGAAACCAGGAGTTTACATGTAATGTATCACTCTTCCAGTCTGGAAATGGGATATGATTAATATGGAATTCATCACAGGTTTGCCTCGTACACTGTAAAAATTTGATTCTATATGGGTTATAGTTGACAGGCTCACCAAGTCAGCATATTTTCTACCAGTCAAGACCACTTATTCAGCTGAGGATTATGCAAGATTGTATGTGAAAGAGATAGTACGGTTACATGGGATTTTGATCTCCATTGTATTAGATAGAGGAGCACAGTTTACTACGTATTTTTGGAGATCTTTTCAGCAGAGTTTGGGTACACAGGTGAATCTGAGTACGACTTTTCATCCTCAGATAGATGGACAAGTAGAACGTACTATTCAAAAACTTGAAGATATGCTATGAGCGTGCACGTTAGATTTTCAAGGCAGTTAGGATGACTATTTGCCTCTACTTGAATTTGCTTACAACAATAGCTATCATTTAAGTATTAAAATGGCACCTTATGAAGCTTTGTACGGAAGGAAATGTAGATCACCGATTGGATGGTTTGAAGCAGGTGAAAGTGCTTTACTTGGGCCAGATCTTGTTCATCAGGCTATGGAGAAAGTTAAAGTGATTCAACAGCGATTACAAACGGCCCAGAGTGGACACAAGTCCTATGTTGATGTTAGAAGAAGAGGGCTTGAATTCGCCATAGGTGATTGGGTATTTTTAAAGGTGTCACCGATGAAAGGGGTAATGCGATTCAAAAAGAAAGGGAAATTGAGTCAATGTTATATAGGCCCATATGAAATTATTAGAAGATTTGGGCAAGCTGTGTATGAGTTGGCACTACCCCAAGAACTCTCCACATTTCATCCAGTATTTCATGTTTCGATGCTTCGAAAGTGCATAGGGGATCCATCTCGTTGTACTCCTATAAACGATGTACAGGTTACAGAGGATCTTACCTATGAGGAGATACCTATTGCCATTCTAGATAGACAAGTGAAGTGGTTGAGGAATAAGGATGTCGCTTCTGTAAAGGTACTTTGGAGAAATCAACAAATAGAAGAAGTCATATGGGAAGCTGAAGAAATGATGAAATCCAAATACCCTCATTTGTTTCAAATGGAAGAACAAGTTCAAGATATTTGATCGGAACAATGACAAGTAAGTATATATAAACAATGAGTATATATATATATGATAAAATGAAGAATGCTCCTAGACTTATAATTGTTTACTTGAATACTGTCACTAACATTCGAGGACGAATGTTTCTAAGGGGGGAAGAATGTAACACCCCATATGTTTACGAACCTATACGATAACGTGTACATTTATGGAATTAGTTAAACATGAGAGATTGGATGAATTATACATTAATCTGTTGGGGCTTACATGAGTCTTGTGCCATTGGGCCAAATGAGGCCCAAAAATTATAAGAAAGACATGGCCCAGTGGGGCAAAAATGACCCATTCTTCCATTTGACCGAGCAACTAATGTATTTAATGCCAATATGTGGATAAGAGTGACTTGAGGGACCTATATATATTAATAAAAATCTGATTTTATTTCAATACAACACCCATGCCTTTTCTAGAATATTCACAACATTTTCTTTTTGGCTCTCAAGAACCCTAAGTCATATTTGTGGACAAGATGACCTTTGTACAAGATTTGGTAAGTGTTTATTACTATGGTTTAATATATTTTATTCATGATATATGGTGTATATCATGTTGGTTATGTTGGAAAAGTGTTGGACAGTGTACTATGTGTAAAACTGTCTATTTTTGCAATCGGAGAAATGTTTTGCCTTGTAAACTTGAAAATGGACTTGTGGTCTGGAAGGAAGTGAGATTGATGGATTCAATATTGACATGTGAGATTTTATTATAGTCTTAACTTTTTTTATTCTTGTGTATAATGTTGGAATTGTTATTGTGAAATTTGTTATGGATTTGGTGACTTATTGAACGAGAAGTGTAGTTCTGGGTGTTGTTTATGTGTGTTGTGAGACCATGGATGATTTTTGGAATCAAATATGATAAAAAATATTTCAAAAGAAGTTTAGTTATGATCATGGACCATTCATTGCATAAAAATACCCAAAAGAGACACATTTTGACCAAAACGGGCATCTGCCCCCACAGACGAGGGCACCTGCGGGCGCAGAGGCCAACACAGGTGCCTATGGCTTATTCCAAAGTCCACCTTTAGGAGTTCCTCATCCACCTAAGAGCGCAGGTGGCTTCTCAGGTCATCCCAAGTTTCAGTTTTGTATGTTTTCGTCTCTATTTGATCCCTGAAGGCCCCTATACCCTTTTTGGATGTAATTATCAACTTGTGATGCCGTTTTAATGACTTTAAAGGGTTGTATGGAGGTATGTTGGACTATATTAAGTATTTATTGTTTTTCATAAGTTGTTATGAGGCAAGTTGATTGGGTAATTGAGATGGAATGATAATGAGGAAGCATAAAGGGTAAACGTGGTGTGAAATGCTATTGATGTATGATGTTGTGGTCAATGTGTGAAATGTTATGGTGTTGTTGGTATGATGATGTAGTGGATTGTATTATAAAGGGTGAAATGACGTTATACGACAGTCCTATAGTTCGTTGTCATCTTGTACACTTGTACGATAACTAGTGGTTAACGTAAGCTCCATTATGTACTTGTAATATAGAGTGAAATGTAAGGAAGGAGCTGGACTATTGTGTTCATATATAGGCTTGTGTATTAATACTTGGAAGTGAAGGTATGTAAGGTTATTTTATCCGTATCCTTCTGCAGCATAGTAGATACATTGAAATATTAATTGTTCCAATCCAAAATGATTCTAAGGTATCCTATTCCCCGGTTACCAATTGTTGTTATCACATATTTCCTATTCATTGAACAATTGTGATTCACATGTCTCGTATTTATCGACTAATGTTCCAAATATCCCTTGTCTCCAATAATGTTATGTTTTTCAATAATGTTTATTCACATGTCTCTCACTCATCGATTATTGATCCAAAGTTTCAAATAAGGTTATGACTATCATTGTATCAATCTCAAAAGTAAAGAATGAAGTAATGCATATATGGTCAATGTTTGAGTATGGGTGGTAGCTTTGGGGTCGTAAGCCTAGCTCAAGCCGATCCCAATGTTATTGGATCAGGGGGTAGTCCTAGAGGCATAAGCCAAGCTCGGACCGAACCTGACAGGGGGTAGCTCTAGAGGTAATAACCTAGCTCGAGCCGAACCTTATATGTTGGTTTATGGGTGGCAGCTTTAGAGGTAATAACCTAGCTTGAGCCGAGCCCGTTTTATTGGTTCATGGGTGGTAGCTCTAGAGGCATAAGCCTAGCTCGAGCCGATCCTAACATAACGTTATTTTATGTAAAGACCCACTGATCAGTCGGGGCCCGGGTACATAGTGACACAGGTGATGATGAATAAGCAAAGAAGTAAAGAAGCAAAGAAAGTAATGAAAGCAATGTACATAGTTCCCAACATACAGAATGTTAACTTATCCATATTAAGTATTCACTTGTATTTGAGTTCATTGACGTATTTACGTTTCATACAGTTTCTTATGAGCCTTACATACTCAGTACATTCTTCATACTGAAGTCCCTTGTGGAACTTACCTTACTTGCTGTAGGCGCATGTGCTAGTAGGCCTCCACAGTAGGTTGCCAATTGTTTGCGGATCATTGGTGAGCTCCAGTTAGTTCGAGGCTTCTTCGAGTCACAGTTGTACATGTGTTTTGGGTATTGTACATGTTATATAAAGTGGGGACTTGTCCCGAATTTCAGTTGGTCTTTTAAATGCATCTGTTAGAGGCTTTTGTAGACGTATGTGGGTGTATAAATATAAGAAGATACATGTCATTTTTAACTTGATGGCCTCAACGGCCAAGTTTCACATATGTATATATATCACATGTTCCATGATTTCTATTATTAGCCTTTTATGTTCTTACGTGATAGTGGTGTTTCCTATGGCATGCATATGAATGAATAGAAGCAAAGCTTGGTTCTCTCGGGCGTTATCGGCTACGGGTGCCAATCGGCCTCATTGGGGTTTGGGGCGTGACAGTATCTTTCACTCGTACTAAGTGACATATGTACCCCTTGGCAATCATTATCCTTGCTTTCATATAAGAAATAAATTTTCCTCTTGGTGCCCCCACATTACCCTGCCATTCAAGACTATTTTCTTGCGGAAAACAAAAATTTACCTTCTTGGCCCGGCAATCTACCGTGGCATAACAAGAAGCCAACCAATCCATGCCCATTATCACATCAAAATCCACCATGTCTAGTTCAATGAGATCGGCCAGTGTATTATGACCACACACAGTTACCACACAATTATGATATACTCTTTTTGCAATAATACATTCACCAACTGGTGTAGATACTTCAATTGACTTAGCTAGTAGTTCCGGTGTTCTTTCAAATTTAGCAGCAATCAATGGAGTAACATATGACAATGTAAAACCAAGATCAATCAATGCATATATATTATACGAAAATATGGATAATGTACCTGTGACTACTTCAGGAGATGCCTCCGAATTTTGCCGGTCCACTAGAGTGTAAGTGCGGTTCTGAACTCCACTAGTACTGGATGCTCCTCTGGCACCTCTACCATGACAAATAGACTACACACCTCGGCCTAAACAAGGGATCGATGATGATGACGCAATGTCTGATCCCGTCGGTTGTGCTATACAACCCATGCTCCTCTAGGGACACTCTTTCATCAGGTGCCCCGTCAAACAACACCAAAAGCAAGCATTTGCCCCTAACCGGCATGTACCTGAATGAATACGCCCACAGTGTTGACACTGCTAACCAGAAAATCCTGCTGCCTGTGATCCGTGAATTCCACTACTATGCCCAGATGGACTGCCTCTAAACCCTCAGAATTGAGAGTGAGTTTCTGCTGTGGACTAAGAGAATAAGGGTCTAGGCGGTCTAGGAAATATTCGAGGCCTATATTCTCCTTGGGACACCATAGACTGTCCCATAGGTCTAGCTTTTTTGGACTTTCCTCTTTCAGATTCATGCACCCTTCTTCTCTGTCTTTGATCCTCCATTTTCTGGGCGAAGGCCTGTATTCTGGCTATGTCCATATCTTTATTCAAGGCAGCAATGGTGCAGTCCTTTACAAAATATGGCTCTAGCCTGTCCACATAGCGATGGACTCTATCTGTCATTGTAGCCACTACATTAGGAGCATATCGAGCCAAGGAATTAAACTGAAGACTATATTCTCTAACACTTATTTTCCCTTGACATAGATTTAGAAACTGGTCTGCATGTGCCTCCCGAATCTCATATGGGAGGTAATGATCAAGAAACGCCATTTTAAATTCTTCCCAACCAGCTGGAAGTGCCTCAATACCCCTTGATCTTTTCCAGTCTTCATACCACAATATAGCTTCACCTTTCAATCTATAAGCCGCAAGTTCAACTTTTTCAATACTAGTCACTTGCATAACTTCTAGATCACTTTAGATTTTATCCACGAAGTCCTGTGGATCTGCTTTCGGATCTGACCCAGTGAATATAGGAGGGTCTAATTTCAAAAAGTCATGTGTCTTGCGACTCGCCACTCTAGCCGCATCATCCTCATTTGTCATTGGACCAGCTCGTCCTTGACTTTGTGCCGCAACTAACTGAGTCAACATATGCACTGCATTTCTTAGATCCTAGTTAGTGGTATTGATTGGCGGTTCTGCGGGTACTTCTCTACCTATTGGCTCTTTCGGAGCTGGAAAGTAGAAGAAGACCGCAATGCAATTGTAGCGTTAGCTCCACCTTGATAGGTGGTGATTTACTCATTCCTTCATCGGCAAGCATATCTACCTTCTTAACTTTGCCTCTACCTCGTCTTGTCATTGTCATTTTACTATAATAAAGAAAATCAATTCCAATGGTTAGATACGATTCCACTTATCACATTGGCTTTATTGCACGATCTAGAAGTGAAGAAAAGAAACAACTCCTAAATGTCCCGTAGACTCCTACTTATAAATGTGGTACACAACACATCCATAAGCAAGACTCCACTCAGACACGGCTTTATAAACACCCTTAGAATGACCTGCTCTGATACCACTTTTGTCACACCCCAAATCCCATTGAGGCGGACTGGCACCCGAAGCCGATAAGGCCTGAGAGAACCAATCCTTGCTCATGTCAATTTATATGCATGCCATAAGAAATATCACCGTCACGTAAGGACATAAGATGCTAATAGCGGAAATCATGGAACATGTGATACATACATATGTGCAACTTGGCCGTCAGGGCCATCAAGTCAAAATGAACATACATCTCTATATTCATGTACCCACATACGTCTACAAAAGCCTCTAACAGATGCACATACATAACCATCCTAAATTTGGGACAAGTCCCCGCTTTACACAGCATTTACAACACCAAAACTAATGTACAACTGTGACTTGGAAAGCCCCAAACCAACTGGAGCTCACCAAATTTCCGCAAATAACCGGCAACCTACGGTGGAGGTCTACTAGCACCTGCACCTGCAGCAAGTAGGGTAAGTCCCCCAAGGGACGTTAGTACGAAGAATGTACTGAGTATGTAAGGCTCATATGAAACTGTATGACACATAAATACTTCAATGAACTCAAATGCAAATTAATAACCAATATGGATAATTCACCATTCTATATGTTGGGATTTATGTGTATTGCTTTCATTACTTTCTTTTACTTCTACGTTTGTTCATCATCACTTGTGTCACTATGTACTCGGGCCCCGACTGATCAGTGGGTCTTAACATAATATAACGTTATGTTGGGATCAGCTCGAGCTAAGCTTATGCCTCTAGAACTACCACCCATAAATCAATATATCGGGTTCGGCTCGACCTAGGTTCTTACCTTTAGAGCTGCCACCCATAAACCAATATATCAGGTTCGGCTCGAGCTAGGTTCTTACCTCTAGAGCTGCCCCCTGTAAGGTTCGGTCCGAGCTAGGATTCTGCCTCTAGGACTACCCCCTGATCCAATAATCTCGGGATCGGCTTAACCTAGTCTTTCGCCCCCCAAAGCTACCACCCATACTCAATCATCAACCATATATGCTTTACTTCATTCTTTAAATTTGAGATCGATACATTGATAGTCATAACATTATTGGAAACATAACATTATTGGAACCATGGGATATTTGGAACATTAGTCAATGAACAAGATACATGTGAATCACAATTGATCAATGAGTCGGGAACATCTGATTAGTAACAATTGATATCCGAAAATGGGATACCTTAGAACATTTCGGAATAGAACAAGTACAATGTCAATGAGAACACTATGTGCTGCAGAAGGATATGGAAAGATTAACCTTACATACCTTCACTTCGAAGTATGAATACACAAGCCTATATATGAACACAATAGTCCAGCTCCTTCCTTACGTTTTACTCTACAATGCAAGTACATAACAGAGCTTACATTAACAACTAGTTATCGTACAAGTGTACAAGACGATAATGAGCTATATGACTGCCTTATAACGTCATTTTAACCTTATAATATAATCCACTGCATTATCATACGAACAACACCATAACATTCCACACATTGACCAAGATATCACAGACCAATAGGATTTCACACCACGTTTACCTTTTACGCTTCCTCATTATCATTCCGTCACAATTACCCCATCAAATTACCTCATAAAAACATATGAACAACAATACATAATTAATATATTCCAACATGCCTCCATACAACCCCTTAAAGTCATGAAAAAAAAGGTATCATAAGTTGATAATTACATCCAAAAAGGGTATAGGGGCCTTCGGGAATCAAAGAGAGACAAAACCATACAAAATGACTTTCTGGGCTGACCTGCGAAGCCAACTGTGCCCATAGGTGGCTTACATGTGTCCGCAAGTGACCCTTGGCCCTGTCCACGGGCACCTGCATTGGCATCTGCTCCCGCAGGTTCCTTCGTCTGCGGGGGCGGATGCCCAACTCGGCCAAAAAGGGTCTCTTTTGAGTCCTTTTGTGTAATAAATGGTCCAAGGCCATAAGTAAGCTTTTATGTAATATTTTTGGTCACTTGAATGCCAACTAACCATCATGGTTTCACAACACACATGAACATCACCAAAACCACATTTTCCTTCTATATGCCACTAATTTCATGACCAATTTCATAACAACAATCCCACAAATTATACACATAAACAAAGCAAGTTAAGAACATAACCAATTCATAAATGTTGATATTTAATCCATCAAACTCACTTCCTTAAAGATCACAATTCCCTTTTCAAGTTTAGAGGGCAAAACCCTTCACCGATTAAGCAAAAATGCACTGTTTCACACATAGTGTACTGTCTAACACTTTGCCAACATAACCAACGTGATGTATAAACCATATTAAGCATGTCATATATTAAAACATGAAAGTCAACACTTACCAATACTTACAAAGGAATGATCGTGTCCAAAGTAATGAAGGCTTAGGGTTTGTGAATGAGCTAAGAGAAAGGTCTTGAATACTCTAGCAAATGGCATGTATGTTTTGATCAATAAAATCTGATTTTTCTTGCTTTGTATAGTACCTAACGGTCATCCTTAGCCACATCCTTGGGCATTAAATGCATGTTTTCTTGGTCAACACAAGAATGGATCATTCCCAATTTTTTAGGGCCATGTCTTCTTATGATTTTTGGGCATCATTTGGGCCCAATGGCACATGATTCACTTAAGCCCAACAAATTAATGCATAATTCACCAACTCTCTCATGTTTAAATGATGCTATAATTGTTAAGGTAGGCTCATGGGTTCGGGTATGTACGGGATGTTACAGAGATCCATAGCTCTTTGTTCATATTTCTACTCGGGAATGTTTAACCTTTGAGTCAAACTATCAGTATTCCCGCCTCAAAACCCGATATATCTTAGCTAACCCTGGAATATCTTGAATAATGGATATCCTTCATGGACAACCAAATAAAATCTCCAACTCTAGGAACATAGGTACAACACTCGATACTTAAAACACACTTCAGATCTAAGGTTATCATTCTGGCCTCGCTCCTGAGCACCTTATCTCAAAACGCCATTAATTTTTTTGTCACCCTTGAACTACTATAGTAATACACAACACAACCCGACCCAGGAAGTATCACACTACATCATAAACCCTGGCCCTCAATAAAAAAATTAGAATCAGAACTGAAGTCAATAAGGAAGCTTTGGAAAGCTTGCCTTACACTCGAGTCGGACAGCTGGAAATGTACCATTTTCTAAATCAACCTAGTCAATGGCGCTGCAATAGGATAAAGCCCCACCATAAGACATATATGCTAACCTGCTAACCTATTGAGCTATGAACGTCGATAGAATGTGGTCCTAGCCCAAATATGAACCACCTCAATCTTTGCCAAGTCTACCATGATCCAATCCTTGGATACCGCATGCCCTAAGAATGTCATAGGCACAAGACAGATTTCACGCTCAGAAGCTTAGCATACAACTGCTGATCCAAGAAAGGCTGGAGCTAAGGTTTCATCAAGGAATACAACCACAATAGGACCAAATAAGGCATGAACACATAGTCCTTAAGAACCATAAATGTTTTGGGGGCATTAATCAAATCAAAAAACATAGTCAAGAATTGTAATGGCCTTAACGAGTCCTAATGGAAGTCTTAGGTATGTCGCTGCCCAAATCCTCAATTGATGGTAGCCTAAACTTGAATCAAACTTAGAAAACATGGTTGCACCCTGAAATTGGTCAAACGGATCATCGAAATGCGGCATTGGGTACTTATCCTTAACAGTTACCTTATTCAATTGTCGCTAGTCAATACACACATGTATGGAATAATCTTTCTTTATTACAAACTGAATAGAAGCACCCTATAAAGAAACACAAGGCCAAATAATCCTCTTACTTAGAAGGTCCTAAAGCTTCTTTTTGAGCTCCCCCAACCCAACTAGAGTTATCCGATATGGTGGAATACGAATGGGTTGGGTGCCCAGCTCAACAAAAATACCAAAGTCAAAATCACGATAAGGTGGAAAACTAGATAAATTAGTAGACCAACCATCACAAAACTTACCAATCACATGAGCTGACTAATATTAAGAAGTGTTAATGCTATTATCATGAATATAATTAAGAAAAGCTAAACACCCCTTTGCTACCTCTCTCTTTTCCTAAATATATGATATAATCCCTCTCGGCAACTGACTATAGACATTTACCTCACAATCTAAAGTTCATCATGTGTAACTACAGTAGCAATACTGGTAAGGCAACCCTAAATTGTATGTAGGGCATGGTAACTGATCCCGGTTGAGAATCACCTAAGAAATAACCATGTCTAACATAATAAGAGATACCCAATTGTCTTATCCAAATATAAACACCACACAAACCCTATTCACCCAATCCAATACTAATGAATCACCTATGGAAGAAGCTACATGCATAGGCATAGGCAAAAATCTCACAAAACAAATCCAAAAAAGAAAAAAGGTAGGCAAACACATATGAATATGGATACCCAAAGTCAAATAACAGAGAATCTAAATGATAAAAAATCAAAATCGTATCTGCGATAACTTCACCTAGAGCCTCATCCCCTAGACTACCTAGAAAAGCACATAGCTGACTGTGTCCGTCCTTAGACTAAGCATCCGCATAACTACATGTACTATTTTACTAATAATTATCTCTAGCACCCTGAGGACTACCCCTAATACCCCGAGTACTACCTCTAGTTGGTGAAGATGGAGCTCTAGGGGCCTGAACCCACTGATTGGCTATCTGACAATATCACACCTAGGGCATTTTGTAGAATAGTGCCTAAACTCATGACAATCATAAAAACCTCTGAGAACTTTGTCTGCAATGCGTGACTTGAGAATAATCCTTTATAAAATTTCCAATCACACAACACCCATAACACCCCTTATCGGACAACATCTGATGCGAAAGACCTATATTACTAGACTAGCTGCCACAACCTGAATACCCAGAAGCCATACCTTGAGAGGCCTGACCTGATCCATGGCTGCTCTAGCCACTTTGACCTAAAAACCATAATTTACAATAAAAAATTACTTCCTAAATAGGCCTTCTTGGCTGAAAGTGATAGTTGTAACCTCTCCATGAGTGACCCCTAACTCTAATTAAAGAACCCCTAAAACTACAATGATGGAGAGTCCTCTAGTCCCTGTCTCTATAGGCCTTACAATATAACCCCTCTATAGTCCTCATGTGAGTAACAATCTGAAGAAAAGCTGACCCAACTACCATCACATATTCTATCGCCAAATGAAGTGCTAAAATCAGGCCATTGACAAAACTCTGGACCCTCTCATGCTCGATAGGAAAAACCATAGAATCATGTCTGGAATATTTGAGAAACCTGATTTCACACTCCCAAACAAACATATAACTATGTTTATGACCTCCAAACTCATCCCTGACGTAAGAACCACTCAGAGTAGGGGTATTGCCCTTGCTTATGACATACCTCTAGAAAGCTCAAAGTCCTATTCATGGTATCTTGAACATTAGCGTGGCGATAATTACTGCCAGATCTTTGGTTAGCCTCAGACCCTCTAGCTATTGTTTTAGATCCTCAATCTTTATTTTAGTCTCAAGTGATATCTCTCTAGCCCGACCCTAGGTTGAGTCCCTGACAATGAGCACAAGAGCTCTGTCCTAGCTTACCAACAATCGAATCGTATCCAACTGAGAAAGAGTGAAAGAAATTTTTTTAAAGGTTGGTAGAAACAAAGTTGCAGGATAAAGTTTCATGAGTAAAAATCATCAAAAAGCTATCACATTATAAAAATCACAATCTACAAGTTACTATGAGTAAAATGACCCTTATATCAATATTTTAAAATTAATGTCTGAAATTGGGTAAAAAATAGACCCCCAGTACCCATAAAAAAAAGAGAAATTAAACTCGCAATTACCTCCCCAATAAGGTAAGGAACTCTTACCCAACAGTTGGGTGAAGAAGGAGTTCATTTCAGGGCTCAAAACAACCCAGAAAGTTTAGAAATCCAAGAATTTGAATTCAAATTTAACGGAACTAAAAGACAGACTTAAGAGTAGAACCAATGAAAATTACATGAGGGAAGTATAATAAACTTACTTGAACTAAATATTATGGAAAACCCAAAATAATTAAGATCCTCTAAGCTTTCGAGGCCCTAAATCTAAGAAAAATATATCAAAAATGAAGGAGGGAGAATATATATTGGCCAGGAGGTCCTCTTTGCAAAGGCAGGACTACTATCATAAATATCAGACACCAGTAGCCTAATCCTTCATCAATGCAAAGAGCAAGGCTTAACCGAGTTAGATTTACCCTTCTTTGCCAACGTGACGAGTCCCTCACAAATGCAAAGGTAAAGCATTCATACCTTCGCAAACATGATAACTTGGCCATAAATGTGAAGCACAAAAGTATTGTGCACCAACAACAACACACTAGCAAAATACCAACTCTATAATAATTCCAAACAAGTCATCAGGTTTTGTTCAAAACCCCGTGCACACAAACTAAATATTCTACCCTATTTAAAATGACATTCCAGACTGAATAAAACCGATAAGATGATCAACATAGGTCATTTCGATGAAATCTTGACTGACATTAGCACTTTCTCATTTTTATTATAAATCTCCCAAGAACTTAAAATAAGTTCGAAAGCCTTAGGACCCAAACTAAATGTCCCCCTAGCCCAAAATCCATGTTTTGGAGCTAAAAGAACTGTCAAAATTTCCATCTGAGGTTGTTTACTAAGAATGTTGACTAATGTTACACTTCTTATCTTTAAAAGCTCCAAAGTAGGAAAATAGGTTTAAAACCCATTCGAACTACCCGAAAACTGAATCACCTATCCAGTAAGTAATAAAAACCTTGTAGAAATTACAGGAAAGCTCAAAATAGAAAAATGCATGAAAAGTTAGAAAATGACCTAGAGGGTCATTACATATTTTTCAATGATAATTTTAGCAACCAAAAACAATTTCAGCTCTTAGCAATTTATATGAGGAGCAGAATCAACAAAAAAAAAATAAGATATTGGTTTAGTCAAATACATGACTATTTTGTTTCACAGCTAAATCCTGGTTATAAAATTCTTTGCCAATAAAAACATTATGCATAGTAACACTCATAAAATTTACAACGAAACTTTACTCCAACATTTCCTAATAATTCCACATGAACTAAACTTGTTCAAATATTTGAAACATGAAACCTCAGTTAAAGCCAATATTTTTTATATGTGAGTTTTAGATGAAATTTTCTTTTTCAAAAACTTGAGTAGTTCTTCAATCACCAATATAAATAATTTTTGTTCCTCCATTGACTTGGGGTAAACCACAAAAATAATATTTATTTGCCCTAATGCATCTACCATCACAATATCTATCACCCAGTCACTCACACTAACCATAATACTTACAAAAATTATATCATTTGCATTATCCAACTTAATTTTTGGCTTAGCAGGGTTGTTCACTTTCCCAACTCTTTTCTCAAATGTTTTATTAGTTATTTTGAGTTTAATGTAACAATTCTTTTCCTCATAAAAATAGCTGAGAATATTATAGTAAGTCGTCATACCTTATAATGGAAGAAACACACTTTATATAAAAATGGAGATTGTACAATATTACCTCTTAAAAAAGTCTCTCAAGCTCCTTAACATGGGGCTTTAAACCCTTAATTTTGAGCAAAGAAGCTTTTCAATGTGCTTCTCATCATTGGTTCTCTCACAACCATTGTTGCACCTCCCTTAACAACCGCGACTCCTTCTATTTGATGACCTATTGTGGTAAATGTGAGAGTTTGAATGAACAGATTCAGTTTGAACCCAAAAATGCATTTGTAATTCCTACTTCTATTTCCACTAATTAACCTGTCATTCCAACTTTCATCACACCATGAAGAATTGGATTCATCATTGTAAATATGTATCCCATTTTCTTAAACTATTATTTTTGTCTGCTCTCAGAATGTCTCCCACAAAAAGATTTTTTCATTTTTGTGATTCATAAGGAAATATCCTCAAGATTGTTTGAAATTATTAGTAAATCATGAAAATTCTCTATCTTGAGGCGTGCCTATGACAATGTCTTTAAGGATATTTTACCGATTATGGTGTATCCCACAAGATTCATCAACCTCTTCTAGTATAAACTAGGAGCAAAAAACTAACAAAGATATATCTTAAAGAAAACTTAGTAGATTAAAATCAGAAGAAAAGTATTTCTTGTCTATTTTATAATATATCAAATGAAGTCAAACTGTCACAACCCAATTTCACAAGTAATGATGGTACCTACTATAAACCACCAGTAGGTAAGCCAACCCATAGCCCAGAACAGCGAGTAATAGGCTAATAAGGAAAAAAGATAACCAAAACTAAATAAAAGGAGAAAGAGAACCAGAATAAAGCAAATATTCCCCAAGACCTGGTGTTAGTCTATACAGGAACCACTAGCATAATGGGAGTACTAGATAAACATGATATATACATACAGAACCTTCTCTGAAATACAAAATAAAGATTCATCCAGCAAAAGAGAGAGAAGGAAAAACTATGGATGCCAGGAGCTCACCCCAAATCTCTGATCCATGACACCTCTGCACGGTACACACGTTAGTGGCGAGAACTTGTATTATGATCTGTATGATGCATAAGTGTTGTACAAGTACCTAACACCGGGTACTTGGTAGGCGTAGGCCAAACGAGCTCTTGAGATAAATGCAAGTATAATTAAGATGTAAGAAAGGATACACATTATAGGCAACTAACCAAGAAATGAAAAACAATATGGATAATAGGGAAGTAGAGATAAACCACCCCTATTATATAAGTAATTAGGGACGAAGGTACTATACAATATGAATAGTTAGGAAAGAGGGCAATATAAAATGGTAGTAAAAGAGGAAGAAGGTAATATATAATAAGAAAAACTAGAGAAGAAAGGTATATATGACCGTACTAAATAGGTAGCTAAACACGAAGGTACTAACCTAAGGGAGCTAGACTAATAGCCTAAATATCACAGGGATCGTAAACAAGAAGTGAGCTAACTTTAGCGCAATCAGAAAATCTAACCGAAAATAAAAATAATCACAAGGTAGTCTAATAACAATACTTATAATATCAAAGGGGAAAAAAATTCGAAAGCATACCTACACCCTCGGGTAAAAATCTATAACCATCCTTCCATAAATTATACAATACTACCCAAACAGTAATACAACTGGATAAGCTTGAACCAAAAAAAAAAACATAACGTGACCCCCATAAGGCCGGAAAGTACAAAAAATCACACAACAAACAACAAAAATAACCTTTACTTATCCAGGCCCCCATTAGACCAATAGATACAAACACCATAAAATTATACTGGTGATTGGAAAAATATATGAATTAATGAGTGTAAAGTAAATCCAAAACTATCATACCAACCAAGTACCATATTGTACCAAGCATAAACACCTCTATCGGATTGCAGGCCTGAAAGGCAGGACCAATAGGGTATACCTTCCTTCTGTACGTGGTTCCTAAGCAGAGGGAGCCATAGAGGACTTGGAATATTCATATATATTTCCTAGTCCTAAACTAGGACTTCCAATAATCATCCATAACCAATCTACTCTGTGCCAGTACTAGAGATAAGTAAGAGTGTACTAAGTGCTCGGGATCAAATCGAGACTAAATATTCAGTAATCTATAAAATCTAGTGCTCGAGACCAAACCATGACTAAAAATGATGTAATACTATAGAAAGGGTTGGGATCTTCCTCAACCTAAGTGAGTAAACAATTACAAATGCGTAGATCGAGAACAGACAAGAATCTACCTAGATCTATGTTTTCAAAGTGATACATGTTAGTTTAAAAGATTGTTATCCAATAGTAAAGGTGGTATGAGTTTCGTTATAAAAACCATTTTGAGAGTGAAAAATAAGAATATTTTCCTTTTTAAAAATAGTAGTACAACAATATTTTTCCTTGGATTCATACCACTAAATATGTGTATAAATATATGCCTGCTATCACCAGTAACAAGGCAATGAAGATGTAAGTGCATAAGAATCTATAAACTATGCCATAACTCTTTCAGAGCACAGAGAACTAACCTGGTGTCCAACTCGTCTCGTAACCAATGCCTTGGGCCCACCAATATACCAAATAAGGTAAATATATATATATATATATATATATGTATAAAGAAAGCTAGGAAACTAAGATAATAATACAAAGTATAATACTAAGAATAATGCGAGCAACAATTACTTTATCAAAGGCTACTGCCCCAAATCTACGGTAAGAATACCAATTCCATTCTATGGTTATAGTTTGTAAGAAATATTCCTTACCCTAATATGTGCTATAGATGTAAAAATATAAATATATAAGCTAAGGCTTCTAATTCTAATTCCAAGGATAATACACATACTTAGTCGTACCATAAAAAGAGAAGCGGCTACCTAAAGTATGGATTCCAAAACATGGTCCTACATTAAGGCTCCTAACGAAAGCTATGAATGCTGGAATAGAGAAAAAACCTTAAACCTATCAGATAGGACCATATCTAAAATAAAATCTATAAAAAAATACCATCTCATAGGGCAAAGTAGACCGTAGCCTAACCGGATGCCTAATCGTATCCTCGAATAGCCCGCGAGCTGCTCGATCCTTCTACTCGATCTGAAAATTTTATCGTGCTATCATAAACACAATCTATATATTATTACAAATAAAAAAGACCCATGTTGAAATAATAAACTCCAGCACGAGAATCGCATAAAAAATAGGCCATTGGGACCAATTATCAGAATTTGAAAATTAAATTTGTCATAAGATACCTTGAAATACAAGGAACCTATGCTTAAAAAATGAGTATGTCGAGGTCCAAATGGGAGTTCAAATAAGCCCTAAAAGTAGCAAAAATTCAAAGACCTAAGATAGATATTTAATAGATTTAAGGACTGAATTACATGCACTAATGAGGGAAAAATGACTGCTTAGCCAACCCCCCTCAAAATGGCCAAATGGAGGAACACAAAGTCAGGGAGTATGTACACTAAGCAGATACCGCTTAAGCTGCCACAACTCAAGCGGCCAAATGACTGCTTAATTGACCCTTATCAAAATGGACAAATGTCGCTTAAGCGACCAAAATACCAGTTAAGCAGCCAAATGACCGCTTAAGAGGCACCTCAGTCACCAAATGCACCAGCACTAATCAAAACTTTAAATTTTCTCCGAATGGGTCCTCGGGATTCATTTAGAACCGCGTGAATGCAAATGAAATATGATACCCATCGAAAAAATCATTTTGGACTCAATGAAATTGATTTAATTCCAAACAGAGGTCATTTTGACAAAAAGTGGGCCCTATACCAACTTTTTGTATTATAACCAAATTCTACCCAATGGACCAAATCAAGCCCAGAACCCTCGAAACCCAAACAAAAGGTCCCCGTAGCCTCTAATCCATGTTCCAGAGTTAGTTGAACTATCAAAAATTCCATCTGAGACTATTTTAAAAGAAGTTTGGGCCGAAGACCAATTTCTCAACTTCAAAAGCTCCAAAATAGGGAAATGGGCTTAAAACCCAAATGAACTGCCTGGAAATCCAACCACCAATCCCATCAAGTAATAAATTACTTGGGGCAACTATTATAAAGCTTGAAACATGGAAAATATACGAAAATAACCTAGGGGGTCATTACAACATCCACTATAAAAAGGATTTTTGTCCTCAAAAGTTAAGGAACAGAAAGAGTCTGAGAGTTCAAAAATATGAAGGTACTAGGACTGCATGCCTCACAAGAATCCCTAGACACCTTTTCATACAAAAGAACGCCTTCACAGAACCTAAGCTAGAGGAATCCCCTCGATTTTAACTTTCTTACTCCACTACTCAAAATAACCACTAATCCATCCTCAAGAGCCGACTAGTCTCCAACTGAACTAAGCTCTACTAAAGTATGAAGGATCCAAACCAAAGTATACTGACATCACACCAATATGTACACAACTAAGCGAATACTCAACAAGACTAAGGATAGCTCAATACTTGAACCATACTGCCAACTCCAAACTACAAATCTAACATTCTCTTGCCTTTCCAAACCTGTTGTCTACTCTGAACTACACAAAATCTCTACAACATCATTCGAGTCCTGCCTGCATAATCACATCACAACTAAGCTTTAAAGAAAAAAGTTGACCCATAAAATATCTGTATAGACTAGCATATGAATAATGCCTCATAATGTTCCACCTGGATACCCAAATGGTGGTTACAAATGTTTGTGATCTCTGGCAAAGAAAATAACTGATCTCGATGGCCCTCGAAACCAACAATCATGAGTCTGAGGCTCAACCTCTCAAAACTGGACAACCGACTATAGAAGGTCCCCACCGACTATGGGTGAAACCATGCTAGCCCAACTTGTATATACTTCTCCAGCTGAGCAGAATTTCAAAAGCACAACATAAACTGAGAATAAAGGCCAAGAGTAATAGAAACTAACACCAAATGTAAACAGACCATCCCTCAAACATTTTCCTAAGGCAATCTCTTTGAACTAAAGCAACCTGAATTGGTAGGCAGTGTGTAGGCATAGTCATCCTACTGGCAATGTCTCAACTTAAACAAACCCCTTAAACATAAGCTCCAAATAGTTTACACAATCTATAGCTATAAGATTAACACAAAAGCCGAACCAACCGGCCTCAATTGCCTATAATGATCCTACTAATGAATAAGTATCCATACATAATGTCTATCATAACTCCCAGTCCCTGATCTAAAAAAGTCAAAACACCACTGAAGAAAAAATTCCTTGATAATGTCGTAAACCCAAGCTAAACTAACCTTCAAACCAAGTATGTATCCAAAGGCTCACGTAAGAGCTGAAGTTAAGGTGCCACTAAGGTACTAAATCACAAATGATCCATACCATAGTGAAACACATGACCAACCAAATTCACACCTGTTATGGGAAATTATCATACCAAGGTATAACTATGAACTTACCGGGACTATAAATAATATTAAAGATTAATAATTATTGAGCAACATAGAAAACACGACCCTACATTGAACCTATTCAAATAGATACTCAATACCTTGTGACAAATACTGCTCTAATAGATGCCCGTTCTGGTTACTAGTGGTGCAGATAGAGCAGCTAGTCTACGGACACCGAATTTCCTTAAATTGGACCTTTCCGTATTCACCGGTTCAAATCTTAACAAAGACATACTAGACTTTATTAATCAAACCAGAAGGACTTTAAATTTCATGCATGTATCTGGTAAAGAGACAGTTCAGCTAGCAATGTATAGATCGAAAGGGGAGTCTATATTTTTGTATGAAGCTTGGAAAAATTATAGGGGTATTGGTGCACCTTCAGCTAGTTGGAAAGAGTTCAAAGAGGCATTTCTTGAAAATTACCTTCCATTTGAGATTTGAGAGGCCCGTGTAGATCAAATTTAGATATTTACAGAGGGAGTATGAGCGTGAGTGAGTACATTCTCCAATTTAATTCTCTGGCTAGGTATGCTCCTAAAATAGTAGCTACTATAGAGGATATAGTTCATCAATTTGTTGATAGATTGGATCCATATCTGGTATGATATTGTACTATTGTTGCTTAGAATAAGCACATGGATATAGCAAGGATACAATCTTTTGCATAAAAAATGGAGGATCAAAGGTAAAAAAGAAGGGTACAAGAGTTGGAAAGAGGGCATTCCAATAGGGACAAATCTGTGGGCAGTTTATACCATCACAAAGTGAGTTTAGGCCTTGGTTTCTTATTAGAACATGTAGGCCATCATCTTCCTACCCTACACTGACTGCTCCACCTCGATTCCAAAGGTTTAGGGGAAATTAATTTGGGAAAAAAAGTGAGAGTCAAGGTTCATAAGTTGCGGGGTACCAAGAGCAGGGAAGTACAAGCCAATCAAGACCTCTTAGAAAACTTTGTAAACAATATGGCAGGAATCATTTAGGTGCATTTTTTCTTGGTACAAATGCTTGTTAATTGTGTGGCACATCAGTCCACATAATGAGATATTTCCAAAAAGGGGCATGGGTGATATGGCACGGCCTACAAGATCGACTATTCCATCATCATCATCAGGGCCTTCCTTAGGTAGGGGTCAAATGGTGCCTATAGGTACTATTAGAGGTGTTAGGTGGCAACTAGTTCTAGTGGTGTTCAGCATCGCACTTATGTTTTAGCCGATCAAAAAAATTTAGAGGCTTTCTTGATGTGGTTACAAGTACATTATCCATCTTTTCACTTAATTTATATGCATGAATTGACCTGGGCTCTACACTATTATATGTTAGTCCATTGATTACTGGAAAGTTTAAAAGAACACAGGAATCACTGATTAAGCCTTTTGAAGTGTCTACACTAATTGGCGAGACTAATATAGCTAAAAGAGTCTATCGTATTTGCATAGTAACTATTTGTGATCATAATACATTGGATGACCTTGTTGAGCTATAAATGGTAGATTTTGATGTTATAATGGGTATGGATTGGTTGGCTTTTTGTTATGCCACAGTATTGCCGAACTAATTGGGTGTATTTCCATTTTCCAAATGAGGCAAACCTTGAATGGATGGGTAATATTGGGGAAACAAAGGGAAGTTTGCTTCTTATCTTAAGGTAAAGAAGATGACGTACAAAGGGTACATATGCCATCTACTTAGAGTGAGGGAGGTAGATGCAAAGCCACCAACTCTTTAATCCGTTTCAGTTTTAAATGAATTTTTTGATATGTTTCTTGAAAGGCTTCATGGATTACCTCCAGAATAAGAAGTAAAGTTTGGTCTTGATGTGATCCTAGGTACTCAACCTATCTCCATCCCTCCATATAAAATGCCCTTACAAGAATTATGAGAGTTGAAGGAACAATTAAAAGACTTGTTAGAAAAGGGATTTATAAGGCCTCGTAAGTCCCCTGGGGTTCGCCCGAGTTATTTGTACATAAGAAAGATGGCACGTTGAGAATGTGGATTGAATTCTGACAATTGAATATGATGATGATTAATACCAAATATCCCTTCCCTAGAATTGATGATTTGTTTGATCAGTTAAAAGGTGCTAAATATTTTTCAAAGATCGACTTGAGGTTCGGTTATCACCAAGTAAGGGTGACGGAGAAAGACATACCTAAAATAGCTATTCGAACATGGTATGGTCATTATGAGTTTTTAGTTATGGAATTTGGACTAACAAATGCACCAAACGGTTTCATGGATTTGATAAATAGAGTGTTCAAGCCGTTCTTGGATGTGTTCATAATAGTATTTATAGATGATATTTTGGTGTATTCCAGATCATAAAAGGACCATGCAAATCACTTGCAGCAGGTGTTACAGGCTCTCTGTGATCGTAAGGTGTGTGCCAAGTTCTCAAAATATGTGTTTTGGTTAAAATCTATGGCATTTTTGGGTAATATTGTATCTGATGAAGGAATAAGGGTTGATCCTATTATAGAAGCCGTGAAGAACTGGCCAAGACCTATAACGCATACAAAGGTTTATAGTTTCCTATGATTTCCAGGCTATTATAGAAGGTTTGTTGAAGGGTTTTATTCCATTTCTGCACCACTAACTAAGCTAACGCATAAAGCATCCAAGTTTTAATGGAATTATGCTTGTGAAAGAAGTTCCAAGAGTTGAAGAATAAGTTAACTTCCACTCTTATATTGGTACTTCTAGAAGGAACCGAGGGGTATGTAGTGTATTTTGATGCTTTAAGAGAAGTTCTAGGATGTATATTGATGCAACATGGTAAGGTAATAGCCTACGCCTCAAGACAATTGCGTCCACATGAGAAGAATTATCCAACATATGATCTTGATCTAGCAATAGTTGTATTTTGTTTAATGATATGGAACCACTACTTGTATGGGGTTCATGTTGATATATATATACTAATCATAATATCTTACTATATATATTTAATAAAAAGGACCTGAATCTAAGGTAGTAAAGATGACTTAAGCAATTAAAGGACTATGATATTGATATCTTGTATCATTCGAGGAAAGCAAATGTAGTAGTCGATGGTTTAAGTCATAAGAAAATGGGAAGAACTTATGAGCAGTCCATAAAAAGGCAAAGAATAGCTAAGGATCCACATCAACTAGCTAATTTGGCGGTTCACCTTCTTGAAACTCCCGGTGAGAGGGTTATTATGCATAATGTAGCAGAATCTTCATAACTCGCTAAAGTGAAAGAGAAGCAATATAAGGATCCTATTCTATTACAACTTCTGGAGAATGTAAAGAAAGGTATGATAATGGCATTTGAGCTTACACAAGATGGAGTACTCCAGTGTCAAAAAAAATTGTGTGTACCTATATTGATTGACTAAGAAAGAGGATGAAGGCGGAAGAACACCATTCAAGATATTTTGTCAATCCGGGGTCAACCAAAATGTATCATGTCTTTAAAGAAGTGTATTGGTGGGGATACATAAAGAATAATATTTCAAAATTTGTGGCTCAATGTCCCAATTGTCAACAAGTTAATATAGAGCACCAAAAGTCGGGAGGTTATATGTAGCATATAGTGCTCCCAATTTAGAAGTGGGACATTATCAACATGGATTTTGTCACTGGTTTACCTCGCTCCTCTCAGAAGTTTGATTCCATATTTGTAATAGTTGATAGACTCACCAAATCAGCATATTTCTTACAAGTCAAGACTACTTATATAGTTTAAGAGTATGCAAAGTTATATATTAAAGAGATAGTTTGCCTACATAGAGTCCCAGTCTCTATAATATCCGATAGGGGAGCTTAATTTACCACAAACTTTTGGAGGTCATTTAAGAAGTGTTTGGGAATGCATGTTAGTTTAAGTACAACTTTTCACCCTCAAACGGATTGTCAAGTAGAACGTACAATACAAACACTTGAGGATATACTGCGAGCTTGTGTATTGGACTTCAAAGGTTGTTGGGATGATCATTTTTCACTTATTGAGTTTGCATATAACAACAAATATCATTCTAGTAGCAAAATGGCACCTTATAAAGCTTTATATGGGAGGAAGTGTAGATCACCAATTGGGTGCTTTGAAGCTCGTGAAACTGCCTTATCACGGCTAGATCTTTTCTATTAAGCTATGGAAAATGTTAAAATGATACAACAACAGCTAGAAATAGCTCAAAGTCTACATAATTCATATGCATATATTAGAAGAAGAGGGCTACAGTTTGCTATAGGAGATTGGGTATTCTTGAAGGTGTCACCAATGAAAGGTGTATTTAGATTTGGTAAGAGAGGAAAACTATGACAATGCTACATAGGGCCATATAAAATTATTCGAAGAGTTTGACAAGTTGCATATGAATTAGAGATACCCCAAGATCTCTAAATTATTTATCTAGTATTTCACGACTCAATGCTTCGAAAATGCATAAGTGACCCATCTCATATTACTCATATTGAAGAAGTAGTAGTTCAGAAGATCTAACTTATGAATAAGTGACTATTGATATTCTAGATTGGCAAGTTAAGAAGTTAATAAATAAAGAGGTAGCTTCTATAAAAGTACTTTATAGGATCCAACAAGTGGAAGAGATCACATGGGAAGCTGAGAAAGCGATGAAATCCAAGTATCCTTATTTATTTAAATTCAAAGAGAAAGTCCAGTATGCTAAATTGGAGCATTAACATGTAAGTATAAATATATAAGTGTTATGTGGTAACAAGAAGATTAAAATTAGGTTTGAACTTGTTTAGGCTGGCTAATTATGCTAACATTTGATGACGAATGTCCCTAAGGTGGGGGGGGGGATGTAACACCCATATTTTATGTGTACTTGTTTTATTTATATGGAAATTAAGATAGCCTTGTTGGATTGGTAAGGGACAAAGGTTCTTAAGTGATTACATATGGTTTAAAATGGATTTAAAGGATATTATAATAGCCCAAACCATTCAGCATGTATACGCCCAAGTTAACCTTGACGGAAGTACTCGAGATAGTAAGTTGTTATTCTACCTCATTGTTTAAAGTGGACAAGTGTATATAAATTTTAAGTTAATGTAAAGGGATTACGACTGAGAATATCTAATAAAATAAGTGAGCCACTTGCTTGACTTAAATTAAGCTAGTAGGTGACAAGTAGGTGCATCACCTACATTGACTTATTGACCAACCTAAGAACTAAGTAGGTGCATCACCTACTAAGACTCCTTTGACTAGATTGGTGGGCCAAGCAAACCATCACCTACTTGAATTAATTCTGGCCCAAAATGATTGGAAGAAAATGTGAAGAATGGGTAGTTAAGACCCAACAAGTTTGAGTCCATCAAGGCCCAAGTTAAATGGCCAAGTAGGTGCATCACTTACTTGGTAATTTATGGCCGAAAATGAAAAAGAAAGTCGGCCATGAGCAGCGCCGTTTAAAGGGGTTGAAAACAACTCATTTTATCAATTTTAACTTGGAAAAACAATTAGCTTTCTAGAGTTTCATCTCTTGTTCTCTCTAAGCTTCTACAACAGCCTTAAAATTCCATTGGGGTTCTTAGGATTTACTTTCTTTCAAGATATATGTAAGTGATTAAATTATGAGCATAGTTTAAGGAAACTATTGGAACCATGCTTTTTATATTCAAGGTTTAGGACAACCCTTTTTAAGCTTGGAAGTCCCACTTTATTTTAGACATCTAAGAGATTTATCTTCTTCTTGGTTTAAGTTTGGAGGATAATTCATGTCCTTGACAGACTACAAGTTAAGGAGATAAAATTTTAGAATTTGAGGTAAGGGCTCTGCCCCATTTCATCCCTTCTTATATATGAAACATTGTGATGGATTCATGATGTGTTGTTATTGAGAATTCAATGGATGGTGATTGGAAGCCATGTATTTAAGTGCCTATTATGCAATAGAATTTTGTGACTGCTTAATGCCAATTTTTAATGTATTATTATTGGGAGGCAGTGGGTAACTTTATGAGATGGTCAAATGGTGTTGTATTGAATTAATAAGGAAGAATATGATTGTACTTAAATTGTAGATTACACCTTTAAAAGGGAGGCTGAATCATGGTAATTGTATTGGATGGAAAACTTAAACAAGATATAAAAGGCTATTCAATTTCATATTTCCTTGGCATGAAGTCACACACGAGTGTACCTATAAGGCTAACTACCTAAGTGATATGATGTACAATTTCCAGTGTTCCTAAAGTGTGTTAAAGTACTTCCATATGTGTTCATTAGTCTATATCTCTCCATTTGTTCTTCTGAGTAATAGTAGGACAAAGTTATTCTAATACCAAGTCGTATGAACTAGTTTAGAATATTGTCATCTAATAGTAAGGATGGTCCATTTTAAAAACCAGTTTGAGAGTGAAAAGTGGGAATAAATTCTTTTTTGTAAATAGTAGTAAAATAATATTTTTCCTTGGAAGCGTACCACCAAATAAACATATAAATGTATGTATGCTATCACCAGAAACCAAACAATGAAAACATAAGCTCATTAGCATCTATAAACTAAGCCATAACTTTTTCAGAGCATAGAGAATTAACCTGGTATCCAACTAGTCTCATAACCAAGGCACCAGACCCACCAATATATCAAACAAGGTAAATATATATGTGTATAAAGCAAGCCATGAAACTAAGGGAATAAGAAGAACTATAATACTATGAATAATGCATACAACAATGCCTTTATCAAAGGATACTACAACAAATCTACGCAAAGATTACCAATGCCAATCTAAGGTTATAGTTGGTAAACAAGATTCCTTACCCTAATCTGGGCTATAGACGTAAAAATATAAATATATGCACTAAGGCTTCTAAATGTAATTCCAAGAATAATACACATACTTAGAAATTCCATAAAAAGAGAAATGGCTACCTAAACTAAGAATTCTGAAACATAGTTCTAGTCTAAGGCTTCTAACAAAAGCTGTGAATGCAGGAATGAAGAAAAACCTTAAACCTATCAAATAGGCCCCCTATCCCGCATGTAATCTATACAATACACCATCTTGTAGAGCAAAGTAGACTGTAGCCTATTTGGATGTTGAACCGTAACCTCGAACCTCCCACGAGATGCTCAATCCCTCTACTCAATCTAATAATGCCGTCGTACTATCCAAAACATAATCTATACACTATTATGAATAAAACAAGACCCGTATTGCAATAATATACTCGAGGTCAAAAATCGGATCAAAAATAGGCCCGTGGAACTCATTATCAAAATTTGTAAATTGAATCCATCATTTGGACCCTCAAAGGAAAAGGAACGCATGCTAAAAAATTGAGCATGATCGGGGTCCAAACTGAAGCACAAATCAGCCCAAAAACTATCAAGAATTTAAAGACCTAAGTTAGAGATTTAACAGATTTAAGAATGAAATTACATGCAATAATTAGGGAAAAATGACCAAGGAACATGAAAAAAATCATACCTTAGTTTAATAGAATAATTTCCCTTGCTTTCCCAAGCTTATAAGGTCCAACAATGGTGAAGGGGTCAAGGAATAATGGAGGAAAATACAGTAGGGGAGTATGTATACTCAGCAGATGCCGCTTAAGCCCCCCCCCCCCGCCCCCCCAACATCAAAATGGAGAAATACCTATTAAGAGACCAAACTACCTCTTATGCGGCCAAATGACCGCTTAATCGGCACCTCATGCACCAGATCCACCAACGCTATTCAAGACTTGGAATTTTCTTCTAATGCGTCATCGAGATTCGTTCAGAACCCTATGAATGCAAACAAAATATGCTACCCCATCAAAAATGACATTTTGGACCCAATGAAATCAATAAAATTCCCAACAGAGGTTGTTTCGATAAAAAGTGGGGCCCATACCCACTTCTTTAATTTTAACCAAATTTGACCCTACAGCCCAAATTGAGCCCGGAACCCTCGGGACCCAAACAAAAGATCCTCCTAGCCTAAAATCCATATTCTAGAGCTAATGAAACTTTCAAATTTTCCATTCGAGTCCGTTTATGAGAAGTTTTGACCGAAAATCGATTTCTCAATTTCAAAAGCTCCAAAATAGAGAAATGGGCTTAAAATACAAATAACTGCCTGGGGACCATACCACCGGTCCCAAAAATCCATAAATAACTTGAGGCAGCTATAGGGAAGTTCAAAACATGAAAAATGCACGAAAATGGCCTGAAGGGTCATTACACAAATTTTATTTATTAATCAACCCAAATTACGTGTGCTACTGCCACATGTACAAAATCAATGTAGTTAGTGTCATTAACATTCTTGCCAAATAGCCAAATATGAGTTGGAATAATCATTTGACAACTCATGATTTTCTAATTAGGAAGTGCTTATTAAGGCAAAATACTATATATAATCAAGGTCTTAATTTAATATTAAAATTATGGTTAATAAATGAAAGGTGATAAAACATTAGTAATTATAGATAGAAAAGAATAACAAATATAATTAGTATTATTATTTTTAAGATACAATAATTATTTTCTAATAATAACATATTGATATGACTTTGTGAGATGGAAGAGTATGGGAATCTGTTGAAATTAAAAATTTATTGGATTGCAAAGGTTGAGTATTGAATTGTCAGATATTGTTCTCTGATTTTAGGGTTGTGCACATTCGGGTTTTGCAGCTGTGGGAATTATTGAAGAGAAGAAAAAGAATATGAGGGCTGGTGTGGGTCACACATGTGTCGTGTTTGGTTAATTGTTTATCAATTTTATTAGTTTTTTTTTGGGTGGGGGTGGGGGTGGGGGTGGGGTGAGGGAAGATATGTGAGACTAAAAATCATGTTCTTTCACCATCTTTCACCTCACCATCGTTCTCTTTTTAGTATTGTTTTGAGCTTAAATGTTATGGATTATACTTGTATTTCATGTTTTGTTTATGTAGGAGTGTCTTTAAGCATTTGAAACTTAATAAAAAAAAAAGAAGAGCACCAACTAACCAATAGAAACATAGGAAGGATCAACGATGCAACACGTCGTAAAATGAGTGAATTGTAGCTAAGGGTATGGAGTCTTGCGGCATTGCAGCAAAGCAAGCAATAGTGTGATTTTGGGACTGTTTCTGAGGCAGAGGACTTGTACCACTACCCCCAAATCAAGTAGTGGCGCAAGATTCACCATTGTTCTGATATTTGACTTTTTCCTTGCTTCACTGCCTCACTTTTTGGCAGTGTCGCGAGCGAGGACTTATCCTAGCCCGATTTGTATTGATTTTTGTAGTTCCAAGAAATCCTAAAATCTACACAAATCTTCTACACACATTTTAATGATATACCATTAGATTTGGGAAAGCCAAAAGCTAGAGCAAAGCTCAAGAACAAGGTCTAGTATTATTATTTTTTCGATTTCTACATTGTAAATTCATGAAATCTCTTGTTCCAAAGAGATTCATAGTAGTTAAACCTTTTTATTTCTAGGGTTGTGGTTGAACATGAGAGTTGAAGCTTGAACATTACATCATCTATTTCAATTTCCATCTATTGAGTTGCTTATTTCATTCTTGATTTCAATCATTCGTTTGCTTGATAAACTTATAATTATTATCTAGGGCATGTTTTTTGGACTTGATAAAGGGAAGAATAATTGAAAAAAGAGGAAATACGGCTAGTTTGTGAACCTTAAAAGTAAAGGGAATTGATTCTTCACAGAGGAAAGAAATATACCTTATGAACCTTGTAGAAATATATGCATTAGGGATAGTGGAGTAGGCTTAAAGTTGTTGGAAAACACTCCATATAGTTAAAATTAACCCACAACTAGTAACTCGGAAAATTAAATTAGGCGTATGATTGGATAACTCTATTGGATTGCCAAAAGACCACAACCTTGGATCTCTTCACAAATCTGAATTACAGCACAACTAATCCACGACTTGTCTACAATTGTTGGTTACTCATATTCAAAACACCCAAATCACTCTTTACTATTAGTTACCTACTGATTAATTCGTCTAAGAATCCAAACTAAAAATCAATTCGTCAATTCCTTGTATGTACAAAAATCTGGACTTACTTCCCTTATTACTTGCATGACCAAGTACAATTACATATATAAATGGACAAAATAAGTTTTTAGCTCCGTTGTCGGGGATTTGATTTGAAATTGATACTATTTTTAGTTTTTTATTAAATTATTCGGATTTTACTTTTGTTTGTTATTTTTGTTTCTTTCAGGGTATAGGTTAATTTATGTTAAACATCTAGACTAAAGGCAATCCCTTGATTTCCATTGACCACGAGCTTGAACATACTCTCAGCCTCTGAGAGTCATGGGTGATAACGTGAAATATCATAATACCCTGAATGATGTGGTAGATAGGGATGCAGTCCAGCCCATTCCTGCACCCATGCTCTATTTTTCAACAGTTCTTGCACTATTAAAATTTTTTGCTTTAACAACCGGATGACAAATTAGTAAAGGGAAAAGTTGGTCGCTAAAAAGGACATATAATGACCAGAATTTATATTGTCATTAAAAGTTCTTTTAATAACCGGACAGAAATTCTATCCTTAATATTTAACCACAAGGTTTTTAACAACCAACGATGACAGGATTTATTTCGGTCGTTAATGAATTTGAGCGACTGGAATTGGAATTTTAAAGATCAAATTTCCGCTCGTTAAATACTTTTTTTCTTGTAATGATTCTAATTGGATTCAAACAATAGGTTCAAGACTCTATGTGTGTATCGATAAATACTTTATGTACATAAAATACTCTGATTGAAGAAGTGAATCTCGAATTTGTTTTTAACTTTGTCCTTTTTGTTGGCGATCAAGTGGCATCTCACATTCTTGGGAAAGATATGAAGTATAAATATAAATATCATATTAAGAACATAAAATAATAATGACTGAAAGAAAACTTCAAATTGATATGTATTCATTTAGTCACTAGTCAAGATATCTATAGTAGTAGATCACATTTATATTGCACACTAAAGGTCTCTAGTTCGATCTTGAGAAACAACATTATTATTAATTTTGTAATTTCTTATCAAAATGATATCTATAGTAGTATAAGTGATGCGAAAGGGTGCGTTAATGCAATGTCAAAGATAAATGTACACAACCGTATCAGTTCTTATTGGTTAGGATAAGCAAGTAAACATTAGTTTATTCAGCATTGCACCACAAATAATTGACAAATTTCTATGGTAATTTTTAATACTTTCACCGTTCACTTTTACATGTTATTGTCACGCCCCGAATCCCATCGGGACGGATTGGCACCCAAAGCCGATAAGGCCCGAGAGAACCAAACTTTGCTTATATCCATTCATATGCATGACATAAGAAATGCCACTATCATGTACGAGTATAAAAGACCAAAAGCAGAAATCGTGGAACATGTGATAGATATACATATGTGAAACTTGGTCGTCGAGGCCATCAAGTCAAGAACAACATATACCTCTTACATTTATACATCCACACACGTCTACAAAAGCCTCTAGCAAAACATTTACCAAAACTAACTGATAGTCGGGACAAGTCCCCGCTTTATACAACATGTACAACACCAAAACATATGAACAACTGTGACTCGGAGAAGCCCCGAACTAACTGGAGCTCACCAATGATCCGCAACAACTGGCAACCTACTGTGGAGACCTACTTGTACCTGCGCGTGCAACAAGTAAGATAAATCCCACAAGGGACGTCAGTACAAAGAATGTACTGAGTATGTAAGGCTCAAATGAAACTGCATGAATCATAAATACATCAATGAGCTCAATTACAAATGCATAACCAATATGGATAAGTCACTATATTGAACTTTGGAAACCATGTATATTGCTTTCATTACTTTCTTTGTACCTTTGCTTTTATGATTATTCATCTTTGCCTATGACCTGTAATACCCGGGCCCCGACTGAACAGTGGGTTTTATCATAACATGATGTTATGTTAGGATCGCTCGAGCTAGGCTTATGCCTCTACAGCTACTACCCATGAATCAATATATATCGGGATTGGCTCTAGCTAGGTTATTACCTCTAGAGCTGCCACCCATACCAACATATCAGGTTTGGCTCGAGCTAAGTTATTACCTCTAGAGCTACCCCCTATCAGGATCGGTCTGAGCTAGGTTTATGCCTCTAGGACTGCCCCCTGATCCAACAATCTCGGGATTGGCTTGAGCTAGGCATTTTGCCCCCAAAGCTACCACCCATACTTGATCATTAACAACATATGCATTACTTCATTCATTACTTTGAGATTGATACAATGATAGTCATAACTTTATTTGAAGCCATGGATCATTAACCAATGAGTGAGAGATATGTGAATAAACATTATTGGAAACATAGCACTATTGGAACCATTGGACAATAATCAATGAACAAGATACGTGAGTATAACCACCATTGGATCATTAGAACACAACCTTATTGGGCTTTCAGAACATTATCAAGGAACATGAAACATGTGATTCACAATTTACCAATTAGTAAGAAACATGTGATATTGAAAATTGGTAACCGGATATAGGATACCTTAGCACATTTTGGGATAGGACAAGTGCAATGTCAATGTGAATACTATGTGCTGCAGAAAGATACAAACAGAGTAACCTTACATACCTTGTATTCTCAATACGAATATATAATCTTAGATGCACATACAATGTCCCGCTCCTTCCTTATGTTTCACTCTACAACACAAATACATAACGAAATTTACATTAACCACCAACTACCTTACAAATGCATATGACGTCAATGAGTTACATGTTTGCCATAAAAATGTCATTTCCTTCTCTACAATACCATTTTCGGCATGGTCATACCAACAATACCTTAATCATACCATACATTGAATACAACATCATATACCAATAACACTTCACCACAAAGCTTCTCCTTTACACTTTCTCATTCACACCATCTCACAAATAATCCATCAAGTTACCTTAATTCACTTCATAGCACATATCGGCCAAAATCCCATAATTTACACTTATAGAAAAATAATAAGTTTAATAACATAATCACACCATAGATGATCATATTTCATCCATACCATGCTCTTTCATCAAAACCACAAGTCACATTTCAAGTTTAAGTTCCATGGATAACACATCTTTTAGCCAAAAAGAAAGAATGCATTATGTACACTTTTTGACATACCCATCATGATCTACATACTTTCCCAAGAATATAATATATTAATCCATAAGAATAATCACTTACCCAAGCTTGAGAAATGATGATCTTGCTCCAAAAGTTGGCTTTGAGTTCTTAGGGTTTGAGAGAAAAATAGTTGAGAAATAACAGAAAGCATGAGAGTTTCAAGTGAATAAAAATCATATTTTTTGGTCCTTTATATAAGTCCTCAATTCCATCCTTAGCCACTCTTATAGCATTTAATGCTATATCTAGAAGGTCAAGGGAAGAATGGGTCATTTGACCCATTTTGGCCCATGTCTTATTTATTTTTGGACCTTTTATTGAGCCCAATTCACTTAACCCAATGAAATCAATAATTTATCATGTTTAAATAATTTCATACGTGTTACGACAATATTACCACTCACGCGATTCATATTCGTAGCCTCAATCCCAAAAACAAGTGATTCTAGCCACGTATGGCTTATTTTGACCGCAAGGGTAAAACCGTCATTTTGATGCCAAATTCGTCCACAAATAATTTAACCACACCAATATAATACTTCAATCATTCCATGTATATGCTCATGATTATACAAGAAACGTGGCAAAAATCAGCCCGGTACGCCCCCGGGCACCCTTGGGACTTAGAAAAATTTCCAACTTTTGAAAGGTGTGTACAAGCAGCCTGACACTCCCGTGGGAGTGCCAAATTGCTACCTGTGCCCAAAAAATTTGGTCCATAAGTGGCCTGGCATGCCCTCTGGCGTGCCTGGGCCTTAATTTTTTTGAAAAATTCATTTTTCGACTTTTCTTTGGGGTTCGGTTAGATACTTAAAGTTCTATTCTTTAACTTACTTCTTACCTTTAATATCCTTTGTTTGGAGGTCCTTCAAGCCTCATTTTTAACCCCACAAATGTTCCACGAAGTCACAAAACACTTCCTATGAAAGTCTAACCACATGTACGAGGGCCAATATCAACTATCTCATCAATAACATTACAAAATACATACTTGTGGCTCTCTACACATAAGTAAACATTGTTCAACATTGTCAAGTATGGTAGGGAAGGTACGGGGTGTTACATTCTTCCCCCTTTAGGAACATTTGTCCTTGAATGTTAACAATATCACTTCAGCTACAACAAATGCAACTCTATATTAGCATACATATACATAAACACTTAAGGCTTATGGATACTTACTTTTTATTGCTCTACTTCCACACTTTGAACTTCTTCGTCCATTTGAAATAGATGGGGATACTTGGATTTCATCATTTCCTCAGCTTCCCATGTGATCTCCTCTACTTTTTGATTTCTCCAAAGACCTTTTACGGAAGCTATGTCTTTATTTCTCAACCTATTTACTTGTCGATCTAGAATAGCAATGGGTACCTCTTCATAAGTAAGATCCTCTGTAACTTGGACATCTTCAATGGGAACAATACGAGATGGATCTCCTATGCATTTTTGAAGCATCGAAACATGAAACACTGGGTGGACTGAGGAAAGTTCTTGAGGTAGTGCTAATTCATACGCAACTTGCCCAAATATTCTAATAATTTCATATGGGCCTATGTAACGTGGACTCAGTTTTCCTTTCTTTTCGAACCGCATTACCCCTTTCATCGGTGACACCTTTAAAAATACCCAATCACCTATGGCGAATCTAATACCTCTTCTTCTAACATCAGCATATGACTTATGGTGACTTTGGGCCGTTTGTAACCATTGTTGGATCACTTTAACTTTCTCCATAGCCTGATGAACAATATCCGATCCAAGTAAAGCAGTTTCACCTGCTTCAAACCATCCAATTAGTGATCTACATTTCCTCCCATACAAAGCTTCATAAGGTGCCATCTTAATACTTGAATGATAGCTATTGTTGTAAGCAAATTCAATAAGACAAAAATGGTCATCCCAACTGCCTTGAAAATCTAACGTGCAAGCTCGTAGCATATCTTCAAGTGTTTGAATAGTACGTTTTGCTTGTCCATCAGTCTGAGGATGGAAAACCGTACTCAAGTTCACCTGTGTACCCAAACTCTGCTGAAAAGATCTCCAAAAATGCACAGTAAACTGAGCTCCTCTGTCTGATAGAATGGAGATCGGAATCCCATGCAACCGCACTATTTCTTTCACATATAATCTTGCATACTCCTCAGCTGTATAAGTGGTCTTGACTGGTAGGAAATGCACTGACTTGGTAAGCCTGTCCACTATAACCCATATAGAATTAAATTTCCACAGTGTACGAGGCAAACCTGTAATAAATCCATGTTAATCATATCCCATTTACAGAATGGAAGATTGATACATTGCATATAACCCCCTGGTTTCTGATGCTCTACTTTCACTTGTTGAGAATTTGGGCATTGAGCGGCAAATTCTGCAATGTTCTTTTTCATATTTCCCCACCAATACACTTCTTGTAAATCATGGTACATTTTAGTAGCACCCGGATGAATAGAATAGTGCGAATGATGCGCCTCTGTCATAATTCGTTTCCTCAGCTTATCTACATCGGGTACACATAATCTACCTTGGCATTGGAGCACCCCTTCTTGTGTAAGATCAAATGCCTTTGTCAAATTCTGTTGTACATTTTCCTTTAGCTGCAATAACATAGAATCCGCAAACTGCTTTTCCTTCACTTCAGCTATTAAGGAGGATTCCGCTGCATTTTGCACAATAACCCCTTCATCTGGAGATTCAAGAAGGCGAACTCCCAAACTGGCTAGTTGATGTAGATCTTTAATTATCTCTTGCTTTTCAGTCAACTAGCCACTAGTACTTTCTACTGCCTTGCGGCTCAATGCATCAACTACCACATTTACTTTGCCTGGATGATAAAGAATGTCAATATCATAGTCTTTTAAGAGCTCTAACCACCTTCGTTGCCTCAAATTGAGTTCATTCAACTTAAAGAGATATTGCAAACTTTTGTTATCGGTATAGATATCAACATGAACTCTATACAAATAATGACGCCATATCTTTAAAGAAAAAACAACCGTTGCTAATTCAAGATCATGTGTGGGATAGTTTTTCTCATGTGGACTGCAACTGTAGTGAGGCATATGCTATGACATTACCATGTTGCATCAATACACATCCGAGGCCAACCCCGGAAGCATCACAATACACTGCATAAGCCTCGGTGCCTTCAGGAAGTACTAAAACTGGTGTGGAGGTTAATTTATCTTTCAACTTTTGGAAGCTTTTCTCACACGCATCATTCCACTGAAATTTAACTGCCTTATGTGTAAGCTTTGTTAATGGTGTAGCAATGGAGGAAAAACCTTCCACAAATCTTCTGTAATAACCTGCCAGTCCAAGAAAACTACGAATCTCTGTGGGGGTCGTAGCTCTTGGCCAATTTTTCACCGCTTCAATATTCTGTGTATCAACCTGTATCCCTTCATCTGACAAAATGTGACCCAAGAATGCAACTAATTTTAACCAAAACTCACATTCAGATAACTTTGCATACAACTTACACTCACGAAGAATCTGTAACACTTGCCGTAAGTGATTAGCATGGTCCTCTGGTGATCTTGAATAAACCAGGATGTCATCTATAAATACTGTGATGAACACGTCTAGAAATGGCTTAAACACCCTATTGATCAAATCCATGAACACAGCTGGTGCATTTGTTATTCCAAATGTAACACCCCGTACATTTCTGAGTCTAGCTGACTACCGTAACATTTATGGAAAAATGGAAACATGAGATATTTGGTGAATTATGTATTAAATTGTAGGCATTAATAAGTCTTGTACAATTGGGCCCTAAATGAAGCCCAAAATCATAAGGAAGACATGGCCCAACATGGGAATTTGACCCATTCTTCAAGACTCATCCATTGACCAAGTAAACACACCAAGTGTGTGGATGAGGATCATTATAAAGGGACTATATAAGCCAAATAAATCAGATTTTTATTTCATTTGAACTCTCATGCCATTTTCTAGACTTTTCCAAAATTTTCTTTTTGTCCCTCAAGAACCCTAAGTCATTCCTTTGGCAAAGATCATCTTTGTACAAGGCTTGGTAAGTGTTTATTATGATGGTTTAATATATTTTATGCATGAGAGATGGTGTATATTATGTTGGTTATGTTGGTGGAGTATTGAGAAGTTCACCATGTGTGAAATGTTACATTTTTGCTAAATCGGAGGATGGTTTCGTCTTGTAAACTTGAATATGTACTTGTGGTCTTGAAGGAAGTGAACTTGTTAGAGTAAATATTGACATGTGAGATGTTATTGGAGTCTTACTTTGTTTTATCCTTGTGTATAATGTTTGGAATTATTATTGTGAAATTGGTTATGATTTTGGTGACGTATTGACTGTGAAATGTAGTTTTGGGTGTTGTTTATGTGTGTCGTGAGACCATGGATGATTTTTTGCATTCAAGATGATAAAGAATATATCAAAATAAGTTTGGTTATGATCATGGACCATTCATGGCATCAAAAGACCCAAAAGAGACCATTTCGGACCAAAACGGGCATCTGCCCCCGCAGACGAGGGCACCTGCGGGCGCAGATGCCAACGCAGGTGCCACTGGCATCTTCCACCAGCCATCTGCGGGTGCACCTCAGCCACCTGCGGGTGCAGGTTTCTTCACAGGTCAGCCCCAGGTGTGATTTTATATGTTTTCGCATCGTCTTGGTCCCCGAAGGCCCCTATACCCTTTTTGGATGTAATTATCAACTTGTGATGTCGTTTTAATGACTTTAAGTGTCGTATGGAGACATGTTGGACTATATTAAGTATGTATGGTTGTTCAGATGTTTTTATGAAGGGGAAATTGTGATGGAATGATAAAAAGAAAAGCGTAAAGGGTAAATGTGGTGTGAAATGTTATCGATGTATGATCTCTTGGTCAATGTGTGTAATGTTATGATATGGTTTGTATGATAATGTAGTGGATTGTATTGTAAGGGGTGACATGATGTTATACGACAGTCATATATCTCATTGTCGTCTTGTACGCCTCTATAGTAACTAGTTGCTAATGTAGGCTCCGATATGTACTTGTATTGTAGAGTAAGACCTAAGGAAGGAGCTGGACTATTGTGTTCATACATAGGCTTGTGTACTCATACTTGGAAGTGAAGGTATGTAAGGTTACTTTGTCCGTATCTTTCTGCAGCATATAGAATTCACATTGATGTTACACTTGTCCTATTCCAAAATGTGCTAAGGTATCCTATTCCCGGTTTCCAATGGTTGTTATCACATGTTTCCTACTCATTGATCAATTGTGAATTACATGTATCATATTCATTTATAATGTTTCAAAAGCTCAATAAGGTTGTGTTCCGAAGTTACAATAGGGGTTACACTCATGTAACTTGTACATTGATTATCATCTAATTGTTTCAATAGTGTTATGTTCTCAATAAGGCTATGTTTCTGATAATGTTTATTCACATGTCTCTCACTCATTGATTATTGATCCAAAGCTTCCAATAAAGTTATGACTATCATTGTATCAATCTCAAAAGTAAAGAATGAAGTAATGCATATATGTGGTTAATGATTGGGTATGGGTGCTAGCTTTGGGGGAAAAAGCCTAGCCCAAGCCGATCTCTAGATTATTGGATCAGGGGGTAGTCCTAGAGGCATAAGCCGAGCTCAGACCAATCCTGACAGGTGGTAGCTCTAGAGGTAATAACCTAGCTCGAGCCGAACCTGATATGTTGGTATGGGTGGCAGCTCTAGAGGTAATAACCTAGCTCGAGCCGATCCCTATCTATATTGATTTATAGGGTGGCAGCTCTAGGGGCATAAGCCTAGCTCGAACCGATCCCAACATAACATCATGTTATGTTAAAACCCACTGTTCATTTGGGGCCCGGGTATCACAAGTCACAGGCAAAGAAAAATAATCATAGAAGCAAAGAAGCAAAGAAATTAATGAAATACACATGGTACCAAGATACAGAATGGTGACTTATCTATATTGAGTATTCTTTGTATTTGATTTCATTGACATATCTACATATCATATAGTTTCTTATGATCCTTACATACTCAGTACATTCTTCGTACTAACGTCCCTTGTGGGACTTACCTTACTTGCTACAGGCGCAGGTGCTAGTAGGCCTCCACAATAGGTTGCCAGTCGTTTGCAGATCATTGGTGAGCTCCAGTTAGTTAAGGGCTTCTCCAAGTCACATTTGTATATATATATTTTTGTATTGTACATGTTGTATTAAGCGGGAACTTGTCCCGACTTTCAGTTAGTTTTGGTAAATGTATCTATTAGAGGCATTTGTAGACGTATGTGGGTGTATGGATGTAAGAGATACATGTCGATTTTGACTTGAAGGACTTGACGGCCAAGTTTCACATATGTATATATATATATCACATGTTCCATGATTCCCGTCATTAGCATTGTGTGTTCTTACATAATAGTGATGTTTCTTATGGCATGCACATAAATGAACATAGGCAAAGTTTGGTTCTCTCGGGCCTTGTCGGCTACGGGTGCCAATCCGTCCCGATGGGATTCGGGGCGTGACACCAAATGACATAACTAAAAATTCATAATGGCCATACCATGTTCGGAAAGCTGTCTTGGGTACATCTTCCCCTTTAACTCTGACTTGATGGTAACCCGACCTCAAGTCAATCTTTGAAAAACACTTGGCACCCTGTAAATGATCAATAAAATCATCAATTCGAGGGAGGGGATATTTGTTCTTGATCGTTACCTTATTCAATTGCCGATAGTCGATGCACATTCTCAATGTGCCATCTTTCTTCTGCACAAATAATACCGGTGCACCCCACCGGGACATACTAGGCCTGATGAAGCCTTTGTCTAGCAAATCTTTCAACTGCTCCTTCAATTCACGCAATTCTGCTTGAGCCATTCTATATGGAGGAATAGAGATAGGCTGAGTGCCCGGAATCACATCAATGCCAAACTCTGCTTCCCGTTTTGGGGGTAAGCCTGGAAGATCCTCTGGAAATACATCAAGAAATTCATTGACTACTGGAACCGACTGCGGAATTAGTGGTTCCACATCATTATCTTTTACTCGTACTAAGTGACATATATACCCCTTGGCAATCATTTTCCTTGCTTTCAGATAGGAAATAAATCTTCCTCGTGGTGCCCCTACATCACCCTTCCATTCAAGAACATTTTCTTGCGGAAAAGAAAAATGCACCTTTTTGGCCCGACAATCTACCGTGGCATGACAAGAGGCCAACCAATCCATTTCCATTATCACATCAAAACCCACCATGTCTAGTTCAATGAGATTGGCCAATGTATCATGACCACACACATTTACCACATAATTATGATATACTCCTTTTGCAACAATATATTTACCAACCAGTGTAGATACTTCAATTGATTTACTTAATAATTCAGGTGCCTTTGCAAATTTCACAGCAACCAATGGAGTAACATAGGAAAATGTAGCACCTGGGTCAATCAATGCATACACATTATATGAAAATATGGATAATGTACCTGTGACGACATCAGGGGAAGCCTCTGAATTCTGTCGGTGCACTAAAGCATAAGTGTGATTCTGGACCCCACTAATACTGGCTACTCCTCTGGCACCCCTACCACGGCCAACAGACTGAACACCTCGGCCCAAAGAAGGAACTGATGATGATGACGCAACAGTCGATCCTGCCGGTCATGCTATACCACCCATGCTCCTCTGGGGACACTTTTTCATCAAGTTTCCTGTCATACCACACCAAAAGCAAGCATTTTTACCCACTCGACATGTACCTGCATGAATATGCCTGCAGTGCTGACACTGCTGACGAGGAAAACCGACTGCCTGTGATCCGTGACCTCCACTATTCTGCCCAGATGGACCACCTCTAAACCCTCGAAACTGAGAGTGAGCACCTGCTGTGGAATGAGATAATGATGGTCTAGGTGGTCTAGGAAACATACGAGGTCTAGATCCTCCTTGGGACATCGCAGATGGTCCCATAGGTCTAGCCCTTTTGGACTCTCCTCTATCAAATTCATGTACCCTTCTTCTCTATCTTTGATCTTCCATTTTCTTGGTGAAGGCTTGTATTCTAGCTATGTCCATGTCCTTGTTCAAGGCAGCAATGGTGCAATCCCTTACCAAATATGGTTCTAATTAGTCCATGTATTGATGGACACTGTCTGTCATCGTAGCTACCACATTTGGAGCATATCGAGCCATGGAATTAAATTGAAAACTGTATTCTTTGACACTCAGATTCCCTTGACAGAGATTTAAAAACTGATCTGCATGAGCCTCACGGATCTCATAGTGAAGGTAATGATCAAGGAAAGCCGCTTTAAATTCTTCCCAATTAGGTGGATTTGCACCCATATCACAAGATTTCTTCCAATCCTCATACCACATTATCGCCTCTCCTTTCAATCTATACGCAGCAATTTCAACTGTTTCTACCCCCGTCATGTACATAACTTCTAGATCCATCTGAATATAATCCACGATGTCCTGTGGATTTGCTTTCGGATCTGACCCAGTGAATATAGGAGGGTCCAGTTTCAGAAAATCCTGTGTTCTGCGACTCGCCACTCTAGCCGCATCATCCTCATGTGTCATTGGACCAGCTCATCCTTGACTGTGTGCTGGCACTAACTGTGTCAACATATGTATTGCATTTCTAAGATCCTGATCTGTGGTGTTCATTGGTGGTTCTGCGGGTACTTCTCTACCGACTGGCTCTTCCGAAGCTGGAAAAGTAGAAGAAGACCGCGATGAAATTTCAGCATTTGCTCCACTTTGACTAGCTTGGTCAGGTGGTACTCTACTCATTCCTTCTCCAGCAGGAACATCTACCTGCTTACCTTTACCTCTACCTCTTCTTGTGATCGGCATTGTTACTATATCAAAGAGAAACAATTACCATGGTCAGACACAATTCAACTTACAACACTGGCTCTATTGCACGATCTAGAAGTGAAGAAAAGAAACAACATCCTAAATGTCCCGTAGCCTCCTACTTATAAATGTGGTGCACAACACATCGATAAGTAAGCCTCTACTTAGACACGGCTTTGTAGACACCCTTAGAACGACCCGCTCTGATACAACTTTTGTCACGCCCCAAATCCCATCGGGACGGATTGGCACCCGAAGCCGATAAGGCCCGAGAGAACCAAACTTTGCTTATATCCATTCATATGCATGACATAAGAAATGCCACTATCATGTACGAGCATAAAAGACCAAAAGTGGAAATCATGGAACATGTGATAGATATAAATATGTGAAACTTGGCCGTCGAGGCCATTTAGTCAAGAACAACATATACCTCTTACATTTATACCCCCACACACGTCTACAAACGCCTCTAGCAGAACATTTACCAAAACCAACTGAAAGTCGGGACAAGTCCCCGCTTTATACAACATGTACAACACCAAAACATATGAACAACTGTGACTCAGAGAAGCCCCAAACTAGCTAGAGATCACCAATGATCCGCAACAACTGGAAACCTTCTGTGGAGGCCTACTTGTACCTGCGCATGCAACAAGTAAGATAAGTCCCACAAGGGACGTCAGTACGAAGAATGTACTGAGTATGTAAGGCTCAAATGAAACTGCATGAATCATAAATACATCAATGAGCTCAATTACAAATGCATAACCAATATGGATAAGTCACTATATTGAACTTTGGAAACCATGTATATTGCTTTCATTACTTTCTTTGTACCTTTGCTTTTATGATTATTCATCTTTGACTGTGACCTGTAATACCCGAGCCCCGACTGAACAGTGGGTTTTATCATAACATGATGTTATGTTAGGATCGCTCGAGCTAGGCTTATGCCTCTACAGCTACTACCCATGAATCAATATATATCGGGATCGGCTCTAGCTAGGTTATTACCTCTAGAGCTGCCACCCATACCAACATATCAGGTTCGGCTCGAGCTAGGTTATTACCTCTAGAGCTACCCCCTATCAGGATTGGTCTGAGCTAGGCTTATGCCTCTAGGACTGCCCCCTGATCCAACAATCTCGGGATTGGCTTGAGCTAGGCATTTTGCCCCCAAAGCTACCACCCATACTTGATCATTAACCACATATGCATTACTTCATTCATTACTTTGAGATTGATACAATGATAGTCATAACTTTATTTGAAGCCTTGGATCATTAACCAATGAGTGAGTGATATGTGAATAAACATTCTTGGTAACATAGCACTATTGGAACCATTGGACAATAATCAATGAACAAGATACATGAGTATAACCACCATTGGAACATTAGAACACAACCTTATTGGGCTTTCGAAACATTATCAAGGAAAATGAAACATATGATTCACAATTTACCAATGAGTACGAAACATGTGATATTGACAATTTGTAACCGGATATAAGATACCTTAGCACATTTCGGGATAGGACAAGTGCGATGTCAATGTGAATACTATGTGCTGTAGAAAGATACCTTGTATTCTCAATACGAATATATAATCTTAGATGTGCATACAATGTCCCGCTCCTTCCTTATGTTTCACTCTACAACACAAATACATAAAGGAATTTACATTAACCACCAACTACCTTACAAATGCATAGGACGTCAATGAGTTATATGTTTGCCGTAAAAATGTCATTTCCTTCTCTACAATACCATTTTCGGCATGGTCATACCAACAATACCTTAATCATACCATACATTGAACACAACATCAAATACCAATAACATTTCACCACAAAGCTTCTCCTTTACACTTTCTCATTCACACCATATCACAAATAATCCATCAAGTTACCTTAATTCACTTCATAGCATATATCGGCCAAAATCCCATAATTTACACCTATAGAAAAATAATAAGTTTAATAACATAATTACACCATACATGATCATATTTCATCCATACCATGCTCTTTCATTAAAACCACAAGTCATATTTCAAGTTTAAGTTCCATGGATAACACATCTTTTAGCCAAAAAGCAAGAATGCATTATGTACACTTTTTGACATACCCATCATGATCTACATACTTTACCAAGAATATAATATATTAATCCATAAGAATAATCACTTACCCAAGCTTGAGAAATGATGACCTTGCTCCAAAATTTGGCTTTGAGTTCTTAGGGTTTGAGAGAAAAATAGTTGAGAAATAACTAGAAAGCATGAGAGTTTCATGTGAATAAAAATCAGATTTTTTGTTCCTTTATATAAGTCCTAAATTACATCCTTATCCACTCTTATAACATTTAATGCTATATCTAGAAGGTCAAGGGAAGAATGGGTCATTTGACCCATTTTGGCCCATGTCTTCTTCTTTATTTTTGGGCCTTTTATTGAGCCCAATTCACTTAATCCAATGAAATAAATAATTTCTCATGTTTAAATCATTTCATATGTGTTATGACAATATTCCCACTCACACGATTCACATTCGTAGCCTCAATCACAAAAACAAGTGATTCTAGCCACGTATGGCTTGTTTTGACCACAAGGGTAAAACCGTCATTTTGATGCCAAATTCATCCACGAATAATTTTACCACACCAATATAATACTTCAATAATTCCATTTATATTCTCGTGGTTGTAGAAGAAACGTGGCAAAAATCGGCCCGGTATGCCCCCCGGCACCCCTGGGACTTAGAAAAATTTCCAACTTTTGAAAGGTGTGTACAAGCAGCCTGGCATGCCCTTGGGCGCGCCAACTTGCTGCCTGTGCCCAAAAAATTTGGGCAATAAGCGGCCTGACACACCCTCTGGCGCGCCTGGGCCTTAATTTGTTTGAAAAATTCATTTTTCGACTTTTCTTTGCGGGTTCGGTTAGTCTTCAAGTTCTATTCTTTAACTTACTTCTTACCTTTAATATCCTTTGTTTGGAGGTCCTTCAAGCCTCATTTTTAACCCCACAAATGTTCCACGAAGTCACAAAACACTTCCTACGAAAGTCTAATCACATGTACGAGGGCCAATGTCAACTATCTCATCAATAACATTACAAAATACATACTTATGGATCTCAACACCTATGTAAGCATTGTTCAACGTTGTCAAATAGGGTTGAGAAGGTACGGGGTGTTACAGTTATATTTGGACTTGACACGCCCATTAAAAAATAATAATTGATTTGAATATTTTACCACACTACCCCTATTAATTAATATTTAGTATTAGATCGTTGATAAAGTTGTGGGTAAAATATGGAAAAAATAATTATCTTTCCGGTATATGTTACATGTGACAAGTAAAGGAGAAAATATATTTTTCAAATATTGGATAAGTAAAAATGAACAGAGGGAGTATTTTCTTATTGCACTGTACCTGTGGTTTGAAATTAAATGGTATTGGAGCAGATGAATAATTATATCTGAAACTGTAATAATGTCATATAAATTTTAAAGTAATATTTTATATATTTACCAATTTATACAAATTCATGTGCAATATATAGTTGCATCTGGACACAAACGGTGGTAACAATTATTAGTTATAAGATGTGCATTGGAAGTGGTTGGTCTCAACGGGTGCTAATAGTGAAAGCACCCTTACAAAAAAAGAAAAAAAAAAGTCTCTGAAAGGGTGGTAAAACAACAATTTATAAATAGCAAGTTATAAAAAAATGTCGTTATTTATAAGAACAAACTCAACTTTTAAGAAAAGTAACTTAAGTCAAACAAGTCTCTTTATTTTATTTAATTGTTTTTTTAATATTATATTTGTCACGATCAAAAAACTCAGGTCATGATGGCCCTTACTACAACCTGTCGGTAGGTAAGTCAAAACCATAGCCCAAAACAGCAAGTAACGGGCTAACAAGCGGATGAAAGAAGAACAAGGCAAAAACATTAAATAAGGTGACTAATAGAGAAGATATACGAAGCATGCATACAAATAGCAAGGGGAGAGAATAAAATATACAAAACGGATATCCCAAGACCTGGCAGGGACAGTACAAGAGCCCCTAAAGCATAATGAATTCTAAATAAATGCAATGTATATAAAGAATAGTCTCCAAAAGCACAAATAAGACTAATCCCAAAAATAGAAGGAGATGGATCTCCTCCGGATGCCAAATGCTCACATATATCCCCGATCAGCAGCTCCGCACAAGGATGGCATCAACAATGATGACTCGTACTAGGATCTGCATCAGGGAAAAATATGCAGAAGTATAACATAAGTACCAAAACATACTCATTAGGCATCATAGGCCGACTGAATTCAAATAAGATAAAAGCATATAAGATGTGAATATATGCTAAAGGTAAGAAAAGAGTGTCAGAGAGAGAGAAATAGGCTAAAACTAGACAATTACGAGAAATACAAGTAAATAATCTGTAAAACATAAAATAAGCATCTAACTATAGTATTACCATACACAAATAAGCCCAGAAGGTACACATAAACAATGAATAAACTCAATCGGCCCCAATAAGCTTGATGGATGCAAGCAACAAGTAATACTAAGTACAAACCAAACATAGTAGCACAAAAATGGGAAAGTATGCCATGATATGCAATAAACAAACTGTATACTCGTCCTCCATCCATAACCACAACCCAAGCGTGGAATCGAACCAGACTTCAAACCAGAAATCAATAACAATCCATGCTTAGACTCTAATAGAGGTTAAATATGTAACAAGCAGTAAAAATCAGGTGCTTGGGCTTAAACCGAGACTAAAGAATCCATTTTGTTTTTTAGAATACCAAGTTCATTTTAAAATATTAAAAGATCCCACTAATCGAGTCGAACATAGTGGCTTTAAGGCATCATCAAATTATGCCAATGAAATTAAACCAACAAGCATAACGGAGAGAACAGACACAAATAAAACACCAATAATCAGTCCAATCCTAATGCAACCTAAGCGTTTTAAATTCATCTGCTACATGAAAGTATGTTATTCTAAGGTGATCCATCCTAAAGGAGGGGTAACACTAGAAATGAGCCCTGAAAAGCCCAACCTAAGGAAAGAAACTACCCGAGCCTAGACTAAGGCATCCAAGACTAATGTCTAAAAAAACCATGCACACAAAGCTAGGCCTACTAGGATAGTAACTAACTAAATTAAGGATTCAAGGAAAAATTCTACTTTAATGCCCCGAAACAGGTTATAAAGATCATAAATACCTAAAAATATTATTCAAGATGCACTATCCCACCAATAATTAGCAAATTATCACACAAATACCTAATTAAACAGAGTCTAAGAGTAGGTAAATTGTAACCTACCTGTAATATCCGAAGAATGCTCTCGCAACTCACTATCTCATTTAAGCTGTAATATCCAAAACATATGCTTGCAACCTACTAAACCTGATCTTTTCTCTTCTGAGAAGCCTTCGACCACTACCAGACTACCAAAATGATAATCTAGACATTAACACGAGAATAACGATACCCATTTGTAATTTTATAAATCGGGCATTAAATCTAGGCATTAAATTGGGCTGAAATTTACCCATGGGGCTTGTTTACGGAACCCAGAAATTGAACCCCTTAATTGTGTCCGTTGTCGGGCAAGTATCATGTGCTAAAAATTGAGCATGATTCACCCTCAAATCGAACCTCAAAAAAGCCCCACAAACAAACCAAAAAAAGGTATTTAGCCAAGGAATTGGACGGAATTGAGGAGGGGAACTTACTAATTATCGGAGGGAAAATGGCCAAGAGTCGAGCTACATCAAAGCGCTCAAGATCAAATTTATAATCCAAGGTATTTCCAAGCTCCTAAGATATGAAAATTATGATTTTTGGACTAAGAAATGAATTGGAAATGGAGGAAAAGTTTTATATACTGCATGACCCTTGGTTACGATTAACGGACCCCACTCACAGGACCCTCGCGATTGCAGTGCCCATCCACGTGATGGCACCGGCCCTACAACCCCCCTTCATCGCCGTTGCGATCCAAAACTTTCCGATTGCAATGACAAAGGTCCATAAAACTTTGAGATCATGGAGGAATCTATAGCAATAGCGTTGAAGAATCTAGGCCTGCACCAAGTGTTATGCATCAACAACATTAGCTAAGTGGCTATTTCTTCGAAAGGATTATCGAGATTTATTTGAACCCGGTGAATGTAAATGAGATATGCTACACTACCATAAATGAAATTGTGAACGCAATGAAACAATCAAAATTTCCAACCAATGTCGTTTCAAAAAAATATGGGCCCCATACTTAATGTTTTATTTTTTACCAATTTTGAACCAATAGCTCGAAATGAGTCTGGATGCCTCAGGTCCCAGAACAACAGTCCTCGTAGCCTAAAATCCATATTTTAGAGCTAACAGAACTGACATAATTGCCATCCGAGGTCATTTACTAGGAGTTCTAGACGAACACCAGTTTCTTAACTCCAAAAGCTCCAAAATAGGAAAATGGGCATAAAATTCGATTGAACTACCCGAAAATCGAACTACCTATCCCAACAAGTCATAAATGACTTGTGGTAGCTATAGGAAAGCATAAACATAGAAAACATGCAAATAAGAAGAAAATTACCTAGAGGGTTATTTCAACATCCACGACTAAAAGGGCTTTTGTCCTCTAAAGTTAAGAGTCAAAAAGTCCCTAAAGGTTTGAACAAGTGAGGATACGAGGCCCACATATCATGATCAGTCTCCCAAGTAGCCTCCTTAACTAGACATTTTACCCACTAAACCTTTACTAACGGAATCTCCTTAGAATGCAACCGTCTGACATAGCTGGCTAGAATAGCTATTTGCTCATCCTCAAATGTCAACGAGCATCCATCTAAATCGAATCCCACTAGAGCATGTGAGGCTCATCTGGAATGTAACACAAAAGAATTAACACATGGAAAATAAGGTAAATGGCAGAAAATACTCGAGGCAAGGCTAACTCATATGCTACATCTCCAACCTTCTGTAGAATCTCAAATGGCATGATATACCTGGGGCTGAGCTTGCCCCCTTCCTAAACCTCATCACGCCCTTCATGGGAGTCACTTGAAAAAATACTCAGTCACTAACTCAAAACTTCAATACACAAAGCCTATAGTCAACATATCTCTTTTACCTACTCTAAGCTACCCGAAGTCTATCCTGAATCACTCAAACTCTTTCGAGTGACTCTCATTACAAATTCATACCCCTTGGCCTGGCCTCGAAAGTATCAAACCACCCGATAGGAAATCTATATTGCCTACCTCACAATACCTCAAATGGAGCCATATGGATACTCAAATGGTGGCTTTTATTTTAGGTAAACTCCACTAAGGCTAGAAACTGCTCCTACTAACCTCCAAAGTCCATAAAAAAAAGCTCGAAGCATATCCTTCAAAACCTGAATATCCTGCTTTAATTGACCATAAGTTTATGAAAAGTTATGCTACGGTTGACCTGGGTACCTAACTCCTCCTGAAAATTCCTCCAAAATATAAAGGTGAATTGAGAACTCCTACTAGAAATAATAGATACTGGTATCCCGTGAAGAGGAACCACGTTTTGAACATAAATACAAGACAACCTCTCGACACTGTAGGAATTAACGAGTAGCAATTGGGCAGACTAGGTCAACCGATCAACAATGACCTAAATGTTATCAGAACATGAAGATATACACAACAAACCAATTATAAAATGTATAGCAATCTGTTCCCACTTGCACTCAGGAATGGGTAGCCTCGGAAGCAAACCATTAGGTCTTAAATGCTCGGACTTCACCTACTTACAACATAAAAATCGATAAATAAAGATGGCTATTTCCCTCTTCATCCTTCACCATCAGTAATACCGCCTTAGATCCCTTGACATCTTTGTTGTTCCACGATTAATAGAATATCTAGAACAGTGAGCCTTCTGTAATATCAAATAAATCAAATAACCAACCCTTGGGACATAGATATGACCCCTGAATCTAAAAATACCCTTTAGATCCAAGGAGACCTTAGGGGTCTCATCACTTAACACCTGATTTCGAATGCCACGTAGTCGACTATCCTCAAACTGTCATCCCCAAATCTGGTCTAACATAGTAGATTGAGGCTCAACATGGTAAAAAATCTTCTTAAGATCAAAAATATTAAGGCAAACTACCCTGTTGGCTATGTAATGGAGTCCACGGCCAATGGTTGCTCCAAAATTGAAAGGAAAGCAAAACTCTCTATACTCACTACCTTTCGGCTCAAGGCATCCGCTACCACATTTGCCTTGCCCAAATGGTATAGAATAGAAATGTCATAGTACTTTAGTAACTAAAGCCACCTGTGCTTCCACGAATTAAGATCATTCCAGCTAAGAATGTACTAAAGACTATGATGATCGATGAATATCTCAAAAGGAATGCCATAAAGGTAACACCTCCAAATCATAAGCGTGAAAACTACCACTGCCAACTCCAAGTCATGTGTGGGGTAGTTACACTCATGCATCTTCACTTGTCCAGAAACAAATGCTATCACTAGATCCTGCTGCCTCAGAACATAACTCAAACAAACACCTGAAGCATCACAATAGACTGAAAACCCCTAACCCTCTACTAGAAGAGTCAAAATTGGAGTCTGGAGTGAGTAAGTCCTTGAGCTTCAGAAAGATTGCCTTACAATTATCGAACCACTAGAATGGTACATCATTCCTAGTTAATCTGATCAGTGGCACTGCTATAGAAGAAAACCCATCGATGAACCGTCCTTAGTAACCAGCCAACCCAATAGAATAACGATCCTCGATAGGAAATGTAGGCCAAGCCCAATTAAGGAATACCTCAATCTTTGTTGGGCCTACCATCATACCATCATTGGACACTATGCACCCCAATAATACTAAAGACTCTATCCAGAACTAGCACTTGGAGAAATTGGCACAAAGGTGTTGATCTCAAAATCTGAAGCACAATCCTTAAATGCTACCGTTCTCATCCTTCTTCCTCAAGTAAACATCGATGTCATCGATGAATACTATCATTAAGCAGTCCAAATAAGTCCTGAACATATGGTTTATTGATAACGCTCAAATACATCATATTAATGAATGTACGCGATCGTTAGAAAGATATTTACCCAACTTAGATTAGGGTCGAATCCACAAGGAATAATATGACTAGTGATCGAAAAAGTACAAAATAAAAATAGCTCGCTAAAATTCAAACAAAGATACAAATGTTTTGGGGGGGTTTGTAATTAAAAATGTAACACGGATAGAACCAAATATAATATGAGCAAGGTGATCAATGGCTTTCACAACAATGGAAAGCAAAGAAAATTATACGGGGAATTAATTTTATTAACGATCCAAAGTATTTAAATCAAGTACTCAAGATTAATCACGGATTAGCAAATTAGCCTTGAAACCATATCCGCCACGTCTTTCAACCAATCAACGAATATTTAATGGATAGATTATTTCAAACACTAGTCAAGTGCCAACACGAATAGTTCTAATCTATTGCTACACTAGGATTTGACTATGTCTAGCAACAAATCCATAAGTTAACTACTCCCTTTATAAATCAAGTGAAGAATGAGATTAACTTAGACAAGAAAAACCCATTTTATAAACCAAAGAGTAATCAATTAATACTAAATCATAAGATAGAATCAAAACCAAAATTCAAAAGATAAGTATTGTATTATCTCTAACAACAACTACTCAAGTATGAGTTTAACTACACCAAAATATTCAATACAAATCAATGGAATGAAGAAAGGATTAAGAAATATTCACTATAAATCTTCCAAAGCATCACTCCAAGGGTGTTGGGTCAAGAACCCTAGCTTTCAATGTTGATAAATAAGCCAAAGATTTCTTGGAATGGCTCGGTATCAAGTATTTGATGAATTGGGATCAAACACTATGCAGTTTCAGCTTTGTCCTGGATATCTGCTCGATAGTCGCTAGGGCAACGTTTTTATCACCATGGCGGGCTCGGCTAGGAGGAATCGACCTTGCTAAGGCGAGGGGTTGACCTCTATTAACACATTACTGAGGCAACATATTACTCGCCTAGGCGGCCTTGCCTAGGCATACTATTCATTGCTAAGGTGATGCCTGCTGACTCAGTGACGTTTTGCTAAGGCGACTCATCTTTCACCTAAGCGGGCTCTCTTAGGAAAGCCTTCTCCAACTAAGGCGATGCACCTGGTAGATTTACTGCACTTTCATCTCATTTTTTCTCTTTCTCTTCTGATTTCAGCTTTTACTCGTCAAAACTCCTTGGAAACACAAAATACCTTAAACAAACATAGTTCAAAGAATATATAGCATCATATTAAGAAAACAAATACAAATAAGTGGCAAAATCACCAATCATCTACACCCCAACTTAAAGACTTTACTTGTCCTCAAGCAAAACAAAAATCAAACTTAATGAGGTTATCAATTTAAGCTCAAGAATGAACATCAACTTTTTCACTTCATATTTTTCAAACTAGGCACAATAATTATGACTTTGGTTGGTTCTAAACATTAGTCAACAAGCATGTGAGTGATACCCAAGCAACTCCCTCAAATTCAAACACACTTTCAAGAATACAATGGAATTTTAAGAATGATCAAGTAACGACAACCAATTCTAAAGCGCTGACTCACAATCAATAGTCAATCAAACATGCTCCTTCGACTCATTTTTGGAATTTTTCAACTTTACCAATCTATCCTAGTTCACATGCCCTCACAAGAAAGCAAGTCCCAAAAATGCACAATATCTACAACACTTCTACAAGGGACAAATGCACAAACACTCACACTCAACAAAGAATTTCCAATGCAAACAAGTATCATACCATAGGCTTGTCCTTATTTTTAATCACCACTAACTAAAAAGCATCGGTTGGAGATCCCAAAGGACAATTTTTTTAGCTTGTAATGCAGGCTTGGGGATGGTAGGATGAGCATTTAGGATAAAAGTAACTACACCCTCCTTGAACTCTACAAAACACTTTACAACTCAAACTTTGATCATTTGCCTCTTTATTTCATACCGCACAAGTGCCTATCTTTTTCATTCTTGTTCTCCCACTTATTGACGACTTTCTCTTTTTTTTTCTTTTCTCATTTTCTCTTCTTTTCTCTTTTTTTATCATTGATTTGCTCTTAAGGCACTCACTTACTAAACCACGACATATGATCACCTTTTCCAAGTTCCACCATACCCCTAACTTAGGCTTTTAGCCTCAAGTTGGTAATTTCAAGTTCAAGGAGGGTAGGGTTCAAGAGAGGGAAAATTTTCAAAAGGTTCAAGGCTTGTAATGTAGTTGCCAAAGAAAGGTTATTAGGCTCAAATGGGGTAACTAGTGATAACATTTATGCACGGGTAGCCTTTAAGGATAAAGCGGTCTCCAAAAATCACAAAGAAGCCCTAAGGTCATTTCACCAACCAACACAATCAAGACTAGCATTGAAAGATCAACCGGACAAGTTCTAGATGACACAAGTAGACACAAGAATTATTCCACAAAAACTCACCACACATGGCATGCAAATAATTCTAGAAGGATCAATTTCATTTCCTAAACAAGAACAAAAGAGTCATTTTCCATATTATCACCACCTAATGAATAAGGAGTCACAAAAAGAGAAAGTGTTGTTGCAAACATCATTCACATCCATGTACTTGTTTTCACAAAATATTTTAGAGGGGTATGCTTATTTCAATATTTCATAATGCAAGACTAACTCTATTAGTACCAAACAAGCCATAATCTCATATTTTGACTCCAACAATGGCAATAATGTCATGGCTACTCAGACTTTACCATGACATTTGGTTACGCAGACTTCACCATAACAACAATTATAACCCCAATTTGCAATGTCCATGGGTACTTAGAATTCCCTTGCACAAATGATGGCAACATCGAAACATGACAATTTTCTCTTAAGAATGTCGTCACTCAATCTATCATAGGGAAGGGATGGACCAAAACAACTACTAAAAGAAAAACTACAAAAGGAATTACTCTAGAAATAAAAACAAAAGAAACAACTAATCCAACAAAATCTTTAATGTAAAAGCAGTGCACAGTATCAAAATCCATAAAACTCAAGTCTTCAATGTAAAAGCAATGCACAATATCAAAATACATAAGAATAAAGCTCGACAACGGTACAAGATATCCATGTAAAGAAAATCCCAACAAGGGTACCTAATAGTCTAAAAAAAACATATTCTAAAGGCTCGATAACGGCAAATACTCAAAAATACATAAATAAACCTCGACAAGGGCATACAAATATCTAAATAAAAACATGAAAGTATAAACCCAAACAAAAAATAAGCTATCCCACCCCAAACTAAAAATGTTGTAATGTCCCCAATGCAAGTAAAATAATGTAGAGGAGGGGGTAAGGACTCTCTAAAGTCTGTATTAGACTAGCAGACTATAAGGGGCCAATCAATGTTGAGTCAAATACTGAGCCTCATCATCATTGCCATCTCCACCCTCAGCCTCAGAGAGAAAAAAGTACTCCTCGCTATCATCTGCATCCTCCACAGGCATCCTGACCCCATTTGAAGATTGCCTTTATGCCTCTCCATATCTTAATCATGAATTTGCTCTTCTTTCTTTTTTTTCCTTTCTCATCTTTGAAATTATCCCGAAGCTTGGCATGAGCCTTGTCCATATTACCATAGGCAGTCTCAAGCATTGACATAGAATCTGCGGCATTGGTATAATCATCCAGCTATTTTTTCTGGGCAGCTAGGTAGGTTTCCATCTCATCTTTGGTGAAGGGATGAGAGGACTATGAAAAACTTAGAAGCTGTGACACTAACTCTCGAATCTAGTCCAATTGAGCAGGTATCACTCCAAAAGGGCCCTCAGGTTGTGTCTGGTCTCCCTGAGAGGCACCCTGCTCGACCATAATCTCAATCTTTCACTTTTTACTTTGCACAACAGCTTCCTCTCCCTGCACTTCTAATGGATGGATTGGTATATAGTGAAAAATATTCACATGATGTTATCAAGAAGACAAGCTATCATGCGGGTTCGAAGAGGTGAAATATCAAAAAAGATCCCAAAAGGTAATACTCTGCTACAAATGTTTTTTAATTAGTTTCTCACCTCAGTAGTTAAATCACCACCCTTGATACCTTTTCATGTTCTTGCCCATTTCACAGTTGCACCAGGAGGACAAATCTTTGAAATAATCCAATCACTAGCCCCATGTTCCTTTGCCCTTATTTCCTCAGGTGGATGATCAGGCAGCCCATACACCTTATTTATCTTGATCAGACTAAACTTCATTCTCTATCCCCTTATGATGATCTCAGGGTTAGCAAAATTCATACACTTAAGATTAGCGTAAAACTTCTGCACCCATTCCTCATTAGTACGACATGAAGTGGGAATAAAGAAAGTCCATCTTGCAGCATCAAGCTGGCCATAGAAATTAGGGAGCTTTTTGGCCAATTTCTCGTGCAACACCCCTCACTCTGGTTTAAACTTTTTGTCAAGAAAATTATAGTAATAGCGACGATGTCAATCACGAGATATGAATCTGGCTTCATCATAATGCTTAGTCTCAGTCTCTCCTTCGATTTCATCATCCAATCCTAATTTTTCATCAAAGTTTTGTGCCATTTTAATCCTTTAACGTACCTAAAAATGCAAAGCCAAGTTAGGAGGAGAATGACTACAAGTTAAGTAATTAAAAGCACTACTTGTAATCTAAAAAATAAGCAAAAAAGGCCTGTGAAGCTTAAAATGCAAGCACACTATTTTGCAGAAATTCTGCTAGTGGTCGCCTAGGCAGACCCTTTGTTGCCTAGGCGTGATCGCCTAAGCAGACAAAGGGTCACCTTAGAAATCAGGCACACGAACAGTATGTTGCCTGAGTGGGAACTTCATCACTTAGGCAACATTGCTTAAGCGGATAAAACACTGCCATAGCAGTTGGTCAGTAGGGTCAAATCTCTGCCTAGGCCTAAGAAACATCGCCCAAATGCCGTTGCTAAGGAGGAAAAATCATCACCTTGGTTATATAATCTTATTCAATAACACCCCAAAAATATGATTTTATGAAAGCATGAAAACATGTATTTTAAAAAAATTCATACTCAAAACTTCTGAATTTTCTATTACACAACAAGCACACAAGTTCTCATGCACACAATTCCAAGATCTACAAAATGTAAGGTTCCATTTCAACCAAATTTAACATACAAAAACTCAACTTTTTTGGCTCAAAACAAGATCAGTAACATGCTCAACTCAGAGATAGCAACAAATCTACCTGAATTTCCATGCAAAGAGGAGAGAATTCACAGAAAATGTACCTCAATCTAAAGAAATTTGAAAGTGATGATTTCACCCTTTTCTTTACTTTTGACCAATTTTCTTAGGTTTTTGAGGTGAAATAGACGATTTATATACTATGTGCAAGTATGTGGGATGTGTAAAGGTTGAAACATTAATAAAAGAAGTTTTGGGAGATGGGGAAAATAGAAAGTTGGGTGTTTGGAAGATGGAGTAAGTGAATGGGGAAATGGAAGTGGGGAAGTGTAGAACCTTTAAAATTCTTGAGATTTTGACTGCCAATCTGCTAGGTAGAAATACCATCACCTAGGCGATTTTGCCTGAGTAGAAGAAAGGTCGCCTTAGCGGCATCTAATTTCTTTAGCACTTGTCACCTTAGCGGTCAGGAGGCCCGCTTAGGTGGTCCCTCCTTAGCAACCAATATGTCACCTAGGCGATACCACTGCACTATTTTTCCCAAACTTACTATTTAAATTGCTGATGCTCAGGTCCATTTTAGCTATCCACCGAATTGTGATTCAGGCCTGGGCAGTTTCTGTTCATTTTTGCGATGCCCAGGTCAATTTTGTAAGACAAACTCCAAAAGGTAGGGACTTTGTCCCTCATCTCCCAATTTCTTCAGTTGCTCAGTTTTTTTGATTTTCATCACATCTACCAAGCACAACATCAAAAAATAGTTGGAATGAGGTTTAATCTTCTCCATTCTTGAATTAACATTTTTATTGAAATTCTCACCTTGAAATGAACTAGAGTATTCACAAAATATTTGCTTGACTTTTTCTTGCAACTCTAGTATAACTCCTCAATTTTAGATCCTTCATTATTTTTGGCTTGATTGGTTGACAAATCACTAAGAATTCTTTAAACTCAATCTCACCCACATATTCATTTGAAATCATCTCATCAACATTATTCATAACCATTTGATGCTGAACACCACATGCCTCAATTTTCACATTCAATTTGGTTTCTAATTTTTTGGTATCCATTTCAATTTGAACCCACCCTTGACATCGCTCAACATGCAATTTGAGAGATTCATAAACCATTAGTAACATTCTATCAAGTTGATCCTCATTGCCTTCAAGTAGTTGAGCTTGATACAATCGCCACTCTTGACTCACAATTTCCTCCTTGACAAGTGTTTCTTCATTTTGAGGCCTTTCATTATGGCCATCACACGTTTTTGGCTCAAACCCATGGCTTGAACTCTCTTCTTCAACAAAATTATTTTGAAGATTAGGTAAATCCATGGCATTTGAGAAATTGGCATTTTCACAAGGGACTTCTACTTTTTCTCATTCCTTTCTAAATGGCTCCATGGATTTGTGCAAGAGATGTATATCCTCACCCACGGTAGTCACCAGGTCCAAGATAGTTTGAAGCATTGCTTCAATATGTTTTTGTCTGACATATTCTTCTTCTTTTGCCACATCATGATACATAGCAAACTCAAAATTACAACTAGTATTTTTTTTATCATAGCTCGGGGAGGGGGTACAATAATTCAGATAATCACTTCAATGTCTATGTTGACCCGCACATAAATAACAATCATACCCCCTATAGGATAGCGATGGTGCACACACCTCTCTCCCAGGAGAATTTCTAAAATCTTGCCAAAAATGGGGTTCTCAATAATACGGACATGGTTCAAAAACATAAGATTTGCAACCACCAAACTCAATTTCATTCCATGATGCCATAGTAACAAGTATAACATAACAAAAGTCTAACTAACGCAAGAAACAAAAGAAAAATCACGAACACATATTCAAAAGTTCGAATCAAAGAAAATAAGCAAAAATTCTAAACTTACTCAATAAGCCAAATTGTTCCCCAACAACGGCACCATTTTTGATAACTTTCAAATACACCCTATTAATGAATGTACACAGTCATTAGCTATATATTTACCCAATTTGCAGTCGGAGTCGAATCCACGAGAAACAATGTGACTAGCGATCGAGTAAGTACAAAATTAAAGCAGTTCGCTAAAATCCAAACAAAGATACAAATGTTTTGGGGGGGTTTTGTAATTAAAAATATAACACACATAGAGCAAAATATAGTATGAATAGTGTGATCAATGGCTTTCACAACAATGGAAAACAAGGAAACTAATATGGGGAATCAATTTTATCAACGATGCAAAGTATTTAAATCAAGTACTCAAGATTAATCACAGATTAGAAAATTAGCCTTGGAACCTTAATTATCCGCCACGTCTTTCAACTAATTGATGAATATTTCTAGGCTAGATTCTTTCAAACACTAGCCAAGTGCGAACACGAATAGTCCCAATATATAGCTACACCAGGATTTGACTATGTCAACCAAAAAATTCATAAGATGGGTCATAAATCCCAAATCACGCTAAATTGCTCTTTCCCAAACTCGATTAACTATTTCAAGCTTAATCGAAGTTGATGGGTGAGTCTTCAGGTTAATTACTCTTTTAAAAAATCAAGTGAAGAATTAGATTAACTTAGACAAGCAAAACCAATTTCATAAATCAAAGAGTAATCAATTAATACCAAAGCATAAGATAGAATCAAAACCCAAATTAAAAACATAAGTATTGTATTATCTCTAACTACAACTACTCAAGTATGAATTTAACTACACCCAAATATCCAATACAAATCAATGTAATAAAGAAAGGATTAATAAAAATTACTACAAAGCTTCAAAATCTTCACTGCAACGATGTTGGTCATGAAACCTAGCTTTCAATGTTGAGAAATAAGCCAAAGATGTGTAGGAATGGCTTGGGATCAAGTATTTGATGAATTGGGATCGAACACTATGTAATTCCAGCTTTACCCTTGAAATTTGCCTGACCGTCGCTAGGGAAATGTTTTCATCGTCAAGGCAGGTTCGCCTAGGCAAAATCGACCTCCTAAGGCAAGGGGTTGACCCTTGTTGACACATTGCTGAGGAAACATATTACTCGCCTGGGAAGCATTGCTTAGGTATACTATCCATCGCTAAGGTGATGCTTGCTGACTCAGTGTTGTTTCGCTAAGATGGCTCATCTTCCACCTAAGCGTGATTTACTATAATTTCATCTCATTTTTTCTCTTTCTCTTCTCATTTCCACTTCTTCCCATCAAAACTAATTGTAAACCTAAAATAGCAGAAACAAACACATTTCAAAGGATATTTAGCCTCATATTATGAATAAATGATATAAAATCATAGAAAAGAGATACAAATAAGTTGCATGATAATGCTAAAATTATACCTTAAAAGTATAAGCGGATGTTGTCAATATAATTACCCAACTTAGAGTCGGGGTCGAATCCATGAGCAATGAATGCTATAGATTCACCTCAAAGTGTCAAAAAGAACTAATGCTTGCTCGTAATGCTATGAAAATAATTCAAAAAAATAAATGGGGGGTTTGTTTTAAACAATTCGTAATCAACAATATTAATCATAACTTAAGATGTAAAGTTTGAGCTATAGAAAGTCTTAATCAAATGTGAGAAGGGCTTGGGGTTATTCTATCTTGAGAGTGAGTAAATGTGTGGGTAGTTGAGTATTTTCCTAAAATCAATTAATAGCTATGGGTAGGCTAGATTGTAGGTCTTTTTAGCTAATCTTTCAATCAAACACCAAAATATCACAAGTGGGTTCTTTCGAACACCTCACAAGTGTGTCTATATAACTAATCTAATACCTCAATTAGTATCGTTATGTCTAAGAGACATTATTGAATGATAATTATCAAATTATGGTGAACTACTACTACTCACCCTTATCCCCTTTGTCAAGGATGATAAGGATTTGAGTGTAACTAGAGTTTCCAACCTCTAATTATAGGTTAAAAATATGGAGTAGAAGTAAAACCCATAACAATTAAATAATTAGGAAGACAAATAAACAACACCCAAACAATTATCACTACTCATTAAACCATAACCCCAAGTTAAGAAATTAGTTACTCATGGAGAGAGAAAAAAGGAAATATACCAAAATTCTCAATCCAATCTTCCATCAAATCTAAGATAATCATAAAAAATGGAATCCAAATTTAATGGGAAGCATAAGAAAGTAACCAATTTCACAATTAGGGTTTGAACTCTAAGTTACTAACTCAAAAATTACAAAGATGGAGCTTCAGATCTAAAAAATCCTTTTCAAAGCTCAAAATTCGCGTTTAAGCTAATTATGAAAATGCCACCATACTAGTCATCTGCTGGCACACCTACCAGCGTAGGTGTCCACATATGTGCGTAAGTCAGGGGCTTAGGTGGGCTTCCAGCTCACTATTTTTCCATTTGTTTTCTTACCTACGTGAGCACCTCCTCACCTACGTGCGCAGGTGAGCCTCATTCATCTCATGCATTATTTTAAGCTCTTTTACATCACTTTTGAACTCAATTTGACTCGTATGGTTAGCTCGACTCTTTTTTTATCGATTACCTGCACAAACAAGTAATTTAACATGAGATACACCACGAATCAAAGGAAACTAGATGATAATTCAAGCTTAAGCGACTAAATATTTGGTAAATTTAAAACTTATCAACCCCCCAAACATGAACTATTGTTTGTCCTAAAGCAATCAAGGATTCTTTCAATGAAAAGGATATTCATGACTCCAAAACAAATACAACCTATTATGCTAAGCAACAAAAACCATAAAGTTCGATCGACTCTCCAAACAAGTTATGGCAAACAAATAATTAGCACTTCTTCTTTCAAGATATAAATCTTTTTGTCACAAAGGTATAGGATATCGACAAGTAAACATTTCAAATCAAGATGCTTCTCAAGTCTTGACACAAAACTTCAAAGAGTCCCTCAATTTTCAATTTACGGTTTGTCTTTCTCATTTAGCCTAATTAAAAGTAAGACATCACTCTCCACTTCAAGGTGTAGATACCACTCACATCCAAGAGTTTGCTCCACTCAAATTAAACAATGCATTTCACAATGAACATAGAGATAGAAAGAATTTTCGCTCACTCTCATAAAGAAATTCAAGTATAACAAGTAGAACCATAGGCTTGCCCTTTGTGTCATTCGTAACTAATGTAGACCTACAAGGTTTGAAATTCCAAAGGACTTGCGGGCATTGATGAATCTTAGGGTGAAGGAAGGGAGTTACAAATCAAGTGACAAGAAAACCTCCCTAAACACAATTGCTTTAACACCTCTTAGGCCAAATTCTTTCAGGTTCTCCACCTTATTCACCCTCTTTTCTTTTGTTTTATTTCCCTATATCTCTATCATCCTTTTGCTAATCACACTTATGAGCCTCCCTCTTCATTCACTTCTTTAATTTTTTCAAGAGATTTTCTACTCATTAGCCATTCATGCCCTCCTTTTCTCATGTTTTTCTACTATTTCAAATCATTTTCTATGGGCTAGGCTCTTTTGCTTTCATTTTCAAGTTCATCTCTTTTCTTATGACACAATTGATGAGATAACCAAACATACACCTCTCATAAACAATTTTTCAAATCTCCTTCCCCCCCCCCCCTAAATTTAGGCTTTTGGCCTAATTTTGTCATTCCCACAATTATGCACCCCTAAAGTTAGGCATTTGCGTACACCGACTTTCATTAGAACAATGCGACGTGTTCAAGGAGGTTGGGTGCCAAAGGAGGGGTAATTACAAAGGGTCATGGTGTCATAGTATTGTCATCATAAAGAAAAAGGACAATGAGAAGAGGTTCAAATGGGTTGACTAGGGAACAATGTTAAGGTGGGATTTAGACCATTTGATAGTTCAAATAGGGCCTCGGGTCATCCTCCAAACAAAGCGTGGCCTAGGATTTTGCCTTGAATACACTTGTCAAAAGTTCTAGACTACAATGCATGCGCAAGAATTTATTAAAAACCTCACCACACAAGGCACCACACTCTTAAAATAGAAAGCTAGTCTTCCAAATAATTTTAGCAAATGAACTTGACAAACTACTCCGAATTGGGAACTCTTCTTTTGTGAAGAAAGAGACAAAAATTGAATTTAAAGGTCATGAATAAAGAGAAATCTTGAAACCTCTTTGCTCTTTTCTTTTTAAAAACCATTTTTCTTTTCAAAAATCAGTTTCAAAAACTATTTTGCTCTTCACAAATCATTTTGCTTGCCAATGACAATTTTTGTAAGGTACCTTTCAAACTTTGCCAACTACAACTTGACTCTAATTCAAAACAATAGGTATTTCCACTAAGAATGTCGCCCAATCCATCTATAATGGTGGAGTACCACTCGGTTCGACAAAGAAAGCCAAATAACAAAAAGAAAATGCTTCTTGGGAAAGAACCAAGTTTTGAAGAAAACCCTTGGAGTTTATTTGATGTGTATATACACAAGGAAAATAAAATGATGCACATTTCCAACATAGAAAACACCCAAGCAATAATCAACACAAGAAAAAAACATATGATTCTCGAATGATAACAAGCGCATAACATGGGCCCGGCAAGGGCTAAAAGCATATCCATCAAAACACAATTCCGCCAAGGGAAATATCAAAAGTTTCACAAAATAGGCAACACAAGGACAATATCTAAATAAAAAATAACATCAAGAAAATGTATCATCAAAATAATATTACTGACCATGATTCAAATAGAATGTCCCACCCCACAGCTAAAGAATGTTGTATTTTCCCTAATGCAATAATAGAGAATGATAAGAGAGAGAGGTAAGGAATTCCCAAAATGCACTAAGAACTTTGATCCACATCATGGGTGGTCTGTAACAGCTCATCAACTCTAACACGAGGAACCTCCTCAGACTGGGCTCCTATAATTGCATCAAAATTATCATGCAAAACTGCGAGAGGTTGTGAATTGGAACTAGTACCTACCATCCTAGCATGCTGTTCATCTACTGATAATTGTGTAGCAAGTCTAATATACTGGGTTATGGTAAGCCCTATACCAAATTCAATCCTTGCCTCATCTCCAATGGTGGTATGCCCGAACAAATTTGTAAATAGTAGAATCAGGCCAGTAGCAACCTGAGGAAAAGTCATCAGAGCATCATCTAAAGTAAAGAAGGGCTGTATATTCTGGAACTCTGAGAGAAAGCTATCAAGATTAGCCCTGAGAGTGGTAATTACCTCACTCATTTCTCTCTCCTCAACTGTAGCCAATCACCGCTCATAGTATTGCATCTGAGCATGAAGAGGGTTAAGACTCCATCAATAGTTGTCTGGATAAAGTGTAGGATGTAAACAACCAATCAAGACAGAGTACTATTATTTGCCTGGGTCATGGAAACAACTTTGGTAAAAGTAATTATTGAAAACTGTGGAGGCTGAGTAGATGGTGCAGTGCTCGAGGGAGATGGGGAAAGAGGTGGATCGATAATCAGAGAAGTACCACTAGAAGTCTGGGGAGAATCTGATGAAAATCAAGTCACAGAAGGGTACTCATGCCCATAAGACTTGATAACTCTCCCAAAGATGAATCGGAGAAATTAGAAACCTTTCTTTTCCTTCCAACAGGATTATCTTCATCTTGTCTATTGGTAAGATCAATCACCCCTATACGTAGCAACTTTTTGTCCACCTGAGGAAAGAAAGAAACCTTGGTAGAGAAACACAATAACGTTATAACGACCATAAATGGCAATATAGTCCTGGATTGCTTTGCTCTAATCTTGATTATCTCAGTAATTATTTCTCCCACATTGATGTGTATACCACTCATAATGCAGCCCATAAGGATAGTTTGATCAATAATGATGTCCTAATTATTAGTAGAAGGAAGTAACTGACTATCCAGAAAGCTGAGCCAATGCTTGGCTTGAACTAAAAGAACTCTTCTTTCAATTTCTCCTTCACTATTTGCCTGTAGATGAAGTCCTTTTGAAATGATCAGGGCAAGCCAAAGGAATTGAGCACCACTGTATCTAACCTGATAAGGAGGCCTCTTATTGTTTCCCCCACGGGCCTCATAATGTAAATCGTCCAAAAGGGCAGGTATGATCAACAACATCTAAGAATGACCAACTCATAGAGACCATGGCCTCAGTGGCTATAAAGAGCTAAAGTCTCAATCCCCTGATGAAGCAACATTCCTTCTTGTACTTAGTCGGTAGAATCATAGTGGCGTGCTTGCCTAACTTATGAAACCTAGCCTCATACTCAGACACGGTCATGAAACCCTACTCTAACCTTTAAAACTGATCTCTTAGAATCTCATAAAAACTGCGAGTAACATATTTCCCTAAGAAAGCCTCGAAGAATTGCTCCTAAGTTATAAGAGGGGATCCATCTAGTCTACACTCAATGTACACCCTCCATCACTATTTTGTTGGACCGTTGAACTTAAATATGGTGTAATTCGCACCATGAGAATCCACCAATATCAAATTATGTAACCTCTCCTGAAAACTAGTAAGGAACTCATGTTCATCCTCCTCTGAGCTACTTAAAACCTCTGTGGAGACAATCTAATAAATTGACCTAGCATCTTCTGCTCCTCAAAAGTCATGGATGGCCTGGATGCTGCTGGCTGAGAAATTAATGGTGCTTGTGGAACCTCTACTCATTGAGTTACAATTGTAGGTTGCGCTCCTGTACCTGGTTAACCCTATATTGCCCCTTAAGTTGATGTATGGGCCCCATTGATTGACTGATCCCTAATCATACTCGATAACTAGGCTAGGGCATCGCAAAGGATAGATGTGGCTATGAATTCAGGTAGAGCCAGGGATGGCCCTTGGCTACTATGCTGATGAATCCTCTGGCACTATCTTTGGTGTAATCTTTGGCTTTGAAATAATAACCGAATCTAGTTATGGCTCTTTCTCTTTTTCCTAAGATGGTGCTACAACATGAGCAAACTTCAACCTCAGGGTCGACCTCTACCTCTACCTCTAATTGGAGCTCTAAAAGTTGGATTAGGAGCCTTGTCCTCGGTCACAATAGTCCTTATCTTAGCCATCTGCGAAAGTGTGAAACAAATGAGAATCCAGAGACCAATAAACACATATTGCACAATGAAGAATCAAGAGTTGATATTTTCCTAGGAATGTATTGTAGCCTCTCGAAGATAGGATATGAACGTCATCATCTCGATCAGCTATACTGTACTAGAAACTTGCTCTTGTAATAACAATATCAGTGAACCTATGCTCTGATAACAAACTGTCACAACCCAGAAAATCAAGTCATGATTGAACCTACTATAACCCGCCAGTAGAAAAGCTAAAACCACAGCCCGAAATGATAAGTAATGGGCTAAGAGGTGGAAGAAACATTCAGGATCCAATATTTGTATTTGAGTTCTAGTGATATAATTTAGATTGACTAATTTTCCAACATGTTTTATAGATATTATGAATAAGGTCTATAAGTTTTTCTTTTACATGTTTGTAATTCTATTCATTGATGACATATTAGTTTATTTATTCGGCAAAGTGAATCATATTGATCACGTTAGAGAGGTTTTGAAGATTCTCAAGGATTGCAAATTTTATGATATATTCTCCTTAAATGTCTATTTTTGCTTAAACCCATAACATTTAATGGAAAATGATTTCTAGGGAGACCAATAATGTTCACTTCAAAAAGGTTAAAGCCTGAAGAACTAGATTAGGCTAACGACTCTTGTGGAGATCCAAAGTTTCTTGGGTTTGCCATTTATTTTTATAAGATCTGTGAATGGATTCTCCTTTATTACTACTCCATTTAAAAATTGGTTAAGAAGGAAAGCAAGTTCCAATGGTCGGAGCCATGCAAAAGATCTTCTAGAAATTGGAAGGTAGAATGACTTTGGTGCTAGTGTTGACTTTTATTGAAAGAATAGATGTGTTTGTTGTTCATTATGATTCTTTGGGAGTTGTATTGGTATATTTATTAATTCATCACAACAAGGTAGTTGCATATGCTTCGAGTCAACTTAAGAACTATGAGAAGAACTATCTGACACATAACTTAAAGTAGCTATCAACGGTGTTCACACTAAATATTTTGTATCATTTCATTTATGGGCTTCATGTTGAAATTTTCATAGATCATAAAAGTCTTAATATATTTTCAAGTAGAGAAAAAGTTGAATTGAATGCAAATGAGATGGTAGAAATTGCTTAAAGATTATGATGTTGATATTCTCTATCATCCAATAAGGCTAATGTTGTTGTTAACTATAACATCTTGTGTATTTGAGTTTAGCTATTGTCTTGTATGGAAGGCTGACAAGCCTAATAAGTGAGAGTTTTATTGTAACACTGACGTAAGGCAAGAATTCATGCATTTACAAAATCATTCACATCACATTTGTTATATTTTTAATATAATTTGGAGCATATTTGATGTGACTAACACTTATTTTAGATAATATAATATGTACGATGGAGATTGAAGGATTTTGAGTGTATATGAAGCATAATTAAGCATTGAAATTTGAGTATGAGCCAAATATATTAATCCAAAACAAGTCCAAAGTTGTATGACAAAGACGGGAGCTTAATGGGATCAAAAAAAGGCAATTATGTCAATTTTACACTAAGGTAATAACTGGGGCATCACCTTAGAGCATTCAACCGCCCCTAATTTGGAGGACAAAGTTGTTGTAACATTAGCCTGGAGTGCTGCCAAGAGCATCCTCTCAATGCATAAATTAGTTGGGACCTTTTGGGACTTTATATATACCTCCTTTAGGTTGTTTTTATTTATTATTAAAGTTTATAAATCCAGAGAAGAGAAGAAGAACAAGTTCTGCAAGGTTTTTATTTATTTTCTTAGTTCATTAATTAAGATGACACTAGTTATTCATGAAATCAATTTCTTGTAATCAAATCATGAATAGCTAAGATGATAGTAACAAGGGTTGTGGTTAAGACTTAAAAGTTGAGTTATTTATCTTCTCTTCTCTTAATTTTTTTGTAGCTTTATCACCTATGAAACATTTTCCATGGCACATAGATTAGACAAGGAAAAGGGAACTTACTTTTTCAATAAGAAAAGGTAGGACTTGGCTGTGAAAACTATAGGTAAGGGGAGACTATTGCTAAAATGGATAGAAATATACCCCTTAGCCTTGCCTATTTGATACTGAAGAGAAATCACATGCACTTCATTATCAACTGAAGACCATAGGAGTATAGTTCTTAAGAATACTTGAGTAGACCTAGAATTGTTGGTTGAATGCTTTATATGGCTAAAATCAACCCAAAATTAGTAAATTAAGAAATCAACTAAACATATCACTTGACAACTCAACTAGATTATCGGAATACCATGACCCTAGATCCTCTCTCTTATCGGAATTTTGATTCGCTAATCTACAACTTGTTTCAAAATTGTTTTATTTACAATTAAGAACACAGAAATCACTCTTTAGTTGTTACTTATTGAATAACTTAAATAATTATTTGTCAAATCCCTTTGGTATGATCTTCAAGGTTTTTAATGTGTTGATTTGATGATTTTGAGGTTAGGTCGGGGGGCACCGATCTATTGCGTGACTCTTTTGATAGAGTTTGGGTTATTCAATAAAGACTTTGTACAACTCAGAGTAGGTACACAAGTTATGCTGATAAGAGAATAAGAGACTTGGATTTCTTAATTGGTGATAGGGTATTCATTTGAGTGTCACCCAAGAAGGGTGTAATGATGTTCAGGAATAAGGGCAAGCTCAACCTAGTTTCATTTCCCTATTTGAGATACTACATCATGTTGGGATGTTTCTTATGAGTTTTCTTTTCCTCCCTCCCTTTTGGGTTTTTACCCAGTAATCCATATATCTATGCTAAGGTGCTATATTCAAAATGAGTCTCTAGTGATTTAGTGGGATTCAGTTTAGTTAGATGAGAGTTTGGCTTTTGAGAAAGAGCCAGTTGCCCTTTTAGGTAGGGAGGCCAGGATGTTGAGGTCAAGGAGATTCCAGTATTAAAAATTTAATAGGGGCACCGCCTAATCGAGAAAGCAATCTGAAAGACCAACCAGTAAACAGGGACCCAATATCCTTACATTTTTTAGCCTTTAAGTACCCTCTTTTCCTTAACATTTGAGGATGAAAATCATTTAGATTTGAATGTTATAAACACCCTCCAGGTCATTTTCATTATTTCCATATTTTTTCAATGATTTGACTCACCCCGTAGTTCCTATAGGGTAATTATGACTTGTTGGGATGGATGGTTCAATTCTCGGGGAGTTCAATTGTGTTTTAAACCAATTTTCTTATTTTGGAGATTTTTAATCAAAAAAGTTTGAATTTAGTCAATATTCCTTGTACGTGGCCTCAAATTGAAATTCTATCAATTCCATTAGCTCCAAAACATGGATTTTAGCCTAGCAAAACCTTTGGTTAGGGTATCAAGGCTTTTAAACTCATTTTGGGTGCTTGGTTGGGATTTTATAGAAAACTGGACAAGTGTTTACTTTGGTCAATAATTTCTCAAAACAGCCTTCGTTAGTAATTTCTTCAATTTTGTTTAGTCTAGAATGTCATTTCCAATTGGGTAACATATTTTTTTTGCATTCACGGGACTCTAAATCAATCCTTGAGGTATGTTAGAGACTTGGTAAGTTTGGTCCAAGTTGCTAGTGTATTTGATCTTGATGCAGCCACTCCAGAAGAGATTTGCTTGTACTAGTTAAGCTGCTTTTACGGAACAAAGCCACTTTCTTAGAGGTTGCTGATATCATTATGTGTTCTGTATGCAGAGCTTTCTCAACTTCAATAGAGCCACTTTTATGGAGCTTTATTTTCTTTTACAGAGGGTACACTGCACATACAACTCCATTTAAGTGGAGCTTCACCATTAAAGTGAGTCTACTTGTGTGAATTTTCTTCACTTCAGCAGTGGCTCAAATTTTAAGTGACTTTTGATTTAGCGGAGGTTTGACCTCTAAAAAGGTATCACTTGTGTGACCAAATCTCCACTGAAGCGTTGAGAGCTTAGGTTTGAGGGTATTGGAGCTTTTCTTAGAGGTTCTTGTCACGTGTAAGTCAAATTGCATTATATTTGCATTTTTTCACCTGATCTATTGTTTACTCAAGCTTTTACCTGCATTTTAATAGTAAAATTCTTAGTTTTCTCTTTCGATCAGGAAAGCTTTTTGGACCAATTGAGGTGCGAATTCAATTTCATCTCCTCCCAACTTCTGGGCATATGTTTTTTTACCCTTATGACAGGTTAATTAGGCTGGGAATTTCTACTTTTGGTAGTGGGCCCTGATGTTTGAATTTGACCGGATTCCCATCCCAATATTCATATTTTTAAAATGGGTATTGTCTTACTCATCTTAATTAGTAGGCTATGTTTATATAGTGTGGCAATAATCCAAGTCCTTGTAAAAGGGGAAGGCAACTCTGTGATGGTTTAGGATTCATCGATCAGCCTCGATCTAGGTTACCACATTCTCTCTTTTAGACTTGGCCCGATTAGAATTAATATGGAATAAATTACTTATTGGGTAGAATATCCATCAGTTAGTTGTAGGTTAATTTGAATTTTTGATATATTTGGTTTGTTTTGTGAACATTAACATAGAGTCTATAGTTTGGCCTCAATTTAGGATACTTGCTTAGCGTAAGTTTAGTTTGGACATTTTAGGCTAGATTTGGATAGACTGTCGAGGTATGATATGTTTGAACAATTAATACCCCTTTTGGTGTTTCATTTTTGCTTTATTCTATTATATTATGAGGTTGTCGGCCTATAGGTTGAGGATAGTACCAGGTAGGGTTCCTGTTTGATTATGGTATTGTTTTGAAGGTCTTTTCCCTAGATCTCATGTATACTTATCTTTATGGGTATATATTATTGAATTTTTGGGATTTACACTTGCAAATTGATACATACTTTCTCAAGGACATTGTTGGATTGAGAAAATAGTTTGGATTTTAAGTTAAAGAAATTGATAGTTTTAGCCCCTATTCGAGTCCGAGTAACTAATAAACTGAGTTATAGTTGTGTTTTTATTTTGGGAATTTTATTTCTGTTGAAGTCTTCATTCGAGTCCATGCATCATATATGGACTACGTGAGTCCCCCATAGGTCCTTCCTTTATGAGCAAAAATGTTGGAAGAGGTGTATATAGGTAGGAATTAGCCATTGCATCATTTCATATTTCCTTACATAACTCATTGTACTTATTTATATCTTTGGATTTTGCGGTTATTACTTATTTATTCACTTACTTTCTTATGAGGTTTTAGGTTGCTAGTTTTCTTGTGTGCAGATTAGGACTTGATTTACTATTTATAATATATATTGTTCTTCTGAGCTCAGTCGGGGTATGATGCCTGCCAAATACATGTGTTTTGTACACATGTTGGACTTTTGCATCTTTTTCTGATGCAGATCCTAGTATGGGTGATGACCGCTGACTTCTTAGTCATTTGGAGGCTATTTTGACTAGATTTAGGGTGAGCTCTTGCATTCAACTGATCTATTTTCTTCTTATAGTTACTGTCTTATTTTGCACATTCTGGGACAGTGTCATGTATGTATATGTATTTATATATTTATGTAGTATTTCTCCCCATATTTAGTAGCCTTTTACTAGTGACACCAGGTCGTGGGATGGTAGTTTGTATATTTAGTTCTTTTCTTTTGCAATTTTTGGGACCTTATTATCTGTATTTTTTAATATAGTTGGCCCATTTTGTTCTGTTATTTCTCTTTTCATCTACTAACTTGTTAAAATGGCCTCTGGCTATAGGGTGTGGTTCCCTACTGAGGGGTTATAGCAGGTGCCATCATGGCTCGATTTCGGGTCGTGACACAACAACGTCGAATCTCCACATTATAATATACATCACATATACATAGCCATATTGCATTGCATTTTATCATTATCGTCATAGTTGTTTGCCCACGTGTCTTATTTTATTTTCCAGGTACACACTCTCCATTCCATTACATATATAGTATGTAATAATTGAGTTTATACTACCCTCCTTTTCATCACAATGTTTAATTTGTTATACAACATTATTTTACATTATATATGTCCTTTTTGTAGCAATGATTGTTCCATTGATCAAAGGTTTCAACCTTGAAGTTTTTCAAGATGTAGGCGTAGAAAGAATAATTATGGTCTCAATCTTAATGTAATAATAGAGGGGAATAGAATATAAACTAGGAGAGGAATTTAAGTGAAGGTGGGAAAAGGAAAAAGGATGGAGTTCATGTTGGAAAATATGTACCGAGAACACAAAAATATATGAAGAAAAACACAAGATGAATGTTTGATAACCTTAACGACAAACATAGAATTTGAGGCTTGAAATAAGTGCAAAATGCTTTTCAAAAAATGATATTTGCTCCCACCCCTCTACAAAATTGATATGAGATTGTATGAAAATAGTTTTAGTAGATATGATAATCCTATAAAATTCTGCACTAAGCAAACAATGAAGAAATTCTATTGGAAAGCAAGAACTTGAAATTGATCTTTTTGGGGATAAATTTGGAGAATAAAAGACATTTTAGAAAATATCATCAAGATGCTTCTCTGTAAAAGGTACGACAAAAATCAAAACAAGTTGGGTTTAAATAGAAATGGTGGAAACTGAAAAAATTAAAGGACACAACTTTTCATTAAAAGACGCCCCTTAGTAAAAATTTATAATTATTAATTTAATTTGAACAAAAAATCAAATATTCCTCCACTTATTTAAATATAAATTAGGATAGAAAAATCAAATTATGTTAATGCATAGAGTAATGTATCTTTTGATTTATACATTATCTTAGTACATTGTCACAAGATGAAATTGAAATCTTATATAGCATAATAGCTTTGAAAGTGGTATACCTTATGATAACATCAGCAAAATTACACATAAACATGCTATTCCGACTTTCCACTTAAACATACTTAGCAATTTTATGGCCATATGCTATCCAAAGTTTATTAACATTTATGAGAACAACTTCAACTCCCAGTTGAAGCGAGGCCACTTCTATGTTCATAAAGGTGAAGTTCTTTCAATGTCGTTGTCATATTGGAGACACGTGTTCCTTGAAGTGAACCTCATTAAGAGTATTAGAACTCAACTCTCTAATCTATGACAACTTGTTGCTACCCTTTGAACTCATAACTATTTATTTCATAGTGTCAGGTAGGGTTGCCATTATTGGAGGACCTAGTTAAGGAGTTATAACATAATCAAACTTGAAGTTATATTCAAAAACATTCTTTTAAGAACTTTAGTAAATAGATCAGTCAAATTCTTTTGACTCCACCAATGTGATAGAAGTTTTTCCATATTTAATTATCTTTCTCATATAATCATGTTAAGGACATTTTAACTTCCTAATACGATTGTAATTGCGAGAGTTAGAATCAAACGTGGAAAAGAAGAACAAACACAATACAAAATTGGAATAATGAAAAGATATGTTGAATTATCAAAATTCGATTGGATTTACGAGCAATAGAGTGATCTATACCTTCGTCTCTAGAGTGAACCCAATCAATCAACAATAATACCGACTCAATCAAAGACGAGAAAAACAATTTGAATCCATAAAAAGGGAGACAAGATGATTGATTATCCTAGAAGAAGTTATCAATAATATTTCCATACCAATATTATTTGATTATCCACAAAGGTTATCAATAATATTTCCGTACCAAGGAGGCACAAATTTGAAATACAATCAAATATCCTTTGATTCTAATGAAAAGACCTCATCATACAAGACATAAAGGTTTTGGCTATAATAAGCATCATAAGACAAGGAAATGACAAAGGTCTTAATGGCATCAAGATCTCTAAGAGAGGTTAAAACATATACTATAGGAGCCATAATACATAATTATTTCATTGTCTTATCATAAGGCCATACCAAAAGTGGTGCGAATACCCATAAGGGTTCATTCAGATCAAAGAAGTGCAAGACCCATATATCCCTACCCTCTAGAGTAACCTAATCTCATACCAACATTGTTATCATTGTAAGTAAAGAGGTAGTAGAGAATGGTGCTAGGATTATAAACCTCATCTAGGTTACTCCAGGAGTTAAGAGTACCTATAGAGAAGAAAAAGAAGTTTAATCACAAAGCAACTCTCTCTATCAAGTGACTTCCAAGAGTTCCATTTGAAAAATCAATTTGTCCAACCCTATGAAGGTAAAAAGAAGTCTTTAAAACACATGAACTCTCCCAAGAATAACAACGTAACTTAGCATCCATTAATTGTGATTCATACAAATTAAGCACAAGTGTGTCAAATAAGGATGCAACTATATAGGAAACTCTAAAAATAGGTAATGACATATTTGCCTTGGGGTTCACAAGTATGAGACCATATCTGAGCTATGAGTCATCATATGCAAACAAGTATTAAAGAAATTAATGAAGGGCATTCAACTCATCCCGAAGGTTCTTAATTACAAATACACATCTTAAGGTTTAAATGTTAACAAAAATGTATTCACAATTTGGAACACAAGAGTATAAGGTAAGACATTTCAAGTACACTTCATTATTCTTAAACAATCTCCCACAAGGAGTATATCAACAAGTGAAGCCATGCTTCTTGAGAGATTGAAGGAACTATAGGATGCATTTCCTATGTTAACTAATCTTACCATGCTTCTAAGAATCCATATTAACACCTCAACTTGTCTATCCACATAATTGTGACAAAGAGTAGAACACATAAATTGGGCATCATGGAACCTCCAAGGATCCTTTCTCAAACAACAAATAAAGTTGACTTCCAACATATGGAGTTCACACAATTTAAGCTTAAAAGAAGTAAACTATGAGAAAAGCTTGGAGACATCAATCTTCTCATGGTATGGTAGGATATCACTCACTTCCAAGAACCTACTTACCATAATAACAATATCATCATGTCTCCAAGGATCATTAGTAATAGGAGGGGGTGGGTACATACCTAGGGAACAAGGCTTTGAACATGTTCTCTTGTCCTTCATATACAATTTACAAGGAACCTCCCTTATATGAATCATCTTGAACCAATAGGCATGGTATTCCCATTTCTTTGTAGGAGCTTCATTGGTAGGTTACTCTTATTTTCAATCTATGGGGTTAGATGTTTCACCCCTTTTCATCACATATCCTTCAACTCATGGGAGTTTGTTTAGGATCCCCCCTTGAGTCCAACCGTTATCAACTTCAGTCCTTAGATAGAAACTTCTCTAGACCTTCAAGCCTATGTTTGTGAGAAACTTTCTTTGGATCCTTCTATGGAAGCATTTGCTTATGAACTTGCAAAAGAGAATTAACATTTCTAATGAAAATGCTAGTACTGTGGTTAGAATGCAACAAGGGATTGGGGTTGACAAGTCCGACAACTGAGTGGTCCTTGTCCACTTCTTTCAATTCACTCATTGGCTCATTAATTCCACATAACTCCCCTTCTTGAGCCAAGTTTTTCCCTTCCTTCTCAAGTTCTTCTTTCTTAAGTACTTCCCCGAGATCTCTCATGACTTATAGTCCTCACTAACTAAAAATGGTGTTAAGGGTACAAGAGTGTGCTTTCGTCCTCCAAATATAAGTGAGTATTTGTTTGAATCATCTAAATATTGGACATCCCTATCGACTAGCCAAGGTTTACCAAGAAATATATGAAAAGAACGTATAGGACCAACATCATATAGCACCTCATATCTACACTTACCAATGGCAAAATTGATTACCACTTTCTTGGTTACCTCCACTTAACCATTCTTAATAAGCCATTGATATTTGTATGGGTTGGGATTTTTTTGGGTAGGAAGCTTCATTTTATCTACCATGGTGCAACTCACCACATTAGTAGTACTCCTACCATCAATGACCAAGGAGCATATCCTATCTATCATCTTAAATGGAATAGGTTCACACGTTGATCAAGTTCCACTTGGGAAAGATCCCCCATGACTTGCCTTAAAAGACAAGAAGAATGAAAGTCCTTCACCAGTTCCTCATCTTTTTTGAATTAGGTTACTTCATCATGCCTATAGGTAGGCTCACCATAAACACCCTCAACCTCGCACTCTATAACATTTTAAGCACAAGGTACATCACACGAGATCATATTTGACCTCCTTCATGGACATTCTTTCATATCATGTCCTTCACCTTGACATTCATAACATTGAATAAAAGAAGGACAAGAAGATTAAGCAGACTCAATAAATACAGTCTCTGCCTCTCCACTAACAATTTATCATGAATCACCCTCAAGTTTTTATCATCCAACTGTCGAGCTTAAATCTACTCCATCAATTAAGACCTACCCTCAACATAGGCCAAAATATGCTTGGGTGTCGAAATATCAAGCCTAACCAACTGGTTTGCTAAAGATTGAACATCTATGGCTAAAGGCCACTCTCTTACCAATAGATGAGCTAAAATCTCCATACTCACCGCCTTCCACTCAAGGCATCTACTATCACATTAGCCTTTCTCGGATGATAAAGAATAATGAGATCATAATCCTTAAGCAACTCTAACCGTCGACGCTATCTTATATTAAAATATTGCTGAGTAAAGAAGAACTGAAGGCTACAATGATCGAATAAAATGTCACAACAAACACCATACATATAGTACCGCATCAACTTCAATACAAATGCAACTACGACTAACTCCAAGTCATGAGAAGGATAGTTATTCTCATGTGGCTTCAACTTTTGAGAAGTATAAGCAATCACCTTACCATTTTGTATTAACACCCCCCAAATCCCACTCCTAAAGTATCAAAAAACTTGGTAAAACTCACGCCCTTCTTAGTCAAGGTAAAGGTAGGATTGATGTCGCCTAAATTACACCTTCCAGAAGAAGTATAAAGTGGGAGATGTCAAATATAGAACCCAAATAGGTTAGGGTCAACCCCCATAACCCATAAAGTGTAAATAACAGACATAATTACACATAATAAACAATAACCTAACCATACCCCCTTAAGCCCAGGAGGTACAAACAATAAACATATTAGCGATAGGCAGTACATATGAATTGATGAGTATAATTTAACTCGAGTGATGGAAAATAAGATAATCACCATATCCAAAATTAGTGTATACACCTCCTCCAGCCCCTGGGGCTTTTAAAGGCAGGACCCATAGGGAACACACCTCATTCGACACTATGGCTCACAAAAAAGGATATGTAGGGGACTTAGGATATCCATATACACTACCTGGTAATGAACCAGGACTTCTAAGTAATAATCATTAATAAATCCCTTCTGGAATTGGTCCTAAATTAAGAATGAGTAAAACAGTTTCCTGAAATTAAACTGGACTAAGATGATCCAGGTTACCCTTTTTAAAACTTGTGATCAAAAGAGTTACAAATCCTTTAGAAATTGTCAAAAAACAAATAGTAAAATGTGGTATATTTTAGTATTAAAAATTGCGGTCCTAATAGTAAGGGTTATATGATTTTCGTTTTAAAAATAGTTTATGAGTAAAATTGAGAATAACCTTTTTAAAAAAATAGTTGTGAAAATTAATATTTTCCATGCTTCCATACCACAAAGCATGCTTATGCACATATGAATGTATGAAAGCCATCACCAGTATACAGATAAATAGGGCATAACCATATAAGTTTCTACAACTACAAATCATAGCCTTTCCAAAGAAAGCATGCTAACCTAGACCAAATAAGTCATAACTATAACACCCCTTGCCTTCCAACACATATACGACTAAGTGAACACGATAAAAATATTTGAATTCGAGATAGTACAAGGCCGGTATTTGATGTTAATGTTTAAAGTGGCCAAGTGGATTTTGTTATTAAGTTAAACGATTTAGAGCTTGATCATGGAATTAAAAAACTGAGGTGCTTGCTTGACATAATTAAGATAGTAGGTGAAAAGTATGTGCAAAACCTACAATGACTAATGGATCAGTTTGTAGCCCATAATAAGAAAAAGAAAAGGAAAGAGGAAAATGAAAGGAATGGGCAGTCAAGGCCCAATATGTTCAAGCCTAAAAGAGTTCAATTAGAATGGTCTAGTAGGTGCATCATCTGCTTGGACTTTGACCAACTTATTTGGCCAAGTTGGTGGATCACCTACTTAATCATTTTGTGGTCCTAGTTGAAAGATAAAGAGAGATTCAACTAAGGGGGTCCTTTTAAGGTTATCCTTGTAGATTTTATTATTTAATTATACATAAAAATTGCAGGGTGATTTTAAGGTTATCCTTGTAGATTTTCTTATTTCATTATACATAAAAATTGCAGATCCTCTCAAAGATTTCTCTCAACATATCTTATTCTCCCAAGCTCTAAACAGTCACCCTAAGTTTTCTAGTAGTTTATTGAAGTTTTATTCTTTTTCAAAGCTTAGGAAAGTAAAGTAGTTCAGATGTTTAACTTAATACTACCTAATAAAATAGTGGAAATCAAGTTCTTTTTGTTTGAAGTGTAGGACAACTCCCTTTTTTCCAAGCTTGGCAGTCCACTTCTATTCAAATTATAAGAAATCTCCAGTAGTACTTGGTTCAACTTGAAGGAAATCTTAAAGTCTTGATGGAGTATAGTTTATGATAGCAAATTTCAAAAAAAAATATAAGTTTACTGCCCCAAATTTGTCCCTCTTTATGTATAGGTTTATATGAAAGATTTTGTATGTATTATTATTAAGAACTCACAAATGGTGATCGGAAGTCGTGGGTTTAATATTTTCATATTGTGTTGAAGAATTTTGGAACTGTTTATATGTAATATTATTAGGAGGTAGTGGGTGACCTTTTAAATTGTTGAATGGAGTTATATTGAAGTATAGAAAGAGGGTGTGGTGATACACCAAGTATTTGGTGGCTGGACGGTCCTAATGCCCTTCATAGTGTTTAGCTACTATTTTGTAAGGATTACATTGTGATTAGCTGGTAATATTATCTTCATTATTCACTTATATTATAGATTAACGCCTTAAAGGAAAGAAGGCTAATTCTTTGTAATAATCGGGTTACACAATAAGATATGAAAGGCTATTCTAGTTCATTTTATTTGGCAAGAAGTCTTATACTTGTGTACAAACAAAGTGAGCTTCCTAGATGATTTTCATGGTAAAAGATACATTGTGATGGTGAATAATTCCCACTATTGTTAATAGCCTTTTTCCTTACTACCTGTGGTCAAAAAATGTGTCAAAAAGTCACATGTTTCTCTTATATGAGTCAATAAGATCATAAATTACACATGCTAAGAGTGTTTATTTGTTGGATATATATTTTTCCATATACTGCCAAATTGCTTCAATTGTCTAATTGATCATTACTTCTTTTGGCTCACATGTTCACATGTTCCTTTCTTTGGGTATCACTCCCATCGTGTTTTGATATAAGGTGACCTTATACAGTTCTTACCTGTTCAAATATATTGTTTATAAGTCCTTACTTGGAATGTGTATTTGTTCCTAATTAGAATCTGACCATGTGCCTCAATAGTTCCCATGTTCATGTACCCTTTTATTTGTTATCACTTAGTAAGTATTTATTATACAGTCAAAACCTATTCATTTGAGGAGTTACATGTCTTCACTTGCTATGCACATATTCGCCATTTTAAATGTCTAGATTTCTACACTTCAATCTACCACAATTATTATATGTTACGTAAGATCACTTGAATCTGCCACAACTAATATATACTATGTAAGATCACTTGGTCACTAGTTATACACCTTAATTGCTTATTTGTTATATGTACTCATATCCTCACTTGTTAAATATCTTCATGGCTTATTTGTGAATCTATTTTATGCCAGTGCTGAGGTTTATGGTGTCATATAAGTTCCCAAATATCACTGCATCGATGTTGCACTTGTTTCCTATATCATTATTGCTGCCTCAATCATATTGTTCACATGTCTTCTTCTAATGGTCTACAACTCCAAAGCTGAATAATGTTATCACCACAAGGTAAAGTGGATTTATGTAATTATAGGTGGAAGCCTAGGGGCCAAGAACCTTGCATGGGCAGATCCGAAAAGAACATTGATGTATATATGTATGGCAGATCAGGGGCATAATCCTAGCATGGGCCGATCCCAACTGATGTATTTATGGGTGGTAACTTAGGGGTTATAATACCAAGCATGGGCCAATCCCAATCTATGTTTTTATGGGTAGTATCCCATGGATTACAATAGATAGAATTGATCAATATCGATTTGTATATTTATGAGGACCGTATCCAGGGGTTAAAATGTCTAGCATGGGTTAACATCTTCTACCACTGATCATCTAGTCATTTATATTAAATTACTTACAATGTTAATAATGCAAAGAAGAGTAAAGCAAAGCAAAGCAAAGAATGTAATGTACATGATTCTATAAGTATAAGCAAATGTGGTCTTACATTATTATCTATATATTTGTACCTGATTTTATTTGAGCTCTTGTTTCAACATAGTAAGTACATTTTTTCTTACTGACATCCCTTATGGAGGACACTAAGTTTCTTGCCACAGGTACATGTATTCAATCTAATAAATCTCGCCAATACAAGCACATCATACTCAGTAGCTTTTGGTGAGCTCCAGGATTATTCAGGGCATTGCTGAATCTTTAGTATGTATTTGATATTGTATTATAGTTAAGGGTATGATGGGTTCCTACATTGACCTAAGCTAAGTTGTCTATCTATTAGAGGACTTATAGACTATTGTGAAAGTAAAGAGCAGTTGTGGATTATTTTCTATTAATTAAGTCCCCAATGGACAAGTCATGTATATCCATTATGGGCCTACCTATGTTGTTCTTTTATCATGAAGTCTTACCTATACTTCTCAAAGCCTTATAATTATCATAGTTACATGCATGGTAAGCACAAGGTATAATTTGGTACTCTCGGGCCTTTAGGGCATCGAGTGCCTATCTATCTTAATGGGATTTGATGTTGGTCCCTTCTTCGGCAGCCACATCTACTTGCTTACTTTTATTCTTACTCCTTCTTGTAATCGACATCTCCACTATAATGAGAAAAAAAAAGAAATTCAATGGTTAAATATGATTCCACCTACAACCTTGGCTCTATTGCACGATCTAAGATATGAAGAAAAAGAGAAAACTCCTAAATGTCCCATAGCCTCTTGCCTATAGATGTGGTGCAGAACATATCTATAAGCAAGACTCTACATTGACACAACTTTGTAAACTCCCTAGGATGACCTACTCTGATACCACTTTTGTCATGCCTCAAATCCTATTGGGGCGGATAGGCACCTGTAGCCGTAAAGGCCCGAGAGCACCAACCCATAACCTTGTACTTGCCATGCATTGCCATGAACATTTAAAGATGCTTCCAAATATGGATATTAAGATTTAATAAAAATAAACCACATAGTCAAGCCCAAAACTATATATACATGACTTGGCCGTTGGGGCCACAATGACTGGAAGACAAGGCACAACCACACTTCACTTTACCGTCTACAAAGCCTCTAAAAGAGATATAAACTTAGTTAAGGTCGGTAAAAGCTCCCGCCTTACACTTAAATACTATACAATACATAAACATATATAACAGACTCGAAAAGCCCAAAATCAACCTGGAGCTCACCAATAGCCGCTAGATATCCTATGCTCCTATTGGAGGGGTCTACTAGCTGAAGTACCTATGCCTGCAGCAAGAAATACAGGTCCCCCATAAGGGACGTCAGTACAAAAGAATGTACTGAATACGTAAGGCTTATAGTAACTATACATAACACAAGAGCTTAAATGAAATCAGGTACAAGTATAGAGATAGTGATAATAGACCACCTTACATATACTTGTGGAATCGTATGCATTACATTCCTTTCTTTACTTTACCTGTCTTTACTTTATAATCTTGTAAGTCATGTGATATAAATGACCAACTGATCAGTGGTAAATACCCAAGTTGGGATTGTCCCATGCTAGGCTTACGCCCCTGAACTGCCACCCACATTTAAAGAGATCGGGATCGGCCCATGCTAGGATTTTTACCCTAAGTTGCCACCCATACATAACCAGATTACGTTCTTACTTTATTACCTTTTAGATTGTTACTTTGGTTGTCATGACATTATTGAGCTTTGGGATAATAGTCCACTAGTAAGAGATGCATGAATAAACACTTGATATAGTAACAATTAGTAGGGAACAGTTTGTACATAATTAAAATGCTTAGGAGCTGAAATAACACATTGATCTTATTTGACTAAAAGGAGAACTCATGAAACTTGTTGTTGAATGTAGACATGCAGATTTAATAATAAGCACGTTAGGGAGTGGGAACAAGGACGTTAGCTACATGGGAGATTGTACACTGCCACTATGTATTATTTTCTATAAGATAACTTTTGACACTCACTTTGTAATACAAATGTTAGATTTCATGCCAAAGAACACGGAATAGAGTAGCCTTACATACCTTGTTGTATAACTCCAATATAAACCGAATTGACCTCGTGCCTTTTGGATTATTTATCTACAATAAAATACATGGTAAAACTAGTATTAGTAGCTAATCAACACGTTTGGGTCCAAAATAGTAGCCGGGCATTAAGCCCGTAATTTGGCAACCCAAGGGTGTTCTTAAACCTCTCCTCCTCTAATTACATTTGTACAACACATGAATTCATATAAGATCCTCAGATACTCTTTTGGATTCATTATATGTACAAAAAAATTCCAAAGTGTGATAGGCAGCAAGCTTATACAATATCTAATTAAGTGGTGCATCATTACACCCTCCTTTTATATGTAAATACCAAAAACTCACATCCCTTTTTAAGATCAACCAAGATGTCCCCAACATATACATATAAAATAGCCCCTAAAACAATCCCAAAGTCCTTTATTATATCAACCCAATATTGAACTCATCATCCCTTGAGTTCTTAACAACAATATATACCCAATTCTCCACAAAACATGTATATAGAAAGGGGCAAAAATGGACAGTAGCCTTACCTTAGTTTTTGTGATGGTTTATTCTCTTAACTTGTATCTCTTTAATATCTTGATTCCTTTAGCTTGGAAGGAAAAGAAATCCCAAGAACCCTAATGGAATCATAGGGCTGCTGTAGAAGCTACTAGAGAGAAAGAGAGAAAATCCTAGAAAGATATTTTTTTTTTACCTAAGTTAAAATATATAAAATGAGTTGTTTTCAATCCCTTTAAAGGGACCAGATCTAGGCTTGCCCATTTTTGGCCATAAAATACCAATTATTTGGTGCACATACTTGCCCATTATACTTGGGCCTTTGTGGATCTGAAAATATTGGGCCTTGGCTGCCCATTCTTCTCCTTTTCTCTCTTTTAACTTGGGCCAAATTTATTCAAGTAGGTGGTAGTGTACTTGTCCCAATAAGCTGGTTAAAAGAGTCTTTGTAGGTTATGCACCTACTTGGTTCTTAGATTGGTCAATAAGTCAAAGTAGGTGATGCACCTACTTGTCACCTACTAGCTTAATTTAAGTAAAGAAAGCCGCTCACTTATTTTATTCCATATTCTAAGTTTTAACCCCTTATGTTAACTTAATACTTATTTAAACTTGGACACTTTAATCCTTCATGTAGAATACTACCTTACTATCTCGCGCTTAAACACTTTCGTTTGGGATAACTTAGAGTATACATGTTAAAATGTTTAGGCCATTATAATATCCTTTAAATCCTATTTAAACCACCACTAATCACTTAAGAAACTTTGTCCCTCACCTATGCAACAATTTTACTTCAAGTCCCATATCAATAGAACAAGTACACGCAAAATACAGGGTGTTACATCGTCCCCCCCTTAAGAACATTCGTCCTCGAATGCTAGCATAATTAGCCTGCTTAGACAAGTTCAAGCTCAAGTTTAATCTTCATGTTAACACATAATACTTACACCTTTATACTTACTTGTTAATGTTTTAATTCAACATCTTAGACTTTCACTTCAGATTCGAATAAATGAGGGTACTTGGATTTCATTGCTTCTTTGGCTTCCTATGTGATCTCTTATATTTGTTGGTTCCTCCAAAATACTTTTACAGAAGCTACTTCTTTATTTCTTAACTTCCTGACCTGCTGATCTAAAGTAGCAATAGGCACTTTTTTGTAAGTAAGTTCTTCTGTAACTTGTACATCTTTAGTAGGAGTAATATGAGATGTATCTCCTATGTATTTTCACAGCATTGAGACATGAAACAGTGGATGTACTATTGAAAGCTCTTGTGGAAGCTCTAACTCATATGCAAGTTGGCCAAATATTTGAATAATCTTATATGGCCCAATATAGCGTGGACTCAATTTTCCCTTTTTACCAAACCTCATTACCCTTTTTATTGGTGACACCTTCAAGAATATCCAATCTCCTATAGCAAACTCTAGCCCTCTTCTTCTAAAATCGGCGTATGATTTATGTCGACTTTGAGCTGTTTCTAGCCGTTGTTGTATCACCTTAACTTTTTTCATAGCTTGATTAACAAGATCTGGCCCAAATAAGGCAGTTTCACCAGCTTCAAACCACCCAATTGGTAATCTACACTTTCTCCCATATAAAGCTTCATAAGGTGCCATTTTGATACTCGAATGATAGTTATTATTGTATGCAAACTCAATAAGTGACAAATGATCATCCCAACTACCTTTGAAATCCAATACACAAGCTTGTAGCATATCCTTAAGTGTCTTGATTGTACGTTCTGCCAGACCATCTTTTTGAGGGTGAAAAGTTGTACTTAGACTCACTTGCGTTCCCAAACTCTTTTAAAATGACTTCAAAAAGTTTGTAGTAAATTGAGCTCCCCTATCGGATATAATAGAGATTGGGACTCCATGCAGTCGAACTATCTCATTAATATGCAACCTTGCATACTCTTCAACTGTGTAAGTGGTCTTAACCGATAGGAAGTGTGCTGATTTGGTGAGTCTATCAACTATTAACCATATGGAATCATATTTCTTAGAGGAACGAGGCAAACTAGCGACAAAATCCATGTTGATCAGGTCCCACTTCAAAATTGGGAGCTACATACACTGCATATAACCTCCCGGCTTTTGATGCTCTACTTTAACTTGTTGACAGTTTGGACATTGGGCTACAAATTCTGCAATCTTCTTCATGTCTCCCCACCAATACACTTCTTTCAAGTCATGAGACATTTTAGTTGACCCTGGATGGAAAGAATATCTTGAATGGTATGCTTCCACCATAATCCTCTTCCTTAGTCCATCAATATTGGGTACACACAATCTGTTTTGGCACCAAAGTACTCCTTCTTGCATAAGCTCAAATGCCTTTGACATACCTTATTGTACATTCTCCTTAATCTGTAATAGAATAGGATCCTCATATTGCTTTTCTTTCACTTCAGTTACCAATGAGGATTCTACTACATTTTGCACAATAACTCCTTCATCTGGAGATTCAAGAAGGAAAACTCCCAAGCTAGTGAGTTGGTATAGATCTTTAGTCATCCCTTGTCTTTTCGTGGACTGCCCATAAGTGCTCACCATTTCCTTACAACTTAACGCATCAGCTACTACGTTTGCTTTCCCCGGATGATACAAAATATCAATAGCATAATCTTTGAATAGTTTAAGCTATCTTCGCTGCCTTAAATTCAATTCCTTCTGCTAAAAGATATATTGTAATCTCTTATGGTCAGTATATATATCAACGTAGACTCCATAGAAGTAATGGAGCCATATCTTTAAAGCAAATATAACCGCTTCTAGCTTAAGATCATGTGTCGGATAATTCTTCTCATGTCGATGCAACTGTCTTGAGGCATAGGTTATTACCTTACCATGCTGCATCAATACACATACTAGACCCACTCCCGAAGCATCACAATACACTACATATCCCTTTGTACCTTCAGAAAGTACTAATACAGGTGTGGAAGTTAACTTATTCATCAACTCTTGGAAGCTTCTTTCACAGGTATCATTCCATTGAAACTTGGATGCTTTATGTGTTAACTTGGTTATTGGTGCGAAAATGGAAGAAAACCCCTCAACAAACCTTCTATAATAACCTGCCAAGCCTAGGGAGCTATGAACCTCCCTAGGTATTATGGGTCTTGGCCAATTCTTTATGGCTTCTATCTTTTGAGAATCAACCCTTATCCCTTCATCAGATACAATATGCCCCAAGAACGCCACTGATTTTAACCAAAACTCACATTTATAGAACTTTGCATATAATTTACGATCATGAAGAATCTGTAACACCTGTCATAAATGATTAGCATGGTTCTCTTTTGATCTTGAATAAACCAGAATATCATCTATGAATACTATCACAAACACATCCAAGAATGGCTTGAACACTCTATTCATCAGATCCATGAAATTTTTTGGTGCATTGGTTAGGCCGAATGACATAACTAAAACCTCAAAATGACCATATCGTGTTTGAAAAGCTATTTTCGGTATATCTTTCTCCTTCACCCTCACTTGGTGATAACCTGACCTCAAGTCGATTTTTGAGAAACACTTGGCACCTTGTAACTGATCAAACAAATCGTCAATTCTAGAAAGGAGATATTTTTTCTTAATTGTCACCTTATCCAGTTGTCGATAATCAATACACATTCTCAACATGCCATCTTTCTTACGTACAAATAACATGGGTGCACCCCAAGGGGACAGACTAGGCCTTATGAATCCCTTTTCTAAGAAGTCTTTTAATTGTTTCTTCAATTCACGTAATTCTACCGGGGCCATTCTTTATGGAGGAATATAAATAGGTTGTGTATCTGGGATCACATCAATACCATATTCTACTTCTTGTTCTAGAGGTAAACCAGGAAGCTCTTCAGGAAACACATCAGAAAATTCATTTACCACTGGAATGGATTGAAGAGTTGGTGGCTTCGCATCTATATCTTTCACCCTTACTAGATGACATATGTACCCTTTGGACATCATCTTCTTTTCCTTCACATAAGAAATAAACATACCCCTTGGTTCCCCAATATTACCCCTTCATTCAAGGGCTATCTCTTTTGGAAAATGAAAATGCACCTTTTTAGCTCGATAGTCTACTATGACATAACAAGAAGCCAACCAGTCCATAACCATTATGACATCAAAATCTAATATTTCTAGATCAACAAGGTCGGCCAATGTGTCACTATCACAAACAGTTACTATGCAATTACAATAAACACTTCTATCTATAATAGATTCACCAACTGGTGTAAACACTTCAAATGGCTTAACCAGTGATTCCGATGTTCTTTTGAACTTTCCAGCAATCAATGGAGTGATATGATAGCATATAGGCCAGATCAATTAATGCATATACATTATGTGAAAATATGGACAATCTACCTATGACCATATCAGGAGAAGCCTCCAAATTTTGTCTCAATCCACTAGAGCATATGTACGATTCTGAACTCTGCTAGAACTAGCTACTCCTTTAACACCTCTACCATGACCTGTAGGTTGTATACCTTTACCTAAAGAAGGCACCAATGATAACGATGCAATGGTTTATCCAGTAGGTCGTGTCGTACCACTCATGCCCCTTTGTGGGCACTCTCTCATCATGTGCCCTGACATACCACACCAAAAGCAAGCATCTGTCCCAAACCGGTATGCACCTAAATGAAGCTTTCCATAGTACCTACATGTCTGTCTAGGAGGTCTTGATTGGCTGATACTCCCTTGCTCTTGATGCCCTGCTGTCCGTGAACCTTAGATATCACTTCTTTGCCTAAATTGATTGCCCCTAAACCCTTGGAATCGAGGTAGGGCACTTGCGGCAGAGTAGGAAGATGATGGTCTAGGTGGTCTGTTAGGAAATCGAGGTCTTAACTCACTTTGTGATGACATAAACTATTCCATATGTCTGACCCTCTTGGTATGCCCTCTTTCCAAATCTTGTGTTCTTCTCCTTTGCCTTTGATCCTCTATTTTTTATGCAAAAGCTTGTATCCTTGCTATATCCATATCATTATTCAAAGAAGCAATAGTACAATTTCTAACCAAATATGTATCCAATCAATCCACATATCGATGAACTCTATCATCCATAGTAGCTACTACATTAGGAGCATACCTAGCCAAAGAGTTATATTGAAGACTATACTCCTTCACGCTCATATTCCCTTGACAAAGATTTAAAAACTGATCTATACGGGACTCCCAAATTTTAAAGGGAATTTAATGATCAAGAAATGCCTCTTTGAACTCTTTCCAACTAGCTGAAGGTGCACCTGTACCCCTAGATCGTTTCCAGTCTTCGTACCATAATATTTCCTTCCCTTTTAACCTATATGTTGCTAGCTCAACTGTCTTTTTACCAGATACATGCATGACATCCAAGGTATTTTGTATTTGATCAATAAAGTCTTATGGGTCTTCATTAAGATATGACCTGGTAAATGTAGAAGGATCCAATTTAATAAAATCATGTGTTCATAGACTAGCTGCCCTATCCGAACCACTAGTACCTGTAATTATACTAGCTTGTCCTTGACCTTGTCCAGCAACTATACGAGTCAACAATTGCACCGCATTCCTTAAATCTTGCTCAGTAGCATTAATAGGTGATTATGAGGGTACTCCTCTCCTTCTTGGCTCTTCTGGAGATGGAGTAGAAGAGGTCCGTGATGCAAACTCATCTTGAGCCTTACTTAGATTAGCTTGTATAGGTGGTGACTTGTTGGTCCCTTCTCCGGCAGCCACATCTACTTGCTTACTTTTATTCTTACTCCTTCTTGTAATCGACATCTCCACTATAATGAGAAAAAAAAAGAAATTCAATGGTTAAATATGATTCCACTTACAACCTTGGCTCTATTGCACGATCTAAGATATGAAGAAAAAGAGAAAACTCCTAAATGTCCCGTAGCCTCTTGCCTATAGATGTGGTGCAGAACATATCTATAAGCAAGACTCTACATTGACACAACTTTGTAAACTCCCTAGGATGACCTACTCTGATACCACTTTTGTCATGCCTCAAATCCTATTGGGGCGGATAGGCACCTGTAGCCGTAAAGGCCCGAGAGCACCAACCCATAACCTTGTACTTGCCATGCATTGCCATGAACATTTAAAGATGCTTCCAAATATGGATATTAAGATTTAATAAAAATAAACCACATAGTCAAGCCCAAAACTATATATACATGACTTGGCCGTTGGGCCCACAATGACTGGAAGACAAGGCACAACCACACTTCACTTTACCATCTACAAAGCCTCTAAAAGAGATATAAACTTAGTTAAGGTCGGTAAAAGCCCCCGCCTTACACTTAAATACTATACAATACATAAACATATATAACAGACTCGAAAAGCCCAAAATCAACCTGGAGCTCACCAATAGCCGCTAGATATCCTGTTATCCTACTGGAGAGGTCTAGTAGCTAAAGTACCTATGCCTGTAGCATGAAATACAGGTCCCTCATAAGGGACATCAATAAGAAAGAATGTACTGAATACGTAAGGCTGAAAGTAACTATACATAACACAAGAGCTCAAATGAAATCAGGTATAAATGTATAGATAGTGCTAATAGATCACCTTACATATACTAGTGGAATTGTGTACATTACATTCCTTTCTTTACTTTATAATCTTGTAAGTCATGTGATACAAATGAGAAACTGATCAGTGGTAAATACCCAAGTTGGGATTGACCCATGCTAGGCTTATGCCCCTGAGCTGCCACCCACATGTAAAGAGATCAGGATCGGCCCATGCTAGGCTTTTGTACCTAAGTTGTCACCCATACATAACCAGATTGCGTTCTTAGTTTATTGTCTTTGAGATTGTTTCTTTGGTAGTCATGCCATTATTGAGCTTTGGGACAATAGTCCACTAGTAAGAGATGCATGAATAAACACTTGATGTAGCAATAATGAGTAGGGAGCAGTTTGTACATAATTAAAATTCTTAGGAGCTGAAATAACACATGGATCATATTTGACTAAAAGGAGAACTCACGAAACATGCTATTGAATGTAGACACGCAGATTTAATAATAAGCACATTAGGGAGTGGGAACAAGGTCATTAGCTACATGAGAGATTGTACCCTGCCGCTATGTATCATTTCCTATAGGAGAACTTTGGATGTTTACATTGGAAACAAGTGTTAGATTTCATGCCAAAGAACATGGAATAGAGTAGCCTTACATACCTTGTTGTATAACTCCAATATTAACTCAAATTGTGCCTTTTGAATTACTTATCTACAATAAAATACATGATAAAAATAGTATTGGTTGCTAATCAACACATTTAGGCTACTTAACCTCACTAAAATAGTAGCCGGGCAGTAAGCCCGTAATTTGGCAACCCAAGGGTGTTCTTTCAACCCTTCCTCCTCTAATTACATTTGTCCAACACATGAATTCATATAAGATCCTCAGAGACTCTTTTGGCTTCATTATATGTAAAAAATAGTTCCAAAGTGTGATAGGCAGTAAGCTACAACATCTAATTAAGTGGTGCATCATGACACCCTCCTTTTATATGTCAACACCAACAACTCACATCCCTTTTTAAGATCAACCAAGATGTCCCCAATATATACACAGAAAACAACCCCTAAAACTGTCCCAAAGTCCTTTATTATAGCAAACCAATATTGAACTCATCATCCCTTGAGTTCATAACAACAATATATACCCAATTCTCCACCAAAACAAGTATACAGAAAGGGGCAAATATGGACAGTAGCCTTACCTTAGTTTTTTTGATGGTTTATTCTCTTAACTTGTATCTCTTTAATATCTTATTCTCTTAACTTTTATCTCTTTAATATCTTTATTCCTTTAGCTTGTAAGGAAAATAAATCCTAAGAACCCTAATGGAATTATAGGGCTGCTGTAGAAGCTACTAGAGAGAACGAGAGAAAACCCTAGAAAGCTGATTTTTTGCCTAAGTTAAAATGAATAAAATGAGTTGTTTTCAATCCCTTTAAAGGTACAAGCTCTTGGCTTGCCCATTTTTGGCCATAAAATACCAAGTATTTCGTGCACCTACTTGCCCATTATACTTGGTCCTTTGTGGATCTGAAACTATTAGGCCTTGGCTGCCCATTCTTCTCTTTTTCTCTCTTTTAACTAGGGCCAGAATTTATTCAAGTAGGTGGTAGTGCACTTGGCCCAATAAGCTGGTGAAAGGAGTCTTAGTAGGTGATGCACCTACCTGCTTTAGATTGGTCAATAAGTCAAAGTAGGTGATGCACCTACTTGTCACCTACTAGCTTAATTTAAGTTAAGCAAGCAACTCACTTATTTAATTCCATATTCTAGTTTTAACCCCTTATGCTAACTTAATACTTATATACACTTGGATACTTTAATCCTTTAGGTAGAATACCACCTTACTATCTCGCGTTTAAACACTTTTGTTTGGGTTAACTTGGCATATACATGTTGAAATGTTTAGGCCATTATAATATCCTTTAAATTCTCTTTAAACTACCACTAATTACTTAAGAAACTTGTCGCCTTAACTATACAACAAGGTTACTTCAAGTTCCATATTAATAGAACAAGTACACGCAAAATATGGGGTGTTACAACTTGTATCATCAGGGTTCATCTAAGTAGGATATAACAGGGTCATTCATATTCTACATAGTAAATGGTTACATAGAGATGGGCTACAATATTTCCTACTATAGCTTCTTAAGAAGATGTGACCGATTCTTGAGTTCGAGATTTCCTCCGCATGACTCCTCCAATGGTTATAGGACTTAATCCTATAGAGAATATGTATAATAGTGTCCTAATGTGATCTATATCTTGGTTGTAGACTAGAATGTGACTAAAGATTAAGGTTGAAAATGTTGAGGGGTTAGACATAAGTTATGGTCTGTTAGGATATTAAGAGTAAAGGAAGGCATAGTGTTAACTATTCACTAGTAGGAGAGTGTTGGGTTATGTGTGAAATAAAGGTGAATGACATTGAATATTATAGAATGGGGAGATGAGTTGAGTAAATTTCTCTGATAGTATAAGAAGGCAACATATATGAGTATTAGAAGAAAATGTGACATGTGTTGTGCCTTTATTATAGAGAATGCTTATTAAGCATGCGAAGTAAATAAAAAGGAGAGATATTAACTCTTCAATCTTAAGCAATTGCAAAGGCACACCAGGAGAACTTCCTAGAAAACTTTTTGAATTTTTATTAGATAGATAAATTATTTTACTATCACCATGAATTCTGGTACCCAATCTTAATAGCTACAAGAATAGAGAGGGCGATTAAAAGATCACATTGACAAGAGATACATTGACTAGTGTGGCATCCTAGAATGCACCTACATAATTCATATGAAATAAATATGATTCATTATGCATATGCATGGATTCAACTAAATAAAGTTGCAATAATAGCTAGACTAATAAGAGGACAATTGATTTTATACTGCAACAACAACAACATACCCAATAAAATCCCATAAGTGAAGTTTGGGGAGGGTAAAGTGTATGCAGACCTTACCACTACCACAAGGAGGTTGAAAGGCTATTTCCAAAATACCCCCGACTCAAGTGTAGCATATCAAGGTATGATGTAAGGAAATCAAGTTCCATAAATTTCAAAACAAACCCGTAATGGGTTTTTCAATTTGAGAAGACTCGTCATCCAATCCATGAAATATCCCATATACTAGTTGTTCTTATTGATTCCTTTGCATGGAAAAAAGTTGGAACATCCTCACTTGTTATACCATTATGGAAAATCTATTAGCATGGATAGACCTTAATTGTTGAGCTAAAGTGGCTACCTTACGTGCAAAAAAATCACAAAATGAGTTCTCATGTACTTGAAATTTTGTGTAATTGACAACGTGTAAAAGATCATTGATTATGATTCACTTAAACTTGATTTGTTGATTTGCCTATTGAAATATCTAATTTAATTATGTATTACTGGCCTATAACAAAGAAATAGAAGCCTCGATCTATCATTATTAAAGAAAATTTATAAAAGACTTCAACTACCCTGGTCCCAATGCTTTGACATACTCAGGAAGCTTCCCGATTCTAATGGTTGGAACACTTGTGAGGAAAATTCTCAGGAGCTAAAAGACAACATGGGAAATCAATTACATATGTTTTGAGGTGAGTATGAGATGAAGCAGAAATATACCACCCGTGAATTAGAACTCTAGGCAGTATACTGACACTTCAGATATGATGAAGTGGTCGTGCAGGATGTCCTAATTTCTAAAGGTTCTAGTTGCTTATACATTTGTACATACTACATGTCTTATAGCTCATCTATTTATAGATCATATGCCCGTTGTGGATTACTATCACACATGTTATATATGTCATAGATCACTTGCATATAGTTGTTATATGTGTCATAAAACTCTCATTTATTTCTATAAATTTCATAGGACATTACGCTATTTCACCAATCAATTGCCATAGATCACTTGTCAATATTTTATATGCATTACAGATTAATGGCTTATAGGCTATAGGCATTATAAATTACTTGCTCATGGGTTATATGTACCGCAAGTCACTTTTTTGTATGACACATACTTCAAAGGCCATCTATCCATATGTCACATGACTCATACACTACTAGTTTAAGTGTTACACGCTCTATAGTTCATATTTCCATGTGTCATATAAACACTTGCTAATGTTTCATAAAGGCTATTTATTTATGTGTTCATCCACTTGCTCGTGTGATATAAGTCCACCTTCCCATGTGATTCATATTTCATATCTCACATTATTTTATGACTATATGTCTAGTCCACTTGCTTTTATATAAAATTCTTTCTTAGCTTTAGTTCTCACATGTTATGTTCTCATCTAGTCCAATTGTTCAACATGTTTTACTGTCCACTTGCTTAGGTACTAAAATTTTTTAATTTATCTTCCCACAAACTATATGTCCTAGAATTTTTTTCTCACATGCTCGGATATTACATAATTTTATAACTTACTTGCATCTATATCATATGTCTCTCTGGCTGAATCATGAGTTGTATGCCTCTTATCTACATCTGTTCATATGCTAAATACATTTATTTATGGCTCATTGTTCATATTTTAGGTGATCCTATGTGTCTGCTTGCTTGTGCGTCATAGAGTTTATGTGACATATTTGTTCATATGTTATATGTGTCCCTGTGCTTATTTACTTAGGTATTGATTATATTGGAGTAAATTCCTCCTATTTCCTAGTAAATTAAGGATCTTTCCAGGAAAGATTGGACACCTAGGTGAATTTTTACACAAACCATACCTGAGATGGATGGCTAAGCATAGTGACCTATTAATATGTGTTGAAAAAAAATAGACTTTCATGTTTTCTTAATAAATTCATCTATTAAAGACCTCATGAGATTTAGAAAGAAATAAAGTAGAGCCCTGGATATGTTGTGCCTTAACATATACATAATTGACCAAGAGGTCTAGGGTAGAGCTATTTCTAGCGTTGGATTTTGTACACCTAGTATTTCATATGTCTATGTTGCGTTAATATTTAGGGGATCCATAACGGATGTAACACCCCGTATCTTACGACCCTAGTTGCTTGGTGATCTAGGGCGCATTTATATGTCGTATTTGAAACATGTTTACCTTAGTTTTGAGAGCAATAAGTTCATATTTTGTATTAGTTTTGATGGACTATTGATATTGTACTAACGTCCGCAAAGAAAAGTCAAAGAAAGGAGAAAAATCAATTTTTTAAGGTCAGGTGCGCCCAGAGGCGTGCCCGGCCGCTTTCTGCCAAAAATTTTTATGGCACAGGAAGCAAAGGGGAACGCCCAGAGGTGTGCTAGGCCGCTTAGTCTCCCTTTTTCAGTAGCTGAAATTCAGCTAAGTCTCAAGGGCTCCTAGGGGCGTGCCGGGGTGCTTTTTACCAAATTTCTTCTCTGATTATTAGTCTATAAAGAGGACTCTTGGGTTATGGTATCATTATTCCATCGTAGTAGGACTACTCTTGAGCAAGTTTGGAATCCAAGTTGGGGTTAATTCGTCGTCATAATTATTTTATCAAATTATGTTAAATTAAGCCATGAGTAGCAGAAATTGCTTAGTCTTGGGAATGAGGCTACGAACATGAATCTCGTGAGTGGAATATTGTCGTAACATTTATGGAATTATTTAAACATGAGATTGTTGGGGTATTACACATCGAATTTGGTGGGCTAAGTTAACATGTGTTAATGGGCTCAATTTAAGGCCAAAAATGGATTAAAAGACATGGCCCAAAAGGGAAAATGACCCATTCTTCCATGTTGACCAAGTAAACATGGAATTTAATGCAAAAAGTTGGCTAAGGATGACTTGAAGGCCTATATAAAGTGGAAAAAACAAATTTTTATTCATTTAAACACACATGCCATTTCTAGAATTTTCAAGATATTTCCTTTTGGCTCTCAAAACCCTAAGTCATCTCTTTGGACAAGATCATCATTTTTCAAGCTTGGGTAAGTGATTATTCTTGTGCTTTAAAATATTATATACATGATATATGGTGTAGATCATGATGGTTATGTGTAAAAGTGTGAGTAGTGCACTTTTGATTTTTGCTAAAAGATGTGTCATCTATGGGATTTGAACTTGAAAGGAGACTTGAGGTTTTGATGGAAGTGCATGGTGTGGATGAAATATCAGCATGTATGGTGTGGTTATGTCCTTACCTTGATTTTTCTATGTATGTGTATAACTTGTTGGATTGTTGTGGGATTGTTGTTATGCAACATATTGAGATGACTTGACGGAGTAATTGTGATGTTCTGTTGATGAAGAAGTGTAAAGTATGAACTTGGTGTGACATGCTATTGGTTTATGATGTCTTGGTCAATATATGGAATGTTGTGGTATTGTTGGTATGATAATTCCATGAATGGTATTGTAAAGGGTGAAATGATGTTATAGGGCAATCATGTAACTCATTGTAGTCTTATGTACGTGTAAGATAGTTAGTTTAACATGAGCTCCACTGTGTACTTGTGTTGTAGAGTAAAACGTAAGAAAGAAGCTGGATTGTTGTATTCAAATATAGGATTGTGTATTCATATTGGGAAAATAAGGTATGTAAGGTTACTCTTTCTGTATCCTTCTGCAGTACATAGTGTTCACAGTGATATTGTACTTGTTCCATTTCGAAATATCCTAAGGTATCCCATTTACGGATACCAATTATTATTAATCTGTAACACCCCGTATATTTACGAACCTATATGACTACGTTTACATTTATGTAATTAGTTAAAACATGAGAGATTTGATGAATTATACATTAATTTGTTGGGCATTAATGAGTCTTGTGCCATTGGGCCCAAATGAGGCCCAATAATCATAAGAATACATGGCCCAAAACAAATGGAAATGATCCATTCTTGTGTTGACTAACCAACCATGCTTTTAATGCCTAAGGATGTGGCTAAGGATGACCATAGGTACTAAAAAAAGCAAGGAAAATCAGATTTTATTGATCAAAAACCCACATTCCTTTTGGTAGATAATTCAAGACATTTCCTTTATCTCACACAAACTCTAAGCTTCATTCCTTTGGCCAAGATTACTCCTTGGAAAGCTTTGGTAAGTGTTTACTCTTATGGTTTAATATATTATATGTATGTAATATGGTGTAGATCATGTTGGTTATGTTGGTGAAGTGTGAGAAGTTCACTATGTGTGAAACAATTTACATTTGCTTAATCAGTGAAGGTTTTTGCGTTGTAAACTTGAAAATGGACTTGTGGTCTTGAAGGAGGTGAACTTGATGGGTTCAATATTGACATGTGAGATATGATTATAGCCTTTACTTGTTTTATTCTTGTATATAATTTTTGGAAATGTTATTGCAAAATTGTGCATAGATTTGGTGGTGTATTGAAGGAATAGTGTGGTTTAGGTGATGTTCATGTGTGTTGTGAAACGATGGCTGAGTTTTGGAATCCAAGATGATCTAGAATATGTCAAGCGAATTTTAATTATTATCATGGACCATTCATTGCATAAAAAGACCCCAAAGAGACCCATTTTGACAAAAACGGGCATCCGCCCCCGTAGATGATGGCACCTGCGGGCGCAGATGCCAATGCAGGTGCCTCTGGCTTCTCCCAAAGGCCACCTGCGATCGCAGCTCAGCCACCTGTGGGCACAAGTGGCTTCGCAGGTCAACCCAGGATTTGGTTTTGTATGTTTTCATCTCTCTTTGATCCCCGAAGGCCCCTATACCCTTTTTGGATGTAATTATTAACTTATGATACCTTTTTAATGACTTTAAGGGGTCGTATGGAGGCATGTTGGATGATATTAATTATGGACTGTAGTTCATATGTTGTTATGAGGTAATTTGATGGAGTAATTATGATGGAATGATAATGAGGAAGCGTAAAGGGTAAACGTGGTATGAAATGCTATTGGTCTATGATATCTTGGTCAATGTGTGGAATGTTATGGTGTTGCTAGTATGATAATGCAGTGGATTGTATTATAAAGTGTGAAATGACATTGTATGAAAATTACGTAACTTGATGTCATGTTATGCATTTGTAAAATAGTTAGTGGTAAACGTAAGCTCTATTATGCACTTGTATGTAGAGTAGACGTAAGGAAGGAGATAGACTACTGTGTTCATATATAGGCTTGTGTATTCATTCTTGGGAGAGAAGGTATGTAAGGTTACTTTTTCTATCTCCTTCTGCAGCAGATATTGTTCGCATCGTCATAGTAGTTGTTCCATTCCGAAGTGTTCTAACTATCTCAATTCAGGTTGACATATATTGTTATTCACATGTGTCCTATTCTTAGACGAATTATGATTCAGTTATCTCTTATTCATTGACTGAAGTTCCTAAGCTCTCATAATGTTGAAACTACTAAAAGAGACTGTCTCAAAGAAAGTGACGACTTAAGGAGAATCTATTCATTCTTGAGTAGCATGTTCCATAATGTTATGACAGCGAATGTATCAATCTCTCAAAAGTAAGAAATAAAGTAACTATGTGTTCTCAACATAATGTCATGATCCTCAACGTGTCAATCTCACAGAAGTAAAGAAATGAAGTAAGGTATTACCCTTCTAATGAAAGAATAAAGTAATGTAAAATGATTTGTATAATCTTGGGTGGTATCCCAAGGGTTGAAATACCTAGCATGGGTCAATCCCAATGTTACATAATATAACATCCCAGAGGTCAAAGTACCTAGCATGGGTTAATAACATCCCAGGGGCGATACGAAAGCCTATCATGGGTTAATATAACATCCTTGGGGTCAAAGTACCTAGCATGGGTTAATGACATCCTAGGGGCGATACGAAAGCCTAGCATGGGTTAATATAACATCCCAGGGGTAAAAGTACCTATCATGGGTTAATCTCATCCCAGATTATCTTCTCAAAGTAATAGAGAGAATTTTTAGGGTTGCGCCGGTTTGGAACCCTATACAAGGGGCTAGCGCGCAATGTCTTTCTCTGATAGAGGCTCGCTTCTTCAAGTTCAAGTTTCGCTGGCTGCTTTTCATTTTTATAGGAGTAGGTGATTGCAGCTCCCTCGTTGTCTACTAAATGAGCCTTCACTACCGGGCGGTAGAACAATAAAGATGAATAAATGTGAAAGCAAAATAGGTAAAGAATGTAATGTACATGGTTCCTCACCTACAGAAAGATGGTTTAATTACATTGACTATTCCTCTTATATTGACTCCATTGTTGTTATTATATATGACGCAGTTCTTATGGCCTTACATACTCAGTACATTCTTTGTACTGACCCCCTTGGGGGACTTACTTTACTTGCTGTAGGTGCAGGTGCTAGTAGACCTCCTCAGTAGATTACCTGGTATTTGCAGATCTTTGGTGAGCTCCAGTCTGTTCGGGGCTTTTTGAGTCACTGTGTACAGTTGTTTTGATGTTGTAAATATTGTATAAAATGGGGATTTGTCCCAACTTTAAGTTGGTCTTGTAAATGCATCTTCTAGAGGCTTTTGTAGACGTATATGGGTATATGAATGAGAGGGATGTATGTCCGTTTTGACTTAATGGCCCTAACGGCCAAGTTTCACATATATATGTATCACATGTTCCATGATTTCCGCTATTAGCATTTTATTTCCTTACATGATGGTGATGTTTCCTATGGCATGCATATGAATGGACATGAGCAAAGATTGGTTCTCTTGAACCTTGTCGGCTTCGGGTGCCAGTCCGCCTTAATGGGATTTGGGGTGTGATAAAAGTGCTATCAGAGCAGGTCGTTCTAAGGGTGTCTACAAAGCCGTGTCTGAGTAGAGTCTTATTTATCAATGTGTTGTGCACCACATTTATAAGTAGGAGGCTATGGGACATTTAGTAGTTGTTTCTTTTCTTCATATCTAGATCGTGCAATAGAGCCAATGATGTAGGTGGAATTATATCTGACAATAGTACTTGTTTTCCTTTGGTATAGTAAAATGCCAATGACAAGAAGAGGTAGAGGCAAGGATAAGCAGGTAGATATGCCTTCCAGAGAAGGCACGAGTAAATCACCACCCGACCAAGCTAGTCAAGGTGGAAATGACACTGAAATTACATCGCGGTCTTCTTTTACTTTTCCAGCTTCGGATGAGACAAGGGGTAGAGAAGTACCTGCAGAACCACAAATGAATGCCACTGACCAGGATCTAAGAAATGCAGTGCATATGTTGACTCAGTTAGTTGCGACACAAAGTCAAGGACGATCTGGTCCAATGACAAATGAGGATGCTGCTGCTAGAGTGGCGTGTCGCAGGACACATGACTTTTTGAAATTAGACCCTCTTATATTTACTGGGTCAAACCCGAAAGCAGATCCACAAGACTACGTGGATCAAATCCAGAGGGCTCTAGATGTCATGCACGTAACTGGTGTTGAAATAGTTAAACTTGCGGCATATAGATTGAAAGGAGAGGCGATATTATGGTATGAAAATTGGAAGAAGTCTCGTGCTATCGGAGCAATTCAACCTAATCGGGAATAATTTAAAGCGACACTCCTTGATCACTATCTTCCCTATGAGATCCGAGAGGCTCGTGTGGATCAGTTCTTAAATCTCTGACAAGGGAATCTGAGTGTTAGGGAATGCAGTTTGCAGTTTAATTCTTTGGCTCGATATGCTCCCAATGTTGTGGCCATGATGGAAGATAGAGTCCATCGATATGTGGACATACTGAAGCCATACTTGGTAAGGGACTGCACTATTGCTGCTTTGAACAGAGATATGGACATCGCCAGAATTCAGGCTTTCACACAGAAAATGAAGGACCAAAGGCAAAGAAGAAGGACGAAGCTAGATCTATGGGGCAGTCTATGGCGTACCCGGGAGAATCTAGACCTCGGATGTTACCGCTCAGACCCTCATTCTCTTATTCCACAACAGGCACCCAAACCCAATTCCGAGAGTTTAGGGGTAGTCAATCTGGACAGAGTAGTGGAGTGCAAGGTTCACAGACCATAGGATTTTCTCATCCTCCGTGTCAGCATTGCGGAAGATATCATTTAGGTGAATGCCGATTAGGGACAAATACTTGTTTTTGGTGTGGCACAGCGGGGCATATAATGAGAGAATGCCCACAAAGGGGTGCGAGTGGTATAGCACGACCTATGGGATCAACCGTTGCATCATCATCATAGGTTCCTTCCCTACGTAGAGGTGTTCAGTCTATTGGTCGTGGTAGAGATATGAGAGGAGCAACTAGTTCCAGTGGAGCCCAAAATTGCACCTATGCTCTAGTGGACCGGCAGAATGCGGAGGCATCTCCTGAAGAAGTTACAGGTATGTTATCTATATTTCACATGATGTATATGCATTGATTGATCCGGGATCTACCCTATCATATGTTACTTCATTGATACATGTGAATTTAATGGAACACTAGGGTTATTAGTTAAGTCAATGGAACTATCTCCACATGTCGGTGAATTTAGTATAGTTAAAAGAACATATCGTAATGGTATAGTAGATGTTTGTGATCATAGATGATTAAGTACTCATTAAAAAAAAAAGAGTGTTAACAATGAAAGCGGTACTGGGATTTGGAAAGAAAGGAAAATTGGCCCTATACAATATGCCATGTGAAATTGCCGGAAGTGTATAAGAGTTTCGTTTTGTATTGCTCCCATCGCAGATGTACAAGTTATGAAGTATCTCACCTATGAAGAGATACCTATTGCTATTATGGATTGACAAATAAAGAGGTTGAGTAATAGAGGAGTAAGTAGGAGAAATCCCATGTGAAACCGAGGAAATGATAAAGTTGAAATATTCGTATTTGTTGTAAACGGAAGAAAAAGTGCAGGGTGCAAAATTGAAGCAATAACAAGTAATTCTCTATAAGTATCATGTGTATATGATAATGTGAAGGATACACTTAGATTTGGATTTGTTTCAATGAGATAATGTTACTAAGATTCGAGGACGAATGTTTCTAAGGGGGGAAGAATGTAACACCCCGTATATTTCTGAACCTATACGACTACGTTTACATTTATGGAATAAGTTAAAACATGAGAGATTTGATGAATTATACATTAATTTGTTGGTCATTAATGAGTCTTGTGCCATTGGGTCCAAATGAGGCCCAATAATCATAAGAAAACATGGTCCAAAACAAATGGAAATGATCTATTCTTGTGTTTACTAACCAACCATGCATTTAATGCCTAAGGATGTGGCTAAGGATGAACATTAGGTACTATAAAAAGCAAGGAAAATCAGATTTTATTTATCAAAAACCCACATGCTTTTTGGTATAATATTCAAGACATTTCCTTTATCTCACACAAACTCTAAGCTTCATTCCTTTGGCCAAGATTACTCCTTGGAAAGCTTTGGTAAGTGTTTACTCTCATGGTTTAATATATTATATGTATGTAATATGGTGTAGATCATGTTGGTTATGTTGGTGAAGTGTGAGAAGTTCACTATGTGTGAAGCAATTTATGTTTGCTTAATCGGTGAAGGTTTTTGCCTTGTAAACTTGAAAATGGACTTGTGGTCTTGAAGGATGTGAACTTGATAGGTTCAATATTTACATGTGAGATGTGGTTATAGCCTTTACTTGTTTTATTCTTGTATATAATTTTTGGAAATGTTATTGCAAAATTGTGCATAGATTTGGTAGTGTATTGAAGGAAAAGTGTGGTTTTGGTGATGTTCATGTGTGTTGTGAAACGATGGATGAGTTTTGGCATCTAATATGATCTAAAATATTTCAAGATAAGTTTAATTATGATCATGGACCATTCATTGCATAGAAAGACCCAAAAGAGACCCATTTTGACCAAAACGGGCATCCGCCCCCGCAGACGAAGGCACCTGCGGGTGCAGATGCCAATGCAGGTGCCTTTGGCTTCTTCCAAAGGCCACCTAAGGGCACACCTAATCCACCTACAGGTTCAGGTGTCTTCGCAGGTCAGCCTAGGATTTGGTTTTGTATGTTTTCGTGTCTCTTTGATCCTTGAAGGCCCCTATACCCTTTTTGGATGTAATTATTAACTTATGATACCTTTTTAATGACTTTAAGGGGTCGTATGGTGGCATGTTGGATGATATTAATTATGGATTGTAGTTCATATGTTGTTATGAGGCAATTTGACAGAGTAATTATGACGGAATGATAATGAAGAAGCGTAAAGGGTAAACGTGGTATGAAATGCTATTGGTCTATGATGTCTTGGTCAATGTGTAAATGTTATGGTGTTGCTGGTATGATAATGCAGTGGATTGTATAGTAAAGGGTGAAATGACGTTGTATGACAATTACATAAATTGTTGTCATGTTATGCATTTGTAAAGTAGTTAGTGGTTAACGTAAGCTCTATTATGCACTTGTATGTAGAGTAGACGTAAAGAAGGAGCTGGACTACTGTGTTCATATATAGGCTTGTGTATTCATTCTTGGGAGTGAAGGTATGTAAGGTTACTTTTGACGTCTCCTTCTACAGCAGATATTGTTCACATCGTCATAGTAGTGGTTCCATTCTGAAGTGTTCTAAGTACCTCAATTCTGGTTGACATATATTGTTATTCACATGTGTCCTATTCTTAGATGAATTATGATTCACTTATCTCTTATTCGTTGACTAAAGTTCCTAAGCTCTCATAATGTTGTAACTACTAAAAGAGACTGCCTCAAAGAAAGTGACGACGTAAGGAGAATCTATTCATCTTGAGTACTATGTTCCATAATGTTATGATAGCGAATGTATCAATCTCTCACAAACGAATGTATAAATCTCTCAAAAGTAAGAAATAAAGTAACTATGTGTGGTCCCCATAATGTCATGATCCTTAATGTGTCAATCTCACAGAAGTAAAGAAATGAAGTAAGGTATTACCCTTCAAATGAAAGAATGAAGTAATGTATAATGATTTGTATAATCTTGGGTGGTATCCCAGGGGTTGAAATACTTAGCATGGGTCGATCCCAATGTAACATAATATAACATCCCAGGGGTCAAAGTACCTAGCATGGGTTAATAACATCCTATGGGCGATACGAAAGCCTAACATGGGTTAATGTAACATCCAAGGGGTCAAAGTACCTAGCCTGGGTTAATAACATCCCAGAGGTGATACGAAAGCCTAGCATGGGTTAATATAACATCTCAGGGGTCAAAGTACCTAGCATGGGTTAATAACATCCCAGGGGCGATACAAAAGCCTAGCATGGGTTAATATAACATCCCAGGGGTCAAAGTACCTAACATGGGTTAATCTCATCCCAGGGGCGATACGAAAGCCTAGCATGGGTAGAACAATAAAGATGAATAAATGTGAAATCAAAAGAGGTAAAGAATGTAATGTACATGGTTCCTCACCTACAGAAAGATGGTTTCATCACATTGACTATTTATCTTATATAAACTCAATTGTTGTTATTATATATGATGCAGTTCTTATGGCCTTACATACTCAGCACATTCTTTGTACTGACTCCATTGGGGGACTTACTTTTCTTGCAGCAGGTGCAGGTTCTAGTAGACCTTCTCAGTAGATTACCGGGTATTTTCAGATCTTTGGTGAGCTCTAGTCGGTTTGGGGCTTTTCGAGTCACAGTGTACAATTGTTTTGATGTTGTAAATGTTGTATAAAATGGGGATTTGTCCCGACGTTAAGTTGGTCTTGTAAATACATCTGCTAGAGACTTTTGTAGACGTATGTGGGTATATTAATGAGAGGGATGTATGTCCGTTTTGACTTAATGGACCTAACGGCCAAGTTTCACATATATATGTATCACATGTTCCATTATTTACGCTATTAGCATTTGATTTCCTTACATGATGGTGATGTTTCCTATGGCATGCATATGAATGGACATGAGCAAAGATTGGTTCTCTCGGACCTTATTGGCTTCGGGTGCCAGTCAGCCTTAATGGGATTTGGGGTGTGATATAATCACATGTTCCTTACTCATTGATCAATTGTGATTCACATGTCTCACGTTCATTGACTAATGTTCCAAAGTTCCCATTGTTCCAATAATGTTATGTTCCAAAGTTCCAATAATGTTATGACTACCAATGTATCAATCTCATGGAAGTAAAGACATGAAGTAATGTATAATTGTTTGAGTATTTCTTGGGTTGCATCCCAGGGGTTAAAATACCTAGCATCGGTCGATCCCAATATCACAGTAACATCTCAGGGGCGACAGTAAAGCCTAGCATGGGTTTTCACAGTAACATCCCAGGGGCAACAGAAAAGCCTAACATGGGTTAATTACATCGTAGGGGTTAAAATACCTAGCATGGGTTAATCTCATCCCAGGGGCGACAGAAAAGCCTAGCATGGGTAGATAAATCTCATCCCATGAACGTAAAGGCAAAGAATGTAATAAATATAACGTACATGGTTCCTCACATATAGAGAAATGGTTTATCCATACTGACTATTTCTCTTATATTGACTCCATTGTTGTTATTATGTATGATGCATTTTCATATGAGCCTTACATACTCAGTATATTCTTCATACTGACGTCCCTTGGGGGACTTACCTTATTTACTGCAGGCACAGGTGCTAGTAGACCTCCACAGTAGGTTGTGGATCATTTGCTGATCATTAGTGAGCTCCAGTTGGTTTGGGGATTTCTGAGTCACTATGTATATTTGTTTTGGTACTGTCATGTTTTATAAAGCGGGGACTTGTTCCGACTTTAGGTTTGTTATGTATATGCATGTATTAGAGGCTTTGTAGATGTATGTGGGAATATGAATGTAAGGGATGTATGTCCATTTTGACTTGATGGCCCTAACGGACAAGTTTCGTATGTAGCATATGTTTCCATTAATTCCGCTATTAGCATCTTGTATCTATATGTGATGGTGATGTTTCTTGAATGACATGCATATGAATGGACACGGATGAAGATTGGTTCTCTCAGGACTTATCGTCTTTGGGTGCCAGTCCGCCCCATTAGAATTCGAGGTGTGACAAAAGTGGTATCAGAGCAGTTCGTCCTAAGGGTGTCTACAAAGCCGTTTCTGAGTAGAGTCTTGCTTATGAATTTGTTGTGCACCACATCTATAAGTAGGAGGCTACGGGACATTTAGGAGTTGTTTCTTCTCTTCATTTCTAGATCGTGCAATAGAGCCAATGTTGTAGGTGGAGAATTATATCTGAACAATGTACTTGGTTTTCTTTATTATAGTACAAAGCCGATTACAAGACAAGGTAGGGGCAAGGGTAAGCAGGTATATATGCTTGCCGGAGAAGGAACAAGTAAATCTCCACCTGACCATGCTAGTCAAGGTGGTGCTGAACAGGAGTTTGCATCACGGGTTCCTTATACCCTTCCATTTTTGGAAGAGCCAAGAGGTAGAGAAGTACCCACAAAATCGCCTATGAATGTCACTGACCAGGATTTAAGAAATGCAGTGCATATGTTGACTTAGCTAGTTGTGGAACAAACTCAGGAATGAGCTGGTCCAATGACAAGTGAGGATGAAGCAGCTAGAGTATCTAGTCGGCGGACACAGGATTTTTTTGAAATTAAACCTCCCATATTCACTGGGCCAGATCCGAAAGCAGATCCACAGGATTTCGTGGACCAAATTCAAAGGGCTCTAGATGTTATGCACATGACTGGTGTAGAAACAATTTAACTTGTGGCCTATAGATTGAAAGGAGAAGCTATATTGTGGTATGAATATTGGAAGTAATCTTGTGGTATCGGTGCAAATCCACCTAACTGGGAAGAATTTAAAGCTGCATTCCTTGATCACTATCTTCCCTATGAGATTCTAGAGGCTCGTGCAGATCAGTTCTTAAATATCCGTCAAGGGACTATGAGTGTCAGGGAATACAATCTGCAGTTTAATTCTTTGGCTCGATATGCTCCGAATGTAGTGGCCACAATGACAGACAAAGTTCATCAATTTGTGGATAGATTGGAGCCATACTTAGTGAGGGACTGCACTATTGCTGCTTTGAATAGATATATGGATATAGCGAGAATTTACACTTTCACACAGAAAATGGAGGACCAAAGGCAAAGAAGAAGGGTACATAAAATTGAACAAGGGCCGTTAAAAAGGGCTAGACCTATAGGGCAGTATATGGTGTCCCTAGGAGAATCTAGGCCTCGGATTTTTCCTAGACCACCTAGACCCTCACTTTCTTCCCCTACAACAGGTACTTCATCCCAATTCCGGGGATTTAGGGGCAACCATTTTGGGCAGAGTGGTGAACTTCAAGGGTCACAGGAAGCAGGTTTTTCTCGTCAGCCGTGTCAGCGCTGCGAATGGTATCATGTAGGTGAATCTCAGTTGGGGGCAAATATTTGTTTTTGGTGTGGTACTCGAGGCATATGATGCGAGATTGCCCACAAAGGGGGGCAGGTGGCATAGTACGACCTACGTGATAAACCATTGCATCGTCATCATCAGTTCTTTCCCTAGGTAGAGGAGTGCAGCCTATGAGGCATGGTTGAGGTTTTAGAGGAGCAGCCAGTTCCAGTGGAACCCAGAATTGCACCTATGCTCTAGTGGACCGAAAGAATTTAGAGGCTTCTCCTGATGTCATCATAGGCTGATCTTATTGAACTAGTAATGGTGGATTTTGATGTCATAATGGGCATGGATTGGTTGGCATCTTGTTATACCATGATAGATTGTCAAGCTAAGAAGTTACATTTTCATTTTCCACAAACGAATGTGCTGGAATGGACGGGTAATGTGGGTGCACCGAGAGGTAAATTTATTTCCTACCTTAGAGCAAGGAAAATGATAGCCAAGGGGTACCTATGCCACTTAGTATTAGTGAAATATACTGATGTGGAACTACTAACTCCTCAGTCGATTCTACTGGTCTATGAATTCCTTGATGTATTTCCTGAGGATCTTCCCAGTTTGCCTCTAGAACGGAAAGTGGAGTTTGGCATTAATGTGATTCCAGGCACTCAGCCTATCTCTATTCCCTCGTATAGAATGGCTCCAGTAGAATTGCATGAACTGAAGGAGCAATTGAAAGACTTGCTGGACAAGGGCTTCATCAGGCCTAGTATTTCCCCATGGGGTGCACCAGTATTATTTGTATGGAAGAAAGCTGGCACATTGAGGATGTGTATTGACTATCGAAAATTGAATAAAGTAACGATCAAGAACAAATATCCCCTCTCTAGAATTGACAATTTGTTTGATCAGTTACAGGGTGACAAGTGTTTTTCAAAGATCGACTTGAGATCGGGTTACCATCAAGTCAGAGTTAGAGAAAAGGATATACCCAAGACAGCTTTTCGAACAGAGTATGGCCACTATGAATTTTTAGTTATGTCGTTTAGACTAACAAATGCACCAGCTATTTTCATGGATTTGATGAATAGGGTGTTTAAGCCATTTCTAGATGACATCTTGGTTTATTCAAGATCACAAGAGGACCATGCTAAGCACTTATGACAGGTGTTACATATTCTCTGTGAGTGTAAATTGTATGCAAAGTTATGTAAATGTGAATTTTGGTTGAAATTCGTAGCATTCTTGGGTCACATTGTGTCAGATGAAGGAATTCAGGTTGATGCACAAAAGATTGAAGCGGTGAAAAATTGGCCAAGGCCTACGACGCCCACGGAAATTCGTAGCTTCCTTGGTTAGGCAGGTTATTATTGAAGATTTGTTGAAGGGTTTTCTTCCATTGCTGCACCTTTAACGAAGCTCACACTCAAGGCAATCAAGTTTCAGTGGAATGATGCATGTGAGAAAAGTTTCCAAGAGATGAAAGATAAATTAACTTTCACACCCGTATTAGTACTTTCGGAAGGCACCGAAGGGTATGCAGTCTATTGTGATGCATTCTGAGTGGGCCTAGGATGTGTATTGATGCAACATGGTAGTGTAATAGCATATGTCTCACGATAGTTGCGGCCACATAAGAGAAACTATCCCACACATGATCTTGAGTTAGCAGCGGTGGTATTTGCTTAAAGGATATGGCGTCATTATTTGTATGGAGTTCATGTTGACATCTACACTGATCACAAAAGTTTACAATATATTTTTAAGCAGAAGGATTTAAAATTGAGGCAGCGGAGGTGGTTTAAACTATTGAAAGACTATGATGTTGATATCCTATATCATCCAAGAAAATTGAATGTGGTGGCCGATGCATTAAGCCGAAAAATAGTAGGAAGCACTAGTGGCCAGTTGATGGAAAAGCAAGACCTAGTAAAAGATTTACATCAACTAGCTAGCTTGGGAGTTCGTCTTCTTGAATCTCTAGATGAAGGGGTCATTGTGCAAAATGCAGCAGAATCTTCCTTAGTATCTGAGGTGAAAGAGAAACAGGATGCGGATCCTATTTTATTGTAGATGAAAGAAAATGCACAACAGGGTCTGACAAAGGCATTTGATCTTATGCAAGAAGGAGTACTTCAATGCCAAGGTAGATTATGTGTACCGGATGTAGATGAGCTGACAAGACGAATTATGACAGAGGCGCATCATTCACGATATTCTATTCATCCGGGAGCTACCAAAATGTACCATGATTTGAAGGAAATGTATTGGTGGGGAAACATGAAGATGAACATTGCAGAATTTGTAGATCAATGCCCGAATTATCAACAAGTAAAGGTAGAGTATCAGAAAACAGGAGGTTACATGCAATGTATCAATCTTCCAGTCTGGAAATGGGATATGATTAACATGGATTTCATCACAGGTTTCCCTCGTACACTATGAAAATTTGAATCCATATGGGTCATAGTTGATAGGCTTACCAAGTCAGTACATTTCCTACTAGTCAATACCACCTATACAGTTGAAGATTATGCAACATTGTATGTTACGGAGATAGTATGATTGCATCGGATTCCAATTTCCATTATATCATACTGAGAAGCACAATTTACCGCACATTTTTGGAGATCTTTTTAGAAGAGCTTGGGTACACAAGTGAATTTGAGTACGGCTTTCCATCCTCAGACAGATGGACAAGCATAACGTACTATCCAAACACTTGAAGATATGCTACGAGCGTGCACGTTATATTTTCAAGGCAGTTGGGACGATCATTTGCCTCTTATTGAACTTGCTTACAACAATAGCTATCATTCAAGTATTAAAATGGCACCTTATGAAGCTTTATATGGAAGAAAATGTAGATCACCAATTGGATGGTTTGAATAGGGTGAAACTGCTTTACGTGGGCCAGATCTGGTTTATCAAGCTATGGAGAAAGTTAAAGTGATCCAACAGCGGCTAAAAATGGCCCAGAGTCGACACAAGACATATGCGGATGTTAGAAGAAGAGGGCTCAAATTCTCTATAGGTGATTGGGTATTCTTGAAGGTGTCACCGATGAAAGGGGTAATGCGATTTGGAAAGAAAGGGAAGTTGAGTCCCCGTTATATAGGGCCATATGAAATTTTCCGAATATTCAGGCAAGTTGAATATGAATTTGCACTACCCTAAGAATTCTCCACAGTTCATCCAGTATTTCATGTTTTGATGCTTTAAAAGTACATAGGAGATCCATCGTGTATTGCTCCCATTAAAGATGTACAAGTTACGGAGGATCTCACCTATGAAGAGATACCGATTGCTATTCTGGATAGATAAGTGAAGAGGTTAAGAAATAAAGACGTAGCTTCCGTAAAGGTACTTTGGAGAAATCAACAAGTAGAAGAAATCACATGGGAAGCCGAAGAAATGATGAAGTCAAATTACCCGTATTTGTTTCACACGAAAGAAAAAGTTCAAAATGCGGAAGAAGAGTAATAACAAGTAAGAATCTATAAGCATTATGTGTATATGTATATATGCTAACACAAAGATGCATTTGTTGTACTTGAGAAGATGTTATTAACATTTGAGGATGAATATTTCTAAGGGGGAAGGATGTAACACCCCGTACCTTATGACCCTACTTTCTTGATGATCTAGGGAGCATTTATATGTCGTATTTGAACCATGTTTACCTTAGTTTTAAGAGAAATAAGTGTATATTTTGTATTGGTTTAGATGGACTATTGATATTGTACTAACGTCCGCAAAGAAAAGTCGAAGAAAGAAAAAAAAAATCAAATTTTTAAGGTCAGGCGCGCCCAAAGGTGTGCCAGGCCGCTTTCTACCAAAACTTTTATGGCACAGGCAACAAAGGGGAGCGCCCAGGGGTGTGCCAGGCCTTTCAAGCTCCCCTTTTCAGGAGCTGAAATTCAGCTAAGTCTCAGGGGCGCCCAAGGGCATGCCGGGGTGTTTTTTGCCAAATTTCTTCTCCGATTATTCGTCTATAATTTGGCAACCCAAGGGTGTTCATTCAACCCTTACTCCTCTAATTACATTTTTCCAATACATGAATTCATATAAGATCCTCAGAGACTCTTTTGGCTTCATTATATGTACAAAATAGTTCCAAAGTGTGATAGGCAGCAAGCTACAACATCTGATTAAATGGTGCATCATTACACCCTCCTTTTATATGTCAACACCAATAACTTACATCCTTTTTGTAAGATCAACCAAGTTGTCCCCAACATATACACATAAAACAACCCCTAAAACTGTCCCAAAGTCCTTTATTATAGCAATCCAATATTGAACTCATCATCCCTTGAGTTCTTAACAACAATATATACCCAATTCTCCACCAAAACATGTATATAGAAAGGGGCAAAAATGGACAGTAGCCTTACCTTAGTTTTTGTGATGGTTTATTCTCTTAACTTGTATCTCTTTAATATCTTATTCTCTTAACTTTTATCTCTTTAATATCTTGATTCCTTTAGCTTGTAAGGAAAGCAAATCCCAAGAACCCCAATGGAATTATAGGGCTGCTGTAGAAGCTACTAGAGAGAAAGAGAGAAAACCCTAGAAAGCTGATTTTTTTGCCTAAGTTACAATGAATAAAATAAGTTGTTTTCAATCCCTTTAAAGGGAAAAGCTCTTGGCTTGCCCATTTTTGGCCATAAAATACCAAGTATTTGGTGCACCTAGTTTCCCATTATACTTGGTCCTTTGTGGATGTGAAACTATTGGGCCTTGGCTGCTCATTCTTCTCCTTTTCTCTCTTTTAACTAGGGCCAGAATTTATTCAAGTAGGTGGTAGTGCACTTGGCCTAATAAGCTGGTGAAAGGAGTCTTAGTAAGTGATGCACCTACTTGGTTTAGATTGGTCAATAAGTCAATGTAGGTGATGCACCTACTTGTCACCTACTAGCTTAATTTAAGTTAAGCAAGCAACTTACTTATTTTATTCCATATTCTAGTTTTAACCCCTTATGCTAACTTAATACTTATATACACTTGGATACTTTAATCCTTTACGTAGAATACCACCTTACTATCTCGAGCTTAAACACTTTTGTTTGGGTTAACTTAGCGTATACATGTTGAAATGTTTGGGCCATTATAATATCCTTTAAATCCTCTTTAAACTACCACCAATCACTTAAGAAACTTGTTCTCTTACCTATACAACAAGGTTACTTCAAGTCCCATATTAATAGAACAAGTGCACGCAAAATATAGGGTGTTACAACTTGTATCATCATGGTTCATCTAAGTAGGATATAACAGGGTCATTCATATTCTACATAGTAAATGGTTACATAGATATAGGATACAACATTTCCTACTATAGCTTCTTAAGAAGATGTGACCGATTCTTGAGTTCGAGATTTCCTCTACATTACTCGTCCAAAGGTTATAGGACTTAATCCTATAGAGAATATGTATAATAGTGTCCTAATGTGATCTATATCTTGGTTATCGACTAGAATGTGACTAAAGAGTAAGGTTGAAAATGTTGAGGGGTTAGACAAAAGTTATGGTCTGTTAGGATATTAAGAGTAAAGGAAGGCATAGTGTTAACTATTCAATAGTAGAGAGTGTTGGGTTATGTGTGAAATAAAGGTGAATGACATTGAATATTATAGAATGGGAAGATGGGTTGAGTAAATTTCTCTAATAGTATAAGAAGGCAACATATATGAGTATTAGAAGAAAATGTGACATATGTTGTGCCTTTATTATAGAGAATGCTTATTAAGCATGCGAAGTAAACAAAAAGGAGAGACATTAACTCTTCAATCTTAAGCAGTTGCAAAGGCACACCAGAAGCACTCCCTAGAAAACTTTTTGAATTTTTATTAGATAGAGAAATTATTTTACGATCACTATGAATTCTGGTACCCAATCTTGATAGCTACAAGAATAGAGAGGGCGATTAACAGATCACATTGACAAGAGATACATTGACTAGTGTGGCATCCTAGAATGCACCTACATCATTCATATGAAATAAATATGATTCATTATGCATATGCATGGATTCAACTAAATAAAGTTGAAATAGTAGCTGACTAATAAGAGGACACTTGATTTTATAGTACAACAACAACAACATACCCAATAAAATCCCACAAGTGAAGTCTGGGGAGGGTAAAGTGTATGCAGACCTTACCACTACCTCAAGGAGGTTGAAAGGATATTTCCAAAATACCCCCGGCTCAAGTGTAGCATATCAAGGTATGATGTAAGGAAATCAAGTTCCATAAATTTCAAAACAAACCCGTAATGGGTTTTTCAATTTGAGAAGACTCGTCATCCAATCCATGAAATATCCCATATACTAGTTGTTCTTTTTGATTCCTTTGCATGGAAAAAGGTTGGAACATCCTCACTTGTTATACCATTATGGAACATCTATTAGCATGGATAGACCTTACTTGTTGAGCTAAAGTGGCTACCTTATGTGCAAAAAAATCACAAAATGAGTTCTCATGTACTTGAAATTTTGTGTAATTGACAACGTGTAAAAGATCATTGATTAGGATTCACTTAAACTTGATTTGTTGATTTGCCTATTGCAATATCTAATTTAATTATGTATTACCAGCCTATAACAAAGATAGCAACCTCGATCTATCATTATTAAAGAAGATTTATAAGAGACTTCAACTACCCTGGTCCCAATGTTTTGACATACTCAGGAAGCTTCCCCATTCTAATAGTTGGAACACTTGTGAGGAAAATTCTCAGGAGCTAAAAGACAACATGGGAAATCAATTACATATGTTTTGAGGTGAGTATGAGATGCGAGAAAAAATATAACACCCGTGAATTGGAACTATAGGTAGTATGCTGGCACTTAATATATAATGAAGTTGTCGTGCAGGATGTTCTAATTTCTAAAGGTTCTAGTTGCTTATACGTTTATACATACTACATGTCCTATAGCTCATCTATTTATATATCATATGCCCGTTGTGGATTACTAGCACACATGTTATATATGTCATAGATCACTGGCATATAGTTGTTATATGTGTCAGAAAACTCTCATTTATTTCCGTAAATTTCATAGGACATTACGCTATTTCACCAATCAATTGCCATATATCACTTGTCAATATTTTATATGCATTACAGATTAATGGCTTATAGGCTATAGGCATTATAAATTACTTGCTCATGGGTTATATGTACCGCAAGTCACTTTTCTGTATGCCACATGCTTCAAAGACCATCTATCCATATGTCACATGCCTCATACACTACTAGTTTAAGTGTTACATGCTCTATAGTTCATTTTTACATGTGTCATATAAACATTTGCTAATGTTTCATAAAGGCTATTTATTCATGTGTTCATCCACTTGCTCGTGTGATATAAGTCCACCTTCCCATGTGATTCATATTTCATATCTCACATTATTTTAGGACTATATGTCTAGTCCACTTGCTTATATATAAAATTCTTTCTTAGCTTTAGTGCTCACATGTTATGTTCTCATCTAGTCCAGTCATTCAACATGTTTTACTGTCCACTTTCTTAGGTGCTACAATTTTGTAATTAATCTTCCCACAAGCTATATGTCCTAGAATTTATTTTCTCACATGCTCATATATTACATAATTTTATAACTTACTTGCATATATATCATATGTCTCTCTGGATGAATCATGAGTTGTATGCCTCTTATGTACACCTGTTCATATGCTAAATACACTTATTTATGGCTCATTGTTCATAGTTTAGGTGATCCTCTGTGTCTGCTTGCTTGTGTGTTATAGACTTTAGGTGACATATTTGTTCATATGTTATATGTCTCCCTGTGCTTATTTACCTAGGTATTGAATATATTGGAGTAAATTCCTCCTATTTCCTAGTAAATTAAGGATCTTGCCCGGAAAGATTGGACACCTATGTGAATTTTTACACAAACCGTACTTGAGATGGATGGCTAAGCATAGTGACCTATTAAGATGTGCTGAAAAAAAATTAGACTTTCATGTTTTCTTAGTAAATTCACCTATTAAAGACCTCATGAGATTTAGAAAGAAATAAAGTAGAGCCCTGGATATGTTGGGCCTTAACATATACATAATTGACCAAGAGGTATGGGGTAGAGCTATTTCTAGCGTTAGATTTTGTACACCTATTATTTCATATGTCTATGTTGCATTAATATTTAGGGGATCCATAACGGATATAACACCCCGTACCTTACGACCCTACTTGCTTGGTGATCTAGGGCGCATTTACATGTCGTATTTGAACCATGTTTACCTTAGTTTTGAGAGCAATAAGTGCATATTTTGTATTGGTTTTGATGGAGTATTGATATTGTACTAATGCCCGCAAAGAAAAGTCGAAGAAAGGGAAAAAAATCAAATTTTTAAGGTCAGGCGCGCCCAGAGGGGTGCCAGGCCGCTTTCTGCCAAAATTTTTATGGCACAGGCAGCAAAGGGGCGCGCCCAGTGGTGTGCCTGGACGCTCAAGCTCCCCTTTTCAGGAGCTAAAATTCAGTCTCATAGGCGCCTAAGGGCATGCCGGGGTGCTTTTTGCCAAATTTCTTCTCCGATTATTAGTCTACAAAGAGGACTCTTGGGTTATGGTATCATTATTCCATCGTAGTAGGACTACTCTTTAGCGAGTTTGGAATCCAAGTTGGGGTTAATTCGTCGTTATAATTATTTTATCAAATTATGTTAAATTAATCCATGAGTAGCAGAAATTGCTTATTCTTGGGAATGAAGCTACAAACATGAATCTCGTGAGTGGAATATTGTCGTAACCTTTATGGAATTATTTAAACATGAGATTGTTGGGGTATTACACATCGAATTTGGTGGGCTAAGTTAACATGTGTTAATGGGCTCAATTTAAGGCCCAAAATGGATTAAAAGACATGGCCCAAAAGGGCAAATGACCCATTCTTCCATGTTGACCAAGTAAACGTGGCATTTAATGGCAGTGCTGCTGCTTGCTTCTGTACTGGCACTAGGTCCTGTACTAGTTCCTGCAGCTGTATTAACAACATTGTTATGAGTTTTTTGGAGTTTCTCAACGTCTCCTTCTAGATCTGGATTTTTACCGTCTTCCGATCGACGTAGTTCCGCATTTTTTGAGTTACTTGGTTCTGGTTTATCCATTTTTTAATGCTTTTGTTATTTTATCTATTGCTATAATTAGTCTAGTCATTGCTTTGTTTAAGTTATTCATTTCTTTAGTTAGGGCAACTGATTGAAGCTGAAACCCATAGTAGTGACATAAAGGATAATTAAACATACTAGACTAGTAAATGATAAATATAAATAATATGATTAGAGGTTAAAGGGAATATGATTTGCACACACATAGAATGAAAAATATGGCAGAAACTAGTAAGAATGTGGAAAACAATAGGGAAAATATAGAAAGATATAAAATCTCAACACCCAAATATCTAATAAATGAAGATAGAGATTATAAAACATTAGTTTTGTATATACTAAAAAATTTAGATAAAGATATTATACAAAAGATATATAACTTATTACTTACCCATGAAATTATAGATTTAATGAAAGAATCATGGTTAGAAAATATATTACAAGACGATAGTGATAATGACTACGGAGATAATGATATATATATTGACATAGATTCAGAAGGACACCTAGATTATTACTAAAAAATGAACCAAGAACATTTAGAAAATTGGCAACGGACCATAAATGAACTAAGAGAAAGAGAAACATTAATACAATATAACCTAGATAAATATATCCAAACCCAGAATATTGATTATTTAGAATTGATAGTACAAGATATTAACCAAATACTAAGGCTAATTAGACAAAGAGATATTTATTATAATTCCGCTTTTAGATAATGACCAAAGAAGATAAGATCAAAGGGCCACCCCCAAGAATGGTATCGGAGCACAGTAATAAAAAAAGATAACAGTAATAAGATAAACATTTACAAGAATAGAATAAAAAAAAAACAAAGTAAAAGACAATTCATAGAGCAAACAGATAGCATGAAAGGAATCGAGTATGGTGAAGAACTATCAGATGATAATCCTAGGTGTATAAGACTAGAAAAACAAATAAACATAGCAAATAAAATACAGAAAATAAGACTAGATTTACATAAACTATACGAAAAATACGAATATACAAGAATACCAGAATTAATAGATACAATCTCTTATACAGAATACGAATACATTAGACAACTTATAAAACAACAAGAATATAAATATGATGACTAAAATACAAAATATAAAAACGGTTAGACCAATAAAAATACATTATTTAACAAGAAAGATTCAAAAAAGATTTAGAAGTAACTTCCAGAGAAAACAAAAACTTAGAGAAATCACACAAATAACTAAAGAAATGAATAACTTAAACAAAGCAATGACTAGACTAATTATAGCAATAGATAAAATAACAAAAGCATTAAAAAATGGAAAAAGAATTAGCATTACTAAAACAAATATATGCAAAGAAAGTTAAAGAAAGGGAAGAACGTCAGAAACTATATAAAGAAAAACAATTAGCAGAAGAATTAGAAAGAATTAAGGAAAAAATACAAATTGAAGAAAATAATCTAGAAATAACAGAAGAATTTACAACCTTGAGGATAGACAATATAGATAATATCCAATATCATGAAATACAATCCGAAGAAGATCAAGATATAAGTGAAACTTACACAGAAATAATGGAACAAATCACGAATACAGAATTAGAAGCAAATACAACAAATGCTAAACCAAATATAAATACTATAAAAAATGAAGCTAGTACAAGTAATACAAAAACATATGATAAAAGGAGATATGAGAATCCGAGAACCACAAGACCAACATATTATACAGTTATAGATGATAATAGATATGAAGCAATATGGAACAGTAGATTAAATACAAAATGGACACCTAATAAAACCCCAGAACAATCTCAATTTCTAGATTTAGATTGTGTAGTAGACACTAATAAAACAATACAATTATGGATAGGACACATTGCAAAACAATTAGTTGATAATAAAATATCAGTTGCAGATGCACCAGGATACATAGAAAGAACCTTAGTAGGATCAGTGAAATTATGGCTACATAATATAACAGAAGAAAGTAGAAACGTAATGAGAAATAATAAAAACCGAGATGGAACTATAACAACCTCAAATATAGATATACTTGCAAAATATGAATATGGAATAAGAAATGAATTTGTTAGTATGACTACAGAGGCAGCAGAACGAGAAAAAGATAAAGATCTAAATAGACAACTAATGAATAAATTATCAATATGTAACATGTGTTATATAGATCAATATACATGCGCATTTAGAGAATATTATTATAAAGGAACATATACACACCAAGAAGCAATAGAAGTTAGAAAAACATATTTTACAAAATTACCAGAACCTTTTAGTACAAAAATAACAATGGATTGGGAGGCAGCAAGCTTAACAGATACCTTAGGAGCAAGGATAAAATATTTACAAACATGGTTTATAGGATTATGTGATAATTATAAAAATAAACAAAAATTTGATAAAGTATTAGATTAAAATATGTCATGTTGTACACAAAAAACAGCACCACAGTTTGGATGTAAACGACCAAATAAATATAAATATAAAAAATGATTTAAGAAATATAAGCATTTTAAATCTAAATATAAGTATAAACAACCAAGGAAAAGATATTATGTAAAAAATTATAAAAAGAAAAGACCATATAAACCAAAGAAAAAGTTATCAGAATGTACATGCTGCAATTGCGGAAAACTAGGACATCTAGCAAAAGATTGTAAAATACCTAAAGATATAAAAAAGAAACACATAACAGAAATACAAATAAAGGAAGATACATATACAGAATTACCGTATATAGACTATGATATGGAAAGTGAAGATAGTATATATGAAATAAATGAAATAGAAAACCTTGAAGAAAATATAAGTGACATAGACCAAATAAGTGAAGAAGATACGGATATAGAAATCAATTATGACTGAAGTTATTGAGCAAAAAGATGATCAAAATGAAGAACCTACAAGCCAAAAGGTAATATTTGATGCGAATATATTTAACCAAATTAAAAAACAAGAGATATCATTAAAAATAGATAATGTTTTAGAAGTACCGATTATAAAAAATTGGTTTAGAAAACCAAAAGAAGAATATTATGTTATTAGCCAAAAGGAACATACAATAGATTGCAAATATGCAAAAGGAAAAGCTATGGTACCAATACTTAACAAAAAGGAATTAAATAAAGAAATACAAGCTTTAAAAACTAATAGTGAAATAACCCATGTGCATTTAGGAGCAATAGAAATATTAATCAAAACATGTTTTAGAGAAGGAATAGATACACCAATAGAACTTTATTTATCAGATGATAGAATAAAATACCCTATAGAAAAAAGCATCATTAGGGCAGTAAAAGGAAATTTGATATACCAAAAATTTAAATTTATAGTAAACCCAAATTACTCAGTAGCTATTAAGGATAAAAACATTGATAAATCTTTAGTATTATATTGGAAACTAACAGGAATAGAACTAACACCAGGAAGTAAAATATTCACAGCAAGATGTAAAAACTTATATATTTTAACAACAAAACATACAGTAAAAGCAGTAAGTAAAATTGATAAAATAAAAATAGAAACACCATTTGATAACATAGTAATGGCAATAGATAACAATGATTATAGTTATGATGAATTAGATATAAATGACGAACTAGAAATAGTAAATGAAAGGATAGGAAAATCAAAAAGAATAATGGATACCCCAACAATATCATCTAGAATGAGTACATCTAGAAGAATAGAACACGAAATACCAATGGAAATACAACCACATCATTATTTCATAACAGGATTATTAGGACAAAGAAAATATTTAATACTCATAGATACTGGAGAAGAAGAAAATTTCATTACCAGAGAATTAGTTTTAAATACTGATATAACAACACAAGAACAAGGATGTTTAGATTTACCTAAAGAACTAAGACAAACAAAGGAAACAACTACCCAAGAATTAATTATAGGAGGAATACCAATCATTATACAATTTACCATAACACAAATGAATATAAATATTATTTTAGGACTAAAGTGGCTAGAACAAGTAAGACCTTATAAAATAGGAGATAAACAATTAATAATTCATTACCAAAATAAAGATGTCATAATTAATAGAACCAAAGTATAAAAACTAAGATAAACAAATGACAAAAGTATATATATTAGCCAAAATAATAGTAGAAGGATATAATAGTAGATATTATACACCAATGATAGATACAGGATCAGAAACTAACCTATGTAGATATAATTGTTTACCAGAAACAAAATGGGAAAAACTAAAAGACCCAACAGTATTTACAGGATTTAATGATGAAGGAAGCATGATTACCTATGTAGCAAAAAATGTAAAAATACAGCTATGGGATAAAATATTAATCATAAAAACTATGTATAATTATGAATTTACAACTAGAGATATGATAATAGGAATGCCTTTTATAGATGAACTATACCCACATATATTAACGAAAAAATATTGCTGGTTCACAACACCAGACAAACAGAAAATAACGAAAAAATATTGCTGGTTCACAACACCAGACAAACATAAAATAGCAGCTAAAAGAGTAACAAACAAAATCAGAAAAACAACCCCATGGATAAAAGGAAGTGAAAAAATAATACAAAAATTAGAAAATAATACTAACACAGATAAACACATAGAAATAATAACCTTTTCTATAAATACATTAAACCCAATATATGATAAATTAGAAACATTATATAGTGAAAATCCCCTACAAGGATGGGACAAACACAAAACTACAGTTACAATAGACCTAATTGATGAAAATAGCATAATTACCCAAAAACCTTTAAAATATAACATTAATGATTTAGAGGAATTTCAACTTCATATTAATGAATTACTAACAAATAAATACATACAAAAAAGTAATAGTAAACATACTAGTCCTGCGTTTATTGTTAATAAACACAGTGAACAAAAAAGAGGGAAAAGTAGGATGGTTATAGATTATCGCAATTTAAATGCAAACACTAAAACATACAATTATCCAATACCAAATAAAATTTTAAAAATAAGACAAATACAAGGATACAATTATTTTAGTAAATTTGATTGTAAATCAGGATTCTACCACCTTAAATTAGAAGAAAAATCAAAACAACTCACAGCATTCACAGTACCACAAGGATTTTACGAATGGAATGTATTACCATTTGGATATAAAAATGCACCTGGCAGATATCAACACTTTATGGATACATACTTTACACAACTAGAAAATTGCGTAGTATATATAGATGATATACTTTTATATTCTAAGACAGAAGAAGAACATATACAATTATTGAACAAATTTATAAATATAATAGAAACTACAGGAATAAGCTTAAGCAGAAGTAAAGAAGAGATAATGAAAAATCAAATCAAATTTTTAGGAATACAGATAGACAGAGATGGAGTAAAAATGCAAACACATATAGTACAAAAAATAATTGATTTAGAAGAACTTTTAGATACAAAAAAGAAATTACAGTCCTTTTTAGGATTAGTAAACCAAGTACGAGAATATATTCCAAAATTAGCGGAACATTTAAAACCATTACAAAAGAAACTAAAGAAGGATATTGAATATCACTTCGATGAAACAGACAAAAAACATATACAAAAAATAAAAGAATTGTGTAAACAATTACCAAAATTATATTTCCCCGATATAAAGAAACAGTTTGAATATATAGTAGAAACAGATTCAAGTGAACATAGTTATGGAGGAGTATTAAAATATAAGTATTTAAATGAAACTATCGAACATCACTGTAGATACTATTCAGGATCTTATACGGAACCACAAATTAAATGGGAAATAAATCGAAAAGAACTATTTGCTTTATATAAATGTTTATTATCATTCGAACCATATATTGTATATAACAAATTTATTGTTAGAACAGATAACACCCAAGTAAAATGGTGGCTAACGAGAAAAATACAGGACTCAGTTACGACAAAAGAAATACGAAGACTTGTATTGAATATACAAAATTTCATTTTTACAATTGAAGTAATAAATACTAACAAAAATACTGTTGCAGACTACCTATCAAGACAAAGCAACACAGACGACACCAGAAAAAGATAGTACAATGGAAACTATGTTAAAAGCTGTTACTACACTTTGTAATAAAGTGGATAGTATAGAGCTTGAAATACAAAAGCTAAAGATTAATGAAGTACATCTGAAATCTAAAGCTAAAGAAAGTCAGCAGCATGACTCAAAAAATGCGGAACTACGTCGATCGGAAGACGGTAAAAATCCAGATCTAGAAGGAGACGTTGAGAAACTCCAAAAAACTCATAACAATGTTGTTAATACAGCTGTAGGAACTAGTACAGGACCTAGTTCCAGTACAGAAGCAAGCAGCAGCACAGGAGCTACTAAACCATCTACAAGGAGATAAAATATCAACTTAAATAGTCAGTTTTCAAAACCATTTATCCAAAACCGACAACCCATAAATATATCCAGTCCAAATATCCCAAGTCCACAAACATCTACATATGCCACCAGTTTGAACCAAAATAAACAAGTATATAATCACCTTTCCAGAGCCTACATCCAAAATATCCACAAAACCCAAACATACCTAAATTTAAATCCAAGGTCTAACACAACTACTAACCCAAAAAGAGATTTCATAGTTGTTATCTCCTCTGTGGTATGTGATATAGAAGTTTCTATATTGGATTCTTCCATGCTTTAGCTAAAATTTATATTTATTTATGTAAGGGGGTCTCAGCACATGAGAGGGGATTAGTTTTCGATTGCTCGATTCTGTCTCCTCTCTTTGCCTTCTCCTCTTCTTATATACAAAGTAAAACGCGTAAATGCACAGTGCTAGTCATTGTGTACTTTACGACTTTTAAAATTTAAAACACATACAATAATAGTAAAGAGCATAATGCTCTGCTTTCCTAAAAGAAAAGAAAACGTGTGGGGTACTATCCTATTCCCCTTTTAACTTAAAAGAAAGAAAAGAAAAGATTCCTTAATAATTTACATAATAGAAACAAAAAAGTAACTATTCATAGGTCTTGTCAATAGCTTTTCTTGTCCATAGCTTGCCCGGTTGATTATTTTCGTTCCGTTTGATTTATTCTAGCTGCACATCTGATATGTTGACTGTATTTCCACCACTGCATTTTGAACATTGATGGTCTTGGTATTTTGGTCCAATATATTGACAATATTTTTTTAGTAAATTCTCCGAAATAAAATCTTTCTTCAGTGCTCTAGTTGTTGGAGTATCTTCTGGTTTTAATAATGTCCATATCCATCTGCGAACTTCTTCCATATCTTTTTGTCGTAGTTCCCGTGAATTTGCATATATCATAACCTGGTTTCTACAATGATATGTCCATATAGCATGTCCGTTTGTGTAGTTATTTGCTAGTTCTTGAATAATTACTTGTAGGCCAATAAGTCTTTTGTTAGCATAAAAAGTTGGTATCTCTACTTCAGGTATCTCTGGTTGTGCTCCTATTTCTTCTGGTATGATCATGTCTCGGGTAAGTCCAATTTTGACTACTTGGATAATTGGTTTTATCTCATTATATAGTATTTCAGCTGGTGCCGTGTAGAATCTTATATAAAAGAATGATCCATTTGTAATTCTTTTGTAGATAGTGAAAGCATCGTATATCTCTGGTATTTTCTGTAATTCTACTCCGTCTGTTGTATATACTGTGGCTAAAAGGCCATATTCGTAACATGTTCGTACTAAATTTGCATTAGTGCCTGGTTGGGCAATTAGTTTGTTATATCCTTGTAACCCAAATAAAGTGGAAAAATCAGATTTTTATTCATTTAAACACAAATGCCATTTCTAGAATTTTCAAGATCATCATTTTTCAAGCTTGGGTAAGTGATTATTCTTGTGATTTAAAATATTATATGCATGAGAGATGGTGTAGATCATGATGGTTATGTCTAAAAGTGTGAGTAGTACACTTTTGTTTTTTGCTAAAAGATGTGTCATCTATGGGATTTGAACTTGAAAGGAGACTTGAGGTTTTAATGGAAGTGCATGGTGTGGATGAAATATCAACATGTATGGTGTGGTTATGTCCTTACCTTGATTTTTCTATGTATGTGTATAACTTGTGGGATTGTTGTGGTATTGTTCTTATGCAACATATTGAGATGACTTGACGGAGTAATTGTGATGTTGTGTTGATGAAGAAGTGTAAAGTATGAACTTGGTGTGACATGCTATTGGTTTATGATGACTTGGTCAATGTATGGAATATTGTGGTGTTGTTGGTATGATAATTCCATGAATGGTATTGTAAAGGGTGAAATGACGTTATAGGGCAATCATGTAACTCATTGTCATCTTATGTGCGTGTAAGATAGTTAGTTTAATGTGAGCTCCACTATGTACTTGTTGTATTCACTGTGAAACGTAAGGAAGGAGCTGGATTGTTGTATTCACATATAGGATTGTGTATTCATATTGGGAAAATAAGGTATGTAAGGTTACTCTTTCCGTATCCTTCTGCAGCACATAGTGTTCACAGTGATATTGTACTTGTTCCATTTCGAAATGTCCTAAGGTATCCCATTTTCGGATATCAATTATTATTAATCTATAACACCCCGTATATTTTCGAACCTATATGACTACATTTAAATTTATGTAATTAGTTAAAACATGAGAGATTTGATGAATTATACATTAATTTGGTGGGCAATAATGAGTCTTGTGCCATTGGGCCCAAATAAGGCCCAATAATCATAAGAAGACATGGCCCAAAACATTAGGTACTATAAAAAGCAAGTAAAATCAGATTTTATTGATCAAAAATCCACAAGCCTTTTGGTAGAATATTCAAGACATTTCCTTTATCTCACACAAACTCTAAGCTTCATTCCTTTGGCCAAGATTACTCCTTGGAAAGCTTTGGTAAGTGTTTACTCTCATGGTTTAATATATTATATGTATGGAACATGGTGTAGATCATGTTGGTTATGTTGGTGAAGTGTGAGAAGTTCACTATGTGTGAAACAATTTGTGTTTGCTTAATCGGTGAAGGTTTTTGCCTTGTAAACTTTAAAATGGACTTGTGGTATTGAATGAGGTGAACTTGACGGGTTCAATATTTACATGTGAGATATTATTATAGCCTTGACTTGTTTTATTCTTGTATATAATTTTTGGAAATGTTATTGCAATATTGTGCATGGATTTGGTTGTGTATTGAAGGAAAAGTGTGGTTTTAGTGATGTTCATGTGTGTTGTGAAACCATGGCTGAGTTTTGGCATTCAAGATGATCTAAAATATTTCAAGATAAGTTTAATTATGATCATGGACCATTCATTTCATAAAAAGACCCAAAAGAGACCTATTTTGACCAAAATGGGCATCCGCCACCGCAGACGAAGGCACCTGCGGGTGCAGATGCCAATGCAGGTGCCTCTGGCTTCTGCCAAAGGCCACCTGTGGGTGTACCTCAGCAAACTGCGGGTGCAAGTGGCTTCTTAGGTCATCCCAGGATTCAGTTTTGTATGTTTTCGTCTCTCTTTGATCCCCGAAGGCCCCTATACCCTTTTTGGATGTAATTATTAACTTATGATACCTTTTTAATGACTTTAAGGGGTCGTATGGAGGCATGTTGGATGATATTAATTATGGATTGTAGTTCATATGTTGTTATGAGGCAATTTGATGGAGTAATTGTGATGGAATGATAATGAGGAAGCGTAAAGGGTAAACGTGGTATGAAATGCTATTAGTCTATGATGTCTTGGTCAATGTGTGGAATGCTATGGTGTTGCTGGTATGATAATGCAGTGGATTGTATTGTAAAGGGTGAAATGACATTGTATGACAATTACATAACTTGTTGTCATGTTATGCATTTGTAAAATAGTTAGTGGTTAACGTAAGCTCTATTATGCACATGTATGAAGAGCAGACGTAAGGAAGGAGCCGGACTATTGTGTTCATAGATAGGCTTGTCTATTCATTCTTGGGAGTGAAGGTATGTAAGGTTACTTTTTCTGTCTCCTTCTGCAGCAGATATTGTTCACATCATCATAGTAGTTGTTCAATTCCGATGTGTTCTAAGTATCTCAATTCAGGTTGACATATATTGTTATTCACATGTGTCCTATTCTTACACGAATTATGATTCACTTATCTCTTATTTGTTGACTGAAGTTCCTAAGCTCTTATAATGTTGTAACTACTAAAAGAGACTGCCTTAAAGAAAGTGACGACCTTACGAGAATCTATTCATTCTTGAGCAGCATGTTCCATAATGTTATGACAGCGAATGTATCAATCTCTCACAAGAGAATGTATCAATCTCTCAAAAGTAAGAAATAAAGTAACTATGTGTGCTCCCATAATGTGATGATCGTCAACGTGTCAATCTCATAGAAGTAAATAAATGAAGTAAGGTATTACCCTTCTAATGAAAGAATGAAGTAATGTATAATGATTTGTATAATCTTGGGTGGTATCCCAAGGGTTGAAATACCTAGCATGGGTCGATCCCAATGTAACATAATATAACATCCCAGGGGTCTAAGTACCTATCATGGGTTAATAACATCCCAAAGGCGATACGAAAGCCTTGCATAGGTTAATATAAAATCTCAGGGGTCAAAGTACCTAGCATGGGTTAATAACATCCCAGGGGCGATACAAAAGCCTCGCATGGGTTAATATAACATCCCAGGGGTCAAAGTACCTAGTATGGGTTAATCTAATCCTAGGGGCGACAACACAGCCTAGAATGGTTAGAACAATAAAGATGAATAAATGTGAAAGCAAAAGAGGTAAAAAATGTAATGTACATGGTTCCTAACCTATAGAAAGATTGTTTAATCACATAGATTATTTCTTTTATATTGACTCCATTGTTGTCATTATATATGACGCAGTTCTTATGGCCTTACATACTCAGTACATTCTTTGTACTGACCCCCTTGGGGGACTTACTTTTCTTGCTGCAGGTGCAGGTGCTAGTAGACCTTCTCAGTATATTACCAGGTATTTACAGATCTTTGGTGAGCTCCAGTCGGTTTGGGGCTTTTCGAGTCACAGTGTACAATTGTTTTGATGTTGTAAATGTTGTATAAAATGGGGATTTGTCCCAAATTTAAGTTGGTCTTATAAATTCATCTGCTAGAGGCTTTTGTAGACGTATGTGGGAATATGAATGAGAGGTATGTATGTTTGTTTTGACTTAATGGCCCTAACGGCCAAGTTTCACATATATATGTATCAGATGTTCCATAATTTCCGTTGTTAGCATTTTATTTCCTTACATGATGGTGATGTTTCCTATGGCATGCATATGAATGGACATGAGCAAAGATTGGTTCTCTTGAATCTTATCGGCTTCGGGTGCCAGTCCGCCTTAATGGGATTTGGGGTGTGATAAAAGTGGTATCAGAGCATGTCGTTCTAAGGGTGTCTACAAAGTTGTGTGTGCGTAGAGTCTTACTTATCGATGTGTTGTGCACCATATTTATAAGTAGGATGCTACGGGATATTTAGGAGTTGTTTCTTTTCTTCATATCTAGATCGTGCAAGAGAGCCAATGATGTAGGTGGAATTATATCTGACCACGGTACCTGTTTCCCTTTTGTATAGTAAAATGCCAATGACAAGAAGAGGTAGAGGCAAGGGTAAGCAGGTAGCTATGCCTTCCAGAGAAGGTACGAGTAAATCACCATTCGACCAAGCTAGTCAAGGTAGGGCTGACGCTGAAATTGCATCGCGGTCTTCTTCTACTTTTACAGCTTCGGAAGAGTCAAGGGGTAGAGAAGTACCCACAGAACTGCCAATGAATGCCACTGACCAGGATCTAAGAAATATAGTGCATATGTTGACTCAGTTAGTTGCGTTACAAAGTCAAGGACGAGCTGGTCCAATGACAAATGAGGATGATGCGGCTAGAGTGGCGAGTCACAGAAAACATGACTTTTTAAAATTAGACCCTCCTATATTTATTGGGTCAGACCCAAAAGCAGATCCACAGGACTACGTGGATCAAATCCAGAGGGCTCTAGATGTCATGTACGTAACTAGTGTTGAAAGAATTGAACTTGCGGTATATAGATTGAAGGGAGAGGCGATATTATGGTATGAAGATTGGAAGAAGTCTCGTGGTATCGGTGCAATTCCACCTAATTGGGAAGAATTTAAAGCTGCATTCCTTGATCACTATCTTCCCTATGAGATCCGAGAGGCTCGTGCGAATCAGCTCGTAAATCTTCTATAAGGGAATCTGAGTGTCAGGGAATACAGTTTGCAGTTTAATTCTTTGGCTCGATATGTTCCCAATGTGGTGGCCACAATGAAAGATAGAGTCCATCGATATGTGGACAGACTAGAGCCATACTTGGTAAGGGACTGCACTATTGCTGTTTTGAACAGAGATATGGACATCGCCAGAATTCAGGCTTTCGCATAGAAAATGGAGGACCAAAGGCAAAGAAGAAGGGCGCAGGAATCTGAGGAAGGGCCATCAAAATGAGCTAGATCTATAGGGCAGTCTATAGCGTCCCCAGGAGAATCTAGACCTCGGATGTTACCGCCTAGACCCTCATTCTCTTATTCCACAGCAGGCACCCAACCCCAATTCCGAGGGTTTAGGGGTAGTCAATCTGGATAGAGTAGTGAAGTGCAAGGTTCACAGACCGTAGGATTTTCTCGTCCTTCGTGTCAGCGTTCCGAAAGGTATCATTTAGGTGAATGCTGATTGGGGACAAATACTTGTTTTTGGTATGGCACAGCAGGGCATATAATGAGAGAATGCCCACAAAGGGGTGCGAGTGGTATAGCACGACCTACGAGATCAACCGTTGCATCATCATCATCGGCTCCTTTCCTAGGCAGAGGTGTTCAGCCTATTGGTCGTGGTAGAGATATGAGAGGAGCAGCTAGTTCCAGTGGAGCCCAAAATTGCACCTATGCTCTAGTGGACCGGCAGAATGCGGAGGCATCTCCTGACGAAGTTACAGGTATGTTATCTATATTTGCACATGATGTATATGCATTGATTGATCCGGGCTCTACCCTATCATATGTTACTTCAGCGATTACTGTGAATTTAATGGAACACTAGGGTTATTAGTTAAGTCAACGGAACTATCTCCACCTGTCGGTGAATTTAGTATAGTTAAAAGAACATATCGTAATGGTATAGTAGATGTTTGTGATCATAGATGATTAAGTACTCTTTAAAAAAAAAAGAGTGTTAACAATGAAAGCGGTACTGGGATTTGGAAAGAAAGGAAAATTGGCCCTATACAATATGCCATGTGAAATTGCCGGAAGTGTATAAGAGTTTCATTTTGTATTGCTCCCATCGCAGATGTACAAGTTACGAAGTATCTCACCTATGAAGAGATACCTATTGCTATTCTGGATTGACAAATAAAGAGGTTGAGGAATAGAGGAGTAAGTAGGAGAAATCCCATGTGAAACCGAGGAAATGATAAAGTTAAAGTACTCGTATTTGTTGTAAACGAAAGAAAAAGTGCAGGGTGAAAAATTGAAGCATTAACAAGTAATTCTCTATAAGTATCATGTGTATATGAGAACGTGAAGGATACACTTAGATTTGAATTTGTTTCAATGAGATAATGTTACTAACATTCGAGGACGAATGTTTCTAAGGGGGGAAGAATGTAACACCCCGTATATTTCCGAACCTATACGACTACGTTTACATTTATGGAATTAGTTAAAACCTGAGAAATTTGATGGATTATACATTAATTTGTTGGGCATTAATGAGTCTTGTTCCATTGGGCCCAAATGAGGCCCAATAATCATAAGAAGACATGGCCCAAAAAAAATGAAAATGATCCATTCTTGTGTTGACTAACCAATCATGCATTTAATGCCTAAGGATGTTGATAGAGATGACCATTAGGTACTATAAAAATCAAGGAAAATCATATTTTATTGATCAAAAACCCACAAGCCTTTTGGTAGAATATTCAAGACATTTTCTTTATCTCACACAAACTCTAAGCTTCATTCCTTTGGCCAAGATTACTCCTTGGAAAGCTTTGGTAAGTGTTTAATCTCATGGTTAAATATATTATATGTATGTAATATGGTGTAGATCATGTTGGTTATGTTGGTGAAGTGTGAGAAGTTCACTATGTGTGAAGCAATTTATGTTTGCTTAATGGGTGAAGGTTTTTGCCTTGTAAACTTGAAAATGGACTTGTGGTCTTGAAGGAGGTGAACTTTATGGGTTCAATAGGTACATGTCAGATGTGATTATATCCTTGAATTGTTTTATTCTTGTATATAATTTTTGGAAATGTTATTGCAAAATTGTGCATGGATTTAGTGGTGTACTGAAGGAAAAGTGTGGTTTTGGTGATGTTCATGTGTGTTGTGAAACGATGGCTGAGTTTTGGTATCCAATATGATCTAAAATATGTCAAGATAAGTTTAATTATGATCATGGACCATTTATTGCATAAAAAGACCCAAAAGAGACACATTTTGACCAAAACGGGCATCCGCCCCCGCAGACGAAGACACCTGCGGGCGCACCTCAGCCACCTGCGGGTGCAGATGGCTTCGCAGGTCAGCCCATGATTGGATTTTGTATGTTTTCGTCTTTGATCCCCGAAGGCTCCTATACCCTTTTTGAATGTAATTATTAACTTATGATACCTTTTTAATGACTTTAAGGGGTCGTATGGAGGCATTTTGGATGATAATAATTATGGATTATAGTTCATATGTTGTTATGAGGCAATTTGACGGAGTAATTGTGACGGAATGATAATGAGGAAGCGTAAAGGGTAAACGTGGTATGAAATGCTATTAGTCTATGATGTCTTGGTCAATGTGTGGAATGTTATGGTGTTGCTGGTATGATAATGCAGTGGATTGTATTGTAAAGGGTGAAATGACATTGTATGACAATTACATAACTTGTTGTCATGTTATGCATTTGTAAAATAGTTAGTGGCTAACGTAAGCTCTATTATGCACATGTATGAAGAGCAGACGTAAGGAAGGAGCCGGACTATTGTGTTCATATATAGGCTTGTCTATTTATTCTTGGGAGTGAAGGTATGTAAGGTTACTTTTTCTGTCTCCTTCTGCAGCAGATATTGTTCACATCATCATAGTAGTTGTTCAATTCCGATGTGTTCTAAGTATCTCAATTCAGGTTTACATATATTGTTATTCACATGTGTCCTATTCTTACACGAATTATGATTCACTTATCTCTTATTTGTTGACTGAAGTTCCTAAGCTCTTATAATGTTGTAACTACTAAAAGAGACTGCCTTAAAGAAAGTGACGACCTTAGGAGAATCTATTCATTCTTGAGTTGCATGTTCCATAATGTTATGATAGCGAATGTATCAATCTCCCACAAGCGAATGTATCAATCTCTCAAAAGTAAGAAATAAAGTAACTATGTGTGCTCCCCATAATGTGATGATCGTCAACGTGTCAATCTCACAGAAGTAAAGAAATGAAGTAAGGAATTACCCTTCTAATGAAAGAATGAAGTAAAGTATAATGATTTGTATAATCTTGGGTGGTATCCCAGTGGTTGAAATACCTAGCATGGGTCGATCCCAATGTAACATAATATAACATCCTAGGGGTCAAAGTACCTAGCATGGGTTAATAACATCCCAGGGGCGATACAAAAGCCTAGCATGGGTTAATATAACATCCCAGGGGTCAAAGTACCTAGCATGGGTTAATAACATCCCAGGGGCGATACGAAAGCCTAGCATGGGTTAATATAACATCCTAGGGGTCAAAGTATCTAGTATGGGTTAATCTCATCCCAGCGGCGACAGAATAACCTAGAATGGGTAGAACAATAAAAATGAATAAATGTGAAAGCGAAAGAGGTAAAGAATGTAATGTACATGGTTCCTCACTTAATGAAAGATGGTTTAATCATATTGACTATTTCTCTTATATTGACTCCATTGTTTTTATTATATATGACGCAGTTCTTATGGCCTTACATACTCAGTACATTCTTTGTACTGACTCCCTTTGGGGACTTACTTTTCTTGCTATAGGTTCAGGTGCTAGTAGATCTTCTCAGTATATTACTTGGTATTTACAGATCTTTAGTGAGCTCCAGTCGGTTCGGGGCTTTTCGAGTCATAGTGTACAATTGTTTTGATGTTGTAAATGTTGTATAAAATGGGGATTTGTCCCGACTTTAAGTTGGTCTTGTAAATGCATCCGCTATAGGATTTTGGAGACGTATGTGGGTATATGAATGAGAGGTATGTATGTCTGTTTTGACTTAATGGACCTAACGACCAAGTTTCACATATATATGTATCACATGTTGCATGATTACCGCTATTAGCATTTTATTTCGTTACATGGTGGTGATGTTTCCTATGGCATGCATATGAATGGACATGAGCAAAGATTGGTTCTCTCGGACCTTATTGGCTTCTGGTGCCAGTCCGCCTTAATGGGATTTGGGGTGTGATATAATCACATGTTCCTTACTCATTGATCAATTGTGATTCACATGTCTCACGTTCATTGACTAATGTTCCAAAGTTCCCATTGTTCCAATAATGTTATGTTCCAAAGTTCCAATAATGTTATGACCACCAATGTATCAATCTCATGGAAGTAAAGACATGAAGTAATGTATAATTGTTTGAGTATTTTTTGGGTGGCATCCCAGGGGTTAAAATACCTCGCATGGGTTGATCCCAATATCACCGTAACATCCCAGGGGCGACAGTAAAGCCTAGCATGGGTTATCACAGTAAAATCCCAGGGGAAACAGAAAAGCCTAGCATGGGTTAATTACATCCTAGTGGTTAAAATACCTACCATGGGTTAATCTCATCCCATGGGCGACAGAAAAGCCTAGCATGGGTAGATAAATCTCATCCTATGAACGTAAAGGCAAAGAATGTAATAAATATAACGTACATAGATCCTCACATACAGAAAAATGGTTTATCCATACTGACTATTTCTCTTTTATTGACTCCATTATTGTTATTATGTATGATGCAGTTTCATATGAGCCTTACATACTCAGTACATTCTTCATACTGACGTCCCTTGGGGGACTAACCTTACTTACTGCAGGCACAGGTGCTAGTAGACCTCCACAGTAGGTTGCGGATCATTAGTGAGCTCCAGTTGGTTCTGGGCTTTTTGAGTCACTACGTATATTTGTTTTGGTACTGTCATGTTGTATAAAACGAGTACTTGTCCCAACTTTTGGTTTGTTATGTATATGCATCTGTTAGAGGCTTTGTAGACATATGTGGGAATATGAATGTAAGGGATGTATGTCCATTTTGACTTGATATCCCTAACGGCGAAGTTTCGTATGTAGTATATGTTTCAATGAATTCCACTATTAGCAACTTGTATCTATACGTGATGGTGATGTTTCTTGGATTACAAGCATATGAATGGACACGGATGAAGATTGGTTCTCTCGGGATTTATCGGCTTCCGGTGCCAGTCCGCCCCGTTAGAATTCGAGGCTTGACAAAAGTGGTATCGGAGCAGGTCGTCCTAAGGGTGTCTACAAAGGCCTGTCTGAGTAGAGTCTTGCTTATGGATGTGTTGTGCACCATATCTATAAGTAGGAGGCTAAGGGACATTTAGGATTTGTTTCTTTTCTTCATTTCTAGATCGTGCAATAGAGCCAATATTATAGGTGGAGAATTATATCTGACCAATGTACTTGGTTTTCTTTGTTATAGTGCAATGTCGATTAGAAGAAGAGGTAGGGGAAAGGGTAAGCAGGTAGATATGCTTGCCGGAGAAGGAACAAGTAAATCACCACTTGACCAATCTAGTCAAGGTGGTGCTGAACAGGAGTTTGCATCACGGGCTCCTTTTACCCTTCAATTTCTGGAAGAGCCAAGAGGTAGAGAAGTACCCATAGAATCGCCTATGAATGCCACTAACCAGGATTTAAAAATTACAGTGCATATGTTGACTCAGCTAGTTGCGGTACAAACTCAGGGATGAGCTAGTTCAATGACAAGTGAGGATGAAGCGGCTAGAGTAGCTAGTCGGCGGACACAGGATTTTTTTGATATTAGACCCTCCCATATTCACTGGGTCAGATCCAAAAGCAGATCCACAGGATGTCGTGGACCAAATTCAAAGGGCTCTAGATGTTATGCACATGACTGGTGTAGAAACAGTTGAACTCTTGGCCTATAGATTTAAAGGAGAAGCTATATTGTGGTATGAATATTGGAAGAAATCTCGTGGTATCGGTACAAATCCACCTAATTAGGAAGAATTTAAAGCGGCATTCCTTGATCACTATCTGCCCTATGAGATTCTAGAGGCTCGTGCGGATCAGTTCTTAAATCATCGTCAAGGGACTATGAGTGTCAGGGAATACAATCTGCAGTTTAATTCTTTGGCTCGATATGCTCTGAATGTAGTGGCCACAATGACAGACAGAGTCCATCGATTTGTGGACAGATTGGAGTCATACTTGGTGAGGGACTGCACTATTGCTGCTTTGAATAGATATATGGATATAGCGAGAATTTAGGCTTTCGTACAAAAAATAAAGGACCAAAGGCAAAGAAGAAGGGTACACGAATTTGAACGAGGGTCGTTAAAGAGGGATAGACCTATGGGGCAGTATATGGTGTCCCTAGGAGAATCTAGGCCTCGAATTTTTCCTAGACCGCCTAGACCCTCACTTTCTTCCCCTACAATAGGTACTTCATCCCAGTTCCGGGGATTTAGGGAAAACCATTTTGGGCAGAGTGGTGGACTTCAAGGGTCACAGGCAGCAAGATTTTCTCGTCAGCCGTGTCAGCGCTGCGAATGGTATCATGTAGGTAAATGCCGGTTGGGGGCAAATGTTTGTTTTTGGTGCGGTAAGTCGGGGCATATGATGCGAGAATGCCCACAAAGAGGCGCAGGTGGCATAGTACAACCTACGGGATCAACCGTTGCATCTTCATTATCAGTTCCTTCCCTAGGTAGAGGAGTGCAGCCTATGAGGCGTGGTTGAGGTGCTAGAGGAGCCGCCAGTTCTAGTGGAACACAAAATCGCACCTATGCTCTAGTGGACCAACAAAATTCGGAGGCTTCTCCTGATGTCATCACAGGTTGATCTTATTGAACTAGTAATGGTGGATTTTAATGTCATAATAGGTATGGATTGGTTGGCATCTTGTTATACCACGATAGATTGCCAAGCTAAGAAGTTACATTTTCATTTTCCACAAACGAATGTGCTGGAATGGACAGGTAATGTGGGTGCACCGAGAGGTAAATTTATTTCCTACCTTAAAGCAAGGAAAATGATATTCAAGGGGTACCTATGCCACTTAGTATGAGTGAAAGATACTGATGTGGAACCACTAACTCCTCAGTCAATTCCAGTGGTCTATGAATTCCTTGATGTATTTCCTGAGGATCTTCCCAGTTTTCCTCTAGAACGGAAAGTGGAGTTTGGCATTGATGTGATTTCGGACACTCAGCCTATCTATATTCCATCGTATAGAATGGCTCCAGTAGAATTGCATGAACTGAAGGAGCAATTGAAAGACTTGCTGGACAAGGGCTTCATCAAGACTAGTATATCCCCGTGGGGTGCACCAGTATTATTTGTATGGAAGAAAGTTGGCACATTGAGGATGTGTATTGACTATCAGCAACTGAATAAAGTAACGATCAAGAACAAATATCCCTTCTCTAGAATTGACGATTTGTTTGATCAGTTACAGGGTGCAAATTATTTTTCAAAGATTGACTTGAGATCGGGTTACCATCAAGTTAGAGTTAGAGAAAAGGATATACCCAAGACAGCTTTTCGAACACGGTATGGCCACTATGGATTTTTAGTTATGTCGTTTGGACTAACAAATGCACCAGTTGTTTTCATAGATTTGTTGAATAGGGTGTTTAAGCCATTTCTAAACGTGTTCGTGATGGTGCATATAGATGACATCTTAGTTTATTGAATATCACAAGAGGATCATGCTAATCACTTACGACAGGTGTTACAGATTCTCTGTGAGTGTAAGTTGTATGCAAAGTTCTCGAAATGTGAATTTTGGTTGAAATCCGTAGCATTCTTGGGTCACATTGTGTCAGATGAAGGAATTCAGGTTGATACAGAAAAGATTGAATCGGTGAAAAATTGGCCAAGGCCTACGACGCCCACGAAAATTCATAGGTTCCTTGGGTTGGCAGGTTATTATCGAAGATTTGTTGAAGGGTTTTCTTCCATTGCTGCACCTTTAACGAAGCTCACACACAAGGCAATCAAGTTTTAGTGGAATGATGCATGTGAGAAAAGTTTCCAAGAGCTGAAAGATAAATTAACTTCCACACCCGTATTAGTAATTTCGGAAGGCACCAAAGGGTATGCAGTCTATTGTGATGTGTTCTGAGTGGGCCTAGGATGTGTATTGATGCAGCACGATAATGTAATAGCATATGTCTCACGATAGTTGCGGCCATATGATAGAAACTATCCCACACATGATCTTGAGTTAGCAGCGGTGGTATTTGCTTTAAGGATATGGCGTCATTATTTGTATGGAGTTCATGTTGACATCTACACTGATCATAAAAGTTTACAATATATCTTTAAGCAGAAGGATTTAAAACTGAGGCAGCGGAGGTGGTTTGAACTATTGAAAGACTATGATGTTGATATCCTATATCATCCAAGAAAATCGAATGTGGTGGCCGATCCATTAAGCCATAAAACAGTAGGAAGCACTAGTGGCCAGTTGATGGAAAAGCAAGACCTAGTAAAAGATTTTATATACATGAGATATGGTGTAGATCATGATGGTTATGTCTAAAAGTGTGAGTAGTGCACTTTTTATTTTTTCTAAAAGATGCGTCATCTATGGGATTTGAACTTGAAAGGAGAATTGAGGTTTTGATGGAAGTGCATGGTTTGGATGAAATATCAACATGTATGGTGTGGTTATGTCCTTACCTTGCTTTTTCTATTTATGTGTATAACTTGTGGGATTGTTGTTATGCAACATATTGAGATGACTTGATGGAGTAATTGTGATGTTGTGTTGATGGGGAAGTGTAAAGTATGAACTTGGTGTGACATGCTATTGGTTTATGATGTCTTGGTCAATGTATGGAGTGTTGTGGTATTGTTGGCATGATAATTCCATGAATGGTATTGTAAAGGGTGAAATGACGTTATAGGGAAATCATGTAACTCATTGTCGTCTTATGTGCATGTAAGATAGTTAGTTTAACATGAGCTCCGGTATGTACTTGTGTTGTAGAGTGAAACGTAAGGAAGAAGCTAGATTGTTCTATTCACATATAGGATTGTGTATTCATACTGGGAAAATAAGGTATGTAAGGTTACTCTTTCCGTATCCTTCTGCAGCACATAGTGTTCACATTGATATTGTACTTGTTCTATTCCGAAATGTCCTAAGGTATCCCATTTTTGGATATCAATTATTATTAATCACATGTTCCTTACTAATTGACCAATTGTGATTCACATGTCTCACGTTCATTGACTAATGTTCCAAAGTTCCCATTGTTCCAATAATGTTATGTTCCAAAGTTCCAATAATGTTATGACTACCAATGTATCAATCTCATGGAAGTAAAGGCATGAAGTAATGTATAATTGTTTGAGTATTTTTTGGGTGGTATCCCAGGGGTTAAAATACTTAGCATGGGTCGATCCCAATATCATAGTAACATCCCAGTGGCGACAGAAAAGCCTAGCATGGGTTATCACAGTAACATCCCAGGGGCAACAGAAAAGCCTAGCATGGGTTAATTACATCCCAGGGGTTAAAATGCCTAGAATGGGTTAATCTCATCCCAGGGGTGACAGAAAAGCCTAGCATGTCACACCAAGTATGAAATTGGTGTGACATGCTATTGGTTTATGATGTCTTGGTCAATATATGGAATGTTGTGGTATTGTTGGTATGATTATTCCATGAATGGTATTGTAAAGGGTGAAATGACGTTATAGGGAAATCATGTAACTCATTGTCGTCTTATGTGCGTGTAAGATAGTTAGTTTAACATGAGCTCCGGTATGTACTTGTGTTGTAGAGTGAAACGTAAGGAAGAAGTTAGATTGTTCTATTCACATATAGGATTGTGTATTCATACTGGGAAAATAAGGTATGTAAGGTTACTCTTTCTGTATCCTTCTGCAGCACATAGTGTTCACATTGATATTGTACTTGTTCCATTCCGAAATGTGCTAAGGTATCCCATTTTTGGATATCAATTATTATTAATCACATGTTCCTTACTAATTGACCAATTGTGATTCACATGTCTCACGTTCATTGACTAATGTTCCAAAGTTCCCATTGTTCCAATAATGTTATGTTCCAAAGTTCCAATAATGTTATGACTACCACTGTATCAATCTCATGGAAGTAAAGGCATGAAGTAATGTATAATTGTTTGAGTATTTTTTGGGTGGTATCCCAGGGGTTAAAATACTTAGCATGGGTCGATCCTAATATCACAGTAACATCCTAGTGGCGACAGAAAAGCCTAGCATGGGTTATCACAGTAACATCCCAGGGGCAACAGAAAAGCCTAGCATGGGTTAATTACATCCCAGGGGTTAAAATGCCTAGAATGGGTTAATCTCATCCCAGGGGTGACAAAAAAGCCTAGCATGGGTAGATAAATCTCATCTCAGGGGCGAAAAAGCCTAGCATGGGTAGATGAATGAACGTAAAGGCAAAGAATGTAATAAATATAATGTACATACTGAAGGATGGTTTATCCATACTGACTATTTCTTTTATATTGACTCCATTGTTGTTATTATGTATGATGCCGTTTCATATGAGCATTACATACTAAGTACATTCTTCGTACTGACATCCCTTGGGGGACATACCTTACTTGCTGCAGGCACAAGTTCTAGTAGACCTCTATAGTAGGTTGCGGATTATTTTGCTGATCATTGGTGAGCTCCAGTTGGTTTGGGGCTTTTCGAGTAACTATGTATATTTGTTTTGGTACTATCATGTTGTATAAAGCGGGAACTTGTCCCGAATTTAGGTTAGTTATGTATATGCATCTATTAGAGGCTTTGTAGACGTATGTGGGAATATGAATGTAAGGGATGTATGTCCATTTTGATTTGATGGCCCTAACGGCCAAGTTTCGTATATAGAATATGTTTCCATGACTTCCTCTATTAGCATCTTGTATCTATACGTGATGGTGATGTTTCTTGAATGACATGCATATGAATGGACACGGATAAAGATTGGTTCTCTCAGGCCCTATCGACTTCGGGTGCTAGTACGCCCCATTGGAATTCAAGGTGTGACAGTATTATACTCTTTAAGGGTATTAAATTCATTTATGGCTTGTCACTTGATTTAGTTCTAATGTCTATCCTAGACATACAGATAGAAAGTTGAGATTTAAGAGATGCAGCCTCCAGAAGAGTATTGTGTAGAAGTTAGAGAGATCTAAAACAAAATCAACTTGAGAATCTAGAACTCTATGAACCCCAAGTATCCATATTTGTTCCAAGAAACTGTAGGATCTTCCTTACCCAATCATTAGTTTCACATACAGATATTCACTTATTCATAGGATCACTTAATTACATGTTAACTTGTTCAGTTGCCCACCAGTTCATTTTTTTAACTTATTCATGTGTCATGTGTTTAGATGTATACTTCATTCTTGGGATTCCCAGTGAAAAAAGAGAAAGGTGAGCTATGCTATACAAAATTGTTTCACTCAATTATATGAGGCAAAGAGGAGCCTTACTTATCATTTAACAGTGTCATGTGCTACACTCGCTGAAATACCTATGAGGCTTGTCTATACGTGCTTCTGGTCAGTTGACACATTTTTTATAGTCCTATTTACAAAGGGAACTCTAGCATTTTTTCTTTGAGAATATCCAAAGTTAACCTTGTTTTGAGCAACACCTCTCATTCGAGGATGAATGATCCAAAGAGGGGAATGATGTAACACCCCGTGGCTTCCAACACACATACGACTAAGTGAACTAGAAAAAAATATTTGAACTCGAGATAGTAAAAGGCTGTTATTTGATGTTAATGTTTAAAGTGGCCAAGTGGATTTTTTTGTTAAGTTAAAGTAAAGGATTTAGCTGGAACATGGAATAAAAAAAGTGAGGTGCTTACTTGACTTTATTAATCTAGTAGGTGACAAGTAGGTGCAACACCTACATATACTAATGGATCAATTTGTGGCCTATATCAAGTGAAAGAAAAGGAAAGAGGAAAATGAAAGGAATGGGAAGTCAAAGCCCAATATGTCCAAGCCCACAAGAGTTCAATTAGAATGGTCTAGTTGGTGCATCACCTACTTGTACTTTTGACCAACTTATTTGGCCAAGTAGATGGATCACCTACTTAATCATTTATGGTCCTAATTGAAGGATAAAGAGAGATGAAACTAAAGGGGTCCTTTTAAGGTTATCCTTGCTGAGTTTCTTATTTCAGTATACACAAAAATTGCAGATTCTCTGAAAGTTTTCTCACAACATCTCTTACTCTCTCAAGATCTAAACAGCTGCCCAAAGTTTACCTCTAGGGTTCTTGAAGTTTTATTCTTTTATCAAGCTTAGGTGAGTAAAGTAATTCAGGTGTTTAACTTAATTCTACCATGAAAAGTAGTGGAAATCGAGTTGTTTTGGTTTGAAGTGTAGGACAACTCCCTTTTTTCCATGCTTGGCAGTCACTTCTATTTAACTTCTAAGAGATCTCCACTAGTACTTGGTTCAACATAAAGGAAATCCTAAATTCTTGATGGAGTACAATTTAAGATAGAAAATTTTAGAAACAATGGTAAGGGTACTGCCCTAATTTTGTCCCTCTTTATGTATAGTTCTGGATGGAGGATTTTATATGTATTATTGTTAAGAACTGACGGATTGTGATTGGAAGCCATGATTTCAATATTTTTACATTGTGTTGAAGAATTTTGGAACTTTTTAAGGGTTGTTTATATGTAGTGGGTGACCTTAGAAATGGTTGAGTGGAGTTATATTGAAGTATAGAAAGAGGGTGTGTTGATACACTAAGTATTTGGGGTATTTGGGGGCTAGAAGGTTTTACTGCCCGTCATTGTGTTTAGCTACTATTTTCCAAGGCTTACATTGTGATTAGATGCTAATATTAGCTTCATTATATACTTATATTATAGATTAACACCTTAAAGGGAAGAAGGATAATTCATTGTAATAATCGGGTTGCACAACAAGGTATGTAAGACTATTTTAGTTCATATTCTATGACATGAAGTCTTATACTTGTGTACCAACAAAGTGAGCTTCCTAGATTATTTTCATGTTAAAAGATACATTGTGATGGTGTACAATTCCTACTATAGTTAATGTCCTTTTTCCTTACTGCCCGTGGTCTAAAAATGTATCAAACTGTCACATGTTTCTTTCATATGAGTCAATAAGATCCTAGATTACGCATGTTAGAATGCTCATATGTTGGATATGCAGTTTGTCCATATACTACAAAATTGCTTCAATTGTCTAATTGATCATATACTTTTGTTTGCTCACATGTTCCTTTCTTTGGATATCATTCCCATCGTGTTTAGATATAAGGTGACCTTATAGAGTCCTTACCTATTCAAATATATAGTTTATATGTCCTTACATGGAATGTGCATTTTTTCCTAACTGAAATTTGTCCACATGCCTCAATAGTTCCCATGTTCATGTACCCTTTTATTTGTTATCACCTACTAAGTATTTATTATACAATCTGAACCTCTTCATTTGAGGAGTTACATGTCTCCACTTGATATGCACATATTTTGAAATGTCTAGATTTGTACACTTGAATCTGCCACAATTGTTATATGCTATGTAAGATCACTTGAATCTGCCATAACTAATATATGCTATGTAAGATAACTTTCTCACTCGTTATATAGCTTAATGGCTAATTTGTTACATGTCCTCATCTCCTTACTTGTAACATATCTTCATGGCTCATTTGTGAATGTGTTTTTTGACAAGTGATAAGGTTCATGGTGTCATATAAGTTCCTAAGTATTACTACATCGATGTTACACTTGTTTACTATATCATTGTTACTGCCTCAATCATATTGTTCACAGTCTTCTTCTACTGGTCCATAGCTCCAAAGCTCAATAATGTTATTACCACCAAAAGAACAATCTCAAAGATTAATAAAACAAGGTAAAGTGAATTTATGTAATTATGAGTGGTAGCCTAGGGACCAAGAGCCTAGCATGGGCCGATCCCAAAAGCAAATTGATGTATATATGGGTAGCAGCTCAGGGAAAAATCCTAGCATAGGTTGATCCCAACTGATGTAATTATGGGTGGCATCTCAGAGGTTATAATACCTAGAATGGGACGATCCCAATCTATGTATTTATGGGTGGTATTCCAGGGGTTATAATACCTAGATTGGGTTGATCCCAATTTGTTTATTTATTAGGACCGTATCACAAGGGTTAAAATGCCTAACATGGGTCATCCTCTTCTTCCACTGATCTACTTGTCATTTGTATCATATGCCCTACAAAGTTAATATCACAAAGAAGAGTAAAGAAAAGAAAAAAAATGTAATGTACATGATTCTACAAGTATATGCAAATATGGTCTTCGGTCTTCTATCATTATCTATACATTTGTACCTTGTTTTATTTGAGCTCTTGTTTCACATATGGTTACTTTATGCCTTACATATTAAGTACATTCTTTCGTACTGAAATCCCTTTTAGGGGACACTATCTTTCATGCTGCAGGTATATGTATTCTAGCTAATAGATCTCCCAAATAGAAGCACAAGATACTCAACGGATTTTGGTGAGCTTTAGGTTGATTTGGGGATTTACGGAGTCTTTATCATGTATTTGATATTGTGTTATAGTTAAGGATATGGTGGGGTCCTGTACAAACCTAAGATAAGTTGTCTATCTTTTAGAGGCTTTGTAGACTATTGTCAAAGTAAAGCACAGTTGTGTCTTATTTTTTAGTAATTAAAGCTCCAATGGCCAAGTCAAGTATATCCATTATGGGCCTATCTATATTGGTCTTTTATCATGGGGTCTTACCTATACTTGAAAAAGACTTATAATTATCACAGGTACATTCACGGTAAGCACAAGGTATAAGTTGGTTCTCTTGGGCCCTTAGGGCATCGGGTGCCTGTCCGTCTCAATGGGATTTGAGGCGTCACAATAACCATAGCCTCTATCCAACAAATATAAAAGAAAATATGTATATATATGCATAAAGAAAATATAAAAATAAGGTACAACATGATACTAGAGAGTCAACTGAGGGATACCATACTTACCACGAAATACTACCCCAAACCTATGCTAAGGATCGCTAATGTTATCCAAAGTTCATAGCAGGTATACAAAGGTTCTTAACCTAATCCTAGCAATACAAAAAGCATTCTAAACTAGGGCTCAAACCAATATTATATTCTAACATGCCAAAAGAAGGACATGAATGGCAAAGGAACCTTAAACCTATCTCATACACCCCTTACCCTACATGTGATTTGTACTATACACAATCTTATAGAGCAAAGTCTAGAAGAAAGTAGATCGTAGCCTACCTCAGAGATGAACAGCACCCTAAAACCATCTACGAGCTTCTCTTTCCCTCTACTCGACCTCGGAAAGTCGCCAAACTATAAAAATCATAACCTACATGCCATATGAGTAAAATGAGGCCCATATCACCATTATATCTTGGGCTAAAAATCAAATCAAAAATCACCCGTGGGGCCTGCTTATGGAATTTGAAAATCAAACCCATAATTGTGTCCCTCGTGGGGAAAGGAACACATGCTCAATATTTGAGCATGATCAGAGCTTAAGTCAGAGTTCAAATCAGCTCACTAATATAAGAAATGAGAATTCCCAAAAGTAGAATTTAACGGAACTCAATCGAGAAATTAATAAGGAAAGTGATCAGGAAAGGAAACACTATCATACCTGAGATTAAATGGTAAAATTCCCACAAATTCCTAGCTCAAAGCTCTTATTAATGATGGGAAAATGAATGTAAAAAAGTTTGAGATATAGAGGAGAAACATATATACTGTCAGGGGGTACTTTTTTATGAATACGGGACCCCCATTACAAATGCGGAACCTCATTGGCCTGACCTTTTGTGAATGAAAAGAAGAATGTTGGAGCAGGTTAGATTGGACCTTCTTCATGAATATGAGGGTAGGCTCGCGAAAGCAATGGTGAAGAACTTGAACATTAGCAAACGCGTCCAACTCTTTACAAACACAAAGAGCAACTTTGGCCTACACCAAGTGTTATTGCACCTGAGAAATTCTCTGTCTCGAAAGACTCTGACCGGGTCCTCAAGATTTAAGTAAAACCTTGTGAACGCAAATAAAATATACTACCCTATTAGAAATAGTATTAGGGACTTAATGGAATCCTTAAAATTCCCAATGGAGGTCATTTAGATGATATATGGGTCCTACATCAACTCTTTTGGCTTTAACCAAATTCCACCCAATAGCCCTAAATGATCCTAGAAGCCTCGAGACCCAGACCAAAGTCCCCCTAGCCTAAAATCCACATTTCGAAGCTAAAGAAACTGCCAAAATATTCATCTGAGTAGTTTACTAGAAGTTTTGAACGAAGACTAATTTCTCAACTTCAAAAGCTCTAAAATAGTGAAGCTGGCTAAAAACCCAAACAAACTTCTTGAGAATTGGACCACCAATCGCAGCTTGTCATAAATGACTTGGGGAAGCTATTTGAAAAGCTCAAAACATAGAATACACCCAAAAATGAAAAAAATGACCTGGAGGGTCATTATATTATAGTAGTGAATTATCCTTATAACATCAGCCCATGGTTTACCCATGATCTATGGGATTACCCACAATATGTCATATCATCAACTTCAGCAAAATTTAACACCTTTGAATTCTTGTCCTGTTTACCTGCTCATGTAACACAAATGCAATAAAATCCAACAAAAATAACTTAAGAACTACAATGATTCTTGATTAATAACATCAAATATGTCATTAAATTATGATAGATCAACACCCCCAACTTAGAATCCTTTCTTGTCCTCAAGCAACTTAAATAAGACTGTGATCATAGAAATGACAACTCTATGTGACTCAACATATGTAATCATCTAGGCGTTAGAGAAACAGGAATTCGACAGTTGTTCTATTAAGCATTGACTAGCCAAACATCCACAAAAAGGCACCCCTCCATGTTTTCAAAAATAGTGTGCAAATACTGAAGGTAATTCAAGCTAACATTGTTGGATCCAAGATTTACATCATGTTGTAAGTTGACAATTTAGTAAATAACTAGCGTCACATGAATTTTCAACCAATGATTACCTAATATCACCACTTGCCCTTACACATGGATAAGATAATGATTCACTTGGGACCATACTAACAAACTCTTACACACACAAAGAAATTCAGATGTTTCCTGTTTAATAACATTAGCTTGCCCTTATTTTCTATGCTTACTATCATTGGAAGACAAGACAAGGATCTCTATAAGGCTTTTATTTGCTTGTAATGTAGGCTTCGGGATAGGTAAGGTGCATTTGGGCATTGTGACTATACCCCCCTTAAACACTACACTCTAATTCATTTATTCTGCCCCACCTTTTTGTTTCCCACTTTGTTTCCTCATCCTTTTGGTGTGTGTTTTTATTAAACAACTAATTCTTCTTGTTGTATTTTCCATTCATTATGTATATATATATCTATATATATACACATACAAACCCCACTGTTTTTTTTGTTTACTAGTTGTAACACCTTTCTACTCCTACTCTCGACTTGTTTTCCAAAACCTTACCTTCCCTAAGATAGGAATTTTGCCTAAGCTTTAAATCCTAGTGTACAAGAAGGGAAATGGTATCAAATAAGGGTTCACTTGTAGAATCAAGGGTGCCAGGGCTTTTCCCAAGTTAAGAAAAAGTCTCACAGATCAAACTGAGGGAACTAGGGATAATGTAAGCATTAGGCAGACCTTTTTCCATTCAAATGTGGCTTAACAATGAAGGTCAATGATCCTTTCCTAACCTAGCTTTTACTATAACCATTTTAGCATGACCAACCGAGCAAGTTCTAGATTGTACCAACAAAATAGAATTCAATGAGTTACCTAACACACACTTGTCAAAGGGTTCTATTACTAACCATCATCCAATCAATCAGTGCACTAGTACAAACTCATAAATCATAAGTACCAATATAATTATGATATAAAAACTAATCCACACAGGTCAACGAACAAGGAAATGATACAGACTACACATTTTTGGAAGGATTAGAATTTCACAACATAAGTGCACAACTAGTTGCTACAATGTGACCACTTATGCGTACCTAACGGTGTTCTACCTAGTTGCTACTAACCAATGCATAAAAACACACTACTAAACTAAATAAAATACTTTTCTAGACATTTTAATTCATGAAACGCCCTCAAGAAAAGAAATACAATAAGAAAAACCCTCGAGTGATGCACACAGCAACCCCCACCCACCTCAAGAAAGACGTGCATTGTTCGTAATGCAACAAAATGCTAAGAAAGGGGTGTAAGAACCTTTCTATTGCACCCTAGGCATGATCGGATAGTGTGTCTATGGTATGGGCTGCAGATGCAACCCTGTATCCTCTGTGGTTATGGCCGGTGGCGGATTAATCATAGCAATATCCTCTATAGTAGTGGCTGGTGGTTAAATAGTTGGAGTAATTTCCTATAAAGTGGTTTTTGGTGGCAGAGTAATCATAGACAGAGACTCGACCCTAGCATCAGCTTCTTTAGTTTTCTTGGAACCCTCAAGGGCCACTCTCGAATAGGTGCCACTAACTCGAGCCCTCTAAGCTTCCTCCAACTTATACTGCTCCTCTATGAAATGTTGTTGAGCTACCTTAATTACTTTCCTCTCCTTTTTATGCTATTTTTGTAGCCCTCTCCTTATCATCGTTATTCTTATTTGCTCTCTTCCCTATAGACTTGGTGGGTATGCCTAAAATATCGAGCAATGGCTCCTCCTCAACTAACTCTTATGGTATCTCACTAGGAATGGTCGAGAATACTTGTGCATGATGTGAGTGCAACTCATGAATCTTATCTCATGCTTATGCTAACTCCGTATTAAAATTTCTCATATTATGTGTGGCAATGACTTGTAGTCTCTCAATCACCCATTCCTCTTTGTCATTGATTTACCTATGCAAGGTCTTGAATTGAGAAAGTGCAATAGTTATTGCTTTCACTACAAATAGTCCTAGATGTTGTGAAAATAATTCCATCTGATGCTCCTCCCTCTCATCCCTATTGACCTACTTTTTAAAGTGTTGGGAGTAAATGCATAGGGTGAGACTGGGCTTGAGTAGAAGTGGTGAAAGCAGTAGAAGTGGTGGTAGTAGAGTATACAATATGGTTGTTAGTTGTAGTCACTGAAGTAGTGGAGTATTGTGGGAGTCAAATCAATAGTTGTGGATACTCCTGGTACCCATAAAATAATAGCAGGATCCTCCTATGCAATAATAGCAATAGTGTCCTTAGTTTGACTACCAGACCCATACATCTAGGGCACTATTTTATGTACTCGACCATTTTTTTTCTAATCCCATGTTTTCTCAATGTCCTAGTCCTTAGCTGCTATTATAATATAATTTATCGCTGCTAATACAGGCACTCTGGCCTCTTTACCTAAAAAGCTCACAAATCATGGAAAGTGCAACAAAGTGCTAGGCTTAAGTGCTCGAGCCATTTTCTCATCTGCTATAATCCACCCAAAGTTCATCCTAAATCTCAACATGAGGCTAGCAATAAAAATGGCCATCTCCTCGTTCAACTAATTCTCCCGTTGTCGTAACTAATTGGAGATGCACAAATGCCCACCATAAAATAGTTATGAAACTCAGCGAGGCTTTGACTATCTTTACTTTTTCATAATTGAGACACAACGACTCATCATCAGTTAGAACATGTACTAGCCATTTTTGCTATTTATTTCTATATTTTATTTAGTACTCATAATTGGGTTATTTGTCGATGCCAAATATGTAAGCCCATATTGAGACCTATTGATTATCCATTCATAAATATCCATGGAAACCCCTCGGACTTGGACACTCTAAAGAGCAGGTACATCTTTTGTTTTTGGCCCTTTTTGTAGTTGTTTTCTCAAAGTGGCTGCATAGTTTGCATAGAACTCGTGAACCATGTATGGGTAATAATTCTTTAGTGCTTGAGTTTTCCACTCCAATCAGTAGTTCTTGAAGATTCATTCAATATTGGGGTACTCATCTTGTTCGAAAGAGCTTATCTCAACCTTCTCTGCTATGTTTGTCTTGACATTGCCTTTTCCCATGGTGAAAAGTCCATCTTGAAAGATTTGCTCTGACCCTTTTACTTGTCACCGAATGCTATCTATGAACTACAGAGTTTTTCTTTTAATGATGGCTCCCCTCATAGGCTCCAGATTTGCATCCAAGCACTCAGTGGCATCAATACCACTCTCATCAATCATTCTTGAGTCCTCTAGACTGGACTAATCTAAGGATTCCCCTCCCTTATTAGACTAGAAGTAGAGGTTGTTTCCTTAGATTGTTCTATGTATAGTCCGGTAAGTTAGAGATTCCTCAACCTCTTCAACCTCAGGCTCAGACTCAGAAGGCTTATGTTAGAGGTGGTAGTGTTAAGCAACTCTTTAGGCTCTTTTGCAAGCACCACTCCCAATTGGTTGCAATTTTGGAGCCATAAGTATCTATCGAGTAGAACCATTATTATGCAAAGTATGGAAACAAAGTATGAATGAAAACAAAAACATAATTTTTTAAGATACATGATGGACTATCAAGAGAATGATGGTCTGTAGAAGGAGTCGCCAAAATGAGGCAGTGAAGTAATTTTCCAATGACGAATAGACATGACGTCCCATCACATTAGTGACAGCACATAGAACCAGTTATCAAATTGAACTCATGAAATATGAAAATTATTTTCCAAGAAATGGATTAGTCAACAAACAGTTAACACACCGACAATTCGTGACCCCATCTATCACTTGACGCTTTGAGAACAGTGATCTAAGTTGCTCATGATGGGACATTCCATGATTTGAGGGTCATCCCACAGTTCGTGGAATGACTCGTCAATGCCAAACATAGTTTTATTTTGATCATGTCGTCATATTTCCACAGGTGTTACGATTGTTAGCTAGACTTAGAAACATACGGGGTGTTACACCTTCTATGCAAGTTTAATCACATAACAAGAGCCAAATTCAATTATCTCACCAATAACATTACCAAATGCATACTTATAGCTCTCGAGACCTCAGTACATATTATTTCATGTTGTCAAGTAGGGTTAGGAACGTACGGGGTGTTACAATTCAATCTCATATTGAGTATGCCTTTTCTTACGTCTATCAATGCTCCACTAGTGGCCTAGAATAGGAGCCCCAATATAATTGGTACCCTATCATCTGCATCATAATCAAGAAAAATAAAGTCAGTAGGAATAATGAACTTACCAACCTTAATGAGAATAACTTCTATGATTCCTTTGGCCACCACTCGTGTTTTGTCTGCCATTTGTAACACCACTGAGGAGGGCCTTGGATTTCCTAAATCAAGAGTAGTAAAAACTAAAAGGGGCATCAAGTTGATGCTTGCCCCTAAATCACTCAAAGCATGGACAACATCACTTTCACCAATTTGTATGGGGAGGGTGAAACTCCTAGGGTCCTTGAGCTTTTTGGGCATCTTACTCATGACCATAGAACTACACTCTTCAGTAAGTGCCACCGTCTCAATGTCATCTAGTCTCCTTTTGTTCGTCACCATATCTTTCAAGGACTTAGCATACTTAGGCATTCCCTGCAACACATCTACAAGAGAAAGGTTAATGTGAAGCTCTCTGAATGAGTCAGAGAACTTCTTGAAATAAGCATCTTTCTTTGCTTTATTGAACTTTTGAGGGAAAGGTGGTGGTAGTCTGTTACGAGGTTGCTCAACCAGCTTCTCATGTGGGTACTCAGACTTCTCCTTTTCATTGGCAATTTTAGACTCAACTTGCTTGTCTATCTACTTGGGTGTGAGCACTTCAGCTTACACCTCGTGATAGCCATAACTTTCTTTAGATATTGCTCTGTATCACCCGGAAGACCCCTTTGAGGTCTTAGATTTTGTGCCTGAGTTAACTGACCCATTTGTATCGCCAAATTATTTTAGGCAAGTTGCTGATTTTTGAGATCTGCAACCATTTTCTCTTGGGTGGCCATGATTTTATTCAATGAATCTTCAATATTATTGGCCTGAGTATTAGTCTGCGTACCTTACTACTGCTTAAACTACTAATATTGGGCTTGATTATTGCCCCAAGAGTAGTTGGGTTGAGCCAGCCAATTATGGTTGTAGGCAATACCATAGCCAATTGCGGTTGTAGGCAGTACCATAATTCTAATTTTCTCTCTGTGCATTACCCATAAAATTTACTTATTCTGGATTTGCCGCACAATAGTCTGATGAGTGACTTCCATTACCACAGGTTTTGTACCAAGTCTGAACATGTTGCATTGCATTAACATGTGCCAGAGGTTGAGCCACACTCAATTTGCTAAATTGGGCCATTATTTGATTTTGAAAGCTGGCCAATTGTGCGGACAATGCTGTGACACCATATACCTCTATCATACCTGCAGGCTTCTTTACCATGCTTCTAGATACATCACCATTCTAGTCTAGATTACCTTGTGCAATTCTATTAAAAGGGTGTATAGCTCACCATAATTTTCTCCAATGCTTTACCACCTATAGCTGAATCTAGCAAAATTTTTGTGTTGTGGTCAAGTCCTTCAACAAAAGTGTGAGACGGTACCTCATTGGTTTGCTGGTGATACAGGCAATCTCTGAGGAGAGACTTGAATCTTTCCCATGCATGATAGAGATTCTCATCTGGCTTTTAATTGAAACTCAGAATCTCACTTCTTAACCTTGTAGTTTTGCCTAATGGGAAGAATTGAATGAGGAACTTCTTTGCTAAGTCGTCCCAAGTTGTGATCAAGTTTGAAGGTTCTGCCTTTAACCATTTCTTTGCTTCTCCCAAAAGTGAGAATGGGAAAATGTGAGCCTCACATAGTCTGTGGAAACTCCAGTGGGAATAAAAGTGTCACTTATCTCCAAAAAATTCTGAAGGTGGACCTATAGATTCTCATGTTACAAGCCTATAAATTGTCTGCTAGTGTACAACAATTGCACCATGTTCTGCTTCAGTTCAAATCTTCCTCCTGCGGCTGGCTTATGAATACAGGAGATCATATTAGTTGCGAGTGGGATTGCCACTTTACGGACTGTCCTATGGGCTAGTGGTTTTTCAGCCATTGGTGCAGGAACGATCTCGTCTTGCTGAACTTTCTGGGTTTGTTGGATAAGTGTTGCTTCTCTCCTTAATTGATGCAAGCTTAACTCTGGTTCGAGATATGGTTCGACAAATTCCCTCTCCCTTGCTAGCTTACTTGATATTTAAGCCTGTACCTGCATAGTCAGTAGCTAAGACCAAGTTGTTATCACTTTATCAACCAAAATAATAAAACTGAAAATTAGAAGGTTTCTAATTTTCAAATCCCCAGCAATGGAGACAAAAAATTGTCACTCCCAAGTGCACACGCAAGTGTACATGGTCGTTTTAAGTAATAACGTAGCTCTTCGTGAGTCGGATGTCGAACCCATACAGATTTGTGTTTAACAAGAGATCTAATTTATGCATTACTATTTTGAAGTATACAAGAGCGAGTTGTAACCAAAAAGAAGTTGAGTTTTATTTTTATAACTAAATACTAAAATTAACAATGATAAGGAATTCTGGTTGTGAACAATATATGAAGAGTTCCAGGGTTACGGTATTCGATAAAATCATGCATGGTAGTTATTCTATTCAATGATCTTTATTTCTCGGATTATGGGTTCTGGGGTTAAGTGTTGATTCGTAAATTGTCTCCTCTAAACCATCTACTTGAACTGGTCTCACAACTCCATTGTTGAGCGGGGATATGATTCCATAATTCAAGTGCGCTCATTAATCATCCCGTCATGACCAAACAAGGCTCCTAGGTATACGTCTATCCTAGTTGCGAATCAACCCTAACTTACACTAGAGATTATCTTCATTAAGTTATTTGTCCTATTCATACAATCCCATGATCAGTTCATGCATGAATTACTCATATATTCTAATGTTGTTCAGACATCAAATAGTAGAATCAAGAACAAAAGCATAATCGGATGAGAAACGATGTCAATGAATAAAACAGACTACTAAACAATCATGTTCTAGCTGTAACCCTAGACTGAGGGTGTTTATCCACTCATATTCATTCAAAAAATCACCAAAATAGAGTTCATAACTCTAAATTACAAGAATGAAAACTAAAGAGGACAAAACCCTAGTGTAGATCTCCTTGCCTTCTCCTTTGCTCCCCAATTCGTATGTAAGGTGTATCCTTATTTTAATTGTGGCCAATTACTCCTTTTATAGGGATTTTAGTCGTCCAAGAGGTGTTCAAGTTGAATCCCAATCAATTACAACTTTACCCCAAGTTAAAACAACATTAGAAACTAATTTCGGACAGGTTTAGGACTTGATGCGTCACATACTCCATCGCGTGGGAGTGGAGGTATGACGCGAGCTCAATACGGGATAAAACCAGTAGATAATCACCTTACCATGTGTTACACTCCCCTTATTATGCATATTGGAGTGTGCGACGTGCCTCTTGTCCAAGGCTCTAGCATTTCACGTCCAATCTTTTCGTGCTCTTGTCCCTTGATCCCGAACGTCTTGTGCTTTGATTGTAGGCTTGATTTAGCTTCCATAGCTCATACAATGGTACCCTACAATATCTCAACACAACCTTAGTCCATACAACATAATGGAACACATCAAAGGACACTAGAACAAGCATGCTTAAGCTAGCGACACTAGTTTCCTCGTCTAAGTTCTAATTGATCATTTTGACTCTTGACTTGATTCAAATGTGCCTTAAACACTATAAACAAGTAATTTAGCACAAAAATACACATATATACTCTTTATGGTTTACAAGAATGTTGAAGTATCCTTAACACTAAGCTAAATATGTATGAATAATGACACTTGGGAGTATAAATACACCCAAGATCAATTATTCTAAGCATACTATCTTAAAAGTACAGTGGGTCCTACTACTAAACCCGAAAATCCTATCCTAAGGTAAGCACCTACTCGAACCTAGGCTAAGGCTTCCCAATCCAGTACCAAGTCTCTAAAGCACTGAGTCAAATCCTAAAGGAAAAATCGTGGACTAACATAGGGGAAATTGGGTCTAAATTCTACCAAAAAGGTCCCCTAACCGACTCAATAAGGCACTAACTGCTAAAGTAACAGCCTAGACATAAATACCCACCCATAGTTAGTACAATACTACACTAATACCATAACAAAGCATAGTCTAGGAGAAGGGTAAGCCTCACCATCCCAGACGTCGCCGAAAGCACGTATAATCCTCTAGTCCAAATTTTTCCCTTTTGAGAAGCCTCTAACTGCTATCACGCTATCAAAGTAAGTTTTTACACATCAAGATGAGAATAGTTATACCCATATTGCATATATACGATCCGACTCAAAAATCAAACTAAAAATCCCATGTAGGGCTCGTTTGTAGAATCATGAAATAAAATAGACATAGCTCCCTCTTAGCTCAAGAAGTATATTGTCCAAAAATTGGGTGTAATTTGAGATCAAATCAGTTCCAAAATGTCCCACAATATATGAGGAAAAAAATAAGAATTTTTACTCATAATTGAACGAAAATTGGATCGGATACTTACGAGATGACGATGCTAAAATGCTCACAATCACTTCCCTAAGCTAATTCCATCTTTAATCCAAGATTATACCACTAAATTCGAGCTCCCACAAGTGTAAAATGAACTATATATACCACATCAGGGATAGACACTTTAGCGGCTAAATAACCACTAAAGCGGCAAAGAGGGCTCTAAAGTAACCGAACCTAAGCTAGCCAGCCACAGCTAAAGTGGTATTGATCCACTTAAGTGGCTACCGCTAAAGAAGTCCCAAGTCGTTAATGTGGTCTCTAGGCCACTAAAGCAGCTGCACCAGCAAGTTGGGCACCAGCGAAATTGCTAAGTACCAACGAACTCCGATCGGGTGCTCGGGATTAGTTCAGAATCCTATGAATACAAAAAAAATTTAGAACCAAAATTTCCATCGATGGCACCATTGAAATTTCCATCCAAGGTCGTTTAGATGAAAAGTGGGCCCCCCACACCTAAGGATTTATTTTAGCAAAAATCCACCCAATATCCCAAAATAAATCCGAAAGCCTCGAGACCCAGACCAAGGGGTCCCCTAGCTTAAAATCAACATTCCAAAGCCAATGAGACTGTCAAAATTGGTATCCAAGGCCATTTACCTAAAATTTGGGCCCGAGACCCTTTTTCTTACAACGAAATCTCCAAAATAGGAAAATGGCTCTAGAACAAAAAAGAAACTGCTCGATAACCAAACTATCTATCCCAGCAAGTCATAAATGACTTGGGGTAGCTATAGGAAATCTCTAAATAAATAAAAAGCATGAAAATGCAAGAAATGACCTAGAGGGTCATTACAACATCCATTACTAAAAAAACTTTTTTCTGCGAAAGTAAAGGATCAAGAAGTACCTGAAGGCTCCAACAGGTACGAATACTGGGTCCATATATCATGTTCAGTCTCCCAAGTAGCCTTATCGACTGGATAGTGTAACACCCCATAAATTTCCGACCCTACTTTCTAACTTTGAACCATGTTTACCCTAGGTTCGAGAGCACTAAGTACCTATTTTGTATTGTTATTGATGGAACATTTGATATTGTGCTAGTAAGGGTGATTAGACCTTTGTAGGAGGTGTATGTGACCTTGTGGAGCACTTGTGGGGGTGATAAGTGAGGTTTAAAGGACATCCAAGCAAAGGATATTAAAGTTAAGAGGCAAGGTAAAGATTTGGACTTGAAAGATTCAACCAAATCCGCAAAGAAAAGTCGGAATCAAAAGTTAAGTGTGGGGCACTGCAGGTGGCGTGCCAGGCCACTTTGGCCTGAATGTTTTTTAGCACAGGTAGCAAGTGGTGTGCCAGGCCTCCCCTGTACACCTTTCAACTGCTGAAATTTTCTCTTAAGTCCCTAGGGCGCCCGGGAGCATGCCGGGGTGCTTTTTGCCTAATTTCTTCTACGATTATTAGTCTATAAAGAGGACTCTTGGGTTATTCTATCATTATTCCATCATAGTAGGACTACTCTTGAGCGAGTTTGGCATCCTATTTGGGGTTAATTCTTGGTCACAATTATTTTCTCAAATTATGTTCAATTAAGCCATGGGTGGCTAGAATTTCTTATTTTTGAGATTGAGGCTATGAACATGAATCTCGTGAGTTGAATATTGTTGTAACAATTTGGAATTATTTAAACATGATATAATTGGAGTATAACACATTGAATTTGGTGGGCTAAGTTGATATGTGTTATTGGGCTTAATTTAAAGCCCAAATTGGAACAAAAGACATGGCCCAAAAAGGCAAAATGACCCATTCTTCCTTTGACTAATCAATGATTGATCAAAGTGGCTAAGGATGACTTTAAGGGCCTATATAAAGGGCAATAAAATAAGATTTTATTCACACAAACACACATGCCAATCTAGAAATTTCTACAACATTTCTCTCAACTCAAACCCTAATAACCCTAAGGCAACTACACTTGTTTGGGCAAGATCATCACTTTGCAAGCATGGATAAGTGTTTATTCTTATGATTTAATATCTTATATTCTTAATATGGTGTGTATATCATGGTGGTTATGTTGTCAAGGTGTTGAATAGTGCACTTTTGCTTTTTGCTAAAAGATGTGCCATCTTTGTGATTTAAACTTGAAAGGACACTTGAGGTTTTGATGAAAGTGAATGGTATGGATGAAATATCAACATGTATGGTGTGGTTATGTTCCTTAACTTATTATTTTTCTATGAGTATAACTTATGGGATTGTGGTTGATATATTGTTATGAAATGTATTGAGGTGACTTGATGGAGTAATTATGATGGGGTGTTAATGAAGAAGTGTAGAGAATGAACTTGGTGTGAAATGCTATGGGTTTATGATGTTGTGGTCAATGTGTGGAATGTTTTGGTATTGTTGGGATTACGATGCCGTGAATTGTATTATAAAGGGTGAAATGATGTTATAAGGTAATCATGTAACTCATTGTCATTTCATGCACTTGTAAGGTAATTGGTTGTTAACGTAAGCTCTATTATGCACTTGTGTTGTAGAGTAAAACGTAAGGAAAGATACGAATTATTGAATTTATGTATAGGACTGTATATTCATATTGGTAAGATAAGGTATGTAAGGTTACTCTTTCCGTATCTTTCTGCAGCACATATTGTTCACATTGTCATTGTAGTTGTTCCATTCTGAAATATTCTAAGGTATCTCATTTCAGGTTGTCATGTATTGTTATTTATATGTTCCTTATTCGTGGACCAATTGTGATTCACATATCTCTTAATCCTTGACTGAAATTCCAAAGCTTCCAATAATGTCGTGACTATTAATATATCAATCTCTCAAAAGTAAAAGCATAAAGTAATACATTTATGGCTTGTTGTTTGAGAACTAGGACGGCTCAAAGGGGCACATAAGTCTAGTTAGACCGATCCCGAGATTATTAGATTAAGGGACAGCATCAAAGGGGCATATAAGCCTAGCTTGAGTTGATCCTAATATTATATTATGACCCACTGATAAGGTGGATGAACGGTATTATATTATGACCCACTGAGAAGGTGGATAATCGGTATTATATTATGACCCACTGATAAGGTGGATGATCGGTATTATATTATGTCCCACTAACTAGTTGGATGAACGGTAATGAATATAATTGTAAAAGCAATGAAAGTATATCCCTTGCACGAATATATATATATATATGAATGATCAAATAATGAAAATTATAAAGGTAAGGTACACGGTTCCACATCTAGAACGGAGGTTTATCAAAATTGATTATTCTCTTATGCTTGATTCCTTTGAAGTATTCATGTAGCATACAGTAACATATAGCCTTACATACTCAGTACATTATTCGTACTGACCCCCTTGGGGGACTTACCTTACTTGCTGCAGGCATAGGTGTTAGTAGACCTCCACAGTAGGCTGCGGATCATCTACGGATTATTGGTGAGCTCCAATTCAGTTCGGGGCTTTTCGAGTCACATACGTACATATGATTTGGTATTGCGTACCGTATTGTATAAAGCGGGGACTTGTCCCGACTTTAGGTTTGGTTATGTATCTATTAGAGGCTTTGTAGACATATGTGGGAAACGTAATGTAAGAGATGTATGTCCATTTCGACTTGATGGCCCTAACGTCCAAGTTTCATATATTATATATGTTTTCCATGACTTATGCCATTTAGAATTATTAGTTACATGGGATAGAATGATATTTATACGTAAACATGCACATGAGAGTACATGGACAAAGGTTGGTTCTCTCAGGCCTCAACGACTTTGGGGGTCAATCCGCCTCTATGGGATTGGGGGCGTGACAAAAGTGGTATCAGAGTAGGTCGTCCTAAGGGTGTCTACAAAGCCATGTCTGAGTAGAGTCTTGCTTATGAATGTATTGCGCTCTACATTTATAAGTAGGAGGCTACAGGACATTTAGGAGTTATTTCTTTTCTTCATTTTGCAGATCGTGCATTAGAGCCACCTGACCATTGCACTCAAATCTGATCATTGCACTTGGTTTTCTTATGTATAGTCGAATGCCGATTACAAGACAAGAGAGGGATAAAGATAAGAAGGTTGAGATACATGCCGGAGAAGGAACTAGTAAATCACCACCTGACCAAGCTAATCAAGGTGGGGCTGAAACTGAATTTGTATCGAGAGCTTCTTCTACTTTTCCAGCTCCAGAAGAGCTGAGAGGGAGAGAAGAACCTGCCGACACACCTGTTAATGATACTGAGCAGAATCTAAGAAATGTAGTGCAAATGTTAACTCATATAGTAACTGGCATAGTTGTTGTATTGAATCAAGGGCAAGTAGGTCCAATGACAAGTAGTGATGGTGCAAATAGGGCAGCTAGTCGGCGGATACAGGATTTTCTGAAATTAGACCCTCCCACGTTCACTGGATCAGATCTGAATGAAGATCTACAGGACTTCGTGGACAAAATTAAAAGGGCTCTAGATGTTATACATATGACTGGTATAGAAACATTGGAACTTATAGCATATAAACTAAAAGGCGAGGATATATTATGGTACGAAGATTAGAAATGATCTAGGGGCATAGGTGCACTTCCAGCTAGTTGGGAGGAATTCCAAACGACATTCCTTGATCATTATCTTCCATATGAGATCCGAGAGGCTCGTGCGGATTAGTTTTTAAATCTTTGTCAAAGGAAAATGAGCGTTAGGGAGTATAGTCTCCGGTTTAACTCGTTGGCTAGGTATGCTCCAAATATATAGCCACTATGGCCGACAGAGTTCATCGGTACATGGATAGATTAGATCCATACTTGGTCCAAGATTGTACCATTCTTCCTTGAATAGAGATATGGATATAGCCAGAATACAAGCCTTTGTACAGAAAATGAAGGATCAAAGGCAAAGGCGTAGGGCACACGAAGTTGAAAGAGGGCGTTCAAAGAGGGCTAGACCTATGGGACAGTTTATGGTGTCCCAAGGAGAATTTAGGCATCGGTTTTTTCCTAGACTACCTAGACCATTATTTTCTTACCAGTTAGCCGGGTAAAGTAGTGGGGCTCGGGGTTCACAGACAGTGGGGTATCGAGAACAAGGAAGTATGGGCCAATTGAGGTCTTCTCGTCAGCTGTGCCAGCATTGCGGGAAGTTTCATTCCAGAGAACGTTGGTTTAAAATAAATATTCTCCTCTGGTGTGGTAGGTCAGGGCATATGAAGAGACAGTGCCCACAGAGGGGTACGAGTAGTATGACACAACCTACGAGGTCAGCCGTTGCATTATCTTTATCAGGTGTACAACTTGCTGGTCATGTAGGGGTGCTAGAGGAGCAGTTAGTACTAGAGAAGTTTAGAACCGTACCCATGCCTTAGTAGATCGACAGAATTCGGAGGCTTCTCCCTATGTAGATACAGGTACCCTACTCATATTTTTTTTATAAGGCATATGCATTGATTGATCTGGGTTCTACCCTATCATATGTTACTTTATTGATTGTTGCAAGCGAATTTGAAAGGACACCAAAATTATTAGTTAATTCGAGTGAAGTATGTACCCTAGTTAGTGAATCTAGTGAAGCTAAAAGAGTATATCGTAATTGTATAGTAACTATTTTTGGTGGAATAGAGGGGTAATATTAGAGCGACGAGAGGTAAGTTTATTTCCAATCTTAAGGCAAGGAAAATGATATCCAAGAGGTACATGTGTCACTTAGTAAGAGTGAAAGACATTAATGTGGAACCACCAAGTCTTTGCTCGGTCCGAAGGTAAATGAATTTCCTCGATGTACGAGTTGGTATTGATGTGATGCCAGGCACTCAGCCTACTTCTAGTCAGTAACTGAGTAAGGTAAAAGTTAAGAATAAATATTCGCTCCCCGGAGTTTATGATTTAGTTGACTGGTTATTGGTCTTCAATCATCAAGTAAGGATTAGAGAAAACAAATATATCCAAGATAGCGTTCCGAACACGGCATAGTCGTTATAAATTCTTAGTGATGTCATGCTGGCTAACGAATGCTCCAGCTTTTACATGCTATTTTGGTTTGCTCAAGATCACAAAGGGACCATGCTAATAACTTGCGATAGGTGTTACGAATTCTTCGTGACCGTAAGATATGCAAAGTTTGTTAAATACAAGTTTGGCTACGATTCGTATCGACCTTGGGTCACATGATTTGGCCAAGGCCTACGACGCCTACGAAAATTCGTAACTTCCTTGGGTTGGCCAGCTATTACAGAAGCTTTGTTAAGAAGGCTTTATTCCATTTCAGCACCCTTAACACAGCTAACACACCACGTAACCAAGTTTTAGCGGAATTATGCATGTGAGAAAAGTTTCCAAGAGCTGGAAGATAAATCGACTCCTACACCTATATTAGAACTTCCCGAAGTTACATAAGAGCATGTGGTATATTGTGATGTTTTAGAAGATAGTTTAGGATGTGTATTAATGCAGCACGACAGTGTGATATCTAATGCCTTAAGACAATTGTGATCACATGAGAAAAATTATTCCACATATGATTTTAGGTTAGCAGTTGTGATAATTGCTTGTCAAATCTGTCACCAATATTTGTATGGGATTCGTTTTCTTGAAACTCCTATAATATGGCAGAGTCTCCACTTGTAGCTAAGGCGAAGGAAAAGCAATATGTAAATCCTATTTTTAGTTCAATTGAAAAAGAATGTGCAGCAAAGTTCGACAAAGGTATTTAAGCATACACAAGGGGGAGTTACTTGAACGCCAATGCAGATTGTGTGTACCAGATACAAATGAGCTAAGGAAATGCATTAGAATAGAAGCACATCATTCATGATATTCTATTCATTCGGAAGCAACCAAAATTTACCATGGTATGGAAGAGATATATTGGTAAGGTTACATGAAAAGAACATTGCAAAAATTGTACCTCATTATCAGACATCTGGAAGTTATATGAAATGTAGGAATCTTCCGATATTTGAAGAGAGATATGATTAACATGGGTTTCATCACAAGATTGCCTTGTACATTTCAAAACTTTAATTCCATATGGGTGATAGTGTTAGTACACATTTTACCTGTTAAGACCATTTATACAGTTGAATACTATGCAAAGTTGTATGTTAAGAGATAGTTCTATTACATGGGATTCCAATTTCTATTATGTTAGACATGGAAGCTCAAGTTACTGCATACTCTTAGAAATCTTTCCAGAAGAGCTTGGGTACACAAGTGAATTTAAGTACGTCTTTTCATCCTCAGACAGATGGACAAGCAAAACGTACTATCTAAACACTTCAAGATATGTTACTAGCTTACATATAGGACGTGAAAAGTAGTTAGGACGATCATTTACCTCTTGTTGAACTTGTTTACAGTAATAGCTATCGTTTGCGTATCAATAAGGCACCTTATGAAGCTTTATATGGAAGAAAGGGTAGATAACCAATGGGATGGTTTGAAGCAAATGAAACTGCTTTCATCTTGTTAATTAAGCTATGGAGAGAGTTAAGATGATACAACAGTAGTTACAAGCGGCCCAAAAAAAATTGACATAAGTCATATGCTGATGTTAGAAAAAGAGGGCTCGAATTTGTCATAGGTGATTGGATATCTTTGAAAGTGACACCAATAAAAAGGGCAATGAGATTTAGAAAGAAAGGAAAGTTGGACCTATATAACGTACCATATGAAATTATCAAAAGATTTGGGCAAGTTGCGTATGAATTAAAACTACCCCAAAAACTCTCCACAGTTCATGTAGTATTTCATGTTTCGATGCTTCAAAAGTGCATAGGAAATACATCTCATATTACTCCCATAGAGGATGTACAAGTTATGAAGGATCTCACTTATGAAGAGATACCTATTTCTATTCGAGATCGACAGGTGAAGAGGTTTAGGAATAAGGACGTAGCTTCCGTAAAGGTACCTTGGAGAAATCAGTAAGTAGAAGAGATCACATGGGAAGCTGAAGAACTGATGAAATCTAAATACCATCATTTGTTTCACATGGAAGAAAACGTTCAAAGTGCGGAAGAGGAGCAATAATAAGTAAGTATCTAGAAGCATTATGTGTATATGTATATGTGTTAACATAAATATGCACTTGAGGTACGTTAGACGATGTTATTAACATTCGAGGACGAATGTTTCTAAGGGGGGAAGAATGTAACACCCCGTACATTTCCAACGCTACTTGCTAATTTTGAACCATGTTTAGCCTAGGTTCGAGAGCACTAAGTACCTATTTTGTATTGTTATTGATGGAACATTATTGTGCTAGTAAGGGTGATTAGAACTTTGTAGGAGGTGTTTGTGACCTTGTGGAGCACTTGTGGGGGTGAAAATAGAGGTTTAAAGGACATCCAAGCAAAGGATATTAAGGTTAAGAGGCAAGGTAAAGATTTGGACTTGAAAGATTTAACCAAAGTCGGAATCAAAAGTTAAGTGTCGGGCGCTGTAGGTGGCGTGCCAGGCCGCTTTGGACTGAATTCTTTTTAGCTCATGCAGCAAGGGGGAGCTCCCAGGGGTGTGCCAGGCCGCCCCTGCACACCTTTCAAATGCTTAAATTTTCTCTAAGTCCCTAGGGCGCCCGGGAGCGAGCCGGGGTGCTTTTTACCCAATTTCTTCTACGATTATTAGTCTATAAAGACAACCCTTGGGTTATGGTATCCTTATTCCATCATAGTAGGAATACTCTTGAGAGAGTTTGGCATCTGAGTTGGGGTTAATTCTTCATAACAAGTATTTTATCAAATTATGTTCAATTAAGCCATGGGTGGCTAGAATTTCTTATTTTTGAGATTGAGGCTATGAACATGAATCTCGTGAGTTGAATATTGTCGTAAAAATTATGGAATTATTTAAACATGAGATAATTGTAGTATAACACATTGAATTTGGTGGGCTAAGTTGATATGTGCTATTGGGCTCAATTTAAAGCCCAAATTGTAACAAAAGACATGGCCCAAAAGGGCAAAATAACCCATTCTTCCTTTGACTAATCAATGATTGATCAAAGTGGCTAAGTATGAATTTAAGGGCCTATATAAAGGGCAGTAAAATCATATTTTATTCACACAAACACACATGTCAATCTAGAAATTTCTACAACATTTCTGTCAACTCAAACCCTAATAACCCTAAGGCAACTACACTTGTTTGGGCAAGATCATCACTTTGCAAGCTTGGGTAAGTGTTTATTCTTATGATTTAATATCTTATATGCTTAATATGGTGTGTATATCATGGTGGTTATATTGTCAAGGTGTTGAATAGCGCACTTTTGCTTTTTGCTAAAAGATGTGCCATCTTTGTGATTTAAACTTGAAAGGACACTTGAGGTTTTGATGAAAGTGAATGGTATGGATGAAATATCAACATGTATGGTGTGGTTATGTTCCTTAACTTATTATTTTTCTATGAGTATAACTTATGGGATTGTGGTTGATATATTGTTATGAAATGTATTAAGGTGACTTGATGGAGTAATTATGATGGGGTGTTAACGAAGAAGTGTAGAGGATGAACTTGGTGTGAAATGCTATGGGTTTATGATGTTGTGGTCAATGTGTGGAATGTTTTGGTATTGTTGGGATTACGATGCGGTGAATTGTATTATAAAGGGTGAAATGATGTTATAAGGTAATCATGTAACTCATTGTCATTTCATGCACTTGTAAGGTAATTGGTTGTTAACGTAAGCTCTATTATGCACTTGTGTTGTAGAGTAAAACGTAAGGAAAGATACGGATTATTGAATTTATGTATAGGACTGTATATTCATATTGGTAAGATAAGGTATGTAAGGTTACTCTTTCCGTATCCTTCTGCAGCACATATTGTTCACATTGTCATTGTAGTTGTTCCATTTCGAAATATTCTAAGGTATCTCATTTCAGGTTGTCATGTATTTTTATTTATATGTTCCTTATTTGTGGACCAATTGTGATTCACATATCTCTTAATCATTGACTGAAATTCCAAATCTTTCAACAATGTCGTGACTATTAATATATCAATCTCTCAAATGTAAAAGGATAAAGTAATACATTTATGGCTTGTTGTTTGAGAATCGGGACGGCTCAAAGGGGCACATAAGTCTTGTTAGACTAATCTCGAGATTATTGGATTAAGGGACAGCATCAAATGGGCACATAAGCCTAGCTTGAGTTGATCCTAATATTATATTATGACCCACTGATAAGGTCGATGAACGGTATTATATTATGACCCTCTGATAAGGTAGATGATCGGTATTATATTATGACCCATTGATAAGGTGGATGATTGGTATTATATTACGTCCCACTAATCAGTCGGATGAATGGTAATGAAGATAATTGTAAAAGCAATGAAAGTATATCCCTTGCACGAATATAAATATATATATGAATGTTGTTATAAGAGTGACGATGATAAGAATGAAGGATCAAATAATGAAAATTATAAAGGTAAGGTACACGGTTCCACATCCATAACGGAGGTTTATCAATATTGATTATTCTCTTATGCTTGATTCCTTTGAAGTATTCTTGTAGCATACAGTAACATATAGCCTTACATACTCAGTACATTATTTGTACTGACCCCCTTGGGGGACTTACCTTACTTGTTATAGGCACAGGTGTTAGTAGACCTCCACAGTAGGCTGCGGATCATCTACGAATTATTGGTGAGCTCCAGTTCAGTTTGGGGCTTTCCGAGTCACATGCGTACATATGATTTTGTATTGCGTACAGTATTGTATAAAGCGGGGACTTGTCCTAACTTTAGGTTTGGTTATGTATCTATTAGAGGCTTTGTAGACATATGTGGGAAACTGAATGTAAGAGATGTATGTCCATTTCGACTTGATGGCCCTAACGTCCAAGTTTCATATATTATATATGTTTTCCATGACTTCTGCTATTGAGAATTATTAGTTACATGGGATAGAATGATATTCATATTTAAACATGCACATGAGGGTACATGAACGATGGTTGGTTCTCTCGAGCCTCAACGACTTTGGGTGCCAGTCCTCCTCTATGGGATTGGGGGCGTGACAGATAGTGTCTCCATTGAACGCTAACCACATGAATGACACTGGAATGTAACTGTCTAATATCTCTGGCTAGGATAGATACCGAGTCCTCAATAAAGGTCAACCTATCATCCAACTGAACTAAGTCCCACTGAAGCACGTGAAACTCATCCAAAATATAATGCCGCAACATAGATACTTGGAAAACTGGATGGATAGGTAAAAAGGCTGGAGGCAAAGCTAACTCATAAACTACCTCCCCAACTATCCGAAGTATATCACATGGCTCGATATAGTTGAGGCTGAGCTTTCTCCTCTTCCACGAACCTTATCATGCACTTCATAGGTGATACTCAAAGAAAGACTCGATCACTAACTCTGAATCTCAAGGCACGAAGTCTACAGTCAGTACAACTCTTCTGCCTACTCTGAGCTGCCTGTATCTTATCTTAAATCACCTGAACCCTATCCAAAGACTCATAAAGCAAATCAGTACAAGTCATGACCCAATTTTTTGAGTCGTGATGGCACCTACTATAACCCACTAGTAGGTAAACCAAGCCATAGCCTGATACAACATGTAATGGCCTAACCGACCGAGGATAACAAAAATAAAAGAAGTATACATACAATGGAGTATCTACAAAAAGAAAAGCAATGATAAATATAGATAAACAAGTTGTACACTAGAGGGTGGAGGACAAAATATACAAAAAAAAAAATGTTTCCCCATGACCTGGTAAGGTAAGTATAAGAGCCACTAATACAACAAGAGTACTATACATTGTCAGAATATACATCATAGTCTCTGAATATACAAATAAGACTTTAAAAAGAGCAGAAGGAGGAGGATAAACTTTGAACTCTAAAAGCTCACTCTAACTCCAAACAGTAACACAACCTAAGGATAACTTTAGCGGTGGTGACTCATACTCAGATCTGCATTAGGGAAAAGATGTATAAGTATTGTATGAGTATCAAAACAACGGGTATTCAGTAGCCATCATAGGCCAACTGAGCTAAATTATAGTAATAAGCATAAATAAAGTGCAAGAAGGAAAACAAAATTAGAAATAAGGAGCAAAAATGGAAATAATAGAACATGCCGAACTGATGCAATATATATATAGGTAAAATAAGTACTCAAATGTGGAAATAAATTCTAACTATTACCTAACTGGGACACCATAAGCCTAGAAGGAACAAATAAGAAGGAAAATAACCCAACCTATCCCCCATAAGCCCGGTGGGTACAAGCAAAGAGTAATCACTAATGTGAACCGATGTGTGATAAGCGTACCTGATACTCCTTCCCAATCATAATTATAACTCTCACTAGTCCTTACCGTATTTTAGATCCCAAATCAGTATCCATATAAATCATAAATGTCAACCTCAAATCGGAACTAGTAAATAATAACCAATATACAAATGTCGGACTTGAATTGGTGCTCATAAATGATAACAATATACTATACACCGAACTCGAAGTGAAACTGATAAATAATATTAGGATAGGAAATCACCAAACTCAAATTGGAACTGATAAGCCTTTAATCAATAGTGATATCCTAAGTCTTACCCTATCTCTAGTCTATTTTGCCAATATAAACCAATTTTAGGCGGTTGAATCCTTCAAGGCATAGCTGGTCTCGATTACTAAGACCAAAAGGTGCGATCTAAGGTCAAATACTACGCTACCTGGGGTAACAAAACCAAATAAACATAAAACAATTCCTAAGCTTACCTTAAGCCCAGGTAATAGTCTAAGGAAACAGCGAGGTAATTATGAAGGTCAAAATGGAGGTTATTCTATGCATTTTATCTTAAGATGGACAATATGGCCAACTACCAAACCCCAAAAACCCATCCTAAGGCAAGAACCTACCCGAACTTAGGATAAGGCTTACCAATATAGTACCAAGGCACTAAAATCACTAAGTCTAATCCTAAAGAATAATCATATACTAATATAAGGGAAAACAGGCCCGAATTCCAATCAAAAGGGCCCCTAACCGGTTAATTAAGGCACTAATTTCTAAATCAAGAATCGATCCATAAAAACACACCCATAACTAGAATAATATCACACTAATACCGTAATAAAGCAAAGTCTAGGAGAAAGGTAAGCCTAGCCTACTAGGACGCCGCTGAAAGCATATATAACCCTCTACTACAGAGCTTTTCCCTTTTGAGAAGCCATCGATTGTTGCCACGCTATCAAAATAAGATTCTACATGTCAAGATAAGAATATCATTACCCATATTACGTATATATGCTCTAGCTCAGAAATAAGACTAAAAATTCCACATGGGACCCCTTGTGGAATCACAAAATTGAAATCAACACATCATCTGTAACACCCCGTACTTTCCCGACCCTACTTGACAACCTTGAACCATGTTTACCCTAGGTTCGAGAGCAATAAGTACATATTTTGCATTGTTATTGATGGAACATACGATATTGTGCTAGTAAGTGTGAATAAACCTTTGTAGTAGGTGGTGTTTGTGACTTTATGGAGAATTTGTGGGGTGAAAAGTGAGGTTTAAGGGACATCCAAGCAAAGAATCTTAAAGATAAGAGATAAGCGAAAGGTTGGGACTTGAAAGAACCAACCAAATCCGCAAAGAAAAGTTGAAATCAAAAATTTTGCATGGGACGCTGCAGGTGGCGTGCCAGGCCACTCTGGCCTAAATTTTTGTTTGCACAGGCAGCATTGGGGCTCGCCAAGCGGCGTGCCGGCTGGTTTTCGCCAAAATGTTTCTTCGACTATTATGATGTATATAAGACCTTTGAGTCATTGTATCATTACTCCATCAGAGTAGGACTATTATTAACCACGTTTAGCATCCGAGTTGGGGTTAATTATTCGTCACAAGTATTTTAACAAATTATGTTTAAATAAGCCATGAGCGACTAGAATTTCTATTTTTGGTATTAAGGCTACGAACGGGAATCTCGTAAGTGAATATCGAGACATTTATAGAATTATTTGAACATGAGATATATGGTGGATTATACATTACATTTGGTGGGTTAAGATGACATGCGCTATTGGGCTCAATTTAAAGCCCAAAGGGAGACCAAAATGCAAGGCCCAATGGGGCAAATGACCCATTCTTCCATTTTGACCAAGCAAACATTGCATTTAATGCAAGGAAATGGCTAAGGATGACTTGAGTACTATATAAAGGCCAAAAAATCAGATTTTAATTCATTCTAACTCTCATGCCTCTTTAGATATTTCTCACATATTTTCTCTCAAAACCTAAGAACCCTAAGGCACTTCTTGGGACAAGATCACTCATTTGCAAGTTTGGGTAAGTGATTATTCTTATGGATTAATATATTATATGCATGGGAGAGCATGTAGATCTTGATGGTTATGTCTAAAAGTGTAAGTGGTGCATTGTTGTGTTTTTGTAAAAGATGTGTCATTTTTGTGAATTAAACTTGAAAAGTGACTTGTGGTTTTGATGAAAGTGCATGGTATGGATGAAATAACAACATGTATGGTGTGATGATGTTGCTAAACTTGTTATTTTTTTATAAGTGTAAATTATGGGATTTTGGCCAATATGTTGTTATGAGACATATTGAGGTGACTTGATGGAGTAATTGTGATGTTGTGTTGATGGAGAAGTGGAAAGTATGAACTTGGTGTGACATGCTATTGGTTTATCATGTATTGGTCAATGTATGGAATATTGTGGGATTGTTGGTATTATAATTTCATAAATGGTATTGTCAAGGGGGAAATGACATTTTTAAAGGCAAACATGAAACTCATTATCATTATATGCATTTGTAAGGTATTTGGGGGTTAATGTTGGTTCTGTTATGTACTTGTGTTGTATAGTGAAACGTAAGGAAGGAGATGGACTATTGTATTCACGTATAGAATTATATATTCATATTGGGAAGATAAGGTATGTAAGGTTACTCTTTCTGTACCCTTCTGCAGCATATATTATTCACCTTGTTATGGTACTTACTCATGTCCGAAGTGTTCTAAAGTATCCCAGTTCAGGATGATATATATTGTTATTCACATGTGTCCTATTCTTAGACGAATTATGATTCACTTATCTCTTATTCATTGACTGATGTTCCAAATGCTCTCATGATGTTGTAACTATAAAAAGAACTATCTCAAAGAGAGTAAGATGTAAAGAGAATCTATTTATTCTTGAATAACATTTCCAATCATGTCATGTTCCAAAGTCCAATAATATTATGATTATCTTTGTACCAATCTCATAAGAGTAATGAAGGAGGTAATGTGCGAGCTAATATATCTATCCCTTATAAGTAAAGGTATCAATCTCATGAAGTAAAGGAGTGAAGTAATATATATATGTGTAATATGTGTACTTCAGATAATGTCATGATCCTCAATGTATCACTTTTAGAACGGAAGTAAGAATAATAAGAGATATAATTGATGAGTATTCATGGGTGGTATCCTAGGGGTTAAAATACCTAGCATGGGTCGATCCCAATAACATGGGTAGTATCCTAGGGGCGACAGAAAAGCCTAGCATGGGTCGATCCCGATACATCTCAGGGGCGATATAAAAGCCTAGCATGGGTTATCATAGTACATCTCAGGGGCGACACGAAAGCCTAGCATGGGTTACTATAACATCCCAGGGGTCACAGTACCTAGCATGGATTAATAACATCCCAGGGGCGACACAAAAGCCTAGCATGGGTTAATATAACATCCCACGGGTCAAAGTACCTAGCATATTTTAATCTCATCCCAGTGGCGACAAAACAGCCTAGCATGGGTAGAAAAATAAAGCTAAACATATTTAAAGAAGAGAGGTAAAGCGCGTAATAAACATGGGTCCTCACATACAGAAAAAGAGTTTATTCATATTGACTATTTCTCTTATATTGACTCCATTGTTGTTATTATACATGTTGTGGTCTCATATGAGCCTTACATACTCAGTACATTCTTCGTACTGACCCCCTCGGGGGACTTACCTTACATGTTGCAGGTGAAGGCACTAGTAGACCTCCACAGTAGCTTGCCAGTTATTTGCGGATCTGTGGTGATCCCCAGTTGGTTCGAGACTTTTCGAGTCACAGTTGTACATGTGTTTTGGTGTTGTACGTTGTATAAAGCGGGGACTTGTCCCAACTTTTAGTTGGTCTTATAAATGCATCTGTTAGAGGCTTTTGTAGACATATGTGGGTATATGAATGTAAGAGATGAATGTCCGTTTTGACTTGATGGCCCCAACGGCCAAGTTTCATATATATATATAGATAGATATGGCATATGTTTCCATGTCCGTGACTTCCGCAAAGTTGCATAAGGTATAATAAGATTCATACGAGGATATGCATACGAATGTACAAGAGCATAGATTGGTTATCTCAGGCCATATCGACTTTGGGTGCCATTCCACCTCGTTGGAACTCGGGGCGTGACATTCTCCCTGTCAGTGATCATATTGCCTTAAAATTAGGTGTAATCCAAGCTCAAATCAGTCCCAAAATAGCCCCACAATCGATGAGGTAATTAGGAGCTAAATCAGAGCATTAAATGAGAAATTAAGCGGAAACTTACTGGAATAATTGTCACAACTCAAATCCCATTGAGATGGACAGGTACCCTACGCCCTAAAGACTCGAGAGAACCAACCCATAATCTTATTATCCAAGCAAATAACTATAATAGTAATAGGACTTTGACAAATATATACAAGCTATAGCATTGATAAATGACTAACATAAAGATAGGCCCAAAACATATATACGTGACTTGGACGTTAAGGCAACAACTGTTAAGGAACCAAACATAACTTCACTTTATACACTAGTCTACAAAGCCTCTATAAGATCGACAAACATGGTCTAAGTCGGGATAGGCCCCGCCTTACCCTTAACTATTATATAATACTAAAATAATTACCAAAGACTCGGTAAAGCCCCGAATCAACTTAGAGCTCACCAATCACAGCTGAGTGTCCTGTGCTCCTATTGAAGAGGTCTACTAGTTGGAGTACCTGTACCTGTGGCATGAAACACAGTGTTCCTATAAGGGACGTCAGTACGAAAGAATGTACTGAGTATGTAAGGCATAAAGTGACCATAGGTAAGACAAGATCTTAATAACATCAGATATCAATATATAACTGTATAGATAGGAATAAAAGACCACCTTTGCTTGTATTTATAGGGTCATGTACGTTACATGTTTTACTTTATTTTATACTTCTTTGCATTATGAAATTGTAAAGTATATGATACAAATGACCAGCTGATCAGTGGTAAAAGAGGATGACCCATGCTAGGTATTTTAACCCCTGGGATACGGTCCTCATAAATACACAAATCAGGATTGACCCATGCTAGGCTTTCCTTTCACCCTTGGGATACCACCTGTGATATTAGGATCGACCCATGCTAGGTGTTCCTTCCACCCCTGGGATACCACCCAAGAATATACAAGTTCTCTTTACATCAGTTCTTTAATCTTTGAGATAGTTCTTTTGGTGGTCATAAAATTATTGAGTTTTAAACTATGGACCAGGAGTGAGAGACATATGAATATGCATTTAAGGCGGTAACAATGACGTAGGGAGCAAATGTAACATCAATGTATTAGATTTCATGCCATAGAACATAGAATCGAATAGCCTTACATACCTTGTTGTACAACTTCGATATTACCCCAAATTAAACTCCTGCATCTCGGACTACTTATCTATAATAAAGTAAGTAGTAAAACTAGTATTAGTAGCTAATCAACACATTTACGCCACTTAACCTCACCAAAACAGTAGCCGGGCAGTAAGCCCGTAATTAATTTATTCAAGGGTGTTCTTTCAGCCCTTACTCCTCTAATTACATTCATATACCATACAAATCCTTATAACGTCCCCGGAAACATCTTTAGCCTCATTACACCCTCAAAACGGTATACAAAGTGGACTGGGTAGTAGGCTTACATAATATTTAGTTCAGTGGTGTATCACCATATCCTCTGTCTATAATTCAATACAAGTCAGTCACATCCTTTCCCAACATCAACCAAGCTATCCCCAACATATACACATAACAAAAGTCCTTAAACAACCCCAATATCCTTTATCATAGCAACCAAATATTGAACTCATCATCCCTTGAGTTCTTGACAACACTATATACATAATTCTCCACCAAAACATGTATATAGGAAGGGGGAAAAATGGGCAGCAACCTTACCTTAATTTTCTGATAGTTTATTCTCTTAACTTGTATTTCTTCAATATCTTGGTTCCTTCACACACAAACCAAAGGATAAGAGAAAAATCTCATAATAACCAAGAAAAATGGGACTGCCAAACTTATAGAGGGTTGCCTTATAATTTAAACATAAAGAACATAATTTCATAGTCTTTTTGAGATAAGCTCATGATTTGTTCACTTACCTTTAGCTTGGAAGGAAGGTAAATACCAAGAACCCTAATGGAATTATAGAGCTGCTGCAGAAGCTACTAGAGAGAAGAGAGAAAACCCTAGAAAGTTGATTTTTTTGCCTAAGTTAAAATGAATAAAATAATTTGTTTTCAATCCATTTAAAAGGACCATATCTTGGATGAATTTCTTGTCCATTTTTTGCCATAAAATACCAAGTATTTGGTGCACCTACTTTCCCACTATTCTTGGGCCTTTGTGGATCTGAAACTATTGGGCCTTGGCTGCCCATTCTTCTCCTTTCCTCTCTTTTAACTTGGGCCAGAATTTATTCAAGTAGGTAGTAGTATACTAGGCATAATAAGCTGATCAAAGGAGTCTTAGTAGGTGATGTACCTACTTGGTTCTTAGATTGGTCAATAAGTCAAAGTAGGTGATGCACCTACTTGTCACCTACTAGCTCAATTTAAGTCAAGCAAGAAACTCACTTATTTTATTCCATATTCTAAGTCTTAACCCCTTATGTTAACTTTATACTCATATACTCTTGGACACTTTAATCCTTGAGGTAGAATACCACCTTACTATCTCGCGTTTAAGTACTTTCATTTGGGTTAACTTGGTGCATACATGCTGAAATGCTTGGGCCATTATAATATCTTTTAAATCCTCTTTAAACCACCACTAATCACTTAATAAACTTGTTTCATTACCTATATAACAATTTTACCTCAAGTCCCATATCAATAGAACAAGTACATGCAAAATACGGGGTGTTACATCTTCCCCCTCTAGGAATATTTGTCCTCGAATGCTAGCATAATTAGCCTGCTTAAACAATTTCAAGACTAAGTTTATTCTTCTTGTTACCACATAACACTTCCACATTTATACTTACTTGTTAATGCTCCGATTCAGCATCTTGGACTTTCACTTCAGATTCGAATAAATGAGGGTACTTGGATTTCATTGCTTCCTCGGCTTCCCATGTGATCTCTTCTATTTGTTGGTTCCTCCAAAGTACTTTTACAGAAGTTACTTCTTTATTTCTGAACTTCTTAAATTGACAATATAAAATAGCAATAGGTACTTATTCATAAGTAAGTTCTTCTGTAACTTGTACATCTTCAGTAGGAGTAATATGAGATGGATCTCCTATACATTTTTGGAGAATTGAGACATGAAACACTGGATGTACTATTGAAAGCTCTTGGGGAAGCTCTAACTCATATGCAACTTGGAAAAATCGTTGAATAATCTTATATGGATTTATATAGCGCGGACTCAGTTTTCCCTTTTTACCAAACCTCATTACCCCTTTCATTGGTAATACCTTTAAGAATACCCAATCTCTTATACCAAACTCTAGCCCTCTTCTTCTAATATCTACATATGATTTATGTCAACTTTGAGGTGTTTCTAGCCGTTGTTGTATCACCTTAACTTTTTCCGTAGCTTGATGAACAAGATCTGGCCCAAATAAGGCAGTTTCACCCACTTCAAACCACCTAATTGGTGATCTATACCTTCTCCCATATAAAGCTTCATAAGGTGCCATTTTGATACTTGAGTGATATCTATTATTTTATGAAAACTCAATAAGTGACAAATGATCATCCCAACTACCTTTGAAGTCCAATACACAAGCTCAAGTGTTTGGATCGTACGTTCTGCCTGACCATCTATTTGAGGGTGAAAAGTTGTACTTAAACTTGCTTGCATTCCTAAACTCTTCTGAAATAACTTCCAAAAGTTTGTAGTAAATTGAGCTCTTCTATTAGATATAATAGAAATTGGGACTCTATGTAACCAAACTATCTCTTTAATATTTAACCTTGCATACTCTTCAGCTGTGTACGTGGTCTTAACCGGTAGGAAATGTGCTGATTTGGTGAGTCTATCAACTATTACCCATATGGAATCAAACTTTCGAGGGGAGTGAGGTAAACCAATGATGAAATCCATGTTGATCATGTCCTACTTCCAAATAGGGAGTTGCATACACTGCATATAACCTCGTGGCTTCTGACGCTCTACTTTAATTTGTTGACAGTTTGGACATTGGGCTACAAATTCTGCAATGTTCTACTTCATGTCTCCCCACCAATACACTTCTTTCAAGTCATGATACACTTTGGTTGACCCTGGATGGACAGAATATCTTGAATGGTATGCTTCCACCATAATCCTCTTCCTTAGTCCATCAATATTAGGTACACACAATCTGTTTTGGCACCGAAGTACTCCCTCTTGCATAAGTTCAAATACCTTTGTCATACCTTGTTGTACATTCTCCTTAAGCTTTGATAGAACAGGATCCGCATACTGCTTTTCTTTCACTTCAGTTATCAATGAGGATTCTGCCGTATTTTGCACAATAACTCCTTCATCTAGGGATTCAAGAAGGTGAACCCCCAAGCTAGCTAGTTGGAGTAGATCTTTAGTTATCCCTTGTCTTTCCATGGACTGCCCATAAGTGCTTGCCATTTTCTTACGACTTAAAGCATCGGATACCACGTTTTCTTTCCCCGGATGATACAAGATATCGACGTCATAGTCTTTTAATAGCTCAAGTCATCTTCGCTGCCTTAGATTCAAGTCCTTCTGCTTAAAGATATATTATAAACTCTTATGGTCAGTATATATATCAACATGAACCCCATACAAGTAATTTCTCCATATCTTTAAAGCAAATATAACCGCTGCTAGCTCAAGATCATGTGTTGGGTAATTCTTCTTATGTGGATGCAATTGTCTTGAGGAGTAGGCTATTACCTTACCATACTGCATCAATACACATCCTAGACCCACTCCTGAAGCATCACATTACACTACATACCCCTCTGTACCTTCTGGAAGTACCAATACAGGCGTGGAAGTTAACTTATTCTTCAGCTCTCGAAAGCTTCTTTCACAGGAATCATTCCATTGAAACTTGGTTGCTTTGTATGTTAGCTTGGTTATTGGTGTAAAAATGGAAGAAAATCCCTCTACTAACCTTTTATAATAACCTGCCAAGCTTAGGAAACTACGAACCTTCATAGGTGTTGTGGGTCTTGGCCAGTTCTTCACGACTTCTATTTTTTGAGAATCAACCCGTATCCCCTCATAGGATACAATATGCCCATAGAATGCCACTGATTTTAACCAAAACTCACACTTAGAGAACTTTGTATATAATTTACGATCAGGAAGAATCTGTAACACCTGTCGCAAATGATTAGCATGGTCCTCTTTTGATCTTGAATACACCAGAATATCATCTATAAATACTATCACAAACATATCCACGAATGGGTTGAAAACTTTATTCATCAGATCCATGAAATTTGTTGGTGCATTGGTTAGGCCGAGTGAATTAACTAAAAACTCAAAATGACCATACCGTGTTTGAAAAGAAGTTTTGGGTATATCTTTATCCTTCACTTTCACTTGGTGATAACCTGACCTCAAGTCGATTTTTGAGAAACACTTAGCTCCTTGTAACTGATCAAACAAATCATCAATTCTAGGGAGGGGATATTTATTCTTAATTGTCACCTTATTCAGTTGTTGGTATTCAATACACATTCTCAATGTGCCATCCTTCTTACGTACAAATAACACGGGTGCACCCCAAGAAGATATACTAGGCCTTATGAATCTCTTTTCTAACAAATCTTTTAATTGTTCATTCAATTCATGTAATTCTGCCGAGGCCATTCCAATATAAGGAATAGAAATAGGTTGAGTACCTGGGACCACATCACTACCAAACTCTATTTCTCGTTCTGGAGGTAAACTAGGAAGCTCTTCAGAAAATTCATTTACCACTGGAATGGATTGAATAGTCGCTGGCTCCGCTTCTATATCTCTCACCCTCACTAAATGACATATGTACCCTTTGGACATTATCTTCTTTGCCTTAACATAAGAAATAAACTTACCCCTTGGTGCTCCAATATTACCTCTCCATTCAAGGACTGCCTCTTTTAGAAAATGGAAATGCACCCTCTTAGCTCGGCAATCTACTGTGGCATAACAAGAAGCCAAACAATCCATACCCATTATAACATCAAAATCTACCATTTCTAACTCAACAAGATCAGCCAATGTGTCACGATCACAAACAGTTACTATGCAATTATGATGAACTCGTCTAGCTATAATAGACTCTCCAACTGGTGTAGATATTTCAAATGGCTTAACCAGTGATTTCGGTGTTCTTTTGAACTTTCCAGCAATCAATGGAGTGACATATGATAGTGTAGAACCCGGATCAATTAATGCATATACATTATGTGAAAATATGGACAATGTACCCGTAACCACATCAGGAAAAACCTCTAAATTTTGTCGACCTGCTAGAGCATATGTTCTATTTTGGACTCCGCTAGAACTAGTTACTCCTATACCACGTCTACCACTACCAGTAGGCATCTGTTTACCCCTACCTAAAGGAGGAATCGATGATGATGATGCAATATATGATCCAGTAGTTTGTGCCATACCACTCATGCCCCTTCGAGGGTAATTTTTAATCATATGGCCCGGTGTACCACACCAATAACAAACATCTGTCCCAAACTAGCATGCACCTAGATGATGTCTCCCACATTGTTTACAAGGCTGTCTAGAAGGTCTTGATTAACTCATGCTTCCATGCTCTTGGTTTCCAGCAGCTGAACCTTGGCTCTCACTTCTTTGCCCAACTTGATTGCCCCTAAACCCTTGAAATTGGGGTGGAGTACTTGTTGTAAAGTAGGAAGATGGTGGACTAGGCGGTCTATTTAGAAATCGAGGCCTGAACTCACTTTGGGATGGCATAAACTGCCCCACAGACCTAGCCCTCTTGGAGTACCCTCTTTTTGACTCTTTTGTCCTTCTTCTTTGTCTTTGATCTTCCATTTTTTGTGCAAAAGCTTGTATCTTTGCTATATCCATGTCTTTATTTAAGGCATCAATAGCACAATCTCTAACTAGATATGGATCCAATCTATCCACATATCGATGAACTCTATCTTCTATAGTAGCTACTATATTAGGAGCATACCTGGCCAAAGAGTTAAACTGAAGACTGTACTCCCTCACGCTCATATTCCCTTGGCGAAGATTTAAAAACTGATCTGCCCGGGCCTCTCAGATCTCAAATGGAAGGTAATGATCAAGAAATGTTGCTTTGAATACTTCCCAATTAGCTGTAGGTGCACCTGTACCCCTAGATCATTTCCAATCTTCATACCATAATATAGCCTCCCCTTTTAATCTATACGTTGCTAGGTCAACCATCCCTTTACCAGATACATGCATGACATCCAAAGCCCTTTGGATTTGATCAATAAAGTCCTGTGGGTCTTCGTTAAGATCTGACCCGATGAATGTGAGAGGATCTAATTTAAGAAAATCTTGTCTCCGTAGACTGGCTGCTTACCACTAGTACCCGTAGTTGGACCAGGTTTTTCTTGACCTTGTCTAGCAACTATGTGAGTTAACAATTGTACTGTATTTCTTAAATCTTACTCAGTAGCATTAATAGGTGATTCTGGGGGTACTCCTATCCTTCTTAGTTCTTCTAGAGATGGAGGAGTAGAAGAAGTCCGTGATGTAAACTCATCCTGAGCCTCGCTTTGGTTAGCTTGTCTAGGTGGTGACTTGCTGGTCCCTTCTCCGATAGCCACATAAACTTGTTTCCCTGTATTCTTACTCCTTCTTGTAACCGGCATCTTTACTATAATGGGATAAAATTCAAAGGTTAAATACAATCCCACCTACAACATTAGCTCTATCGCACGATCTAAGAAATAAAGTAAAAAAAAATGACTCCTTAATGTCCCTTAGCCTCCTACTTATGGATGTGGTGCACAACACACCCATAAGCAAGACTCTACATAAACACGACTTTGTAGACTCCCTAGCATGACCTGCTATGATACCACTTTTGTCAAAACTCAAATCATATTGAGATGGACAGGCACCCGACGCCCTAAAGACTCGAGAGAACCAATCAATAATCTTATTATCTAAGAAAATAACTATAATAGTAATGGGACTTTGACAAATATATACAAGCTATAGCAATGATAAAAGACTAACATAAAGATAGGCCCAAAACATATATACGTGACTTGGCCGTTGAGGCAACAACTGTTAAGGAGCCAAACATAACTACACTTTATACACTAGTATACAAAGCCTCTATAAGATCGACAAACATGGTCTAGGTTGGGATAGGCTCCGACTTACCCTTAACTATTATACAATACAAAAATATATACTAAAAGACTCGGTAAAGCCCCGAATCTACTTGGAGCTCACCAATCATAGCTGAGTGTCCTGTGCTCCTATTGAGGAGGTATACTAGCTGGAGTACCTGTACCTGTGCCATGAAACACAGTGTCCCCATAAAGGATGTCAGTACGAAAGAATGTACTGAGTATGTAAGGCATAAAGTGACCATAGGTAAGACAAGATCTTCATGAAATCAGCTATCAATATATAATTGTATAGATAAGAACAAAAGACCACCTTTGCTTGTATTTATGGGATCATGTATGTTACATCTTTTACTTTACTTTATCCTTCTTTGCATTATGAAATTGTAAAGCATATGATACAAATGACCAGCTGATCAGTGGTAAAAGAGGATGACCCATGCTAGGTATTTTAACCCCTGGGATACGGTCCTCATAAATACACAAATCAGGATCGACCTATGCTAGGTGTTCCTTCCACCCCTGGGATACCAACCAAGACTATACAAGTTCTCTTTACATCATTTCTTTAATCTTTGAGATAGTTCTTTTGGTGGTCATAACATTATTGAGTTTTAAACTATGGACCAGTAGTGAGAGACATATGAATACGCATTTAAGGTGGTAACAATGAAGTAGGGAGCAAATGCAACATCAATGTATTAGATTTCATGCCAAAGAACATAGAATTGAATAGCCTTACATACCTTGCTGTACAACTCCGATATTACCCCAAATTAAACTCCTGCCTCTCGGACTACTTATCTATAATAAAGTAAGTGGTGAAACTAGTATTAGTAGCTATCAACACATTTACGCCACTTAACCTCACCAAAACAGTAGCCGGGCAGTAAGCCCATAATTAATTTATTCAAGGGTGTTCTTTCAACCCTTACTCCTCCAATTACATTCATATACCATACAAATCCTTATAACATCCCCCGAAACAACTTTAGCCTCATTACACCCTAAAAATGGTATACAAAGTGGAGTGGGCAGTAGGCTTACATAATATTTAGTTCGGTGGTGTATCATCATATCCTCCGTCTATAATTCAATATAAGTCAGTTACATCATTTCCCAACATCAACCAAGTTTTCCCCAACATATACACATAACACAAGTCCTTAAACAGTCCCAATATCCTTTATCATAGTAACCAAATGTTGAACTCATCATCCCTTGAGTTCTTGACAACAATATATACACAATTCTCCACCAAAAAATGTATATAAGAAGGAGCAAAAATGGGCAGTAGCCTTACCTTAATTTTGTTATAGTTTATTCTCTTAACTTGTATTTCTTCAATATCTTGGTTCCTTCACTCACAAACCAAAAGGAGAAGAGAAAAATCTCTTAATAACCAAGAAAAATGGGACTGCCAAACTTATAGAGGGCTGCCTTATAATTAAACATGAAGAACATAATTTCCATAGTCTTTTTGAGATAAGCTCATGATTTGTTCACTTACCTTTAGTAAATCCCAAGAACCCTAATAGAATTATAGGGTTGTTGTAGAAGCTACTAGAGAGAAGAGAGAAAACCCTAGAAAGCTAATTTTTTTGCCTAAGTTAAAATGAATAAAATGAGCTGTTTTCAATCCCTTTAAAGGGACAAGCTCTTGGTCGACTTTATTGTCCATTTTTGCCCATAAAATACCAAGTATTCGATGCACCTACTTGCCCATTATACTTGGGCCTTTGTAGATATGAAACTATTGGGCTTTGGCTGCCCATTCTTCTCCTTTCCTCTCTTTTAACTTGGACTAGAATTTATTAAAGTAGGTGGTAGTGTACTTGGACTAATAATCTGGTCAAAGGAGTCTTAGTAGGTTAGGCACCTACTTGGTTCTTAGATTGGTCAATAAGTCAAAGTAGGTGATGCACCTACTTGTCACCTACTAGCTCAATTTAAGTCAAGCAAGAAACTCACTTATTTTATTCCATATTCTAATTCTTAAACCCTTATCTTAACTTTATACTTATATACATTTGGAGACTTTAATCCTTGAGGTAGAATACCACCTTACTATCTCGCGTTTAAGCACTTCCGTTTGGGTTAACTTGGTGCATACATGCTGAAATGCTTTGGCCATTATAATATCTTTTAAATCCTCCTTAAACCACCAATAATCACTTAATATTCTTGGTCTATTACCTATATAACAAGGTTACCTCAATTCCTATATCAATAGAATAAGTACACGTAAAATACGGGGTGTTACAATAATGATAAGTAAATGATCATAACCATGCCCCCGACATAATCCCAGCCTTAATTTGTGATATCCCATGAGTTTTGAGATCTCACACACTCTCTCTCTAATGGAGGTTTACACTTAGCAAATAGGAGCTAAATGACAGCTAAAGTGGCGAGATGGGTGTTACAGTAATCTAGCCTTAGCTGACCACTCACAGTAGAATTGCAGTGAGTATGGGTAGCTTAGCCTTCATTTCAATTTCTAAGCAACTGTTGGCCTTGGACATTCAGTCCTTAGCCAACATGATGGTTTGTCTTGACATTTCATACCCCATAAGGATTCTTGCTAGTGTTAAGGCTAAGTCTACCTTGTTGGACCAAATTTAGGGCTGGAATTTTGAGGATAGCCGACTATATGGCATTTAAGATCAGGAATTGATAGGTGAGTCCAGGAGGGATACCTTAGATTCTGGGGGCATTCTGAGCTCTGATGGCTATATTTATGTTTTGAGAGTAGAGGATTTGATTCAGTTGATACGTCGGGAGGCTCATAGTTCCAGGTATTCTATTTACCCTGGGATAACTAAGTTTTATGTATATTTGAGGCAGCATTACTGGTGGAGAAGTATGAGGAGAGATATAGCCGACTTTTTGGCTTGATGCTTATGTTGTCAACCGGTAAAGGTCGAGCATTTGAGACCTAGTGGATTGCTTTAGAGGCTACCCATTCCTGAGTATAAATGGGAGAGGATTACTATGGATTTTATGGGTGTTTTACCTCACACTTCTCATAGTTTTGATAGCATTTCGGTCATCATAGATCGATTGACCAAGTTTGCCTATTTCATCCTTATTCAGACTTCCTTGAGTGCTGAGAGATTGGCTCGTATCTATGTTTGAGAGGTGGTTTGCCTTCACGTAGTGCCCAAGTCTATTATTTTAGATAGAGGTTCTCATTCACTTTTAGCTATTAGAGGGCATTTTAGGAGGATTTGGGCACCATTCAAGGCATTGTATGGTAGGAATTATCCATCTCTGATTGGTTGGTTTGAGACTTTAGAGGTTAGGCCCCATGGTACTGATTTACTTTGTGAGTCTTTGGATAGGGTTTGGGTGATTAAGGATTGGCTACGGGTAGCTCAGAGCAAGCAAAAGAGTTATTCTAACCGTAGACTTCGTGCCTTGATATTCAGAGTTGGTGACCCGATCTTTCTTCGAGTATCACTTATGAAGAACGTGATTAGGTTTGTGAAGAGGTTCAAGCTCAACCCTAGATATATTGGGCAATTTGATATACTTCAAACAGTTGGGGAGGTAGCTTATGAGTTAGCTTTACCTTCAGCCTTTTCAGCCATCAATCTAGTTTTCCATGTATCTATGTTACGGTGTTATATTTTGGATGCGTCTCAAATGCTTTGGTGGGACTCGGTTTAGTTGGATGAGAGGTTGACCTTTATTGAGGAGCCGGTATCTATCCTACCCAGAGATATTAGATGGTTGCATTCCAGAGACATTCTTGTGGTGAAGATTCAGTGAGACATCGTCCAGTCGAGCAGGCTACCTGGGAGATCAAGCATAAGATGTGGACCTACTATACCTACCTGTTTGAACCTTCAGGTACTTCTTGATCCTTTATTTTTACGGATAAAAGTCCTTTTAGCAGTGGATGTTATAATGACCCTCTAGGTCATTTTTCTATTTTCATACTTTTTCTATATTTAGAGCTTTTCTATAGGTACCCCAAGTCATTTATGACTTGCTGGGTCTGAAAATTCAGTTATCGGGCAATTCATTTGGTTTTAGAGCCATTTCCCTATTTTAGAGCTTTCGTTGTTAAAAAAAGGGGTCTCGAGCCTAAACTTCAGTTAAACAACCTTGGATGCCAATTTTGACAATCTCATTAGCTCCATAATATTAATTTTAGGCTAAGGGGGCCATTAGTCCGAGTCTCAAGGCTTTCAAACTTATTTTGGGCTATTAGGTATATTTTGGCTAAAATGGACCCTTGGGTGTGGGGCCAACTTTTCATCAAAATGACCTCGGATGGAAATTTATGGTGCTGTGAGTCCAGAATATCAAATATGTTAGGGTAGCACAGTTCATTTGCTTTAATACCCCCTATTCTATAGGCACTACTCTTATTTATATGGAAAATGGTACGGACTTGTGGCAATAGGTAATGGACTAACTAGTTCTTTGATTCAAGTACAACACCCCGTATATTTCCGAAACTTGTATGACTAACCTAACATGGGTAAAAGTATTTAAACTTGAGAGAATAAGGATGTACTTAAGCGTAAAATTAAAGTTAAGTGGTGAATTAAGGTAGAAGGATTATGTAACACCCCGTACCTTCCTAACCCAATGTGATGACGATGAACAATGTATACTTGAGTGTAGAGAGCCACACGAATGTATTTTGTAATGATATTGACAAGAAAATTGAAATTTGGCCTTGTACATATGCTTAACCTGGCATAGAAGGTGTTTTGCGATCTTCATGGAGCATTTGTCGGGTTCAAAATGAGGCTAAGAGGACCTCTAAACAAAGTATGTTAAGGTTAAGAAGTAAGTGAAAGAATAGGATTTGAAGTATCTAACCAAACCCGCGAAGAAAAGTCGAAAAATGAAATTTTCGAAAAATTTAAGGGAAGGGCGCGTTTGGTAGCGTTCCACGCCGCTCTGGGCTGAAATTTTCAGTCCATAGGCAGTAGAGGGGCGCGCCAGGCAGCGTGCCACGCCACCCCTGCGCACCTTTCAAAAGTTGAAAATTTTGTTTAAGTCCCAAGGGTTCCCGGGGATGTATTGAGCCGATTTTCGCCATGATTCTTATACAACCATGAGAATATATGTGAAATGAGTGAAATATTATATTGGTATGATAAAATTACTCGAGAACGAATTTGGCGTCAAAATGACGATTTTACCCTTTTGGTCAAAATGGGTCATACGTGGCTAGAATCACTTGGTTTTTGGATGGAGGCTACGGATATGAATAGCATGAGTGGGAATATTATTGTAATACGTATGATACGCCTTAAACACGTGAAATTATTGATTTTATCAGGTTAAGTGAATTGGGCCCAAAAAGGGCCCAAAAATGGAAAGAAGACATGGCCCATATGGGAAAATTTGACCCATTCTTGTAAAAACTTCTAGAACACCACATGGAATGCTATAGAGTGGCTAAGCATGGACTTGAGAGCCTATATAAAGGGCAAAAATGCTGATTTTATTCATTGGAAAACACATGCCTTTGTAGATATTTTTTTTCAACCCTTTCTTTTTCTCTCAAACCCTAAGAGGTCAAAGCTAACCTTTGGAGCAAGATCAACATCTTCCAAGCCTAGGTAAGTGATTATTGTCATGGATTAATATATTATATGCATGGGAGAGTATGTGAATCTTGTTGGTTATGCTTGAAAGAGTTGAACATAGTACCTTGGGTTTTTGTACAAGATGTGCCATCCATGAGATTTGAACTTGAATTAGAACTTGTGCCTTTGATGAAAGATCATGGTATGTCTAAAATATGAACGTCTATGGTGTTATTTTTGTTGTTAACCTTGTTCTTGTCTATAAGTGTAAATTGTGGGATTTTGGCCGATATGTGCTATGAAGTGTATTAAGGTGAATTGATGGATTATTTGTGATGTGGTATGGATACGGAGGTGTAAAAGAGAATTGTTATGGTGAAATGAAATGATTATTATGTATTGGTCAATGTTGGGAATATTGGAGGATTTTTGAAATAATGATGCTATCAATGGTTTTGTCAAGGGGAAATGACATGTTTCAAAGCAAACATGTACCCCATTGATGTTATATGTATTTGTGAAGTAGTTGTGGTTAATGTGAATTACGTTATGTATTTGTGTTGTAGAGTGACACATAAAGAAGGAGCGGGACTATTGTATGCACATCTAGGACTGTATATCCGTATTGAGAGTACAAGGTATGTAAGGTTACTCGGTCCGTATCTTTTTGCGGCAAATAGTATCCACATTGCTAATTCACTAGTCCTATCCCGAATTGTGCCAAGGTATCCTATATCCGTTTATCAATAGTCATTGTCATATCTTTCCTACTCATGGATCATTTGTGAGTCTTATGTCTCATTATCATGGTTAATGTTCCAAAAGCTCAAACAAGGTTATGGTCCAATGTTCCAATAGTGGTTATGCTCATGTATCTTGTTATGAATGATTGTCCAATGGTTCCAATGGTGTCATGTTTCCAATAATGTTTATTCACATGTCTTCTATTTTGATTATGGTTCCAAGTTTCCAAACATGCTATGTCACATGAATATGTCAATCTCTCACAAATGAATGTACCAATCTCATATGTCTCTCACTCATTGGCTAATGATCCAAAGTTTCAAGTGATGTTATGACTATCAAAATACCAATCTCAAAGTAAAGAACAAAGTAATGCAAATGTGGTCAATGATCAAGTATGGGTGGCAAGTCTAGGGGCATAAGCCTAGCTCGACTTGATCCCGATGTGTTGATTTATGGGTGGCAAGTCTAGACTCGATCCCGATGTATGATTTATGGGTGGCAGGTCTAGGGGCATAAGCCTAGCTCGACCCGATCCTTGGGTGGCAGGTCTAGGGGAACAAGCCTAGCTCGACCCGATCCCAACATGACGATAAGTCATGTAAAGACCCACTGATCAGTAGGGGCCCGGGTACATTGTGACATATGTAATGACATTGAAGTAAAGAAGCAGGAAAGCAATGAAATCAATGAAAGTAATACACATGGTTTCCAAAGTGCAAAATGGTTACTTATTCATCTGATTATGCATATGCATTTGAGTTCCATTGAGTTCATTGAACTATTCCTGTGTTGTATAGCTTCATTTGAGCCTTACATACTCAGTACATTCTTCGTACTGACCCCTTTCGGGGAACTTACCTTACATGTTGCAGGTGCAAGCACTAGTAGACCTACACCGTAGGATGACAATAACTGCAGATCATTGGTGAGCTCCAGTTAGTTCGGGGCTTCTCCGAGTCACAGTTGTTCATATGTTTTGGTATTATGCATAGTGTATAAATCGGGGACTTGTCCCGACTTTCAGTTGGTTTTGGTCAATGCATCTGTTAGAGGCTTTTGTAGACGTACGTGGGTATACAAATGTAAGATGGTATATGACATTTTGACTTGATGGCCTCAACGGCCGAGTTTCTCATATGTATATACGTCACATGTTCTATGATTTCTGATTTTAGCATTTCCTGTTCCTATGGGATAGTAGTGTTTCATGAGACATGACAGGTATATGAAGAAATAAAAGCAAAGCTTGGTTCTCTCGGGCCTTATCGGCTTCGGGTGCCAATCACGCCTCGTTGGGATTCGGGGTGTGACAAAAGTGGTATCAGAGCAGTTCGTTCTAAGGGTGTCTACAAAGCCGTGTCTGAGTAGAGTCTTGCTTATGGATGTGTTGCGCGCCACATTGATAAGCAGGAGGCTACGGGACATTTAGGAGTTGTTTCTTTTCTTCACTTCTAGATCGTGCAATAGAGCCAAAGTTGTAGGTGGACACATATGTACGTATTGACATTGGTTTTCTTTTATATAGTCAAATGTTGAGTATCAAACAAGATAAGGGCAAAAGTGAGCAGGATGATATGCCTGCCGAAGTAGAAATGAGTAAATCACCACTTGACCAAGTTAGTCAAGGTGAAGCTGATATGGAAATTGTTATACGGGTCTCTCGTAGCCAAAAGATAGAGGAGTACCTGCAGAGCCATCTATAAATGTCACAGAACAGGATTTACGAAATGTAGTGCATATGTTGCCTCAGCTAGTTGTTGTACAATGTCACTGTCAAGATGTCCTGATGACGAGTAATGATGGTGAGGCTAGGGTAGCTAGTCGTCAAACACAGTATTTTTAGAAATCATACCCTCCCACGTTCACCGGGTCGGATTTGAATGAAGACCCATAGGACATTATGAACTAAGGTAAAAAGGGTTCTAGATGTTATGCATATGACTGATCTACTGATGTATTTTCAGATAGGTGGGAGGAATGTAAAATGGCATTCTGTGACTAGTACCTCCCATGTGAGGTCAGAAAAGCTTATGTGGACCAATTGTTAAGAGAAAAAAAAAAAAAAAAAAATTTGCCAAAGGGCGATAAGTGTCAGGAAGTGCAGTTTTTAGTGTTCTAATTTGACTAGATACGCTCCAAACGTGATAACTGTGATGATAGATAGAGTGCATCAGTATAGAGACAGATGGATTGTACAATGGATATAGGCATTTTGTACACAATAATGAAAGACCAGAGGCAACAGAAAAGGACACAACTATTTGACAAAGGGTCGTTAAAGATGGCTAGATCTATAGGGACAGTTCATGGCGTCCCAAGGAGAATTGAGGTCTTGGATGATTAGCAGACCACCTAAATCATTATTTCTTTAATCTATTGTAAATGTTCTACCTCGATCCCAAGGGTTTAGAGACAGCCGGTTTGGCAAAAAAAAAAGTGAGATTCATGATTCATGGGCAATGGGGTATCAAGCATAAGAATGGAGAAGGTAGAGACCAAATGTCGGTTGGGGCCAAATATTGTTATTGGTGTGATATGTCTGGTCACACAATGAGGCTTCCCCTGGTGAAGCTACATGTACCGTACACGTATTGATTGACCCATAGAGCAGATGGTATTTTGGTAATTGCTGAAAAGTTAAAAGAACACCAAAATGACCAGTTATGTCACAGGAAGCCTACACATCAGTTGGTGAACCTATTGTACGTAAAAGAGTATATCATAAGTGCATAGTCATTAATTGTGGTCATGAGATACTGGTTGATCTTATTGAGTTATAAAGGGGTTATGCCATAGTAGATGGCCGAACTAAGAAGTTATATTGTCATTATCCCCAAAGGAATATTTTGAATGGCCAGGAAAATGTATTCCTCATCTCACGACAAAGAAAAGGATACTCTAAGGGATACACATGTCACTTAGTAAGAGTGAACGATATTAATGCGAAGCCCCCACCTCTTTAATTAGGTTGGGTGGTAAATGAATTCCCAAATGTATGAGTTGGTATGAATGTGACGTCAGGTACTCGAACTATTTTTATTTTCATCATATAGCATGGCCTCTTCATATAGCATGGCCTGGTCGAGTTACGAGAATGACAGGAGAAAGTAAAAGACGTGTTGAATAAGGGATTCATAAGGCCTAGTACTACCCCTTGGGGTGCATCAGTGTCACTAGTAGAAAAAAAAAATGAATGGCCTATTGAGAATGTGTGTTTACTATTGGCAACTGGATAAGAATAGTTTCCCCCCAGAGTTGACGCTTTGTTTGATCAGTTACGGTATAAATGATAATGAATGATGATGAAATAAAAAGGAAAATATAAATGAACGATGATGATATACCCAAGGCAGCATTACAAACATGGTATGCTTATAAGTCTTAGTATGTCAATGGGGCTAGAGAATGCACCTGTAGTTTTATAGATTAATGAACAGGGCGTTCAGGACACTTGTAAATGTGTGTGTGACCATATTCGGTGATGGTATTCAAAAAAAAAAAATCACAAGAGGACTATGCTGGTATAGGATGAAGAGATGAAAGTTGTCACACAAAAGATAGAAATGGTGAACAATTGGCTAAGGCCTACGATGCTTACAGAGATCCATCGATTTCTTGGGTTGATTAAACAGTATATGAGAATTGTGGAAGGATCTTCTTCTATCCCTACACCCTTAACAAAGCTTATACACAAGGCAATCAAGTTCCAGTAAAATAATGCACGTGAGAAAAGTTTTCAAGAGTTGAAAGATAAAGTAACTTCCACATCCGTTGTAGGTGCCTTCTGAAGGCATAAGAATGTTATGCAATGTATGGTAATGCTTCCGGGGTTGGCCTCGAATGTATATTGATGTAGCAATAGATTATTAAGCCAAAAGACTTACTCTGAGGTAGCGAAGGTGGCTTGAAATCTTAAAAGGTGAGGACATTGGTATCCTATATCATTTGGGAAAAGCAAATGGGGTCGTTGATACATTAAGCTTCAAGGTAGTAGGAAGTATGAATGGACAGATCACAGAAAAGAAAGATATAGTCAGGAAATTTAATATGGGGTTTTGTTTCTTGAAACTCCAGAGGAAAGAATTATAGTGTCAAATGTGGTAGGATTTTCATTGATATTGGAGATAAAGGGAAAAGCACTATGTAAATGCCATTTTTAGTTCAAGTGAAAAAAAAAATATGTACAGCAAAGTCGACAAAGGTACTTGAGCTATCACAAGGGGGAAGTACTTTAGCACCAATGTAGATTGTTTATACCGGGTATAACTGACTTAAGACATGGAAATGCGACAGAAGAACATCGTTCACGGTAGTTTGTTTGTTCGAAAACAACCAAAATACACCATGGTGTAGCAGAGATGTGTTGGTAAGAATATATGAGAAGCACATTGTAGAACTTGTAGTTCAATGTCCAAGCGGTCACTGACGACCATTATGGCATCAGAAGTCTGTATGTTTTATGCAATATATTACCCTCCCAGTTGGGAAGTGGAACATGAATAACATGGAATTAATTAAAGGGTTGTCTCGTACATTGCGAAGGTTGATTCCATATAAATAATCATGAACTGGCTTACCGAGTCAACATATTTCCTACCAGTTAGGACCACCGATACAGATGAACGGTATGCAAAATTGTAGGTTACAGAGATCGTATGATTACATGAGACTCCACTCACTATTATATCACATAGGGGGCTCACTTTATTGCACAGTGTGGGTAAGTCTTTCCAGTAAAGCATGAGTACACAGATAAATGTAAGTATGCCTGGTCATCCTTAAATGGATGGACGAACAGAATGTATTATACGAACATGTGAAGATATGTCACGAGTTTGTACGTTGGACTTTAAAGGTAGTGGGGATGAATATCGATCGTCTAATGAAATTGCTATAATAAAGATATCAAAAGGTACCTTACGAAGGTTTATATAAAAGGACATATAAGATCATCCATTGGATGGGTTATGGATGATGAAATTTTGCGTTGCCCAAGTCTAATTTTATTCATCAAGCTATAGAGAAAGTGAAGGTGATATAAAAGTAGCTACAAATGGCCCAAAGTCGGTATAAATCATATGCCGATATTAGAAGTTGATAGTGTCACCAATGGAAAAAGATAATGAGATTCGGAAAGAAAGAGGAGTTGTCCAAAGATTTGGGCAACTTGCGTACCTATTAGCACTAGTCCAGGAATTCTTCACAGTCCATTTAGTATTCTATATTTGATGCTCTGAAAGTGTATCGGAGGGTATAAAGTATTGTTGCCAGTGGAAATGTACATATTACCGAGGATCTCACACGTAAAAAGGTACATCGAGAAGTGAAAGAATTAAGAAAATGCAGAAGTAGCTTCCGTAGGGGCACTATGGGAGAACTTAGTACATCGAAGAAATCACAAGGGAAATCGAAGCATTAATGAAATCTAAAGTACTTGTAATTGTGGTACATGGAAGGAAAAGTTCAAGATACAGAGTTGAAGTTATAAGTCTTTACAAGTGTTAAGTGTGAATATTATGACATGGAGAATTCACTTTGACTTAAGTGTTGCAATAAGACAGTGTTACTAACATTCGAGGACAAATGTTCCTAAGGAGGGAAGAATGTAACACCCCATACCTTCCTAACCCAATGTGATGACGATGAACAATGTATACTTGAGTGTAGAGAGCCACACGAATGTATTTTGTAATGATATTGACAAGAAAATTGAAATTTGGCCTTGTACATATGCTTAACCTAGCGTAGAAGGTGTTTTGCGATCTTCATGGAGCATTTGTCGGGTTCAAAACGAGGCTAAGAGGACCTCTAAACAAAGTATGTTAAGGTTAAGAAGTAAGTGAAAGAATAGGATTTGAAGTATCTAACCAAACCCGCGAAGAAAAGTCGAAAAATGAAATTTTCAAAAAATTTAAGGGAAGGGCGCGTTTGGTAGCGTTCCACGCCGCTCTGGGCTGAAATTTTCAGTCCAGAGGCAGTAGAGGGGCGCGCCAGGCAGCGTGCCACGCCGCCCCTGCGCACCTTTCAAAAGTTGAAAATTTTGTTTAAGTCCCAAGGGTTCCCGGGGACGTATTGAGCCGATTTTCGCCATGATTCTTATACAACCATGAGAATATACGTGAAATGAGTGAAATATTATATTGGTATGATAAAATTACTCGAGAACGAATTTGGCGTCAAAATGACGATTTTACCCTTTTGGTCAAAATGGGTCATACGTGGCTAGAATCACTTGGTTTTTGGATGGCGGCTACGGATATGAATAGCATGAGTGGGAATATTATTTTAATACGTATGATACGCCTTAAACACGTGAAATTATTGATTTTATCGGGTTAAGTGAATTGGGCCCAAAAAGGGCCCAAAAATGGAAAGAAGACATGGCCCATATGGGAAAATTTGACCCATTCTTGTAAAAACTTCTAGAACACCACATGGAATGCTATAGAGTGGCTAAGCATGGACTTGAGAGCCTATATAAAGGGCAAAAATGCTGATTTTATTCATTGGAAAACACATGCCTTTGTAGATATTTTTTTTCAACCCTTTCTTTTTCTCTCAAACCCTAAGAGGTCAAAGATAACCTTTGGAGCAAGATCAACATCTTCCAAGCCTAGGTAAGTGATTATTGTCATGGATTAATATATTATATGCATGGGAGAGTATGTGAATCTTGTTGGTTATGCTTGAAAGAGTTGAACATAGTACCTTGGGTTTTTGTACAAGATGTGCCATCCATGAGATTTGAACTTGAATTAGAACTTGTGCCTTTGATGAAAGATCATGGTATGTATAAACGTCTATGGTGTTATTTTTGTTGTTAACCTTGTTCTTGTCTATAAGTGTAAATTGTGGGATTTTGGCCGATATGTGCTATAAAGTGTATTAAGGTGAATTGATGGATTATTTGTGATGTGGTATGGATACAGAGGTGTAAAAGAGAATTGTTATGGTGAAATGAAATGATTATTATGTATTGGTCAATGTTGGGAATATTGGAGGATTTTTGAAATAATGATGCTATCAATGGTTTTGTCAAGGGGAAATGACATGTTTCAAAGCAAACATGTACCCCATTGATGTTATATGCATTTGTGAAGTAGTTGTGGTTAATGTGAATTACGTTATGTATTTGTGTTGTAGAGTGACACATAAAGAAGGAGCGGGACTATTGTATGCACATCTAGGACTGTATATCCGTATTGAGAGTACAAGGTATGTAAGGTTACTCGGTCCGTATCTTTTTGCGGCAAATAGTATCCACATTGCTAATTCACTAGTCCTATCCCGAATTGTGCCAAGGTATCCTATATCCGTTTATCAATAGTCATTGTCATATCTTTCCTACTCATGGATCATTTGTGAGTCTTATGTCTCATTATCATGGTTAATGTTCCAAAAGCTCAAACAAGGTTATGGTCCAATGTTCCAATAGTGGTTATGCTCATGTATCTTGTTATGAATGATTGTCCAATGGTTCCAATGGTGTCATGTTTCCAATAATGTTTATTCACATGTCTTCTATTTTGATTATGGTTCCAAGTTTCCAAACATGCTATGTCACATGAATATGTCAATCTCTCACAAATGAATGTACCAATCTCATATGTCTCTCACTCATTGGCTAATGATCCAAAGTTTCAAGTGATGTTATGACTATCAAAATACCAATCTCAAAGTAAAGAACAAAGTATGCAAATGTGGTCAATGATCAAGTATGGGTGGCAAGTCTAGGGGCATAAGCCTAGCTCGACTTGATCCCGATGTGTTGATTTATGGGTGGCAAGTCTAGACTCGATCCCGATGTATGATTTATGGGTGGCAGGTCTAGGGGCATAAGCCTAGATCGACCCGATCCTTGGGTGGCAGGTCTAGGGGAACAAGCCTAGCTCGACCCGATCCCAACATGACGATAAGTCATGTAAAGACCCACTGATCAGTAGGGGCCCGGGTACATTGTGACATATGTAATGACATTGAAGTAAAGAAGCAGGAAAGCAATGAAATCAATGAAAGTAATACACATGGTTTCCAAAGTGCAAAATGGTTACTTATTCATCTGATTATGCATATGCATTTGAGTTCCATTGAGTTCATTGAACTATTCCTGTGTTGTATAGCTTCATTTGAGCCTTACATACTCAGTACATTCTTCGTACTGACCCCTTTCGGGGAACTTACCTTACATGTTGCAGGTGCAAGCACTAGTAGACCTACACCGTAGGATGACAATAACTGCAGATCATTGGTGAGCTCCAGTTAGTTCGGGGCTTCTCCGAGTCACAGTTGTTCATATGTTTTGGTATTATGCATAGTGTATAAATCGGGGACTTGTCCCGACTTTCAGTTGGTTTTGGTCAATGCATCTGTTAGAGGCTTTTGTAGACGTACGTGGGTATACAAATGTAAGATGGTATATGACATTTTGACTTGATGGCCTCAACGGCCGAGTTTCTCATATGTATATACGTCACATGTTCTATGATTTCTGATTTTAGTATTTCCTGTTCCTATGGGATAGTAGTGTTTCGTGAGACATGACAGGTATATGAAGAAATAAAAGCAAAGCTTGGTTCTCTCGGGCCTTATCGGCTTCGGGTGCCAATCACGCCTCGTTGGGATTCGGGGTGTGACAAAAGTGGTATCAGAGCAGTTCGTTCTAAGGGTGTCTACAAAGCCGTGTCTGAGTAGAGTCTTGCTTATGGATGTGTTGCGCGCCACATTGATAAGCAGGAGGCTACGGGACATTTAGGAGTTGTTTCTTTTCTTCACTTCTAGATCGTGCAATAGAGCCAAAGTTGTAGGTGGACACATATGTACGTATTGACATTGGTTTTCTTTTATATAGTCAAATGTTGAGTATCAAACAAGATAAGGGCAAAAGTGAGCAGGATGATATGCCTGCCGAAGTAGAAATGAGTAAATCACCACTTGACCAAGTTAGTCAAGGTGAAGCTGATATGGAAATTGTTATACGGGTCTCTCGTAGCCAAAAGATAGAGGAGTACCTGCAGAGCCATCTATAAATGTCACAGAACAGGATTTACGAAATGTAGTGCATATGTTGCCTCAGCTAGTTGTTGTACAATGTCACTGTCAAGATGTCCTGATGACGAGTAATGATGGTGAGGCTAGGGTAGCTAGTCGTCAAACACAGTATTTTTAGAAATCATACCCTCCCACGTTCACCGGGTCGGATTTGAATGAAGACCCATAGGACATTATGAACTAAGGTAAAAAGGGTTCTAGATGTTATGCATATGACTGATCTACTGATGTATTTTCAGATAGGTGGGAGGAATGTAAAATGGCATTCTGTGACTAGTACCTCCCATGTGAGGTCAGAAAAGCTTATGTGGACCAATTGTTAAGAGAAAAAAAAAAAAAAAAAAATTTTGCCAAAGGGCGATAAGTGTCAGGAAGTGCAGTTTTTAGTGTTCTAATTTGACTAGATACGCTCCAAACGTGATAACTGTGATGATCGATAGAGTGCATCAGTATAGAGACAGATGGATTGTACAATGGATATAGGCATTTTGTACACAATAATGAAAGACCAGAGGCAACAGAAAAGGACACAACTATTTGACAAAGGGTCGTTAAAGATGGCTAGATCTATAGGGACAGTTCATGGCGTCCCAAGGAGAATTGAGGTCTTGGATGATTAGAAGACCACCTAAATCATTATTTCTTTAATCTATTGTAAATGTTCTACCTCGATCCCAAGGGTTTAGAGACAGCCGGTTTGGCAAAAAAAAAAGTGAGATTCATGATTCATGGGCAATGGGGTATCAAGCATAAGAATGGAGAAGGTAGAGACCAAATGTCGGTTGGGGCCAAATATTGTTATTGGTGTGATATGTCTGGTCACACAATGAGGCTTCCCCTGGTGAAGCTACATGTACCGTACACGTGTTGATTGACCCATAGAGCAGATGGTATTTTGGTAATTGCTGAAAAGTTAAAAGAACACCAAAATGACCAGTTATGTCACAGGAAGCCTACACATCAGTTGGTGAACCTATTGTACGTAAAAGAGTATATCATAAGTGCATAGTCATTAATTGTGGTCATGAGATACTGGTTGATCTTATTGAGTTATAAAGGGGTTATGCCATAGTAGATGGCCGAACTAAGAAGTTATATTGTCATTATCCCCAAAGGAATATTTTGAATGGCCAGGAAAATGTATTCCTCATCTCACGACAAAGAAAAGGATACTCTAAGGGATACACATGTCACTTAGTAAGAGTGAACGATATTAATGCGAAGCCCCCACCTCTTTAATTAGGTTGGGTGGTAAATGAATTCCCAAATGTATGAGTTGGTATGAATGTGACGTCAGGTACTCGAACTATTTTTATTTTCATCATATAGCATGGCCTCTTCATATAGCATGGCCTGGTCGAGTTACGAGAATGACAGGAGAAAGTAAAAGACGTGTTGAATAAGGGATTCATAAGGCCTAGTACTACCCCTTGGGGTGCATCAGTGTCACTAGTAGAAAAAAAAAATGAATGGCCTATTGAGAATGTGTGTTTACTATTGGCAACTGGATAAGAATAGTTTCCCCCCAGAGTTGACGCTTTGTTTGATCAGTTACGGTATAAATGATAATGAATGATGATGAAATAAAAAGGAAAATATAAATGAACGATGATGATATACCCAAGGCAGCATTACAAACATGGTATGCTTATAAGTCTTAGTATGTCAATGGGGCTAGAGAATACACCTGTAGTTTTATAGATTAATGAACAGGGCGTTCAGGACACTTGTAAATGTGTGTGTGACCATATTCGGTGATGGTATTCAAAAAAAAAAAATCACAAGAGGACTATGCTGGTATAGGATGAAGAGATGAAAGTTGTCACACAAAAGATAGAAATGGTGAACAATTGGCTAAGGCCTACGATGCTTACAGAGATCCATCGATTTCTTGGGTTGATTAAACAGTATATGAGAATTGTGGAAGGATCTTCTTCTATCCCTACACCCTTAACAAAGCTTATACACAAGGCAATCAAGTTCCAGTAAAATAATGCACGTGAGAAAAGTTTTCAAGAGTTGAAAGATAAAGTAACTTCCACATCCGTTGTAGGTGCCTTCTGAAGGCATAAGAATGTTATGCAATGTATGGTAATGCTTCCGGGGTTGGCCTCGAATGTATATTGATGTAGCAATAGATTATTAAGCCAAAAGACTTACTCTGAGGTAGCGAAGGTGGCTTGAAATCTTAAAAGGTGAGGACATTGGTATCCTATATCATTTGGGAAAAGCAAATGGGGTCGTTGATACATTAAGCTTCAAGGTAGTAGGAAGTATGAATGGACAGATCACAGAAAAGAAAGATATAGTCAGGAAATTTAATATGGGGTTTTGTTTCTTGAAACTCCAGAGGAAAGAATTATAGTGTCAAATGTGGTAGGATTTTCATTGATATTGGAGATAAAGGGAAAAGCACTATGTAAATGCCATTTTTAGTTCAAGTGAAAAAAAAAATATGTACAGCAAAGTCGACAAAGGTACTTGAGCTATCACAAGGGGGAAGTACTTTAGCACCAATGTAGATTGTTTATACCGGGTATAACTGACTTAAGACATGGAAATGCGACAGAAGAACATCGTTCACGGTAGTTTGTTTGTTCGAAAACAACCAAAATACACCATGGTGTAGCAGAGATGTGTTGGTAAGAATATATGAGAAGCACATTGTAGAACTTGTAGTTCAATGTCCAAGCGGTCACTGACGACCATTATGGCATCAGAAGTCTGTATGTTTTATGCAATATATTACCCTCCCAGTTGGGAAGTGGAACATGAATAACATGGAATTAATTAAAGGGTTGTCTCGTACATTGCGAAGGTTGATTCCATATAAATAATCATGAACTGGCTTACCGAGTCAACATATTTCCTACCAGTTAGGACCACCGATACAGATGAACGGTATGCAAAATTGTAGGTTACAGAGATCGTATGATTACATGAGACTCCACTCACTATTATATCACATAGGGGGCTCACTTTATTGCACAGTGTGGGTAAGTCTTTCCAGTAAAGCATGAGTACACAGATAAATGTAAGTATGCCTGGTCATCCTTAAATGGATGGACGAACAGAATGTATTATACGAACATGTGAAGATATGTCACGAGTTTGTACGTTGGACTTTAAAGGTAGTGGGGATGAATATCGATCGTCTAATGAAATTGCTATAATAAAGATATCAAAAGGTACCTTACGAAGGTTTATATAAAAGGACATATAAGATCATCCATTGGATGGGTTATGGATGATGAAATTTTGCGTTGCCCAGGTCTAATTTTATTCATCAAGCTATAGAGAAAGTGAAGGTGATATAAAAGTAGCTACAAATGGCCCAAAGTCGGTATAAATCATATGCCGATATTAGAAGTTGATAGTGTCACCAATGGAAAAAGATAATGAGATTCGGAAAGAAAGAGGAGTTGTCCAAAGATTTGGGCAACTTGCGTACCTATTAGCACTAGTCCAGGAATTCTTCACAGTCCATTTAGTATTCTATATTTGATGCTCCGAAAGTGTATCGGAGGGTATAAAGTATTGTTGCCAGTGGAAATGTACATATTACCGAGGATCTCACACGTAAAAAGGTACATCGAGAAGTGAAAGAATTAAGAAAATGCAGAAGTAGCTTCCGTAGGGGCACTATGGGAGAACTTAGTACATCGAAGAAATCACAAGGGAAATCGAAGCATTAATGAAATCTAAAGTACTTGTAATTGTGGTACATGGAAGGAAAAGTTCAAGATACAGAGTTGAAGTTATAAGTCTTTACAAGTGTTAAGTGTGAATATTATGACATGGAGAATTCACTTTGACTTAAGTGTTGCAATAAGACAGTGTTACTAACATTCGAGGACAAATGTTCCTAAGGAGGGAAGAATGTAACACCCCGTACCTTCCTAACCCAATGTGATGACGATGAACAATGTATACTTGAGTGTAGAGAGCCACACGAATGTATTTTGTAATGATATTGACAAGAAAATTGAAATTTGGCCTTGTACATATGCTTAACCTAGCGTAGAAGGTGTTTTGCGATCTTCATGGAGCATTTGTCGGGTTCAAAACGAGGCTAAGAGGACCTCTAAACAAAGTATGTTAAGGTTAAGAAGTAAGTGAAAGAATAGGATTTGAAGTATCTAACCAAACCCGCGAAGAAAAGTCGAAAAATGAAATTTTCGAAAAATTTAAGGGAAGGGCGCGTTTGGTAGCGTTCCACGCCGCTCTGGGCTGAAATTTTCAGTCCAGAGGCAGTAGAGGGGCGCGCCAGGCAGCGTGCCACGCCGCCCCTGCGCACCTTTCAAAAGTTGAAAATTTTGTTTAAGTCCCAAGGGTTCCCGGGGACGTATTGAGCCGATTTTCGCCATGATTCTTATACAACCATGAGAATATACGTGAAATGAGTGAAATATTATATTGGTATGATAAAATTACTCGAGAACGAATTTGGCGTCAAAATGACGATTTTACCCTTTTGGTCAAAATGGGTCATACGTGGCTAGAATCACTTGGTTTTTGGATGGCGGCTACGGATATGAATAGCATGAGTGGGAATATTATTTTAATACGTATGATACGCCTTAAACACGTGAAATTATTGATTTTATCGGGTTAAGTGAATTGGGCCCAAAAAGGGCCCAAAAATGGAAAGAAGACATGGCCCATATGGGAAAATTTGACCCATTCTTGTAAAAACTTCTAGAACACCACATGGAATGCTATAGAGTGGCTAAGCATGGACTTGAGAGCCTATATAAAGGGCAAAAATGCTGATTTTATTCATTGGAAAACACATGCCTTTGTAGATATTTTTTTTCAACCCTTTCTTTTTCTCTCAAACCCTAAGAGGTCAAAGATAACCTTTGGAGCAAGATCAACATCTTCCAAGCCTAGGTAAGTGATTATTGTCATGGATTAATATATTATATGCATGGGAGAGTATGTGAATCTTGTTGGTTATGCTTGAAAGAGTTGAACATAGTACCTTGGGTTTTTGTACAAGATGTGCCATCCATGAGATTTGAACTTGAATTAGAACTTGTGCCTTTGATGAAAGATCATGGTATGTATAAACGTCTATGGTGTTATTTTTGTTGTTAACCTTGTTCTTGTCTATAAGTGTAAATTGTGGGATTTTGGCCGATATGTGCTATAAAGTGTATTAAGGTGAATTGATGGATTATTTGTGATGTGGTATGGATACAGAGGTGTAAAAGAGAATTGTTATGGTGAAATGAAATGATTATTATGTATTGGTCAATGTTGGGAATATTGGAGGATTTTTGAAATAATGATGCTATCAATGGTTTTGTCAAGGGGAAATGACATGTTTCAAAGCAAACATGTACCCCATTGATGTTATATGCATTTGTGAAGTAGTTGTGGTTAATGTGAATTACGTTATGTATTTGTGTTGTAGAGTGACACATAAAGAAGGAGCGGGACTATTGTATGCACATCTAGGACTGTATATCCGTATTGAGAGTACAAGGTATGTAAGGTTACTCGGTCCGTATCTTTTTGCGGCAAATAGTATCCACATTGCTAATTCACTAGTCCTATCCCGAATTGTGCCAAGGTATCCTATATCCGTTTATCAATAGTCATTGTCATATCTTTCCTACTCATGGATCATTTGTGAGTCTTATGTCTCATTATCATGGTTAATGTTCCAAAAGCTCAAACAAGGTTATGGTCCAATGTTCCAATAGTGGTTATGCTCATGTATCTTGTTATGAATGATTGTCCAATGGTTCCAATGGTGTCATGTTTCCAATAATGTTTATTCACATGTCTTCTATTTTGATTATGGTTCCAAGTTTCCAAACATGCTATGTCACATGAATATGTCAATCTCTCACAAATGAATGTACCAATCTCATATGTCTCTCACTCATTGGCTAATGATCCAAAGTTTCAAGTGATGTTATGACTATCAAAATACCAATCTCAAAGTAAAGAACAAAGTATGCAAATGTGGTCAATGATCAAGTATGGGTGGCAAGTCTAGGGGCATAAGCCTAGCTCGACTTGATCCCGATGTGTTGATTTATGGGTGGCAAGTCTAGACTCGATCCCGATGTATGATTTATGGGTGGCAGGTCTAGGGGCATAAGCCTAGATCGACCCGATCCTTGGGTGGCAGGTCTAGGGGAACAAGCCTAGCTCGACCCGATCCCAACATGACGATAAGTCATGTAAAGACCCACTGATCAGTAGGGGCCCGGGTACATTGTGACATATGTAATGACATTGAAGTAAAGAAGCAGGAAAGCAATGAAATCAATGAAAGTAATACACATGGTTTCCAAAGTGCAAAATGGTTACTTATTCATCTGATTATGCATATGCATTTGAGTTCCATTGAGTTCATTGAACTATTCCTGTGTTGTATAGCTTCATTTGAGCCTTACATACTCAGTACATTCTTCGTACTGACCCCTTTCGGGGAACTTACCTTACATGTTGCAGGTGCAAGCACTAGTAGACCTACACCGTAGGATGACAATAACTGCAGATCATTGGTGAGCTCCAGTTAGTTCGGGGCTTCTCCGAGTCACAGTTGTTCATATGTTTTGGTATTATGCATAGTGTATAAATCGGGGACTTGTCCCGACTTTCAGTTGGTTTTGGTCAATGCATCTGTTAGAGGCTTTTGTAGACGTACGTGGGTATACAAATGTAAGATGGTATATGACATTTTGACTTGATGGCCTCAACGGCCGAGTTTCTCATATGTATATACGTCACATGTTCTATGATTTCTGATTTTAGCATTTCCTGTTCCTATGGGATAGTAGTGTTTCGTGAGACATGACAGGTATATGAAGAAATAAAAGCAAAGCTTGGTTCTCTCGGGCCTTATCGGCTTTGGGTGCCAATCACGCCTCGTTGGGATTCGGGGTGTGACAAAAGTGGTATCAGAGCAGTTCGTTCTAAGGGTGTCTACAAAGCCGTGTCTGAGTAGAGTCTTGCTTATGGATGTGTTGCGCGCCACATTGATAAGCAGGAGGCTACGGGACATTTAGGAGTTGTTTCTTTTCTTCACTTCTAGATCGTGCAATAGAGCCAAAGTTGTAGGTGGACACATATGTACGTATTGACATTGGTTTTCTTTTATATAGTCAAATGTTGAGTATCAAACAAGATAAGGGCAAAAGTGAGCAGGATGATATGCCTGCCGAAGTAGAAATGAGTAAATCACCACTTGACCAAGTTAGTCAAGGTGAAGCTGATATGGAAATTGTTATACGGGTCTCTCGTAGCCAAAAGATAGAGGAGTACCTGCAGAGCCATCTATAAATGTCACAGAACAGGATTTACGAAATGTAGTGCATATGTTGCCTCAGCTAGTTGTTGTACAATGTCACTGTCAAGATGTCCTGATGACGAGTAATGATGGTGAGGCTAGGGTAGCTAGTCGTCAAACACAGTATTTTTAGAAATCATACCCTCCCACGTTCACCGGGTCGGATTTGAATGAAGACCCATAGGACATTATGAACTAAGGTAAAAAGGGTTCTAGATGTTATGCATATGACTGATCTACTGATGTATTTTCAGATAGGTGGGAGGAATGTAAAATGGCATTCTGTGACTAGTACCTCCCATGTGAGGTCAGAAAAGCTTATGTGGACCAATTGTTAAGAGAAAAAAAAAAAAAAAAAAATTTGCCAAAGGGCGATAAGTGTCAGGAAGTGCAGTTTTTAGTGTTCTAATTTGACTAGATACGCTCCAAACGTGATAACTGTGATGATCGATAGAGTGCATCAGTATAGAGACAGATGGATTGTACAATGGATATAGGCATTTTGTACACAATAATGAAAGACCAGAGGCAACAGAAAAGGACACAACTATTTGACAAAGGGTCGTTAAAGATGGCTAGATCTATAGGGACAGTTCATGGCGTCCCAAGGAGAATTGAGGTCTTGGATGATTAGCAGACCACCTAAATCATTATTTCTTTAATCTATTGTAAATGTTCTACCTCGATCCCAAGGGTTTAGAGACAGCCGGTTTGGCAAAAAAAAAAAGTGAGATTCATGATTCATGGGCAATGGGGTATCAAGCATAAGAATGGAGAAGGTAGAGACCAAATGTCGGTTGGGGCCAAATATTGTTATTGGTGTGATATGTCTGGTCACACAATGAGGCTTCCCCTGGTGAAGCTACATGTACCGTACACGTATTGATTGACCCATAGAGCAGATGGTATTTTGGTAATTGCTGAAAAGTTAAAAGAACACCAAAATGACCAGTTATGTCATAGGAAGCCTACACATCAGTTGGTGAACCTATTGTACGTAAAAGAGTATATCATAAGTGCATAGTCATTAATTGTGGTCATGAGATACTGGTTGATCTTATTGAGTTATAAAGGGGTTATGCCATAGTAGATGGCCGAACTAAGAAGTTATATTGTCATTATCCCCAAAGGAATATTTTGAATGGCCAGGAAAATGTATTCCTCATCTCACGACAAAGAAAAGGATACTCTAAGGGATACACATGTCACTTAGTAAGAGTGAACGATATTAATGCGAAGCCCCCACCTCTTTAATTAGGTTGGGTGGTAAATGAATTCCCAAATGTATGAGTTGGTATGAATGTGACGTCAGGTACTCGAACTATTTTTATTTTCATCATATAGCATGGCCTCTTCATATAGCATGGCCTGGTCGAGTTACGAGAATGACAGGAGAAAGTAAAAGACGTGTTGAATAAGGGATTCATAAGGCCTAGTACTACCCCTTGGGGTGCATCAGTGTCACTAGTAGAAAAAAAAAATGAATGGCCTATTGAGAATGTGTGTTTACTATTGGCAACTGGATAAGAATAGTTTCCCCCCAGAGTTGACGCTTTGTTTGATCAGTTACGGTATAAATGATAATGAATGATGATGAAATAAAAAGGAAAATATAAATGAACGATGATGATATACCCAAGGCAGCATTACAAACATGGTATGCTTATAAGTCTTAGTATGTCAATGGGGCTAGAGAATGCACCTGTAGTTTTATAGATTAATGAACAGGGCGTTCAGGACACTTGTAAATGTGTGTGTGACCATATTCGGTGATGGTATTCAAAAAAAAAAAATCACAAGAGGACTATGCTGGTATAGGATGAAGAGATGAAAGTTGTCACACAAAAGATAGAAATGGTGAACAATTGGCTAAGGCCTACGATGCTTACAGAGATCCATCGATTTCTTGGGTTGATTAAACAGTATATGAGAATTGTGGAAGGATCTTCTTCTATCCCTACACCCTTAACAAAGCTTATACACAAGGCAATCAAGTTCCAGTAAAATAATGCACGTGAGAAAAGTTTTCAAGAGTTGAAAGATAAAGTAACTTCCACATCCGTTGTAGGTGCCTTCTGAAGGCATAAGAATGTTATGCAATGTATGGTAATGCTTCCGGGGTTGGCCTCGAATGTATATTGATGTAGCAATAGATTATTAAGCCAAAAGACTTACTCTGAGGTAGCGAAGGTGGCTTGAAATCTTAAAAGGTGAGGACATTGGTATCCTATATCATTTGGGAAAAGCAAATGGGGTCGTTGATACATTAAGCTTCAAGGTAGTAGGAAGTATGAATGGACAGATCACAGAAAAGAAAGATATAGTCAGGAAATTTAATATGGGGTTTTGTTTCTTGAAACTCCAGAGGAAAGAATTATAGTGTCAAATGTGGTAGGATTTTCATTGATATTGGAGATAAAGGGAAAAGCACTATGTAAATGCCATTTTTAGTTCAAGTGAAAAAAAAAATATGTACAGCAAAGTCGACAAAGGTACTTGAGCTATCACAAGGGGGAAGTACTTTAGCACCAATGTAGATTGTTTATACCGGGTATAACTGACTTAAGACATGGAAATGCGACAGAAGAACATCGTTCACGGTAGTTTGTTTGTTCGAAAACAACCAAAATACACCATGGTGTAGCAGAGATGTGTTGGTAAGAATATATGAGAAGCACATTGTAGAACTTGTAGTTCAATGTCCAAGCGGTCACTGACGACCATTATGGCATCAGAAGTCTGTATGTTTTATGCAATATATTACCCTCCCAGTTGGGAAGTGGAACATGAATAACATGGAATTAATTAAAGGGTTGTCTCGTACATTGCGAAGGTTGATTCCATATAAATAATCATGAACTGGCTTACCGAGTCAACATATTTCCTACCAGTTAGGACCACCGATACAGATGAACGGTATGCAAAATTGTAGGTTACAGAGATCGTATGATTACATGAGACTCCACTCACTATTATATCACATAGGGGGCTCACTTTATTGCACAGTGTGGGTAAGTCTTTCCAGTAAAGCATGAGTACACAGATAAATGTAAGTATGCCTGGTCATCCTTAAATGGATGGACGAACAGAATGTATTATACGAACATGTGAAGATATGTCACGAGTTTGTACGTTGGACTTTAAAGGTAGTGGGGATGAATATCGATCGTCTAATGAAATTGCTATAATAAAGATATCAAAAGGTACCTTACGAAGGTTTATATAAAAGGACATATAAGATCATCCATTGGATGGGTTATGGATGATGAAATTTTGCGTTGCCCAGGTCTAATTTTATTCATCAAGCTATAGAGAAAGTGAAGGTGATATAAAAGTAGCTACAAATGGCCCAAAGTCGGTATAAATCATATGCCGATATTAGAAGTTGATAGTGTCACCAATGGAAAAAGATAATGAGATTCGGAAAGAAAGAGGAGTTGTCCAAAGATTTGGGCAACTTGCGTACCTATTAGCACTAGTCCAGGAATTCTTCACAGTCCATTTAGTATTCTATATTTGATGCTCCGAAAGTGTATCGGAGGGTATAAAGTATTGTTGCCAGTGGAAATGTACATATTACCGAGGATCTCACACGTAAAAAGGTACATCGAGAAGTGAAAGAATTAAGAAAATGCAGAAGTAGCTTCCGTAGGGGCACTATGGGAGAACTTAGTATATCGAAGAAATCACAAGGGAAATCGAAGCATTAATGAAATCTAAAGTACTTGTAATTGTGGTACATGGAAGGAAAAGTTCAAGATACAGAGTTGAAGTTATAAGTCTTTACAAGTGTTAAGTGTGAATATTATGACATGGAGAATTCACTTTGACTTAAGTGTTGCAATAAGACAGTGTTACTAACATTCGAGGACAAATGTTCCTAAGGAGGGAAGAATGTAACACCCCGTACCTTCCTAACCCAATGTGATGACGATGAACAATGTATACTTGAGTGTAGAGAGCCACACGAATGTATTTTGTAATGATATTGACAAGAAAATTGAAATTTGGCCTTGTACATATGCTTAACCTAGCGTAGAAGGTGTTTTGCGATCTTCATGGAGCATTTGTCGGGTTCAAAACGAGGCTAAGAGGACCTCTAAACAAAGTATGTTAAGGTTAAGAAGTAAGTGAAAGAATAGGATTTGAAGTATCTAACCAAACCCGCGAAGAAAAGTCGAAAAATGAAATTTTCGAAAAATTTAAGGGAAGGGCGCGTTTGGTAGCGTTCCACGCCGCTCTGGGCTGAAATTTTCAGTCCAGAGGCAGTAGAGGGGCGCGCCAGGCAGCGTGCCACGCCGCCCCTGCGCACCTTTCAAAAGTTGAAAATTTTGTTTAAGTCCCAAGGGTTCCCGGGGACGTATTGAGCCGATTTTCGCCATGATTCTTATACAACCATGAGAATATACGTGAAATGAGTGAAATATTATATTGGTATGATAAAATTACTCGAGAACGAATTTGGCGTCAAAATGACGATTTTACCCTTTTGGTCAAAATGGGTCATACGTGGCTAGAATCACTTGGTTTTTGGATGGCGGCTACGGATATGAATAGCATGAGTGGGAATATTATTTTAATACGTATGATACGCCTTAAACACGTGAAATTATTGATTTTATCGGGTTAAGTGAATTGGGCCCAAAAAGGGCCCAAAAATGGAAAGAAGACATGGCCCATATGGGAAAATTTGACCCATTCTTGTAAAAACTTCTAGAACACCACATGGAATGCTATAGAGTGGCTAAGCATGGACTTGAGAGCCTATATAAAGGGCAAAAATGCTGATTTTATTCATTGGAAAACACATGCCTTTGTAGATATTTTTTTTCAACCCTTTCTTTTTCTCTCAAACCCTAAGAGGTCAAAGCTAACCTTTGGAGCAAGATCAACATCTTCCAAGCCTAGGTAAGTGATTATTGTCATGGATTAATATATTATATGCATGGGAGAGTATGTGAATCTTGTTGGTTATGCTTGAAAGAGTTGAACATAGTACCTTGGGTTTTTGTACAAGATGTGCCATCCATGAGATTTGAACTTGAATTAGAACTTGTGCCTTTGATGAAAGATCATGGTATGTATAAACGTCTATGGTGTTATTTTTGTTGTTAACCTTGTTCTTGTCTATAAGTGTAAATTGTGGGATTTTGGCCGATATGTGCTATAAAGTGTATTAAGGTGAATTGATGGATTATTTGTGATGTGGTATGGATACGGAGGTGTAAAAGAGAATTGTTATGGTGAAATGAAATGATTATTATGTATTGGTCAATGTTGGGAATATTGGAGGATTTTTGAAATAATGATGCTATCAATGGTTTTGTCAAGGGGAAATGACATGTTTCAAAGCAAACATGTACCCCATTGATGTTATATGCATTTGTGAAGTAGTTGTGGTTAATGTGAATTACGTTATGTATTTGTGTTGTAGAGTGACACATAAAGAAGGAGCGGGACTATTGTATGCACATCTAGGACTGTATATCCGTATTGAGAGTACAAGGTATGTAAGGTTACTCGGTCCGTATCTTTTTGCGGCAAATAGTATCCACATTGCTAATTCACTAGTCCTATCCCGAATTGTGCCAAGGTATCCTATATCCGTTTATCAATAGTCATTGTCATATCTTTCCTACTCATGGATCATTTGTGAGTCTTATGTCTCATTATCATGGTTAATGTTCCAAAAGCTCAAACAAGGTTATGGTCCAATGTTCCAATAGTGGTTATGCTCATGTATCTTGTTATGAATGATTGTCCAATGGTTCCAATGGTGTCATGTTTCCAATAATGTTTATTCACATGTCTTCTATTTTGATTATGGTTCCAAGTTTCCAAACATGCTATGTCACATGAATATGTCAATCTCTCACAAATGAATGTACCAATCTCATATGTCTCTCACTCATTGGCTAATGATCCAAAGTTTCAAGTGATGTTATGACTATCAAAATACCAATCTCAAAGTAAAGAACAAAGTATGCAAATGTGGTCAATGATCAAGTATGGGTGGCAAGTCTAGGGGCATAAGCCTAGCTCGACTTGATCCCGATGTGTTGATTTATGGGTGGCAAGTCTAGACTCGATCCCGATGTATGATTTATGGGTGGCAGGTCTAGGGGCATAAGCCTAGATCGACCCGATCCTTGGGTGGCAGGTCTAGGGGAACAAGCCTAGCTCGACCCGATCCCAACATGACGATAAGTCATGTAAAGACCCACTGATCAGTAGGGGCCCGGGTACATTGTGACATATGTAATGACATTGAAGTAAAGAAGCAGGAAAGCAATGAAATCAATGAAAGTAATACACATGGTTTCCAAAGTGCAAAATGGTTACTTATTCATCTGATTATGCATATGCATTTGAGTTCCATTGAGTTCATTGAACTATTCCTGTGTTGTATAGCTTCATTTGAGCCTTACATACTCAGTACATTCTTCGTACTGACCCCTTTTGGGGAACTTACCTTACATGTTGCAGGTGCAAGCACTAGTAGACCTACACCGTAGGATGACAATAACTGCAGATCATTGGTGAGCTCCAGTTAGTTCGGGGCTTCTCCGAGTCACAGTTGTTCATATGTTTTGGTATTATGCATAGTGTATAAATCGGGGACTTGTCCCGACTTTCAGTTGGTTTTGGTCAATGCATCTGTTAGAGGCTTTTGTAGACGTACGTGGGTATACAAATGTAAGATGGTATATGACATTTTGACTTGATGGCCTCAACGGCCGAGTTTCTCATATGTATATACGTCACATGTTCTATGATTTCTGATTTTAGCATTTCCTGTTCCTATGGGATAGTAGTGTTTCGTGAGACATGACAGGTATATGAAGAAATAAAAGCAAAGCTTGGTTCTCTCGGGCCTTATCGGCTTCGGGTGCCAATCACGCCTCGTTGGGATTCGGGGTGTGACAAAAGTGGTATCAGAGCAGTTCGTTCTAAGGGTGTCTACAAAGCCGTGTCTGAGTAGAGTCTTGCTTATGGATGTGTTGCGCGCCACATTGATAAGCAGGAGGCTACGGGACATTTAGGAGTTGTTTCTTTTCTTCACTTCTAGATCGTGCAATAGAGCCAAAGTTGTAGGTGGACACATATGTACGTATTGACATTGGTTTTCTTTTATATAGTCAAATGTTGAGTATCAAACAAGATAAGGGCAAAAGTGAGCAGGATGATATGCCTGCCGAAGTAGAAATGAGTAAATCACCACTTGACCAAGTTAGTCAAGGTGAAGCTGATATGGAAATTGTTATACGGGTCTCTCGTAGCCAAAAGATAGAGGAGTACCTGCAGAGCCATCTATAAATGTCACAGAACAGGATTTACGAAATGTAGTGCATATGTTGCCTCAGCTAGTTATTGTACAATGTCACTGTCAAGATGTCCTGATGACGAGTAATGATGGTGAGGCTAGGGTAGCTAGTCGTCAAACACAGTATTTTTAGAAATCATACCCTCCCACGTTCACCGGGTCGGATTTGAATGAAGACCCATAGGACATTATGAACTAAGGTAAAAAGGGTCCTAGATGTTATGCATATGACTGATCTACTGATGTATTTTCAGATAGGTGGGAGGAATGTAAAATGGCATTCTGTGACTAGTACCTCCCATGTGAGGTCAGAAAAGCTTATGTGGACCAATTGTTAAGAGAAAAAAAAAAAAAAAAAATTTTTGCCAAAGGGCGATAAGTGTCAGGAAGTGCAGTTTTTAGTGTTCTAATTTGACTAGATACGCTCCAAACGTGATAACTGTGATGATCGATAGAGTGCATCAGTATAGAGACAGATGGATTGTACAATGGATATAGGCATTTTGTACACAATAATGAAAGACCAGAGGCAACAGAAAAGGACACAACTATTTGACAAAGGGTCGTTAAAGATGGCTAGATCTATAGGGACAGTTCATGGCGTCCCAAGGAGAATTGAGGTCTTGGATGATTAGCAGACCACCTAAATCATTATTTCTTTAATCTATTGTAAATGTTCTACCTCGATCCCAAGGGTTTAGAGACAGCCGGTTTGGCAAAAAAAAAAAGTGAGATTCATGATTCATGGGCAATGGGGTATCAAGCATAAGAATGGAGAAGGTAGAGACCAAATGTCGGTTGGGGCCAAATATTGTTATTGGTGTGATATGTCTGGTCACACAATGAGGCTTCCCCTGGTGAAGCTACATGTACCGTACACGTATTGATTGACCCATAGAGCAGATGGTATTTTGGTAATTGCTGAAAAGTTAAAAGAACACCAAAATGACCAGTTATGTCATAGGAAGCCTACACATCAGTTGGTGAACCTATTGTACGTAAAAGAGTATATCATAAGTGCATAGTCATTAATTGTGGTCATGAGATACTGGTTGATCTTATTGAGTTATAAAGGGGTTATGCCATAGTAGATGGCCGAACTAAGAAGTTATATTGTCATTATCCCCAAAGGAATATTTTGAATGGCCAGGAAAATGTATTCCTCATCTCACGACAAAGAAAAGGATACTCTAAGGGATACACATGTCACTTAGTAAGAGTGAACGATATTAATGCGAAGCCCCCACCTCTTTAATTAGGTTGGGTGGTAAATGAATTCCCAAATGTATGAGTTGGTATGAATGTGACGTCAGGTACTCGAACTATTTTTATTTTCATCATATAGCATGGCCTCTTCATATAGCATGGCCTGGTCGAGTTACGAGAATGACAGGAGAAAGTAAAAGACGTGTTGAATAAGGGATTCATAAGGCCTAGTACTACCCCTTGGGGTGCATCAGTGTCACTAGTAGAAAAAAAAAATGAATGGCCTATTGAGAATGTGTGTTTACTATTGGCAACTGGATAAGAATAGTTTCCCCCCAGAGTTGACGCTTTGTTTGATCAGTTACGGTATAAATGATAATGAATGATGATGAAATAAAAAGGAAAATATAAATGAACGATGATGATATACCCAAGGCAGCATTACAAACATGGTATGCTTATAAGTCTTAGTATGTCAATGGGGCTAGAGAATGCACCTGTAGTTTTATAGATTAATGAACAGGGCGTTCAGGACACTTGTAAATGTGTGTGTGACCATATTCGGTGATGGTATTCAAAAAAAAAAAATCACAAGAGGACTATGCTGGTATAGGATGAAGAGATGAAAGTTGTCACACAAAAGATAGAAATGGTGAACAATTGGCTAAGGCCTACGATGCTTACAGAGATCCATCGATTTCTTGGGTTGATTAAACAGTATATGAGAATTGTGGAAGGATCTTCTTCTATCCCTACACCCTTAACAAAGCTTATACACAAGGCAATCAAGTTCCAGTAAAATAATGCACGTGAGAAAAGTTTTCAAGAGTTGAAAGATAAAGTAACTTCCACATCCGTTGTAGGTGCCTTCTGAAGGCATAAGAATGTTATGCAATGTATGGTAATGCTTCCGGGGTTGGCCTCGAATGTATATTGATGTAGCAATAGATTATTAAGCCAAAAGACTTACTCTGAGGTAGCGAAGGTGGCTTGAAATCTTAAAAGGTGAGGACATTGGTATCCTATATCATTTGGGAAAAGCAAATGGGGTCGTTGATACATTAAGCTTCAAGGTAGTAGGAAGTATGAATGGACAGATCACAGAAAAGAAAGATATAGTCAGGAAATTTAATATGGGGTTTTGTTTCTTGAAACTCCAGAGGAAAGAATTATAGTGTCAAATGTGGTAGGATTTTCATTGATATTGGAGATAAAGGGAAAAGCACTATGTAAATGCCATTTTTAGTTCAAGTGAAAAAAAAAATATGTACAGCAAAGTCGACAAAGGTACTTGAGCTATCACAAGGGGGAAGTACTTTAGCACCAATGTAGATTGTTTATACCGGGTATAACTGACTTAAGACATGGAAATGCGACAGAAGAACATCGTTCACGGTAGTTTGTTTGTTCGAAAACAACCAAAATACACCATGGTGTAGCAGAGATGTGTTGGTAAGAATATATGAGAAGCACATTGTAGAACTTGTAGTTCAATGTCCAAGCGGTCACTGACGACCATTATGGCATCAGAAGTCTGTATGTTTTATGCAATATATTACCCTCCCAGTTGGGAAGTGGAACATGAATAACATGGAATTAATTAAAGGGTTGTCTCGTACATTGCGAAGGTTGATTCCATATAAATAATCATGAACTGGCTTACCGAGTCAACATATTTCCTACCAGTTAGGACCACCGATACAGATGAACGGTATGCAAAATTGTAGGTTACAGAGATCGTATGATTACATGAGACTCCACTCACTATTATATCACATAGGGGGCTCACTTTATTGCACAGTGTGGGTAAGTCTTTCCAGTAAAGCATGAGTACACAGATAAATGTAAGTATGCCTGGTCATCCTTAAATGGATGGACGAACAGAATGTATTATACGAACATGTGAAGATATGTCACGAGTTTGTACGTTGGACTTTAAAGGTAGTGGGGATGAATATCGATCGTCTAATGAAATTGCTATAATAAAGATATCAAAAGGTACCTTACGAAGGTTTATATAAAAGGACATATAAGATCATCCATTGGATGGGTTATGGATGATGAAATTTTGCGTTGCCCAGGTCTAATTTTATTCATCAAGCTATAGAGAAAGTGAAGGTGATATAAAAGTAGCTACAAATGGCCCAAAGTCGGTATAAATCATATGCCGATATTAGAAGTTGATAGTGTCACCAATGGAAAAAGATAATGAGATTCGGAAAGAAAGAGGAGTTGTCCAAAGATTTGGGCAACTTGCGTACCTATTAGCACTAGTCCAGGAATTCTTCACAGTCCATTTAGTATTCTATATTTGATGCTCCGAAAGTGTATCGGAGGGTATAAAGTATTGTTGCCAGTGGAAATGTACATATTACCGAGGATCTCACACGTAAAAAGGTACATCGAGAAGTGAAAGAATTAAGAAAATGCAGAAGTAGCTTCCGTAGGGGCACTATGGGAGAACTTAGTACATCGAAGAAATCACAAGGGAAATCGAAGCATTAATGAAATCTAAAGTACTTGTAATTGTGGTACATGGAAGGAAAAGTTCAAGATACAGAGTTGAAGTTATAAGTCTTTACAAGTGTTAAGTGTGAATATTATGACATGGAGAATTCACTTTGACTTAAGTGTTGCAATAAGACAGTGTTACTAACATTCGAGGACGAATGTTCCTAAGGAGGGAAGAATGTAACACCCCGTACCTTCCTAACCCAATGTGATGACGATGAACAATGTATACTTGAGTGTAGAGAGCCACACGAATGTATTTTGTAATGATATTGACAAGAAAATTGAAATTTGGCCTTGTACATATGCTTAACCTAGCGTAGAAGGTGTTTTGCGATCTTCATGGAGCATTTGTCGGGTTCAAAACGAGGCTAAGAGGACCTCTAAACAAAGTATGTTAAGGTTAAGAAGTAAGTGAAAGAATAGGATTTGAAGTATCTAACCAAACCCGCGAAGAAAAGTCGAAAAATGAAATTTTCGAAAAATTTAAGGGAAGGGCGCGTTTGGTAGCGTTCCACGCCGTTCTGGGCTGAAATTTTCAGTCCAGAGGCAGTAGAGGGGCGCGCCAGGCAGCGTGCCACGCCGCCCCTGCGCACCTTTCAAAAGTTGAAAATTTTGTTTAAGTCCCAAGGGTTCCCGGGGACGTATTGAGCCGATTTTCGCCATGATTCTTATACAACCATGAGAATATACGTGAAATGAGTGAAATATTATATTGGTATGATAAAATTACTCGAGAACGAATTTGGCATCAAAATGACGATTTTACCCTTTTGGTCAAAATGGGTCATACGTGGCTAGAATCACTTGGTTTTTGGATGGCGGCTACGGATATGAATAGCATGAGTGGGAATATTATTTTAATACGTATGATACGCCTTAAACACGTGAAATTATTGATTTTATCGGGTTAAGTGAATTGGGCCCAAAAAGGGCCCAAAAATGGAAAGAAGACATGGCCCATATGGGAAAATTTGACCCATTCTTGTAAAAACTTCTAGAACACCACATGGAATGCTATAGAGTGGCTAAGCATGGACTTGAGAGCCTATATAAAGGGCAAAAATGCTGATTTTATTCATTGGAAAACACATGCCTTTGTAGATATTTTTTTTCAACCCTTTCTTTTTCTCTCAAACCCTAAGAGGTCAAAGCTAACCTTTGGAGCAAGATCAACATCTTCCAAGCCTAGGTAAGTGATTATTGTCATGGATTAATATATTATATGCATGGGAGAGTATGTGAATCTTGTTGGTTATGCTTGAAAGAGTTGAACATAGTACCTTGGGTTTTTGTACAAGATGTGCCATCCATGAGATTTGAACTTGAATTAGAACTTGTGCCTTTGATGAAAGATCATGGTATGTATAAACGTCTATGGTGTTATTTTTGTTGTTAACCTTGTTCTTGTCTATAAGTGTAAATTGTGGGATTTTGGCCGATATGTGCTATGAAGTGTATTAAGGTGAATTGATGGATTATTTGTGATGTGGTATGGATACGGAGGTGTAAAAGAGAATTGTTATGGTGAAATGAAATGATTATTATGTATTGGTCAATGTTGGGAATATTGGAGGATTTTTGAAATAATGATGCTATCAATGGTTTTGTCAAGGGGAAATGACATGTTTCAAAGCAAACATGTACCCCATTGATGTTATATGCATTTGTGAAGTAGTTGTGGTTAATGTGAATTACGTTATGTATTTGTGTTGTAGAGTGACACATAAAGAAGGAGCGGGACTATTGTATGCACATCTAGGACTGTATATCCGTATTGAGAGTACAAGGTATGTAAGGTTACTCGGTCCGTATCTTTTTGCGGCAAATAGTATCCACATTGCTAATTCACTAGTCCTATCCCGAATTGTGCCAAGGTATCCTATATCCGTTTATCAATAGTCATTGTCATATCTTTCCTACTCATGGATCATTTGTGAGTCTTATGTCTCATTATCATGGTTAATGTTCCAAAAGCTCAAACAAGGTTATGGTCCAATGTTCCAATAGTGGTTATGCTCATGTATCTTGTTATGAATGATTGTCCAATGGTTCCAATGGTGTCATGTTTCCAATAATGTTTATTCACATGTCTTCCATTTTGATTATGGTTCCAAGTTTCCAAACATGCTATGTCACATGAATATGTCAATCTCTCACAAATGAATGTACCAATCTCATATGTCTCTCACTCATTGGCTAATGATCCAAAGTTTCAAGTGATGTTATGACTATCAAAATACCAATCTCAAAGTAAAGAACAAAGTAATGCAAATGTGGTCAATGATCAAGTATGGGTGGCAAGTCTAGGGGCATAAGCCTAGCTCGACTTGATCCCGATGTGTTGATTTATGGGTGGCAAGTCTAGGGGCATAAGCCTAGCTCGACTCGATCCCGATGTATGATTTATGGGTGGTAGGTCTAGGGGAATAAGCCTAGCTCGACCCGATCCCTGGGTGGCAGGTCTAGGGGAACAAGCCTAGCTCGACCCGATCCCAACATGACGATAAGTCATGTAAAGACCCACTGACCAGTAGGGGCCCGGGTACATTGTGACATATGTAATGACATTGAAGTAAAGAAGCAGGAAAGCAATGAAATCAATGAAAGTAATACACATGGTTTCCAAAGTACAAAATGGTTACTTATTCATCTGATTATGCATATGCATTTGAGTTCCATTGAGTTCATTGAACTATTCCTGTGTTGTATAGCTTCATTTGAGCCTTACATACTCAGTACATTCTTCGTACTGACCCCTTTTGGGGAACTTACCTTACATGTTGCAGGTGCAAGCACTAGTAGACCTACACCGTAGGTTGACAATAACTGCAGATCATTGGTGAGCTCCAGTTAGTTTGGGGCTTCTCCGAGTCACAGTTGTTCATATGTTTTGGTATTATGCATAGTGTATAAATCGGGGACTTGTCCCGACTTTCAGTTGGTTTTGGTCAATGCATCTGTTAGAGGCTTTTGTAGACGTACGTGGGTATACAAATGTAAGATGGTATATGACATTTTGACTTGATGGCCTCAACGGCCGAGTTTCTCATATGTATATACGTCACATGTTCTATGATTTCTGATTTTAGCATTTCCTGTTCCTATGGGATAGTAGTGTTTCGTGAGACATGACAGGTATATGAAGAAATAAAAGCAAAGCTTGGTTCTCTCGGGCCTTATCGGCTTCGGGTGCCAATCACGCCTCGTTGGGATTCGGGGTGTGACAGATTAAGACGTTGGAAAAAGGGGAGAACATAAGTGAGGTGCTTCCATAACTTAATTAAGGTAGTAGGTGTATCACCTACTTAGACTATTGGGCTGAATTAAGACATATGTTAATGGACTAAATTGAAGCCCAAGTTAAGTAATTAAAAGGGGAAGGATGATCATCCCAACTCCAAGTTTAATTAAGGCCCAAAACTAAGGTGATCCATGTAGAAATAAACCAAGTAGGTGCATCACCTACTTGGACTGATTTGGACAGATTTAATAACCAAGTAGGTGCATCACCTACTTGGACTATTTTTTGACCAAAATTGGCTAAGGATGTCTGAAAAAGAGGCAGTCCAAGGAGGGTGTATATATACATCATTTTAGCTTGTTTTTCCTCACAATACACTTGCAAATTCCAGCTTTAAACAAAACACTCCCAACCCCAAAAATCAGCTGCCCCTAATTTCCCTTTAGGGTTCTTGGGTGAATCCTCCACTTTGCAAGCCTTGGTAAGTGTTTACCCTTGTAGATTAATGTAATATATGTATAGTAAAGTGTGAAAGTCAGGTGGGTTATGTTTAAAATGTATAGGGCAGTCCCTTAATTAGTTGGCAGTCCACTTGTGTTAGTTTTAATGAATTTGTCTTCCTTGTGGTTTGAACTTGTATAGGGGCTTAAGGTGTTGAAGAAATTAAGTTAGGAGGATAAAATTTCAGTATATTAAAGTGTGGTTCTGGCCCTAAATTTTTCCTTTGATGTATGGCTTGATGGAAATGTTTATACATGTTTGTAAATGGAATGTTTGGTGTAGTGAAAAGAGAATATTCTCTTGTTATGTTAAAGTGAATTTTGGAACTATTGTGGACTTCTTTTGGTATGTTACTGTGGAAGTCAGTAGGGAGACCTTATGGGATGAATATATGGAGTTTTGATGGAGTGGAAATGTAAAGGATAAACTATGTAGGTAATCCTATCTATTTGTAACGTTTATGTCAACATATGGGCTGTTTTGGTAGCATTGTTGTTGTGAGGTAGTGGGCTTCCGTGTAGGAGATGGAATAGAGTTACGTGGAAGTATAAAGGAGGTTGGAATAATATACCATGTGTTGGGGCTTTCGGACAAATTTTACCTCCCGATAAGTAGTTAGTTACCGCCTTGTAAACCTATAATGTGATTAGCTTTTAATGTAATTCCATTATGTACTTATATTGTAGAGTAACACATAAGGAAGGAGCTGAATTATTGTATTCATGTGGTGTGAAGTTAAGGTATGTAAGGTTACTCTTTTTCATATCCTTTGGCATCGTATACTGTCCACATAGCTAATGACATTGTTTTCACTCTGAAATGTTCTAAAGTACCTCAATTTATATATTTACTATCAAATTTCAGATGTTCTCTTTTGTTGTTCCAAAAAGGATCCATAATGTTATAACCACCACTATAACAACTTCAAAGATTAAATAAAGTAAGCAACTCAATATGTTTATGTTCGGGTGGCAGCTCGAGGGGGCTTAAAGCCCAGCATAGAGACGATCCCGATTTATTATGTATGGGTGGCAGCTCGTGGGGGCTTAAATGGGTTATTTTTCCTTCTTGTTGTGCCTTCTAGGCTTATGGGCCTCTAGTTAGGTTATAGTTAGATTTTATTTCCTCATTCGAGTATATATATATATATATACCGCATTCGGTTGGCATGTTCTACTATTTCCATTCTCACTCCTTATTTTTGACTTTAGTTTTCTCCTCACACTTTATTTATGCTTATTACTGTAATTTAGCTCAGTTGGCCTATGATGCCTACCTGTTGTTTTGGTACTCATACTGGTCTTCTACATCTTTTCCCTAATGCAGATCTGAGTATGAGTCACCGCCACTGACGTTATCCTCAGGTTGCGCTGTTGTTCATAGTTAGAGTGAGCTTTTAGAGTTCGGAGCTGATTCTCGTTCTTCTTGTGATACATTCTCAGACTATGTTGTATATTTGACATTATCTAGTACTCTATTTTGGTTTAGTGGCTCTTGTACCGGCCTTATCAGGTCGTGGGGGAACTCATTTTGTATATTTTGTCTTTTTTCCTCCATTGTATAGTATAGTATAGTATAGTATATATATATATCATGTTTTCATTTCTTAGCACCTCCATTGTTTGCCTGTTTCCTTTACTTTTATTATCTTCCGCTGGTTAGTCCGTTACTTGTCGTTCTGGGCTATGACTTGGCTTACCTACTAGTGGGTTATAGTAGGTCTCATCATGATCCGAGAACTCGGGTCGTGACACTTTAGCGGTTATTTAGTTGCTAAAGTGGGCATCGCTGGTGTTGTATATAGAGTTCATTTTCTAAATTCCAGCCATTTTTCTAAGTCAAAATCTCTATTTTACACTTGTGGGAGCTTGAATTTAGTGGCATAATCTTGAATTGAAGCTGGAATTAGCTCGGGGAAGTGATTATGAGCATTTTAGCATCGTCATCTCGTAAGTATCCGATCGAATTTCCATTCAATTAGTAGTTAAAATTCTTATTTTTTTCCTCATCTATTGTGGGACGTTTTGGAACTAATTTGAGCTTAGATTACACCCAATTTTGGGACGATATAATCCTTGAGCTAAGAGGGAGTTGTGTCGGTCTCATTTTTGTGATTCTACAAGCGGTCCCCACATGGAATTTTTAGTTTGATTTTTGACCCGGAGCATATATATACAATATGGGTATCGATATTCTTATCTCGACATATAGAACCTCACTTTGATAGTGTGGCAGCAGTCATAGTCTTCTTAGAAGGGAAAAGCTCTGGAGTAGAGGATTATACGTGCTTTCAGTGACGTCCAGGATGGTTAGGACTACCCTTCTCCTAGACTATGCTTTATTATGGTATCAGTGTAGTATTGTGCTAGCTATGGGTGGGTATTTATGTCTCGGTTGTTATTTTAGCAGTTAGTGCTTTATTTAGCCGGTTAAAGGCCTTTTTTGATAAAATTCGGCCCTGTTTTCCCCTATGTTAGTCCATAATTTTTCCTTTAGGATTTAACTCAGTCCTTTAGAGCCTTGATATGGGATTGGGAAGCCTTAGCCTAGGTTCGATTAGGTGCTTGCCTTAGGATGGGATTTTGGGATTTGGTAGTAGGACCCACTGTACTTTTAAGATAGTATGCTTAGAACAACCCCTGATTCGACCTTAATAATCACCTCGCTATTTCCTTAGACTATTACCTAGTTTTAGGGTAGGCTTAGGTGCTGTTTTATATTTATTTGGTTTTGTTACCCCAGGTAGTGTCGTGTTTGACCTTAGATCGCACCTCTCGGCCTTAGTAATTGGAACTTGTTATGCCTTAAAGGATTCAACCACGTAAAATTGGTTTATGTTGGCTAAATGGACTTGAGATAGGGCAAAACTTAGGATATCACTATTAAATCTAGGCTTATCAGTTTCGGTTTGAGTTCTGCTATTCCTATACTACTATTATTTACTAATTTTGGTTCGAGTCTGCCATAGGCTATATTGTTATCATTTATGAACACTGATTTTAGTTCAACACTTGTATATTGATTATTATTTACTAGTTCTGGTTTGAGTCCAACATTTAAGATTTATTTGGATACTAATTTAGGATCTGAAATCTGGTAAGGGCCGATAAGACTTAGGTTTATGACCGGGAAGGAGTATCAGGTATGCGTATCACACGTGGATTCATTTTATGCTAGTTTTCGTGTTATTCTATCTTCATATTAGTGTTACTCTTTGCTTGCACCCACCAGGCTTATAGGGGCTCGATTGGGTTATTTTTCCATCCTATTGTGCCTTTTGGGCTTATGGGCCCCCAGTTAGGTTATAATTAGACTTTATTTCCGCATTCGAGAACTTACTATATATATATATATATATATCGAATTTGCTTGGCATGTTCTACTATTTCCGTTCTTGCTCCTTAATTCTGACTTTAGTTTACCTCCTCGCACTTTATTCATACTTAATATTGTAATTTAGCTCAGTCGGTCTACGATAACTACTGAGTACCCGTTGTTTTGGTACTCATACTGCACTTCTTCATCTTTTCCCTGATGCAAATCCAAGTTTGAGTCACCGCCACTGACGTTATCCTCAGGTTGTGCTGTTGTTCGTAGTTAAGGTGAGCCTTTAGAGTCTGGAGTTGATCCTCCTACTTCTTATGATTTTGGATAGTCTTTTTGTACATTCTGAGACTATGTTTTATATTTGGCACTGTCTAGTACTCTATTTTGGCTTAGTAGCTCTTGTACCGAACTTACTAGATCGTGGGGAACTCATTTTGTACATTTTGTCCTCTTCCCTCCATTGTATAGTATGTTTTCATGTATATATATATATATATATATATCGTGTTTTAGTTGCTTAGCACCTCCATTGTATGCCTGTTTCCTTTACTTTTATTATCTTCCACCGGTTATCCCATTACTTGTCGTTCTGGGCTATGTCTTGGCTTACCTACTGGTGAGTTTTAGTAGGTGCCATTATGATACGAGAAATTGTGTCATGACAATAAAATTATCTAAGGGTCAATTACCCGCCCACTAGTTCCACACTACTCACTTTATCTCAATTCATGGAGTTTCTACTCCAATTATCACCTTTTAAGTTGTTTTTATGCTAAAGGTCTCAGCTTCATTGAACTCAAGGTTCCCAATTAACACAATTCATGTTTAAGAACAAAAAATTCATTCTAGGAAGTATTAATTTATACCCTCGAAGAAATTTTAGATGATATTGCATCTACCCGTAGGTTTTCTCACACTTTCATGAACCTAGGGTTCTAACTCGTAATTCCACTGCTACAATCTTCCTAAAAATTTTAAGATGTCAATGGATTAATACGCATAAATATGGATGGAATAACTTACCTCAATAAGAAAATTCACCCTAGCCTAGGGAAAATTGCTTTTCTAGAGCTCTAGGACAAACTTTTGGGAGTTTGTGAAACAAAACTCAGAATAGTGACTTAAATCAGGCATTCTTCCTTACGTCATTGTCACGACCCAATTTCTTTGGTTATGATGACACCTACCTTAACCCACTAGTAGGTAAACAAAACCATAGCTCGAAACAATGAGTAACGGTCTAATTGGCGGAAGACAGAGAAATAAGAACATAAATAATACTAATAAGCAAAAAACGGGAAATAAATATAAATAAGTATGCCATACAAGAGAGAGAGGAGATGACAAAATATACCAAAATGAATTCCCCAGGACCTGGTAAGGTCAGTACAAGATCCATTGTACCAAAAAGAGTACTAGAAAGTGTCAAAATATATAGAGTAGGCTCAGGATATACAAAATAAGACTATCACCAAAGCAGAAGGAGTCTGATCAACTTCGGACTCTAAAAGCTCACCCAAATCTTTGGTCAGTAGCACAACTCGAGGTCAACGTCAATGGTGATGACTCATACTAGGATCTTCTTCAGGGAAAAAGATGCAGAAGTGTAGTATAAGTACCAAAACATGAAGTACTCAGTAGACATCATAGACCGACTGAGCTTAATTACAATAAAAGTATAAATAAAGTGTGAATCTATACTAAAGGCAATAAATGAGGGTCAAAAATGGACATAACAGGCTATGCTAAGTGAATACGGTAAATCAAATATAAGTACCTTAAAAGCGAAAATAAATGCCTAGGTATAATATAACTGGACCCCATAAGTCCAAAAGGTACACACAAGAAGAAATAAACCCAATCGAGCCCCCATAAGCACGACAGGTAAAAATAATGGATACTACTAATATAAGGCTAGATATAACATTAATGAGCGTAAAATGAGCCAAGATATGTCATATGCGTACCATATAATATTTCTCTAGTCATAGAAATAATCTTATCGGTCTCAATCAGAATTTCCAACCAAGGATATATAATACTAGTGAATGTCGGACTCAAACTAGAACTAATAGAATATATCCACTATACTAGTTGTCGGACTCAAATCAGAACTAATAGGTGCTAAATAGTAAACCAGGTGTCGGACTCGAACCATAATTCATAAGTAAGCAGTACGTAGTAATATCCCAGAGTTATATTCATCCCAAGTCCATCTATTCATTATTCCCATTTTTAGAAGGCCAAATCATTAAAGGAGTGCAAGATTCCCATTTTTAGAAGGCCAAATCATTAAAAGAGTGCAAGATTCCATTTATTAAGTCATAAAGTGCGATTTAAGGTTGAAATACTAGCTTGTCAAGGGTTTTTGCATCCAAATGCACACGCAAGTGTACGCGATCGTACAAGTAATAAAGTAGCTCTTGCGAGCCGGATGTCGAACCCACAGGGACTTGTGATTTAGCAAACAATCCAATTCAAGTAATACTATAAAATTAAACAAGTGTAATTTGTAACCAAAGATTTGTTGGTGTTTGATTAGAAAATAAATATTAAAAGTAAGGACGTAAGTTAATTTGGTTGTAACAATATTTAGGAGGATTCCATGGTCAAGACACCATTCACAATCATGTATAGCAATAATTTATCATCGATAAAGTTATATATCTTGGTTGTTGATTCACGAGGTTGATAATATGATTATGGTCTTCCTAGCCTCTAATTGTCTACCTAAACTAGCCTCACAACTGCATCGTTGAACGGAGATATGAGGATCTAATTCAAATGCATTTATATATCTTCCCATATTTGAACCAAATGAGGGGTTCTAAGTATATTCCTATCTTAGACGCTAATTAAATCTCTACTTTGTCCAGGATATGAACTCATCCCTAAAATTCTTGATTCTATTATAGTGTTACTCTTCCCGAGATCACACAAGAATTAATGATGTATTTTAATGGTAGTGAATTATCAAAATAGTAATTGCAAGAATGTAAGAACAACCAAATATAATCCAAATATAATAAAAAACATTAACCAACTTTAAATTAAGCTATACAATCATTTTCATAGCCTCAACCCTAGAATTAGGGTTCTTAGCCACTCATGCTAATGATAAAAACACAATAGTTTGATGTTTTCATCAAGAGAAAAGACTAAGCAATTAAAGAGAAGAATAAACCTAATGTTGGACTTTTCTCTGTGTTTTTAGCCTCCAAAAATAATGAAAAACCTTATAAAAATGTGGGAGAGGGATATATATAGTAGTAGGAAAAGTACCCCTAATCCTATTGGGTTTCGGACTAGAAAATAAGTGAAATTCCCATCTGGACACACCCTGACGCCCAGCGCCTCCTTTAGCACCTAGCTTCCTGGCGCCATGAGCCTATAGTAGCGCCAAGATGGCTTCACTGGAGATTAAGGGTAGGCGTCATGCACCTGTAAAGGCACCAATGGTGGCCATCTGGAGTTTGGGATCTGGGGCTAGGTGCCACCCATAGAACCAACTATGTTCTTGCTCGAAAACTCATTCAAAGTTTCTCCAAAAGCTCTGAACCTTCCTTCATTCTTCCATGGGTCTATTTCCACCACCATTTCCTATAAAACACCTAATCACATTGGTTAGTTTTCTATCTAGAATACTCAATCAAAATAAGCAACTGTATATCTTTATCATTCTTAAAACTCGGCCAAAGGCGGGTAAAACACGACAAGCGGGCGTATAAATACGCCCAAGATCACCATCCCATAGTTAAATCCCTGTTCGTCCTCGAACAACTCTTTTATATCATATGCTATATGGACATATTTAACGTCACCAATTGACACAAGATCAATCAAGCTAAGGCTGCAATGACTAACATAGATGACAAGTTCTTAGCATGCATGATTTGTTTGGCAACTTCAAACTTATGAACAACTACTTCAAGACATCCTAGCCTCAAGAATAGACTGTACGATATTAGTAAACACTGACAAGTCACCCAACCAAGAATTCAAATATGTCACCTTTCTTTCATCAGTCATGTTCCCTCAAAACAACAAAGTTACCTGTACTCACTCAAAAGTATGCAATTTATCAAACGAATGGGTATAAAAGTAAAATTATGCTCACTCTCACAAATAATTTCACGTGCCACATATGATGAACCATAAACTTGACCTTAGTGTACTACTCTATTACTATAAGAACATTAAATTCAAGATCAAGTAGGGCTTTTCCGGTTGTAATGTAGGCTAATGGATGGATAGGTACTATTTTGGCCAGTAATAGTGACTATATTTCCTAAGCGCTTTAATACATCATACTTTCTCATTAACCACCTTCTTTGATCAAATACTTCCTCCTATACTCTTCCCATCCATAGACTTTCTTTGTTTCCCCATTTGTTTAAGCAAATTTACATATCACTAGTAAGGAGTTCTAATTATCAAACACTTATTCACTTTTTTTTTTACTCCTTGAAATCAACACATGAATTGGTAATCATTTGCAACCTTAATCTTTTCTGCTGGCTTCCAGACTCAACTCTCTCCCTTTGTTAATTTCCACTCCCTTTACTTATAATTTTTCAATGAAAGCGCTTGAGAATTCTGGACCAAATTAACGTCAATTGAAAGAAAAAGAATAAGCTTTATACATGGGTACCAAAGAATAAGCTAAAGGCTCAGTTGGGCTAACTAGGATCATCCAGTGTGGGTAGGTAAAACAAAGGATAAGAATGAGTCTATCAAATAAATGACTATATCATCTCCTAAACTCAATATTCTTCATTTCGCTTTGCAAATACATCGGGCAAGTTCTAGATATCAATATGAAAAAATGGAATATATCAAACACCTAAAACTCATGGCACATGTTCAAATCAATAAGGATCCATATAGACTCTAAATCAAGCAAACACACGAGTTCAAATTAAGCCAACATCATATAGGAGTCATATAAAAGAGCCTAAGTGTCTCAACCACAGTCATTCAGTTTTTACAACATGCTTTTGAATTTAAAACCAATCAGTTTTTACAACATGCTTTTGAATTTAAAACCAACTTGCATCAATCAATAATGTGTAGCACCTAAAAAGAGCACTTCTTTTTATTCCTAATGACTAACTTTCCCTCAAGACGCTCGTCATCCATCCATCTATCATTAGGAAAAGTCCCAGACTATGACTAAAAAATTTTAAATTTACTCCTAAGAATGAAAAAGGATACTGGGTTCAAAGGGATCCCCCTTAGGAAAGAACCGAAAAGAAAAACCAAGGGGTGGGTGAAGTGTGCTTCCACTAAAAAGATAAAATAATAAAAACTGAAAACAAGAAAATAGAAAATCTTTTTGTGTTCTTAGATTTAGTCAAAAAATTTCAAATAAATCAAAATAGAATCCTATAGTGCACTTCACCTTAAACAAATCAGAAGATTTTTACCCATACTTGAAATGATGCTATGTCCCCAAAGCATAAATTACAATTAAGAACAAGGGTTAGGAATGCTCTTTGAGGCCTCTAGGCATAGCTAGCAGCATGTCAGTCTCTAAAATTTCCATCATAGGGGCTGGAGGACCCTACACTTATGCTTTCTTTAAGCTTCTTAGCTTAGATTTTGGGTACTCAAATTTCCCTTATCTGCAAAACAAACAAATACAACCAAAAACAAAAGTGACACTATAAAAACAATTGAAAAACTACCTCTATTACAACTTGGGTTGACTCCCAAACAATGCCTAATTTAACATCCCAGCATGACTTATGTCACAACCAAACTCAAGACTCTCTCAACCTCTTTTTCCTTTTTAGCCACAACTATCTTTTCTTCTTCACTCTACCAAGAGAACCATCAAAACTGAGCCTCTTTTTTATCAACACATCTTGTTCAAGATCACTCTTAAACTCCTCTACCCCATACTCATCCTCTTTTATATCCATAATAGTATATAGATCTTTATAGTGCATATGTATGCTGAGTGCTTTGTACACTCTAAATGTGACCTCTTCATCATTCACTCGTATCTTTAAATTTCCCTTTCTTACATCAATTAATGATCCACCAGTGGCTAAAATAGATGTGTTTAAATAATTGGCACCCTATCATCTTTTTCATAATTAAGAATGATAAAATTCGCAGGAATTACAAACTTACCAACTAATAAGTACGTCCTAAATGATTTCCTCAGGAGCTACTCTCAATCTATCCACAAGTTGTAGAACCACTTTTGAAGGCCTGTATTTCCCCAAGTTAAGAGTATTGAACACATATAGGGGCATCAAATTTATACTTGCCCCTAGTCACACAAAGCTTGTATCAACTTTTGGAAAGTCTGCTCATCACCCTAGAACTGCACTCCTTAGTGAGTGCCACAGTCTCCAAATCTATAAGCCTTTTCTTGTTCATCACCACATCTTTCAAGTACTTAGCATATTTAGGCATTCCTTACAAAACATCAAGTAGAGGAAGATCGATATGTAATTCTCTAAATATGTTAAAGAACTTCGTGAAACATGCATCCTCTTTGCTTTTATGGAGTCTTTGAGGGAATGGTGGTAGTCTCTTATTTTCTATTGGCTTGACCACCTTTTTTAAAACTTCTCTGTGGCCGGGCTTGGTCTAGTCAACTCTACTTGTACCTCGTGATTTTTCTGCTTGAGGGTACATCATCTAATTCTTTGCCACTCCTCAAGGTTATTTCCATTACTTACCTCGAGTTTTGTTCAGTGTAGCTTGGCAAACCCCCTTGAGGTCTTGTATACAGAGCTTCAGCTAATTAACCCATTTGCTTCTCTAGATTGTTTTGAGTAATTTCCTGATTTTTTGTTTCTGCAGCCATTTGTTCTTAATTGGCCATGACCTTTTTTAGCATCTTTTATATATGGCTGGCCTGAGAGTTGGTCTAATTTCCTTACTGCTGCTGAAACAGCTAAATTTGACTCTGATTGCTGCCCTATGAGTAGTTTGGCTAACTCTGCCAGTTATGATTATAGGCATTACTAAAGTTTTGATTTCCTTTCAGCGTATTGCCCACAAAATTTACCGACTCTGAATTTGCTTTACATAAATCTGCAAAGTGACCACTGCTTTCATAAATTTTGTACCAAGTTTGCACCTGTTGAACTACATTATCCTGGGCCTGAGATTGAGACAGACTCAACTTGTTGAACTGAGTCATTATTTGGTTTTGGAAAGAAGCCAACTATGCAGCCAATGTTGTGATACTATCCACCTCTAACATCCTTGCATGCTTCTTCACCAAACCCCTAGTTGCATAACCATGTCAATCCATATTACTTTGTGCAATATGGTTAAAGAGAGTATATAGCTCATTATATGTCTTCTCAAAAGCTTTACCACCTGCAACTGAATATAGCTAAATCTTTGTATTATGGTCAAGACTTTCAACAAAAATATGGGCTAATACCTCATACTTCTGTTGATGGTGCAGGCAATACCTGAGAAAAGACTTGAACCTCTCCCATGCATGATAAAGATTTTCATCTGGCTTCTGCTTTAAACTTAAGATTTCACTTCTCAACCTTGCAGTTTTGCTAGATGAAAAGAATCGAATCAGTAACTTTCTAGAAAAATCATCCCAAGTAGTGATTGAATTTGAAGGTTTTGCCTTCAACTATTTCTTGGCTTCTCCCAATAGTGAGAATGGGAAAAGTGTGAGCCTCATATAATTTGTGGAAACTCCAACAGTAATAAATGTGTCACTAATCTCCAAGAAGTTCTGCAAATGCTGTTGTGGATCTTCATGTGACGGGCCTGTAAACTACCTACTGGTGTGCAATAATTACACCATATTCTGCTTCAATTCAAATCTACCTCCTGGCTCTGGTCTGTGGATGTTGTAGGTGATATTTGTAGCGAGTGGAATTGCTACATCACAAACTAGTCTTACCGCTATTACTTTAGGAATAACCTCATCCTGTTGATCCAGCTGAACTTACTGTATGGGATAGAGAAGTGTTGCTTCTCTCCTCAACTGATGCAAGCATCACTCAGGTTCAGGATGTGGTTCAACCAAATCCATTTCCCTTGCCAGCTTACTATAGATTCAAACCTGTAGCTACAAATTTATTTACTAAGACCAAGTTGTTAGCACTTATCAGTTGAAATAGTAAAACTGAAAATTAGAAATTTGCTCATTTTTCAAGTCCCCGACAACGGCGCCAAAAACTTGTTACGTCCAAATGCACATGCAAGTGTATGCAGTCATACAAGTAACAAAGTGGCTCTTATGAGTCGGATGTCTAACCTATGGGGACTTACGACTTAACAAACACTCCAACTCAAGTAATATTATAAAATTAAACAAGTACAATTTGTAACCAAAGAATTGTTGGTTTTTTATTAGAAAATAAATATTAAAAGTAAAGACATAAGTAAATTTGGTTGTAAACAATATTTAGGAGGATTCCAGGTCAAGGCACCATTCCCAATTTTCTATAGCAATAATTTAACATCAGCAAAGTTATTTATCTTGGTTGTTGATTCTCGGGGTTGATAACATAATTATGGTCTTTCGAGCCTCTAATCGTCTACCTAAACTAGCCTCACAACTATATCATTGAGAGGAGATGTGATGATCTAATTCAAATGCATTTATATATTTTCTCGTATTTGAACCAAACAACAAGTTCTAAGTATATTCCTATCTTAGACGCTAATCAAATCTCTACTTTGTTCAGGATAGGAACTCATTCCTCACATTCTTCGTTCTATTCTAGTGTTACTCTTTTCGGGCTCACACAAGAATTAAAGATGTATCTTAATAGTCACAAATCATTAAAATAGTAATTACAAGAATGTAAGAACAAAAAAATATGATAAACAATATTAAACAACTTTAAATTAAGCTATCCAATCATGTTTGTAGTGTCAACCCTAGAATTAGGGTTCTTAGCCACTCATGCCAATGATAAAAACACAATAGTTTGATAGTTTCATCAAAAGAAAAAATTAAGAAATTAAAAAGAAGAAGAAACCTAATGTTGAACTTTTCTCCGCATTTTTTGGCCTCCAAAAATAATTAAAAACCTTATAAAAACATGGGAGAGGGATATATATAGTAGTAGGAAAAGTACCCCTAATCCAATTGGGTTTCAGACTATAAAATAAGTGAAAGTTCCTGTCTGGACACACCCTGGCGCCTAACGCCTCCTGTAGCACCTAGCTTCCTGGCGCCATGCGCCTGTGTTAGCTCCAAGATGGCTTCGCTGGAGTTTAGAGGTAGCCTCCATGCACCTGTGCAGGTGCCAATGGTGGCCATCTAGAGTTTGGGCTCAAAGGCTAGGCGTACCCTATAGCACCAACTATGTTCTTTCTCGAAAACTCATCCAAAGTTGTTCCAAAAGCTTCAAACCTTCCTTCATGCTTCCATGGGTCTATTTCCATCACCATTTCCTAAAGAACACCTAATCACATTGGTTAGTTTTCTATCCAAAATATTTAATCAAAATAAGCAACTATATATCATTATTTTTCTCAAAACTCAGCCAAATACGGGTGAAATAAGACAAGTGGTCATATAAATACGCCCAAGATCAAGGGTACCAAAGCTAACAAACATACTATAGAAATTAAGACAACCAAATCCCAAATAACAATCAAATAAAGTGGTTTCAGAATCATTTAGGTCTGCAAGGAATGTTATCCTAAAGCAACCTACCCTAAAAAGGCCGATAAGGCTAGTTACAAGTCTTGAGAACCCAACCTAAAGTAAGAATCTACCCTATCCTAGTCTAAGGCTTCTAAATCTAAACCCAAGGCCCTAGAAATTCTAAATCTAGTCCTAAAAAAGAAGCAACCACTAACTTAAGGGAAACAAGGCCAAAACCTTCACTAAGCCCCCCTAACCGGATAAAATAATCAGAATTTTACTGAATGAATAGTTGAACCATAAGAACCCACCCATAACTAGAACAATTCCATACCAATACCATATAAGAGAAAAGTCTAAAAGAACGATAAGCCTAGCTTACCTGGATACCGCCGAAAGCAAGCGAATTCTTTAATAAGGGAGCCTTTCCCTTTTTAGAAGCCTCCGACCGCTGCCACACTATCAAAATAATATTCTAGGCATCAATACGAGAACAACAATACCCATATTATGAACTTACACTCCCGGTCAGAAATTGGGCTAAAATTGAGTAGTGAGGCAACCGATGGAATTAAGAATTGAGTCCGTCACTAGGTCCTTCTTAGATCAAGGATGACTTTCTCTAAAATTAAGCATAACCCAAGCTGAACAGCAGTCCCAAAATAGTCACAATGATAGGAAAAAATCAAGATATAAAATAGAGAATTAACTTGAAATTAAATCAGGAACTTATGGAGAAATGATCGCATAATGTTCACTTTAACATCCCCCAGCTAATCCCCGCTATAATTTTATGATTACCCACTCTATCTTGAGCTCTTAAGTCCAACAATGGAGTATTATAACACTTAGAAATGAGATGAAAATTAAAATGGGACACATATATAAAATACCAGCGGTAGCTGCTTAAGCAGCCAAATGACCGCTTAAGGTCACCACTTAAGTGAACAAAGGAGATGCTTAAGCGACCCACGCCAAGCTGGCCAACCTACACGTAAATAGTGATTAGCTTCTAAAGTTGTTACTGCCTAAGCAATGCTTAACCACTAAAGCAGCTACTGCTTAAGCAGTCTCCAAGCCACTTAAGTGACTGCACCAATAACTTGGCACCAACAATTTTTGCTAAGTCCAAACGAACTCCGATTGGGTGCTCGAGATTCGTTTGAAACCTAGTGCATGTAAAAAACTATACTATCGTACCAAATTTTTCATTCTATACTCAATGGAATCATTGAAATTTCCTTCAGAGGTCATTTCAACAAAATGTGGGTCTCACACCCAGGGTTCTATTTTTTCCAAAATCCACCTAATAGCATAAAATAAGCTCGGAAGCATCGAGATCCGGGAAAAAGGTCCCCCTAGCCTTAAATTGACATTCTAGATTTAATGAAACCATTAGAATTTCCATCTAAGGCCATTTACCTGAGGTTTTGGCCTGAGACCATTTTCTCAACTTCGAAAGCTCCAAAACAGGGAAATGGCTATAAAAAACAAATGAACTACCCGATAACCAAACTGTCAGTCCCAGCAAGTCATAAATGACTTGGGGAAGCTATAGGAAGGCTTTAAACATATAAAAACCATGAAGATCATTATAGTCATCTACTATAGTGACCCTTTTCTCACTACATCGGATCTGTTATGGCGAACTGGGGCTTGTTTTGGTGGCCCTAGAAATTTTGCTTAGCTCCGATGTTGTAGGAATCTAACTGCTATAATAGTCTCACTATATTGGGAATCCCATGATTGCATCGGCCCTTAACTAGTAGCTTGGGAAAAATTACATTCTTGCCCCATTTTACAACACAACTCCCATATTTAAGACATCACAAAGTGATCCCAATGTGGCAACCACTAAATCCACATGCTACAACTTTATTTTTAGTCTCAAAATTGTATACGGAGGTCTAGATCTCTAGGTAACCCTCTAACATAACACAACACCATAAAATTTTATACCATGAATCACAAATCACCAAGAATAGACACAACACTAGTTTTTAGTTAAAAACTACCCCACCTTGAGATTTTATTAACTCAAATTAGAAGGGGAACTCTAATGGGGGACTTAGGACCTAAACCCTCCTATAATAACTATAAGGGACATTACGTCAGATACTAATTAAACAACCATTCATCTCTGAATAGACAAAAAAGGAAACAAGGGACAAATTACCTGACTTAGTGAAAATACGGGGAAACTTGTTATGCATGTCTGATTCAATCACCCAAGTGTCCTGCTCAATAGGATGGTTCTTCCACTGGTCCTTCACAGACTCAATCTCTCTTGAACTTAACTTGTGGACCTCTCTATCTAAGATAGCCACAATTTTCTCTTCAAAGGACAGATTCTCAACAAATAAGACTGAATTCTAGTGAATAATATAATTCCCATTGTAATGGTACTTCTTAAACATAGACACATGAAATATCGGGTGAGCTCCTGACAACCCTATAGGCAAAGCCAATTCATAGACTATATTCCCCACTTGATCAAGCATTTTAAATGGCCTAATGAATCTCAGGATGAGATTGCCTCGCTTACTAAATCTCTCACATCCTTCATAGGTGAAACCTTGAGCAACAGTTTCTCTTTTATCATAAATTTCATATCCCTAACCTTTTAATAAGCATACTCCTTTTGCCTACTTTAGGATGCTATAAGCTTCTCTTGAATGAACTTCTCTTTCTCTAGCTACTCCATCCATAGATCGGTACCCCATGGTCTCACCTCAAAAATATCAAACAAATTAATGGGAATGATGTGTCGATATTTGGTGATATATTTGATTCTTTTAACTAAGAATAAGTGTAAGTTCTTAAGAAACTTTTGGTAGATTTGATCGCTTTTTGGTCTCATTTATAGGGAATTATGCCTAGGCAAGAAAAAGGACAGCTTGTGCTGATAAGACTAAGTCAATGATAAATTAGACAGTCTATCAAACCTCTGATGGATCATCACCTTGATTGTACAGCTTAAATAGGTATTGGCTAGTCGATGACTAAGTTAACGAAATATCAGCCTCCCAGTAAACCATCACCCAAGCCCTTGACCTTAAACATAATGACTCAATGCAAGACCTCAAGTGATAGAGAAATTGATGGACCATTGGTGACTCGATGGAAGTTATGAGGTTAAGCAAATTTTTGGCAATTTTACTAGATAGCTACAACAGAAGAAACAACGGACCGTCATCTAGCCGATGGGCCGTTAACTTTACCGTGCAATAAAAGATGGGATTTTATCCAAGTTTAATTTAGTCTTTAATTTCATATACTATAAATAGCTACTATTAGGGTTATTATCATTATTTAGTGTTTTAGAAGAGAAAACATACATTACTTCTAAGTTACTTGTAGAGATTCAAGCTAATATACTTGATTTTTGAAATACAACTGAAGTTTGGATTTTATTTGAGTAAGGTTATGCTTTATCTTATGAAATCTATCCCTTTGTTTGTTTCAAGAGATATGAGTGGCTAAATCCTATAACTAGGGTTGTGGGATTCCTGGTGAATTGACAACATTAGGGTCGATTTTGGTATAGATTCTTATAGTGCAAACATGTGCATTGTTAATTCTTTTATATTAATTTATTCCTAATAGTTTCAAACATTATAACCTACCTTAGGTTTAACTTTCTTGAGTAAAGAGGTTATAGCTTGGAAAAAGAATTAATAACAAGGATTTAGGGTAGGTTTAACTTTCTTGAGTAAAGAGGTTATAGCTTGGAAAAAGAATTAATAACAAGGATTTAGGGTTTCCAACCTCCATCTAATGGTTAATGTTGTAGCAAGATTAACCAACTTAAGGATATTATCAATTTTCACATTTTCATCACTCTTAGTTCAACAGAATTGGAGTGGAAATTATGTAATTAGGTTGAGAATTATTTGGATGTATTAAAGTAATTGATAACCTTGCATACCTTGCACTAAAAGATTCTATTACCATTACCGATCTAATCATGTCATGAAACCATGGTGAAATCAGACCTAGCTCTCTCTATTAACTAATTACATTTCCTGAAATTCTGACATTGTTACTTAAACATATAGGGAAATTGAATAACAAACCCTTTTCACAAACCTCCATTTTTATGGAAATAACTGACTGGTAGTCAACTTAATTGCATAAAGCTTAGTTTTCACCTTATTCCCTGTGGAATTCAACCCCAACCTAGTTGGGTTCTACATTTGATAGTGATCACTTTATACTTCTAATTCAAGCTGTAATTTGGGTGTATCAAATTTTGGTACCATTATCGGGGAATATGGTTGAAGATTAAGTCAAGTGTGTTTATTTAACTCAGTCTTAATTCCTAATTTTACTTTTATTTGTTGTTTTTGTTTATATAGGGTACATGTCAGTGCATGCCCAATACCCGAAGCCGGGGTAAACCACTACTTCCTTATAACCTCTAGCTTTAGAATACTCTTCGGATAGTAATGAATGCATAAGAGCATGAAGCAGCAAGGCTATAACAACTTTCTTAGGCTTAGGCTAGGTCCAACAATCAGAATGCCCCCAACAATCAGAATGCTCCCAATAATGAAAATGATGAAATTATTGGTAATGAGTAAGGCTGGAAACATACATGGTCCCGAGTCTACCACAACGGGTTTAGAAAAGTCCAAACCAATTTCGTGACCCAAAGACTGATTCACTGTCCAAAATCGGGCCTATCGATTAAAACTCGATATTCCACACCGGTCCGTTAGCATACCATTCCATTAACGGGCAGGATTGTTCAGGAATCAAGTCAACCTATTATTTTTTACATTACTTTATATTATTTTTTTATCCGTTAGCATACCATTCCATTAACGGGCAGGATTGTTCAGGAATCAAGTCAACCTATTATTTTTTTATATTACTTTATATTATTTTTTAAAAACTAAAAAAGAGGAGAAGGTGCATGTTAAACTAATCTCTCAGCGTATGTTAAGCTGATGTTGGATAATGTGCACTAACTATGATGAGAAGATGTAATAATACTACTTTTACAATGACAATAGTCACTCCAGCAACAGGATTGTGATAGACGGGTTCTTTTTTGATTGGGAGCTTCCTCCCATCTCAATTTCAATCTATCCATAAGGAGAAGGAGCTAGTAGATGAGGTCAAAGATGAATGTAATAGTGTTCGTGCTGAAGTTTCTATGGGGAAAAAACCTATGATTGCAATGGTGACTCTTTCTCAGCGGCTCCAATTCTCTAATGTAAGTGCTTCTACGAGCTCAAAACTAGGAACCCCAGCCTTGCAGATGCTAAAACTTCATGATTCAAGGCCACATTCTCCGTATAACAATGCTTTGGAGAAAGGAACAACTCTGTCATATAGTCATCCTAGTCAATGTGATGGGAAGGTGGTGGTTAAGATTACTCTTAAAGGCATTAAAGCAACTGACTATCACTGGTCTACAACACTTATCGAGTATGTACTTGGTGACATTCCATAAGAAATCAATGGATAATTTTGAGACTAGTGTGTGGAATTTTGTGAAGAAACCCCAAATCCTCTACCATGTTGATGGTTATTATGTATTTTGATTTGCTTCGATTGAGGGTAGGGAAGAGGTGTTATAGATACGTTCTTATACCTACCATAATAAACCATTCATTCTGAAGCCTTGGGTGGTGGATTTCCTGTTTGATACTGAATGAATACCATGGTTTCTTTATGGGTGAATTTTCCTGGGTTTCCTGTAGGATAATAGACTGTTAAAGCTTTAAGTAAGGTGGATAGCGCCATAGGTTTTCCCCTGTACACAAACAAGTACACTGCTGAATTGGATAGAATATCTTATGTAAGAGTTTTGGTTGAGGTAGACCTTTCCCACCCCCTGATGGACTCCATTGTCATTGATACACCTTATGATACTATCCAAAAACATGTTGATTATGATTGGAGGCCAAAGTTTTACACTGATTGTATCAGATTTGGGCATACAACTGAGGAATACTAGATGAAGCAACAAACTCTTAACCAGGAGAAGAAATATGATCAGGAGGAAGGGGATTTCAAGGAACCTCCTAAAAAGAAGAAGAGGGGTAGAAGAAAGAAGAAATTTGTGTACACATGGCAAGCTAGACCAAATGAGGCTACTCCAAAGGTCCAAACTGGGGACATTGCAAGCAAAGGTGTACTAGATGCAAATCAACATGAAGGTGAGACTGTTGTAAACTTGCAAGGTGGTACTTCTATAGGGGTGAATCAAGATAATAGATTTGAGACTTTATCTAGGTTTGAAGGAGATGGATCAAGATCTCCAAGGCCTAATCATACTTCACCTTATCTGTCTCCATGATATTATGTACATGGAATGTCAGAGGGCTTAATCGGCCTTTTAAACAAAAAAGAGGTGTTCCTCTTTTTAGGAAGAATAAAATTGATGTGTTTGGGTGTGCAGAAACTAGAGTAAATGAGAGAAATGCTAAGACAATATGCTTGAAATTTAATAAATATTGGAACCATTTTTACAACTATCCTCATATGGTAAGAATGGTAGAATATGGTTGTTTTTGAAGAAGCATCTAAATGTACAAGTCTTGCATGTACATGGGCAATATGTTCATTGTAAGGTGGAGGATTTGTCTATCAATTTCTCATCTATTCTGACTATTGTGTATACAAGAAAATTAGTTGGTTCAACGGGAAGTTCTGTGGTCTGAATTACAGAATATTAGAGGTAGTGTGCAAGATGTTTGGTTGTTGAGTGGTGACTTTAACAATGTGTTAACCACTGATGATAGAATTGGCCAACTAGTCACTAATACAGAGGTGCAAGGGTTTAAGGATTTGGTTGACAATCTATAGTTATGTGAAGATGCTCAAGTGCCGGTGTTGATAGGTATTGATGAACAAGCTATAGCATAGAAGAAGCAAGACATCGAGAGAAATAGAGGTGAGACCAAATTTAAATTACGAGTGCAAAATCTAGTACCTCATATCGTTAGGTTAGGTAGTCAAGTTGTGTAAAGTACTCCTTCAGAGGTGCCGGGAGTTGCCACAGGCATGGAGCTAGCTCTCAACACTGCTCCAGCGACTACCCAATCTATCTTTGGTTCTACTGGAACCATACCGCCTATCGAGTTAGCTGACACTAAATCTACTGCAGCAATGATTTTAAAATACCTATTGACTCCTCAGAACTTTTTGAAATTGATGAAGAGGTTTTAAAGGTTTTAACTGTAGCTAAAGATATTTGCTGAACAATTTCAGCCATTTAGAGAGAAAGCTTTTTAGGCTGCACTTGTGCCATATGTTGACCTTTATGGCTACGTTGATGATATGAAGGGGATAATCAATGAGCGGTTAAAAGCAATAATTATACCAGATTTGGTTAAATTTAAGGCTAAGTTAGAAATGGCCCGAGCTGACATTACGATGCTTCAAAATAGACCCACCGTGGTGTTCCTGATTTTGAATGTTAAGGAATCTAAGGAAAAAGAGTTCTTAATTGATCTGATGGGTAGACGTCTTAAAGACAAGGGTAAGAGGCCAAAAGAAGAGAAAGAGGATCCAACAAAGGTCTAAAAGGTTGGAAGAGGAAATAAAAGAATGACTTAAAGGAAGCAAAAAAAAAGTCGATAGATGAAAGAGTAAGAAAAAGGTGAAGATGAAGGCTTGAGTCGTTGGAGCCTCTTCTAGCATACCACCAGAGATAGCTGGTGGTGCAGAGTTTAGTATGGAGTTTTACACTTCACCACCTTTTATGTTAAGTACATCGGCTACGCCTGGCGCCACAACTAATGATGTTGTGATAGATTTTATAGCCTACTCTGTGTTACCAAGAACAAACACCTAGGGCGGCATAAGTACATCCTCCCTCTAGCACTTTCTTATTTTATTTATGATGCATTGGGGACAACACATATCTTTTTGATGGGGGTAGGGGTATTGTGTGATTCACCACCTGAGGGTTTTTATTGTCGTGTTTCTTTTCCTTCGGGCTCTCTCTAGTAGAACTGACATTTTTAAGATGTTTTTAGTATTCATTGTTTTATGTGTTGTCTTGTGGTTGTTTTTGTAAAAAGAATTTAGGTGAACTTATGCATGACCCCTCCAAATTTTGTGTGGCATGTATGTATCTGTTTTAATGTCTTAACTACTACAAATCTTTGCATGACATTAGGTGTATATGGATGTGATAACAATTGCTTAAGCTAGGGCATGAACCTGATAGTTAGTAGTTGATTGTGCTATTTTGTGCCAAGTATGTGTGAGCTGTTTTTGTATAGTTTTATTCTATGTATGTAATTCAAAACTTGCCTGCTTTATCTTGTATAGGTCACAGGATAGTAGATTAGGAAATGATCATAGGCCATGCAAAATTTTAGTTAACTCAACCTAAATGACAATACAAATGATGTAATTTGTCGCTTGTTCCCAAATTTTGAGCCTAATTAACCTTTTTATTCATTGGCCTATTCACCTCTTCTATTTTTCTTTGAACCCTTGTATTAGCCCTGGTCCTTCCTTAGACATTATGAACCTCAACTCCAGCAAATCACCTAAGTTGAGAGTGGCTAATGTAGAGGCTCCTCAGAACCTTTGTTTGGGCCCTAGTCCATTCTTGGACATTGTGCACCTCAACTCAGGCAAATTTCCTAATTTGAGGGTGGCCACTGTAGAGGGGTATGAAAAGAAGAGACTAGTGATGAAAGAGGGAAAATCTATGTGGCTTGTGTGAAAAGAAAGACGCACTCGTAGTGGAAGAAAAAAGTGAATAAACAAAGAATAAGGGGTAAAAAGAATTGGTTAGAAGTAGAGCAAAAGTAGTGTAGTGCCAAAAGGGCTTAGTCACTAATTCCAAATGTCTCATACCCTTCCCCAAGAATACATTAGTTGAAAAATTCCTATAGTGATCTTAGTCTAACTATCCTAACTATGAAGCATAGAAATTAAGGGCAAGCCTATGGTATTATGTATGCATTATTTGAACTACATCGTGAGATTGAGCGAATTTATTCCAGTACTAATTTTTAAATGAATCTTGTTGTATGGGACTTCTTTGTGGTGAAGGCACTTTGAATGCACTATTGATTGATAATTATTAGAGAAATTTTCATTTGTGTATGCAAATTTGTTCATTGATATCATATAGTCATCCTTAGATCCTCTCGAGTCAAGTTGATAAGTAATTTCATGCGCACTTGTTTTGTATTTAGAAAGATAAAGGGGTTGTACTTCAGAATGAATTGTGAAATAGCTTGTGACTGCCATAGTTTGTCCTAATTTCTTTTTCTTTGCATCATTTTTTGTATGGTCGTGTATTATTGCTTGAAGACAAGCAAATGTTCTATGGTAGTATCGTAAACACTTGTTTTGTATTTATAAAGATAAGGTGATTGTATCGCACTACATCCTACCTCACCAATAATATTGTCTCAGATCATGATATATCTTTGTTGTACTAGGACGTATAGAGTACCTCAAACTACAAGCCTCTTCAAGGATAATCAGAATCAATCATCAACACGGGGAACCCATACATGCCCCTTAATCCTCAGAACACCATCAACATCAATCATGGACGCCTTGGTCTCTCCTCATAAGACCTTATTATGAATCTTGCTTAACTTAGCATCCTTAAACTGTATGGCCTTGAACTGCTATAGAAATGAAGACCTTGCTTCCGCACAAGCTAATATTCCACCTTTTCTGACATATAAAGCCTCATTAAATTGTTAGCTAAATTTTGTACCTCTTTATCCAATGGGTGTCTTGTAGCCTCCAAACATGCCAGGCTACCCATACTAGTAGGCTTCCTACTCAAAGCATCAACCACCATAGTAGCCTTACCCAAATGATACAAAATAGCAACATTATAATCCTTATGTATCTCCATCCATCTATGATGCCTCAAATTTGGATCCCCCTACATAATAACATGTTGTAGACTATGATGATCAATAATGTACCATGATCTTATGGTACTTTTGATGATTAAAGCATGAAATTGTTGTCTGTTCTTAAGTACTTTTGGTAGATATGATGTGCTTTTATTTGTTTGTGTAGGAAAACAACACCCAAAAGTGAAGGATAGAAAACATATCAAAAAGTTTAATTTTTGCCTCATGGATTGATCATATGACCCATACCTTATGCATATGACTCGTACTTCTAGTCCTACTAAAGACCATAGGTGGTAGGATTCTGATGTTGATAATGCTATCCATATAAAAACTCATGACTTGTTAGTACAAACCGTATTGTTTCCCTCAGAAGAAAGTCCAGAAGCAGTGAAAGTAAGGTCAATAGAATGAGTTATCCTACGACTCGTAAGATGGACCTACAAACTCGTTCTGAGAATCATGAGAATATGCAACACGAAGTCAATAACCACAAAAGCATTACATGACTTATGAAGTGAAACAACGAGTCATCCTAAATCATTATGAAAGTTATGAAGTAGAAGATCAGAAAAGGTGTTATCTAGATTTTAGAAGCACGAGTATCAGTATGAGTCATAAGTCACTCGTAGGAATTGGAAAATATTCTTGATTGCTGGCAAACCACGAGTCATTATCTCTAACCTATGAGCCATACCTGTATTGTACGAGTCATACTGACTGCAGGGCCTGCAATCATATTGTGTTTAGGATAGGTTTTGTTTTTGTCTATAAACACCTTTCCTAGATTTTCTTTTATGGTTTACGCACTCTTTAGCCTTAGAGACGTATTGTGCTAGTTGATACAATTTGTTCTTTATTTTTAGAGCAATTATATTCTTTGATTCTTGATTATTGATCTTACTTTGATATTTCAAGATTCTAGATTTCTTCTACTCAACTCGTAAGTTCATAATTATGATTTCTTCTACAAATTTTGATTGTGATCCTACAAACATGAGTAGCTAAATACCATAACTAGGGTTGTGGGAACCATGATGAATTAATAAATTATTTTAAAGTACTTAATGATTCTTGAATGGTGTTCATGCATGTATTGTTCTTCTCTTCATTTTGGTTGATTTTTAATAGTTGCAAATATTAGAACTCACCTTAATTATTACTAGCTTGACCATAAGGGCAAAGAATGGGAAAAGAGATGAACAACAGAGATTTGAGGATATCAACCCTCATCCAATAGCTTGAACCTTATCCAGGGATTGTTAATCTAAGATCAAGGGTAAGGGTTAATATACAAGCACTCATTGACCTACCCGATGACTTAGTGATATTCATCAAATAGGGGCCAAAAGTCATTTAGGTGAACCTAACTTACTAATTTAGCATGCTAAGCATAGGAATAGATCAATAGTATGCAACACTTACTGAGTTATGAAATCATGGGAACAAAATCCTGATCCACCCTTATTGATTGTTACAAACCATGAATTGATACTATGTTACTTGTCACACCCCGTATCCCAATGAGGTGGACTGGCACCCAAAGCCGATATGGCCCGAGAGAACCAATCTTTGCTCATGTAAATTCGCAAGCATATTTTCGTATGAATCTTATGATATCTCATGCAACTATGGGAAAGTCATGGAAAACTTATACAATATATGAAACTTTGCCTTTAGGGCCATCGAGTCAAATAGAACACACCTCTTACATTCACCTTCCCACATATGTCTACAAAACCTCTAACCGATACATGAACACAATAACCTATAGTCGGGACAAGTCCCCACTTTATACAATAATTACAGTACCAAAACAATATACACATATACTAGGAAAGCCCCGAACCAACTGGAGCTCACCAATGATCCGCGGATAACTCGTATCCTATTGTGGAGGTCTACTAACACTTGTGCCTGCAACAAATAAAGTAAACCCCCCAAAGGGGTCAGTACGAAGAATGTACTGAGTATGCAAGGCTATAAGAAACTTCATAAAACTTAAAAACCTCAATGAATTTGATTTCAAGAGAATAATCAATGTGGATAAATCGTCGTTTTGGATGTGTGGAAATAGGTACTTTACGTTCATTATTCCTTTTGCCTTTATGTCCGTTACCATTAGTAGTTAGAACCGTCTGTATAATATATATATATATATATATATATATATAACCTTCAATAGATAATCGTCAAAAATATATAACCGTTAATATGCAACCGTTAATAAATAAATAAAGCAGGTTCGGCCCTTAGGGCTACCCCCTGTCAGGTTCGGCATCAAGCTAGGCTTATGCCCCACTAAGCTTCCCCCCTGCTATTACTCAAAAATCAGTGAAGTAGGTTTGGCATCAAGTTTGGCTTATGCTTCACTGAGCTTTCCCCCTGATCCAACAATATCGGGATCGACTTGAGTTAGGTTTGCGCCCCCACAAAGCTATCACCCGTACTCAATAAGTATAAAGAAAGTATAAAGTAACCATAAGGAAAATATAAAGTAACCATACGAGAATTAATTCTTTCATTACTTCATTGCATTACTTCTCTCTTTTACTTTTATGAGATTGGTACATTGGGGATCATAACCTTATTGGAAACACGTAAATGCATTACGTCAGCCTTTTATGTTCATGAGATTGATACTTTTGTTTGTGAGAGATTGATACTTTTGATAATCATAACCTTATTGGAAGCTTGTAACATACTATTATTGGGACTTTGGAACCATGTTCATAATTATGTAATACATGAATGACCATATATCAAGAATAAGGTATACATGATTGGCAATAGATGATAACATGAAATGAGATGCTTTAGGACATTTCGGAAATGAGGAAGTACCATAACAAGGTGAGTACTATATGCTGCAGAAGGATACGGAAAGAGTAACCTTACATACCTTGTCGTCTCACTACGAATACACAAGCCTATATGGGGATACAAGAGTCCAGCTTCCTCCTTTACGTTTCACTCTACAACACAAGTATGTAACGACGTACGTTAACAATCAACTCTCTTACGTATGTATAAGTGTCACAATGAGTTACGTGACTGCTATATAGCATCATTTCGTCCTTCACAGTACAATACATTGCATTACCATACCAACAACACCATAACATACCACACATCGACCAAGACATCCTAAACCAATAACATTTCCCACCACGTTTACCCTTTACGTTTCCTCATTATCATTCCATCATAATTTCCCTATCAACTTGGCTCATAACAACTTATGAACAACAATAAATACTTAATATAGTCCAACATACTTCCATACGCCCCTTTAAAGTCATTAAAACGGTATCACAAGTTGATAATTACATCCATAAAGGGTATCGGGGTCTTCGGGGATCAAATAGATGCGAAAACATAAAAAACGGAAATTTGGGCTGACCTATGCAGCCACCTGTGCCCGTAGATGGCCTTTGGCAGCAGCCAGAGCCATCTTCGTTGGCATCTGTGCCCGCAGATGCCTTCGTCTGTGGGGGCGGATGCCCGTTTTGGCCAAAATGGGTCTCTTTTGGGTCTTTTAATGCAATGAATGGTCCATGATCATAAACAAAATTATTTTGACATATTTTTGATCATCTTGAACGTCCACAACCATCCATGGTCTCACCACACATAACAACACCCAAAACTACATTTCACGGTCAATACACCACCAAAACCATAACTAATTTCACAACAACAAGTCCAAACATTATGTGACAAAAATAAAACAAGTTAAGGTTATAATCACACATCACATGTCAATATTGAATCCATCAAGTTCACTTCTCTCAATACCCCAAATCCATTTTCAAGTTTACAAGACAAAACCATCCTCCGATTTAGCAAACATGTAATATTACACACATAGTGAATTCTCAATACATCACCAACATAACCAACATCATATATGCACCCTATCATGCACATAATATATTAAAACATGAGAATAAATACTTATCAAGGCTTGAAAAGAGTTGATCTTGGCCAAAGGGATGAAGGCTTAGGGTTTGTGTGTGTAGAGAGAAATTTTGGGAAATTTCTAGAAATGGGATGTGAGTCTTGTGAAATAAAATCTGATTTTTTAATCCACTTTATAGTCCCCTAATGGTCCCTTTCTAGCCAAACATTTTGTCCAATCATGGTATATTGACTTGGTCACACAAGAATGGGTCAAATTTCCATTTGGGCCATGTTTTCTTATTAATATTGGGCTTCATTTGGGCCCAGTGGCTTAAGCCCACCAAATTTTAATGCATAAATCATCAAAGTTCTCATGTTTCATTATTTCCATAAATGTTACAGGAATTAATTAGACTCAGAAACTTACGGGGTGTTACATCCTTCACCCCTTAGAAACATTTGTCCTCGAATGTTAATAGTAGTAGCAACCGACCCAAACAAGTTTCAGTCTAAATGCATTTGTCATGTTGTCACATACGTATAATTCTCATATATACTTACTTGTTACTACTCCAATTCAGCGTCTTAGATTTTCTCTTTGGTCTGTAACAAATACGGGTACTTGGACTTCATCATTTATGCAGTTTCTCATGTGATTTCTTCTACTTGTTGATTTCTCCAAAGTACCTTTATGGAATATTACTCCTTTATTCCTTAACTCTTTCACTTGTCGATTTAAAATAGCAATAGGGATCTCTTCATAGGGAAGATCCTCTGTAACTCGTACTTCTTCGGAGCCTCAAAACATGAAATACTAAATGAACTGTGGAGAATTCTTGGGGTAATAATAGTTTATATACAGCTTACCTAACTCTTCGCGTAGTCTCATATAGTACATTATATCGGGCCAACTTTTCTCTCTTCCATACAAAGCCTCATGAGGTGTCATTTGACACTTGAATTCAATAAACGAGAGAGGTTCCTCCCAACTACCTTTAAATGTCCATGTTAATCATATCCCACTCCCACTGCAGGATGGCTACATTGCATATAACCTCTAAATTTCGGATGTTCCACCTTTACTTACTGACAATTCGGACAATAAGTTATAATTTTTCCAATGTTTCTTTCATGTAACTTTATCAATACATCTCTTTCAACCCATGGTACCTTTTGGTTGCTCCCGAATGAATAGAATTTCATAAATTGTGCATTACAGTATTACCTCTTGCGTAGGATCAAATGCATTTGTCATAGAATCCGCATACCATGTTTCTTTTTCAATTCAAAGGAACTAGGATTTACATGTTGTCTTCCTTTCTCTCAGTTACAAATGAAGACTCTTCCGCATTATACACTATAATTCTTTCATTTAGAGTCTCATGAAGACGAACTATCTACCTTGGCTATACCTTATTTTGCCATAAACTGACCCTTAGTATTTCCTATTGCTTTGCGGCTTAATGAACCGCTTATCACATTTGCTTTCCCCAAATGCTGTCATGTCTTAATATTATAGTCTTTTAATATTTCCAACCACCTTGGCTTTCTTTAGTTTAGATCTTCCTATTTAAAGATATATTGCAAGATCTTGAAATCAGTATATACATCAACTTGAACCCCATATAAATAATGGCGCCCTATATATATAGGTGGTTTTCTCAAGCAACTCTCACATCTGCTAACTCCATATCATGTGTTGGCTAATTCCTCTCGGTGGTTACAACTATCTTGAGGCATAAGCTACTACGTTTCGATGCTGCATCAATACATACCCAAGAATGGCTTGACGTCATATTGTTTTTACACATCTTACCTGATGATATTCCGATCTTAAGTTAACCTGTGAGAAACATTTGACACCCTACCATTTTTCAAAGAAATCATCAGTTTTGGGGAGGGACTATTTATCCGTGATTGTCACCGTATTCAGTTGCTAATAATCCATGCACACTCTCAGCGTGCCATCTTCTTTCCGTACACGTAAGTTTGGTGCATCCCAAGGGAACATACTAGGTCTAATGACTCCCATTAGGTATCTTTTGCCTTATCTTAATATAGGAAATAAATTTACCCCTTTCGGTACTCTAATACTACTACTCCATTCAAGGACGGTCATTTGTAGGAAATGAAAATGGACTTTCTTAGCTCGGTAATTCACTGTAGCATGCTTACAAACAGGTTCTATATAGTTACGATATAATCTCTTAACTATAGTGGATTCACCAACAGGTGTAAATACTCCAGATGGTCTAACTAATAATTCTGATGTTCTTTCAATTTCATAGCGGTCAATGGAGTTACATATGATATTGTAGAACCCAGATCAATCGATGCATATGTATATACACTATGAAAAAAAATAGATAATGTACCTGTAGCTACATCAGGATAGGCCTCCACATTCTGCTGACCCGCTAGAGCATAAGTACGGTCCTGTTTTCCACTAAAACTGGTTGCTCCTCTAGTATCGTTATCACGACCAACTGGCTGCACACCTCGGCCTAAGAAAGGAACCGATGATGATGGTGCAACGGTTGATCCTGTAGGTCGCATAATAATGCCCGTGCCCCTTCTTGGGCAATCTCTCACCATGTGCCCAGACATACCGCACCAGAAGCATATATTGGTCCCAAACCAACATTCCTTTAAATGAAGCTTTCCACAGTGTGGACACGGTTGGCGAGGAAACCCCGATTGGTTTATACTTCCTTGCTCTTAATACCCCACTGGTTGTGAACCTCGAATTCCACTACTTTGCCCATCGTGACTGCCTCTAGACCCTTAGAACTGGGGTTGAGTGCCTGGTATGGGATAAGAAAGTGATGGTCTCGGCCGTCTACTAAAATCCCGAGGCCCAAATTCTCCTTGGGACACCATGTACTGTCCCATAGGTCTAGGTTTCTTTGATGGACCCCCTTCAGCTTTGTGCATCTTTCTTTTGTTCCTCTGATCTTCTATCTTCTGTGCAAAAGCCTGTATTCTGGCTATATCCATATCTCTATCCAGAGCAGCAATGGTACAGTCTCTGACCAATGACGGATCCAATCGATCCACATACCTATGAACTCTATCAGCCATAGTGTCTACCATATGGGGAGCATATCTGTCCAAGGAATTAAACTGAAGACTGTAATCCCGAACGCTCATATTCCCTTGACGAAGATTTAGAAACTGGTCTGCACGTGCCTCCCGAATCTCATATGGAAGGTAGTGATCCAGGAATGCCATTTTAAATTCATCCCAACTAGCTGGGAGTGCACCAACACCCCTAGCTCGTTTACAATCTTCGTACCATAATATCGCCTCCCCTTTCAATCTATACACCACGAGTTTAACTGTTTCTGCACCAAATATGTGCATGATATCCAAGGCCCTTTTGATTTGATCAATAAAATCTTATGGGTCCTCATTAATATCCGATCCAGTAAATATAGGAGGGTCTAATTTTAGGAAATCCTATGTCCTTCGACTAGCTGCCCTAGCATCACTGTTATTACTTGTCATTGGACCAGCTTGTCCTTGATTCTGTGCCGCAACTATCTGAATCAACTTGTGTACTGCATTTCTTAGATCCTGGTCAGTGACATTAACAGGTGGCTCAACAGGTTCTTCTCTCCTTCTTGGCTCCTCTGGAGCTGGAAAAGTAGAAGAAGCCCGTGATGCAAACTCACTTTCAGCTTCATCTGGCTCAACCCGTTCAGGTGGTAAGTTACTAGTTCCTTCTCCGCCAATCCTGTCTAGCTTCTTAGTTTTACCCTTGCCTCTTCTTGTAATCGGCATTTCTTACTATACCAAAGAAAAATAATTCCCATGGTCAGATACAATTCATTTTACAACACTGGCTCTATTGAACGATCTAGAAGTGAAGAAATGAAACAACTCCTAAATGCCTCATAGCCTCCTGCTCATAAATGTGGTGCGCAACACATCCATGAACAATACTATACTCGGAAACGGCTTTGTAGACACCCTTAGAACGACCCGCTCTGATACCACTTTTGTCACACCCCGTATCCCAACGAGGCGGACTGGCACCCGAAGTCGATATGGCCAGAGAACCAATCTTTGCTCATGTACATTCGCAAGCATATTTTTGTATGAATCTTATTATATCTCATGCAACTATGAGGAAGTCATGGAAAACTTATACAATATATGAAACTTGGTCGTTAGGGCCATCAAGTCAAATAGAACACACATCTCTTACATTCACCTTCCCACATATGTCTACAAAACCTTTAACCAATACATGAACACAACAACCTATAGTCGGGACAAGTCCCCGCTTTATACAATAATTACAGTACCAAAACAATATACACATATGACTAGGAAAGCCCCGAACCAACTGGAGCTCACCAATGATCCGCGGATAACTCGTAGCCTATTGTGGAGGTCTACTAACACCAGTACCCGCAGCAAATAAAGTAAACCCCCCAAAGAGGTCAGTACGAAGAATGTACTGAGTATACAAGGCCATAAGAAACTTCATGAAACTTAAAAACCTTAATGAATTTGATTTCAAGAGAATAGTCAATGTGGATAAATCGTTGTTTTGGATGTTTGGAAATAGGTACTTTACGTTCATTATTCCTTTTGCCTTTATGTCCGTTACCGTTAGTAGTTAGAACCGTCAGTATATATATATATATATAACCGTCAATAGATAATCGTCAAAAATGTATAACCATTAATATGAAACCTTCAAAATGCAACCGTCAATAAATAAATAAAGCAGGTTCGGCCCTTAGGGCTACCTCCTGTCAGGTTCGGCATCAAGCTAGGCTTATGCCCCACTGAGCTTCGCCCCTGTTATCACTCAGAAATCAGTGAAGCAGGTTCAGCATCAAGTTTGGCTTATGCTTCACTGAGCTTTCACCCTGATCCAACAATATCGGGTTCGTCTTGAGTTAGGCTTGCGCCCCCACAAAGCTATCACCCGTACTCAATAAGTATCAAGAAAGTATAAAGTAACCATAAGGAAAATATAAAGTAACCATACGGGAATTACTTCTTTCATTACTTCATTGCATTACTTCTCTCTTTTACTTTTATGAGATTGGTACATTGGGGATCATAACCTTATTGGAAACACGTAAATGCATTACGTCAGCCTTTTATGTTCATGAGATTGACACTTTTGTTTGTAAGAGATTGATACCTTTGATAATCATAACCTTATTGGAAGCTTTGGAACATACTATTATTGGGACTTTGGAACCATGTTCATAATTATGTGATACATGAATGACCATATATCAAGAATAAGGTATACATGATTGGTAATAGATGATAACATGAAATGAGATGATTTAGGACATTTCGGAAATGAGTAAGTACCATAACAAAGTGAGTACTATATGCTGCAGAAGGATACGAAAAGAGTAACCTTACATACCTTGTCGTCTCACTACGAATACACAAGCCTATATGGGGATACAAGAGTCCAGTTTCCTCCTTTACGTTTCACTCTACAACACAAGTATGTAACGACGTACATTAACAATCAACTCTCTTACGTATGTATAAGTGTCACAATGAGTTACATGACTGCTATATAGCATCATTTCATCCTTCACAGTATAATCCATTGTATTACCATACCAACAACACCATAACATACCACACATCGACCAAGACATCCTAAACCAATAACATTTCCCACCACGTTTACCCTTTACGTTTCCTCATTATCATTCCGTCTTAATTTCCCTATCAACTTGCCTCATAAAAACTTATGAACAACAATAAATACTTAATATAGTCCAACATACTTCCATACGCCCCTTTAAAGTCATTAAAACAGTATCACAAGTTGATAATTACATCCATAAAGGGTATCGGGGTCTTCGGGGATCAAATAGATGCGAAAACATACAAAATGGAAATTTGGGCTGACCTGCGCAGCCACCTGCACCCACAGATCATTCACCTACACCCGCAGATGGCCTTTGGCAGCAGCCATATCCATCTGCATTGGCATCTGCGCCCGCAGATGCCTTCGTCTGCGGGGGCGGATGCCCGTTTTGGCCAAAATGGGTCTCTTTTGGGTCTTTTAATGCAATGAATGGTCCATGATCATAACCAAACTTATTTTGACATATTTTTGATTATCTTGAATGTCCACAACCATCCATGGTCTCACCACACATAACAACACCCAAAACTACACTTCACGGTCAATACACCACCAAAACCATAACTAATTTCACAACAACAAGTCCAAACATTATGGACAAAAAAAAAACAAGTTAAGGTTATAATCACACATCACATGTCAATATTGAATCCATCAAGTTCACTTCTCTCAATACCACAAATCCATTTTCAAGTTTACGAGATAAAACCATCCCCCGATTTAGCAAACATGCAATATTACACACATAGTGAATTCTCAATACATCACCAACATAACCAACATCATATATGCACCCTCTCATGCACATAATATATTAAACCATGAGAATAAATACTTACCAAGGCTTGAAAAGAGTTGATCTTGGCCAAAGGGATGAAGGCTTAGGGTTTGTGTGTGTAGAGAGAAATTTTGGGAAATTTCTAGAAATGGGATGTAAGTTTTGTGAAATAAAATCTGATTTTTTAATCCACTTTATAGTCCCCTAATGGTCCCTTTCTAGCCAAACATTTGGTCCAATCATGGTATATTGACTTGGTCACACAAGAATGGGTCAAATTTCCATTTGGGCCATGTTTTCTTATTAATATTGGGCTTCATTTGGGCCCAATGACTTAAGCCCACCAAATTTTAATGCATAAATCATCAAAGTTCTCATGTTTCATTATTTCCATAAATGTTACAGGAATTAATTAGACTCAGAAACTTACAGGGTTTTACATCACTTTTTTAGATTTACAATCTATTATTTGTTGCCACAAACCCCCCTTAAAAATAATTGATTAATAGTTTAAATAACTACATTTACCTAGCTTCTAGTCATATTCCCTTTGAGATCAACCCCAACCTTGTTGGGTTCTATATTTAAATCAAGGCTACTTAGTACTTTATTATGAGGAGTAATTTGGGTGATATCAAATTTTGGCACCATTGTCAGGGAATACGATTTAAGAATAGTTCAAATATGTCTATTTGACTATTAGTCCTTATTTCCTAATTTACTTTTTTTGTTTGTTTTTATTTCTTTTTGGGTACATGTTAGTTTATGCTAAATACCCAAAGTCAAGGCAATACCTTGCATCATATCAATCACAAACTCGAATGAACTAGTAGAAAAATAAATGCTCAAGAACTTGAATAGCAGGATGTAACCCGTTAGGCTACATTAGAAAGATAGGTTATAGCGTATACAACCCGTGCTAATCAAGAAGATGCAACAGCTGTTGCAGATGCTGCCAATACCCAAAGGAATAATAGGCCCAAGGGCCATAATCAAAGCCTAGTGGTTACGTATGATGATCTGGATAATGATTTTGATAGAGTGGGTGCTATGGGTGCCATTGTCCCTCCTACTTTAGCCCCTGGTGTTAAGTTTGATAGCACTAGTACTATGATATAGTTGTTGAATATGAAGGGCCTATTTAGAGGTGCTGCGGGCGAAGATCCAAACCTCCACTTGGTAAATTTTATGGGAATATGTAAGGCATACATGCCCGCGAGAGTGAATCAAAATGCTATCAATTTGAGGTTCCCTTCTTATTATCTCGGGAAGCATTGCTATGGTTGACTGACATTTTGGATGACTCCACTATTAACTAGAGGGAGTTGAAAGCTACTTTTCTTGAGAGATTTTTCCAACCTTCCAGAATGGTACAACTTAGGGATGAGATCAATAACTTCAGGCAACTACCTACAAAAGTTTTGCATAAGGCTTGGTTAAGGTTCAATAAGAATTTGAAGTAGTGCCCGAACTATAAGCTTGATGATAACAATCTCTTAGAGATATTTTACAGGTCACTGAACTATGCGACAAAGCCAATAACTGACACTTTGGCTGAAGGATCAATGATGTCACACACCTATGTAGAAGTGGTGGTAATGTCACGCCCCGAATCCCACCAGGACGGATTGGCACCCGTAGCCGACAAGGCCTGAGAGAACCAAACTTTGCCTATGTTCATTCATGTGCATGCCATAAGAAACATCACTATCATGTAAGAACACACAATGCTAATGACGGGAATCATGGAATATGTGATATATACATATATATTAAACTTGGCCGTAGAGGCCATTAAGTCAAAAATGACATGTACCTTTTACATTTATACACCCACATCCGTCTACAAAAGCCTCTAACAAATACATTTACCAAAACTAACTGAAAGTCGAGATAAGTCACCGCTTTATACAATATGTACAACACCAACACATATGCACAACTGTGACTCGGAGAAGCCCCAAACTAACTGGAGCTCACCAATGATACGCAACAACTAGCAACCTACTGTGGAGGCCCACTAGTACTTGCTCCTACAACAAGTAAGGTAAGCCCCACAAGGGACGTCAGTACGAAGAATGTACTGAGTATGTAAGGCTCATAAGAAACTGTATAATATGTAGATATATCAATGAACTCAAATACAAAGAATACTCAATATAGATAAGTCACCATTCTGTATATTGGTACCATGTGTATTTCATTAATTTCTTTGCTTCTCTGCTTCTATGATTATTTATCTTTGCCTGTGACTTGTGATACCCGGGCCCCAACTGAACAGTGGGTTTAACATAACATAACGTTATGTTGGGATCTGCTCGAGCTAGGCTTATGCCCCTAAAGCTGCCACCCTATGAATCAATATAGATCGGGATCGGCTCGATCTAGGTTATTACCTCTAGAGCTACCCCCTGTCAGGATCGGTCCGAGCTAGGCTTATGCCTCTAGGACTTCCCCCTGATCCAAAAATCTCGGTATCGGCTTGCGCTAGGCATTTTGCCCCCAAAGCTACCACCCATAGTTGATGTGCATTACTTCATTCATTACTTTGAGATTGATACAATGATAGTCATAACTTTATTTGAAGCTTTGGATCAATAATCAATGAGTGAGAGACATGTAACTAAACATTATTGGAAACATAACCTTGTTGGAAACATTATACTATGGGGACTATTGGACAACAATCAATGAACAAGATACATGAGTATAATCATTATTGGAACTTTGGAACACAACCTTATTGGGGTTTTGGAACATTATCAATGAATATGAGACATGTGATTCACAATTGATCAATGAGTAGGAAACATGTGATAACAACCATTGGAAATCGGGAATAGGATACCTTAGCACAATTCGAAACAGGACAAGTGTAATGTCAAGGTGAATTCTATATGCTGCAGAAAGATACGGACAAAGTAACCTTACATACCTTCACTTCCAAGTATGAATACATAAGCCTATGTATGAACACAATAGTCCAGCTTCTTTCTTACGTCTTAATCTATAATACAAGTACATATCGGAGCTTACATTACCAACTAGTTACTATACAGGCGTACAAGACGACAATGAGCTATATGACTGTTGTATGACATCATTTCACCCCTTACAACATGATCCACTGCATCATCATATCAACAACACCATAACATTAACACATTGACCAAGAGATCATACATCAATAGCATTTTACACCACACTTACCCTTTATACCTTTCTCTTTATCATTCCATCACAATTAATCCTTAATGAAAACATATGAACAACAATACATACTTAGAATAGTCCAACATACCTCCATACGACACTTTAAAGTCATTAAAACGACATCACAAGCTGATAATTACATCCAAAAAGGGTATAGGGGCCTTCGGGGACCAAGACGATACAAAAACATACAAAACCGCACCTAGGGCTGACCTGCAAATACACCTGCACCCACAGGTGGATGAGGTGCACCAGAAAGTGGCTGGTGGCAGATGCCAGTGGCACCTGCGTTGGCATCTGCGCCCGCAGGTGCCCTAGTCTGCGGGGGCGGATGCCCGTTTTGGTCTGAAATGGTCTCTTTTGGGTCTTTTAATTCAATGAATCGTTCATGATCATAACCAAACATATTTTGACATATTTATTATCATATTGAACACCAACAATCATTCATGGTCTCACAACACCCAAAACTGCACTTCACAGCCAATACGTCACCAAAACCATAACCAATATCACAATAAAAATTCCAAACATTATTCACAAGGATAAAACAAGGAAAGACTATAATCACATATCACATGTCAATATTCACTCCATAAAGTTCACTTCCTTCAATACCACAAGTACATATTCAAGCTTACAAGACAAAACCATCCTCCGATTTAGCAAACATGTAACATTTCACACATTGTGAACTTCTCAATACTCCACCAACATGAACAACATAATATACACCATATATAATGCATAAAATATATTAAACCATCATAATAAACACTTACCAAGTCTTACAAGTTGATGATCTTGGCCAAAGGAATGACTTAGAGTTCTTGAGAGACAAAAAGAAAATTTTGGAAAAGTCTAGAAAAGGCATGAGAGTCCAAATGAAATAAAAATCTGATTTTATCTCTTTATATAGTCCCTTTATAATGAACCTCATCCACACACTTGGTGTGTTTACTTGGTCAATGGAAGACTAGGCAAGAATGGGTCAAATTCCTATGTTGGGCCATGTCTTCCTTATGATTTTGGGCTTCATTTGGGCCCAATAGTGTAAGACTTATTAATGCCCACAAATTAATACATAATTCACCAAATCTCTCATGTTTCCATTTTTCCATAAATGTTACGGTAGTCAGCTAGACTCAGAAACATACGGGGTGTTACATTCTTACCCCTTTAGAAACATTTGTCCCCGAATGTTAGTATTATTATTCAAAGTAAACAATTACTCTAGGAGTATTCTTCATGTCATCATATAAAGATATACTCAAAGCTTATAAATACTTACTTGTCATTCTTCTCTTTGGAACAAATGAGGGTACTTGGATTTCATCATTTCTTCAGCTTCCCACGTGACTTCTTCTATTTGTTGATTTCTCCAAAGTACCTTTATGGATGCTATATCTTTATTACCCAACCTCTTCACTTGTATATACAGAATGGAAATAGGTATCTCCTCATAGGTAAGATCTTCTGTAACCTGTTCATCGTCAATTGGAGTGAAACGAGATGGATCCCCTATGCACTTTTGAAGCATCAAAATATGAAATACTGGATGAACTGTGGAGAGTTCTTGGGGTAGTGCCAACTCATAAGCAACCTGCCCAAATCTTCTAATAATTTCATATGGGCCTATATAACGTGGGCTCAATTTCCCTTTCTTTCTAAATCGCAATACCCCTTTCATTGGTGACACCTTCAGAAATACCCAATCACCTATGGCTAATTCAAGTCCTCTTATTCTAACATCGGCATATGACTTGTGTCGACTCTGGGTCATTTGTAATCGCTGTTGAATCACTTTAACTTTCTCCATCGCCTGATGAACAAGATCTGGCCCAAGTAAAGCAGTTTCACCCGCTTCAAACCATCCAATTGGTGATTTACATTTTCTTTCTTACAAGGCTTCATAAGGTGCAATAATACTTGAATGATAGCTATTGTTGTAAGAAAATTCAATAAGAGGCAAATGGTCATCCCAACTGCCTTGAAAATCTAACGTGCATGCTCATAGCATATCTTCAAGTGTTTGGATAGTACGTTCTGCTTGTCCATCAGTCTGAAGATGGAAAGCCGTACTCAGATTCACCTGTGTACCCAAACTCTACTGGAAAGATTTCCAAAAGTGCGCTATAAACTGTGCTCCTCTATCTGATATAATGGAAAGTGTAATACCATGTAACCGCACTATCTGTTTAACATATAATCTTGCATAATCTTCAACTGTATAGGTGGTCTTGACTGGTAGAAAATGCGCTGACTTGGTAAGCCTTTCAACTATGACCCATATAGAATCAAATTTCCGCAGCGTGCGAGGCAAACCTGTGATGAAGTCCATATTAATCATATCCCACTTCCAAACTAGAAGATTGATACATTGCATGTAACCTCCTGGTTTCTGATGCTCTACTTTCACTTGTTGACAATTCGGGCATTGAGTGACAAATTCTGCAATGTTCCTCTTCATATTTCCCCACTAATACACTTCTTTCAAATCATGGTACATTTTAGTAGCACCTGGATAAATAGAATAGCGCGAATGATGCGCCTCTATCATAATTCATTTCCTCAGCTCATCTATATCTGGTACACATAATCTACCTTGGCATTGCAGTACCCCTTCTTATGTCAGATCAAATTCCTTTGTCAAATTCTATTGTACATTTTCCTTTAGCTGCATTAATATAGGATCTGCAAGCTGCTTCTCTTTCACTTTAGCAATCAACAAAGATTCTGCCGCATTTTGCACAATAACCCCTTCATCTGAGGATTCAAGTAGATGAACCCCCAAGCTGGCTAATTGATATAGGTCTTTGATTATCTCTTTCTTTTCTATAATTTGGCCACTAGTGATTTCTGTTGCCTTGCGGCTCAATGCATCAGCTACCACATTTGCTTTTTCTGGATGGTATAAAATATCAATATCATAGTCTTTCAATAGCTCAAGCCACCTTCTTTGCCTCAAATTTAGTTCCTTCTGCTTAAAGATATATTGCAAACTTTTGTGATCAGTATAGATATCAACATGAACTCCATACAAATAATGACGCCATATCTTTAAAGAAAAAACCACCGCTACTAGTTCAATGTCATGTGTGGGGTAATTTTTCTCATGTGGCCACAACTTTCGTGAGGCATATGCTATGACATTACCATGTTGCATCAATACACATCTGAGGCCAACCCTGGAATCATCACAATACACTACATAACCCTCGGTGCCTTCGGGGAGTACTAAAACTGGTGTGGAGGTTAATTTATCTTTCAACTCTTGGAAGCTTTTCTCACACGCATCATTCCACTAAAATTTAACTGCCTTGTATGTAAGCTTCGTTAAAGGTGCAGCAATGGAGGAAAAACCTTCCATAAATCTTCGGTAATAACCTGCCAGTCCAAGAAAACTACGAATATCTGTGGGTGTCGTAGGTCTTGGCCAATTTTTCACTGCTTCAATCTTCTGTGTATCAACCTGTATCCCTTCATCTGATACAATGTGACCCAAGAATTCAACTGATTTTAACCAAAACTCACACTTGGAGAACTTTGCATACAACTTACGCTCACGGAGAATCTGTAACACCTGTCGTAAGTGATTAGCATGGTCCTCTAGTGATCTTGAATAAACCAGAATGTCATCTATAAATACCGTGATGAACATGTCCAGGAATGGCTTAAACACCCTATTCATCAAATCCATGAACACATCTGGTGCATTTGTTAGTCCAAATGACATAAATAAAAATTCATAATGGCCATACCGTGTTTGAAAAGTTGTCTTGGGTACGTCTTCTTCTCTAACTCTGACTTGATGGTAACCCGACCTCAAGTCGATCTTTGAGAAATACTTGGCACCCTGTTACTGATCAAATAAATCATCAATTCGAGGGAGAGGATATTTGTTCTTGATCATTACCTTATTCAATTGCCGATAGTCGATGCACATTCTCAACGTGCCATCTTTCTTCCATACAAATAATACCGGTGCATCCCACGGAGACATACTCGGCCTGATAAAGCCCTTATCCAGCAAATCTTTCAATTTCTCCTTTAATTCACGCAACTCTGTTGGAGCCATTCTGTATGGAGGAATAGAGATAGGTTGAGTGCCTGAAATCAAATCAATACCAAACTCTACTTCTCGTTCTGGGGGTAAGCCTGGAAGATCCTCTGGAAATACGTCAAGAAATTCATTGACCACTGGAACCGACTGCGGAGTTAGTGGTTCCACTTTAGTATCTTTCACCCATACTAAATGACATATGTAACCCTTAACAATCATTTTCCTTGCTTTCAAATAGGAAATAAATCTTCCTCTTGGTGCCCCCACATTACCCTGCCATTCAAGAACATTTTCTTGCGGAAAAGAAAAATGTACCTTCTTGGCCTAGCAATCTACCGTGGCATAACAAGAGGCCAACCAATCCATTCCCATTATCACATCAAAATCCACCATGTCCAGTTAAATGAGATCGGCCAGTGTATCATGACCACACACAGTTACCACACAATTACGATATACTCTTTTTGCAACAATATATTTACCAACCGGTGTAGAAACTTCAATTGACTTAATTAATAATTCTGGTACCTTTGCAAATTTTTCAGCAATCAATGGAGTAACATAGGACAATGTAGAACCGGGGTCAATCAATGCATATACATTATATGAGAATATGGATAATGTACCTGTGACAACATCAGGAGAAGCCTCTAAATTCTGCCAGTCTACCAGAGCATAAGTACGATTCTGAACCCCACTAGTACTGGCTGCTCCTCTGGCACCCCTACCACGGCCAACAGACTACACACCTCATCCCATTGAAGGAACCGATGCTGATGACGCAACAGCCGATCCTGCCGGTCGTGCTATACCACCCATGCTCCTCTAGGGACACTCTTTCATCATGTGTCCCGTCATACCACACCAGAAACAAGCATTTTTCCCCACTCTGTATGTACCTGCATGAATACATCTGCAGTGCTGACAGTGCTGACGAGGAAAACCTGCTGCCTGTGATCCGTGAACCCCACTACTCTGCCCAGATAGACCACCTCTAAATCCCGTACCAAATATGGTTCTAATCTTTCCACGTATCGATGGACTCTATCTGTCATTGTAGCCACCACATTTGGAGCATACCGTGCCAAGGAATTGAATTGCAAGCTGTATTCTCTAACACTCAAATTTCCTTGACGGAGATTTAGAAATTGATCCGCACGAGCCTCACGGATCTCATAGGGAAGATAATGATCAAGAAAAGCCGCTTTAAATTCTTCCCAATTAGGTGGATTTGCACCAATATCACGAGATTTCTTCCAATCCTGGTACCACAATATCACCTCTCCTTTCAATCTATATGCAGCAAGTTCAACTGTTTCTACCCCTGTCACGAGCAAAACTTCCAGAGCCCTCTGAATCTAATCCACGAAGTCCTGTGGATCTGCTTTCGGATCTGACCCAGTGAATAGAAGAGTCTAGTTTCAGAAAATCCTGTGTTCTGCGACTCGCCACTCTAGCTGCATCATCCTCATGTGTCATTTGACCAGCTCGTCCTTGACTTTGTGCTTCCACTAACTGTGTCAACATATGCACTGCATTCCTAAGATCCTGATCTATAGTGTTCATTGGTGGGGCTACGGGTACTTCCCTACCAATTGGCTCTTTCGGAGATGGAAAAGTAGAGGAAGACCGCGAGGAAATTTCAGCATTTGCTCCACCTTGACTAGCTTGGTCAGGTGGTAATCTACTCATGCCTTCATCAGCAGGCATATCTACCTGCTTCCCTTTACCTCTACCTCTTCTCATGATCGGTATTTTTACTATACCAAATAGAAACATTTACCATGGTCAGATACAATTCAACTTACAACACCAGCTCTATTGCACGATCTAGACATGAAAAGATACAATTCAACTTACAACACTGGCTCTATTGCACAATCTAGACATGAAGAAGAGAAATAACATCCTAAATTTCCCGTAGCCTCCTACTTATAAATGTGGTGCACAACACATCGATAAGTAAGACTCTACTCAGACACGGCTTTGTAGACACCCTTAGAATGACCTTCTCTGATACCACTTTTTGTCACACCCCAAATCCCATCAGGACAGATTGGCACCCGTAGCCGACAAGGCCCGAGAGAACCAAACTTTACCTATGTTCATTCATGTGCATGCCATAAGAAACATCACTATCATGTAAGAACACACAATGCTAATGACGGGAATCATGGAACATGTGATATATACATATATACGAAACTTGGCTGTTGAGGCCATCAAGTCAAAAATGACATGTACCTTTTACATTTATACACCCACATTCGTCTACAAAAGCCTCGAACAAATACATTTACCAAAAGTAACTGAAAGTCGGGACAAGTCCTCATTTTATACAACATGTACAACACCAAAACATATGTACAACTGTGACTCGGAGAAGCCCCGAACTAACTGGAGCTCACCAATGATACACATTAACTGGCAACCTACTGTGGAGGCCTACTAGTACCTGCGCCTGCAGCAAGTAAGGTAAGCCCCACAAGGGATGTCAGTACGAAGAATGTACTCAGTATGTAAGGCTCATAAGAAACTGTATAATATGTAGATATGTCAATGAACTCAAATACAAAGAATATTCAATATAGATAAGTCACCATTTTGTACTTTGGTACCATGTGTATTTCATTAGTTTCTTTGCTTCTCTGCTTCTATGATTATTTATCTTTGCCTGTGACTTGTGATACCTGGGCCCCGACTGAACAGTGGGTTTAAAATAACATAACTTTATGTTGGGATCGGCTCGAGCTAGGATTATGCCCCTAGAGCTGCCACCCTATGAATCAATATAGATCGGGATCGGTTCGAGATAGGTTATTACCTCTAGAGCTGCCACCCATACCAACATATCAGGTTCGGCTCAAGCTAGGTTATTACATCTAGATCTACCCCCTGTCAGGATCGATCTGAGCTAGGCTTATGCCTCTAGGACTGCCCTCTGATCCAAAAATCTCGGGATCGGCTTGAGCTAGGCATTTTGCCCCCAAAGCTACAACCCATACTTGATCATCAACCACATGTGCATTGCTTCATTCATTACTTTGAGATTGATACAATGATAGTCATAACTTTATTTGAAGCTTTGGATCAATAATCAATGAGTGAGAGACATGTGACTAAACATTATTGGAAACATAACCTTGTTGGAAACACAACACTATAGGGACCATTGGACAACAATCAATGAACAAGATACATGAGTATAATCACTATTGGAACTTTGGAACACAACCTTATTGGGGTTTTGGAACATTATCAATGAATATGAGACATGTGATTCACAATTGATCAATGAGTAGGAAACATGTGATAACAACCATTGGAAATCGGGAATAGGATACCTTAGCACATTTCGGAATAGGACAAGTGTAACGTCAAGGTGAATTCTATATGCTGTAGAAAGATACGGACAAAGTAACCTTACATAGATTAACTTCCAAGTATGAATACACAAGCCTATGTATGAACACAATAGTCCAGCTTCTTCCTTACGTCTTAATCTACAATATAAGTACATATCGGAGCTTACATTACCAACTAGTTACTATACATGCGTACAAGATGAGAATGAACTATATGACTTCCGTATGACATCATTTAACCCCTTACAACATGATACACTGCATCATCATATCAACAACACCATAACATTAACACATTGACCAAGAGATCATACATCAATAGCATTTTACACCACACTTACCCTTTATACCTTTGTCTTTATCATTCCGTCACAATTACTCCTTCATGACAACATATGAACAACAATACATACTTAGCATAGTCCAACATACCTCCATACGACACTTTAAAGTCATTAAAACGACATCACAAGTTGATAATTATATCTAAAAAGGGTATAGGGGCCTTCGGGGACCAAGATGATGAGAAAACATACAAAACCGCACCTGGGGCTGACCTGTGAAGCCACCTGTGCCCGCAGGTGGCTGAGGTGCACCCGTAGGTGGCTGGTGGCTGGTGGCAGATGCTAGTGGCACCTGCGTTGGCATCTGCGCCCGCAGGTGCCTTCGTCTGTCGGGGCGGATGCCTATTTTGGTCTGAAATGGTCTCTTTTGGGTCTTTTAATGCAATGAATGGTTCATGATCATAACCAAACTTATTTTGACATATTTTTTATCATCTTGAACACCAAAAATCAGTCATGGTATCACAACACACATAACAACACCCAAAAATGCACTTCACGGCCAATACGTCACCAAAACCATAACCAATTTCACAATAACAACTCCAAACATTATTCACAAGGATAAACAAGGAAAGACTATAATCACATATCACATGTCAATATTCAATCCATCAAGTTCACTTCCTTCAAGACCACAAGTACATATTCAAGTTTACAAGACAAAACCATCCTCCGATTTAGCAAACATGTAACATTTCACACATTGTGAACTTCTCAATACTCCACCAACATTGTAACACCCCGTAGATTTTCGAAAAAAATTGATTCTCGTGATATACATGGAATTAATTAAACATGCATGAGATTTTTTAGGAATTACACATGCAAGTGTTGGGCCAAATTAATATATGCAAAAGGGCTTAATTTAAACCCAAATGCATGGCCCAAATGGAGAAAAGAAATCCATTCTTCCATTTGACCCATTCAAACATAATATTTAATGTTGAGAATTGGATAAGAAGAGACTTGAGGGCCTATATATAAGCATGAAAATCAGATTTTTATTCCATTGGACACCCATGCTTTGTGTAGAATTTTCCACAACATTTCTCTCTTCAACCAAACCCTAAGCCTTCATTCCTTTGGTCAAGATCACCTTGGAGAAACACTTGGTAAGTGTATATTATCATGGTTTAATATATTTTATGCATGGAATATGGTTTATATCATGTTGGTTATGTTGGTGAAGAGTGAGAAGGTCACTAAGTGTAAAACAATTTGTGGTTGCTAAATCGGAGGATGATTTTTGCCTTGAAACCTTGAACATGGACTTGTGATCTTGAAGTAAATAAACTTGATGGATTCAATATTGACATGTGATATGTGATTATAGTCTTGAATTGTTTTTTCATGATGTATAATGATTGGGAATTTCTATTGCGCACTTGGTTATGGTTTTGGTGGCGTATTGGCCATAAAGTATCGTTTTGGGTGTTGTATGTGTGTTGTGAGACCATGGATGGTTGTTGGAATATTAGATGATCATCAATAAGTTTGGTTATGATCATGAACCATTCATTTCATGAAAATACCCAAAATAGACCATTTCGGACCAAAATGGGCATCCGCCCCCGCAGACGGAGGCATCTGCGGGCGCAGATGCCAACGCAGATGGCACTGGCTGCTGACAAAGGCCATCTGTGGGCGCAGGTGGCAGCGCAGGTCAGCCCAGATTTGTGTTTTGCATGTTTTCGTCTCTAGTTGATCCCCGAAGGCCCCGATACCCTTTTTGGATGAAATTATGAACTTGTGATATCGTTTTAATGAATTTAAAGTGTCGTATGAAGGCATGTTGGACTGTATTAAGTATGGATTAATGTTCACATGTTGTTATGAAAGAGTAATGGCGACGGAATAACAATAAAGGGACGTAAGGGGTAAGTGTAGTGTGAAATGTTATTGGGTTGTGATGTATTGGTTAATGTGTGGTATGTTATGATATTGTTGGCATGTTAATACAGTGAGTTGTGTTGTGAAGGACGAAATAATGCTATAAAACAGCCACGTAACTCAATGTAACACTTATGCGTTGGTAAGCTAAATAGTTGTTAACAAGAATTCTATTATGAACTTGTTATGTAGAGTAAAACGTAAGGAAGGAGCTGGCTCATCGTATAGGATTGTACTTTCACATTGAGGACATAAGGTATGTAAGGTTACTCTTCTATATCCTTCTGCAGTATGAATGTTCACATTGTTTAAATACTCATTCGATTCCGCAATGCCCTAAGGTATTCTGTATCCGAAAGTTGGCTATAGTTACTCATATGTTCCTTATTCATTGGTCAATGGTGACTCATGTCCATTGGTTGACTCACATTCATTGGATAATATGTCAAGAGTTCCAAATGTTTTAAAGTATTGCATCTTAGGTTGGTGAACAGTTGATATCCATATGTATAGTATTTAGTGATCATTGTCCTAAGGTTCCAAAAGTGTACTATTCCAAGGAGGTTCTCTAGTGTTCCAACTAAGGCTGATATATTGTTATTCATATGTGTTTTACTCCTAGATGAATCATGACCCACTTATTTCTTAATTATAGGCGAAAGTTCTTAAGTTGGCATATGTTGTAAAGTCTAAGAGAACTATCTCAACAAGGGTAATGAGGTAAAGAGAACTTGTTTAGTTTGAACAACATTATTACAATCATGTCATGATCTCTAATGTGTCAGTCTCTTAACTATGTTAAGGAAATAAGATTGTAAAGTAATGTGCACATAGGTACCTTATGTCTCATTGAGCTTGGATCACAATCAAAAGGGTAAAAGTCCAAGAGGGTACTCTTACGGTATATATTAGTATCCACCTATAAGGTGATGAACGGTATATATTATTATCCACCTACAAGGTGATAAACGGTATATATATTATTATCCACCTATAAGGTGATGAACGGTATATATTAGTATCCACCTATAAGGTGATGAGCGGTATATATTATTATCCACCTATAAGGTGATGAACGGTATATATTAGTATCCACCTATAAGGTGATGAACGGTATATATTAGTATCCACCTATAAGGTGATGAGCGGTATATATTATTATCCACCTATAAGGTGATGAACGGTATATATTATTATCCACCTATAAAGTGATGAACGGTATATATTATAATCCACCTAGAAGGTGATGACTGGTAGTATATTGGGATCCACATAATGAAGATGGTTGTAAAATAAGTTAGAGTATATCCCGTGCATGAACATAAATATGAAGGTTATTATAAGAATTATGGTGATAAGAGTAAATGACCAAGAGATGGAAATAATGGAAGTAATGAACATGGTTCTACATATTCCGGACGGAGGTATATCCATATTGATTATTCTTTTACGTTTAATTTCTCGGAAGTACTTATGTATTATTATAGTTTCATATGGCCTTACATACTCAGTACTTTCTTCGTACTGACCCCTCTTGGGGGACTTACCTTACATGCTGCAGGCACAAGTATTAGTAGATCTCCGCAGTAGGCGATGAGGCATCCACGGATTGTTGGTGAGCTCCAGTTGCTTCGGGGCTTCCCAAGTCACATGAGTTCATTATGTTTTGGCATTTGTAAATATTCTATACACATGGTCATGTATCTATTAGAGGCTTTGTAGACATATGTGGGCGAGATGAAAGTAAAAGATGTACATTCATTTTAACGTAATGGCCCTAACGGCCAAGTTTCATATATTGCACATATTGCTATGACTTCTGCCATTGATATTTAATTACGTGAAAGAAATGATATGCATACGCGAACATTCACATGAGATTACATGAGCAAAGATTGGTTCTCTCGGGCCATATCGGCTTTGGGTGCCAATCATGTCCCGCACGGGGTTTGGGGTGTGACAAAAGTGGTATCAGAGCAGTTCGTTCTAAGGGGAGTCTACAAAGTCGTGTATGAGTAGAGTCTTGCTTATGGATGTTTTGCGCGCCACATTTATAAGTAGGAGGCTACGGGACATTTAGGAGTTGTTTCATTTCTTCATTCCTATATCGTTCAATAGAGCCATTGTCATAGGTGGGTTTACATCTGACCATTGAAATTGGTTTTCTTTGATATAGTACCATGTGATTACAAGACAAGATAGGGGCAAAGATAAGCAGGTCGACATGCTGGCAGGGGAAGGGAGTGGTAAATCACCACCCGACCCAGCTAGACAATATGGGTCTGAAATTGAGTTCCCGAAATCTCCTGTTAATGTTATGAAGCAAGAGTTACAGGATTTGAAAAATGTAGTACATATGTTGACTCAGATAGTGGATGCACAAACTCAGGGATAAGTTGGTCCAATGACAAGTGATGATGGTGCGGCTAGGATAGCTAGCCGGCGCACACAGGATTTCCTGAAATTGGATCCTCCCACATTTACCGAATCAGATCTTGATGAAGATCCGCAAGACTTTATAGATCAAATTCAAAGGGATTTAGATGTCATGCATGTGACCGGTATAGAAACAGTGAAGCTTGCAGCGTATAGACTAAAAGGGGAGGCTATACTATGGTATGAAGATTGGAAACGATCCAGGGGTATCGGTACACCTCCAGCTAGTTGGGAGGAATTCAAAGAAGCATTCATTGATCATTATCTCCCATATGAGATCCGCGAGGCTCGTGCAGATCAGTTTTTAAATCTTCGTCAGGGAAATATGAGCGTCAGGGAGTACAGTCTTCGATTTAATTCATTGGTTAAGTATGCTCCTAATATGGTATCGACTATGGCCGATAGAGTTCATCGGTATGTAGATAGATTGGATCCCTACTTAGTAAGAGACTGTACTATTGCTGCATTAAATAAATATATGGATATAGCTAGAATACAAGCCTTCGCGCAAAAGATGGAGGATCAAAGGCAAAGGAGAAGGATACAAGAATTTGAAGAAGGGCCATCAAAGAGGGCGAGAACTGTGGGATAGTTCATAACGTCCCAAGGAGGATTTAGGCCCCAAATATTTCCTAGACCGCGCAGACCACCAGTTTCTTATCAGACGACAGGTAATCCATCTCAATTACGCGGGTTTAGAGGCAGTCACACCGAGCAAAGTAGTGAGACTCGGGGTTCACAGACAGTACAGTATAGAGAACAAGGAAGTATGGGCCAATCGAGATCTTCTCGTCAGCTGTGCCAGCGTTGTGGAAAGTTTCATTCAGGAGAATGTTGGATTGAAAAGAATGTTTGCTTCTGGTGTGGTAAGTCAGGGCATCTGAAGAGAGAATGTCCACAGAGGGCCCCAGGTAGTATGACACGACCTATGGGGTCAGCAGAATTCGGAGGCTCTCCTTGATATGGTGACAGGTATGTTATCTATAGTTTTACCTAATGAATATGCATCAATTGATCCGGGTTCTACCCTATCATATGTTATATATTAATCCATTGACTGTGGAAAAATTTGAAGGAATACAAGAATTAATAGACAAGTGATATGAGGTGTCCACACCAGTTGGTGAATTTCTTATAGTTAAAAAAAAAAATATGTCGCAATTGTATCATAAATGTTGTGATCACGTTACATAGCCTAATTTTATTGAGATGGACATGATAGATTTTAATGTTACAATGGGTATGACTTGGTTAGCTTTTGTTAGGCCATAATAGATTACCGAGATTTTCTTGAATAGAAGGGTACATATGTCGCTTAGTCAGAGTGAAAGATACCAAAGGTAAAGCTACTAGTGTCAGGAAAATTTTATGTATCAGATATATATATATGAGATAAAGAAGTGCATTATAGTAATGCACACCACTCACGACGTGCTATTTAGTAGGGACTAATCAATAGGTGCCATGATTGGAAGTGACTTATTGACAAGATCATATGAAAAGAATGTTCCGAAATTTATACTTCAGTAATCGAAGTGATAACGAGTAAAAGTGAGGTGTTGGGAATCTGAGGGTTATAGGCTATGTAGAGATTTTTTTAAGAGATATGATGCCATATGGGTAATAGTTGATAGGCTTACAAAGTTAACATATTTGTGGAAATCTTTTCAGAAGAATTTGGGGACCCAAGAGAATGTAAGCATGGCTTTTTCATTTTCATATAAGAAGAACAAGCAAGAAAAAGTGGAGAAAACTAAGTAAGTATCTACATGAGTATATGTATAGAGATGCATTTGTTACACATGAGACAATGTTGATAACATTCGAGGACGAATGTTCCTAAGGGGGGAAGAATGTAACACCCCGTAGATTTCCAAACCAAATTGATTCTCGTGATATACATGGAATTAATTAAACATGCATGAGATTTTTGAGGAATTACATATACAAGTGTTGGGCCAAATTAATATATGCAAAAGGGCTTAATTTAAGCCCAAATGCATGGCCCAAATGGAGAAAAGAAATCCATTCTTCCATTTGACCCATTCAAACATAATATTTAATGTTGAGAATTGGATAAGAAGAGACTTGAGGGCCTATATATAAGCATGAAAATCGGATTTTTATTCCATTGGACACCCATGCTTTGTCTAGAATTTTCCACAACATTTCTCTCTTCAACCAAACCCTAAGCCTTCATTCCTTTGGTCAAGATCACCTTGGAGCAAGACTTGGTAAGTGTATATTATCATGGTTTAATATATTTTATGCATGGAAGATGGTTTATATCATGTTGGTTATGTTGGTGAAGAGTGAGAATGTCACTAAGTGTAAAACAATTTGTGGTTGCTAAATCGGAGGATGATTTTTGTCTTGAAAACTTGAACATGGACTTGTGATCTTGAAGTAAATAAACTTGATGGATTCAATATTTATATGTGATATGTGATTATAGTCTTGACTTGTTTTTTCATGATGTATAATGATTGGGAATTTCTATTGCGCACTTGGTTATGGTTTTGGTGGCGTATTGGCCGTAAAGTGTCATTTTGGGTGTTGTATGTGTGTTGTGAGACCATGGCTGGTTGTTGGATATATGAGATGATCATCAATAAGTTTGGTTATGATCATGAACCATTCATTGCATGAAAATACCCAAAATAGACCATTTCGGACCAAAACGGGCATCCGCCCCCGCAGACGGAGGCATCTGCAGGCGCAGATGCCAACGCAGATGGCACTGGCTGCTGCCAAAGGCCATCTGCAGGCACAGGTGGCTGACCTGCGGGCACAGGTGGCAGCGCAGGTCCGCCCAGATTTGTGTTTTGCATGTTTTCGTCTCTAGTTGATCCCCGAAGGCCCCGATACCCTTTTTGGATGAAATTATGAACTTGTGATATCGTTTTAATGACTTTAAAGTGTCGTATGAAGGCATGTTGAACTGTATTAAGTATGGATTAATTTTCACATGTTGTTATGAAAGAGTAATGGCGACGGAATAACAATAAAGGGACGTAAGGGATAAGTGTAGCGTGAAATGTTATTGGGTTGTGATGTATTGGTTAATGTGTGGTATGTTATGATATTGTTGGCATGTTAATGCAGTGAGTTGTGTTGTGAAGTATGAAATGATGCTATAAAACAGCCACGTAACTCAATGTGACACTTATGCGTTGGTAAGGTGAATAGTTGTTAACAAGAATTCTATTATGAACTTGTGATGTAGAGTAAAACGTAAGGAAGGAGCTGGCTCATCGTATAGGATTGTAGTTTCACATTGAGGACATAAGGTATGTAAGGTTACTCTTCTATATCCTTCTACAGTATGAATGTTCACATTGTTTAAATACTCATTCGATTCCGTAATGCCCTAAGGTATTCTGTATCCGAAAGTTGGCTAGAGTTACTCACATGTTCCTTATTCATTGGTCAATGGTGACTCATATGACTCATGTCCATTGTGTGACTCACGTTCATTGTCTAATATGTCAAGAGTTCCAAATGTTGTAAAGTATTGCATCTCAGGTTGGTGAACAGTTGATATCCATATGTATAGTATTTAGTGATCATTGTCCTAAGGTTCCAAAAGTGTACTATTCCAAGGGGGTTCTCTAGTGTTCCAACTAAGGTTGATATATTGTTATTCATATGTGTTTTACTCCTAGACGAATCATGACCCACTTAGTTCTTAATTATAGTCGGAAGTTCTTAAGTTGGCATATGTTGTAAAGTCTAAGAGAACTATCTCAACAAGGGTAATGAGGTAAAGAGAACTTGTTTAGTTTGAACAACATTATTACAATCATGTCATGATCTCTAATGTGTCACTCTCTTAACTATGTTAAGGAAATAAGATTGTAAAGTAATGTGCACATAGGTACCTTATGTCTCATTGAGCTTGGATCACAATCAAAAGGGTAAAAGTCCAAGAGGGTATTCTTACGGTATATATTATTATCCACCTATAAGGTGATGAACGGTATATATTATTATCCACCTACAAGGTGATGAACGGTATATATATTATTATCCACCTATAAGGTGATGAACGGTATATATTAGTATCCACCTATAAGGTGATGAGCGATATATATTATTATCCACCTATAAGGTGATGAACGGTATATATTATTATCCACCTATAAGGTGATGAACGGTATATATTATAATCCACCTAGAAGGTGATGACTGGTAGTATATTGGGATCCACATAATGAAGATGGTTGTAAAATAAGTTAGAGTATATCCCATGCATGAACATAAATATGGAGGTTATTATAAGAATTATGGTGATAAGAGTAAATGACCAAGAGATGGAAATAATGGAAGTAATGAACATGGTTCTACATATTCCGGACGGAGGTATATCCATATTGATTATTCTCTTACGTTTAATTTCTCGAAAGTACTTATGTATTATTATAATTTCATATGGCCTTACATACTCAGTACTTTCTTCGTACTGACCCCTCTTGGGGGACTTACCTTACATGCTGCAGGCACAAGTATTAGTAGATCTACACAGTAGGCGACGAGGCATCCACGGATTGTTGGTGAGCTCCAGTTGCTTCGGGGCTTCCCAAGTCACATGGGTTCATTATGTTTTGGCATTTTTAAATATTGTATACACATGGTCATGTATCTATTAGAGGCTTTGTAGACATATGTGGGGGAGATGAAAGTAAAAGATGTACATTCATTTTGACGTAATGGCCCTAACGGCCAAGTTTCATATATTGCACATATTGCTATGACTTCCTCCATTGATATTTAATTATGTGAAAGAAATGATATGCATACGCAAACATTCACATGAGAGTACATGAGCAATGATTGGTTATCTCGGGCCATATCGGCTTCGGGTGCCAATCACGTCCCGCACGGGGTTCGGGGTGTGACAAACATGACCAACATAATATACACCATCTCTCATGCATAAAATATATTAAACCATCATAATAAACACTTACCAAGTCTTACAAGTTGATGATCTTGGCCAAAGGAATGACTTAGAGTTCTTGAGAGACAAAAAGAAAATTTTGAAAAAGTCTAGAAAAGGCATGAGAGTCCAAATGAAATAAAAATCTGATTTTTTCTATTTATATAGTCCCTTTATAATGAACCTCATCCACACACTTGGTGTGTTACTTGGGCAATTGAAGACTAGGCAAGAATGGGTCAAATTCCCATGTTGGGCCATGTCTTCCTTATGATTTTGGGCTTCATTTGGGCCCAATAGTGTAAGACTTATTAATGCCCACAAATTAATACATAATTCACCAAATCTCTCATGTTTCCATTTTTCCATAAATGTTACGGTAGTCAGCTAGACTCAAAAACGTACATGGTGTTACAGGTAATACTTGATCTAGTGTAACACCCCGTACCTTCCCAACCCTACTTGACGACGTTGAACAATGTATACTTGAGTGTCGAGAGCCACACGAATGTATTTTGTAATGTTATTGACAAGAAAATTAAAATTTGGCCTTGTACATATGCTTAAACTTACGTAGAAGGTGTTTTGCGATCTTCATGGTTCATTTGTCGGGTTAAAAATGAGGCTAAGAGGACCTCTAAACAAAGTATGTTAAGGTTAAGAAGTGAGTTAAAGAATAGGATTTGAAGTATCTAACCAAACCCGCGAAGAAAAGTCAAAAAATGAAATTTTCGAAAAATTTAAGGGAAGGGCCCGTTGGGTAGCGTGACACACCGCTCTAGGCTGAAATTTTCAGTCCAGAGGCAGTAAAGGGGCGCGCCAGGCAGCGTGCCACGCCGCCCCTGCGCACCTTTCAAAAGTTGAAATTTTTGTTTAAGTCCCAAGGGTTCCCGGGGACATATTGAGCCGATTTTTGCCACGATTCTTCTACAAACATGAGAATATACATGAAATGAGTGAGATATTATATTGGTATGATAAATTTACTCGAGAACGAAATTGGGGTCAAAATGACGATTTTACCCTTTTGGGCAAAATAGGCCATACGTGGCTAGAATCGCTTGTTTTTGGGATTGAGGCTACGGATATGAATGACATGAGCAGGAGTATTGTCGTAACACATATGATATGATGAAACCACGAGAAATTATTGATTTTATTGGGTTGAGTAAATTGGGCCCAAAAAGGACCCAAAAATGAAAAGAAAACATGGCCCAATGGGTCACAAGACCCCTTCTTCCATTTGACTAAGTTATACACATCAATGATTGATCCCAAGTGGCTAAGGATGACTAAAGGTCCTATAAAAAGGCACCCAAAAATCAGCCTTTATTCATTGAAAATACACAAGCACTTTTAGTATTTTCCAAGCAACTAAAGGAGAGCTTTCTCATATCTTCAAAACCCTAAGCCAACTTTTTGGCCAAGATCATCATTTGGTAAGTCTTGGTAAGTGGATATTCTTATGATTTCATATATTATATGCATAGGAGAGTATGTGAATCTTGTTGGTTATGCTTGAAAGAGTTGAACATAGTACTTTGGGTTTTTGTACAAGATGTGCCATCCATGAGATTTGAACTTGAATTATGGCTTGTGCCTTTTATGAAAGATCATGGTATGGATAAAATTTGAACGTCTATGGTGTTATTTTTGTTGTTAAACTTATTCTTGTCTATAAGTGTAAATTTTGGGATTTTGGCCGATATGTGCTTTGAAGTGTATTAAGGTGAATTGATGGATTATTTGTGATGTGGTGTGGATAAGAAAGTGTAAAGGAGGAGTGTTGTGGTGAAATGCAATGATTATTATGTATTGGTCAATGTTGGGAATATTGGAGGATTTTTGGAATAATGATGCTATCAATGGTTTTGTCAAGGGGAAATGACATTTTCAAAGCAAACATGTACCCCATTGATGTTATATGCATTTGTAAAGTAGTTGTTGGTTAATGTGAATCCCGTTATGTATTTGTGTTGTAGAATGACACATAAAGAAGGAGCGGGACTATTGTATGCACATCTATGATTGGATATCCGTATTGAGAGTACAAGGTATGTAAGGTTACTTTGTTCGCCTCTTTCCGCGGCAAATAGTGTTCACATTGACATGTCACTTGTCTTATCCCGAAATGTGCTAAGGTATTCCATATCCGGTTACCAATGGTTATTATCACATGTTTCCTACTCATTGATCAATTGTGAATCCCATGTCCCCTATTCATGGATAATGTTCTAAAAGCCTAATAAGGTTGTGTTCCAAAGTTCCTATAGTGGTTTTACTCATGTGTCTTGTTCATTGATTATTGTCTAATGGTTCCAATAGTGTTATGTTCCCACAAAGGCTATGTTTCCAATAATGTTTATTTACATGTCTCTTGCTCATTGGTTATTGTTCCAAAGCTTCCAACAATGTTATGGCTACAAAAGTATCAATCTCTCATAAGCCAAGGGTAATCTATTTTTGGATATCAATTATGGTTCATCACATGTTCTTTGTGCATTGATCAATTGTAATTCACATGTCTCATATGTATTGACTAATGTTCCAAAGATTCTATGGTTCTACCAATGTCATGGTCCAAAGTTTCAAGTGATGTTATGACTATCAAAATACCAATCTCAAAGTAAAGATCAAAGTAATGCAAATGTGGTCAATGATCAAGTATGGGTGGCAAGTCTAGGGGCATAAGCCTAGCTCGACTCGATCCCGATGTATGATTTATGGGTGGCAAGTCTAGGGGCATAAGCCTAGCTCGACTCGATCCCGATGTGTTGATTTATGGGTGGAAAGTCTAGGGGCGCAAGCCTAGCTCGACTCGATCCCGATGTATGATTTATGGGTGGCAGGTCTAGGGGCATAAGCCTAGCTCGACCCGATCCCTGGGTGGCAGGTCTAGGGGCACAAGCCTAGCTCGACCCGATCCCAACATGACGATAAGTCATGTAAAGACCCACTGATCAGTAGGGGCCCGGGTACATTGTGACATATGTAATGACATTGAAGTAAAGAAGCATGAAAGCAATGAAAGTAATACACATGGTTTCCAAAGTGCAAAATGGTTACTTATTCATCTAATTATGCATATGCATTTGAGTTCCAGTGAGTTCATTGAACTAATCCTGTGTTGTATAGTTTCATTTGAGCCTTACATACTCAGTACATTCTTCGTACTGACCCCTTTTGGGGAACTTACCTTACATGTTGCAGGTGCAGGCACTAGTAGACCTCCACCGTAGGATGACAGTAATTGCAGATCATTGGTGAGCTCCAGTTAGTTCGGGGCTTCTCCGAGTCACAGTTTTTCAAATGTTTTGATAGTATACATAGTGTATAAAGCGGGGACTTATCCCGACTTTCAGTTAGTTTTGGTCAATGCATCTGTTAGAGGCTTTTGTAGACGTATGTGGGTATACAAATGTACGATGGTATATGACATTTTGACTTGATGGCCTCAACGGCCGAGTTTCTCATATATATATACGTCACATGTTCTATGATTTCTGATTTTAGCATTTCTTGTTCCTATGGGATAGTAGTGTTTCCTAAGACATGTATATGAAGGAATAAAAGTAAAGCTTGGTTCTCTCGGGCCTTATCGGCTTCGGGTGCCAATCACGCCTCGTTGGGATTCGGGGTGTGACATTTAGTTACTAAGATCAATAGAGCTTGGCATACTAGAGAATCAGAGGTCCCTATGGGTTTTTACTTCACAAGCATGTCGACTGAGTAGTGCTAAAAAAATAGAAGCTTGATCAAGATATGGCTCATATAAAAACTCATATAGAAATACTTACAAAGCACTTGATAGGGGTCGGCTCCAGAAAAGGTGAATGCATTTGTATCCCAAGGTAGACCTCCAAGGCCTAATGATTGTGATTCTATTTCTGAAAAGGAGGCATACTATGTGAAAAACCAGATAGGGGGTTTCCAAGCCAACACCTAATGGTCTAACTAAGACTCTTAGCCCCAAGGTCAAGTAAATCATGGTCGGATCTACTACAAGGAAAATAATTATGATCAGTTTGGGTATAGAGATAGAAGTTGTGGTAGAGATCAAGAGAACTGAAGGAAATTTGATAGTTCTATAAAGGATTGTAGTGGTCTATATGTTCCTCTAAAAGAACATGATTAAGGTGAGTCAAGTGGTTTGTGATTTGAAGACATGATGGCTAAGGTGCAAAAATAGATGGAGTCCACTAATTCTGGGATGAAGTAGCTGCTCATGAATTTTCTAAGGTTTCCCAAGTCATTGACTCTAACACCACCACTATCAAGTAGCTTGAACAATAAATGGGGCATATTTACATTGCATTTAATCCAAGAAATAATGGTACATTACCAAGTGACACAATGCCAAATCTAATATGATAATCACCACTAGAAGCATAAAGCAGTTGAATAAAAGGCCCGAGCCTATTTTTGTTGATGGTCAAGACAAAGTTATTGTTGATGATGGTCTTTAGCAAATGAATAATAATGATGAAGAATATCAATTCATGGTTGATTAGAAATAAGAGGAAGATAGAAAGTCTCTAATTAATACAAAAGAGGCTAGTGTTGAAAAGGGGAAGGAAAAGGAGGTCTCAAAAATAATGACTCCTAATCTACAAGGTGATTTAAAGGTAAGACTTTACTCAATGGTGACAAATGGTAAATTGTCTATCAGAAATATGTACCTATGCCTTGTACGTATATTTTTACAACCTAACATCCAGCCCAAACATAATTTCTTTTTGTGGTTAGCATCTTGGAGAAGGTTGGCAATAGTTGATAGATTACTAAAATTTGGTATTCAAGTCCCAATAGGATGTGTTTTCTGTCAAGCCCCTCTTGAATCATTTGAGCACTTATATTTTGATTATCCTATTACAAGGTATATCTGGGGTAGACTTCTTACTTGGTTAGGGGTTCAAAGACTTTTGGTGGCTAGAATGGAGAATTACAATGGGAAAATCAAATAGCTAAGAGCAGGTCAAGTAGAGGAGCTATCATTTCAAGTGTCTTTGGCATGCTAGTAGCTATAATATGGAGGGAAAGAAATCAATTGAGATTTCAAGCTGGTCAATTCTAGGCTAATAAATTATGCAGAGAGATAGCTTGTTATATCCATATCTGGGGTAGAGAAATCTCAAAGTGGTCGACAACACTTAGCAATCTGAATGGACTGCCATGAAGAGAAGATCTTAGCAGCCAACCTATATTTCTTAAAGCATAGAAAATTGTTATTTTTGAGGTAGTTTTTTTGTCATTTTAGTGTTTTGTAACTTGTATTAGCTGCTAGTTAAAAGTGTTGATGTTAGATAACAGTAGTACAGGTAGGATAGTGTTTTGGAAATAGATGGTCAACATCTATTTGGCTTTGTAATTCCTAAATTTTTTGGTATGAAATGCAATGCAGATTTAACCAAAAAAAATATTGACTCCTATTCCAAGGCCTCCACCTTCCCATAGAGCCTGAAGAAGAAGGTAGAAGATGGAAAATTCTGCAAATTCATATCCATGTTGAAATAGTTGTCTATGAACATCCCAGTAGTTGAGGTACTTAAAAAAATATGTGGTTATGCAAAGATTATGAGGATCTAGTGACGAAAAAAAAGGACTATTAGTTTTAAGTTGACTGACAATTTGCACCATTATAATGCAATAACTTCCCGTTCTCCTGTGCAAAAAAAAGAGGATCCTGGGGCTTTAACTATTCCATGCACTATTAGGGTGTTATATTTTGTAAAGGTGATATGTGATCTAGGTGAAGCATTAATCTTATACCGCTTGCTGTATTCAAATAAATTGGTCTGGGATCTCCCAAACCAAATAATATACGGCTACTAATGGTGAATCTCACTAGGAAACATCTTAAAGGAATACTTTGTGATGTTTTGGTGAATGCTGAGACCTTCATTTTTCCTACTGATTTTGTTATATTGAACTACGAGGTTGATTTTGAGGTCCCTATAATCTTGGGTGACCATTCTTAGCTATCGAAAAGCCAATTATTGACATGGAGATTGGTGAATTAAAATTTTGGTTGAATAATGAAGAGGTGGTGTTAGAGATGGTGTTTAATGTGTCAATCGATGAAGTAGCCAAATGAAATAAGAGTTGTTTTTGTTATACATGTGCTTGATGAAGAGGTACCTAAGGTATCTATTAAGGAGCGACTTATTGTTCCGACTCTGACCACAATCATCATGAATTTTGATGCAGATGACAATGATGAGTCTAATGAGATAGTTCAAGCACTTGCTGATATGGGATCTTATACTTATGCATCAAAAAGTTAGATCTCGATTTGATGAATTGGGCAACTCCACTGGCCAAGTCTTCTATTGAAGAACATCTAGTTTTGGAGCTTAAGGCTTTTCCATCACATCTTAGATATGTTTTCTTAGGAGCTAACAACACTTTATCAGTTACTATAGCAGCAGATTTGGTCGAATAACAAGTGAAAGCTCTTGTGTCTATGTTGAGGAGGTTTAAAAGATATTGGTTGGTCCATTGCTGACATCATTGCAATTTTGCCCAGTATTTACACATGATAAAATCCATCTCAAGCTTGATTTTATTTTGAGTATTGAGTATCAGCATAGGATAAATGCACATATACAAGAGGTGGTAAAGAAGGAAATTATTATGTGGCTAAATGTAGGCATGGTTTACCCTATCGTAGATAGTAAATAGGTGAGCCTAGTCATATGTATGTTGAAAAAAGTGGGATCATTATGGTCCCAAATGCCAAAAATGAGCTTATTCTGATGAGATTAGTCAGAGGCTAGCGTGTGTGTATGGATTATAGGAAGGTGAATGAGTGGACCTTGAAAAATCACTTTCTAATGCCTTTTATGGATCATATGTTTGACCGTCTTACTGGTAGAGGATGGTATTATTTATTGATGATTATTCAAGATACAATCATATTTTTATTACTCATGAAGACTAAGAGAAAAACACTTTCACTTGCCCGTATGAGACTTTTGCATTCAAGTAGATGCCTTCAAATTGTGCAATGCACCGGCTACTTTTCCGTAATGTATGATCTATATTCTCTGATATGGTTGAGGACACTATTGAGGTGTTTATGGATGATTTCTTAGTAGTGGGTGATGTGGTTGGCTAATTTAGGTAATACATCGAAAAGATGCAAGGAGACTAGCTTGGTGCCGAACTGGGAAAAATATTGTTTAATGATGAAAAAATGTATGGTGCTTGACCATAAAATATCTAAAATAGGGATTGAGGTTGATAGAGCAATGATTGAGGTGATTGGAAAATTGCCCCCATTGGTTTTTGTGAAGAGTATTTGTAGCTTTTTGGGGCATGTTGGTTTTTATCATAGATCCATCAAAGACTTCTCTAAATTGCACTTCTCTAAATTGCACACCCTTTGTGCAAGTTGCTATAGAAGGAGGTGAAGTTTGTTTTTGATGATATATGTCTAAAGACATTTAAGTGACTTAAGAAGATATTGATATCGACCCCTATTATTATTGTTCCTGATTGGTCCATGTCGTTTGAGGTTATGTGTGATATTAGTGAAGTAGGGCTAGGAGCTATCCTAGTCAAAAAGAATGAGAAGATTTATCATCCCATCTATTATGATAGAAAGAGCTGAATGTGGATCAGAAAAATTATACTATGATGGAGCAAGAGTTGTTTGCTGTGGTGTTTGCTTTTGAGAAGTTTAGGGCTTATTTTCTTGGAATGAAGGTTATTGTGCATACTGACAACACAACTCTTAGGTACCTTATGGAAAATAAAGACGTAAAGCTAAGATTGATCGATGGGTACTTTTGTTGTAAGAATTTGATTTTGAGGTTAAGGATCAAAAGGGGATAAAATATCAAGTGGATGACAACTTTTCCAGACTTGAAGAAGAGGCTATACTAAAATTGAAAGATAAATTTGATACTGATGATTCTTTTCTTGATGAACAAGTATTGGTTGCATCCCTTGATTTGATTCCATGGTTTACAAATTATGTTAATTTTTTGGTGAGTGATATGATGCCCATGGATTTGTCCTTCCATCAGCGAAAGAAGTTTCTTCATGATTTGACATTCTTTTGGGATGGGACATAGTTGTTCAGAGTTTGAGCTGACAATATAATTTGTAGGTGTATTCCAGAAGAGGAAATAATGAGCATACTGGAGGCCTAACACTCATCCTTTGTTGGGATTTATTATAATGGCATCCGAACAGCCCACAAGATCTTGCATTATGGGTATTATTGGCCCATCATCCATCAAGATGCATATGACTATACTTGAGCTTATGACCAATGTCAAATGGAAGGGGGCATATTAGGAAGCATGAGTTGCTTGTTACCCCTATTCTTGATATAGAGCTTTTTAATATTTGGAGTATTGACTTCATGGGTTCGTTTTTGAGTTATAATGGGATGAACTACGTACTTGTAGGTGTTGACTATGTTTCCAAGTAGGTGGAGGCATTTTCACTTTCCAATAATGAAGGCAAGAGTGTCACAGTGTTCTTGAAGCACAATATTTTCTCTAGGTTTGGTATGTCGAGGGCCATTATTAGTGATGGAGGCTCTCATTTTTGCAATAGGTTATTTCTAGCTCTGCTTGAGAAGTATGATGTGAATTATAGGGTGGCAACACCTTATCAACCTTAGTAAAGTTGGTAGGTGGAGGTCTCCAACCAGGAGATAAAGACAATCCTTGCAAAGCTCGTGAATGCAAATAGAAAGGATTGGTCTAGAAAGTTGGATGATGCTCTATAGGCATACTAGACTACCTTAAAGACCTCTATAGGCATGTCTCCATATCATCTTATGTTTTGTAAAGCATGTCAATTGCCAGTTGAACTTGAGCACAAAGCCTTGTAGGCACTCAAAAAGATTAATTTGAACTGGAGCGATACCTCTAACTTGAGGCTTGATCAGCTGAATGAGATGGGTGAGTTTTGATTTAGAGCTTATAAAAGTGAAATGCTTTACAAAGAAAAGATGAAGATGTATAATGACCAAAAGTTGAGAAGAGAGAATTTAATCCGAGTGATTTGGTATTGTTTTTTAACTCAAGACTTCCTTGTTTCCTGGCAAGTTGAAGTCTAAGTGGTTGGGACCATTCCGTGTATTACAAATATTTTTGTATCATGCTATTGAACTTGAGAGCCATGAAGGTAAGCGGTTCAAGATGAATGGGCAGTGTGTGAAGTTGTACTTGGGATCAACTGATGAAGTAAAGGTAGTAGGTGTTGGGGTCCTTGATAAATTCTGAGTAATTAAGAAACCTTAGTAATGACGCAATGTTAAATCTGACACTTATTGGGAGGCAACCCATGAGAGTATCTTGGTAATGTCTGAGTGATCAAGATACCCGCTTCATGCTGCAACATTAAATCAAGCGCTTCTTAGGAGGCAACCTAAGGTTTTTCTCTTTTTTGTTTGCCTTTAATTTTGATTTTTTGTAGGTCTGATGTTTTCTGAAGTGTGAAAGTATGGCTTGAATAAGAAAAAGAGATAAAATAAAAACTAGGCAAAGTAGGGGTCCACGAGTCCTTATATATACAAGGGTTGCATGACTCGTGGATCAATTCATGATCACTAGAACCCAATATGCACAATTCTGGAATAGACCTATGGTTGGTCTTCATGAACCATACTCACAAAGTATTTGTCATGAAATTAATTGTACTGTCCAACCCAAAATTGTAATCTTCTGGACCAGGGACCCACGAGTCCCAGTATGACTCATAGATTATCATCACGATTCATAATTTCACTCGTGGTATCTGAGGCAAAAAAGGGACAAAAGCTATGATCTACGAGCCATGGCATGCGTCGTGGTTTCACACCATGGATTGTACTATGCACTTATAGATCCTAGGTAAGTTAATTGAACTTGGAACCCATAGCTTATTTGTATGACTCGTGTTCATGTTCCATGAGTCGTTGTATGGGTCGAGGTATGGCAGTAAAAAATTTAAATCAAAATGTGATCCGACCTAGTTCCCTTTTCCCTTTGCTTGATAAACCTAAAATCATAACCTAATGCCCATTTATGCTTAATCCAAGATGGAAAATTACTTCCACCATACTTGCACTATTTAAATCCCCCATAATTGAGTCTATAATCACTCTCTCCAACACTATTCACTCAGAAAATACTCCCCTTTCCTAAAATCGATGACTTATAAGCGGCTACACACAGTGCCCTTGAGTCCACCATCTCTCAAGAATCAAAATTCATATTGAAGTAAGTAAAACTCCACTTTATTTTACTTGAGTATTAATTTTGATTTGTACCAATGGGTTCAACACTTGAATTGGATGTCTTCAGGAACCCTATGCTGAGTTTGAGATGATTTTATATGTGTGAAAGTTATGATCCATCCTTCTTGTTTCTGTGAATTAAGTGTAACATGTTGACATTGTGTTTACACTAATTTAAGAAATTATAGGGAAGAAATACTTGATTTGTTTAAATGTTGAATCTATTTTACCCTTGGGAGTAGAGTAAATAGTCTGATACGTGTGAAAAAAAATAATTCATAGTGTGCTATACTTGTTGATTGTTGGTTTGGGTAGTCATACCCATTAAGTCGGCGAGCATTACAATAAAAAATTTGCATCGGTAATGAAGCACGGATTGTTCTGCCCACCCAACACCCAACAATCTGGATTGTTTCCTAATATGGGTAAAGTCTGAGTAATCCAAAGTTCTTTAATGAGAAAACTAGTGGAATTTGCAATTTCGATGATCATACTTGATGTTTGAATTGTTTAACTTGATGGAAACCTAATAATTTCACTCCAACCCGAGACTTAGAACCTATGGAAACACTTCCACACATGGTGAACTTAACATGGAATGAGACTATCATGTTTCAAATCAGAAGTTAAAAAAGGGCTAATAACATAAACTACGACCGACTTCACAACTCATGGTTTCACACTACGAGTCATGGTATCAGTCGTGGTACCTATTTTAAAAAGTGTTAAGATTCAGATTAGGGACCACAAACCTTTGTATGAGTTATACTTTTAAGTCATTAGTCATACAGAGACTCGTGGTAACTTGTTCTGGAACTTCACTTGCTAGACTATGCTTCATAAGTCATCCTACGAGTTGTGGTTTCCTACCATGAGTCATAATATGACTCGTAGTGATGAGTATAAAATTAATGGGATCAGAACTCTTATGTACGAATCACTCCATAATTCGTAGGTTCATTTCATGACTCATAAGGTAATTCGTACTGAATGCAATAAACCTACTATTTTCTGAAGTCTTGTGCACAATTCAAGTCACGAGTTGTATCTTCATGTCACGACTTGATACAAGCACAATTAGATTGGAGAAGCACATTAGAAGGGGCTTCCACATATGGATAATAGCTTGAAGTTCAAAGAAAGATTTGGAGCAATGAATACACAAGGCCACAGCGATCAAGATGCCATTTGGGCAATCAAGAAAGGCCTCTGTGGGTTATTTTCTAAATATCCACCTTTGGGCTATTTTGTAATAGGCTATTTGTGTAAAGGCAAGAACTATAAATAGTTGCCTTAGCCATTTTCTTTACTTAGACTTTGATGAAATAAAAATTAAACTCTTTTGAGAGTGTAGAGTGTCATCCCTTTGGTCTAGTTTAGTGTACTTAAATCTAGGTTAGTAATGGGTGGATTTCCATTGTTGATTTAGAACTCTTTTGCTTGATTGTTCATATTGAATAACTCATTTGTGGATTCAAATTTGTTTCTCAATTTCTAGATAATCAAGTTCTCTTCTCCCTTGGCCTATTTGTGGATTCAATAATTAAGCCTTTCTTTTCTTTTATTTGTCATCTCAATTTCTTCTATTCTCATCTCAATTTCTTGTCTATTCTTATTTTGTGTTGTTGGATTCCGTGATTTGATATCGATTTTATTCACTCGATTGAGATCGTTATCATCTTGGTATAAGAGCTTAGGCTAAAGAGTTGTTCCAATAATTCTTAATCCTAGGTTCATAAATTTGAAAATCGTGCCAAAAATATTTTGGTCAAAAATTCAAAAATAAAATAAAAATTGTTTGATTCGTGTTTTTGTTTGAGTTTCCAACACTACATTTGTATTTCTCTAGGGTTTAGCGGTCTAGATCAGAAATTTGGAGATGTTTGGAAATTTCACCATTATTGAAGATCAAAAAGTTTGAAAAAGAAGAAACTGGTTGATCTTAGTGAAAGTGAAATTGGAGGTTTATTTGTATTGGGCTTTATTTTCCTCATCACAAGAAGTACGAAGCTCAAAGTTATTTTGAATTTCAAGTTGGATTTGATAAGGTTCATGTTTTGAAGTTCTTGTTCATTCATGGTGTTCTTCATATCTTGAAGTTGGAAAAATGAGTTTATTTTTGGCTTGAAAATGAGGGTTAAAAATTATTGGGGTTTGTTTGTGATGTTGAAAGGAGTTCGTGTTTAAGATTTCATGAAAATCAAAGTTAAATTGAGTGAGTTATGACTTTTTGAAGTTCATCAATGTTCTTGGTGTTTTTCGTCAAATTCATATATTGTTGAGGAAGAATCTTCAAAAAGGTGATGTTTAATCCAAAAAGAAAGGAGGGAGAAAGTGTTAAGGTGTTTGTGGGTCCACGGGAGTACAAAAAGAATCTGAAATTTAAAAAATAAAGGAGCTTTTAGTAAAATCCGTGGACCAGTAAGCCGGTGCCAGCAGTACCAAGTGGTCCCTCCTACATTTAGTCAGCTTCCACTCCCATACAACTGCTGCCAGCTGTCCACGCATACAACAAAGCATTTTTAGCCGATATTCAGGGAGCTCAGCTCACAGGAGACCCGACTTCTGCCTCAAGCGGTATTCTCGACGGTCTTCATGTGGCTTGTCACTTTTAGCCATTTCCAAAGTGGCTTCTACCCAGCTAGGTCCCCATACTCCAGCCAGCAACTCCACAGCCTTCCAGCTGGCTCCAGGCAATGTAGTTCAGACCCAACGCCCCTCCAGCTCACTTTTTGAAGAAATTTTCAAATTTTCTTCACTTTTTGGAACATTTCTCCAAGGATTTCAACAAAATTTCTTCCCAAATATTTTTTTAACTCCAAATCTTGGTAAATTAGTTTCTTTTTCATTAATGTTACCTTTTTTAAAATTCATAACTTGATTTTAATTAGTTAATTACACTACTAAATATTATCAAGTTCTTTGAGTTTGATTTAATTTTTCTTGTGCTTTTCTTTGTGTGCTTTTCTAGTTTTATTTCGTTGTTAATTTCTTGATTCAAGTCTATTAGTTTTAATTGAGTTGTCCATTCTTCTTTGAATAAAAATCCATTCTTCCATAAAGAATAAGTGGCCTTATGAATTAATTGGAAAAATATAGTTCTCTATCAACTTCGGAAAGACACTTTAGGTGAGTTGGGAGTTTCGACATATGAGAGGGGTGCAAAATTTTTCTACTAACTTGTTTGTTCAGTTTTGCAGGTAGGATGGAAGGATCAATAGGCCATGAAAGTAAAGTGAACTCAAAGTTTCAAAATATACATGTTTCGAAAAGATGAGTTCTTGAAACAAAAATTATCATTTGTGGGAAAGCGGAGCTTGAAGTTGTGATGGATGATTATAGTGTTCTCAACTTTATAACCCCCTTAATGGTTAGCATTCTCTGGTTGCCATTCTTTCCAAAGAAAAATCCTTTTGTTACTCCAATGAGATATTCGGTTAATAAGAAAGATAAGGTACCTATTTCACTTGGGAATTATCAAGAGGAGATTTGGTGTGATGTAGTGCCCATGGATGCTTGTCAAATGTGTTTAGGAATTCTATGGTTCCAAAGTCATGGATTTCTATATACACAAGATAGGTACTATTACATCATAGATCTCCAAGGGCAACTTCTCTTCCCACCAACATGCTCTAATATAGTAGATGCAAGTGCAACCATTATCGAGTTGAGGATAGATTGTACTTCATTGAGGAAAGATTGTGCTTCATTAAATGAAAAAATGGATGATTTATCTCGACTTGAAGATTTCGACTCAATATTTCAGAAGAGGCAAGTTATGCATCATGAAAATGAACCTAAGGAGTTGCCTTTGGAGGCAAAGCAAGCTACTCCTTATAAGGTTGGTACTAAGGAGTTGAACATGCAAGTCAACACATCCACTCTTTATGCACCAACATGGAAGCTAGAGTTGAAGAGATCTCCAAACCCTTCACAAGGGATCCTTGTCACTTGTCTGAACTCCAATAAAATTGAGAGACAAAAGACTGAGAGGAGTAAGGGTATGATATATGACAACTCTAGGTGGAAAAAGCAAAGGTTGTATGGGGTGATGTGAGAGGGTTGTCACAACCTTATACTAATTTTTGTAACCTTTCTTCCCTTTTTAGTTGTCTTGATTCTTGTGTAGGTATCCTTAGAAACAAGCCTAGTGAGTCACTTCAAGCAATGAAGAATCATGAGGTGGTAGAAAGCTTCCTAAAGGAGCAAATATGGTCCAATGTCATAAAACAAGGTGAATGCAATCCTTTTTATGAGCTACAAGGTACCAAAGCTAAACCTTACACTTTGTCAAAAGTAGTAGATCCTTGTGTGGCTAGTAGCCAATTAAGTATAAGTGATGGCTTGTATTTGTGTGAGTTTAAAGATCCTTTGCCTTGTGATGATCTTTATGGCACCTTGTTGCAAAATGATAATTCCATTGTTGTGAGTGCCCAAACACTTGTTGATCCTATAGACGACCAGATTGATTCTTAAGATTAATTTAAGTCCATCTTGTGGTAAAACTTATGACTTGAGTGAAAATGTATTGTCACGTAATAGGGGTAGTCAAATGCTAGTTGGCTATAATGGTGGTAATTATGTGCGAGATTCGCTGGAGCTTGACATGCTACCAACTAGTGTTAATTATGGTGATGACCAATTTACTTGTAAAGACTACCTACTAATTAAGGAGTTGCGTGATATGATAAATGAACCTCAATTTAGTGATGGTAATGATATAGTTGGTCATGTAGTTAGTCATGTAGGATCTTTACTTAGAGGTGATGATTCCTTAGGTGTTGATTTCATTTCTTATTCTTGTCATGAGGATCTTGAGTTGGAGGATGAACTTAGGGATAATCTCTTATTCGATGATGACATAACTAATGTGAATGATGAACATAGTGGTGTATCTTATAATGTTGTAAGTGTAGCCACTCTTGAAGGTTGCCAATTATTTGAAAATCCACTATGGTGTGATGACATACTTTTCAATAGTGAAAATCTCTTCTTAAAAGATGATAGTATGTTTATTAGAAGGGATAGTGTTCAAAAGGAAGGTGAGATATGTGCTACATTACCACTTTATCTTTATGTGTTCCCATTCTTGGTGAAGGCCTTAATGTGCTTGAATCAACGAGTGAACCTTCTCACGAGAATACATTAGATGAAGTTAACTTGTGTGACACCTTTCTATATTATTTGTTTGCATATGATGATACTCATGCCTTTAAGTAGAATATGTTGTGTGAATATAAGAGTGCCAATGGGGCATATGGGTGTTTTCTCAACCCATTTTCATGGAATCTCTTTTCATTTGACCCCGGTAATGAAATGGAACATGCCACTTATGATGTGTTGCTTGGTCAAGATAACAAACAAGTTGTGACTTGGAAAATTCTATGGATATTTAAGACTTTTTGTCAGCTTAACAGGGTTAGACAATTTGAAGTATCGAATAGGACTCTTAGGAGCATGCTTAATATCATGAATAGAGGAAACCCAACTTCTTAGGAGGACCATCTGTTTTAGATTGAATTGGTTTCTAATCGATTCCTCAACACCTCTAGTGGTATGACTTCATTTGTGAACTCACTTCCCATGGGAAGTTATCTTGAAAAGAAGGGTAATGTGCACCTAAATGTCATGATTCCATCCTTGGGTGTTCCAACTTGTAGTGATTTACTTGATAGCTCTCTTGAGCATGTTGGTACTCTTATATATGGTAACACCTTTAATGGGGCTCACATTTTTGTTTCCTTTCTCTACTACCTCTTTGCATATGATGATGTCCATGTTTGTATTGGATTTGTTTTATATAGAAGTAGGGGTTTCTAGGGTTGGCCTATTTGCTTTTATGACCAAACTATGTGGGTTTTTCATATCTTTGACTCCAGTAAACCTTTATAGGTGTTTGAACCACTGGTGACACCACCTTTGGTATGGTTTTACTGTACAATAGGGAAATAATTATGTCTTAGGACCTTTGTGTTTCTTTGTTCCATGATATTTCTCATAATAGGATCCTTTATACGTTGTACAATGTATTGCTCTTAGTGAACACAAAGTATTCTTGGTTGTATTTCAAATTTGTGCCTCCTTGGCATGATGATATTGGTGTTAACCCTTATTCTAACCCTCAAACTATGAGGATTTCTTGATTGCTTGTCCTTCTTATGTTTTTGTAAGGTTCGGATTCAAGGACAAATCCTTTTGAAGAAGGGTAGGATGATACGAGCACGGTTAGCTTAGAAGAGCACATTAGGAGGGGCTTCCACATATAGATGATATCTTGAAGCTCGAAGAAAGCTATGGAGAAACAAATACACAAGTCCATAGAGATCAAGATGCCATTTGGACAATCAAGAAGGGCCCTTGTAAGTTATTTCCTAAATGGAATAAATAGTTGCCTTAGACATTTTCTTTACTTAGACTTTGATGAATCGAAAATTGAAATCCTTTGAGAGTATAGGGTGTAAACCCTGCTAAATCTTAGTTGTAATGGGTGGATTCCCATTGTTGATTTAGAACTCTTTTGCTTGATTGTTCATATTGAGTCACTCATTTGTGGATTCAAATTTTTTTCTCAATTTCTAAACAATCAAGTTCTCTTCTCCCTTGGTCTATTTGTGGATTCAATTAGACCTTTCTTTTCTTTTATCTCTCATCTCAATTTCTTTTATTCTCATCTTGATTTCTTATCTATCCTTATTTTATGTTGTTGGATTTTGCATTTTGAGATCGATTTTAGTCACTCGATTAAGATCGTTATCATGACTCGTGCTATGACTCATACTATAGACCTGTAGACTAATTTTTGATCTCTTAGGACTAATACTTTCACCCTCAGAAACACACAGAAGAAGGGTGGAAACAATACACCCAATAGGAAGGAACAAGCAAAAGCTTTCCAATCCAAATTGGTCGATGAACGGAGTGTTTTCAAAGAACCAAGTGGCTATGAGGAGTGTTACGAAATAGAAGAGAACTAGCTGGAGTCTCACACCACGAGGCAAAAGGTGAAAGAACAGGCTCTAGTCATCGCTCCTACTCTAGAACCTTTCCCCAGTCTGAAGAGGGATAAAGATCATCAAAGGAAGGCAATGCAAGCGAATATGATACTACGGATTTGTAAGTTGATTCTGCAGTGGAGAGTTCGGTTGCGACTCCATCCTCGAAGGGGAAAAGGAAAATTGAGTCGAGAACTAATAGATGGATAGTTCGGGGCATGCATGACATTTATTATAGATATGAGGCACCCAATGAAAAAATGAATCCGAAGCTGAACATTTACCTAGAGCCACGGTTATAGATTGTCGGGATCAATAATGTACCAGAAATTTAGGATTTTTTTTTGGAAATAACAGTTGGGATGGATGGGAATCACTCCTGGCAAATACCGCACAGAAATGGTGCAAAAATTCTATGTTGCCTATGTAGCCACACTGAAGAACTAGACCCCAAAGGGGAAATATGTGAAAAAGCAACCCGCACTGACTATTATGTAAGTACGGGGCAGAATAGTAGATATTTCTAAGCGCACCATCCAATGCTTTTTATTTAAGCTGCAGTTTGAGGCTCCACAAAACACTACAGAGTATGATTATCAGGAAAATGCTTTGAAAGAGGTGAAAAAGCTCAGTCCCAAAGACAATAAAATGCACTTCATATGGTTTTCCAACATCATCACGGACAAAAAAGCTAAAGCTTAATGGGTAACGAGCAATATGTAGATTAAAATGTATTTTTGAACTTCGTAGCTAAGTTTTGGTCGTAAATAGTTTGGCACAGACTGGGACCAACCAGTAATGACAATACCTAGACTCCAGACCAGGCAGCTTTAGTGGCTAGTATCTTGTCTGGGTATGCTCTAAACAAACCTCAGTATATAACAGATGAAATTTGAGAATGTGCAATCAAAGATAGCATGAGCATACCATTCCTATGTTTAGTGTGCAACCTAAATAAAGATTTCTCTATACTGACTTGGCGGGCTGTAGATCAGATTACTGAAGTGACTTGGACAATGGATATCGGCTTGATTCAAGATGAGGCAAACCTTATTTCCAAGTACAAAGCCTAGCCCTTTCTTCTGATACAACCTTGTTTAAAGGGGTGATAGAGAAGGGTGAGCAATTTGATACCCTAGTTCAGATTGGTATTTATTTGGCTGTTGCTAAGCCACATGTTAAGACTACAGTTGTTGAGGCTGATCCTTCCACAACTACCACTATATCCCTTGCAATAGCATCGACCTCAGTATCAACTCCAACTTTAACTCTAGCACCACCAGTTCCTCATCCCGTTGCCACTAGCTTTGTTACCATTACTCAGTATTTCCTACAGAGATACATACAGTGATAGTCCCTTGAAGTGAAGAAGTTGGAGCAGTTACTGTTTCAACTTAAGCCATGGGTTAAATCTAAAATTATATCTTTGAAAACTAGACAACAAGAAGCTCTAGATCAGGCTGTAAAGGGCTGCATAGTCGCATGGATGGCTTTGAGATGAGAATGAATTAGAGACTAGCAGCTCTACAGGCCTCAGATTTGAAAAATACATTTGATGATCTTGCTGCACTATGGGCAGAGGTTAAAGAGTTGTCCACTCAACATGCTACTATGATACTGGTGTAGACTATCCCAACTATTAAGGGGGAGTGGGATGACGATCTAGTCATTTTTGAACTATTCATATATAAGGAACCCGCTACTTATAGGGGGAAAAGGAAGAGGGGAAATGATGATATTGATGAGAACGATCCACAGAGGGTGCAAAAGAGATTTGATATAGATACTTGGATTACACAATGAGTCTCCTTAGATGAGCTGGAACAGAGTGCAGAGGAGGCTCTTGAGCGTACGAGAGGAGTATGTAGGAGTGGGACTCCTGATGGTACTATTGCTACTGACAGTGAAAGCCTTATAGCTGATCCTCAACCACTAAGAATGGCGGTTAACACAGGCGCCACTATTGATGCTGATCTATTGAGTGTGCCGACCAGCACCAGTGTCTACTGAGACTGGGGTTACACCTGCATCCCATACTGATCCACCGAGCCTGAGTGACTATGGGGCCACAAGTATGTTCCTACCTTTAGTTCTTATTTTTCATCTGATGCATTATGGACAATGCATGTTTATTTGATGGAGGTGGGGTACTTGTGGTCTGTTTTTGAACCTAAGGGTTTTTTATTCCCATGCTTTTTTTTTCTTTCAAGTGTTCTATCTAGTAGAACCGACATATTTTTGATATTTTAATTCGTTTAAGTGTTTTATTTTGTGTTAAGTAGAGGAAAACTAGGAAAACTTAGTGCAGTCTGGTCTAACAATTAATGTCACATGGAGATATGGATTTTGATGAAAAATAGAGACCCCTCCAAACATTTTATTGTCTTGTATGCTTTTGTGCTTTGATATATCAACCATTATGGCTTTTTGCATGATATTATGTATATGGATGTGATAATCATTACTTAAGCTGGGGAATGAACCCAATATTTAGTGGTTGATAGTGTAATCATGTGCAGTGTGTGTGTGCTGCATTAGTTTAGTTCTTATTTTGTGTGTACAATCTACAACTTGCTCAATTAGTCTTGCTGATGTTGTAAAATAGTTGGTTAGGAAAGGATCATAGGCCATTCTTGAAACAATCCACTTTAAGCCTAAATGACCAACCAAATGGTGCAATAATCCCTAGATCCATAATGTTGAACCTAAATAGACTTTTTTGTTGATTAGCCTATTCAACTTCCTAATTTTTCTTTTAACCTTTGTTTTGACCCTGGTTCTTCCTTGGACACTATGAACCTCAACTTAGGCAAATGGCCTAAGTTGAGGGTGACTACTGTAAGGGTAAATAAGAAGAAGAGCTGGGTATGAAAAGAAAAGACTAGTACGCAAAAGAACACGGGTGTGGTATGTTGAAAAGAAAATGAGAATTGAAGAAAAATGCATAAATAAAGGAAAGAAAAAAAAAAGAAAGAGAGAATAAGTTAAGAAGAAAATAATGAAACCACACCCGTAAGTTGAAATAGAATAATAGAAAGAAAAAAGAGAGGAAATGAGGAAGGTCGAAGTGGAATAAAGTTAGTGTAGTGTCAAGAGGGTTTAGTCACTTATCCCAAATCTACCATACCGGGTCCCAAGCCTACGTTACAATCCAAGTAAAGTCCTATAGTGATCCTAGTCCAACCGTATGAAAGAAAAAGTATAGAAAATAAGGGCAATCCTTTGATATTGTACATGCATTGTTTAATCTTCTTTGTAAGAGCGAGCACATCAGTTGAGTCCCGATTTTCATTAATCATACATGTGGGGGGGACTTTCTTGTGGTGAGGGCACTAGGGTTACACTATTGACTGCTAATTGTTAGGGTGATTGTTATTTGTGTATGCTTGATTGTCCATTGATATCATAATGTCATCCATAGATCCTTTTGTGTCAATTTTATGAGTATGGATTGTGTGTTAGTATTTTGTAATGATTGGATAAAGGAGGGGGATTGAACTTGTGAAATATGTGTTTCTGATTGCCATGTGACTACCGTAGTTTTCTTGGGTTTTATTTATTTAAACATCATGTTAGTATAGTTGTGTTTTGTTGCTTAAGGACAAGAAAAAATACTAAGTTGAGGGTGTTGATATACTATGATTTTACGGTACTTTTGATTCTTAAAACATGAAATTGTTGTATGTTCTTAAGTACTTTTTGGTGGATATGATGAGTTTATTTGAGTGTGCAGGAAAACAGGTCCCAAAAATGAAGGATAGAAAAAATGCTGAAAAGTCTAAGTTTTGACTCATGGATTAATCATACGACCCATACCTTATGCATACAACTCATACCTCTAGTCATACCGAGGACCAGAGGTGGTAGGATTTTGGTATTGATACCATGACTCATCTAAAAACTTGTGACTTGTTAGTACAAATTGCACTATTGCACCTAGAAAGAAGTCCAAAAGCAGTAAAAGTGAGCTCAATAGAATGTGTCATCCCACGACTCATATGATGGACCTACGTACCCATTTTGAGAATCATGAGAAGAAGAACATAAAAGATGCAACATGAATTCAGTAACCACAGATGCGTTATACGATGAAAAGATGAATCATCCTGACTCATTTTAAGAGTCATGAAGAGAAAGATAAGAAAATGTGCATTCTAGATTTTGGGAGCACGAGTCTTAGCACGACTCGTAAGATAAGACCATGAGTCATATGTTGACTTATAGGAACTAGAAAATATTCTTGACAACTGGCAAACCACGAGTTGTGATCTCCAACCTATGAGCTATACCTGCATTGTATGAGTCGTACTGACTGTCGGGATTGCAATCCTATTATGTTTAGGATAGGTTTCATTTTTGTCTCTGAGTACCATTCCTAGGTTTTCTTTTACAATTTACACACTTTTTAGCCTTTGAGATGTATTATGCTAGTTGATATGATTTGTTCTTTGGTTTTTGGAGTAATTTCATACTTTGATTCTTGATTATTGATCTTACTTTGATAATACAAGATTTCAAAATTCTTCTACTCAAGTCATAAGTACATAATGATGATTTCTTCTACAAATTTTGATTGTGATCCTACAAACATAAGTAGCTAAGTCCCATAATTAGGGTTGTGGGAACCATGATGAACTAACAAAGTAGGTTAACATACTTAGTGATTGTTGAACGGTGTTCATGCATGTATTGTTCTTCTCTTTATATTGATTGCTTTTTAACAGTTGCAAATGTTATAACTCCCCTTAATTCTTACTTGCTTGAACATAGGGGTAAAGAATGGGAAAAGAGATTAAAAACAGAGATTTGAGGCTATCAACCCTCATCTAATAGCTTGAGCCATGTCCAGTGATAGCTAATTTTAGATATAGGGTAAAGGTTAATATGTAAACACTCATATACCTACCCGGTGACTGAGTGATATTCATCTAATAGGGGTCAAACCTAACTTACCAATTTTGTATTCTAAGCACCGGAATAGATCACTAGTATGCAAAACTTACTTAGTTATGAAATTATGGGGAACAAAATCCTAGTAGTCCATTCTCACTAATTTTTACAAACCATAAATGATACTCTGTTACTTATTTTACTTCAAGATTTACAAATTGTTACTTGTTACCACAACCCCCTTTAGAAATAAATGATGAATAGTTTAAATAACTGCATTGACATAGCTTCTAGCTATATTCCCTATGGGATTAACCCCAACCTAGTTGGATTATATATTTTATCCAATGACTCTTTTATACTTTATTAAGAGGTGTACTTTGGGCAACATCAATCAATAAGCACCTCACAACCGACAGCAGATAGTGCCTCCAAATCCTAAGAGCAAACACAACCGCCGCCAACTCCAAGTCATGTGTGGATAATTGTTTTCATGAACTTACAACTGCCTAGAAGCTTATTCAATGACTTTTTTATCCTGCATCAAAACAACTCCCAAACCAAAACGTGAGGCATCACAATAAAAAACAAAGTCCTTACCATTCTCAGTTAAAGGAAGGATAGGAGTTGTAGTCAACAACGTCTTGAGCTTTTGAAAGCTCTCCTTACACTAATCAGACCACTAAAATGGCACATCTTTCTGAGTCAAATGAGTCAACTAGAAAATAATAGAGGTGAACCCCTTCACAAACTGATTGTAGTAGCTAGCCAACCCCACAAAGCTGCTGATACAATCCAAAATACGAAAATGAGAACAGACTAAAGAAAATCAAAATATAACAAGGAAAATTGATAAAGATAGACACAAGAAAAGGAATCGAAAACAAACCAATGGTATATTAAACCAAAGGTCCTTAAACAATTAACCTAATACAAGCACCTAACTCCTACGAAGACCGAGAGGGAAATTACACCCCTCACAACCAACATGTCTAAGAAAATTAATAAGTTCCCAACAAGCTCAATAAACACTCTCAAGTGTAAACTCATTCAAAATTATATAACCCTAAGCAAAGAAAGAAACCTATCTATTTATAGCCATGGGATATTTATTATGAAAATAGGCCCACCCAAAAGTGACCCTAAATGCTAAATATGCCCAAAAGTGACCCAAGGTGCCAAATACTCAAAGGGTGAGACTTCTCCATTGCCAAAATCATCATGGTGGGTCGCAATACTCCTCCTCATCTCTAAAATAATGCTAATTACCTTGAGTGGGGATCTTTGGGATAATTTGGCATGTATCATCCTCTCCTTAAAAAGAATTTGTCCTCAAATTCAAGAAAATATCATTTTCAAGATCAAGATCCTTGGGGAAATCCTTGGAATTGGGAGAGTTCATGACTTGCTTAGCAAAAAAAGTGGAATGCTAACCTCTCCTTCTTGAAGCAAAAACTTTTCAGTTGGCACTTTGTTGGCAAGAATATTTGGGATGGTTATATCCCCATCACATGGATATCCTACACCCTCCACATTCTCATCAAAGTTAGCAACCTTTTCTATGTATTTCTCCTCTTGCTCCCCTTTTTTCTTGTAGTAGGGTTCACCTTCCCAAAGTATAATTTTTCTTTGAGTTGGACACTCACTCATTCGGTGACCCCATCCTTGACATTTAAATCATTGAGTACCCTTAAGATTAGGATTACCTCCTTCTCTACGGGGATACCATGGAGCATTCTTCTCAATGGGTTTCTTCTCAAAAGACCTCTTGAACTCGGAGCCTTGAGCCCATATTGATGACACTTGATTTCCAGCCGTGGGATTGATGGATTTCTCCGCCTTGAGATCTTGATCAACATCAATAGCCTCTTCTAAGAAATCATCTATTCTGGCAATCTTGTGTATTGACATTCTAGAGGCAATTTCTTGATTTAACCCCACTTTGAACTGGATCTTGGTGTGCTTTTCATCCTCATTATAATTAAGATTCAAGAGTAGGTTTTGAAATTCATCATAGTACTATTCAACACTCTTGTCTTCTTGCCTCAAATTGTACAACTTGGCAAGTAACCCTTGTTGATACCTCTCTTACACATACTTGGCTCTCATAAGGGCCTTCATTACTTCCCATGGTGGATAATGACGTTCATGAAGAACCCCTTGCATCCTATTAGTTGATTCCCATCAAGTCAATGCATATAATTCAAATTGAGCAATGACATAGGTTGTCTTATTAACATCAGGTAAATCATTAGCATGGAAGATCATATGACATTGCGACACCCATTTGAGGTATCCTTCAAGATCACTACCACCTTGAAAACTAGGAAGAGTGACCTTGATAGAGTTAAGGACCATGTCATAACCTCCATATATACCTTGGTCCCTTAGACCATTTCCTTGAGCACCATATCTATAACCTCTTTCTATATGTCCCTTAAACTCTCCTTGAACTCCTACAGCTTGGTTGGGTGGCATTTGGTTGAGTGGAGCTTGATAGAGTGGGTTTGGGTTTTGTGGTCTTTGTTAGTGTGGTACTTGGTCTTGGGGTACTTGATAGGGTAGGAAGTAGTGTGGGTTGAGACCTTGTGGGTTCAATCCTTGTGGTATTTGGTAGTTTGGAACTTGGTTTTATGGTGCTTGATAGGGTGGATTGAGAATTTATTAAGCTTAATGTAACACCCCGTACGTTTTTTAGTCTAGCTGATCACCGTAATATTTATGGAAAAATGGAAACATGAGAGATTTGATTAATTATGTATTAAATTGTGGGTATTAATAAGTCTTGTACAATTGGGCCCTAAATGAAGCCCACAATTATAAGGAAGACATGGCCCAACATGGGAATTTGACCCATTCTTACCCAACTCTTCCATTGACCAAGTAAACACACCAAGTGTGTGGATGAGGATCACTTTAAAGGGACTATATAAGAGAGAAAATCAGATTTTTATTTCATTTAGACTCTCATGCTTTTTCTAGAATTATCCAAAGCCTTTTTCTCACACAAACCTAAAGCTCTCATCTCCTTGTGGACAAGATCATTTTTGTACAAGACTTGGTATGTGTTTATTATGATGGTTTAATATATTTTATGCATTATATATTGTGTATATTATGTTGGTTATGTTGGTAGAGTATTGAGAAGTTCACAATGTGTGAAATGTTACATGTTTGCTAAATCGGAGGATAGGTTTGTCTTGTAAACTTGAATATGTACTTGTGGTTTTGAAGGAAGTGAACTTGATGGAGTAAATATTGACATGTGATATGTGATTATAGTCTTGCTTTGTTTTATTCTTGTGAAAAATTTTTGGAATTGTGGTTGTGAAATTGGTTATGGTTTTGGTTGTGTATTGACCGTAAAAATGTAGTGTTGGGTGTTGTTTATGTGTGTTGTGAGACCATGGCTGATTTTTGGTGTTCAATATGATCAAAAATATGTCAAAATAAGTTTGGTTATGATCATGGACCATCATGGCATTAAAAGACCCAAAAGAGACCATTTCGGATCAAAACGGGCATCCGCCCCAGCAGACGAGGGTACCTGCGGGCGCAGGTACCACTGGCATCTGCCACCAGCCACCTGCGGGTGCACCTCAACCACCTGTGGGTGCAGGTGGCTTCGCAGGTCAGCCCCAGGTTCGGTTTTGTATGTTTTCGCATTGTCATGGTCCTCGAAGGCCCCTATACCCTTTTTGGATATAATTATCAACTTGTGATGTCGTTTTAATGACTTTAAAGTGTCGTATGGCGGTATGTTGTACTATATTAAGGTTATGTTTCCAACAATGTTTGTTCACATGTCTCTCACTCATTGATTATTGATCCAAGTTTCAAATAAAGTTATGACTATCATTGTATCAATCTCAAAGTAATTAATGAAGTAATGCATATGTGGTTAATGATCAAGTATGGGTGGTAGCTTTGGGGGCACAATGCCTAGCTCAAGCCGATCCCGAGATTGTTGGATCAAAGGGCAGTCCTAGAGGCATAAGCCTAGATCGGACCAATCCTGACAGGGGGTAGCTCTAGAGGTAAAAACCTAGCTCGAGCCAAACCTGATAAGTTGATTGATGGGTGGCAGCTCTAGAGGTAATAACCTAGCTCGAGCCGATCCCGATATATATTGATTCATGGGTGGTAGCTCTAGAGGCATAAGCCTAGCTCGAGCCGATCCCAACATAACATCATGTTATGTTAAAACCCACTGTTCAGTCGGGGCCCGAGTATCACAGGTCAAAGGCAAAGATAAATAATCATAAAACCAAAGTAACAAAGAAAGTAATGAAAGCAATATACATGGTTTCCAAAGTACAGAATAGTGACTTATCCATAGTGGTTATGTATTTGTATTTGAGTTCATTGATATATTTACATATCATATAGTTTCATTTGAGCCTTACATACTCAGTACATTCTTCGTACTGACGTCCCTTGTGGGACTTACCTTACTTGCTGCAGGCGCAGGTACTAGTAGGCCTCCACAGTAGGTTGCCAGTTGTTGCGGATCATTGGTGAGCTCTAGTTAGTTCGGGGCTTCTCCGAGTCACAGTTGTACATATGTTTTGGTGTTGTACATGTCCTATAAAGCGGGGACTTGACTTTCAGTTTGTTTTGGGTAAATATATTTGTTAGAGGCTTTTGTAGACGGATGTGGGTGTATAAATGTAAAAGGTACATGTCGTTTTTGACTTGATGGCCTCAATGGCCAAGTTTCTTATATGTATATATGTCACATGTTCCATGAATTTTGTTGTTCGCCTTATAAGCTCTTACGTGATAAGGGTGTTCTGATGGCATGCATATGAATGAACATAAGTACAGTTTGGTTCTCTCGGGCCTTATCGGCTACGGGTGCCAATCTGTCCCGATGGGATTTGGGGCGTGACAAAAGTAGTATCAGAACAGGTCGTTCTATGGGTGTCTACAAAGTCGTGTCTGAGTAGAGTCTTACTTATCGATATGTTGTGCACCACATTTATAAGTAGGAGGCTACGGGACATTTAGGATGTTGTTTCTTTTCTTCACTTCTAGATCGTGCAATAGAGCCAGTGTTGTAAGTTGAATTGTGTCTGACCATGGAAATTGTTTCTCTTTGATATAGTAACAATGCCGATCACAAGAAGAGGTAGAGGTAAAGGTAAGCAGGTAGATGTGCCTGCTGAAGAAGGAATGAGTAGATTGCCACCTAACCAAGCTAGTCAAGGTGGAGCAAATGCTGAAATTTCATCACGGTCTTCTTCTACTTTTCCAGCTCCAGAAGAGCCAATTGGTAGAGAAGTACCCACAGAACCACCAATGAACACCACAGATCAGGATCTTAGAAATGCAGTACATATGTTGACACAGTTAGTGGCAGCACAAAGTCAAGTACGAACTGGTCCAATGACACATGAGGATGATGCGGCGAGAGTGGCGAGTCGTAGAACACAGGATTTTCTGAAACTGGACCCTCCAATATTCACTAGGTTAGATCCGAAAGCGGATCCACAGGACTTCGTGGATCAAATTCAGAGAGCTCTAGAAGTTATGCACGTGACGGGGGTAGAAACAGTTGAACTTCCTGTGTATATATTGAAAGGGGAGGCGATATTGTGGTACGAGGATTGGAAGAAATCTCATGATATTGGTGCAAATCCACCTAATTGGAAGAATTTAAAGCGGCTTTTCTTGATCATTATCTTCCCTATGAGATTCGTGAGGCACGTGCAGATCAGTTTCTAAATCTCCGTCAAGGAAATTTGAGTGTCAGAGAATATAGTTTGCAATTTAATTCCTTGGTTCGATATGCTCCAAATGTGGTGGCTACGATGATAGATAGATTCCATCGATACGTGGACAGATTAGAGCCATATTTGGTAAGGGATTGCACTATTGCTGCCTTGAACAAGGATATGGATATAGCGAGAATTCAAGCCTTCGCTCAAAAAATGGAAGATCAAAGACAGAGAAGAAGGGCACATGAATTTGACAGGGGACAATCTAAAAGGGCTAGTCCTATGGGACCATCTATGGTGTCCCAAGGGGGATCTAGGCCTCTTATGTTTCCTAGACCATCGTTCTCTCATGCCACAGCAGGTGCTCACTCTCAGTTTCGAGGGTTTAGAGGTGGTTCATCTGGGCAGAGTAGTGGTGTTCACGGATCACAGGCGGCAGGTTTTCCTCGTCAGCAGTGTCAGCACTGCGGATGTATTCATGTAGGTACATACAGAGTGGGGACAAATGCTTGTTTCTGGTGCGGTATGATGGGGCACATGATGAAAGAGTGTCCCCAGAGGAGCATGGATGGTATAGCACGACCAGCAGGATTGGCCGTTGTGTCATCAGCATCGGCTCCTTCTTTGGGCCGAGGTGTGTAGTCTGTTGGTCAGGGTAGAGGTGCCAGAGGAGCAGCCAGTACTAATGGGGTCCAGAATCGCACTTATGCCTTGGTGGACTGACAAAATTCAGGGTCTTCTCCTGATGTTGTCATAGGTACATTATCCATATTCTCATATAATGTATATGCATTGATTGACCCCGATTCTACATTATCCTATGTTACTCCATTGATTGCTGCGAAATTTGCAAAGGCACCAGAATTATTAATTAAATCAATTGAAGTGTCTACACCGGTTGGTGAATGTATTGTTGCAAAAAGAGTATATCAAAATTGTGTGGTAAATGTGTGTGGTCATGATACATTGGCCGATCTCATTGAACTAGACATGGTGGATTTTGATGTGATAATGGGAATGGATTGGTTTGCCTCTTGTTATGCCACGGTAGATTGCCGGGCCAAGAAGGTACATTTTTATTTGCCACAAATGAATGTTCTTGAATGGAAGGGTGATGTAGGGGTACCACGAGGAAGATTTATTTCCTATCTGAAAGCCAGGAAAATGATTGCTAAGGGTTACATATGTCATTTAGTACGGGTGACAGATACTGAAGTGGAACCACTAACTCCGCAGTCGGTTCCAGTGGTCAATGAATTTCTTGATGTATTTCTAGAGGATCTTCCAGGCTTACCCCCAGAACGGGAAGTAGAATTTGGCATTGATGTGATTCCAGGCACTCAGCCTATCTCTATTCCTCCATATAGAATGGCTCCAGCAGAATTGCGTGAATTGAAGGAGCAATTGAAAGATTTGTTGGACAAGGGCTTTATCAGGCTGAGTATGTCTCCATGGGGTGCACCGGTATTATTTGTACGCAAGAAAGATGGCACGTTGAGAATGTGCATCGACTATCGGCAATTGAATAAGGTAACGATCAAGAACAAATATCCCCTCCCTCAAATTGATGATTTGTTTGATCAGTTACAGGGTGCCAAGTGTTTCTCAAAGATAGACTTGAGGTCGGGTTACCATCAAGTCAGAGTTAGAGAAGAAGATGTACCCAAGATAGCTTTTCGAACACGGTATGGCCATTATGAATTTTTAGTTATGTCATTTGGACTAACAAATGCACCAGCTGTGTTCATAGGTTTGATGAACAGGGTGTTTAAGCCATTTCTAGATGTGTTCATCATGGTATTTATGTCACGCCCCGAATCCCATCGAGACATGATTGGCACCCGTAGCCGATAAGGCTCGAGAGAACCAACCTTTGCCTATGTTCAATCAAATGCATATCATAATCATAACCACCACTGTGTAAGAACATGCAAGACGAATAAAGGATAACATGGGACATAGTTATACGTGTACATGAAACTTGGCCGTTGAGGCCATCCAGTCAAAATAACATATGTCTTTTACACTAATACACCCACATACGTCTACAAAAGCATCTAACAAGAGCATTGACCAATACAAACCAAAAGTCGGGACAAGTCCCCGCTTTATACAACATGTACATCATCAAAACATATAGCTACTCTGACTCGGAGAAACCCCGAATTAACTGGAGCTCACCAAGGAACCGCTAACACTGGCAATCTACTGAGGAGGCCTACTGGGACCTGCGCCTGCAGCAAGTAAGGTAAATTCCCCGAGAGGGGTCAGTACGAAATAAGTACTGAGTATGTAAGGCTCAATTGAAACTTTGAAACACATGAACATACCAATGAACTCAATACAAATGACTAGACAATGTGAATAAGTCACCATGTTGCATTTTGGGATCCATGTGAATTGCTTTCATTACTTTCTTTACATTCAATGCTTGCTTGTCAATACATGTGTCACAATGTACCCGGGCCCCTACTGAACAGTGGGTCTTTCCATGACTTATCGTCATGTTGGGATCGGGTCGAGCTAGGCTTATGCCCCTAAGACCTGCCACCCATAAATCAATGCATCGGGATCGAGTCGAGCTAGGCTTATGCCCCTAGACTTGCCACCCATAAATCAATACATCGAGATCGAGTCGAGCTAGGCTTACGCCCCTAGACTTGCCACCCATAAATCAACACATCGGGATCGAGTCAAGCTAGGCTTACGCCCCTAGACTTGCCACCCATACTTGATCATTGACCACATTTGCATTACTTTGATCTTTACTTTGAGATTGCTATTTGATAGTCATAACATCACTTGAACTTTGGAACATAACATTATTGGAAACTTTGAACCATTAACCAATGAGTGAAATACATGTGAATAACTTGGCAACATAACATTATTAGAATCATAACACCATGGGAACTATGGGACAATAATCTATGAACAAGAGGCATAAGTAATATCACTAGTGGAATATTGGAACATATCCTTATTTGAGCTTTTGGAACATTAACCATGATTATGAGACATGAGACTCACAAATGATCCATGAGTAGAAAATATATGACAATGACTATTGATAAACGGGTATAGGATACCTTAGCACATTTCGAGGTAAGACTAGTGAAATCGCAATGTGGGTACGTGTGGACGCAAAAAGATACGGACAGAGTAACCTTACATACCTTGTACTCTCAATACGGATATACAATCCTAGATGTGCATACAATAGTCCCGCTCCTTCTTTATGTGTCACTCTACAACATAGATACATAACGGAATTCACATTAACCACAACTACTTCACAAATGCATATAACGTCAATGGGGTACATGTTTGCTTTAAAACATGTCATTTCCCCTTGACAAAACCATTGATAGCATAATTATTCCAAAAATCCTCCAATATTCTCAACATTGACCAATACATAATAATCATTTCATTTCACCATAACAACTCTCTTTTACACCTTCTTATCCATACCACATCACAAACAATCCATCAATTCACCTTAATACACTTCATAGCACATATCGGCCAAATTCCCATAATTTACACTTATAGACAAGAACAAGTTTAACAACAAAAATAACTCCATAGATGTTCATATTTTATCCATACCATGATTTTTCATCAAAGGCACAAGTCCTAATTCAAGTTCAAACCCCATGGATCACACATCTTATACAAAAGCACAAAATACCATATCCAACATTTCCAAGAACAACCAACATGATTTACATACTCTTTCATGCATATAATATATGAATCCATAATAATATTCACTTACCCAAACTTGTAAAGGGATGATTTTGCTCCAAAATTGCCTTTTGAGTCTTTAGGGTTCTTGAGAGAATAGTGTAGAATGTTTGAGAAAATGTCTAGAAAGCATGAGAGGTTAAATGAATAAAAATCTGATTTTGTGGGTCTATTTATAGTCCTTGGGTCATCCTTAGCCTTTCTTGATATTTAATGCCTTAATTGACCAAGTCAATAGAAGATTGGGTCATGTGACCCATGTCTTTTATCACATTTTTGGGCTTTTATTGAGCCCAAATCACTTAACCCAATAAAATCAATAATTTCTATTCTTTATACGTATTACAATAATATTCCCACTCATAATATTCATATCCGTAGCCTCGATCTCAAAAACAAGTGATTCTAGCCACGTTTGGCTTATTTTGACCTTAGGGGCAAAACTGTCATTTTGACCCCAAATTCGTTCTCGAGTAATTTTATCATACCAATGTAATATGTCATTCATTTCATGTATATACTCTTGGTTGTAGAAGAAACGTAGCAAAAATTGACTCGGTACGTCCCCGGATACCCTTGGGACTTAGAAATTTTCAACTTTCGAAAAAGTGGAAAACCCAAGGTGGCACGCTCCTGGGCGCGCCAACCTTATGCCTCTGGGCTAAAAATTTTAGCCCAGAGCGGCGTGGAACGGTGCCAAACGCGCCCCTCTTTAATTTTTTTTTTCCAAAAATTCCATTTTTCGACTTCTCTTCGCGGGTTTGGTTAGATACTTCAAGTCCTATTCTTTAACTCACTTCTTAACCTTATTGTACTTTGTTTAGAGGTCTTCTTAGACTCATTTTGAACCCCACAAATGCGCAATGAAAATTCCAAAACACCTTTTATGCAAGTTTAACCACATACAAGAGCCAAATTCAATTATCTCACCAATAGCCTTACCAAATGCATACTTATAGCTCTCGATACGTACGTACATATTATTTAATGTCGTCAAGTAGGGTTGGGAACGTACGGGGTGTTACAATTTATAGATGACATCTTGGTTTATTCAAGATCACCAGAGGACCATGCTAATCACTTACGGCGGGTGTTGGAGATTCTCGGTGAGCGTAAGTTGTATTCCAAGTTCTCTAAGTGTGAGTTTTGGTTAAAATCAGTTGCATTCTTGGGTCACATTGTGTCAGATGAAGGGATTCAAGTTGATACACGGAAAATTAAAGCAGTGAAAAATTGTCCAAGACCTACGACACCCATAGAAATTCGTAGTTTTCTTGGACTGGCAGGTTATTATCGAAGATTTGTGGAAAGTTTTTCCTCTATTGCTGCACCGTTAACAAATCTTACACATAAGGCAGTTAAATTTCAGTGGAATGATGCGTGTGAGAGAAGCTTCCAAGAGTTGAAAGATAAATTAACCTCCACACCAGTTTTAGTACTTCCTAAAGGCACCGAAGGTTATGCGGTGTATTGTGATGCTTCCGGGGTTGTACTCGAATGTGTATTGATGCATCACGGTAATGTCATAGCATATGCCTCACGACAGTTGAGGCCACATGAGAAAAACTATCCCACATATGATCTTGAATTAGCAGCGGAGGTTTTTGCTTTAAAGATATGGCGTCATTATTTGTATGGAGTTCATGTTGATATCTATACTAATCACAAAAGTTTAGAATATATCTTTAAGCAGAAGGAACTCAATTTGAGGCAACGAAGGTGGTTAGAGATCTTAAAAGACTACGATATTGACATTCTTTATCATCTAGGAATAGCAAATGTCGTAGCGGATGCATTGAGCCGCAAGGTAGTGGAAGGTACTAATGGCCAAGTGATGAAAAAGAAAGAGATAATCAAAGACCTACATCAATTAGCCAGCTTGGGGGTTTGTCTTCTTGAATCCTCAGATGAAGGAGTTATTGTACAAAATGCGGCTGAATCTTTACTAATAGCTGATGTCAAAGAGAAACAGTTTGCAGATCCTATGTTGTTGCAGCTAAAGAAAAATGTACAACAGAATTTGACAAAGGCATTTGATCTTACACTGGAAGGGGTACTTCAATACCAAGGTAGGTTATGTGTACCAGATGTAGATGAGCTGAGGAAACGAATTATGGCAGAGGCGCATCATTCGCGCTATTTTATTTATCCGGGTGCTACTAAAATGTATCATGATTTAAAAGAAGTGTATTAGTGGGGAAATATGAAGAAGAATATTGCAGAATTTGTCGCTCAATGCCCGAATTGTCAACAAGTAAAGGTAGAGCATCAGAAACCAGGAGGTTACATGCAGTGTATCAATCTTCCAGTCTGGAAATGGGATATGATTAATATGGACTTCATCACAGGATTGCCTCGTACACTGCTGAAATTTGATTCTATATGGGTCATAGTTGACAGGCTTACCAAGTCAGCACATTTTCTACCAATCAAGACCACCTATACAGCTGAAGATTATGCAATCTTATATGTTAAAGAGATAGTGCGGTTACATAGTATTCCACTTTCCATTATATCAGATAGAGGAGCATAGTTTACTGCACATTTTTGGAGATCTTTTCAGCAGAGTTTGGGTACACAGGTGAATCTGAGTATGGCTTTCCATCCTCAGACTGATGGACAAGCAGAACGTACTATTCAGACACTTAAACATATGCTACGAGTATGCACGTTAGATTTTCAAGGCAGTTGGGATGACCATTTGCCTCTTATTGAATTTGCTTACAACAATAGCTATCATTCAAGTATTAAAATGGCACGTTATGAAGCTTTGTACGGAAGAAAATGTAGATCACCAATTGGATGGTTTGAAGCGGGTGAAACTGCTTTACTTGGGCCAGATCTTGTTCATCAGGCTATGGAAAAAGTTAAAGTGATTCAACAGCGATTACAAACGGCCCAGAGTCAACACAAGTCATATTCCGATGTTAGAAGAAGAGGACTTGAATTCGCCATAGGTGATTGGGTATTTTTGAAGGTGTCACCGATGAAAGGGGTAATGCGGTTAGAAAAGAAAGGAAAATTGAGTCCACATTATATAGGCCCATATGAAATTATTAGAAGATTTGGGTAGGTTGCTTATGATTTGGCACTACCCCAAGAACTTTCCTCAGTACACCTGGTATTTCATGTTTTGATGCTTCGAAAATGTATAGGAGATCCATTTCGTACTGTTCCAATTGAAGATGTCCAAGTTACGGAGGATCTCACCTATGAGGAGATACCTATTGCCATTCTGGATAGACAAGTGAAGAGGCTGAGGAATAAAGATATAGCATCCGTAAAGGTACTTTGGAGAAATCAGCAAGTAGAAGAGGTCACATGGGAAGCTGAAGAAATGATGAAATCCAAGTACCCTCATTTGTTCCAAAGGGAAGAATGACAAATGAGTATTTATAAACTTTGAGTATATCTTTATATGATGACATGAAGAATGTTCCTAAACTTGTTATTTTTTACTTTGAAATGCTAACACTAACATTCGAGGACGAATGTTCCTAAGGGGGGAAGAATGGAACACCCCGTACATTTCTGAGTCGAGCTGATCACCGTAATATTTTTGGAAAAATGGAAACATGAGAAATTCGATGAATTATGTATTAAATTGTGGGCATTAATAAGTCTTGTACAATTGGGCCCTAAATGAAGCCCACAATTATAAGGAAGACATGGCCCAACATGGGAATTTGACCCATTCTTGCCCAACTCTTCCATTGACCAAGTAAACACACCATGTGTGTGGATGAGGATCACTTTAAAGGGACTATATAAGAGAGAAAATCAGATTTTTATTTCATTTAGACTCTCATGCTTTTTCTAGAATTATCCAAAGTCTTTTTCTCACACAAACCTAAAGCTCTCATCTCCTTGTGGACAAGATCATTTTTGTACAAGACTTGGTAAGTGTATATTATGATGGTTTAATATATTTTATTCATGAGATATGGTGTATATTATGTTGGTTATGTTGGTGGAGTATTAAGAAGTTCACAATGTGTGAAATGTTACATGTTTGCTAAATCGGAGGATGGTTTTGTATTGTAAACTTTAATATGTACTTGTGGTTTTGAAGGAAGTGAACTTGATGGAGTAATTATTGACATGTGAGATGTGATTATAGTCTTACTTTGTTTTATCCTTGCGAATAATGTTTGGAATTGTGGTTGTGAAATTGGTTATGGTTTTGGAGGTGTATTGACCGTAAAAATGTAGTGTTGGGTGTTGTTTATGTGTGTTGCGAGACCATGGCTGATTGTTGGTGTTCAAGATGATCAAAAATATGTCATAATAAGTTTGGTTATGATCATGGACCATTCATGGCATTAAAAGACCCAAAAGAGACCATTTCGGACCAAAACGGGCATCCGCCCCCGCAGACGAGGGCACCTGCGGGCGAAGATACCAATGCAGGTGCCACTAGCATATGCCACCAGCCACCAACGGGTGTAACTAAACCACATGCGGGCACAGGTGGCTTCGCAGGTCAGCCCCAGGTTCAGTTTTGTATGTTTTCGCATTGTCATGGTCCTCGAAGGCCCCTATACCCTTTTTGGATATAATTATCAACTTGTGATGTCGTTTTAATGACTTTAAAGTGTCGTATGGAGGTATGTTGTACTATATTAAGTATGGATGGTTGTTCATATGCTGTTATTAAGGAGTAATTGTGACGGAATGATAAAGGGGAAAGCGTAAAGGGTAAGTGTGGTATGAAATGCTATGGATGTATGATATCTTGGTCAATGTGTGGAATGTTATGGTGTTGTTGGTATGAAAATGCAGTGGATTGTATTGTAAGGGCTTACATGATGTCATACGGCAGTCCTATAGTTCACTGTCGTCTTGTACGCCTGTATAGTGACTAGTTGCTAATGTAAGCTCCGATATGTACCTGTATTGTAGAGTAAGACGTAAAGAAGAAGATGGACTATTGTGTTCATACATAGGCTTGTGTATTCATACTTGGAAGTGAAGGTAGGTAAGGTTACTCTGTCCGTATCTTTCTGCAACATATAGTAGTCCTATTGACGTTACATTTGTCCTATTTCCGAAATGTGCTAAGGTATTCTATTTCCGGTTACCAATAGTCATTATCAGATGTTTCCTACTCATTGATCAAATGTGAATCTCATGTCTCATATTCATGAATAATGTTCCAAAATCCCAATAACGTTACATTCCAAAGTTCCAATAGTGGTTATATTCATGTATCTTGTTCATTGATTATTGTCCAATGGTTCCAATGGTGTTATGTTTCCAATAAGGTTATGTTTCCAACAATGTTTGTTCACATGCCTCTCACTCATTTATTATTGATCCAAGTTTCAAATAAAGTTATGACTATCATTGTATCAATCTCAAAGTAATGAATGAAGTAATGCATATGTGGTTAATGATCAAGTATGGGTGGTAGCTTTGGGGGTACAATGCCTAGCTCAAGCCGATCCCGAGATTGTTGGATCAAAGGGCAGTCCTAGAGGCATAAGCCTAGATCGGACCAATCCTGACAGGGGGTAGCTCTAGAGGTAAAAATCTAGCTCGAGCCAAACCTGATAAGTTGATTGATGGGTGGCAGCTCTAGAGGTAATAACCTAGCTCGAGCCGATCCCGATATATATTGATTCATGGGTGGTAGCTCTAGAGGCATAAGCCTAGCTCTAGCCAATCCCAACATAACATCATGTTATGTTAAAACCCACTGTTCAATCGGGGCCCGAGTATCACAGGTCAAAGGCAAAGATAAATAATCATAAAACCAAAGTAACAAAGAAAGTAATGAAAGCAATATACATGGTTTCCAAAGTACAGAATAGTGACTTATCCATAGTGGTTATGTATTTGTATTTGAGTTCATTGATATATTTACATTTCATATAGTTTCATTTAAGCCTTACATACTCAGTACATTCTTCGTACTGACGTCCCTTGTGGGACTTACCTTACTTGCTGCAGGCGCAGGTACTAGTAGGCCTCCACAGTAGGTTGCCAGTTGTTGCGGATCATTGGTGAGCTCCAGTTAGTTCGGGGCTTTTTCGAGTCACAGTTGTACATATGTATTGGTGTTGTACATGTACTATAAAGCGGGGACTTGTCCCGACTTTCAGTTTGTTTTGGGTAAATGTATCTATTAGAGGCTTTTGTAGACGGATGTGGGTGTATAAATGTTAAAGGTACATGTCGTTTTTGACTTGATGGCCTCAACGGCCAAGTTTCATATATGTATATATGTCACATGTTCCATGAATTTCGTTGGTAGCCTTATAAGCTCTTACGTGATAAGGGTGTTCTGATGGCATGCATATGAATGAACATAAGTACAGTTTGGTTCTCTCGGGCCTTATCGTCTACGGGTGCCAATCCGTCCCGATGGGATTCGGGGCGTGACACTTAAGGTGGGTTTTGGGGCATTTATTGTTGGGGTGGTGGGTTAAATTGTAGTGATCGAGCTACATTTCATGGATTTTGATCGGTAGTAGTAGTAGGTAAGGGAACATTTCCTTGTGTGGAAGGGTAGAACATGTGTTGTAGAGTTCTACGAGATATGGTGGTGGAAGTTTCTTGGGGGTGTCCGCTCGAAGTTTCTTGGAGGTTGTTTTGAGGAGTAACATTAGAAGACTTTAGATGTCTCTCTAGATTCACCATCCTTCCATCCATGTTTGATATCCTCTTCTCGATTCCCAACATCCTTTCGTTCATAGCATTCATACCTTGTCGCATCCCAATGATAGCTTCCAATATGGTATCAAGATTTGGTCGGCTCGTGGTATGTTGGATTTCATATCCCGGTGCCATGGTACCTATCAACAAGACACTCAATATGACTAAAAAACAAGGCTAACATTAGTGAAATCAAATCTCACAACCACTAGTGTTCTCACACTTGGATTGTCTCACAATTAGCTAGACTTTGTTGAACTTTGCTTGTCCTCATTGGTATATGAAGTCCCAATTTGCTACTCTCAGTTAGAATGGATTCTTGTTGACAGAAGTAAGGACGACTCGATTAAAACTAAAAGACTTGAATCAAAGAAGTTAACTAAGAAATAAACGATAAAAGCACACAAACAAAAGGACAAGAAAGAAAAATGAACTCAAGAACTAATCACAACTAAGTAGAGTGATTACTAGTTGTTAATTAGCTTAAGAATCAAGGAAAGATGATTAAGAATCAAGGGAAAGAAACAAAGAATCAGAATTTGAGCTTACTGATTTTAGGACCCCGCGTCAGTTTAGGTGGGGGTCTGTCGAGTTTGTGGCGGTCAGTCAAGGCTTCCATCACTCCTTAACCAGTATAGGGGTCAAGTGTACTTGGGATGATGGGTTGGGTGGTGGGTCTTCAACCTCTTGGTGGTTCGTCAGCCTATCCGTCGTACCTTAATCAAAATAGGTGTTAAGTGGGTTTGGAGTGACGATTGATTAGAGAGTCGTTAGGGTGGTGGCGGGTCATCAAGGGTATCGTCAAGCCATAACAGAATGCTGTCCAACCTTGGTAGGGTTGACAGCTTGGCCTGGCGGACCGTCGCTAGCTTGGTGGTTAGTCACTCAAGCCGTCAACAACAACCAGACTCAGTACGATTTGGATTCCAATTCTCGAGGCTGATGTCTTTGATTTCTTGACTTTTTGGGGCCCACTTCACCTCGTATTTACCCTTTATGGGTCAAAAAACACTTTTCCCAATATTTGTACCAAGGGTTTTGGATCAAATTGTACTTTCTTGCTTCTTCTTTACCAAGAACTCAAAGAACAAAGATGAAGATTTCAAAAACCCAACTCACTCATTTTAACTCGAATTCACTCCAAATTTGACATCCAAACTCTTTTTGTTATGGGTAACAAACCCCAATGCTTTTCAACCTTCAATTTCAGTCTGAAAAGTTTAGATTTGAAGACCCATTTTCGAATTTTTTCAAACTCAACTCAACAATAGTAGAACCTTCAAATCAACTCTGATTAAGCTCAAATTTGAGATTTAGACTCAAATAGTACTATGGAACAAGAATCTAGCACTAGAACTCAAGAAAACACTAAAATCAAAAACTCAAAATTTGGAATAGATCCAAAAATGTGAAACCCTAATTTTTGTGATTTTTTAATTTTTCTTCAATACCAAACCCAAACTAGAATCATGGGAACAATTCTAAGCTCAGCTCTGATACCACATTATGCAATCCAAAATACGAAAACAAGAGTAAAGTAAAATAAATCGAAAGATAACAAGGAAAAATGATAAAGATAGACACAAAAAGAGGAATCAAAAACAAACCAACGGTATATTAAACCAAAGGTCCTTAAACTATTAACCTAATACAAACACGTAACACCTACGAAGACCGAGAGGAAAATTACACCCCCTCACAACCAACGTGTCTAAGAAAATCAATAAGCTCCCAAAAAGCACAATAAACACTCTCAAGTGTAAAATCATTCAAAATCAGCTAACCCTAAGCAAAGAAAAAAATCTAGCTATTTATAGCCATGGGCTATTAATTACAAAAATGGGCCTAAAAGTGACCCTAAATACCAAATGAGCCCAAAAGTTACCCAAGGTGCCAAATACTCAAAGGGTGAGACTCCTCCATTTCCAAAATCATCATTGTGGGTTGTAATACTGCTCCTCATCTCTAAAATGATGTCAATTACCTTGAGTGAGGATCTTTGGGGTAATTCGACATGTATCGGCTGCAAACCTCAGCCACTAACTAGGCCTAGCCCAACTCTTAAATGTCTCTATTTTCTATGGATCAACCATAATTCCCTCCTTTGAAACCACATGCCCCAAGAAAGACACATAAGTCGGCCAAAACTTATACTTGGAAAATTTAGCATACAATTGCTTATCTTTCAACAACCCCAACATAATTCTCAAGTGGTTCTCATGCGCTTCCTTTCTCTTTGAATACATCAAAATGTCATATATAAACACAATTACCAAGGAATCCAAATAGACTATTCCATCATCAATCTCATAAAAGCAACTAGGGCATTAGTAAGCCCAAAAGACATTACCAAGAACTTGAAATACCCATAACTAGTCTGAAAGTAGTTTAGGAATATCGTCAACACGTATCTTCAGCAAATAACACCCAGACCTCAAGTCAATCTTAGAGAATACTAACGCATCCTGAAGCTAGTCGAACAAGACATCTATGCGGGGAAGAGGGTATTTGTTCCGAATAGTGTCCTTGTTCAATTGACAATAATCAATGTATATACGCATACTCCCAGCTTTCTTATTCAAAAACAACACAGGAGCACCCCAAAGGGAGGCACTCAGATAAATAATACCCTTACTAAGAAAGTCCTACAAATATACTTTCAACTCTTTCAACTCAACCGGTGCCATCCTATATGGAGGAATAGAAATGGGATAAATATCTAGCTTTTTGTCAATACAGAAGTCTATATCACAATTTGGTAGCATGCCATGTAAATCCATGGGAAATACCTCTAAGAGATCACAGACCATAGGAACTGACCCAATAGGTGGAACCTCTGCACTAGTGTCCCAAAAATATGCTAAAAATGTCAAACACCCCATATCTATCAACTTGTTAGAATGAATAAAGGATATAATCATTTTAGGAATAGGACTATCATCACCCTTCCACTTTAACCTATACATACCCGGCATCACTACAATCTTAGCATGATAGTCTAATATCACATGGTAAGAAAACAATCAACTCGTCCCAAAATCACATCAAGGTCAACCATGTCCAGAATCACCAAGTCTACCCAGGTTTTATACCCCTTGAATGTAAAAATACAAGAATGGTAGACTCTATCTACAATCACAAAATCACCAACAGGAGTGGAAACATGGACATAAACATCAAGATGATCACATAAGAAAATATAAAACCGGATCAAATAAGGCTATAGACATCGAGTCATAGACTAGAATAGTACCTATGATAACTGAGTCAGATGCCTCTTGTCACTACCTAATTTCTCAGGTCATGATGGCACCTACTTTAATCCACCAGTAGGTAAGCCAAGCCATAGCCCGAAACAACAAGTAATGGGCTAACGAGTGGAAGATAAAGGGTAACAAGAATAAAATCAATAATAACAATAATATAGGTGGAAACAGAGAAGATATACATACATAATATATTGTACAAAAGAGGGAAGAGGACAAAATGTATAAAATGAATCCCTTCCAAGACTTGGCAAGGCCAATATAAGAGCCACTATAACCATAAAAAAGAGTACTAGTTATCCAAAATATTCATATATATACATAGTAGTCTCAGAAATATAAAGACTGTAACTGAAACAGATGGAAGAGGATCAGCTTTGGACTTTAGAAAGCTCACCCTGTCTCCAGATCAGTAGTAAGGTTCAAGGATAACGTCAGTAATAGTGGCTTGTACTTGGATTTGAATTAGGAAAAAGATGCAAAAGTGGAGTATGAGTACCAAAGCAATGGGTACTTAGTAGGCATCATCGGCCGACGGAGTTCAAATATAGTAAAAGCATAAATAAAATATGAGAGTGTAAGCTAACTCAATAGTAAAGGGCAAAAATATAAATAACAACTATGCTAGGCAACTGTGATAAAGGAAATAAGTAACTCAAAAGTAAAAGCAAAGGACTAACTACAACCCAACTGGCCCTCATAAGCCCAGAAGGCACACACAAAAAGACAATTAACTCTACCGAGCCCCCATAAGCCCGGTGGGTGCAAACAAGAGGAAACTAAGATAAGAAGCATAAATAACCTTTAACTGTACCATATCAATAACTTTTTGATCCCAATCCATAATGAAAATATATATATGTACCGGGCTTGAACCAGAAACAATGATCTAAAAATAGTGGATAATAACAAGAGGCCAAATGATCCATATACAACCAAACCCAGTACAACTACCAAAACTCCCAATAACAACCATTATCAACACCAAAACATCCCAACTGTAGTCATAGACTGTTGCTAAACTAGAACTAGAACTCATAAGTAGACAACCGTAACCATAACCAATAATTTCATAAGGAGCAAATCATAATCGTAAATTGATACTAGTCTCATTCTAGAACCAATAATAATAATATCAATAGAGCATACGCCGAACTTGAACTGGAACTGAATTGTGTGTGTGTGTGTATATATATATAAAAAAAAAAGCATAACTAGCTAGAGAAAATCCAAAGTTTTCAATCCTATATCCAATCCATATAATCATATAGATCAATCTCGGGAGGTTAAATCCACTAAGGCAAGACGGGTCCCAATTACTAGGTCAAGGAGGTGCAGACCAAGGTTAGTTATTACCCTACACGGGAAAAGAAGCTAAGAAAGCCCACAATCAAGTTTAAGTCAATCCCAACCTAAGGTAATAGCCTAAGGTAGTGTCCATGAGTCTAACTAAGCCTAAAGGAGCTTCATTGTAAACATTCTATCTAAAAAAGACCTAACCCAACCTAAGGTAGAACCCACCCGAATCTAGTCTAAGGCTTTCCAATCCCATCCTAAGGTACTATAAGCACTAATCCTAGTCCAAGAGGGTGATAATACACTAATCTAAAGGAGAACAAGCCTAAATTCTACCGAAAAGATGCCCTAACCAGCTAAATAAGGTGAAAAATTTTAAACCCATAACTAGACCAAAACAACCCACCCAAAACTTCACAATAAGACACTAATACCATAATTAAGATCAATGTAAAAGAAGGATAATCCTAGCCTACATGGACGCTGTCGAAAGCTCGCTGAATAATCTATACCAGAGCTTTCCCTTTTTGAGAGGCCTCTGAGAGCTTCCACTCGATCAAAATAACATTCTACGCATCAAGATGACAAAATAGATATCCATATTACATATATACACTTTGGGTCAGATATTGGACTAAAAATCTCATATGGGGCCCGATTGTGGAATCATGAAATTGAAATCGTCACAGCATCCCACTCAGCTCAAGGATCATTTGACACATAAATATAGCAAATTCCAAGATCAAAAAACCACAAAATCAGACCCAATAAAATTTGGAATTTATAACTAAAATGGAGAACTTATCGATGGAATGGACGATAACTTACGGGGATAAGTCGATAAAATGATCACTAGCGCGCCTCCAATCAAAACCCAGCCTTAATTCTATGATCACCCATGAGTTTTTTTCTCTCACAAGCTCTAATGGTACTCAACACTTAGGAAATATAAGTCTTTTTTGAGAAGATGATCTATTTATACCACTACCCGCGATGACTGCTTTAGAGGCTAAATGACCACTAAAGCGCCTAAAGGTCGCTAAAATGAATAAGCTTCATCTTGCCAGCTCTGGTAAAGTGATCCAGAGATACTTTGGACTTGTAATCAAGCTTGACTTGAGTATCTTGACTAACACCCTTAGATTTCCGCTTAGAAGATGTCGCCTTCCAATTATCCCTACTCTTGTCCTATGTGGAAGTGGAAAACTCTTGGCATTGTAGGACTTTTCTTCTTTCAAATCCGCTTCTACCTTTGACACATCATGAAAGTCTGCTTCAATAGTATCATACTGTTTAAGCTTCAAAGGCTTCAAAATATCATACCTCAAATTATCCATGAATCAAATCACCATACATTCTAAGCTTTCTTCAAGTTTAGACTTCATTCTCAAGTTTTCAAACTCATCATTATATTCTTCCACACTTTTGGAACCTTGACTCAACATATACACCTTCTTGAGCACTTCTTGGTAGTAGTTTGGAGTTAAGTACCTCATCTCCATATGTGTAATTAATTCTAACCATGTAGGCAACTCATAGTTGTGATGACTCTCTCTTTCCAGCCTCTGGGACTCCCACCAAGTTGATGCATCCTTCAAATTGCGTGAGAGAATACTTTGCCTTCAAAGTTTCCAAAATATTATATGTGATAAAGATCCGCTAACTTTGAATTTTCCATTCCAAGAACTCATCAAGGTCACTACTTCCTTTGAACCTTAGAAGTATGACCTTGATAGTGTTCAAACCTCGATCATGATCATTTCTTTACCTAAACCTATCTCCTCTATTTCCCATCCTATCACCTCTATATCCCATCCTATCTCCTCTATTTCCCATCATATCTTCTCTATTCATGTCTTTTTAACCTCCTATAACTTAGACCCACCTCAATTCCCGAGGTCGGACTCCTTCCCTTCGTACTCCATAACCACCCCTTCCTCCATGCCCCCAAAATTCATCATTATTGAACTCATCATTCATTTCATCATAAAGAGGATTTTGGTATTATTAGTCTTAGTAGGGCATTTATAGTGCATTTTGTTGAGGTGACGTGTGGTAGTCATACAAAGATACACTTGATGCCTTTCAGATTGGAGTTTGGTATTGGACTTGTTGTGTCACAAAAGTAAGGTTCTATTGTGGTGGATAATAATTTTATGGGTGTGGGTGTGGTGTAGCTTGTCTCGGTTGGTTTGGAGCATTTTTGGAAAGTAGGTTGTTGGAAGTTTTGGGTTTGGTTTTGTTTAGGGTAACATAGTTCGTGAGCTTGCCCCGGAGTAATGGTGGTGGATTGAACCAACACCCTCCTTACCTCCTCATCTTCTAGTTGAATTTATTTCCCTCTCTCCATCTATACCAACCTTTCCTCCATACCCCCTATTTTCCATTTATTTCTACTCTCATTCCATTCATATCCGCACTCATTTTCGCTAATTATTTGGTGAGGTGGGTGATAGCCTCCATGATGTGGTTCGAGGCTTCTCCACTTGGACTTTCATTCAACATGGTACTTACAAAACTCACAAAAATATTAGTATAAGAAACCTCACGTTACTCATATTTAAACTTTCAACTCACCTCCTAAAGCGTCGACTCAAAATTGGTAGTGAACTAGCTTTGCTCGATCAATTTAAGATCACCTATCCTTTATGGTGGAGTGGATTCTTGTGACTCTTTAAAGAAGGATGAATCGATTGAAGTAAAAGGACTTGAATCAAAAAGTTTATCTATGAATTAAGATGAGAGAAGTCAAAGAAAAGAAGCATGAAAGAAAACGGACTCAAAAAAACTAAGTAACAAAAGTAGAAAAGTAATTGTGTTGCTTAATTTTGTTGAATCAAAGAGATGATTTGATTTTTAAAACTAGTTAACAAGTGATTAAAGATGTTAATTACTTGTTAAATAGATAAGAAATTGAAAGAGAAAGAGTTTAGAAAAAGAACGAGTTTGGACACTTAGAAAAATTTTTGGTTCCCAAAAAACTAAGTGTTGAAATTTCCTGCTCTCTGAATCTGCGCTACACGCGCCTGCATGGTATTGTGGGCTTGTTCCTGTTGCGCCATCTACCACTTGGTTGGTTGTTGGCTACTGCATTGGCAGTTGACCTATTGACTACTTACGTGGCGTGCTGATGTGTCCTGTCCACATGGCAATTCTGAATTAATTTTTTTCAAAATTCCTCAAGTGGACCTACAAACACTTGACTAAATTTGACTTCAAAATTTTTGGATCAAAGTGTACTTTTCTAGCTTCTTCTTCAAGAACAAGAAAAAGAAGTTCAAGAACACCAAAAACACACACCAAACCCTAACACCCCTAAATCAACTCGAAATTCACTCAAAATTAAGGAGTAGCTTTCCCACGACTTAGGAAACAAACCCCAATGAATTTTAAGCCCCAATTTCTCCTCAATCAACAAACCCACTTTCCAAGTTTTGAAAACTCAAAAGTTTGAAAACTCTTTAATGGTAACTTCACTTCTACAACTCTGATTTGACTGACATTTGAAATCTAGACTCACAAGATACTAGGAAATCAAGATCTAGTGTCAAAAACAACAAATCAAAACAAAAAAATTTCCAAATATTTTTATGGATTTTTGGATTATTTTTTATTTTTTTAGATATTTGGATTTTTGAATAGATCAAAATCCTAAGATTAAGATTTGTGAAATAAAACCTTAACCTAGGCTCTGGATACCAAAATAATAAGAATCAAACAATGATGCAAGCCGAGCTTCATCAATATCATGGAATGAAGAATTGAAGCTCAAGTGGAAGTACAGGGAAGAAAGGTGAAAAAAGAAGAAAGAGGCTATGGATGAAAAAGTGGCTATTCTTGACATTCAAGCCTCATGCTAAAGAAGACCGTTATTTCATTAAGGGTATTTTTGTAATTACTAGTGTAGGCTATAAATAAGAGACAATAGCTCATTTTAGAGATAGATTTTGTTGATATGATATTTTGATGTGTGAAAACTCTTGTGAGAGTTTAGGCTAAGGCCTTGGTTGCTAAACAATATTGATGGGATTGCTTGCTTGAGGATATCATTCCTCTTGAGGGTGTCTCGATAGTATAGGTGCTTGTGTGGATTCTTAATAGGAGGTCTTGGTTTTCGTATAGCCATGGTTGCCTATTAGATCTCATGCTTGTGTCTTGCTTTCATAGGTTTAGATGTTTATCTTGAATATTAAGGAGGTCTTTACTTTAATATAGTATTGGTTGCCTTGATTTCAATTTGTGTCTCTACATTTCTATCCTTTTTATCTTTAATTTTGTGTTCTTAGATTTTAGGGTTTCTTATCATTTTTCGCGTATTCCGTCTCATATCATTTGGTATCAGATCCACGTTTAGATTCGTTCCTACGAATCTATCTTGGGTTTGTAGTATTAAGAATCTGAAAAGCAAAAAAAAAGGGTTCAAAAACGATTTTAATGAAAAAAAAAAAATTGTTGATTTTGAGTCCTTCTTGAGTTTCTAATACTAGATTTGCTTTCTCTAGTATTAAATAGGTCTAGATCTTGAGTTTCGAGTCATTCCGGGTTGTTTTGAGACTTCTACCATTGTGGAGTTGAATATTTTAAAGTGGGTTTTCAGATCTGAAGCTTTTAGATGGAAATCAATGGTTAAAAGTGATCGGGATTTGTTCTCCACCTCATTTGGAGTATGAATCTCGAATTTGATTTGATTCGGAGTTGATTTGAGGATTTCACCATTGTTGAGCTTAGAACTTGAAGAAGTAGAAGTGGGTTCTTAGATCCAGGCTAAATTGGGTGTGGATTTATATTTTGTTCTCCTAATCATCTGGAGTTTGAATCTGAAATTTGAGCGAAAACAGTGAAGAAATCCATTGGAGTTCAATTTGGTGTTCTTCTTGTTTATGGTGTTCTTCATGACTTGAAGAAAATTTCAAATGGGTTTTAAAATCTAAATATTTTGGCTTGGAATTGAGGGCTAAAAAGTGTTGGGGTTTTCTTCTCATATCAAGAGGAGCCTAGATTTAAAATTTTGTGCAATTCCGAGCTAAATTGAAAGAGTTGTGATTTTTGGGTATTCTTCATGTTCATGGTGTTCTTCATGGCTTGAAGAAGAAGAAAATGGGTCTAAAAAATCTGAACATATTGATTGGGAATCGAGACTTCAAAGTTATTGGTGTTTGTTCTCCATAAAAAAGAGAGCTTGGATGTCGAATTTCGTGTTAATCGGAGCTAAAACGGAGAAGTTGTGAATTTTTTTAAGTTCATCAATGTTCTTGGTGTTCTTTATGATATTCATATCTTCAAGAAGAAGAATAAAGAAAAGGGGGTTTTGATCCAAAAGAAAGAGAAAAGAAAAGTGTTTGGAAGTAGTACAAAAGAAATATTCCAAAGGGGAAAAAAAGACAAAGAAGGAAGTACAAGGGTACAATTTTTTGGAAGCTTCCTCAAGTGTCCTTTTAGGACAATTTTCAGCTCTTTTTTTTTCTTTTTCTAGGTTTTTACTCCACCTTTTTGGAGCATTTTCTCCATGGGTTTCAACAGAATTTCTTATCAATAATTTTTTCTAGTCTAAATCTAGATAAATTAGTTTTTTTAAATTAATTTTACCCTTTTCTTTGGCTTCATAACTTGATTTTTATTAGTAGATTACCCTACTAAATATTATCAAGTTCTTTGAGTCCATTTTTTTTTTCTTTTGTGTTAATTTCTTCTTGTCCTTTTCTCGTTTTATTTTGTTGTTGATTTTCTTGATTCAAGTCCTTTAGATTTTATTGAGTCGTCTGTTCTTCAATTCACAAAATTCTATTCTACCCTCAAGGTTGGTTTGTGACTCTTGGCAAGTGATTGATCGAATTAAATAGCAACTTTGGCCGAATCCTTGAGTGGTAAAAGGCTAGAGTGTGTAAGATTATTTGAGTGGTGCTAGCCAAGCACAAAAGATTGCAAATACGAGTGAAAGTGAGGACTTTTATTGCTAATCTTGTTTGCTCATCTTGTAGGTACTTGGAGTTAAAGTATGTCGTCCATAGCTTCGCATCCTTGTGATGATGACATGGAAAATTATGTTTGTAGTAATGGAGGCTATGAGTATGATGATTACGGAGGTTAGGGAGGCTATGAAAATATTCATGATCATGAACCATGTGGAGATGAAAGCTACTACTTCGGGGGTGAATATGAGGAAAATGATGCTCATAACTCTTATTGTGAAGATGGTGGAGTAGAAGAACCTTGTAGTGATTCTTATGGTGATAATGGCGAATATTAGGGCTCTTACACTACCCACTATGAGGATGAAGGTGACTTGAGGTATAATTCTTCTTCTCACTTGTCTTATGAGCCTAGTGATGAAGATTCCCATGAAAATGAAAGTGGTGATGTAGATAGTGGATATTCATATGCTTTGTCTTATGGTACTTCTTATCCTAGTCGAAGTGGTGTGTGTGGGCATATTGGTACTTCTAGAAATGTTATGTCTTATGCTTCATATCCTAATGCCAATGTGTCTTGTTCTAAATATGCAAATGGTGTTGGAGGTAGATGGAAGAATCACTAAGTCTTGAAAGTAGGGAAAATTCAATGTTTCAAGATTGGGATGACCCGAAAAGGCGCATTCTTGAAATCAAAGTAAGTGTTTATGGTGATTCGGGATACGTGCTTTTACTTGATGATCATAGTTGTACCAACTTCATTTCCCCATATGTGGTTGAAAGGTTGGGAATACCTTATGTGATGATACAAAACCCTTATTTTGTTCAAAGGGGGTATTGGGTTGGTAGATGTGTGAAGGTATTCTTTTCACTTGGTGAATATCAAAAAGAGGTTTGGTGTGATGTGGTTCCCATAGAAACTTGTCACATGTGCTTGGGAAATCCTTGGTTTCAAAGGTATAGGGTCTCCTATGAGCAAGAGTGGTACAAATATGTCATAGACAAAAGGGGAAAGCCCCTCTTCCCACTTTCTTCTCTCCAAGAAACTTTGGACCCTTATTCCAAATTCTTTCATGATTATGAGAGACAAAATATTAAAAGGAGTAAGAGAGTGCGAAGTGGCAACTCTAGAGTGGAAAAAGGAGAGGATGTGTGGAGTGAAGTGAGAGAGTTGCCACAAAACCAAGATAACCTTCTTGATTGTTCTTCTTTTTGTAAGAATTCTTGTGTAGGTACAAGCATGGCAATTAAAGGAACACGAGTTCCTAACAAGGAGCCTACACTTGAGGATTTAAAGAATGTGCTACTTTATTGGACAGAGCGGATTGGCTTGCCTAAAGATATGAGAGTTGAAGCTTCGGTTCAAGGTAAAGAAAATCCCTCTTGTGAGCCTCAAGGTACAATAGCTAAACTTGACACTTTTAAAATTTCAAATGAACAAAGTGTGAGTGATAGCTTGTATTTATGTGAACTTAATAATTCTTTGCCTCATTGTGATAATGTAGATGTTGAGAGTGTTCATACACTAGTTGATCCTATTGATGACCGAATTGATTCTTCTTGTGAGATAGATTTGTGTCCACCTAGTGTTGACACTTGTGACTTGAATGATAGTACATTGTCATGTGATTGTTTGCCATGTTTTGATAATGTGCTTGTTGAGAATGTGGATACACTAGTTGATCCTATTGATGACCAAATTGATTCTTCTAGTAAGATCACTTTGTGTCCACTTAGTGTTGATACATGTGTTTTGAATGATAGTTCATTGTCAAGTGATATTGGTATTGATTTGTGTGTGGTACACTACTTGAGGGATCTTGTGATGTTCTTATTGAGCGTCAAGTTAGTGGTAATATTGATGAAGTTGATCAATTGAGTAGGAGTGACTCTTTGAGCATATCTTTTATTGAAGATCTTATTGTTTCTTTTGCTCATAGAGATCATGCGCTTGAAAGTTCTTCGAACAATGATAATTCTCTTTTTGAGAGTGAAATTGCATGTGTTAGTTCTTCTTCTTGGATTGATCATTCTCTCTTTAAGTATAATATCTTGTTTGAAAATGATGAGATCACTCCTAGTAAAGTGCCTAGTGGTGTGAGCCTTGATAGTAGTATAGTTCTTAAGGGCTATACTCTTTATGATAACCCATTATGGTGTGGAGACATTCCTCCTAAGGAAGGAAATCTCTTCTTGAAAAATGAGAGTACTCTTATGGGGGAGGATTGTGATGAGGAGGAAGGTGGTATTTGCTTTTCCACTACTCCTTCATCATTGTGTGTCCCAATTTTTAATGGTATGAGCAATGATTTTAAGTCTAATAGTGATCTTACATATGAGGACACCTTGGATGAAGTTATTTTACGAGTCACCTTTCTTTACTATCTATTTGTATATGATGATACTCATGTTTGTATGGAGAGTATATCGTATGTTGATAGGAATAACAATCGGGAAAATAGGCGTTTCTTTGACCCTACTTTATGTTATCTTTTCCCATTTGATCCCGGTGATGGTTGTCATTATGACGTAATGCTTGGTGGTAAAGGCACGCTTGGTATGAGTGAGGTTGTTGGCTTGCATGGTGATAAGTATAGTAGTAACATTTTTTTCTCTCATGTGACTATTACTTGGTGTTATTACTTGATCTTATGGGCTTGAATGAGATACGTTTGCCAACTTGTGTGGACTATCATGTGTTGCTTGACTTAAAGGGGAATTTGTGCTTGTCTAAATGTACAACCATTGTGGACTTACATGTGTGGTTGCCTAAACACCATGGTTCTTTTGATTCACCCCTTTGTCCATGTTTTCTGTGTAGCCAAGTATCTCTTGTTTTGTTGGGTTATAAACCCTTTGTGGCTCATTTTGATGCTTGGTTATATGTTAAATGTGTGCACCCTTCGCATAGTGATAGAGTTGTTATTTCTAACACTAACCCTCCTACCATGAGGATCTTGTTGTTTCTTGTTTTCCCTATGGTTTTGCTAGGTTTGGATTTGAGGACAAATCCTTTTCAAGAAAGGGAGAATGATGCAAGTCGAGCTTCATCAATATCAAGGAATGAAGAATTGAAGCTCAAGAATATGCTTAAGTAGAAGTACAACGAAGAAAGGTGAAAAAAGAAGAAAGAGGCTATGGATGCAAAAGTGTCTATTCTTGACATTCAAGCCTTATGCTAAAGAAGACCCTTATTTCATTAAGGGGTATTTTTGTAATTACTAGTGTAGGATATAAATAAGAGAGAATAGCTCATTTTAGAGAGAGATTTTTTTGATATGATATTTTGATGTGTGAAAACTCTTGTGAGAGTTTAGGATAAGGCCTTGGTTGCTAAACAATATTGATGGGATTGTGTAACACCCCGTATATTTCTGAACCTATGTGACTACCGTAACATTTATGGAATTATTTAAACATGAGATGGTTGGGGTATTATACATTAATTGTAGTGGGCTGAATTCACATGTGTTAATGGGCTCAATAAAGACCCAATAATTGAGCAAAAGATATGGCCCAAAAATGGGTAAATGATCCATTCTTTCTTTGAACAAAGTAAACCCTCAATTATTGACTAAGTGGTTGGCTAAGGATGACCATGAGGTATAAGGCAACAAATCAGATTTTTAATCAACAAAAGACATGCAATTTCTAGACTTTTCCACCAAAAAGATATTTTCTCTCTACTCTCAAACCCTAAGGCAACCATCTCTTTTGGACAAGATCATCACTTTGAAAGCTTGGGTAAGTGTTTAATCTTGTGATTTAATATATTATATGCATGAGAAATTGTGTAGATCATGATGGTTATGTCTAAAGGTGTTGAGTGGTGCACTTTTGCTTTTTCCTAAAAGATGTGTCATCTATGTGACTTGAACTTGAAAAGAGACTTGAGGTTTTGATGGAAGTGAATGGTGTGGATAAAATATCAACATGTATGATATGGTTATGCCCTTAACTTTCTTTCTCTTTGTAAAATATTTGGAATTGATGTTGTGAAAATTGTGCATGGAATTGGTGGTCTATTGAAAGAAAAACGTAGTTTGGTGATGTTTATGTGTGTTGTGAAACCATGGATATTCTTTGACATCCAAGATAGCGTAAAATATGAAAATATAAGCTTAATTATGACCATGGACCATTCATTGCGGAAAAGGACCCGAAAATGACCCTTGGAGGCTGAAATGGGCACCCGCCCTAGCGGGCAGGGCACCTGCGGGCGCAGAGGCCAATGCAAGTGGCCCTGGACCAGGCCAATGGTCACCTTCGGAAACACCTCATCCACCTACGGGTGCAGGTGACTTCGCAGGTCAGCCCAAAACTCTGTTTCGATTGTTTTTGCATCTCTTTGACCCCCCCTCCCCCAAAAGCCCCTATACCCTTTTTGGTTGAAATTATCAACTTATGGTACCTTTTGAATGACTTTAAAGGAGTAAACCGGAGGTATTTTGAATGGTATCAATTATGGATTGTCTTTAATGTGCTATTGTGAAAGGTGTTTACGTGACGTAGTGAGGTAAATGTGACATTGTATTAAAGGGGAAGTGGAAAGTATAAACTTGGTGTGAAATCCTATTGGTTTATGATGTCTTAGTTGATGTGTGGCATGTTGTGTGGTTTTGTTGGTATGGTAATGCAGTGAATGGTGTAGTGAAGGGTGAAATGACGTTATATGGCAGACAAGTAGCTCATTGTCGTCCTATGCACTTGTAAGGTAGTTAGTTGTTAACGTGAACTCCGTTATGTACTTGCGTTGTAGAGTAACACGTAAGGAAGGAGATGGATTGTTATATTCACATATAGGGTTGTATATTCATATTTGGAAGATAAGGTATGTAAGGTTACTCTTTCCGTATCCTTCTGCAGCACATGTTGTTCATATTGTCATTGTACTTGTTCCATTCTGAAATGTTCAAAAGTATCTCATCTCAGGTTGTCATATATTTTCATTCACATGTTTTTTATTCAATGACCAATTGTTATTCATGTGTCACCTAATTGTAGACATTGTTCCAAAGTTCCAATAATGTTACGTTCCAAAGTTCCAATAATGTTATAACCACCAATGTATCAATCTCACAAAAGTAAAGGAAAGAGGTTATGGTTACTTTATGGTTACTTCAGGGTTCTTTGAGTAAGGGTGGTAGCTTTGGGGGAAAAAGTCTAACTCAAGCCGATCCCGAGATTATTGGATCAGGGGGAAAGCTCAGTGGGGTAAAAGCCAAACTTGATGATGAACCTGCTTTATTGATTTATGGGTGGTATCTCAAAGGGTAGAAATCCTAAGTAGAGACGATCTCGAGATTATTGGATCAGGGGGGAAGCTTACTGGGGCAAAAGCCTAGCTTGATGCCGAACTTGACAGGGGGTAGCCCAAAGGGGTGAAAATCTAACTAGGGCCGAACCTGCTTTATTGATTTATGGTATATATATATATATATATATATATATATTGACGGTTATATATTGACGGTAATATACATAAAAGCAAAGAAATTAATGAAAGCAATGTACATGTTTCTACACATACGCAATGGTGGTTTATCAATATTGTTCACTCACTTGTATTTGATTCCATTGAAGTTCTTATATTTCATGCAGTCGCTCATAGCCTTACATACTCAGTACATTCATTTGTACTAATGTCCCTTGGGGGACTTACCTTACTTGCTGCAGGCACAGGTGCTAGTAGACCTCCACAGTAGAGTACAGGTCATCTGCAGACTGTTAGTGAGCTCCAGCTCGGTTCGGGGGTTTTCGAGTCACTATGTACATTTTTTTGGTATTGTAAAAAGGATTGTATAAAGCGGGGACATGTCCCGACTTTAGGTTGGTTATGTATCTATTAGAGGCTTTGTAGATGATATGGGACAAATGACGGAAATGTAAGGAATGTATGCTTTTGACGAGGTGGCCCTAACGGTGAAGTTTCATATATATATCATATGTTTTCCATGACTTCCACTATTAGCATCTTGTATCTATAAGTGATAGTGACATGCATACGAGTGTACATGAATGAAGATTGGTTCTCTTGAGCCTTAACGGCTTCGGGTGCCAGTCCGCCCCGTTGGAATACGAGGCGTGACAAAAGTGGTATCAAAGCAGGTTGTCCTAGGGTGTCTACAAAGCCGTGTCCTAGTAGAGTCTTGCTTGTGGATGTGTTGTGCACCATATTTATATGCAAGAGGCTATGGGGCATTTAGGAGTTGTTTATTTTCTTCATTTCTTAGATCGTGTAATAGAGCCAAAGTTGTAGGTGAAATCATATCTGACCATTGAAATGGGTTTCCTTTGTTATAGAAACATGCCGATTACAAGAAGAGGTAGGGGAAAAGGCAAAAGTAAGAAGGTAAACACGCTTGCCGAAGAAGGAACTAGTAAATCACCACCTGACCAAGTTAGTCAAGGTGGGGATGACACTGAGTTTGCATCGCGGGCTTCTTCTACTTTTCCAGCTCCAGAAGAGCCGAGAAGGAGAGAAGAACCTATTGAACCACCTGTTAATGCTACTGAGCAAGATTTAAGGAATGCGGTGCAAATGTTGGCTCAGATAGTTGTTGCAAAAAGTCAAGGACGAGTTGGTCCAATGACAAATGATGATGGTGCAGCTAGGGTAGCTAGTTGAAGGACATAGGATTTTCTAAAATTAGACCCTCCTATATTCACTGGATCGGATCTTAATGAAGACCCGCAAGATTTTATAGATCAAATCCAAAGGGCTTTGGATGTCATGCACATATTTGGTGTAGAAACAGTTGAGCTTGCAGCATATAGATTGAAAGGAGAGGCGATATTATGGTACAAAGATTGGAAACGATCTAGGGGTATTGGTGCACTTCCTGCTAGTTAGGAAGAATTTAAAGTGGCATTCCTTGAGCACTATCTTCCATATGAGATTTGAGAGGCTCGTGCAGACCAATTTTTAAATCTTCGTTAAGGGAATATTAGCTTCCGGGAGTACAGTCATTGATTTAACTCTTTGGCCAGATATGCTCCCAATGTGGTAGCCACTATGACCGACAGAGTTCATCGGTATGTGGATCGATTGGATCCATATTTGGTCAGAGATTGTACTATTGCTGCTTTGAATAGGGATATGGATATATCCAGGATACAAGCCTTTGCACAGAAAATGGAGGATCAGAGGCAAAGAAGAAGGACACAAGAATTTGAAAGGGGGCCATCGAAGAAGGCTAGACCTATGGGACAGTTCATGGCATCCCAAGGAGAATTTACGCCTCTAGATTTTAATAAACCGCCGAGACCATCACTTTCTTACCCTACAGCAGGCACTCAATCCCAATTCCAAGTGTTTGGAGGCAGTCACGATGGGCAAAGTAGTGGAATTTGAGGTTCATAAACAGCCGGGTATCGAGAGCAAGGAAGTATGAACCAATCAGGGTTTTCTCGCCAGCTGTGTCAACACTGCGGGAAGCTTCATTTAAAGGAATGCCGATTTGGAACGAATAATTGTTTTTGGTGCGATATGTCTGGGCACATGGTGAGAGACTGCCCAAGAAGGGGCACGGGTATTATGACGCGACCTATGGGATTAACCGTTGCATCATCATCGGTTCCTTCCTTAGGCCAAGGTGTGTAGCCTGTTGGTCGTGGTAGAGGTGCTAGAGGAGCAGCCAGTTTTAGTGGAATACATAACCGTACCTATACTCTAGCGGGTCGGCAGAATTTGGAAGCCTATCCTGATGTAGTGACAGGTACATTATTCATCTTTTCATATAATGTATATGCATTGATTGATCCGGGTTCTACCCTACCATATGTTACTCCATTGATTCTGGAAAAAAAATTTCAAAAGAACACCGAAAGTATTAGTTAAACCATTTGAAGTATCTACACCTGTTGGTGAATCTATTATACATAAGAGAGTATATCATAATTGTATAGTACCTGTTTGTGCTCATGTTACGTTGGTTGATATTATTGAGCTGGAAATGGTAGATTTTGATGTTATAATGGGTATGGATTGATTGGCTTCTTGTTATGCCATGGTGGATTTTCGAGCTAAGAAAGTACATTTCCATTCCTACTAAAGACCTTCCTTGAATGGAGGAGTAAGATTGGAGTACCAAGGGGTAAATTTATTCCCCATCTTAAGGCAAGGAAAATGATATCCAAGGGGATTCATAAGGCCTAGTATGTCCCCTTGGGGTGCACCAATATTATGTGTACAGAAGAAAGATGGCACGTTGAGAATGTGCATTGATTATCGGCAACTGAATAAGGTGACAGTCAAGAATAAATATCCCCTTCCCAGAATTGATGATGTGTTTGACCAATTACAGGGCGCCAAATGTTTCTCAAAGATTAACCTGAGATTGGGATATTATCAGGTAGGGGTTAGAGAAAAAGATATAACCAAGACAGCTTTCCAAACACGGTATGGTCATTATGAAGTTTTGGTTATGTCATTTGGGATAAACAATGCACCAGCAGTTTTTATGGATTTGAGGAATAGGGTGTTCAAGCCATTCTTGGATGTGTTCGTGGAGGTGTTATAGATGATATCCGGGTTTATTTAAAATCACAAGAGGACCATGCTAATCACTTACGATAGGTGTTACAGATTCTTCGTGATCGTAATGTTTTATGCAAAGTTCTCTAAGTGTGATTTTTGGCTAAAATCTGTAGCATTCTTGAGTCATATTGTGTAAGATAAAGGAATAAGGGTGGATACACAAAAGATAGAAGTTGTGAAGAATTGGCCAAGGCCTACGACGCCTACAGAAATTCATAGTTTTTTTTTTTGGAATGTGGAACGATGAATGTGAGAAGGGTTTCCAAGAGCTGGAGGATAAATTGAAGACTACACCCGTATTGGTACTTCCAAAAGGCACAGAAGGGTATGCGGTATATTGTGATGCTTCAGGAGTTGGCCTAGGATGTGTATTGATGCAGCATGGTAATGTAATAGCTTATGCCTAAAGACAGTTGCGGCCACATGAGAGAAATTATCCAACACATGATCTTGAGCTAGCAGTTGAGTATATCTTTAAGCAGAAGGACTTAAATCTGAGGCAGCGAAGGAGTGCTTCAGTGCCAAGGTAGATTGTGAGTACCAGATGTAGATGAGCTAAGGAGACAGATTATGATAGAGGCACATCATTCACGGTATTCTATTCATCCGGGAGCCACCAAGATGTATCATGATTTGAAAGAAGTGTATTGGTGGGGTAACATGAAGAAGAACATTGCAGAATTTGTAGCTCAATGCCCGAATTGTCAACAAGTAAAAGTAGAGCATCAGCAACCTGGAGGTTATATGCAATGTATAAATATTCTAGTCTGGAAGTGGGACATGATTAACATGGATTTCATCACAGGTTTGCCTCGTATATTGCGGACATTTGATTCCATATGGGTAGTAGTTGACAGGCTTACCAAATCAGCGCATTTCCTACCAGTCAAGACCACCTATACAGCTGAAGATTATGAAAGGTTGTATGTTAAAGAGATAGTGTGATTACATGGGATTCCAATCTCTATTATATCAGACAGGGGAGCTCAATTTACTGCACATTTTTGGAAATCATTTCAGGAGAGCTTGGGTACATAAGTGAATTTGAGTACGGCTTTTCATCCTCAGACGGATGGACAGGCAGAACGTACTATCCAAACACTTGAAGATATGCTACGAGCTTTCACATTAGACTTTAAAGGTAGTTGGGATGATCATCGAATTTGCCTACAATAATAGCTATCATTCAAGTATCAAAATGGTACCTTATGAAGCTTTATATGGAAGAAAGTGTAGATCACCAATTGGATGGTTTGAAGCGGGTGAAACTGCTTTACTTGGGCTAGATCTTGTTCATCAAGCTATGGAGAAAGTTAAAGTGACACAACAGCGGCTACAAACGGCCCAAAGTCGACACAAGTCATATGTTGATGTTAGATGAAGAGGACTCGAATTTGCCATAGGTGATTGGGTATTCTTGAAAGTGTCACCAATGAAAGGGGTAATGAGATTTGGAAAGAAAGGAAAGTTGATTCCACGAGATTTAGTGTCATATGAGATTGTCCGAAGATTTGGGCAATTTGCGTATGAATTGGAACTACCCCAAGAACTCTCCATAGTTTGTCCAGTGTTTCATGTTTCGACGCTTCGAAAGTACATGGGAGACCCATCTCGTATTGCTTCCATTAAAGATGTGCAAGTTATGAAAGATCTCATGTATGAAAAAGTACCTACTGCTATTCTGGACCGACAAGTCAAGAGGTTAAAGAATAAAGATAAAGCTTCCGTGAAAGTACTTTGGAGAAATCAACAAGTAGGAGAAATCATGGCGAACCGAATAAATGATCAAGTCGAAATACCCGTATTTATTTCAAGCGAAAGAAAAAGTTCAAGGTGCGGACTTGGAGCAATAACACGTAAGTATTTACAAGCATTATGTGTATATGATAACATGAAGGATAAACTTAGACCTAACTTTGTTTAAATGGGATAATGTTACTAACATTCGAGGATGAATGTTCCTAAGGGGGGAAGGATGTAACACCCCATACATTTTCGAACTTATGAGACTACCATAACATTTGTGGAATTATTTAAACATGAGATGGTTGGGGTATTATACATTAATTTTAGTGGGAAGAATTCACATGTGTTAATGGGCTCAATAAAGGCCCAATAACTAAGCAAAAGACATGGCCCAAAAATGGGTAAATGATCCATTCTTTCTTTGACCAAAGTAAACCCTTAATTATTGACTAAGTGGTTGGATAAGGATGACCATGAGGAACTATATAAGGACACAAATCATATTTTTAATCAACAAAAGACACATACAATTTCTAGACTTTTCCACCTAAAAGATATTTTCTCTCTACTCTCAAACTTTAAGGCAACCATCTCTTTTGAACAAGATCATCACTTTGAAAGCTTGGGTAAGTGTTTACTCTTGTGATTTAATATATTATATGCATGATATATTGTGTAGATCATGATGGTTATGTCTAAATGTGTTGAGTGGTGCACTTTTACTTTTTGCTAAAAGATGTGTCATCTATGTGACTTGAACTTGAAAGGAGACTTGAGGTTTTGATGGAAGTGAATGGTGTGGATGAAATATCAACATGTATGATGTGGTTATTCCCTTAACTTGCTTTCTCTTTGTGTATAATATTTGGAATTGATGTTGTGAAAATTATGCATGGAATTGGTGGTCTATTGAAAGAAAAACGTAGTTTGGTGATGTTTATGTGCGTTCTGAAACCATGGATATTTTTTGACATCCAAGATAACTTTAAATATGAAAAGATAACCTTAATTATGACCATGGACCATTCATTGTGGAAAAGGACCCGAAAATGACCCCTGAAGGCTGAAACTGGCACTTGCCCTCGCAGGTAGGGCACCTGCGGGCACAGATACCAACACAGGTGGCCCTAGACAAGGCCAATGGTCACCTACGGATGTACCTCACCCACCTTCGGGTACAGGTGGCTTCGCAGGTCAGCCAAGAACTCTGTTTCGATTGTTTTTATATCTCTTTGACCCCCCAAAGCCCCTATACCCTTTTTGAATGCAATTATCAACTTATGGTACCTTTTGAATGACTTTAAAAGAGTAACCCAGAGGTATTTTGAATGGTATCAATTATGGATTGTCTTTAATGTGCTGTTGTGAAAGGTGTTTACATGACATAGTGAGGTAAATGTGACATTGTATTGAAGGGGAAGTGGAAAGTATAAACTTGGTGTGAAATGCTATTGGTTTATGATGTCTTAGTTGATGTGTGGCATGTTGTGTGGTGTTGTTGGTATGGTAATGCAGTGAATGGTGTAGTGAAGGGTGAAATAACGTTATATGGCAGTCATGTAGCTCATTTTCGTCCTATGCACTTGTAAGGTAGTTAGTTGTTAACGTGAACTCTGTTATGTACTTGCATTGTAGAGTAACACGTAAGGAAGGAGCTGGATTGTTATATTCACATATAGGGTTGTGTATTCATATTTGTAAGATAAGGTATGTAAGGTTGCTCTTTCCGTATCCTTCTGCAGCACATGTTGTTCACATTGTCATTGTACTTGTTCCATTCCGAAATGTTCAAAAGTATCTCATCTCAGGTTGTCATATATTGTCATTCACATGTTTCTTATTCAATGACCAATTGTTATTCATGTGTCACCTAATTGTGGACATTGTTCCATTGTTCCAATAATGTTACGTTCCAAAGTTCCAATAATATTATAACCACCAATGTATTAATCTCACAAAAGTAAAGGAAAGAGGTAATGCATATATGTTACTTTATGGTTACTTCAGATTTCTTTGAGTATGGGTGGTAGATTTGGGGGAGAAATCCTAACTCAAGCTAATCCTGAGATTATTGAATCAGGGGGAAAGCTCAGTGGGGTAAAAGCCAAACTTGATACGAAACCTGCTTCATTGATTTATGGGTGGTAGCTCAAAGGGGCTAAAGCCTAACTAGAGACAATCCAGAGATTATTGGATCAGGGGGGAAGCTCACTGGGGCAAAAGCCTAGCTTGATGTCGAACCTGACAGGGGGTAGCCCAAAGGGGTGAAAACCTAACTAGGGTCGAACCTGCTCTATTGATTTATGGTATATTATGTTATGTTATGACCCACTAATTAGTTGGGTCCCGGGTATTATTGACGGTATTATTGATAATGTTATATTGATGGTTATATATATATATATATATATTGACCGTTGACGGTAATGTACATAAAAGCAAAGAAAGTAATGAAAGCAGTGTACATAGTTCCACACATACGCATTGGTGGTTTATCAATATTGTTCGCTCACTTGTATTTGATTCCATTGAAGTTCTTATATTTTATGCAGTCACTCATAGCCTTACATACTCAGTACATTCATTCGTACTGACGTCCCTTGGGGGACTTACCTTACTTGTTGCAGGCACAGGTGCTAGTAGACCTCCACAGTAGAGTACAGGTCATCTGCAGACTGTTGGTGAGCTCCAGTTAGGTTTGGGGCTTTTCGAGTCACTATGTACATTTTTTTTGGTATTGTAAAAAGGATTGTATAAAGCGGGGACTTGTCCCAACTTTAGGTTGGTTATGTATCTATTAGAGGCTTTGTAGACGTTGTGGGACAAATGACAAAAATGTAAGGAAAGTATGCTTTTGACGGGGTGGCCCTAACGGCCAAGTTTCATATCTATATCATATGTTTTCCATGACTTCCTCCATTAGCATCTTGTATTTATATGTGATAGTGACATGCATACGAGTGTACATGCATGAAGATTGGTTCTCTCGGGCCTTAACGGCTAGCGGTACCAGTCCGCCCCGTTGGAATACGAGGCGTGACAGATTGCTTGCTTGAGGATATCATTCCTCTTGAGGGTGTCTCGATAGTATAGGTTCTTGTTTGGATTCTTAATAATAGGTTTTTGTTTTCGTATAGCCATGGTTGCCTATTAGATCTTATGCTTGTGTCTTGCTTTCATAGGTTTAGATGTTTATCTTGAATATTAAGGAGGTCTTTACTTTAATATAGTATTGGTTGCTTTGATTTCAATTTGTGTCTCTACCTTTCTATCCTTTTTATCTTTAATTTTGTGTTCATAGATTTTAGGGTTTCTTATCATTTTCCGCGTATTCCGTCTCATATCAAACAACAAAAACTAGAAAGAAGGAAAAAAAAGAAAGGGGATATGTGGATTAATATCTAAGCATTGAAATTATGGGCAACAAGGGACTTGATACTTGAAAGACATGTGCCACCCATGCTAGTATCAACTATTCACCAAATTATGAAAAAATCTAGTGTTTCTATCCCCCTTTGAAAACCATTGAGTACCAGCCTTCTACCTCCAGTATTCTTCTTTATAGTGTAGATATTATTTTAGTTTTACTTGAGCGCTTTGTAGGATAATCCTATTATGAGTAGTAGGATGCACCTCAAACAGCTCTTCTTTAATTCTAACAATGTCCTCTCCTATCACAAGCTGCTTGAAAATATCTCCAAACTTCTCTCTACTCCATGAAGAAAGAGTTAATTTAGTCTTCTTTTTTTTCAAATTTCTAGAAATAAAAGCATCATCTGTCCCAGTCTCACCCCAACTTGTTCTCACTACATCCTTGAAGTCCTCTTTTTCAGACAAGAATTTTAAGAATTTAAAAGGCCTGAAAAACTGAGTAACAGAATTACCACATGAAAGCAGCAGAGGAGCATTATCTGATCTGGTCCTACCCAAGTATTCCATTTCCACAGTACCAAATAATCCCATCAAGGCCTAATTTACCACTAGTCTATCCAATCTTTTGAAAATATAATCCTTATATACTCTACCATTCCACCAGGTGAAAGGGCTACCCTTGAAGTTAATATCAAACAATTCATAAGAGTTGATACAAAATTCAAAGTCTTTATAATCCTGTGGTTAAACAGGAAGACCACCAAGTTTTTCTTCATCATTCAATATCACATTAAAATCACTCCCGACTAACCAAGATAGCCTTTCATTATGACTCAAACTATAAATATCATCCCACAAACTTAATATTTCCCCAGTACTACATTTGGAATACACCACATTAGTAATGATAGATTTACCAGAGTCCATGAAAGTTAATTTTGAAGTCATTTCTTATTCTTTATCTGCCAGCACTTCAACATGAATATTCTCTTAAATAAAATCCAAATTTGCCCATTCTGATTATAAGTAGCATGTTGCATTCTCAAACTTCTTTTATATTTCTAGATATGCCATGCATCTTAATATGGTTCCATTAAAGCAATAATAGAGAATTTGTGATGTCTATGTAACATCTGCACTATATAAAATGAGTGTTGTGTTTTCATAGATATAATATTCCAAAATAGGGCCTTCATAATCACTTAATATTGGATCTTACCCCCTTGCTAGATTCACCCTTGTTGGTCTGCTATTCTCTCCTTTATGATTTATTTGCTTTCCCTTAATCTACAAATATGGTGTTAAGCCTATATCTTTCATCACTTTGATAGAAATGTGTTGGTTCCCCTCATATTCCAAGTCTTCTTTATTTTCTATGACCAATATGTCATTTATGTTGTTCAATACCTACTGATTTGGCTCCTGGATTTAATGTAAGACAATCTCATGTAATACCTTTATAGCTCTTTGGCATGAAGTTACTGCATGTGTTGCTAGTGAGGTGATCAAATCAGTAGCAGTAAACCTTTCTCCATCATTTTATAGTGATAGAGATCGAACTGGGTAAGAATATACAACTGGTATCTCCACCATACCTGTTACACTTGTAGTATCCACCTGGAGGGGCTTCTGATTGCTGGAAACTACCAAGGAAAGTCTCTCCTCCTCATGCCATCTATTATCACTTGTACTTGAATTGCATCCCACCACTTTATCACTTTATCTATTTTGCAGTCTTTCTTCTCCACTACAGGCTCTGAAATACTCTGAGAACTTGACTTCACATTCTCCTAATGCTGATTCTGATTCAACTGGACTTCTTGACTAATCACTACCTATGTGTTAACTTGTATAAAGCTTGCAAAGCCTGCAGACGTAGGTGTCTGCAATTTTTGCTGGTCTATATTGTTCATATTTTTCCCTGTTGTGCATATCTGAGAACTTGATTGCAAATTCTCCTAATGTTTCTTCTGATTTATATGGTTTGCTTGACTAACCCCTGCTTCTATATTCACTTTAGTAAAACCTACAAAGCCTACAAGTGCAGTTGTCTATAGTTTTTGCTGATTTGTACTATTGTACTGCTGATTACTTAGGTCTGTATTAGCCATTTATTTCCCTATTGTTCATGCAATAATATTATTTCCTGAGCTTCCTATATCTACATTCTTCTTTGGTGTTTTCATCCCATGTTCCTTCTCCCCATTCATAGGATCCTCCTCTAATAGTTCTTCAAACGCATTTGTTGTTTCAATCTCTTGCCTTTATGGTGACACTGCAGTATCATACAAAAGCTTGTTTCTCTCATATCTGAACCTCCTATTAGTAGGAGCCCATCTCTCATCATTTCCTTCCTCATTAGCAATAAATTTGCCTTTTGAAAATCTAGTTTGGACCTTTTACTTTTCCTTCTTATCTTCCATATTTTCCTTGCTACTGTCATCCTTGTGTTACCTAAATTTCGGATGCAAACTTCTATATTCTTCCTCAGTATGACCTTGAAGTTTACAGGTCTTGCAGTACTTTGGAAAAAATCATATTGAATTTTAATCTTTTCCACTCTTGCCTCATTATTATTCTCATTAACCACCTCCAACTCTACATGATCAGGTAAGTTTGCAAGCAAATCAACTTGAACTTTAACCTAAGTACAACTAGGTCTAATTCTATTAATTTTGTCCATGTCTAGTTGTAGCGGCTTGTCCACTGCTGATGCCAAAGAAAATAAAGATTTCTTTACAAAATAAGTTGGCAAAAGATTAGGGAAAGAGATCCATAATGTTATTTGTGTAGTTTCCTCTTCCGACTTGAATTTAGAGTCATATATAAGTGGTCTCATCTGATAAGCATATCTATAATTGGCCACAATATAATATACAGCTTTTGACATCATACTTACAAAATCATATATTCAGTTAAAACACATGAGAACATGTCTGTTACGAAGTAAGCCTATTTTGCAATCACCCTTTACATTACATTGCTTTGGGATTTCAATCCGTAATTCCTCTATGTTTTGCCATTCATAGGCAAACTTTCCAATAACAACATATTAGAGGTTTTCTAGATGTTCATTTGATTCACCTCCTCTTCAGTCCAAGTAACTCAAGGTACCCCATTATTTTAGGATTGTTTCCTCATTTGAATTGACTCAATACTACTATCCTTTGATCAGTATGAATTTACAAGATCCTATTTAATCCAATTCGCATATTTCTTGTTTACAATATGACCATAAATATTCATATCTTGATTGTTATTATCCTCGATAGTCAAAACTTTAGGCACGGTAGGCAAGCTATTAAGGTTCGAAGTAGTTTTTGGAAGTAAAGAAAAATTAATATGCTAGTTTAGACAAAAACGTTGGTCAGCCTCCTAGGAGGACTAACTAGTGGCTAGAGTGTCCATCAACTGTGGTGATGATATGGTGGTTTAGGATAGATAAATTATCATTGTAATCACAACTCAAAAGTACGAGGAAAAGAAGTACATATATTTATAAAGACAAAAACTAAAAGAAAAAAGACTTATAAGTTTTTTTTTCCTTTCATTCATTGAGCAAAAAGGAACCACTCTGTGATGAACTAAATTAAGGATTGTATTGTGAAATGGTGGTAGCTTTATATTTTCCTTGAGTTACTATTTAAGGAGTGATGTAGCGGTACGATTACCACTACAGTTAGACTGCCATAGCGGTCGTTGTACCATCATATCGTGGTGGTAATTGATAATGCTTAAATACACCCTAGAAATAAATGTACATGGTCATTAGCAATATATTTAACCCAACAATAAAGTCGGGGTTGAATCCACGAGGAATGAAGTAAATAGGTTCACCTTCGAGTGTCACAAGTGACTAGTTGTTTGCTCGTAATTCTAAAAATAATGCAATAAAGTAAAATAGGTGAGTTTTTCAAATGTTGTTATGTTCAATTTTGTCAAATGCACGATTAGTTTGCAAAAGTAAGTTTTAGAGTTTGTAATCAAGCGTTAAAAATACTTCAGTTTATGCTTTCATGAGAGTGGGTACATATGTGGGTAATTGAATACTTACCTAAGTTCAATTAATAGCTATGGGTAGGCGAGATCCTAGGTTTTAATGTCAATCCTTCAATAAAACATTAAACATCACAAGTGGGTTCTTTCGAACACCTTACAAGTGGTACATTATAACCAACCTACAACCTCGATTTAGTAGCCTTATGTCTAAGAACTATTGTTAAATGATAGATATCAAGTAATAGTTTACCACTACTCCTCACCCATATTCCCTTTGTCAAGGATGATAAGAGATCTAGGGTTAGAGTTAGCAACCTCTAATTATAAGTTACTAATATGGTGTAGAGGTCAAACCCATAACAATTAATCAATTAAAGAGGAAAATAAACGACACCCATACACTGATCACTACTCATTCAGACATAACCCCACGAAGGAAATTTAGCTACTCATGACAAAAGATAAGAGAAATATACCCATATCTTCATTTAAATCTGCCATAGAATCCAAATAATCCAAGAGAATACCAAATTCAAAGCAAGAATTTAAACACCAATAGCTAAGATCTACTCTAGGGTTTCAATTACAAACTCTCAAACCTCAAAATTGACATGAATAGGGTTTTCAGCTGTTAAAAAGGCTAAAATAGCATCAACAAAAATGGGCAAAAAAATTACAAAAATGCCACTGTGTCCAAATCGGCAGAGGGATAGGCTTAGCAGAATTTCTCGGTGATACGCCGAAGTGATCGTATTTCACTAAATAGACGTTAACTTTGAGCTTTAGGGGTTGGCTTCTGATGATTTTGGAAATGGATCTTGGCTTCACTGATCCGTTCACCGATAAGTCGAACCACTCTTCTTCATTACCGAATTGTTTGAATTAGACCTGGGTTAAACTATTAGAGTTGTCAATGGAATTTTACTTTTGGCGATCCGCCAAACATCCCAGGCGATGCTCTTTTGCACTTTTAGCTCCAGTCTTCCATCTTTTTGCTTCTTTTCGCTCTTTCAACCTCCTCTTGGACTTAACCCTAAAAATAAGCCAAATTAACATTAAAACTCATTCAAATTGGCATTGAGAACTTAATTTCCTACCATTTCTAGGCCAAATGAGTTGCAATTTGCCGACTCGTCAACACCCCCAACTTAAATCTTTGCTCTTCCTCGAGTAAATCAATGCACACTCAACAAAATCAACAATTCCTATAAACAGTACTACTTGGGATCTTAGGCACATGCTTTTTTTGTGAAAACACTTTGCCCTCATGGTTTTGAAAAAAAGGCACAAGTCTCACCTATCAAACACTCAATTTGTGAACAGCATGCCTCGAATGTTGACTAAATGCTACCAAACCACACACATACTCATAGACTCCAACTAAGATTACAGAATGTTCAAGTATTGCAATCAAGTTCCCTTACACAAAGAAGTCCCTTTCCTCAAGAAATAATCATTATTAAAACAAGGGACTACCACGAACCACTCACACTCTCAAATATGATCACGGACATGAGTACCACACCATAGGCTTACCCATAAGCTCTACTTCACCACATTCAAGCATGCTACTTTAGAGGTCACTAAGGTCTTGCTTTGGCTTGTAGCGTAGGTAATGGGTAAGGTAGGGAAGGTTAGGGTTATGGTGATTCTACCTCCTCGAAGCATCTAAAGAGACCTTAATTACACGTATTTCCCAAAACTTACTTCTTTTACAATTTCAAGGACCAATTCTCTAATATTTTCAAGTTATCTTCCTCTTCCTATACTTTCAAACATTAAACTACTTCAAATATTTACAACTAGCACCACAACTATAACTCCTTTTTTTATTTCTTTTCAATCTTTTTTTCTTTTTTTTTATACATCTACAAAGGATATGAGGATAATTAGAAGAGGAAGTGAATGGTCTCCACATTATGAACTTCCGATCATAAGACTAATCCCAAAAGGATCCTCCACCCCCAACTTAGGCTTTTGGTCTAAGTTGGTTTTGTTTAAGAGAGGGACATGAGGAAGAAAGATTTTGGCTTGTAATAAGGTTGTTCAAGAAAAAGGGTTCCAAGGCTCAAATTAGGAACAAAATTGGCCCCTCAACTCACCATAGGATGGATGTTTTGGTCAAATTGAGGTTCACTCTTGATCAATGGCCTAATATCAATTCTCCAATATTGTACACTTTTTGCTTTAGCTATACAGCAACTGGTCAAGTTCTAGGTTGACTCAATGAGCAAGATCAAGATGAATCCTCACCCATACATAGCACTCAATCGCACACTCAAAAAACCCTTCCTCAATTGATGTACCACATTCATAGCACATATCAAAGAAGGTGCTCAAGTAGTCAAAACAAGATGCAGGTGTTCACAAATAATGAGCACCTAACTAGTTCAACTAAACCAACGAAATTTTTTTAAAGGGGGCACATTTTGAAAAATGAAACAATTCATAATGACTTACTTTTAAGAATTTTGCATATGAAAAATCTCCCCAAGAGTACCTTTTGAGTCAAAGTGTTCTATTGCTAGTACACTTTTCTCTTAAGTACGCATGCCAAAAAGAATTTTATTTGCAACTAAACTAAGAACTACTAAGCTAAAATAAAAGGTAAGGAAATGACAATGAAAAATCACACACCACACTCAAAGAAATCCAAAAACAAAATCTAGAATATTACAGACCAAATAAAAATATACGAAACATCATCCAAAACACACCAAAACCACGCACCAAAATAAAACAAAGTATCCAAAAATAGAAATATCTCAAACGAAGACCTAAATATTGCATATCCAAAAATAAATAACCCTCCAACTCTAAAGTATGCGTTGTCCTTAATGCAATAGGACTAAGAAAAATAAAGGAGAATGAGAGAGAGGTTCCCCCTGAACATTGCTAAGCCTGGGATGGTGACTGGATCACATAAGTAGCCTTTGTCTGGGTATCAATACCCGGCTCAGCTCTAGCAATGGTTTATGGGGGTGGATCTGGTACGGTGTCCTCTATCTCAAGGGCAGCAGCTGAACTGAATATCCCAACCTGTGTTATCTCTCACATCGACCTCTCCAAAGTAGCCAAATAAATGGCATCCTTAGTATCCTGCCTATCAACCTTGTCAACTCTACCAATAGATAACTCTACCTCAAAGATCTCATCCTTATCAAAAGGATGATCCTCCTAATCCACCTCCTCCTCCTGTGTGGCTAGAACATACTCATGAATAGGTGCTGAGGTTGGTGTGTAAGCTGAAGGTCCCTATAAGTGTGAAAAATTTGGGAACCAGAGCTTATCCACATGCTTCTGAAGGGAAGCGAGCTCAGCTCAGTCTACATCTGTTGCAACACACTATCTTGGACTGCAGACTATAGAGTGCTTAACTCATCTAACTTGGTACCATATATCCGCAGGGTCTCATGAATACCCTGCAACTCCTCATGAACCAAAACCATGGAGGATTTTACCACATTAACAATCATCCAAGGCATCTCCTTCTCCAATCTAGATGACCTTGTATTGACTGAATAAGTCAACTGGCCCATCCTAATAATGTTAACCTGAGTCAACGAGGCCCTCAAGGTGCCCGGAGTAGTGGATAGGTGAGGGCCGGAGGTAGTGGGTCCAAAAGGCTATAAGGGAGGACCTATGGAAGAAAGTGGAGGAGTAGGAGCTATAGTAGTAGGAATGGGTTGGCTGGCACCACTATCAAGGGACTCAATATCAATTATCGGGGAATCATCCATCCAACTTTCTTCTTCTTAACTTCTTCCATTGTCTCAAGTGGATTCTTCTTATCAAATGAAACATTTGCACGATAGCATAACTCGATGATCAAGTATGGAAAAGCAAGAAAAGTTTGCTTTTATTGGGCCCGACAAGCAATGTCCGAGGCAAGGATCGTAGTAAGATTGAACCTCTCTTTTGCTATGATTTTGCCTAATAGCACTTCCCGAGGGTGTACAAGGATTGGCTGATTTTGTGAAGGTAAGAGATTACTGCATACAAAGCTCAACCTATACCGAGCTTCCAAATTGATATCTCCTTTCTCAATGCTAACCTCCGGTGCAAGTCACAGAGGTGGACTATTACTCAACAATGGGGCTAACTAACCCCAGACCTCATCAACTGGCTTCATTGCTCTAGTGGAAAAATAAAGTATGTTTAATGTTTGTCATCCATAAACTATGTTGATGATGCTTTTATAACATTGAACACTAACACCACAAACCTTAACAAGATCTCTAGTCCCATGTCAACCTTTTTTTTTTCTTGACCGATAATAACTTCCCATAAGCCTCATAAATTCCCTAATCCAGCTTTCAACATAAGATTTTAAAGGTAAAGTGAATACCTTTAAGTCATGGTATCTCAATGTGGATAACACTCAAGGATGCTTGCCTTCTAACCCATTCAGACTCAACCTTTGCTTTTCAATAATTGTATATTGATTGGGTACTTTCAGGTGATTGATAAATCGATGACCCCTGTGAGGGTGAGGGTTTGCAGCAGTAAGAAAAGGTTGTTCAACCCTTTTTTCTTAGATTGCACAGCCTCGAGATTGTTCAATGGCTCATGGAAGGGGGGTGTTTCCTTCCTCTAAGGAATTAATTTTGTACCTCTCAGAGTTAGAACTATGCTCCAAACTAGACTCCTCATTAACTGAGGCCTTACTTCTAGTGTCTTCAACCCTTTTTCTCTTATATACCATGTTTTTCGATAGTAATCCCATCAAAATTATTACTCCTTTTGTGATCTTTGAATTAGGAAGAGGAGAATGAGATTATTTCTTATCTGCAAATAAGAGAACCAACTCACTAGCCCAATGTTACAAAAAACACAAAAAAATTCCAGGTATTCATCGCCAAACTACTTCTACAGATCGCCAAAGGGTTCGGTGATGCACTACCCCCATCACCAAATGGAACAGTTAAGTAAGGAAGGATTGGCAAAGGAAAGTTGGGTTTTGGTTATGCGTCGATGGGTTCGGCAATGCTTATTGGCTCTTGCTAATTGGAATAGTCAGGAACACTAGATTTTGCAAAGAAAAGTTGGGAATTTGTGATTCATTGAAGAGTTCGGCGATACTCCCCAAGCATCACCAAACTACTAAGGCATCGCCAAATTTTCACTTTGATTAGCCCTATCCATTGTGACTTTATGCGATATGGGGAGTGCTTTGGTGATTCGCCATAAAGTTTGACACATCGCCGAAGCTCTCAACCCATCATCGAAAGCCATCATCCCCAAGCTTTCAATGTGTTGATTTTTTTGAGGTTTTCAACCATTTTCATGGCAATTTTAGTTCCTAATGACCATGGGTACTCATACTTCCCCATGTTTCAATAACAAATAATAAATTGACAATTTTGCCCTTAAGAACGACGTCACCCAATCTATCATCGGGCAAAATCATTCAATTTTAAAACCAACTCAAACCAACCTAAAATTCAACCTAATGCATATATAATTTAACCTAAATCATGAGCACAAACAAGATTGAGCATAAAATTCCCCAATTTCAATAGTTTAAGCCCAATTCACAAACCCCCAACTCTTAAAACCTAAAAGTTTGATTACTCAACTAACCCATCAACAAATTTTGAATTAAAGCATGAGTACATACTATTCTCAACAAATAAACACAAATACGAGCACAAGTTAAGGATTTAAAACTAAGAATCAAGTCTAACGTTAGATATATAAATGATTTAAGGTAAAAAGATAAGAGAGAGCAAGTGCGCACTCCAATGAGTGAACGACGATAATGATGGTGATGGAATTGGATGTGTGGAGTATTGGTTGTTTGAGAGAATACAATGAGTATATGTGTGTGTTTGTGTATAGAATAAGTGATAGATGATAGGGAAATGAGGAATGAGAAAGGGTTTGAATAATACCAAGAGTCAAAAGAAATTGAAAATCCAAGGGTCAAAGAAAGTCAAATCATCATCATTTAACACGCGACCCATTTTGGAAATATGGGCAAGCATCGCTAAAGCATTCAGTGATACGCCGAATTGTAATCTCATTGTCGATTTTAACAATGTTTACACCATGGACTTTCGTTGTGGCAAACCAGTTTGGCGATGGTTTGATCCATTGCCAAATTCATTGGTGATACACTGTAAAGCCAAAAGAATCACCAAATCTAATAGTTCAACCAATGTGGGAGATTAATTTTTGGTGAAGGGCTTCGACGATTCGCTGATGGGTTCCGCTATCTGCCAAAGCCTCTTTCTTGGAGCTTTGCATACGATCTTCCACATTTTTCCACTCTGACTTTTTGTGTGACATGTTCTCCACATTTTAACCCCATCACATACCTGCACCATACAATAAATGTTATTCAAAAAAACAAAAAGTAAAACTTGGGTTGCCTCCCAAGAAGCACCTTAGTTATCATCGTGGCACGATGTTGTTCCTCATCAAGCAATATCTTTAAAATAGGGTGCCTCCACTTTGGCCACTCTAGGTCTACCAACATAGAAGTGTTTAAACATTTGACCATTCACCATGAACCTTCTCTTCTTGTGGTCTTCTAATTTGATTGCACCTCTAGGATATATATTGACCACCGTGAAAGGGCCCGGCCACTTAGACTTAAGTTTCAACCTTAAATTGAAAAGTAATACCTTATCTCCCATACGAAACTCTCTCTTCAATATCTTGGCATCATGCCACCTTTTTATTTGCTATTTGTATAGAACCGAGATCTCATACTCCCAAAGACAAAATTCCTCAAACTATTATATTCTCTCCACTCTAGACTTGAGGGCCTCCTCCCAATTCATATTAAGCTTCTTTAAAGCCCAAAGAGCTCGATGTTCTAACTCCACTGTAGGTAAAAATATTTTCCAAACACAAGCTGATAGAGAGACATACCAATAGGAATTTTAAAAGCTGTTCGATAAGCCCAAAAAGTGTCGTCCAATTTCCTAGCCTAATTAGTTTGTCCCACATTCATGGTTTTCTCCAAGATCGCTTTGATTTCTCGATTTGAAACTTCCACTTGTCCACTTGATTGGGGATGTTATGGGGTAGCCACCTTATGCTTCACCCCATACTTATAAAGTACAGCACCAAACACCATATTACAAAAGTGAGAGCCTTCGTCACTAAGAATTGCTCGGGGAGTCCCAAACCTTGTAAATATATGTTTCTTCAAAAAGAACACTATGCTCTTGCTCTCATTTTTTTGCCAAGTAATTGCTTCCACCCATTTTGACACATAATCCACAGCACCAATAGGTACTTGTTTCCATAAGAAATCATGAATGGTAGCATAAAGTCAATAGCCCACAAGTCGAATAACTCCACTTCAAGATTATGCTTCAAAGGCATCTCATGTCTCCTTGAAATAACTCTTTGCATTTGGAATTGAGTACAAGTTTTCATCAACTCATTAGCATCTCTATGGATTGTGGGCCAATAGAATCTATTTTGAAACCTTGGAGGTTGTTCTCACACTCCCATAGTGACCAACTAATTAGGACGAATGGCAAACCTCAATACTGCCCTGTTTCTATGACTCCATCACACATCTATGGATCACTCCATCCACACACTCCCTAAAGAGATAGATTTAATCTCACTAGTACTACTTCACATCATGGAGGAATCTTTTTTTGTGATAATTATTGAAATCCTTAGGAAGCATACCAAATACCACATAATTTGCATAATCTACATACCATGGTTCAATACTCCCCAAGAGTACCATCATGAGTTCGTCAAAAAAGATTACATTAATATTAATCTCAACCACTTTTCTTTGTTAGACTCAAGGCAGGATAGATGATCCGCCACTTGGTTTTCACAACCTTTTCTATCCTTAACTTCAAAATCGAACTCTTGAAGTAGCAAAATCCATCAAAACAACTGAGGCTTGGCCTCTTATTTAGTTATTAAATATCATAGAGCCGTATGGTCAGTGTAGACAATGACTTTCGTACCCAACAAATAAGCACGGAACTTCTCAAGCGCATAGATTATGGCAAACAACTCTTGCTCTGTAACCGTATAATTTTATTTTGCATCGTTCAAGGACTTGCTAGTATAATATATCGGATGAAAAAACTTGTCCTTCCTTTGGCCTAAAACTGCACCCAACGCTAGGCCACTTACATCACATATTAATTCAAAAGGTAGTGACCAATTTGGTGCCACAATGATGGGAGCCAACGCAAGTTTTTCCTTGAGGCAATTAAAAGCTCTCACACAATCACCATCAAATTCAATTTTCACTTCCTTCTCAAGAAGCTTGCACATAGGATGAGCTATCTTGTAGAAGTCTTTGGTGAAACATATATAGAAATCGACGTGCCCAAGAAAGCTCCAAACACCTTTCATGGAGATTGGAGGGGGTATCTTGGCAATAACTTCAACTTTTTCTCGGTCAACTTGAATACCTTGATCCAAAATCCTATGTCTAAGTACAATACCCTCCTTTACCATAAAATAACACTTCTCCCAATTCAACATAAGATTATTTTCAATACATCTTTCAAATACCTTGACCGAGTGTTCAAGACGTGATTCAAAATTTTCACCCACTAAAGAAAAATCATCCATGAATACCTCCATAGTATCCTCCACCATATCCGAAAAGATTTATAGCAAGTACCTTTGAAAAGTGGCGGGTTTATTTCATAACCCAAAGGTCATGCACTTGAAGGCAAAAGTACCATATGGACATCTGAAGGTAGTCTTCTCTTGGTCCTTGGGTTCAATAAAAATTTGGTTATAGACGAAGTTTCCATCTAAGAAAAATACCAACCCTACCCTGCCAATAGATCAGGCATTTAATCTATGAAAGGCATCGAGAAGTGGTACTTTTTAGTCCACGAGTTAAGCTTTTGATAATTCATGCACACTATCCAACCCGTAACCAGACTCATGGGGATAAGCTCATTGTTTTCATTTGGAACTATCATGATTCCTCCTTTTTTGGGGACGTTCTATCCAAGATTGGATACATAATGACCGTATCTAACCAATTGATTATCTCTTTTTTTATAATTTCTTGTATTGGAGGATTCAACCACCGTTGGTATGGTGGATCCTCAATTGAAGGCTTGGCAGGAGGACTCTCCCAATTTTTCAAGTCAAGGTATAATTTGCATGAGTTCTTGGTATAAGAACCAAGACCTATCAAGAAAGCCATGAGCTTATCATATTCCTCAATATCTTCACCTTCATAGTTTTGTAAGACCCCCACTAGTGGCTCACTAATGAAATCCACCTCTATAGAATCGCCCACCTTATCATCAATTACATCAATCATGAAGATCACTTGAAACTTCTTTGGTTGCTTCATGGACTTGAACACATTAAATTTCACCTCTTTGCTATTAACTCAAAATTTCATCTTGACACATTCCACATCAACTAATGCCCTCCCAGTAGCAAGGAATGGCCTACTGAGAATGATTGAGGCTTTGTAGTCTATCTCATAATCTAGGATCACAAATTCAGTGGAAAATATGAATATGTTGACCCGAACAAGAATATCATATAGATTTCCCATCAATCGTTTAATAGACCGATCCACCAATAAGAGTCTCATGGTTGTGGGCTTTAGATCTCCCAATCCCAACTTCTTGAATATAGCAAGAAGCCATCAAGTTTATACTTGCCCCTAAGTCACACAAAGCCTTGCCAAATTGATACACCACAATGGTGCAAGGGATAGTGAATGCACCGGGGTCTTTTTTCTTGACCACCATATTGCTCGACATAATAGCACTACAACTATGTGATATTTCTACCATTTTAAAGACCATGGTTCTTTTCATTATTACCATGCCTTTTATGAACTTGGCATATCTGGGCATTTCAAGTAAAGATTCAACAAAAGGAATATTTACCAATAAGTTGCTAATTTGGAGAGGAATTTCTTGAACTTTGTATCATCCTCTTTTTTCTTGAACCTTTATGGGAATAGTGGAGGTATTTTGGTTGATGGTTTTGGAGAAACCAAACTTTCCTCCAATTTTGAGACATTATCATTAACCATTTATGGTATCTCTTCCATTTCTTTCAGATTTTCAACATTTGGCTCATTTGGAATAGGGACTTCATCACTTGTCTTATCAAGCCTTTTCCTTTTTCCACTTGCTTTCTCCTTAAACCCCACCTCATTGGGGTCTTTATCAAGATTCACAACATCATTATCGATAGTCCTACCATTCCTAGTGACAATTTCCATGCAATGGGCATTATTTTTTGGATTTACCATGGTGTCACTAGGTAAACCACCCTTTTACCTTGTATTTAGATGAGCTGAGAATTGGCCTAATTGAGTTTCAAGTTTCTTAATTAAGGCCGAATGTGAGGTGACCATTTGATTGAGTTGTAAAAATCCACTCTTTATCTCTCTTAACATCATGTCACTCCCTTCGATCCCTATAAGGATATGAGCAAGCACGTCTTATTTCTTATAAATTTTTGAATCCACGGTGTTAGTCTCTTTACCATTTTTCCTATCGTGAGGAGGGATGTATCCATCATGGTCATATTCTTTGTCTCTCTAATGGTGATCCTTATATATCTCTTTTATCTTCTAATCTCTATCACAATATTAGTCCCTCTAATCGCGGTCCTTCCAATCTCGGTCCTTTTCCTTCAAACCTTGACTCCCGCCTTGCCTTTGGTAGTAGGTTGGGAAACCCCCATTTGTTTCGACAAGAACCAAATCTCGTCATCAAGTGACTCCGCATCGTCATCTTCATATGCTCTAGTTCCCCTTGATGCTACAATGTTGACTGCTTTTGGAGTTGAACCCATGACATGTTTTGTGAGGAGGTCCATTTGCATCATTATTTTTTCCAGGTTTTCATCTCTCTCCTCATCCTTCTTTTTTTGTTCTTGGCCCATATTAGACACATAGGGAGCATTCACGGCCACCTCGGTATCTCATGTGTGCCATTCTCTACTTTGCTTTGTCAATTGGTCTAACAATCCCGTGGAAACTCCAAAAGTTTGATTGATTAACAACCTATAATGACCCAATTTCTTGGGTCATGATGGCACCTACTATAATCCACCAATAGGTAAGCCAAGTCATAGCCCAGAAAGGCAAGTAACTGGCTTACAGGTGGATGATAATAAAAATAAAGGAAACAGGCATACAATGAAGGTGCTAAGCGATGAAAATGATGAATATATGTATAATCATACTATACAATAGAGGGAAGAGGAAAAAATAAACAAAATGAGTTCCCCCACGACCTGGTAAGGTCGGTACAAGAGCCACTAAACCAAAATAGAGTACTAGATAGAGCCAAATAGACAACATAGTCTCGAAATGTACAAAAAAGACAATCCAAAAATAGCAAAAGGATGAGGTCAGCTCTGGACTCTAAAAAGCTCACCCTAGCTCCAAACAGCACCACATCCCAAGGATAATATCAGCGATAGTGACTCATACTCAAATCTGCATCAGGGAAAAGATGCAGAAGTTCAGTATGAGTACCAAAACAATGGGTAACCAATCAGAAATAGTAGATCAAGCCGAGTGATAGGGATATAAAGGTAAAATAAGAACTCGAATGTAGAAATAAAATCTAAGTATAACCTAACTAGGACCCAAAAGCCCAGAAGGCACAAATAAGAAAGAAAAATAACCCAACTGAGCCCCCATAAGCTCGGTGGGTACAAATAACCTGGGGATGAGCTTGCCCCTTCTCCCAAACCTCATCATGCCCTTCATGGGTGAAACTTGAAGAATGACCCAGTCACCAACTCTTAATCTCAAGGCATGATGCCTATGGTTAGCATAACTCTTCTGCCTACTCCGTGCTTTCCATAGCCTATTCTAAATTACCCAAACCCTATCTAAAGATTCACGAAGCAAATAAGTACCACAAGTCGTAACATTTGAAGTCTCAAACCAACTGACCAGTGATCAACAACGCCTACCATACAACGCCTCGAATAATTCCATCTCAATACTCAAATGGTAGCTATTATTATAGGCAAACTATGCTAAGGCTAAAAACTACTAGCTATTATTATAGGCAAACTATGCTAAGGCTAAAAACTACTCCCACTGACCCCCAAAGTCTATCACACATGTGCAGAGCATATCCTCCAAAATCTGAATAGTCTTCTCCGACTGTCCATCATTCTATGGATAAATACAGTGCTAAGGTCAACCTGGGTACCCAACTCTTCCTGAAATGCCCTTCGAAAGATAGAAATGAACTGAGAGCCTCTATCTAAAATAATATACACGAGCACTCTGTGAAGGTGAACCACCTCTCAAACATAGATACGAGCCAACCTCTCGGCACTGTAGGAAGTCTAAATAGGGATGAAATGGGGAGAATTTGTCAATTGATCTACGATAATCCAAATACTATCAAAACCATAAGAAGTGTGAGGCAAACCCCCTATAAAATCCATATTGATCCGTTCCTATTTCCACTCAGGAATGGGTAGCCTTTGAAGTAATCCACCAGGTCTCAGATGCTCGGCCTTTACCTGCTGACAACATAGGCACCGAGCCATAAAGTCTACTATATCTCTCCCATACTACTCCATTAGTAATATTGCCTCAAATCTCTATACATCTTAGCTATCCCGAGGTAAATAGAATATCTGGAGCTTTGAGCGGTGGTTTACCTAGTGACACTGTGGTGAATCTAAAAAATAATGCTAATATAATGGCAATTTTCACTAGGAGTGGTAGAACTCTCGATAATGATGTGGTGAGTCTTGATAAAGTCCCAAATGAAAAGAAAGTTGATGAACAAGCTAATCGAAAGAGAAAGTGGCTTGATAAGTCAAATAAAGATGTCGTTCCAAATGAGCCAATTGTTGAGAAGCTGAGAGTAGTGAAAAAGAAGGTTGAATATGAAAAATCACCTCAAGTGGTTGATGATAATGTTTCAAAATTGGATAAAAGTCCGGTTGTCTCAAGGCCACAAATCAAAATCCCTCCTTCATTTTCATAAAGGCTCAAAAAGAAGGAGGATGACTCAAAGTTCAAAAAGTTTCTTTCAAAGTTTAGCAACCTATCGATTAACATACCGTTGTTGAAAGCTTTACAAGAGATGCCCGAGTATGCTGAATTCATGAAGGAGTTGGTAATAACGAAGCGAATCATAGATTTTGACACAATTAAAGTGACATATGGTTGTAATGTGATCATGTCTAGAACAATGGTTGTGAAGAAGGAGGACCCGAGAGCATTCACCATCCCATGTACTATCGGGGTGTACAAATTCGGAAAAGCTTTATGTGATCTTGGGGCGAGTATTAATTTGATGCCATTGGGCATGTTTCTAAAGCTGGGTTTGGGTACTCCTAAGCCCACTAAAATGAGGCTTTTATTGGCTGACCATTCTATAAAGAAATACATGTGTGTGTTCTGTGATGTGCTTGTGAAGGTGGACCATTTCATTATGAAATTGATCATGAGGTCTCTATTATTCTTGGTAGGCCATTCTTGGCTACTGGAAGGGCTTTAGACGATGTTGAGTGTGGTAAAATAAAATCTGAAGTAAATAATAAAGAGGTGTCATTCAATGTATGCAAGTCCATGAAGCAACCTATGGATTTTCAAGTAGTCTCCATAATTGATGTGATTGATGATGAAGTGGTTAATGTTATGGAGAAAGATTTTGTTGGTGAGCCTTTGGTAGGAGTCTTGTGGAAAATTGAGAAAGATTTTGTTAGTGAGCCTTTGGTGGGAGTCTTGTGGAACATTGAGAGTGAGGAGATCAAAAAATATGATGAAGTAGTTGTATCTTTGAAAGGTCTTGGGTCCTACACCAAAAATCCTTGCAAGTTGGGCCTTGATTTGAAAAATTGGGAAACTCCGCATGCAAGGCCTTCAATTGAAGATCCCTAATATATCATCTCACCACTGACTTCAATGCCTCGACTTGCCAATTGAAGGCCTTCAAACCATTGCCACCTCATCTTCGTTATGTGTTTTTGGGGAAAGGTGAGACCTTACCCATTATTCTTGCGGGTGACTTGTTGTCTTGGCAAGTCGAGGCATTGAAGTCAGTGGTGAGATGGTATATTAGGGATCTTGGATGGACCATAGCTGATATTATCAGGATTCCTCCTAGTATATTTACCCACAAAATCAAATTGGATCCTGAGTTTGTAGCAAGTGTTAAGCATCAATGGAGGTATAAATCCTTTTATGCAAGAGTTTGTGGAAAAATAAATCATCAAATGGCTTGACGCGGGCATTGTCTATTGTATCTCAAATAGTACTTGGGTAAGCCTAATCCAATGTGTTCCCAAGAAAGGTGGTATCACGGTAGTCCCAAATGAGAACAATGATCTTATACATGTCCGTTCAATCACGTGTTGGAAAGTGTGTATTAACTATCAAAAGTTGAATTCATGGATAGAGAAGGACCACTTCCCCATGCCCTTCATGGATCAAATTCTTGATAGGATAGAGGGAAGGGGGTGGTATTTCTTCCTCGATGGATACGTAGGCTACAATCAAATCTCAATAGCCCCCGAATATCAAGAAAAAACTACTATCACATGTCCCTATGGAACATTCGCCTTCCAGCGTATGCAGCGTATGCCTTTTGGGCTATGCAATACACTTGCCAATTTTTTACGGTGTATGTTGTCTATCTTCTCGGATATGGTAGAGGATTCGATGGAGGTATTTATGGATGATTTCTCAGTTGTTGGTGATACTTTTGAGTATTGCCTTGATCACTTGGAAAAGGTGCTTGAAAGGTGTGTGGCAAATAACCTTGTGTTAAATTGGGAGAAATGCCACTTTATAGTGAAGCAAGGGATTGTTCTTGGACACAAAATTTTAGGACAAGGAATCCAAATCGATCAAGCTAAAGTGGAGATCATTGCTAAGTTACCTCCTCTGATATCTATCAAAGGGGTGAGAAGTTTTCTTGGCCATGCGGGTTTTTATCGGAGGTTCATAAAAGATTTTTCCAAAATTGCCCATCCTATGTGCAAGCTCCTCGAGAAGGAATTAAAGTTTGAATTCAATGGGGAGTGTGTGAGGGAATTCAATTGCCTCAAAGAGAAGCTTGTCTCGGCCCTATTATTGTGGTTCCCAATTGGTCACAACTCTTTAATCTCATGTGTGATACAAGTGGGTTTGCACTAGGTATGATTCTTGGTCAAAGAAAGGAGAAATTTTTTCATCCTATATACTATGCTAGTAAATCATTGAATGATGAACAAAGGAACTTCACGGTTATGGAGAAAGAATTACTAGCAGTGGTTTATGGGTTTGAAAAGTTTCATGCTTACTTGTTAGGCACAAAAATTATTGTACACACTGATCACGCCGCCCTATGGTATTTAATGGCCAATAAATAAGCAAAACCTCAATTGATAAGGTCGATTCTACTACTTCAAGAATTTGATTTTAAAGTGAAGGATCGAAAGGGATGTGAAAACTAAGTATCAAACCACGTATCACGTCTAGAGGCAAATGAAGAAAAGTAGGGTGAGATTGAAATTGATGATATTTTTCCCAATGAGCTTGTCATGACCCTAAAGGAGAGTACACCATCATAATATGCCAATTTTGCAAATTATGTAGTGAGTGGGATGCTTCCCGATGACTTGAGACACTATTAAAGGAAATAATTCCTCCATGATGTGAAAAGGTACTATTTGGCAAACCCTATCTCTTTAGAAAGTGTGCGGATGAAATTATATGTTGTTGTGTTATAGAGGAAGAGATCAAATCTATTCTTGAGGCTTGCCACTCATCTCTATTCGGTGGCCACCATGGTGGTGTGAGAAGGACCACTAAAGTTCATCAAAGAGGGTTCTATTGGCCTACCATTTATCAAGATACTCACGACTTGGTTAAAACTTGTACGCAATGCCACATGCAAGGAAGCATTTCAAGGAGGCATGAAATGCCCATGAAACCCAACCTTGAGGTAGAGTTGTTTGATGTGTAGGGCATTGACTTTATGGGGCCCTTTGTGAGCTCGTATGGTAACAAGTACATATTGGTGGCCGTGCATTATGTATCAAAATGGGTGAAAGCAATTGCTTTGCCGAACAACGAGAGCAAAAGTGGTACGTTTTTCTTGAAGAAATACATTTTTACAAGGTTTGGGACTCCCCGAGAAATCCTTAGTGATGGAGGCTCTTATTTTTGTAATTGGGTTTGGTGTTTTGCTTGATAAGTATGGGGTAAAGCATAAGGTGGCTACCCTGTACCATCCTCAAATGAGTGGCCAAGTGGAATTGTCTAATAGAGAAATCAAGTCAATCTTGGAGAAAATCGTGAATGTAGGGCATATGAATTGGGCACAATAATTAGATGATGCTCTTTGGGCCTATAGAACTACGTTCAAAACTCCTATTGGCATGTCACCATATCAATTAGTGTTCAGAAAGGCTTTTCACCTCCCCGTTGAGTTAGAGCACAAGGCGTTGTGGGGCCTTACATAAGTTGAATATGAATTGGGAGGATGCCTCTAAGTCTAGAGTAGAGAGATTACATGAGCTAGAAGAATTTTGCCTTAAGGCATACGAGTGCTTGGTGCTATACAAAGAAAGAATGAAGAAGTGGAAAGATGCTAAAATCTTGAAAAGAGAGTTTCGTATGGGTGATGAAATGTTGCTCTGCAACTCTAGGTTAAAACTCTTCACAGGTAGACTCAAATCTAAGTGGTCGGGCCCTTTTATGGTGGTGAATGTCCATATGAGTGGAGCTATCAAATTGGAGGATCATGAGAAGAAAAGGTTCATGGTGAACGGTCAAAGGTTAAAATATTTTTATGTGGGTGGACCCAGAGCAGCCAAGGTTGAGGTGCTCCATTTCAAGGATTCTTGTTGATATGAAATAATGTTGTGCCACGACAGTAACTAAGGCACTTCTTGGGAGGCAACCCAAGGTTACTTTTTGGAATTTTACATTTTTTTAGTACTAATTTTAAGTTATCTTGGTGAATGCAGGTGAAAAATTCTATGTATGGAGGCATCTGCACATTGTTTTGACCATATTTAGGCACATGCTAGCGCACATTCCCATATGCCCATGCATGTCAGGGTGTATGTGGCTAGTAGGTAGCATGAGGACACTGCCTTGGGCAAGAAGGCCACCAACGGGTGCAGGCCAAGCACATGCATTCCCATGTCAGCCAAGCAGATGGCCCATGATATTCAACATTGCTCCCAGGTGAACTGGTTGGTCCTGGCAGCCTCAGCTGAGTGCGCAGGGCGCAGGCCACCACCTGTGCGCATATGTCATGGGCGCAGGTGGGCCACCAGCTCAAGGTAAGTTTTCACACTTAATTTTTTGGGCTGTCCCAACTTGATTAGCCCAATAACCTTTTAAAATTCTATTTTCACATATACCCACATAAATTCATCACCCACACCACATAAATACACTATTCACCCAATTTTTCCCTTTTTTCTTTACCCAATTTTCTAAATTTCTTTCCCAAGCACTCACACACAATATTAACTACAACTCTGGTGACCTCTATCTCACTATTCTCTTCTAATTTCTTTGAATTTCTACTTGAGTTGGTAAGTTTCTTTTTAATATTTTGCTCCATGTTTCTTGTTTTTGAATAGTGAAGCATCTCATTGAAAGTATTGGTCCCACTGACCTTTGAAGTCTATAACACAAGCCCAAAGCATGTCCTTAAGCACTTGGATAGTTCGCTCAGACTGACCGTCAGTCTGAAGATGGAAAGTTGTACTTAGGTCCAACCTAGAACCCAATTCTGACATAAACCTCTCCCAAAAATTAGAGGTGAACTGAGTATCTATGTCAGACACAATCAAAACCGGTACCCCATGCAACCTTACAATCTCTTTTACATAGATCTTGGCTAACTTGGCCGTATTATAGTCTACTCTTATCGAAATAAAGTGAGCCGACTTGGTCAACTGTTCTACAATGATCCACATAGAGTTGTACTTCCTCAATGTTTTAGAAAGGCCCACCATAAAGTCCATGGTTATCCTTTCCTATTTCTATTCTGGAATGGGCATTTTCTTAAAAGTACCACCAGGTTTTTGGTGCTCATATTTGACTTGCTGGTAGTTTTGACATTTGGTTGCAAAATCCATAATGTCACGTTTCATTCTTCGCCACCAATAATATTGCTTCAAGTCTCTATACGTCTTGTTGGCACTCGAATGTATAGAGTACTTAAAGTTATGAGCCTCTGCTAGAATAGTTGGAATAAAATTGCCTATCTGGGTATGCATAAGCGTCCCCGAATCCTTAGTTCTCCCTTGTCATCAACAATGTCTTCTCTCGCCTCACCCTGTAATACCTTTTCTCAGAGATTGCTTAGTTTCTTGCCTTTAAACTGCCCATTTTTTATTTGGTCATAGAATATGGACCTAACCTCCACATGTGCTAACACCTTTCCTCCGCTAGTCTCCTGTAACCTTAAAGAACTATTAGCCAAAGACTATACCTCTCTTGCCAATAGGCGCCTTGACACTTCCATCCATCCTAAACTTTCCATGCTCACTGGTTTTCGGCTTAGCGTGTCTGCCGCCATATTGGCCTTACCATGGTGATATAGGATTGCTATGTCATAGTCTTTGATCAACTCCATCCACCTTCTCTGTCTTATATTCAGAGCCCTCTGGGTGAACACATGCTGCAAGCTGCGGTGGTCAGTGAACACTTCACATTTCACCCCATAAAGGTAGTGTCTCCAAATCATCAATGCAAACACCATGGCTGCCAATTCTAAATCATGTATGGGATAGTTTTTCTCATAAGGCTTTAGTTGTCTCGAAGTGTAAGCAATCAAATTCTAATCCTATATCAAAACAACACCTAAACCCAATCGTGAGGCATCATAATTTATAATGAAATCCTTACCTTCAACAAGCAAAGTGAAAATTGGGGCCAAAGTCAACAAAATTTTGAGCTTTTGGAAGCTCTCTTCACACTTGTCATCCCACACAAATGGAACTTCCTTCTGAGTAATGGAAGCAAACACCTTAACAAATCAATGATAATAGCTCGCCAACCCCACAAAACTTAACATTTCTATCATATTCATTGGCCGAGCCCAATTCCTAACAACTTTTACCTTTTGCGGATCTACCATAACCTCTTTCGTAGAAACCATGTGACCTAAAAAGGACACCAAAGACATCCAGAACTCACACTTAGAATATTTAGAATATATTTGCTTCTTTTTAAGCAATCCCAACACCATACGCAAGTGAGCTTCATGTTCTTCTTCACTTTTATAGTAAACTAATATATCATCAAAGAACATAATCATGAACGAATCCAAGAACGACTTAAACACCCCATTTATTAAACTCATGAAAGTAGCCAGGGCATTGGTCAAGACAAACAACATAACTAGAAACTCATAGTGCCCACAAGGGGTCCAGAAAGTAGTCTTTGGGATATCCTCCTCCCTAATTTTGAGCTAATGGTATCCCTATCTCAAATCTATTTTGGAGAATACTGTAGCTCCCTGTAACTGGTCAAACAGTTCACTTATTTTAGGCAAGGGATATTTGTTGTGCATGGTTGCCTTATTCAACTGACGGTAGTCTATGCACACCTTCATGCTACCATCCTTCTTTTTTCACAAATAACACAGGTGCACCCCAAGGAGAAACACTCGGGTGAATAAATCCCTTTTATAACAATTCTTATAACGGTAATTTCAACTCTCTCAATTCTGTTAATGCCATAGATAAGGAGGGATGGAGATGGGTCAAGTTCCAGGCTCCAAATCTATACAAAAATTGACCTATTGATCTGGAGGCATACCCAAGATGTCATTAGGAAACACTTTTAAAAATTCAGACACTATTGGGATTGATGTTATAGGAGGAACTAGAAATTTGTCTTCCCGAAGATGGGCTAAAAATGCCCTACATCCCCTCTTTACTAATTTCTGGGCACAAATACACAATTCTCACAGGAGTAGACTTAAACGTACCTTCCCACTCTAATTTATCCATCTCGGGAATCGCTATAATAACAATTTTTGCATAATAATAAAGAATAGCATGATAAGGAGACAACCAACTCATCCCTAATATAATATCAAACTCTTCCATATCTAGAATAACTAAGTCTGCCAAGGTCTTAAACCCAATAAACATCACACGGCATGCACGATACACCTAATCAACACATACAAACACCCCAACTGGCATGGACACATACATAGGATTAGCAAGATATTCACAGTCTAAGTCCCATCCCAAGGCAAATTTCACAGACACAAAAGAGAAAGTGGAATAAGGATCAAATAATACGAAAGTCGTATGATCACAAATAAGAATAGTACCTGTGATCACAACATCAAAAACTTCTACTTCATGAAAAATTGGAATAGCATAAAGATGAGCCTTATCACCACCCTGATCACCACCAATACCAGCCTAAGTACTTTTTCTACCAATCTTTCCTCTACCTCGGTTGGATTGGTTGTCACCCTTTCCTGCAACCTGGCTACCATGCCCATCTTATGGATGACCCCTACTATTTTCTTCACTACCATAACCTATCAAAACTAGAGCAGTAGAAGATGGTTGCTGAGTCAACTAACCTGCAGATAAGAAATTAGGAAAATACCATCTGATGTGACCCAAACCACCACACTCATGGCACCTAATGCCCAAAGCAAGCCTTTGACCTGAAGAGGGTAAAGGTGTATAGTTGTCTGTACGTGAAGGCTGATAACTAACCCTAGACAAGCCTTATAAGATCACTCGCATGGCTGAATAGTAAGGCTTAGATGAAACATACCCCTTTGAGAAAGTATGTTGAACTGGCCTGAGGTTTGGGTCTTCTTCTCTTTTGACTTTACCTCTCTCTATTTCTCAAGTGCTTCAGCCTTCTCGGCAAACTCAACTATTTCCTGAAAGGACTTCCCAGACACAACCACAGATAAGGTAGCTAACTGAATCCTAGAGTTCAGACCCTTCATGAAGTACCTAATCTGTTCTTCCTTTGAGGTGATAAATTGTAGTGCATAGCAGGACAAGGTATGAAACTTGGCCTCATAAGCTGCCACAGATATGTTACCCTGCTCCAACCTCAATCTTCTTTTATTTATGATAAGTACGGGGAACATATTTCTCAAGGAATACATTATAAAATTATGTCCAAGTAAGTAGAGTTAAGGCAGCCTGCACTCTACAAATGACCTCCACCATTGTTTGACTTTGGCCTGTAGCTCAAATAAAATAAAATCCATACCATACTTTTCAATAATACCCATCTTATGCAGACGTTCATGACAATCTATAAAGAACTCAAATGTATCCTCAGACTCTGTACCTTAGAATACTGGGGGCTTAATCTTCATGAACTTGTAGAATAGTCTATGTTCACATCAGTCATCATTGGCCTAAGCACCTGTTAGGGATACACCCCTGTTTTAGAGCCTTCATCCATTCTTGGTGCAATAGCATCGACATGTTGTAAGGCTGGGGGCAGAAAGGCCAAAACAACTGGACTGTGGCCAATTGCAACCAAGCTACTCAAGAATCCCAACACTTACTGAATTACTTCTGCAGACAAAGGCATCGGGCTGCACCATTCGGCGTTGGTGCCACATTCTCTAGATCTACCATCTCCTTCTTCTCAACTACCAGTTCTTCATTCTGAGCAAGGTCTGGGGCATCTTTCTGATGTGCCATGATCTCATGGAACTTTTGATGCTTAAAATAAGGAAAATATGCAATAACTTGGGTATGTTCTGTTAGTATGATGTGTTTTCTGTCTTACTTTGCAGAGAAATAGGTTTTTGAAGGCAAAATTATCAACAAGAAAGAATCATGCTCAAAAACAGAGTATCTGAAGATAAAAGAACCAGCACCTGCACCAGATGAGGCAGGACCCACATCACGTGAGTCAACCTACTTGGCGTGGGTTTGTGTCATAGTCGACTCCCACAGCTAGTTGAGGCAGACTGATTTCTATGATAGGACCCATATGACGTGACTTAGTTCCACGACACCAAGTCACGGTACCGTGGAAAGTTGCCGACTCTGTTTTCCTATTTTGATTAGGATAGGATTCATCTTGTATCTATAAATACCCTTTTATTTTCCTATGTTGAGGGTTGGTCAGTATAATTTTTTGAGAGATATTTTCTATTATTTTTATGTTCATAAACATATTATTGATTTTGCAATCTTGGAACATCGATTCTAGGGTTTTATTCATATTGAGATTTCAGAGTTTTCTTCTCATTGTGAGTTTACAATTATGTTTTCATTATTGAATTCTTCTTATGTTCTTGCAATCATGAGTAGCTAAACCCATCAACTAGGGTTGTGTGAACCATGAGGAATTAACGAAATGGGTTAAGTACGAAGCAATTCTAAATTATTGAGAATTCATGTATTATTATTACCTTCATTATAATTTATCTTCTTATGGTTGCAAACGTTAGAAAATCGCCTGTATTCTAGACTTACTTGAGAGAGAGGTAGAGATTGGGAAAAGGGAATAACAACAGAGATTTGAAGCTATCAACCTTCATCTAATAACTTGAGCTGTAACAGGGATAGTTATCTAAGATCTAGGACAAGGGTTAGTAGTGCTACACTCGAAGACCGAGAGGAGAAGAGTGAAATTCATCTAACCAAGGTCGAGAGACATTTAGATAAACATATCTTGTTAGATTTTGCATGCAACACAGCGGGATAGTTTTGCTAGCACAAGTAACCGGTGGAGTTAAGAAATCACTGGGGATCACAGTCCTAGTGTATTTCTCATATTGTTTACAAATCCGAAAACCAGCAATCGTTACTGTTACCACTTATTCACAAAAAAAAAACCAGTTTTACTTACTTTCCAATTACTAGTTTTATTTTACTATACTTTTAAGGGCACACGTCGGTGTATGCCCACTACTAGCAGTCAAGGCAATCCCCTGATTCCACTTGATCCTGAAATAGAAAGAACTCTAAGATCTAATCGAAGAATGGTGAATAGCGACAGAGTTCAGGATCCCACAGCCGCGGGAGACATTTATAACCAACCAATTCAGCTAGTTGGTCATGAAACAGTGGACCAAACTACCATTCGATTAACATGGGAAGATCAAGCTAGGCAAGCTTATCTTAGGCAAGTAGATAAAGATAATCGAGCTATACAAAAAAGTAACACAGCGTCTGGCTAATGCTGAAGAAAGACAAAGAAGACTGAGGGCACACCAAATATCTCAAAGACCACATGTGCTGGTTTTTGATGATCCAGAAGAAGAGGATTCGGCTTATTTCGAGTCGGTAGAGAATGGCACTATTATCCCACCAGAATTACCTCAGGGCACTAAGTTCGACATTACAAGTGCCATGATCCACCTGCTTAACTTGAAAGCGTATTCACCAGAATTTCGACGGATGATCCGAACATGTATGTGATGAAATTTGTGGGGGTATGTACTTCGTATAATTTTCCTGGAGTGGACCAAGAGGCTATTTGGTTAATATTGTTTCCATTCTCTTTAACAGGAGAAGCAACTTTGTGGTTGGCTGAATTACCATAAGGCTTCATTACTACTTGGCAAGAGTTAAGAAATCAATTTCTGGAGAGATTTTTTCCACCCTCCAAGATGCCACAGTTGAAGGATGATATTTACAACTTCAGATAACTACATTTTGAAGCACTTTACAAGATATGGCTAAGGTTTGAGAAGAAGCTGCAGAATGTTCCAAATCATAAAATTAGTAGCAGGAGTTTACTTGAAATCTTCTACAGGGATTTAAATGCAAATACTAAGGCTGTAGCAGATACTATCACTGGCGGAGAATTTATAAGTCTGAGGTAGGAACAACCTTCAAAAATTTTAGATCGTATCACTAAGACCAACCAAGGATGGCATCCTCGGGAGGCAGATACACCTGCTGGTTCATACATTATTGGAGCATCAGTAGTACAACGGGCGTTGGATGAGTCTGTAGCTCAAGAGACCGTATAGCTGAGGATAAAAATTAGGCTGCTAGCCAAACAGATTGCGGCCAGAGATGTTGAGAAGGTGCATGTTGTAGGTCCACAAGGTAAAACACCTTAGCATAATGATTATGAATCTGATGAGGAAGCTAAGTACTTGGATCGAGAAGTGGTGGGTTTTTGAGCCAAGGTCCAAGGGTCTAATCAAGACTCTTGGAACTCAAGCCAAGGGAATCAAGATCGAAACTATTATGGAGACAATTACAACAGGGCAGGATATAGAGAATGAGATTGTGATGGATACTGGAGATGAAAAGAGGATTACAAGGAGAAGAGAGATGCTTATGTCCCACCAGGGAACCGTGATACTGACTATGGAAATTCATGAATGGAAACCCTTCTTAACAAATTGGTTAAAGGATTAGAAAACCAAGAAAATTGCTTGAAGAAAATTAGGGCGGATATTTTGGGAATAAGTCAGAAAGTTGAATCTCACTCAACTGCCATAAAATAGTTAGAGCAACAATTACGGCAGATATCAGTGGCATTGAACGAACTTCAACCAGGCACTCTTCCAAGTAACACTATCCAAAATCCAAAAAATGACGGTCATTGTTTAGCCATTACTACAAGAAGAAAAAAGAGCACAACCAACCCATCTATTCCTGTAGATAATGATAAGAAAGATGAGCCAGTGGTGGGTGATGAAGAGGTTGAGATGGAGCCAGAAAATTTAGCAGCAGACAACAATGCAGCTCACAAACCCCGAAGTGGAATCTGAAAAGAGGAAGGATAAGGAGGTTCCACAAATATTAAAAACTATCCCACGACCTCCTCCTCCCTTTCCTTAAAGGTTAAAAAGAAAGGTAAATACCAGAAGTTTATTACCATATTGAAAGAGTTATTAGTAAATATTCCTCTTGTTGAGGCATTGGAGCAAATGCCTAATTACGCGACTTTCATAAAAGACTTGGTGACGAAGAAGAGAACTGCCAGTTTAGAGCCAGTAGATAACTTACATCATTGTAGTGAAGTCACTTCACGTTCCCTAATAGAAAAGAAGGAGGATCCAGAAGCTTTCACAATTCCTTGTACTATCGGGTCGTACAACTTTGCAAAGGCACTGTGTGATTTGGGTGCTAGCATTAACTTTATGCCGCTAGTTGTTTTCAAATAGTTAGGGTTGAGAGTACCAAAACCGACTTCTATGAAGCTTCTTATGGAAGATAGAACTGTGAAAAAGCCGATAGGCATTCTGTATGATGTTTTGGTGAAAGTTGCATCTTTCATCTTTCCAGCTGACTTTGTGATTCTAGATTGTGAAGTTGATTTTGAGGTTTCTATCATTATGGGGAGACCATTCCTTGCCACTGGACGTGCATTGGTTAACATGGAAACTAGGCAGATAAAATTTAGGTTAAATGATGAAAATGTTACTTTCAATGTTTGTCGTTCCATGAAGCAGCCCAAAGATATACGGATGATTTCAATAATTGATACGCTTGATGAGAGTGCCATAGTTGTTCCAATTGAAGAAAGGTTGGGGGTAGAAGCTCTTGCGGCTGTGGTTATGAATTTATACAATGATGGTATTGAAGAATATGATGAGATGGTAGGAGCGCTTGCTAGTAGGGGATCCTACACTTATAATCCGACAAAAGTTGATCTCGATTTGAAGAACAGGGTGACCCCACATGCTCGCCCTTCTGTTGAGGAGCCTCCAGTCTTACAGCTTAAGGTTCTTCCTTTTCACCCTCGCTACACATTTTTGGGAGCCAATAACACCTTGCCCCTAATCATTTCTGCTGAGTTAGAAGGATGGCAGGTAGAAGCTCTGGTTTCAGTATTAAAGATATTTAAGAGGGCCATTGGTTGGTCCATTGCTGATATTATAGGGATTCCACTTGGCATTTGCACTCATAAGACCTATCTTGCTCCTGAGTGTATACCGAGCATTGAGCACCAAGGTCGTATGAACCCACCTATGCAGGAAGTTGTAAAGAAATAAATCATTAAGTGGTTAGATGCAGGTGTGGTTTACCCCATTGCTGATAGCAAGTGGGTAAGCCCAGTTCAGTGTGTGCCAAAAAAGGGAGGAATCACTGTGGTTCCAAATGACAAGAATGAGTTAATCCCAATGAGGCCGGTCATTGGATGGAGAGTTTGCATGGACTATCGAAAGTTAAATTCTTGGACCAAAAAGGATCACTTTCTCATGCCTTTCACGGACCAGATGTTGAATCTTCTTGCTGGAAGGGGTGGTACTGCTTTCTTGACAGTTATTCGAGATATTATCAGATTTTCATTTCTCCCGAGGACCAAGAGAAGACCACGTTCACCTACCCATATGGGACTTTCGCATTCAAAAAGATGTCGTTCGGGTTATACAATGCACCAGCCACTTTTTAGCATTGCATGATGTCTATTTTTTCTAACATAGTGGAAGACACTATTGAGATATTCATGGATGATTTTTCTGTAGTGGGAGATTCTTTTGACGACTGTCTGGACCATCTCGCTAATGTATTACAAAGATGTGAAGAGTGCAATTTGGTGCTAAATTGAGAGAAATATCACTTTATGGTCAAAGAAGGTATTGTGTTGGGTAATCGAATCTCAAAGAAGGGTATCGAAGTAGACAAAGCAAAGATTGAGGTAATTGAAAAATTACCCCCACCAATTTCAGTGAAAGAGATTCGAAGTTTTTTAGGTCATGATGGTTTTTATAGAATATTCATCAAAGATTTCTCTAAGATTGCACATCCTTTATGCAAACTTCTGGAGAAAGAGGTAAAGTTCATGTTCGATGGAGAGTGCCTAAAAGCGTTCGAATATCTGAAAAAGAAGTTTTTTTCAGCTCCTATCATTGTCACACCAGACTAGACGATGCCATTCGAGGTTATGTGTGATGCTAGTGGAGTAGCTTTGGGTGCATTCCTTCGCCAAATATATGACAAAATTTTACATCCTATTTACTACGCTAGCAAGGCACTTAATCCAGCCCAGAAGAATTACACTGTGACTGAGCAACAGTTGTTGGCTCTGGTTTTTGCTTTCGAAAAATTTTGATCTTACTTGATTGGTACGATGGTGATTGTACATACATACCATGCCACACTTAGATATCTTATGTCAAAGAAGGAAGCCAAGCCAAGGCTGATTCGGGGTGGTACTTCTACTACAAGAGTTTTATTTTGAGGTCAAGGATCGAAAGGGGACTGAGAATCAGGTTGCAGCCCACCTATCACGCCTTGAGGAGGAAGCCATGCTCAAATTAAGGGATGTTCATGAGATTGATGATATGTTTCCATACGAGCAAGTGTTAGCAGCATCACAAGACTTAATCCCATGGTTTGCAGATTTTGCCAACTTTCTGACAAGTGATGTAGTCCCAGAAGATATGTCATACCAGCAATGGAGGAAATTCATGCATGAGGTGAGAAAATTCTTCTGGGATGAGCCTTAATTGTTTAGGATATGTGCAGATGGTATGATTCGAAGATATATCCCAGAGGCCAAAATGATGAGTATTTTGGAAGCATGTCATTCATCTCTATTTGGGCGTCATCATGGTGGTACGTGAACTGCACACAAGATATTACAATATGGGTATTATTGGCCCACCATCTATAAAGATATGCATGACTATGCTTGAGCTTGTGACCAATTTCAAAGACAAGGGAACATCTCACGCAGACACGAACTTCCTATGACAATTATACTTGAGCTCGAATTGTTTGATGTATGGGGAATTTATTTTATGGGCCTTTTTGTGAGCTCACATGGGATGAAATACATTTTGGTAGCTATTGACTATGTTTCTAAGTAGGTGGAGGTGATTGCGCTTCCCAATAATGAAGGAAGAAGTGTCACGGCATTCTTGAAAAGGAACATATTTTCATGATTTGGTACACCCCGAGTTATCATTAGTGATGGAGGATCCCATTTCTGTAATCGGTTGTTCAAAACCTTACTTGAAAAATATGGTGTCAAACATAAGGTTGCAACACCTTACCATCCTCAGATGAGCGGGCAAGTTGAAGTGTCAAATTGTGAGATTAAGTCTATTTTGGCAAATACAGTTAATGCCAATAAGGCTGATTGGGCAAGAAGATTGGATGATGCATTATGGGCATATCTAACTGCATTCAAAACATCGATTGGTACCTCACTATATCAGTTAGTGTTTGGAAAATCCTGCCATTTGCCTATCGAACTTGAATATAAGGCATTATGGGCATTGAAGAGGTTAAATCTAAACTGGAGTGAAGCGTCTAAATTGAGGTTAGACCGGATGAATGAGATGGATGAATTTCATCTCCGGGCTTATGAAAGTCCAGCACTATATAAAGAGAAGATGAAACTATATCATGATCGGAGGATTGAGCGACGAGAGTTTCACTCGGGAGATTTAGTGCTGCTCTATAACTCTAGGCTTCACCTTTTTCCTGGAAAACTGTGGTTTAAATGGTCTGGACCATTCACTGTTGTTAGGGTGTTCCCGCATGGAGCAATCAAAATAAAAGGTGATGATAATGTTTTATTCAAGGTCAATGGGCAGTGTGTAAAGCACTATGTGGTAATCACGGAAGAGATAAAGACTTATGAGGAGCTTAATCTTGATGAATTATGAGTAGTCAAGATAGCCATGTCGTGCCGCGACATTAAATCAGGCGCTTTATGGGAGGCAACCTATGGGTTGGTTGGTGAAACCTAAGTATCCAATTTAGTCGTGTCATGACGCAACGTTAAATCAGGTGTTGCATGGGAGGCAACCCAAGTTTTGATTTGGTTGTGATCTGATCATTGGAGGATAAGTTAGCTGGAACTTACAATATTGAAACTGAATATGTTCAATACAACCCACGACACTGATTCACGCGACGTAAGTTCATCCACGTAATGTGGGTTGGTACCATAGCAGTCAAAGAAATTTTACACCTGCAGAACCTAACCCACGCCAGGGACCTACATCACGTAGGTCAACCCACGTGACATGGGTTGGTACCATAGAAATCAGAGAAAATTAAATACTTGTTGAACATGATCTACGCAGTGACCCACGTGACATAGGTCAACCCATGTCACGTGGATAGGTACTGTGAAAATCAGAAACCCATTTTAAACCCGAGATCCGACCCGACCCGACCCAACTTTATTTATTTTGGTATATCCCCTCAAAACTGACCCGACCTCAAATCCAAAGTAAACTCAGCAGAAGAGTTCGCAGAAGAAGCTACATTGGATGCTTATAATATTACATTAGAAAGAAGAAAAGAGGAAACACCCTCAAATCTCAACTTAAACCCTCTCAAGTCCACATCCTAACATAAACCCTATTTTCAAGAATTCATCAAATCACCCACTTGTAATCACTCTCCTCTCAAATTCCCATCTACCAAATCCTAAATTTCTCAAATCCTAACCACCATTTATCCCAAAATCTTAAACCCCACAATCCCCAAATTTTCAAAACCCTAGCTCCCAAATCTGACCCATTCGAACCCAAATTCGACCCACTCGACCCAAAACCAACCCAATTGTTCCATCATACCACCCAAATCAAACCCCAAATGTGGAGACATGGGTTCCTCTTAGGGAATCCACACTAAAAACCCTAAATTTACGACTAGGTTGCGTGATGAACCTTTGGGGTCAAATAAAAATGGGTCCAAAGAAGTATACGAGCTTGTTACCACTGATTCTACACTTGTACCTCATACCACGAGGCTAAAAACTAGGGCACAGGCTACTTCCCGAGCTACACATCAACCTACTTCACAGCCCCCGAAACCTACCAAACCAGTTACTCCCATTCAGTCTTCCAATTTCTCTCCCCAGTCTGAAGAGCGAGAGGATGCATAGGAAATCGATGATGAATAGGAGGTTGAGGTATCTAGGTCTGAGGAGAATGCTGAGGGTACGGATGAAGTTGAGGTTGATGTATATGGGTCTGAGAAAAATACTGAAGGTTCGAATAATTCTACGGTTTAGGCGACAGGATTTATTTCTGGCACTGGTGGTCAAAACTACATGACTTCCTCACAGCTATAGGTGGCTGCATAGCGGGCCACAGTTATGGTTCAAAGGTAAAACAAGTGATGGTGAGTTCAGGGTAAGAAGGCTATCTATGGCAGGGATGCCAAACTGACTGAGCGGGGCGTGTGTAGATGAAGTATCACTAAAGAGCCCCGGTATCGGATAGATGAATTAAAGGCACTACCCAAGATTCAGGCAGTATTTGATCATTATGGATTCGGGTGGATAACGGAGCCTCCTAGGCACTATAGCCCTGAGTTGGTCTATGAGTTTTATGCTTCCTATGTTGCTTCTATTGAATTGATCACACCCAATGAGCAGTGATATCGGGACCAACCACCATTGACTCACACTTTGGTTTGGGATACTAGAGTAGACATCTCTGAGTAGACTATCCATAGGTTTTTGTTTAGTGTTGAACGTCCATTTCCAGCTAGCACTGCAGAATTTGATCACCGTATGGAGACTGTGAGAAATAGGGCTAAAATGAGGGATGTCAATCAGTGGTTGGAGTTACTATGGTGCATTGCGGGATATATAGCGAAGGAAGGTGTGGATACTGGTTAGGTATCTGGGAAGCTGGACATTAAGAAGTCCTTGCTTTATTTTGTTGGACTATTTTGGTGGTATATTGTGAGGCACCATCTGGGTCCCACAAATGCTTATAATTCACTCACTCTTGACCAGGATATTTTGGTAGCGAGAATAATCGCTGATTATGACATCAATTCGCCCGCTACATCATTAGAGAAATTCATGAGCGCGCCTTTAGATATTTTACAGGCATCCCTTTCCCCTATCTGATTCATGGCTTATGTGTTAGTGCTGGTGTGTTCACGATGCTTGCATTAAATCATCATATTGAGGTGACCCACATTACTAATATAGGGTTGATGCAGTAGCGGGGAGCTCACCCAGTTTTTTCGCAGAGTTCTCAACCTTTCGTGTCATCAGGAGCAGCCTTTTTTGAAGGGCTTAGAGATAGAGAGGAGCCGGTTAGTACTCCAGCACCGGTGAGTGTACCTGAGACTGTTCATGTACCTGCTGAGGGCACATGCCCGGTGATTGACAATGAGGTCACAGGCACTACAGCACCACCGCCCCTCTCTAGTCTGGTCTTAGTTCCAAGGGACTTTCTGCAATAGTTGTTTGATAGGCAGACGTAGATGTTTGAGAGGCAGGCTCACACAGAGGGTCATATGGCTAAGTTGGTATCCCAGCTTAAGCCATGGGTTCGGACCATAATAGAGGCTTCAGAAGCTAGAGTGGAGTCCCGGATGACTGCGGCTATGGATAGATTTATGAGAGAGCTGCATGGGGGGCGAATTGATAGTTTTGAGACACGGACGGCTACCCGATTAAGTTCAGCAAAAATTCCTGATATGGAAGGATTGATACAGGAGGTGGTTGTATTTAGAGAGGAGGTTAGAGCTTTGGCACCGAGCAGCACTCTTGTCATTCCACCTATGCCCGTTCCGACCCCGATGAGGTCGGCTTTTGAGGTGGATTTGTTTGCTGATGAGGAGCCTCATATTTATAGAGGCAAGCGCCACGTAGTACGGAGGATCAGGCTGATAGTGGTGATGAGTTTGAGGGTGATTTTTAGAGAGCAATTAAGGCCTCCAGAGTAGAGTACCATGCCATTCAGATTGCTCAGGAGCAGAGGGCACGATATGAATCCTCTAGTTAGGTACCCACTATACAGGACGCGCCTAAAAGCGAGCCCAAAGAGCATGCAGATGATCCTTCTATGGACGGGCCCATATCTGGTGCCTAGGGCACCGCAGGTATGTCTTCACTCCCTTACACTTACTCTATTGGTAGTTGTACACTAAGGGTAGTGCACCATTATTTAGTTGGGGTGGGGGTATACCACCACTTGGGGGGTTTTCTTGTCATGTTTTCTTTTCCCTCAAGTGTGCTATCATAGTAGAACCGACATGTTTAGGTCATTATTTATAGTATTTATGTGTTTTAATGATTAAATAGGAGAAAAATAGGGGAACCTTAGTGCAGTCCAGTTTTGAACAAGTTGTGCTTTTTGATTATTTAAAGGACACCCCTCCTGGAAAAAAATATTAAAGTGTGTGCGTAGTATGTTAGTTTGTGACAGCTGTTGGATCTTGTTATGGCTTTAGTATTATAGGCAACATGACTGTAGCTAGCAATGCATGAGCTGGATAGGTAGTAGTTGATAGTGTTACCCTGTGTTATGTGTGTGTAAGTTCATTACCTATTTCACTTTGTGTGTGATCTAGAACTTACCCGGTTAGTCTTACCTAGGTTATAGGATAGTGGTTAGCAAAGGATCATAGGCCATTTTTGAATAAGTCCACTTTTAGCCTAAATGCCCGACCAAATGAATTAAATATCTATTGATCCCAATTTTGAGCCTTAATTGTCCTATTTCTTTCATTATCCTAGTCACCTTCCCATTTTACTAACAATGAACCTGTCTTAGCCCTGGTCCCTCCTTGGACATTGTGTACCTCAACTCAGGTAAAATGCCTAAGTTAAGGGTGGTTATTATAGGGGTGCGTAGCTTAACTTGGGTATGAAGAAGGGGTTAGTAGAAAAAAAGAACAGATTTGGGTGTGAAGAAAAAGAAAAAAAGTGTGTTTTAAAAGTATGAAGAAAATCACATCCAAAATCTGAAAATAAATGAAGAAGAATAAGGGAGAATAAAATGAGAATGGTTGGAAAGTGGAGCCAAAAATAGTGTAGTGTCAAGGAGGGTCGAGTCACCATATCCATATGTATCATACCCGTCCCCAAGCCTACATTACAAGCCGATGAAAGTCCTATAGTGATCCTAGTCCAACTATCCGAAAAACTAAGGCATAGAAAATAAGGGCAAGCCTATGGTATTTCACGCACATTGGTTGAACTTTTTTGTGAGAGAGAGTGTTTTGACCTAGTCCTTACTCGGATATTCATTGGTGTACTGTGAGTGCATGGGACTTCTTTGTTGTGAGAGTACATGGGTTGCATTGTTAGCTGCTAGTTGTTCAGATAATGTCATTTGCATATATGGTTAGCTATGTGTTCATAATCTAATGCCATCACTTCATCCCTTCTGTTTCATTGATAATATGTTGCATGTATACACACGGTGTTTTTGATTTGCAAATAGGAGGGATAGGAAAAGTTTTAGTGCCAAGAGCAATAAGTGGAATGCCTTAGGTCTCTTAGGTTTTTCTTACTTAAGCATCGTATGTGTTTGTTTTGTTTGGTTCGTCTGAGGACATACAAATGTTCTAAGTTGAGGGTGTTGATGTGTCATGATCTCATGGCACTTTCGATGCTTAAAATAAGGAAAATATGCAATAACTTGGGTATGTTTTGTTGGTATGATGTTTTTTCTGTCTTACTTTGCAGAGAAATAGGTTTTTGGAGGAAAAATGATCAACAAGGAAGAATCATGCTCAAAAATGGAGTATCTGAAGATGAAAGAACCAGGTCCTGCACCAGAGGAGTGACCCATGACAGGACCCACGTCACGTGACCTCTGTATGGACGATCCTCCAGTTGCCTAGGCTCAACCCCTAATAGGTATTGCCCTCTGTCCTCCTCTTCTAGCTCTGCCCCTAACCCGAGGTTTGCCTCAAACTACGACCTATGGACATTTGTCACTATGTTTGGGAGCTAATAGGTTTAACAAGCATGGTGTGCCAAATGAATGAAAATGGTCCAAGTTTGTCATCAACTAAAGGGGAACACGTCTCTTCCCATATACTTTCCTTAGTCCTTTTCATGAAAATTATAGCACTTATTCCAAGTTCTATGAATATGAAAGATAAAAGATTAAGATGAGTAAGAGAGTACAGAGTAACAACCTAAGAGGGGAAAAAGGAGAGAACGTAAGGAGCGAAGTGAGGTGGTTACGATTAAACCAATCTAACTTTCTTGTTTGTCCTTCTTTTAGTAATAATTATGCAAGTACAAAGTTGGTAAAATGAGGATCACAAGATTTAAACATTGAGAACCCTTAATGATGTGATGAATGAGACAGTCTCCTTGGACAAATGGCGTAAATCATTTTCCAACACGTTGAGGGAAATTTTACCCCAAGGTAAAGAAGACATTTTTTGTGAACTTTAAGGTAAGATAGCTAAACATGACACTTTTAAAATTTCTATAATGAACAAAGTGTGAGCGATAGCTTGTCTTCTTGTGAGCTTAATGCTTCTTTACCATATAATAATAATGTCTTTGTTGAAATTGTTCATACACTAGTTGATCCTATTGATGATCAAATTAATTCTTCATCGATTTGTGTCCATCTAGTTTTGACACATGTGCCTTAAATTATAGTACATTGTCATGTGATTCCTTGTTATATAGTGATAATATCTTTGTTGAGAGTGTTCATACACTATTTGATTCTACTGATGACCGAATTGATTCATCTTGTAATATCAATTTGTGTCCATCTAGTGTTGACACTTGTGAGGTGATTGGCAGTACATTGTCATGTAAAACTTATGTTGATCAACTTATTTGTGATTCTAATCCTCTAATGGAGGAAACTTTTTATGTAATTAATCTCAAGTTAGTGCCGATGTTGATAAAGTTGGTCATTTGGAAATGAGTGATTCTTTAAGCATATTTCTAGTTAAAGATTATTTTAGTTTTTTGGTTATAGAACTCATGTGATTGAAACCTCCTTGAAAGTGACATTTATATTTTTGAGAATTAAATTACATACTCTAATTCTCCATCTTTTACTGATTGTTCTCTCTTTAAGTACAATGTCTTGTTTGATGATGATGAGATCACTCCTAGTGTGGTACCTAGTGGTGTGAATTATGATGGTTATTTAGATCTTCTTGAGGGCTATAACTTGTATAATAACCCACTATGGGATGTTGAGAAACAAGGTGCTTCTTGCTTTAAATTTGCTAGTTCTTTTTTATGTGTTCCCATTTTTAAACATATTCTTAATGATGTTCTTGAATCTAATAGTTAGTGTATAAATGACGGAACCTTAGATGAATTAACTTGTGTGACACCTTTCTTTACTATCTATTGGCATAATATGGTACTTATGATTGTGTGGAGAGTACATCTTATGTTGATAGGAGTTCTAGTGGGGCAAATGGTTGCTTTCTTGACCCAAATTTATGGATACTCTTCCCTTTTGATGTCGGTGACAATTTGAAAGTAAAATAGCATTCTCTTGGAATGGATTATGCTAGAGCTTCTAACTTTAAATATGGGGAGATGCCACTTGAAGCTTGGTGCAGGACCAATGAGTTTAAAGGTAAAACTCTCTCTTAATGAACTTAATAGTTTGATTGAATTGTTTGTGAAGTATTATCAAGGGAGGAGTCTTGAAAATTACCATTGGAGAAGACCTCATGGAGCAACAATTGTGTATAAAGTCACATTTTATATTTCCTTCAAGGAAGGTATGTATACGTGGCTCATGCTTATTCTTGGTTTTCTAAAGCTATGGAGGTAATATTTTTGTGTGATTGAGTATAGTAGTAACACTTCTTTTTATTCATGTTATTCATGGTTATAGTTATTACCTGACTTTATTATGAGCTTTCATGTGATATGTTTGCCCATTGGTTGGGGAGTACTTTTGTATTTGACCCCGGTGATGACTTAGGAGTAATCCCATTCTTGAATATGGCTAGTGCAATGGGTAGAGTCTTAACTTGGGTGGACCTTGTATATGACATTGCACTTAGCTATGAGGTTATCACGTGTTTCTTGACTTAAAGGGGGATATGTGCTTCTCAAAATGTAGAACCAATGAAGACTTACAAGTGTGGTTGTCTTTGCCTAAATACAATGGTTCTTTTGATTTGTCCCTTTCTCAAAGTCTCTTGTATCTATGTATCTCTATTTTTGTTTGAGTACATACTTTTTCTAGATCATTTTGATGCTTGATTATATCATAAAAGTGAGCAATTAAAAAATGTTGACTACATGTTATGCTTACTTTAGGTATTATCATAAACAATATGATGATTACCTTGTCTGGATTGAGCGATGACTTGTATTCATTTTCTTCCATGTTTTTTAGGATTTAAATTCAAGGATGAATCTTTTTCAAAAAGAGAAGAATGTTACGACCTCGGTCGGTACAACCACCTGAAAACTATTCACAGTAGCCAAGTCACAGGACTGCAAGAATTCAAGTTATGTTCATGAAGAACGATGCTTTGGAGTTGCTTGAAATGACCCATATAAAGATATATAACATGTGGGAGGTCACGATGGATGAGGAGGAAGGTAAAAGAATGAAGACCAAGATTGCCTTGGCATGTACTGAAGGCACATGCTTAGCAAACGCCCAATAGTGGGCCGAATAATTTATTTTGGCTATTTTGCAAAGGTCACTTTGGGGCCTTTTATGTAATAATTAGCCTAGACTATAAATAGCTAGAACAGGTTTTCTTTTCCTTAAATTTTGATGATTGTTGAAATATTTTCATTGTTGAGAGTTGAGAGCTTGGTGAGGCTTCTCTTGAATCTTGCTTAGAAATGGGGGTTGCAAGGTGAATCGATTTCCCTTGTTGGTCTTTGTAAGAGTTAGGTGCTTGATTTGGATTAATCGATTGACATCTTAGAATTTAATATATTCTTTTATTGATTTCAATTTCCTTTTCTTGTGTCTATCTATCTATCTTTGATTTGAAGCTTGTTTGGTTTCTTAATTGGAGGTTTTAGCTTTAATATAGCTATTATTGCCAATTAGTTCCTTACTTGTGCCTAATCTTCTATCATTTATTTTGTATTTTTAGTTAGGCTTCCATTTCTTGTTTTGATATTGAATCACATAAACACTTTACCCTAATCATGCTAGTAAATTAGGGAAGATAGTCCAAATGAGTCAATTGATTATTTTAACCCTTCACATAACTTCGATACCCCCATAGATGTTCATCAACTCACCTATACGAACCCCCAATTCCCTATTACTCCCTTATACAAGCAACTAACACACATGGGCGGATCTATATTAGCGAGTGGGGGTTTCCAAGAAGCCCACCCACTACAATAAATTCAATAGTTATATGGAAAAATATATTAAGCCTATAAGTATTGGTAAATGGGAACACATGACCAAATGAGTGCTTGGTTCAATGGTTTGAAAAGAGCCTTTGAAATTTCTTGGACTGTAAGACGTGGATACGAACCTCAGTGGATATTTTCCATTTTAATTCAATTCATTTTCTATTTTTTTTAAAAAAATGTCAAATCCTTTTCCGTTTTAAGTCCTGGAATGCACAGTTTTTCTATTGTTATTTAGTAAAATTCCTTTTTGTTTTTACGTTCTAAAGCACGCATTTTTTAAATTTTTTAGTAAAAACCTTTTCTATATTTAGGTCTAAAATGGAAAACCTCATTGTTTCACTTTTTCCCCTTAGGGTTAAAATTTCGTTTTGGTTCTTCTTCCAACTTCTAGCGATTAGGCACTCATTTCTCGTCTAATTTTTAATACATATGTCACGACCCAAATGGTCATGAGTGGGACCCATGCTAACCTTCCGATGGGAGAACTATTTAACCAAAACTTACCCCAATGTTGTAATTAGATTGACCAACATGGGGAAATTATCATGTTTCGTATTATAATCACACTTAGTCTAGTCGAATTTGAGTGATAATCGTCTGAGTAGGATGATAAACACTTAGATGTAGTAATGTCATTGATAGCCTTGCAAGTACAATGTTAGAAGAGTCTACCATTGTCAATGACCCATTTGTGTTATGAAACCATGGTGAACACAGACGTAGTTCTCTCTCATTATTGAATTCATTTTCCAAATATTGAAATTCAAACTTATTCACATTTGACACTTAAACAATACCACACTTTTCAACCCCCCCCCCTCCCCCCTTTATTGAAGTAATTGGCTATCGTGAAATAACTGTATTGAGCTTAGTTTTCACCTAATTCCCTATGGAATTCAACCCCAACCTCATTGAGTTCTATATTTGAACAAAGAGCGCTTTATAATTTGCTTAGAGATGTAATTTGGGCATATCAAATTTTGGGATCGTTGTCGGGGAATATGATTGTAGATGAAGTCAAGTGTGTTTATTTGACTCATAGTCCTTATTTCGTCATTTTACTTTTATTTGTTATTTCTGTTTTCTATAGGTTATAGGTCAGTACATTCCCAATACCTTAAGTTAGGGTGAACCTTTGATTCATTATGACCCCGGCTTGAATGACTCTTAGGGAATGAATGCACAAGAGATTGAAGCAGTAAGGCTACAACAGATTGTTAAGTCTCAGGCTAGGGCCAACAATATAGATGTTGGGAATGCAGCCAATAATAATAATGCAGGAATTATTGGTGATAAAGCCAATGAGGAGAATGTTAATAATGCTACAGCTGAAAACCATCCTCATCAGCCCCAAAGTCACTAAGGTTAGTAGCAAAGATATGTTATTCCTGACGATATTGATGACAAAGATGATGCTGATTTGGATGGAATTAGTGCCACTGAGGCCATCATCCCTCCAACACCAGCTCTTAGAGATAAGTTCAATATCACAAACACCATGATTCAGTTATTGAATCTGAAAGTTTATTTAGAGGGGCAGCTGGAGATAATCCAAGCCTCCATTTGATGAACTTTATTAAAATCTACAAGTCATATGAACTACCTCAAGTCAGCCAAAATGCTATGCATTTGTAATTTTTCCCTCTCTCATTACCTAGGAAAGCAACCTTATGGTTGATTAAGTTTCCACACGTCTCTATCACTAATTAAAGGAATTTGAAAATTGCTTTCCTAGAAAAATTCTTTCCACCCTCCAAAAGGTTGCAGCTGATGGATAAGGTAAATAATTTCAGGCAATTGCCTAGAGAGGCATTGCATGAAGCATGGTTGTGGTTCAACAAGAAGCTAAAGCAATGTTCCAACATAAGTTGGTAGATGAAAACTTGATGGAGACATTTTATAGGTCCTTGAACTCTGTGACCAAACAAATAACTGATACCATCATTGGAGGATCATTCATGTCATAGACTTATACTGATACAACAACAATACTGGATAGAGTTACTAAAACTAACAGTGCTTGGCTCATTAGGGACTCTAAAGTCTCAGGTGATACTAAGTCTGGGAATGTTAGCTGAGCAATCCTACAAGGAAGAACGGTGAGATCAGGACATACCACACATAAAAATGCAAATGGACTTGCTCACAAAACATTGAAGATGGTTCTAAAAAGGTGAATGTTGTGGGTTCACAAAGTAAAGTGGCGATACATGAGGAGCTTCATTCTGACTCTGAGGAGGATACTAATTCTATAAACAACTAGGATATTTATCGAGTTAATGCCCAAGGGTTCATTAAAAACTCGTGGCTCCAAGGTCAAGGTAACCAAGGTTAGAACTATAATAACTACAATTGGGCTGGATATAGAGACAGAGATCAAGGTGATTGGAAAAACAATAATGATAGGAGTGGTTTGTATGTGCCTCCTAAATCAAGCGATAATGCAAGTAATGATGTAAGAACGTCGAAGATGGAGGACATGTTAGCCAACTTGTTGAGCAGAGTTGAATCCACACTCTAGAATTAAGAAGATAAAGGGAGATATCTTAAATACTAGTCAACTAGTGGACTCATACTCCACTTCCATAAAGTAGCATGAGTATCAAATGGGGCAGATGTCAGCAGCCTTAAATTAGTGAAAAAATGGTATATTGCCCAGTGACACTATTCAAAATCTAAGAAATAATGTTCAATGCATATCTATCATAAGATCAAGTGGGAAGGCGTTACCAGAATCTCTACCTGTTGTTGAGATGTTCAAAAAGCAGTTTCGACTAACTTTGAAAAGCCGAATGTTCTTAATGACATTCAGAGGAATGCAGAGAAATTTCAAGTTGTTGAAGGAGAATTTTCTGGTGGAAAAGGGAAAGGAAATGATGTTTTAAAGACTTTGACTACGATTCCTAGACCCACACCTCTTTTTCCTCAATGATTGAAAAAATAAGATGGAAGATGGCAAGTTTTATAAGTTCATTTCTATATTAAGGAACTGTCTGTGAATATTTCATTGGTTGAGGAACTCAAGAAAATGTCGGGATATGCTAAGTTATGAAATATTTGGTCACCAAGAAGGGGACTGTCAGCTTTGAGTCAGTTGATAAATTAAACCATTTTAGTGCAATTGTTTCACGCTCTTCGGTTCTGAAGAAGAAAGATCTAGGTGCTTTAACCATTATATGCACTATTGGAGCATTTAATTGTGCCAAGTCAGTGTGTGATCCTTGTGTGAGCATCAATTTGAATCCACTTGTAATATATAGATAGTTGGGCTTGGGAGCCCGAAACCAAAGACAATGCGGCTATTGATGGTTGATTGTTCGGTCAAGAGGCTTGTGGGGATCTTATGTGATGTGTTGGTAAAGGTGGAGAATTTTATTTTCCCTATCAACTTTAAGTTCTTCAACTGTGAAGTGGATTTTGAAGTTCTTATAATCTTGGGATGACCTTTCGTAGCAATAGGTAGAGCCTAGTTTATATGAAGACCGGTGAGATGAAGTTCAAGTTGAATAATGAGGAGGTTGTATTCAATGTATGCAAGTCCATGAAGCAGCCAATAGAAATGAGTGTGGTCTCGATGATTGATATTGTTGATGATGAGGTATTGGAAGTACCTATTGAAGAAAGATGTGCACTTGAGCCTCTTGCAGCAGTTATGATGAGGTATTGGAAATACCTAATGACATTGAAGATTATGATGAAACAGTGAAGGCCTTGATCTGGATGAGGTCTTATTCTTATGCCCTGAATAAGCTGGACTTAGACTTAAAGAACAGACCAACTCATCCAACCAAGCCTTCAATTAGAGAACAATCAGTGTTGGAGTTGAAATTTCTACCTAATTATCTTTATTATGTGTTCTTGGGAGAAAATAATACATTGCTAGTCATTATGGCAGCATACTTGGTTGAATGGCAAGTTGAGGCCATTGGGTCAGTTCTAAAATGTTTCAAAGGGAAATATGGTGGACAATTGGTGACATTATTGGAATTTTGCCAGGTATTTGTACACATAAGATTCAGTTGGAAGAAGACTGTATCTGAAGCATCGAGCACCAATGCAACCTAAATCCACCAATGCAAAAGGTGGTAAAGAAGGATATTATTAAATGGTTAGATGGAGGTGTCGTGTATTCTATTTCAGAAAGTAGGTGGATGTGTCTGATCTAGTGTGTTCCAAAAAAATAGAGGTATAACCATTGTTCCTAATAAGTGAAATAAGTTTATTCCACTTTGACCGGTCATAGGCTAGCGTGTATATATCGATTACAGGAAATTGAACTCTTAGACACTTTGAGATCATTTTCCAGTGCCATTCATGGATCAAATGTTGGACAGGATAGCATGCAGATGTTGGTAGTATTCCATTGAGAGGTATTTTGGCTACAACTAGATTTCTGTTACCCCTAAAGATCAGGAAAAGACTACTTTTACCTATTTTTATGGGAGCTTTGCCTTCAAACAAATGCCATTTGGTTTATGCAATGCACCTACCACTTTTCATAGGTGTATGATGTTGATTTTTCTGATATGGTGGAGGACACCATGGAAGTTTTCATGGGTAATTTTTCTATGGTCGGTGATTCATTTGAAGAGTGTTTGGCTAGTCTTGGCAAAGTATTATAGTGGTGGAAAGAGAATAATCTGGTGTTGAACTAGGAGAAATACCACTTCATAGTGAAGGAGGGCACTGTTTTGGGCCATAGAATATCAAAGAAAGGTATTGAGGTTGATCGAGAGGCTTATTTGAAGGCATTTGAATGTTTTAAAGAAAAGTTACCTTCTACTCCCATCGTTATTGGTCAAGATTGGTACAAATCATTTGAGCTAATGTGTGATGCAAATGGGATTGCACTTGGGGCTATCTTAGGCCAAAAGCAGAAGAAGATCTTTTACCCAATCTACTATATTAGTAAGCCACTATTGGGCCTCAGAAGAATTATACTGTAGCTGAACAAGAGTTGCTTACAATTGTTTATGCCTTTGAGGAATTTAGGTCATACTTACTTAGAATGAGAGTTATTGTACACACCAATCATGCAACCTTAAGGTATCTCATGGCAAAGACAAATGCTAAACAAAGATTGCTTAGATGGGTGCTGTTACTACAAGAATTTGATTTTAAAGTCAAAGATCGGAAGAATTGTAAAAATCATGTGGCAAAACACTTTTCTAGGCTTGATGAAGAAGGAAAACAAAAGGATGAGATAGATATAGATGGATCCTTTCTAGATGAACAGGTAATTACCACCTCTTAAGATTAATCCCATGGTTTGTAGATTTTGTTAACTACCTGGTTAGTGATATGATTCCAGAAGATTTAAACTTTCATCAAAGAAAGAAACTTCTTCATGATACGACTAACTACTTTTGGGATGAGCCATACTTATTCATGCTTTGTGCTGACAACTTAATTAGAAGGTGTGTTCTGAAAATTGAGGTATTAACCATACTTGAGGCATGACATTCATCCCCTATGGGAGGTCATCATGGTAGCATAAAAGATTTTGTAGTATGGGTACTACAGGCCCATAATTCATCAAGACGCCCATAATTTTGTGAAGGCATGTGACCAATGGTTGTGACAAGTAGCTATCTCTTGAAGTCATGAACTGCATATGACCCCAATCCTTGAAGTCAAGTTGTTTGATGTTTGAGGCATAGACTTCATGGGTCCTTTTATGATCTCTTATGTCGATAAGTACATATTGGTTGTAGTTGATTATGTATCAAAGTGGGTGGAAACCTTGGAACTCTGGATACTAAAGGTAAAAGTGTGACTGCGTTCCTGAAAAAGAACATCTTCTGAGGTTTTGTACACCTCGTATGATAATCACTGATGAGGGTTCGCACTTCTACAATATAAGTGTTTAGTGCATGGAGTTAAGTAGAACAAAGTGGCTACCCCGTACCATCCTCAAATTATTTGTCAAGTGGAGGTATCAAACCGTGAGATTACGACTATTCTTGCAATGAATATGAATGCTAACAGGACAGATTGGTCTAGGAAGCTTAATGATGCGCTATGGGCATATCAAATAGCGTTCAAAATACCTATGGGAATGTCTCCCTACCAACTAGTTTTTGGAAAGCATAAGGCTTTATGGGCGCTTATTAAGCTTAACCTGAGCTAGTGTGATGCCTCAAATTTGAGGGTTAAGTAGATTAATGAGATGGATGAGTTTTGGCTGAGGACTTATGAGAGAGTAGCTCTCTACAAAGAGAGAATGAAATTGTACCACGACCAAAGAATTCAGAAGAGGGATTCAATGTAGATGATTTAGTGTTGTTGTTTAATTCTAGACTATGCTTATTTCCAGGCAACCTTAGGTCTAAAGGGTCAGGACCTTTTAAAGTGACACATGTGTTTCCCTATTAGAGCTATGGAGCTTGAAAATAAACAAAAAAGGAACGTTTTAATGTGAATGAGAAGCATATGAAGCATTACTTCAGAGTGTCAGATGAGGTGAAGTTGTTAGAAATTGTGTACCTTAATGAAGTTGGAGTAATCAAGGTACCCGAGTTGTGCCGCAATATTAAACTAGGTGCTACTTCGGAGGCAACCTAAGATTGTTGCATGTAAATTTTGTTTTGTATTAGCTATATATTTTGGATGTGGTTGATGTTTGTTGATGTATACAGATATAGGCCTTAAAAATAGGAAGAAAACATCACACATATGTCACGATCGGATACCCCCTAGTCGTAACACGGTGCTTAGAGTCATAAGTGACCCCAAACTAACCCATGGCCTGGAATGACTCTAAGAATACTGTATATAACTAATAAATACTGAGCGGAAGCTAAAGTCAGAATGATATAATAGTAATCAAAACCAAATTTCAATACTAGAGTCAAAACGGAAATCATCTAACATGAACATAAAGCTGAAAGTCAATTATCTATCTGAAAGCCTCTACTAAGACGAATTACTTGGAAAAGCCCCATCTAACTCTAACTATCTGAAAACTGACATAATAATGAACTAATGATACTGAAAACTAGTAACTAAAAGATGAGGACTCATCAAACTTCGTTGCTGAGATGATAATGGATCGTGCTCACCACGAGCTAGATGTTGGACGTCTGAACCAATATTATAACACAATATAGCACAAAATAAGGTATATGGTCAGTACTTTGAATGTACTAAGCATGTGAGCTATGAACTACATTATATAAACTGAATATAAGAGGCTAAATTGAACATGGAACTAAGAAATATAAACTGATACAATGACTAAGTAAATAAACATGTAATTGATCAATACTATGCTGAGTAAACTGAATACAAGGTCATACAATATCTGATTCTGAATTATAGGAGCTAGTGTTTACCAGCATACTTCATCTGAGCTAAATGGGGCCAAACCTGTAACACCCTAGAAGGGTCATGTGTACCATGCCAAGGGTACGAACACTACCTGGTGTGGATCCACTAACTGATCTTTAAAAGGACTAAGGTGTCAAGCCTGGTCTGATAGATAACCCTTGAGAGCCTACGGTGGCATTGTAGTTTTGGGTCTTAGGGATATCCACTAAAGGTCTCAGCCTAACTGATAGGTGAGCCTTCATCCTTGTATTTGCTCGGTACTGAGTACTAATCCCAACTGAATTATACTGATAAACTGATAAGCTTAATTATACTGATATCTGAGATAAAATAATAGACACTTTATCTAAAAGCATCCTAAAACATATGGAACTGAGGGACTAATCATTCAACTATCAATTTATAAAAATCTAGGTCATCAGGTGTTCATAGCCTGCCATCTCTGAAGAATACAATTATTCATGCTAGTTTCTATGCTCTAAATAGAATATGAATTTCTACAACACAAGTCCAAAATCATGATTCCTTTATATATATTGAGGGTTCATAAATATAACTCCATAAGAGCACTGAATTCCATGGGAGACATGTATTCATGGATTATTCTTTATGAAGTACTGAAATACAAATAATAACAACAACATACCCAGTAAATTCCCACTAAGTAGGGTCTGGAGAAGGTAAGTGTATGCACTCCATACCTCTACCTCAGATGTGAGATAGAGAGGCTGTTTCTGACAGACCCTCATCTCAGGTACTGAAATACAAAGAAACTCAAAATTTTAATAAAACCCTAAGCTCTAAAGAACGAATTAAACTGAAGAATTGAGTTCATTTAGGAACTCAATGGGTGAAAGGTTACCCATTGATAAAATCCCACATAACTGGAAGTGAAATCCTTACTCAAATTCTTAAAGCTTGGATGTGATGAACCCTAGTTTCTTACTTTGGAGAAGAAAAGTCGCATGTTTTCCTCTGAAATTGCTAAGTGTCGATTTAATTCTAAGGGAATGAGGGATTTGGAGTAGTTTAGGCTTAATATTCACCATTGGAATAGCCAAAATGATGTAGTATAGAGGTTAAATAATGGGAAAAAACTAAAATACCCCTTTAAAATCGTAACTAAAAATATGGCCGTTGTGACGGATGAACCATCAAATGGATCATTAGTTCTTCCAATCAATCATTAGTTGGGTCATTGGTTCTTGTAGTCCTTCCAACCAATCATTGGTTCCTCTTATTGGTTCTTCCAACCAGTTGTTCGTTCCTCTAGTTGGTTCTTCCAATAGTTGTTGTTTCTCTCATGGCCAAGGAGGCACTTTTTCAACCCTCGAGACTTTTAGGGATTGTTTCTACAGACGAGCACATGGGACAGTCTTCCTTTTAACCAACAATTATTGGAAGGATCGTCAGAAGGGTCATTGGAAGTAACAGCTTGACAGTGCTTCACTAAAATAGCCATAACTCCTTGCTCCAGAATCGTATTAACGAGCAATTCAATATGTTGGAAATAAGAATCAAAGACCTTTCATTTGTGGGTCATGAGCTTCAAAATTCTTCATATTCTAGGATTAATTCTCATTTGAAGTTTACTCTAGTAAGATTCTATATGAGAATTCAATCGGTAAGGAAGCTTTCAACTTAACTATGAGCTAGGAGTTACTTATAGCCTTAATTCATTCTAAAGCACTTCTTATTCTACCAAATCACTGAGTTTCGTTCTATATCCACTTGAAGAACCATTCTGATCTTAGCTTGAATTTCTGAGGTGTTATAATATCTCCCCCTTGGGATCATTTATCCTCGAATGAAGACTAACTAAGTTGAAAGGAAAAGAAAAGGGATGCAATCCCAACACTGAGTTCTAAGAGATGAATAAAAACATGATAAATAAATCTCTAACTGATACATGGACTGGATTGAATTCATGAATGCATGCTATGACATGAGAGCAACTGAGCGACATGAGATTGAGAGAAGTAATACGGAGAAAACCATTATCTCAAGCTGGAACTAAATTTAAAGAGAAAAGGTGAGGATACTTGGCCATTATATCTACTTTTGCTTCCCAAGTAGCTCACTCAACTAGCTGATTCCTCCAAAGAACCTTCACTGAAACAACTTCCTTGTTTCTCAACATACGGACCTGATGGTCAAAATTCTCAACTGGAATCTCTACACAAGAGAGATATCTTTCACGCCCACACTCTCTAATGATACAACTAAAACTGGATCACCAATACATTTCTTCAATAAAGATACATGAAAGATTGGATATACTGATTCTAAGTCTATAGGCAAGTCTAACCCTAGGCCAAATTACCAATGCGCCTCAAAATCCTATAAGGACCCACATAGTAGGGACTGAGCTTCCTGTTCTTACCAAATCTCTTCACCCCTTTCATGGGTGAAATTTTCACTTAAACCAAGTCACCAATCGCGAACTCAAGTTCTCTTTTCCTCACATCTGCATAGGACTTTTGATGACTCTGAGCTATTTTCAACCTCTCTCTAATCAGCTAAACTTTTTCCATAGCCTCATGGACTGAATCAAGTCCTATCAAGGTAGCTTTACCAACCTCAAACCAACCAATAGGAGATCTACACCTCCTACCATAAAGTGCTTCAAATGGGGTCATCTGAATATTGGAGTGATAGATATTATTATAGGCAAACTCAATCAAAGGCAAGTGATCATCCTAACCACCTTTGAAATCAATCACGCAAGATATCAACATGTCCGCTAAAGTATGAATGGTCAACTTTTCCTGACCATCTGTCTGTGGATGAAAGGCTGTGCTGAGATGAACTTGGGTACCAAGACAATTTTGAAATATTTTCTAGAACTGAGAAGTAAATTGATTACCCTTATCAAAGATGATAGTCAAAGAGACTCGATGCAATTTCACCAACTCCCTAAGGTAAAGTCTTGCATAATACTCGATTGAATCTAAAGTGTTAACTGGTAGGAATTGTGTTGACTTAGTCATCCAGTCCACAATAACCCAAATAAAATCATGTTGTCAGCGAGTATGAGGCAACCCTGTAATGAAATCCATATACCACTTCCCACTTTCAAGTAGGTATACTAATATCCTAAGTCATACCACTAGGTCTCTAGTGCTCTATCTTAACCTACTCGCAATTTGGACTCTTAGCCACAAATTCTGCAATATCTTTCTTCATGCCATTCCACCCAATAAACTTAGATCATGGTACATCCTAGTGGATCCAGGGTGAATGGAATACCGAGAACTGTGAGCTTCTATCAGTGTCTACTGCCTCAAGTCATCCACATTTGAAACACAAAGTCTGCCCTGACAATGAAGAATACCATCTCCCCCTTGGGATCTGACTTTGTATAGCTTCTTTCAACTTAAGAAAAATAGGATCACCATCTTGCTTTGCTTTCACCTCGACTACTAAAGAGTATTCTGAACCATGAAACTACCTTTGACTGAAGCAACCAACTAAACTCTCAAATTAACAAGCCTGTGAACTTCGCGAACCAACTCATTCTTCTCATCCTCTACATGAGAAACACTCCCATAGATAACCTGCTAAGAAATTCAGACACAATATTCACTTTACCTGAATGGTACAAGACACTCATACCATAATCCTTTAACAACTCTAGCCATCTCCTCAGACGAAGATTTAGATATTTCTAACTGAACACATATTGAAGGCTCATGTGATCCATTAACATGTCTACATGAACCCCATAAATATAATGCCTCCAAATATTTAAGCAAAAACAATTATTGCCAATTACTCAAGTTCATGAGTCGGGTAATTCTTCTTATCAGGTTTGAGCTGTTTAGAGGCATCACTATAACCTTACCATATTACATCAGCACACAACCAAGACTGACTTTTGAGGCATCACAATAAACTACAAACCCATCTAGACCCTTTGGTAGAGTCAAAACTAGAGCGGAGGTGAGTTCAGTCTTTAACTCCTGAAAACTCTTCTCGCAAGTATCGGACAACTGAAATTTGACTTTCTTCTGAGTCAATTTGGAAATAGGAGAAGTAATAAAGGAAATCCTTTAACAAACCATTTGTAGTAAATAGATAAACCTAAAAAAAACTCCTGATATTGATGGAGAGATAGGTCTAGGTCAATTACTAACTACTTCGGTCTTTGAGGATAAACCTAAATGCCTTCATCTGAAATGATGTGACCAAGGAATTCTACTAATTTCAACCAAAATTCACACTTGTTGAACTTGGCAAATAACTGGCGATATTTGAGAGTCTACAAGACAATCCCCAAATAGTCTGCGTGTCCATCCTCACTTCTAGAATAAATGAGGATATAATCTATGAAAATAATGACGAACATGTCCAAGTATTTCTTGAACACTCTGTTCATCAAGTATGTAAAAGTTGCAGGAGAATTTGTTAGTCTAAAAGACATAACAATAAATTATAACAGCAAAATTGAAGTGACCATACCGAGTTCTGAAGGCTGTCTTCGGAATGTCACATTCTCTGACTCTGAGCTGATAATAGTTGAATTTGAGGTCTATCTTTGAAAAACAACTGGCACTCTGAAGTTGGTCGAACAAGTCATCAATTCTAGGAATAAAATATTTATTCTTCAATGGGACCTTGTTCAACTGACGGTAATCTATGCACATTATGAGAGAACCATCTTTCTTACTCACAAAAAGAATGAGAGCACCTCATAGAGAGATATTGGGCCTTATAAAACCTTTATCTAAACATCTTTTAACTTTTCCTTTATTTCTTTAAGCTCGGTCGGAGCCATTTTATAAGGTAGAATTGAAATAGGTTGGGTATCTAGAAGGAGATCTATTCCAAAGTCAATTTCCTACTTGGGAGGAACTTCGGGCAGATCTTCTGGAAACACTTTTGGGAATTCATTAACCACTGGAACTGGCTGAGGAGTTGAGGTCTCGTACTTTGAATCCTTAAACCAAACAAGATGATAGATACACCCTCTAGAAATCACTTTTAAGGCCTTAAGTTAAGAGACAAACCGACCTATAGGTGTCGAAGTACTGCCCTTCCATTCTAAGACTAGTTCATTAGGAAACTAATAATCGACTACTCTGTTTCTATAATTGACTGAGGCATAATAAAAATATAGCCAGTCCGTGCCAAGAATGACATCAATCTCAGTCATATCTAATTTTATAAGATCAATGAGGTAACTTTTTTAGAAATTGTGACTGGGCAATTTCTATACACCCGTTTGGCTATGATTGAATCACCAACAGATGTAGAGACTGAGAAAGGTTCTGAGAGGATTTTGATACTGATATCAAAGTTTACGACTATAAAGGAGTCACGAAGGAAAGTGTGGCACCGGGGTCTAACAAAGCATAGACATTAATATGGAAAACTTGCAATGTATCAAAGACTACATTAGGGGAACCCTTCTGATCCTATCGAGTCTGAAGTGCATAAAACTGGTTCTGAAGTTGTCCGCCACCTACACTAGATGAGGCACCCTACTGAGTCAGATAACCTGTTGGAGCTACTAAGGAGTTGGACGGATTCTGATAACGAGTATCCTTACCCCTCTGTGAAGCCACTGGGCACTCCCTCAACCTATGACTAGCTTTCCACATCCAAAACAACTACTACTGTTGGCCATACACTTTCTTTAGTGGTTCTTTCGACACTTCTTAAAAATTAGATGAGTACGTCCACAAGTGATACTGCCCTTGGACTTAGAACCTAGTGCCCTATCCCGATGATCCTTTCTGAACTTCGGTACTGGGTAACTAGAAGAGGATGGGATTGGAGCTGAATACTTCTGAAGAAACTAAGAACAATTACCACTACCTGACCTCTATAGAGAAAAGTCAAAACATCCTGTTCTAGCCCTCTTGTTCTCCCTTTCACTTTCCTCTTCAATTTGTTGAGCATGAATTATCAACCTAGAGATATCCATATTCTTGACCAACATGGTAGTTCTACATTCCATAACCATGGTCTCTAAAACACCAAACATGTTAACCACACAAACATATTTATATGGGCCCTAGAATCAGCCACCATTGCCGGAGCATACTTAGAGAGCAGAGTAAACTTAAGAGAATACTCCTTCACAGTCATGTTACCCATTTTTAGATTTATAAACTCCCGAAACTTGGCTTTCCTTAACTCAAGTGGGAAGAACCAATCCAAAAATATATCTATGAACTCATCATAATCTACTCAACCTGTATCCATACCCCTATCTTCCTTCCACTGCTTATACCAAGTCTAAGCCATTCCTTTCAATTGGTAAGTACATAAGTATGCACTCTTGATTAGAGTGATGCCCATGATTTAAGTGACCTTCTTAATGTCATCAATGAACTCCTACAGATCCCCCTCAACCTTAGAACCATGGAACTTGAGAAGATTCATCCGAGTGAAATCCCAGACTCTAGCTGATGTCGTCTTCCCATTTGGGTTTACTTGGGAAACATCTTGCTGGTTAACTTGGGTAGTCATTACCTGAGCTAGCACCTAAAATGCAGCCCTGAACTCAACATAAGAGACTTGTTCATTCAAAGGATATGCTGGAGCTGGTGGTGCTTGCTGGTACCTATTTCTGTTTTTGTTTCTCATTCCATTAGCTCTTCTGGGAGGCATTTTCTATAAGTGCATAAAGCACGAGTTAGAAGGTGATTAAATAGAGTTCACACTCTATCACATGATATGAACATGAAAGAATTAAAACTTTCCTAAAGCATTTCGTAGCCTCTCATTCATAAGTGTGGCGCGCTTCACACCCATGAACCAGACTCTGCTTAAAGCGATTTTCAGACACCCTAGGATACTTTAAAACTGATGCTCTGATACCAAGTTTGTCATGACTGGAGACTACCCGTAGTTGTAACACGGTGCTTAAAGTCACAAGTGACCCCAAGCTAACCTATGGCCTGGCATGACACTAAGAATACTGTATATAACTAATAAATACGGAGCAAAAGCTAAAGTATGAATGATATAATAGTAATCAAAACCAAATTTTAAAACCAGAGTCAAAACAAATATCATCTAACATGAACATAAAGCTAAAAGTCAACATTCTATCTAAAAGCCTCTACTAAGATGAGTTATTGGGACAAGACCCCAGCAAACTCTAACTGTCTGAAAACTGGCATAATAATGAACTAATAATACTTAAAACTAGTCCTCGAAATATGAGGACTCACTAAACTCTGCTATTGAGATGATAAGGGATCATGCTAACCGCGATATGGATGTTGGACATCTGAACCTATATTATATCACAATATAGCACAAAATAAGGTATGCGGTCAGTACTTTAAATATAGTATGTATGTGAGATATGCACTATACTATATTAACTAAATATAAGAGGCTAAACTAAACATGGAACTTAGGAATGTAAACTATTGCAATGACCAAGTAACTAACCATTTAACTGATCAATACTATGATGAGTAAACAAAATACAAGGTCATGTAATATCTGAGTTTGAACTATGAGAGCTACCATTAACCGACATACCCTATCTGAGTTAAATAGTGCCTAACCTGTTACCCCAGCTGGAAGGTTGTTATGTACCTTGCCAAGGGTACAAACACTAACTAACGTGGATTCACTAAATGATGTCCAAAAGGACTAAGGTGCCAATCCTAGTCTGAACTAAAGGTCTCAGCCTAACTGACGGGTGAGCCTTCATCCCTGTGTCCGCTCAGTGCTAAGTACTACTCCCAACTGAACTATACAAATAAACTTATAAGCTCAACACTACTGATATCTGAGACTAAATAATAGATACTTTAACTAAAAGCATCCTAAAACATGTGGAACTGAGAGACTAATCATTCAACTATCAATTTATGAAAAGCTAATTCATCGGGTATTCATAACCCGCCATCTTTGAAGAATACAATTATTCATTCTAGTTCTATGCTAGAAATAGAATATGAATTTATACGATTGATAACCTTAAAGATACACCTCAAGATATATGAAGTCGCTAGCAATATAATATTTAGCCAACTTCGAGTCGGGATCGATTCCACAGGGAATGAAGGCGATAGGTTCACCTTTGAGTGTCACAAGTAACTAAGTATTTACTCGTAATGATAAAATAATGCAATAAAGTAAAATTGGGGGTGTAATTTAAATGTTTTTATGTTTGAATCGTCAAGTGCACTTTTCGAATACAAAAGTAAATTCTAGAGTGTGTAATCAAGAGTTAAAGATACTTGGGGTTATGCTTTCATGAGAGTGAGTACAAGTATGGGTAATTGGATCTTTGCCTAAGTTCGATTAATAGCTATGGGTTAGGTCCTAGATTTTAATGTCAATTTTTTAATAAAATATTAAACATCACAAGTGGGTTCATTCGAACACCTCACAAGTGGAACATTATAACCAACCTACAACCTCGATTTAGTAGTCTTATATCTAAGAACTACTATTAAATAATGACTATCAAGTCATAGTTGACCACTACTCCTCACCCTTATCCCCTTTGTGAAGGATGATAAAGGATCTAGGGATTACTAGAGTTTGCAACCTCCAATTATAGATTAATACACGGAGTAGAGGCCAAATTCATAACAATTGATCAACTAAAGAGGCCAATAAACAACACCCATACAATTATCACTACTCATTCATACATAACCCTGAGAGGGAAATTTAGCTACTCGTGACAAAAGATAAGATAAATATACCAATATCTTCATTAAGATCTGCCAAAGAATCCAAATAATCCAAGAGAATTCTAAATTCAAAGAAAAACTAAAAACACAAAATTGCTAAAATTCACTCTAGGGTTTCAATTACAAACTCTCTAATCTCAAAATTGACCAAGAATGGGGTTCCAAGCTGCCAAAAAGGCTGAAATAGCTTTAGCAAAAAAGGTCTTCAGAATTACACAAATGCCACCGTGTCCAAATTGGCAGAAGAAGGGACCATCGCCGAACACTTCGGCAATACACTGAAGTGACTTTGAGTCACCGAATTAGAAGTAAACGTGAGCTTCAGGGTTGGATTTTGATACTTTTGGCGATGGAGCTTGGCTTCGGAGATACGCCAAACTAGTCTTCTTCATCATCGAATCATTTTAATTGGACATGGGTCGAACTGTTATAGTTGGCAATGGAATCTGACATTCGATGATACGCATGCCGTTTTGGCGATATTCCAATCATCCCATGCGATGCTCTTTTGCTCATTTAGCTCCAATCTTTCATTATTTTTCTTGTCTCGCTCTTTCTACCTCATTTTGGCCTTAACCTTAAAAATAAACCAAATTAACATTAAAACTAATTCAAATCGGCATTGAGGACTTGATTTCTTACCATTTTTAGGTCAAATGAGTCGCAAATTGTCAACTCATCAACACCCCCAACTTAAATTTTTGCTCGTCCTCTAGTAAATCAATACACACACAACAAAATCAACAATTCCTACAAACGATACTACTTAGAAGCTTAGACACATGCTTCTTTTGTGAAAACACTTTGCCCTCATAGTTTTGAAAGCAATGGCATAAGTCTCACCTATCAAACACTCCATTTCTGAACAACAAGACTCAAATGTTGACTAAACGTTACTAAACCACTCACATGCTCATAGACTCCAATGAATATTAAAGAGAGATAAAGTATTGTAATCAAGTGCCCTTACACAAAGAAGTCCCTTCCCTCAAGAACTGATCAACATTAAAACAAGGGACTACCACAAATCACTTGCACTCTAAAAGATGATCATGAACATGAGTACCACACCATAGTCTTGCTCATAAGCACCACTTCACCACATACAAGCATGCTACTTTGGAGATCACTATGGTCTTACTTTGGCTTGTAGCGTAGGCAACGGGTAAGGTAGAGAAGGTTAAGGTTATAGTGACTCTACCCCCTCGAAGCATCTAGAGAGACCTCAATTACACTTCTTTCCCAAAGCTTGCTTCTTATACAACTCCAAGGACCAATTCTCTAAAATTTTAAAGCTATCTTCCTCTTCTTATATTTTCAAACATTACTCTACTTTGAATATTTAAAAACTACACGACTCTTTTTTCATTTCTTTTCATTCTTTTACTCATTTTTTTAAATATCAATAAAAGATACGAGGATAATTAGAAGAGGAAGTACATCATCCCCATATTATGAACTTCCGATCACAAGACTAACCCCAAAAGGCTCCTCCACCACTAACTAAGACTTTTGGCCTAAGTTGGTTTACATCCTCACCTAGATGTTTCAAAAAGAGATTGGTTTAAGAGAGGGAATTGTGGTAGAAAGGTTTCAGCTTGTAATAATGTTGTCCAAGAAAAAGGGTTCTAAGGCTCAAATTAGGGAAAAAATTGGTAACTCAACTCACCATGGTAAGGCTAATTTGGTCAAATTGGAGGTTCACTTGATCAATGGCCTAAGATCACTTCTCCAACATCACACAATTTTTGCTTAACTATAGAGCAATCAGGCAAGTTCTAGGTAGACTCAATGAGCAAGATCAAGTCAAATTCTCACCCATACATGGCACTCACTTGCATATTCGAAGCACCCTTCTTCAATTGATGTACCACATTCAAAGCACATATCGCAGAAGATACTCTAGTAGTCAAGACAAGATGTGGGTGCTCATAAATAATGAGTGCCTAACTAGTTTAGGTAAACCAAAGAAAAAATATTGAAAAGGGGCACATTTTGAAAAATGGAGCAATTCACAACGATTTGTCATTTCTAGGAGTTGTGCATGTGAAAAATCTCCCCAAGAGTACCGTTTGAGTCAAAGTGTTCTATTGCAAGTACACTTTTCTCTTAAGTATGCATGCCAAAAAGAAATTTTATTTGCAACTAAACTACGAACTACTAAGCTAAAAACAAAAAGCAATGAGATGAAAATGAAAAATCACACTCCACACTCAAGGGGATCTAAACACCTAATTTAGAATAGTGTATGCCAAAAAGAATTTTTTTTACAACTAAACTACAAACTACTAAGCTAAAAACAAAAAGCAATGAGATGAAAATGAAAAAACACACTCCACACTCAAAGAGATCCAAACACCCAATTTAGAATATTACAACCCAAAATAACAAAATATCCAAAACATAATCTGAATCAAATCTGTTCCACACACCAAAATAGAATAAACAATCCAGAACAGAATATCACCCAGAATATCTAAGAGCGGGCTAAAATATTACATATCCAAAAATAAATGACCCTTTCCCAACTCTAAAGTATGTATTGTCCTGAATGCAATAGAACTAAAGATAAAGAAAAGAGAATGAGAGTGAGGGTCCCCTTGAACATGGCTGAGCCTGTGACGATGACTGGCTCGTAGAAGCAGCCTTTGCCTGGGTATAAGTGCCAAGCTTAGTCCTAAGTGTGGCTAATGGGGGTGGATCTGGTACTATGTCTACAGCAGCAACTAAACTGGAGGTCCCAACCTAGGTCATTTATTTAGTCGACCTCTCCAAAGTAGCTAAATAAATGGCATCCGCCATCTCCTACCTATCATCTTGCATATCAGTTGGTACCTACTCCTTAAATTAGGCATCAATTTGGGCCTTATCAATCTCCTCTTCATCTGAAGGGTGTTCCTCCTCGTCCTTCTCTTCCTCCTCCGCAGCTACTGCAACATTAGCACAAATAGGTAGTGGGGATGGTGTCTGAGAAGGAGCTCCTCATAAATGTGATAAATCTGGGAATTAGATATCATCTACATGCTTTCAGAGGGAAGCGAGCTTATCATGCATCTTGGTCAACATACCATCTGGGACTGTCGTCAGTGTAGTGCTCAACTCGTCCAACATGGTACCATATATGTGCAAGGCTTCACAAATACCTACAGCTCATCATGCACTGGTACCATGGAAAATTTCACAGCATTAGCAATCATCTGAGAGGTCTAAGCCTCCAACCTGGATGATCTCATAGCACCTGAATAAGCCAACTAGCCTATCCTAATGATGTCAGCCTGAGTTAATGGGGCCTTCGATGAACCCAAAGTAGAGGATGGGTAAGGGCTGGTAGCAATAGGTCTAGGAAGTTGAGTGGATGGACCTGTTAAAGTGTTTGGAGAAGTAGGAGATACGGTAGTAGAAGTGGGCTAGTTGGCACCATTATCAATACAGTCAAGATCAATTACCGGGAATCGTCCACCCGAGCTTTCTTCTTCTTCACTTCTTGCACAGTTTCAAGGTGGGTAATATCAATAGTCGAGGTAGGAAGGTACTCAAAATCTTTCTTTTTATCAAATGGAACTCTAACACGATGACATAGGTTAGTGATCAAGCACGGGAAGGCAAGAGGGGTTTTCTTTTATTAGGCCTAGCGATCAATGTCTGAGGCAATGAGCATGGAAATATTGAGCCTCTCCATCACTATAATTGTGCCTGCTAGCACTTTTTGAGGATGCACAAGAATTTATTCATTATGAGAAGGCAAGATGTTGCTGCACACAAAACTTAACCAATATCGAGCCTCCAAGTTTATATCACTTTTCTCAATCGGGGTTCCTAGAGCAAGCCATGTAGATATCCTATCACTAAGTAAAGGGGCTATCCAACCCCAAATATCATTAACATTATTCAAAGTATGGGCGGTGAAGTAATGATGTGTATCAAGAGTATCTTCATAGATTGCATTAATAAAGGCCCCATCACACTTAATATTCACACCCCGAACCTTTATGACATCTTGAGTCTCTTGACCTTTACACTTCATCCTCTTTTCAGGCAACAACTTCTCATAAGCTTTATTAAACTCCCATACCCAAGTCTCAATATACGGCTTCAAAGGTTGAGTGAATTGTTTGAATTTGTGATACCTGATGACATCTAACACCTTAGGGTGTTTTTCTTCTAGCCCATTTCTGATATCTCTCAAATACACCCTCGAAAAGAAGTGTATGCAGTCGTTAGCAATATATTTTACCCAACTTGGAGTCGGGGTCGAACCCATGAGGAACAATGTGACTAGCAATTGAGATAGTATGAAATAAAAGCAACTCGCTAGAATCCAAACCTAAGATACAAATGTTTTCGGGTTTTCAATATAAAAACGTAACAAGGGTAGAACCAATATTAATATGAAAAAGTTGATCTATGGCTTTCACAAATGAGGAAAATGATAACGGGGAATCAATTCTATCAATGACCCATTGTCAACTAATTATTCATGAATTACTCACGGATTAACAAATTAGCCTTGGAACTTTAAGTATCCACCACTTCTTTTGATCAATTGATGAATATTTCTTGGCTAAATTCCATCGAACATTAGCCAAGTGTCAACACAAATAGTTCCAATCTATGGCTATATTAGGATTTGACTTTGTCTAGCAACAAATCCATTAGATGGGTCATACGTCTCAAATCGTGCTAAATTAATCTTTTCCAACATCAAATAGCTCTTTCAAGCATTAATAGAAGTAGATGGGAAATTCTCACTCCAATCTCCTCTTTCAAGCTCAACTAGAGTAGAAATCGATAAAGCATGAAATTAATTTAAACAAGCAAAACCCAATTATAAATTAAGAGTAATTAATTAACACAAAAGCATGAGATAAAATCAAAACCCCAAATATTGCTATGTTTCCAATCAATATTTAATACTAAAATCAAAAACTACATCTAAATATGAACATTAGAAAGCAAGGAGATGAAGAAAAGGGTTAAGAGATTTTCAATACAAAGCTTCCAAATCTTCACTCCAAGGGTGTTGATGGTGTTCCTTAGCCTCCAAGCTTGAGAAAAATGCCAAAGATGAAGTTTCAGATCTGAAAAATCCCTTTTATGGCTGAAAAATCATGTAACAGGTAATTACAAAAATACCACCGCATTGGTCATCTGCTTTCCCATCTGCTCACGCAGGTTGGGCACTTGCTCAAGCAGGTCAGCTTCGCAGGTGAGCTTCCAGCTAGAGGTGTTCATGGTTTGGATAAAAATCAAATCAAACCGCAAACCAAACCAAACCAAACTGAACAACTATATTTACGATTTGGTTAGGTTTTTATCCAAACCATGAACACCCCTACTTGCATTATCCTAAGCTCATTTCCTTCCCTTTTGCATTCCATTTGACTTGTATGGTTAGCATGACCTCGAATTTATTGATTACTTGAGATGATTACCATTCAAAGGATAATTATCCTTATAGTATGAATTAATGACACAAAATCATAAGAAAAGAGATACAAATAAGTGGCAAAGCCACCACTTATCACCCATCAATGCTCAATCTTCACTCTTCAATGATTTTACTCTTTTCGAGAACCTTAAACCGGTTGAGGAACCTGTGACCTCCCTGAGGGTGAGATTTTGCTATAGCATGAGGAGTTTGTTCAACTCTTTTTTTCTTTGACAGTGCAGCCTCTGGAGTTTGGAATGGAGCATGATTAGGGATGGTGTTGCCCTCCTCCAAGGAATTGAGATTGTACCTCTCAGAGTTCGAGTTATACTCCAAACTCTGTTCCTCAACAACTGGAGCCTTACTTCTAGTATCCTCAACCCTCTTAATTTTATGCACCATGCTTTCTGGTTGAGAATGATCCGTACTTTTGACCCCTTTTGAAACTCTTGATATCGAAGAAAGAGAACAAGTTCGTTTATTAGCTAGACGCTTGTTTCAGGGCAAACCTGCAAGTCATAGAAGTAATGAACAAGGCCAATGTTAGAAAAATCACACAGAAAAGTTCCTAGGTATGCATCGCCAAAATACTTCAGCAGATTGCAGAAGGGTTCGGCGATACACTACCCCCATTGCAAAAAGATATAGTGAAGGAAGGGAGGATTGGCAATGGAAAGTGGTGTATCAGCGATACACCGAAGAGTTTGGTGATACTCCCCGAGCATCACTGAACTACTGATGCATCTCTAAAACATCACCTTCAATATCCCAATCCACTGCAATTTTTAGTGATATAGGGACCACTTAGGCGATCAGCCATGAGGTTTGGTGCATCACCGAAGCTCTCAACCCCATCTCTGAAAGTTATCTTCACCAACCTTCGACTGTGTCAATTTTTTTTCGAGTTTCTTAAGTCGTTTTCAAGGCGAATTCAATTCCAAACAACCATGGGCACTCAGAATTCCCTAGGTTTAAACAACCACACAACAAATAAATGATTTTGCCCTAAAGAACAACGTCACCAAATCTATTATTGGGTAAAATCATTCAATTTTAGAATTGATAGAAACCCACAACACAATTCGACCTATTATGTATAAAGTTTAACCTAAATAGCAAGCAACAACAAGATTAAGCATCAAATTCCCTAAATTCAATAATTTAAGAGTTAATTTCTCCAACCCCCAATTTCTAAAACATCAAATTTAACAACTTAAGCATATCCATCATCCAATTATAATGAATCAAGAATAAAGACACGCAATAACAGCATAAAAGATCAACAAGATTAACCAATTAAAATTAAAACCAAACTTCAAACTCTAACCTTTAATTCTATAGAAAAATCGAGGAGAAAAAAAAAGGTGGTGTGAGTAACTCTGGCAAGTGGAACAGTGACAATGATGGTATTGATGTTGTGGTGCAATTTGGGAGAAAGATCAAGTGTGTGTGTGTGTTTGTTGAGTGAAAAAAGTGAAGGATAAGAGGAAAATAGGGAATGGGAAGAGTTTTAATAACACCAAGGGTCAAAAGAACTTGAAAATTCAAGGGTCAAAGAAAGTCAAACCGTCAATTTTTAATGCGAGACCTATTTTGGTGATATGCTTAGCACCACTGAAGTTGTCGGCAATACGCCATTTTTACAATCCATCGCCGATTCTAACAGTATGTACAACTTGGGTTTCTTTTGTGGTGATCCAATTTGGCGATAGGCTTATCCATCGCCAAAATCATCGGTGATACGCCGAAAGGTAAGCGCATTGCCAATTTCAACAATTGAATAACCTTGGGAGATTAATTTTTGGTGAAGGGCTTCGGAGATACGCCGATGGGTTCAGAGATTCTCCAAAGCCTCTTCCCTGGAGCTTTGATCATTATCTCCCACATTTTTTTACTCCAACATGGTTTTCCATATTCCAGCTCCATTACAAACCTACACCATTCAACAAATGTTATTTAAAACAACAAAAATAAAATGTGGGTTGCCTCCCAAGAAGCATCTTAGTTATTATTGTGGCACGACGATGTCCTCATCAAGCAATATCTTTAAAATCGAGTGCCTCCACTTTGGAACCTCCGAGCCCACCAACATAGAAGTGTTTCAACCTTTGCCTCCACTTTAGAACCTCTGGGCCTACCAACATAGAAGTGTTTAAACCCTTGACCATTCACCGTGAACCACCTTTTATCATGGTCTTCCAATTTAGTTGCACCACTAGGATGCATATTTACCACCACGAAAGGGCCCGACCACTTAGACTTTAGTTTCCCTATGAAGAGCTTCAACCTGGAATTGAAATGTAACACTTCATCTCCCACATGAAACTCTTTCTTCAATATCTTGGCATAATTTCACCTTTTCATTCACTCTTTGTATAGAACCGAGCTCTCATACGCCTGAAGATGAAATTCCTGAAACTCTTGTATTTGCTAAACTCTAGACTTGGAGACCTCTTCCCAATCCATATTAAGCTTCTTTAAAGCCCAACGAGCTCAATTTTCTAACTCCACCGGTAGGTGACAAGCTTTCCCAAACATAAGTTGATAGGGAGACATACCAATAGGTGTTTTAAAAGTTGTTCGCTATGCCCAAAGAGCATTGTCTTATTGCCTAGCCCAATTATTATGTCTCACATTCACGGTTTTCTCCAAGATTGACTTAATTTCTTGATTTGAAACTTCCACTTGGTCATATGATTGGAGATGGTATGGGGTATCCACCTTATGCTTCACCCCATACTTTTCTAGTAAAGCACCAAACACCCAATTACAATAGTGAGAGCCTCCGTCACTAAAGGTTGCCCGTGGAGTTTCGAACCTTGTAAATTTGTGCTTCTTTAAGAAAAATGTGATGCTCTTGCTCTTATTGTTAGGAAAATCAATTTCTTCCACCTATTTTGACACATAATCCACTGCCACCAATATGTACTTGTTCCCATAGGAACTCATGAAGGTTCCCATGAAGTCAATACCCCATACATCGAACAACTCCATTTTGAGATTAGGCTTCAAAGGCATTTAATGCCTCCTAGAAATACTTCCTTGCATTTGGCGTTGAGTATAAGTTCTCACCAAGTCATAAGCATCTCCATGGATTATGGGCTAATAGAATCCACTTTGAAGGACCTTTGTGGCTGTTCTCAATCTCCCATGGTGACCCTCAAACTTGGACGAATGTCAAGCCTCAAGAATGGCCCGCATCTACGACTCTATCACATATCTATGAATCACTTTGTCTGCACACTCCTTAAAGAGATAGGGTTCATACCAATAGTACTTCATCACATCATGGAGGAATCTTTTTCTTTGATAATAATTGAAATCCTCAGGGAGCAACCCACATACCACATAATTTCCATCATAAGTTTTTCGGGAAAGGTTTAATCAATATCAATCTCACCTGACTTCTCTTTTTTAAACTCGAATTGGGATAGATGAGCCGTCACTTGGTTTCACGACCTTTCCTATCCTAAACTTCAAAATCGAACTCTTGAAATAGCAAAATCCATCGAATCAACCGAAGCTTGGCTTCTTTTTTAGCCATCAAATATCGAAGAACCACATGGTTGATGTGCATAATAACCTTTGTACCCAACAAATAAGCATAGAACTTATTAAAAGCATAGACTATGGCAAGCAACTCTTGCTCCATAACTGTATAATTTTGTTGTGCATCGTTTAAGGACTTGCTAGCATAATATATCAGATAAAAAATCTTGTCCTTTCTTTGGCCTAGAACCACATTCTCAACACCAAGACACTTGCATCACACATCAATTCAAAAGATAGTGACCAATTTGGGGCAACAATAATAGGAGCCGACACAAGTTTCTTCTTGAGGCAATTGAATGCCCTTACACAATCACCATTAAAATCAAATTTCACTTTTTTTTCAAGAAGATTACACAGTGGATGAGCGATCTTGGAGAAATCTATGATGAACCTCTGATAGAATTCGGCAGGCCCAAGAAAGCTTCCAACACCTTCCATGGATATTAGAGAGGGTATCTTGGCAATAACTTCCACTTTAGCTTGGTTAACTTGAATACCTTGACCCGAGATCTTATGCCCAAAAACAATACCCTCTATTACCATAAAATGGAACTTCTTCCAAGTGCTCAAGACATGATTCAAAAGTGTCACACGCAATGGAAATATCATCCATGAAGACCTCCACAGTATCCTCCACCATATCTAAAAAGATCGATAATATGCACCTTTCAAACATGGCGGGTGCATTGCATAACCCAAGGGGCATGCACTTGAAGGCAAAAGTACCATATGGACATGTGAAGGTAGTCTTCTCTTGGTCCATGTGTGAGATGTAAATTTGGTTACAACTGGAGTACCCATCTGAGAAATAATACCAACCTCGCCCTACCAACCGATCAAGCATTTTATCAATAAATGGCATGGAGAAGTGGTCTTTTTCCATCTAAGAGTTCAACTTCTGATAATCCATGCATACTCTCCAACTCGTCACCAGTCTCATGGGAATAAGCTCATTATTTTCATTAGGAACCACCATAATTCCTCTTTTCTTTGGGATACATTGAACCAGGCTAACCAATGTGCTATCCGAGATCGGATACACAATGCCTATATCTAACCACTTAATTATCTCCTTTTTACAACTTCTTGCTTTAGAGGATTTAACCTTCATTGGTTCTCAACCTCAATACAAAAATGGGCTCCAACTTATCTTGTGAGTACAAATAATGAGAGTAATCTCAATTATATCAGCAATAGTCTACCAGATAGCCTGAATAAACTTTCTCACCACTGACTTCAATGTTTTAACTTTCCATGGCAAAAAATCTCCCATAATAATAATGGGTAAGGTATTACCTTCCCCTAAAAAGTCATAGCAAAGGTGTGGGAGTAATGGGTTGAGTTCAAGTTGTGGTGGGTCCTCAATTGAAGGTTCAGGAGGAGTCGCCCAATTTTTCAAGTCAAGGTCTAATCTGCATGGGTTCTTGGTATAGGAACCAAGATCCATCAAGGAATCCACAACTTCATCATACTCCTCAATCTATTCACTCTCATAATTCCATAAGACTCCCCCTAGTGGCTCACTAATGAAATTGAACTCCATAGCATCGGCTATCTCATCATCAATCATATCAATCATGGAGATCACTTGCAAGTCCTTCAGTTGCTTTGTGGACTTGCAAACATTAAATGTCACCTCTTTGCTATTCACCCAAAACTTTATTTCATTATATGACACATCAACCAATGCCCTTCTAGTAGCAAGAAAAGGCCTACTGAGAATGATTAGAATTTTGTAGTCTATCTCATAATCTAGGATCACAAAGTCAGTGGGAAATATGATTTTGTTGAGCCGAACAAAATTATCATATAGAATTCCCACCAATGGTTTAATAGAAAGATTAGCCATTAAGAGACTCATGGTTGAGGACTTTGAATAGTAATGAATTTCATTTGAGACATGTATTCATGGCTTATTCTTGATGAGGAACTGAAATACAAAGAAACTCATAATTTTCATGAAACCCTAAGCTCTAAAGAATTAAACTGAAGAATTGAGTTCACTTAGGCACTCAATGGGTGAAAGTTTACCCATTGATAAAATCCCACATACCTGGAAGTAAAATCCTTGCTCAAATTCTTAAACTTGAAGCTTGGAGGTGACGAACCCTAGTTTCTTGCTTTGGAGAAGAAAAGTCGCATGTTTTCCTCTGAAATTACTAATTGTCGATTTAATTTTGAGGGAATGAGGGATTTGGAATAGTTTAGGCTTAATATTCACCTTTGGAATATCCAAAATGATGTAGTATAGGAGGTTAAATAATAGGAAAAGACTAAAATACCCCTTTAAAATTGTAACAAAAAATGTGCCCGTCGTGACGAACGAACCAACCAACGGATCGTTGGTTCTTCCAACCAATCATTGGTTGGGTCATTAGTTCTGGTGGTCCTTCAAACCGATCATTGCTTCTTCCAATGATTTTTGGTTCCTCTTGTTGGTTCTTCCAACCGGTCATTGGTTCTTCCAACAGTCGTTGGTTCCTCTCGTGGCCAAGGAGGCACTTTTGCAACCCTTAGGACTTTTGAGGACTATTTATTTAGATGAACACATGGAACGGTCGTATTTTCAACCAACGGTCATTGGAAGGGTCATCCATTCAACCAAGAGTCGTTAGAAGGGTCGTTGGATGTAACAGCTTGATAGTGTTTTACCAAAATGGCCATAACTCATTGCTCCAGAATTGGAATAAAGAGAAATGAGATGCGTTGGAAAAAATACTCAAAGACCTTTTATGTGGTGGGTCTTGAGCTTTAATAATCTTCATATTCTAGGAGTTATTCTTGTTTAAAGTTGACTCTAGCTAGATTCTATACGAGAATTCAATCGGAAAGGAAGCTTTCAACTTAACTATAAGCTAGGAGTTACTTATGGACTTAATTCTTATCTAAAGCACTTATCATACTGCCAAATCACTGAGTTTGGTTCTATACACACTTAAAGAACCATTTTAATCTTAGCTTGAATTTTTGAGGTTGTTACAATAACCAGATAGGAGCAATGGCTCATATGATGAACCGTCGACCATCTGACGGCCTATCGATCTAATCGTCACTTTCGACCATGAAAAAATGTTGATTCTGGATAAGCACCATGGACAAAACCACAAACCTTGGGATCGTTGATGGACCATCACCTTAACCATCACATGTTGAACAAAATGGGTAACATTCTGTATAGGGATGACGGTTCGAATGATGGATGGTCGAGCAAGTGACGGCCCATCGGGCATTAATAGGGTGCCCAGGTAAGTTTTAAATGTTATTTAATAAACTGACCCAAACCATACCCTATCATACTTCAACCCATTTTCTACCAACCCAATGAAATTTTAACCTAACCCAAAATAATTTCATCCCACTCCAATCACATCCCAACCCGATCCAACCCTAGATAAAATTAATGAAAACCATTTTAAAGTTTCAAACCATTCCCTCTTCCCACATTCATCACCCATATTTTAAGGAGCTTTTTTATCCCATAACTCTCATTCTCCTCTCTATATAACTTCCTTGTTCTCTTCAATTAGCATCACCATCAGTACCTTTCACTAATTTGTGGCTAAATCAAGTGTAATTTTAGCTATATTTATTTACTTCCTTCATATTTCTCCAATAAGGTATGTTTTCTCTTATTTTTTGTGTAAATCATGTATTGGGTTGTTACTATTTGGTTTGAATGATGATTGTGTGTGATTTCACTCAATGAGTCGGCAGGTAATATGATTTTTGAATTTCAAAAATGAAATTCTGATGAAAATTATGTTGCCCACAAACTCTAATTGATGATATAGATGATTAATAAAAAGGGTGAAGTTTGAGTAACCTTACTTTATATAGATAATTGTGAACGTTTCATCACGCGATGAGATTTATGCCTCCTATGAGTCTATAACCTTAATGGTGTGATGAAAAGTTAAACAATTTGAATGAATTCACCATCTATGTTATTGGTTTAAACTGCCTCAACATGATGGGTGAGTCCACAGACCAATGCATGGTCCATGGATCGTCAACTCACCCGCCATCTTTATATAAAAAGAAATTTGTCACTGGATAAGTGTGACAAATTGGATGATGGGCCGTCAACTTCACAACGGATTACTGCCTCTATTTGTTAGCTGGAACTTACACACTGGTAAAGGCAACGGGCTGGATGATAAGTTGTCAATCACTTGACGGACCATCATGACCATTTGTCATGTAAAAAAAATTTTAAGTTTATGTATTTTTGTTTTGGTAACTGTATGTAATACTTCTTGTACTGACGATATGCCTCGACGGGTACTTATGGCTCCCAAATTAAAACCAACATGAGGCAGGGCTCGAAAGGGATATGAAAGAGCCACCTCAACCCATCATTCTCCTTTGGAGTCTGAGAATTAGGTTGAAAAGGTTGAGAAAACCCCATCCTACCATACTAGACAAAGTGTGAAGCATCAAGCTACTACTCCCTAGTCTGAAAAGGGAGAAGATTCTTTGGAGAAAGAGCCTAATACGTGAGGCTCAAGCTCGGAGTCAGACGATGAGAGTGGTTCTAATGCCACCAAGAGCCCAGATGAGAATATCGAGCCCATGAGGGGCGATGTGACTAAAATAAAACTCTAGGGTTTCGAAACAACATCCATTGGCAAGTGAAGGGATTAGATAAAAAATTTTAAGAGGGCCTCTCATAACTGACTAGGGTAACATAAAGAGGAGTATTACTGAGGAAGCCAAGATTGTCTATTCATATCTTGTAGAGTACCTGGATATTGAATGATGGTTCAATCACTATGGATTAGGATGGATGAGCGAGGCACAGGGGCACTATTACTCTAATATGGTTCGGGAGTTTTATGTGAATTATGTTGCCACTCTTGATAATAGTTGTAAAAAGGGGCAGAAACCGACAGATTTTCCAACTCTAAATAGCATGTAAGTTTGTAGGGTTACAATTGATATATCTAATCAGATGATTAATAGGTATTATATGGGCCCACATGTATACCGCCAGATAGTACTCCAAATTATACTCACAGAATGCATGACAAGTTCAATCAGCATTCGTGGTTGGCATAAATTTTTACTGATGGCCAGCCATTATGGTTGACAAATAAGAAAGAAAAGATTTACAAGTCAACATTGAAATTCATAGCAAAGTTTTGGTAGGCAGCAGTGCGACTTAGATTGAGTCCTACTGGATGGTACAATCAATTGAATGAGGAGAGATTAATCCTAGTTGCTAGTCTGATATTAGGTTTCAAGTTGAACTTCAGTATCTTTATAGCGTATGAGATACGAGTTCAAGCACAAAGGCCAAGTACTTCATATATATTTCTATGTCTTGTGACTCGGTTATGTGAAAAGTCCCACGTTCCAGTATTAGCAGGGATAGATGAAGAGGTGATAGCTTCTAGAAAGTAGTATATTTAAAAGTCCTAAGATGAAATGAAGAATAAGTAGTGAGTGCACAAGCCTCAGGCATTCAGATTTGGTAGTCAGACTGTGGGGGAGACTTCCATTCCTATGGAGGCATCAGGAGGAACTATAGGTATGGATTTAGGTCTCACATCAGTTTTAAATACTACCTCTATGCCTTCTACATTTGATGTAGCTGGCACCACCCCAACCTCAGAGTCTGTTGATACTACTTCCAATGTATCTCGGGCATCAACTTATATATTTACACCCCAGAACTTCATGAAGTAGGTAAGAGGGTTGAGAGGTTTGACCATTAATAGAAATTATTTACAGAGCAGCTGAGACTATTTATGATTAGGCCATTTTTATCGCACTTGCTCCATATTTGATACTTCATGGTTGAATAGATGACATGGTAACATAGGTAAATGAGAGGTTGAAAGTTATGACCATGCTTGAATTGGTTAAGTTTGTTGTTGAATCAGTAAAGGCCCAACCTGATATTATTGAGTTGTAAAATAGACCTGCCCAGGTGTTCCCCCCAACCTGACATTGTTGAGTTGCAAAATAGGCCTGTCCAAGCATTCCTGACCCCTACCATTGAGGAGTCGGAGGAGGAGCCTTATATTGACTTGTTAGTCAAACTTCCCAAAACCTCAGGGAAGAGGGTGCATGAAGTGGCAAAAGATCTAGAGAAAACTAATAAAAATGCAAAGAGTAAGGAGAAGAGAGACTTTGATAAAGCACAACAACTGTAGAAAGAGTCAAGAGATAAAGCAGAGAAGGAGATGAGGGCTCGAGTTAGTAGAGTTGCATATAGCATGGCACATGACCACATCATCCAAACCGAAGGAGTTGAGGCTATTGTGGAGTCACAAACGCCACTTACTCCTCCACCCGCTGCCATTAGTGAGGATGTTGTGTTAATTCCTTTGACTACAGATGATATTGGGGTTGCTGTATCTATAGACGACACACCAGCTAAAAGCGCATGAAGTACCAAATGTAAGTTCCCATATCCATGGCTTTATATTTTATGCATTGGGGATAATACATGTTCTTTTTTATGGGAGAGGGGACTACTGTGTGTGCCACCTAAGGGTTTTTCTTACCATGTTTCTTCACCTGGGGGTGTTTAAATTATGTTGAACCAATATGTTTAGATTAGGACATTTGTTAAGTGTTTTGTGTGTAAATGTTATTTTTTTTGTGCTTGTAAAAGAAAAATAGGAGAACTTAGCGTAGTATATGGCACCCCTCTAAATTTTGTGTGACATATTTATTTACTTTGATATATTGACTGCTATGCATCTTTGTATGACATGATTTATAGTGATGCGACAATCGTTGCTTAAGTTAGGGCATAAAACTTGATAGTTAGTGGTTGATAGTGTAACTCTATGCCTAGTGTGTGTAAGCTGCATTCTCATTGTTTTTATTCTGTGTGTGCAATCCAGAACTTTCCCCATTAGTCTTTCTTAGGTTATAGGATAGTTGATTTGGAGAGGATCGTAGACCATTTTTTAGTCCAGTCCACTCAGTATAAATGACTATCCAAATAATGTAAGAGTGCATTGATCCCAAATTTTGAGCCTGAATTGACCCTTTTTATTCATTAGCCTATTCACCTTCCCAATTTTTCTTGGAACCTTTGTTTTAGCCATAGTCCCTCCTTATACATTGTTCACCTCAACTCAGACAAATTGCCTAAGTTGAAAAGTTACACCCGTGGTAGAAAAAAGAAAGTGAATTAAAGGAGAATAGAAAGGAAAAGGATTGGTCAGAAGTATAATAAAGATAGTGTAGTGTCAAGGAGATCTTAGTCACTATGTCCAAATATATCATACCCATCCCCGAGCCTACATTACAAGCCAAGTAAAGTCCTATAGTGATCCTTGTCCAACTGTCCAAAAGTTAAAGCATAGAAAATAAGGGCAAGCCTATGGTATTGTGTGTGTATTGTTAGAACTTTGTTGTAAGAGCAAGAATACTTGTTCTAGCCTTGATTTGAATGATTACTGTATGTATGGTACTTCTTTGTGGTGAGGGCATAAGGGTAACACATTTAATTGCTGATTGTTAGGATGACTATCATTTGTATATGCAAATTGTCCATCCATAGATCCTCTTGTGTCAATTTGATAAGTGATTCAAACGCACTTGTTTTGTAATTTGTAAGAAAAAAAGGGATCAAATTTGTGAGATAAATTGTCAAAAGCCTTACAACTGTCATGGTTTTCCTAGGTTTATTTTGCTTACTGGTCATGTTAGTATAGTCTTGTGTTGTTGGTTGAGGACAAGCAAATGTTCTAAGTTGAGGGTGTTGATGTTCTGGCATTTAACTACACATTGATACTATTGACCATGGATTTTCGCAAGTTCTTAAATAACTTTTGTTGGGTTTGATGGAGTCTTTGTTTCATATGCAGGAAAATGTGCCAAGGAGAGAAACAATGCTAAATATGCTGAAAAGAGGGACATAACAGCCCACTTGATGAACCATCAATCCTACGATGGGCCATCGTCCAAAACGTCATGGTAAAACAGTGTTTGAGACCAAGTGTAGAAGATCTGATGGATCACTTGACAGGTTGTCACCACTTTGATGAACCTTTATGACAAACGTGGTTCACTAAGAAGTCAAGGATGTTCATTAGTTCTAAGTGACGGTTAACCCAATGAATTGTCACCATGATGATGAACCATCAACTTAATTGTGGGACTTATACAAACTTAAGGGATCTTCACTGGATAGAGACAATGGTTAAGGCAACGGGCTGTCACTTTGACGACGGACCATCGACTTAATCATGAGATGCGAGGCGGCAATTTTTAAATTTTAATTAGTATTAGAAAATACCATATACTATAGAAAGCTATTGTTAGGGTTTATTTTAGTTACCTTTCATTTTGGGAAAGAAAGACAAGTACTACATTATGTTCTTTGTGGTTTTTAGCAATCAACTCAAGATTTGCAATAGGAATTCAGTTCTTGTGATTTCTTTTGGGTAAGTTTCTACTTCCATTATGATTTCTATGGTTTTATTAGTTCGTAAAGCTATGAGTGGCTGAACCCCACAACTAGGGTTGTGGGAGTCATGGTTAATTAACACTTTTAGGGTCAAAGATGGTGTAGATTCATATATCGTGAATGCTAGTACTGTTAATTCCTCCGCCTTCATTTATTTCTAATGGTTGCAAACATTAAAACTTGTCTTAGGTCTAAACTTGCTTGAGAAAAAAGTTAAGGCTAGGAAAAAGATTTAATAATAACAAGGATTTGAGGTTTCTAACCATCGTCTAATGATTGATGTTGTAATTAGATTGACCAACTTGGGGCAATTATCATGTTACATATTATAATCACTCTTAATCCGATAGGATTTGAGTGATAATTACCTGAGTAGGTTGAGAAATACATAGCTATAGTAATGTCATCGATAGCCTTGCAAGTATAACATTAGAAGATTTTACCATCATCGATGACCTGTTTATGTTATGAAACCATGGTGAACACAGACCTAGTTCTCTCTCATTATTGAATTCATTTTTTGAATATTGAAATTGGGACGGATGTAACACCCCGTACATTTCCGAACCTAGTTAATTACCATAACAGTTGTGGAATTATTTAAACATGAGATTGTTGGGGTATTATACATTGAATTTGGTGGGCTGAATTAATCTTGTGCCATTGGGCTCAGATGAGGCCCAAAATTAGTAAGGAAGACATGGCCCAAATGGGAAAAATGACCCATTCTACCTTTGACCAAGTAAACACACATTTAATGTGGAGAAGGATGACTACAAGGACTATATAAAGCACAAAAAAATCAGATTTTTATTCATTGTAATACACATGCTATTTCTAGAAATTTCAAAGATATTTCTCATCTCACACAAACCCTAAGTCATCACTCCTTTGGACAAGATCACTCTCTTTCAAGCTTTGGTAAGTGTTTATACTTATGGTTTATTATATGATATGCTTAATATGGTGTATAAATCATGTTGGTTATGTTGGCAAGGTGTTGGACAGTTCACTATGTGTAAAACAGTCTATTTTGCTTAATCGGTGAAGGGTTTTGCCTTTTAAACTTGAAAGTGGACTTGTGGTCTTGAAGGAAGTGAGTTTGATGGATTAAATATCAACATGTAAGATGTGGTTATGTTCTTAACTTGCTTTCTTTATGTGTATAACTTGTGGGATTGTGGTTATGAAATTGGTCATGGAATTAGTGGTGTATTGAAAGAAAAATGTGGTTTTGGTGAGGTTCATGTGTGTTGTGAAACCATGATGGTTAGTTGGCATCCAAGTGACCTAAAATATGAAAGTAAAATCTTTATTATGTCCATGGACCATTTATTACAAAAAGGGACCCTAAAATGACCCCTGGAGGCTGCAACGGGCATCTGCCCTCGCGTCTGGAGCACCTGCGGGCGCAGATGCCAACGCAGGTGGATTTGGACAAGGCCAGAGGGGAACCTACGGCCATATGTCATCCACCTGCAGGCGCAGGTGACTCCACAGCCCATTCCAGAATTTTGTTTTGTATGTTTTTGTCTCTTTTTGATCCCCGAAGGCCCCTATACCCTTTTTGGATGTAATTATCAACTTATGATACCTATTGAATGACTTTAAGGGGTCTTTTGGAGGCATGTTAGATTATATAAATTATGGATTGTTGTTAATATGTTGTTATGAAAGGTATTGAGGTGACTTGATGGAATAATTGTGATGTAGTGTTAATGAGCGTAAAGGGTAAACTTGGTGTGAAATGCTATTGGTTTATGATGTCTTGGTCAATGTGTAGAATGTTATGGTATTGTTGGTATGGTAATGCAGTGAATTGTATTGTAAAGGGTGAAATGACATTATAGGGCAGTCATGTAACTCATTGTCGTCTTATGCACTTGTAAAGTAGTTAGTTGTTAACGTGAGCTCCGTTATGAACTTGTGTTGTAGAGTAACACGTAAGGAAGGAGCTGGATTATTGTATTCACATATAGGACTGTGTATTCATATTGGGAAGATAAGGTATGTAAGGTTACTCTTTTCAGTATCCTTTGGCAGCATCTATTGTCCTCATTGTTACTAAGCTTGTTTCTCATTTCAAAATGCCTCAAAGTATCTCATGTCAAGTTATCACAGGTTGTTGTTCATATGTCTTTTAATCATGGACTGATGTTCCAAAGCTCCAATAATGTTATGACTATCAACGTATCAATCTCTCAAAAGTAAAGAAATGAAGTAATGCATAGTTGTTGGTTGTAAGAGTACGGGTGGCAGCTCTAGAGGCATAAGCCTAGCTCGAGCCGAACCCGAGATTATTGGATCAGGGGGAAGCTCTAGAGGTATAATCCTAGTTCGTGCCAAACCTGATAGGAGGCAGCTCTAGAGTTTAGAACCTAGCTCGAGCCGAACCTGATATATTGGTTTATGGGTGGCAGCTCTAGAGGAAGAACCTAGCTCGAGCCAAACCTGATATATTGATTTATGGGTGGCAGCTCTAAAGGCATAAGCCTAGCTCGGGTCGATCCCAACATAATGTTATGTTATGTTAAGACCCACTGATCAGTTGGGGCCCAGGGACGATATGATTCAGGTAATGATGAATAAACATAGAAGCAAAGAAGCAAAGAAAGTAATGAAAGCAATATACATGGTTCCAAACATACAGAACGATGGGTTATCCATATTGACTATTCTCTTATATTTGATTCCATTGAAGTTCTTATGTATGATGCAGTTTTTTATAGCCTTACATACTCAGTACATTCTTCGTACTGACGTATCTTGGGGGACTTACCTTACTTGTTGCAGGCGCAGGTGCTAGTAGACCTCCACAGTAGGTTGCGGGTCATTTGCAGATCATTGGTGAGCTCCAGTTGGTTCAGGGCTTTTCGAGTCACATGTGTATACTTGTTTTGATATTATGTAAATGTTGTATAAAGCAGGGATGTGTCCCGACAGTAGGTTGGTTATGTCTATGTATCTGTAGAGGCTTTGTAGATGTTGTGGGACAAACGAAGGAATGTAAGGGATGTATGCTTTTGACATGGTGGCCCTAACGGCCAAGTTTCATATACGTATATATCATATGTTTTCCATGACTTCCGCCATTAGCATCTTGTATCTATATGTGATAGTGATGTTCCTTGAGCGACATGCATATGAATGTACATGAATGACGATTGGTTCTCTCGGGCCTTACCAGCTTTGGGTGTCAGTCCACCCCGTTGGAATTCGAGGTGTGACACTTATTCACATTTGACACTCAAACAATACCACTTTTAAAACTCCCCTTTATGGAAGGAATTGGCTATTAGTGAAACAACCGCATTGAGCTTAGTTTCCACCTTAATCACTGTGGGGTTCGACCTCAACTTTGTTGGGTTATATATTTGAACAGTGATCGTTTTATACTTTACTTAGAGGTGTAATTTGAGTGTATCAGCAATCAATTGACTATTAACATGTAATAATACATCACAACCATCAGAACATCCTCTCAATCTGTACATGCATACTAAGGGGACTTATATGCCAAATAGTCATGACCTGTAGGGGACCAGCTTCGTGTCACACCCCGAATCCCATCGGGACATGATTGGCACCCGTAGCCGATAAGGCCTGAGAGAACCAAGCTTTACCTATGTTCATCATATGCGTATCAAGCAACCCCATCATTACGTGACAACATGAAAGACGAATAATGGAAAACATGGAACATGTGACATTTATACATATATATACATTTAAGAAACTTGGCCGTTGAGGCCATCAAACAAGACTTCATGAGTCACCTTAGATACATATACCCACATACGTCTACAAAAGCCTCTAACAGATGCATTAACCAACGCAAACTAAAGGTCGGGACAAGTCCCCGCTTTATACACCATGTACAATACCAAAATACATATACAAGTGAGACTCGGAGAAGCCCCGAACTAACTAGAGCTCACCAACAATCTGCAACCACTGGCTACCTACTGTGGAGGCCTATTAGCACCTGCGCCTGCAGCAAGTAAGGTAAATTCCCCAAGAGGGGTCAGTACGAGGAATGTACTGAGTATGTAAGACTATAGGTAAACATCTGAGATATAGGATCTTTGAAGAAAACATGTACAAGTGAACATGTTACATGAATGAACTACTATAGTATACAAGTGTGGATCATGTGCATTACTTTCTTTGCTTTATTTAACATTACTTTACTTCTTCATCATTCATGTAATCATCAATCATATATGCCCGGGCCCAACTGATCAGTGGGAAATAATATTGGGATCGTCTCTAGCTAGGCTTATGCCCCTTTGAGCTGCCACCCATAAATCAATAAAGCAGGTTCGTCTCTAGCTAGGCTTACGCCCCTTTGAGCTGCCTCCTGTATCCAATAATCATTCGGGATCGCCCCTAGCTAGGCTTATGCCCCTTTGGGTTGCCACCCGTTCTCAACAAGTGTTCATTACTTCACTTCATTACTTTTGAGATTGATACATTAACTTGTGAGAGATTCGTAATTTAGTGGTTACAATGTTATAGAAACTTTGGAACATTATTGGAACATTAATCAATGAACATGAGTCATGTGAATTACATTTGATCAATGCATAAGGAACATGTGTGTAACAATGATTAACAACCGGGAATGGAATACCTTTGGACATTTCGGAAAGGAACATGTGTAAGGACAATGTGACACTATGTGCCACAGAATGATACGGAAAGAGTAGCCTGACATACCTTCACTTCCAAGTATGAATAAGGCACAAGTCTATGTACGAACACAATAGTCCAGCTTCTTCCTTACGTCTTACTCTACAATACAAGTCCATACCGGAACTTACATTAGCAACTAGTCACTATAAAGGCGTACAAGACGACAATGACCCATGCAACTACCATATAACGTCATGTCATCCCTTTAAAATACAATCCACTGCATTTCCATATCAACAACACCATAACATTACCCACATTGACCAAAAGATCATACCTCGATAGCATTTCACACCACACTTACCCTTTACGCTTTTTCTTTTGTCATTCCGTCGTAATTATTCCTTTATGACAACATATAAGCAATCATCCATACTTACTACAGTCCAAAACACCTCCATACTATATTTAAAGTCATTAAAACAACACCACAAGTTGATAATTACATCCCAAAAGGGTATCGGGGCTTTCGGGGATCAACTAGTGACGGAAACACACAAAACGAATTCTGGAGGTGACCTGCACTGCCACCTGCGCACGCAGGTAGTGAGATGCACGCACAGATGGCTCCTGGAAAATTCCAGGGCCTTCTGTGTTGGCATCTGCGTCCGCAGATGCCTCGTCTGCGGGGGCGGATGCCTGTTTTGGTCCGAAATGACTTTTTTTTTTTGGGTCTTTTAATGCCATGAATGGTCCATGATCATAATCAAACATATTTGAACATATTTTTGATCCTCTTAAACATCAACATTCATCCATGGTCTCACAACACACATAACGACACCCAAAACCACATTTCCCGGCCAATACGACACCAAAACCATAACCCATTTCACAATATCAATTGCAAATGTTATGCACAAGAATGAAACAAAGTAAGACCATAACAACATCTCACATGTCAATATTTACTCCACCAAATTCACTTCTTTCACAACCACAAGTTCATCACCAAGTTTACAAGACAAACCAACCTCTGATTTAAGCAAACATGTAACCTTTCACTTATTGTGAACTTCTCAATAGTCCACCAACATAACCAACATAATATACATCATATATTATGCATAAACTATATTAATCCATCATAATAAACACTTACCAAGTCTTACCAATTGATGATCTTGGCCCAAAGGAGAACTTAGGGTTCTTGAGAGCAAAAGGGACTTTTGTGGAAAAATCTAGAAATGTTATGAGAGTTTAATGGAATAAAAATCTGATTTTTCTCTATATATAGTCCCTCATGTCTCCCTTATATTTTTCCTTAGCATTTAATGCCACGTTGATTAGTCAAATGGACCAAAATGGAAGAATGGGTCAAAAATAATTCTTTTGGGCCATGTCTTCTCATGGTTTTTGGGCTTCATTTTGGGCCCAATTGTGTGAGACTTATTAATACCAACATTTGAATGCATAATTCAACAATTTTCTCATGTTTTCATTTTTCCATAAATGTTACGGTTGTCAGCTAAAAGTAGGAACGTACGGGGTGTTACATTCTTCCCCCCTTCGAAACATTCGTCCTCGAATGTTAATGTTATCATTGCAACATAAACAATTACAAGTTTAGGAGCATTCTTCATGTCATCTTATAGATATACACTCAAAACTGATAAATACTTACTTGTCATTCTTCTCTTTGAAATAGATGAGGGTACTTGGATTTCATCATTTCTTCAGCTTCCCATGTGACCTCTTCTATTTGCTGATTTCTACAAAGTACCTTTACGGAAGCAACATCTTTATTCCTCAATCTCTTCACTTGTCTATCCAGAATAGCTACAGGGATCTCCTCATAGGTAAGATCTTCTGTGACCTGTATATCGTCAATAGGAGTAAAACGAGATGGATCCCCTATGCACTTCCGACGCATTGATACATGGAATACCGGATGAACTGTGGAAAGTTCCTGAGGTAACGCTAACTCATTTGCAACTTGCCCAAATCTCCTAATAATTTCAAATGGGCCTATATACCGTGGACTCAGTTTCCTTTTCTTTTCGAATTGCATTACCCCTTTCATTGGTGACACTTTCAGAAATACCCAATCACCTATGGCGAACTCAAGTCCTCTTCTTCTCACATCCGCATAGGACTTGTGTCGACTCTGGGCCATTTGTAATCGTTGTTGAATCACTTTAACCTTCTCCATAGTCTGATGAATAAGGTCTGGCCCAAGTAAAGCAGTCTCACCTGCTTCAAACCATCCAATGGGTGATCGACATTTCCTTCCACACAAATCTTCATAAGGTGCCATTTTAATACTTGAATGATAGCTATTGTTATACGCAAATTCAATAAGAGGCAAATGGTCATCCCAACTGCCCTGAAAATCTAATGCACAAGCTCATAGCATATCTTCAAGTGTCTGAATGGTACTTTCTGCTTGTCCATCAGTCTGAGGATGGAAAGCCGTACTCAGATTCACCTGTGTGCCCAAACTCTGCTGAAAGGATATCCAAAAGTGCGCTGTGAACTGTGCTCCTCTGTCTGATATAATAGAAAGTGGAATACCATGCAATCGTACTATTTCTTTCACATACAACTTCGCATAATCTTCAGCTGTATAGGTCGTTTGACCGGTAGAAAATATGTTGACTTGATAAGCCTGTCCACTATGACCCATATAGAATCAAACTTTCGCAATGTACGAGGCAAACCCGTAATGAAATCCATATTAATCATATCCCATTTCCAGACTGGAAGATTGATACATTGCATGTAACCTCCCGGTTTTTGATGTTCCACTTTCACTTGTTGACATTTCGGGCATTGAGCAACGAATTTCGCAATGTTCTTCTTCATATTTCCCCACCAATACACTGTTTTTAAATCATGATACATTTTTGTAGCACCTGGATGAATAGAATAGCGCGAGTGATGTGCCTCTGTCATAATCCGCTTCCTTAATTCGTCTACATCCGGTACACATAATCTACCTTGGCATTGGAGCACCCCTTCCTGTGTAAGATCAAATGCCTTTGTCCAATTCTGCTGTACATTTTCCTTTAACTGCAATAACACAGGATCTGCAAACTGCTTCTCTTTCACTTCAGTTATCAAGGAGGATTCTGCTGCATTCTGCACAATAACTCTATCATCTGAGGATTCAATAAGGCAAACTCCCAAGCTGGCTAACTGATATAGGTCTTTGATTATTTCTTTCTTTTCTGTAGGTTGACCACTAATGTCTCCCAGTGCCTTGCGACTCAATGCATCTGCTACCATATTTGCCTTCCCTGGATGGTATAAAATATCAACATCATAGTCTTTCAAAAGCTCTAACCATCTTCGTTGCCTCAAATTAAGCTCCTTCTGTTTAAAGATATATTGCAAGCTTTTGTGATCAGTGTAAATATCCGAGACCAATTCCTTAATAACGAAAGTTCCAAAATAGAGAAATGAGCCTAAAACACAAATAAACAGTTCGATAACCAAACCGACAGTTCTAGCAAGTCATAAATAACCTATAGTCGTTGTGGAAAGGATCGAAATGCCGAAAAAATGTGAAAATCAAGAAAATGACCTGGAGGGTCATTACAAATGTATCATGACCATAAATAGTTACAATGCAATTACAACAGACTCGTCTAGCTATAATAGAATCGCCAAATGGCGTAGACACTTCAAATGGTTTAACCAATGATTTTGATGTTCTTCTGTACTTTCCAGCAATTAATGGAGTGTCATATGATAGCGTAGAGGCCGAATCAATTAATGCATAAACATTATGTGAAAAGATGGATAATGTACTTGTAACCACACAGGATAAGCCTTCAAATTTTGTCGATCTGCTAAAGAATATATATGATTCTGGACTCTTCTAGAACTAGATGCTCCTCTAACACCTTTACCAGAAATTGTAGTCATCTATTGACCCCTATCTAAAGGAGGAATCGATGATGATGATGCAATAGATGATCCAATAGTTTGTGTCATACCATCCATACCCCTTCGATGGCAGTTTCTTATTATATGTCCTGGTGTACCACACAAAAACCAAGCATCTGTCCAAAATTGACATGTACCAAGATAATGTCTCCCACGTTATTTACAAGGCTATCGTGGAGGTCCTGATTGACTCATGCTTCCATGCTCTTGGTACCTTGCTACTTGTGAACCTTGGTTCTCAGTTCTTTTCCCAAACTGATTTCCCCTAAATCCTTAGAACCGAGGTGGAGCACTTGTTGTAGAGTAGGAATATGATGGCCTAGGAGGTCTATTAGAAAACGAAGGCATAAACTCATCTTGGGATGGCATGAACTGCCCTATTAATTTGCCCTCTTGGAATGCCCTCTTTTCAGCTCTTGTGTCCTTCTTCTTTGCCTTGACCCCTCATCTTTTATGCAAAAGTTTGTATCCTTGCTATATTTATGTCCTTATTCAAAGCAGCAATAGTACAATCTCTAACCAGATATGAATCCAATTTATCCACATATCGATGAACTCTATCCTCCATAGTAGCTACTACATTAGGAGCATACCTAGCCAAAGAATTAAATTGGAGACCGTACTCCATTAAGCTCATATTCCCTTGTCAAAGATTTAAGAACTGATATGCATAGGTCTCCAATAGAAGATATGATCAAGGAATGCCTCTTTGAATTCTTTTTAAATAGCCAGCGGTGCATCTGTACCCCTAGATTGTTTCCAAGCATCATACTATAATATAGCCACGCCCTTTAACCTATATGTTGCTAGCTCAACTGCTTTTTTACTAGATACATGCATAACATCCAAAACTATTTGGATTTGATCAATAAAATCTTACGGATCTTTAGGATCTGGTCCGGTGAATGCTGGAGGTCCAAATTAAGTAAATCTCAGATCCGTACACTAGCTGCTCGATCTATAGCACTAGTACTCATAGTTGGACCTGCTTGTCCTTGACCTTGGCCAGCAACTATACGAGTCAACAATTAAACCTCATTCTTTAATCTTGCTCAGTAGCATTAATAGGTGGTTTGGAGGTGATGCTCTTATCCTTAGTTCTTCTGGAGATGGAGGAGCAGAAGAAGTTTGTGATGGAGACTCATCTTGAGCCTCACTCAGATTAGCTTGTCTAGGTGGTGACTTGCTAGTCCCTTCTCCGGCAGCCACATCTACTTGCTTGCATGTATTCTTACTTTTTCTTATAACCGACATCTTTACAATATTGAGAAAAAAGATTCAAAGGTTAAATACAATTCCACTTACAACATTAGCTTTATCGCACAATCTAAGAAATTAAGAAAAAGAGAAAACTCCTAAATATCTTGTAGCCTATGTTTATACATGTGGTGCATGACACACCTACAAGAAAGAATCTACATAGACATGGCTTTGTAAAATTCATAGGATGACCTGCTCTGATGCCACTTTTGTCACACCTCAAATCCCATTGAGATGGACAGGAACCCGACGTCCTAAAGACCCGAGAGAACCAACTTATAACCTATGCTTACTATCCATATAACTACGATAATCATGAAGCCTTGAGAAGTGTATATAAGCTATAGTGATAAAAGACCAAAATAGATAGGCCCAAAACATATATACATGACTTGGTCATTAAGGCTGCAACTGTTAAGAGACCAAGCATAACTAAACTTTATACATTAGTCTACAAAGCCTCTAGTAGATAAACAAATTTAGTTTAGGTCGGGACAGGCCCCGCCCTACCTTTAACTACTATACAATACCAAAATGCATATACAAAAGACTCGGTAAAGCTCCGAACAACCTGGAGCTCACCAATAACAGTTGAGTGTCCTATACTCCTACTGAGGAGATGTACTGGTTGGAGTTCTTGTACCGGCGGCATGAAATACACCATCCCCCATGAGGGACGTCAGTACGAAAGAATGTACTAAATATGTAAGGCCTAAAGTGACCATATGTAAAACAAAAGCTCGAGTGAAATCAGGTATCAATGTACATTACATTCACTTTACTCTTCTTCGCTTTATAAACTTTGTAGGGGATGTGATACAAATAACCAACTGATCAGTGCTAGAAGAGGATGACTCATGCTAGGCACTTTAACCCCTGGGATACTGTACTCATAGCTACACAAACGAGGATCGATCCATGCTAGGCTTTTACCCCTGGGATACCACCCATAAATACACAAATTGGAATCGACTCATGTTAGGTTTTTGTCTCTAGGATACCACCCATAAATACATTAATTGGAATCGACCCATGCTAGGCCTTAGCCCTTAAGATACCACCCATAAGTACATAGTATCATTTTAGATTGTTTCTTTAATCTTTGAGATTGTTATTTTAGTGGTCATAATATTTTTGAGCTTTGGAACTATAGACATATGAACAATATACTTGGGGCAGTAACAGTGATGTAGAAAATAAATGTAACGTCAATGTAATAATTAAGAACTCATACAACATAATGAACCTCGTTTGACCTAGGGAATAGCTCATAAAACTTGTTGTTTAGAATAACTTTGGCATACTAGTACTTGGAAGAATAAATAGTCAGATATAGAGTAATGAACACATATATAAGTACTTTAACATACTTGAAAGACCATGGGTAGTAGGATAGAGGTCATTAGATACATTGAAATTGTACACCATATCACTTAGGCAACTAGCTTTATTGGTACACTAGTGTGAGTCTTCATGCCAAGGAATATGAAATTGAATAGTCTTACATACCTTGTTTATGTTTCCTTCTCAATACAACTACCACGATTCCACCTCCTTTTTAAGCTGTGAATCTACAATTTAATTATATAATAAACTATGATTAGCAGCTAATTATAATGTAGGTCTTGTACAAACAGTAGCTAGACATTTTAGGAGCAGCAAGCCCATTCAACCCAAAATACTCGGGTATCACATAGCCTTCTTCAATAATTCATTACAACTCCATTCAACCATCTTATAAAGTCACCCACTGCCTTCCAACAATAATATATTTAAAATAGCCATTAAACAGTCTCAAAATTCTATTACACAATAAGACTTAAATACATGGCTTCCAATCACCATCCAGTGAATTCCTAATAAAAACACATCTAGAATCAATCACCAAATTTTATATAGAGAGAGGGATGAAATGGGGAAGAATTTTACCTCAAATTCTGAAATTTTATCCTCTTTAACTTGCAGTCCTTCAAAGATTTGAATTACCCTCCAAACTTAGACCAAAAAAGAAGAAAAATCTCTTAGAAGTCTAAAGAAAAATAGGACTGTCAAGCTTAGCGAGGGTTGTCCGATACTTTAAATGTAGAGAACAAGATTTCAATAGTCTTCTTAAACTAAGCTCATAATTTATTCACTTACCTTTATCTTGGAAAGAAAGGAAATCCCAAGACCCCTAATGAAATTTTAGGACTGCTATAGAAGCTAAGAGAGAGTAAGAGAGGGATTTGAGAAATCTGGTTTTTTTCACAAGTTAAAATGAACCAACTGATCTGATCTTAAACCTTTTAAAAAGTACCTACTGTGGCCGACTTACTTGCTCATTTTTTGCCATAAAAAATATCAAGTAGGTGATTTACCTACTTGGCCATTTAACTTGGACCTTGGTGGATTTAAACGTATTGGATCTTGGCTGCCCATTCTTCTTTTCTTTTTCACTTAGTTTGGGCCAGAATTGCCAAGTAGGTGATGGGTGTACTTGGCCTTATAAGCTAGTCAAAAGTTGTCACGCCCCGAGATCCAACGAGGCGGATAGTCACCCGTAGCCGATAAGGCCCGAGAGAACCAAGCTTTGCTTACATTCATTCATATGCATGCCATAAGAAACACCACTATCACGTAAGAACATAAAAGGCTAATATCGAAAATCATGGAACATGTGATATATATATATATATATATATATGTAAAACTTGGCCTTCAGGGCCATCAAGTCAACCGGACGTACATCTCTTTCCTTCACATTCATTTACATACCCACATACGTCTACAAAAGCCTCTAACAGAAATACATACACGACCAACCTAAATTCGGGACAAGTCCCCGCTTTTCATAACATCTACAATACCAAAACCAATGTACAACTCGAACACGGAAAGCCCCGAACCAACTGGAGCTCACCAAAGATCAGTAGATGTCCTGCAGCTTACTGGGGAGGTCTACTAGTACCTGTGCCTGCAGCAAGTAAGGTAAATCCCCCAGAAGGGGTCAGTACGAAGAAGGTACTGAGTATGTAAGGCTGTACCAGTACATAAGAACTTCAATGGAAAAATAAGTACAAGGGAATGGCCAATTATGGATAAGCCTTCAATCTATATATTTGGAACTGCGCGTATTACTTTCGATACTCTCTTCACTTTTGTACTTTTGTACCTCTTCTTACTTACTTTTCAATCATTAATCATATGCTTCTCGGGCCCATCTGATCAGTGGGAAATTAATAATATCATCATGCAGGTGTTCATGTCACCCCATGGATACACCCATAATGTTGGGATAGTCATCATGCAGGTGTTTCTTTCACCCCATGGATACACCCATAATGTTGGGATAGTCACCATGCAGGTGTTTCTTTCACCCTATGGATATCATCATGCAGGTGGTGTTTATGTCACCCCATGGATAAAACTAATTATACATTACTTCATTTCTTTACTTCGAGAGATAGATACATTTGCTTGTGAGAGATTGATACACTTGCGGCTATAACATCATTATTGGAAGCTTTGGAACAATAATCAATGAATAAGAGACATGTGAATAACCATTATTGGAACTTTGGAACGTTAGTCAATGAATATGGGACACGTGAATCACAATTGATCATGTAAGTAACACTATATGACAACCTGAAATGAGATACCATTGAACATTTTGGAATGGAACAAGTACCATGACAATGTGAACATACATGCTGCAGAAGGATACGGAAAGAGTAACCTTACATACCTTGTCCTCTCAATATGAACACTCAATCCTATACGTGAATACAATAGCCCAGCTTCTTCCTTACTTCTTACTCTACAATACAAGTACATACCGGAGCTTACATTAGCAACTAGTTACTATACAAGCGTACAAAACGACAATGAGCTATATGACTGCCGTATAACGTCATGTCACCCCTTACAATACAATTCAATGCATTCTTATATCAACAACACCATAACATTCCACACATTGACCAAGGTATCATACATCAATAGCATTTCACACCACACTTACCCTTTATGTTTTCTCATTATCATTCTGTCACAATTACCCTATCAACTTGCCTCATAACAACTTATGAACAACAACAAATACTTAATATAGTCCAACATACTTCCATACGCCCCTTTAAGTTCATTAAAACGGTATCACAAGTTGATAATTACATCCAAAAAAGGGTATAGGGGCCTTCGGGGATCAAAGAGATGCGAAAACATACAAAACCGAACCCGGGGCTGACCTGCGAAGACACCTGCGCCCGCAGGTGGATGAGGTGCGCCCGCAGGTGGCTTTTGGCATATGCCAGAGGCACCTGCGTTGGCATCTGCGCCCGCAGGTGCCTTCGTCTGCGAGGGCGGATGCCCAAATCGGCCAAAATGGGTTCTTTTTGGGTCCTTTTGTGTAATACATGGTCCAAAGCCATAAGTAAGCCTTTATTTACATATATTTGGTCACTTGGATGCCAACAAACACTCATGGTTCCATAACGCACATAAACAACACCAAAATCACACTTTCCTTTCAATACGTCACCAAATCCATAAGCAAATTTACAATAACCATTCCCAAAACGTTATGTACAAGATCAAAACAAGTTAAGGCTATAATCACATCTCACATGTCAATATTGAATCCACCAAGTTCACTTCTTTCAATACCACAAGTCTATTTTCAAGTTTACAAGGCAAAACCTTTTTTCAATTGCAAAAATAGACAGTTTTACACATAGTACACTGTCCCACACTTTGCCAACATAACCAACATGATATACACCATCTCTCATGCATAAAATACATTTAACCATAATGATATACACTTACCAACACTTACAAAATGATGATCTTGCCCCAACAAGTGTATTTGCTTTAGGGTTTGTGTAGAGAGAAAAGGTTTGGATAAGTCTAGCAAATGGCATGAGAGTTTCTTTGAATAAAAATCTGATTTTTAGCCCCTTTTATAGTCCCACGAAGTTTCATTCTTAGCCACATATTTCATGTGTTTACTTGGTCAATGTAAGAGCTATGCAAGAATGGGTTAAATTTCCTTTTGGGTCATGTCTTTCTCATGATTTTGGGCCTCATTTGGCCCAATGGCACAAGACTCATTAATGCCCAACAAATTTAATGCATAATTCATCAAGTCTCTCATGTTCAAATAATTCCATGAATGTTACGGTAATCAACTAGACTCAGGAACTTACGGTGTGTTACAAAAGTCTTAGTAGGTCATGCACCTACTTGGTTCTTTATGCTGGTCAATAAGTCAAAGTAGGTGATGCACCTACTTGTCACCTCCTAGCTTAATTGAGTCAAGCAAACAGCTCACTTATTTTATTTCATATTCTAAATCTTAACTCCTTTACTTTAACTTAACACTTTATATATACTTGGTCACTTTGAACCTTTAAGATAGAATACCACCTTAATATCTCGCATTTAAATACTTCCGTCGAGGTTAACTTGGCAAAACACATGCTGAAATGTATGTGGTATTATAGTAACCTTCAAACGTAGTTTAAACCGTTACTAATCACTTAACAAACTTGATCCCTTACCTATACCACAAGGCTACCTCAAGTTCCATATAAATCGAACCAATATACGTAGAATAGAGGGTATTACAGCTGTGTAATCCAACAGGACAATGTGATCTTAAATATAACCTCAAGTCATATCAATATGTCCATTACCGGCATGCCACAATTTATAAATTTTGGTTCCTCCAGTCGGCATTTCTGCCGCTTAATTTATTGGTATTTTAGTTCAAATTTTTTCATCACTAAGAAGATCATTTTTGCACAAATATCAAAGGAGGATAATATTTAAATAGCAACACAAGAGTACCTTTTTGGTGCAAATCACCTAAGAAAATTCAGTGATTACGAGAGTATCACTTTTGCGCAGTGCGTACCAAAGACAAGGTACACTTTAGCATGGCATTCAGTACTAGCAGACTTGTATCCAGTGCCACATGAATAGTCATTTTTCCGAGTACAGCTTAAATGCATTGATAGGCCAATAGCTAAACGTCATTTAAATGCAATATTTTAAATATCTCTAAGAACATGTGCATAATCAAAGACATGAAATACACTGGTCCTTGGGGTTACCCAGTTGTGGCTAACAGATAATAGAAATATTAGACATTATATCATAATCGCTAGAATTAAGCATACTGACCACCAAAAATTACGGAAATCCACCGAGGCCAGACTGCCAAAATAGAAACTTTACACAACACAACTACTTCACTATGCAAATCTTTATAACTGAAGCAGCACCAATCCGATGAAGAACCACAACAGAATCACCAGGCTTGCATAGCCCTTTCTCTATGGCTGATTTCAAGGAAGCTTCCAAGATCACCTCAGTTGATTCAGCATCAGTGGCCTTTGCAGAGCCTTCAGCGAGAACTGGAATCAAACCCCTATATATCAAACTATGCCTAGCTGGAGTTTCATCACTGATGGACCAATCAAAAGAATCAGTTGTCAAAACAGGCACAACAACAGACAGAATGGGAACAGCAGGCCTATATTTGGCAACCAGCTTCGCAGTGGTCCCACCACGTGTCAAGACAACTATGAGTTTTGCTTTAGCCTTGTTAGCAGCACGAACTGCTGAAGATGCAAGAGACTCAAGTGGGCTCATGGGTAATGGGGTAGACCTTATCATCTCCTTGAAGATAGCCCCATAGTCAAGCGAAGACTCTGCCTCAATACAGATTCGTGCCATGATTTTCACTGCCAGCTCTGGATAAGCCCCAGCTGCACTCTCCCCACTGAGCATAACACAATCAGTACCATCCAGGACGGCATTAGCCACATCAGTCGCCTCAGCACGAGTAGGCCGTGGAGACTTGATCATTGACTCAAGCATCTGAGTGGCAGTCACCACAGGCTTGCCAACAAGATTACATTTGTATATCATCATTTTCTGGGCCAAGAAAATCTTCTCTACTGGTATTTCCATTCCAAGATCACCTCGAGCGACCATAAAAGAATCTGTCTCGCGAAGGATTTCATCAAAGTTAATAACTCCTTCTTGATTCTCAACCTTCAACCCAATTCCAAACAACAAAAGAACCATTATATGATAGAAACAGTTTAAGCACTAAGTCATGTTTCATTCGACGGGCATTTGCCTACACTTATTGAACTGACCACCATACGAAAACATTCCATGCCCCATTCCCAGCAAGCAAGCACATGTGTGCGCGCGCACACAAAAGAAATCAGAATAAAACAAACTTTCAAGTCAAAGAAATTACAGAATGGCCCAATATGAAGATCGTCTTCGTGGAAGATGTTTATAAAATACTATTAGACAAATCAACCAAACTGCAGAGAGAACCTTACGTACCTTTGACATTAATTGTATGTGCTTTGCATGTGGCCCAAGAACCTTGCGAACATTGACAAGGTCAGAGCCCTTGCGCACAAATGAAAGAGCAATCATGTCAATATCGTTCGGAACACCCCATTCCAGGATATCTTCCTTGTCCTTCTCCGTAAGAGTTGGGAGATCTACAACTACACCTGGAAGGTTTACATTCTTTCTCTCACCTAAAGTGGCAGTATTATCGCAGCGGCATCTCACTGTTCCAGCAGCTTGATCACACGACAAACAAGTAAGGGTTATGGTACCATCTGCACACAAGATGGTGTTCCCAGGCTTCAAGTCTACTGCCAACTTCTGGTAGCTCATAGCAATCAATTTTTCATCTCCTTTTATGGTATAGTCAGTGGTTACAGTGATCTCTTGGCCTTCCTTAAGCAGAATAGCTTTTCCATCCTTCAAGAAACCAGTACGAATTTCTGGTCCCTGCAAAGTACGTGCCCAGTTTAGTGTTTAAGCAACAAGTCTGATATAGCATAGTACATGGAGAAAGAAGTGAAAGTTTCAACCCAGATTTGTTTATATTGTGTTACTTCTGATTCAATGCAATGACTATCAAGCACCAGAAACAAGTAGCTGTCCATACCTTAAATTTGACTGATATAAAAAAAGGTGAACATAAAAGTTACATAATCCCACAAAGAAGGATATTTCTAGGTGAAATTCTCATTTCAAATACAACAACATACCTAGTGTAATCCCACAATTGGGGTATGAGGAGGGTAATGTGTACAGACCTTACCCCTACCTAGTGGAGGTAGAGAGATTGTTTCCGGTAGGCAAATCAAATCAAAGCAGTTATAGAAAAAGAATTCACGGAAGTAAAGAAGTCTGACAATTAATATTGAAAGCATTACATAGCATTCTGAAAGAAATGAACAGTAACACCAGCTAAAGAATATATTAACTGAAGTACAAGAAACAACAAATAGTAACAAAAGTTAAACTACTCATTTTAAATATTCCTTTAAAATGAGATGTATCTTCCTAGGATGAAGGAAAGGACAAAGGAACCACGCGACCACCATGACAACTACTACTATGCCTCAATCTCAAACAGAAGTTGGAATAAAGCATATGAATCAAAAGCGAGAGCAAGGTGTACACAGTTGCGTATTACTGAACTGATCACCCAAAACAAAAAAGCACAAATCATGGAAAGCAACAGGTGAGTGTGTCGGTGCAATTTACTTCCTTATTTAAAGGCATAATTAATCAAAATGGATCCAGTGTTGTCAAAGGCGTGCTTTAAGCGCGCTTAAGCTCTGAAGCAAGGCTCAAAACAGGTTGAGCGCTTCGCCTTGCTTAATGTAAGCTTCAGTGTCGTCATCAAGATTCTTAGGCATACGTTTCCTTGTTGAGAAATTAGAGGGAGAAGAGAAGAGAATTTGGGAATTAGTATCTTTATTATTCCCTCAAGCTAGTTGGATTAAATAGTGTTACATAAATGTAAATAAGGAAGGAAACTAATAAGAATATTACACAATATTCTAAGTGTCTAATTATGGGGATTTAGGGATATTCCCATATTTACACTATCTAATTATAGAGATATTCTCATATCTACATTATCTAATAATGATATCATATTTAACACTCCCCCTCAAGCTGAACCGTACAAGTCATATGCTCCTAGCTTGACATAAATATAGTCAACTTTGGATCTTCGAAGTGATTTTGTGAAAATATCTGCATGTTGATCTTTCGAATTGACAAAACTTGTGGAGATATATCAAGACTCAATCTTCTCTCAAATGACGTGACAATCTATCTCAATGTGCTTCGTTCTTTCATGAAACACGATATTAGAAGGGATATATAGTGCAGCTTGGTTATCACAAATCAATTTCATCGGTTCAACTCCTCCCATCTTTAATGCTTTGAGAAGTTGTCTCAACCATATAAGCTCACACGTAGCCAATGTCATAGTTTGATACTCCGCCTCTGTGCTTGATCTAGCTACGGCATCTTGCTTTTTACTTTTCCAGGATATTAGATCACCTCCCATTAGAACACAATAACCTGAAGTGGACTGCCTATCAGAAGGAGACCCAGCCCAATCTGCATCAGAATGCCCAACAATGTGGGTGTGTCCGTTGTCTTCATAAAATAAACCTTGTCCTGGAGAGCTTTTAATATATTGCAGAATGCGAATCACCGCATTCCAGTGACTATCACTAGGTGATTGCAGAAACCGCCTAACCACACTAACAGCAAATGAGATGTCTAATCATGTGATTGTAAGGTAGTTGAGTGTGCCAACAAGTCTCCCATATCTGCTAGGATCTTTTAGAGCCCCCCCCCCCCCCCCCCGCCCGGTCATGGAATAAGCTTAATATTTAGATCCATGGGAGTGTCCATATGTTTGCAATCCAACATACCAGCGTCTTCCAAAATGTCTAAGGCATATTTTCTTTGTGTAATAGCAATGTCATTGCCAGACTGTGCCACTTCAATGCCTAGAAGGTTTCAACTTGTCCAAATCTTTAGTTTGAAAGTGACTTGAAAGGTGTTGTTTGAGTTGAGAAATACCTTCATGATCATCACCTGTGATAACAATATCATCAACATAAACAATTAAAAAGATATGTTTGCCATGAGATGAATGCCTATAAAATACAGAGTGATCAGCTTCTGTTCGAATCATTCCAAACTCTTGGACAATAGCTCGAAAACAACCAAACCATGCTCTAGGAGATTGCTTGAGACCATAAAGGGATCAGTGAAGTCTACATACTAGTCCAGACTCCCCACCGAGTAACAAATCCTGGTTATTGCTCCATATAAACCTCTTCAGCAAGTTCTCCGTGAAGGAATGCATTTTTAATGTCTAGATGGAAAAAAAGCCAATGTTTCATTGTTGCCATAAATATGAGGAGATGAACAGAAGCCATCTTGGCAACTGGGTGAGAAAGTATTTCCATAGTCAATGCCATAAATGTGAGTGTATCTCTTAGCAACCAGTCTTGCGTTGAGACGATCAATAGCTCCATCTAAACCTACCTTTACTGTGAATACCCAACGACAACCAACAGCGGTTTCGCCTTTCGGTAAAGGAACAAGCCCCCAATTACCATTATCATGCAAAGCAGTCATTTCTTCAATCATAGCCTAACGCCAACCTGGATGAACCAATGCTTCTGCCACAGTCTTGGGAACTTTGACAATGGATAAGCTAGTAATGAAGGCATGATATGAAGGTGAAAAATGATGATAGCTTAAATAAGTACAAATGGGATCTTGAATGGTAGTAGTTCTAGTACCTTTGCGAAGAGCAATGGGAAGATCATCTAATGAGTGCTTGACCGGAGCAGGTAATGAGTCACCAAGAGTGCTTTGTCTACCTGTATCATAGTAAGAAATGCTAACTGGATTAACAGCTCGGAAGGAGGCTGAGGTCATCGGGAATAGACCTTAAGAGAAGGAGGTGAAGCTGAGGGTGGAATAGTTGGAATTGGAAGGACTATTGATATGGTCTTTTGATTTTCCGTACAAGGAGAAAAATACGGAGAAGACTCAAAAAAGGTAACATCTGCTGAGATCAAGTACTTATTAGTAGAGGGGTCAAAGTATTTGTAACCGTTTCGTAGACAAGAATACCCGAGAAAGACACATTTAAAAGCCTTGTGCTGAAGTTTGTCTTTTCCCGAGGTAAGGTTATGAATAAAAAAGGTGCAACCAAACACACGTGGAGGAAAGGGAAACAAATTATGGTCCAGATAGAGGATTGAGTTCGGACTCTTGTACTGCAAAACAAAAGAAGGCGTAAGATTGATTTAAATAGCAGGCAGTAATAACGGCATCACCCCAAAAACGTAAAAGGCCATATTTTTGAATGAGCAATCTCCAAGTTTCAATTAGATGTCTGTTCTTACGCTCAGCAACTCCATTTTGTTGAGGAGTATGTGCACAAGAAGACAAGTGCAATATGTCATGAGATGACATTAAAGAAGAGAAAGAGGTGGAGAAATATTCTCGGGCATTATCACTGATAATCTTCTTAATGAAAGTACCAAATTGATTGCGAATTTAGCACAAAATTTCTGAAAGATAGAGAATAACTCAGATCTATTTTTCATTAAGAATAACCACGTGCACCGAGAATAGTCATCAATAAAAGTCACAAACTAATGAAAACCTAAGAAAGAACAGACACGACTTGAACCCCATATGTCTGAATGAACAATTTCAAACATAAAGGTGGCCTTATTATTGACGCGCTTTGGGAAAGAGGAACGAGTGTGCTTCCCAAGCTGACACGACTCAAATTCTAACAGAGATAAACTAAATAAACTAGGAACCATGTTTTGTACTTTCAAGAGACTCGGATGACCTAGTTGATTATGGAGCAATTCAAAGTTAGTAGTGGAAGTGAAAGCAACATGTGGTTGTGGGGTGGATAGCAGGTACAATCCTTGTGACTCATGTCCTTTTCCAATTATCTGTCTCGTATTCCGTCCTGCAGAAGAACAAGATCATCAAGGAAGGTTAGAACACATTTCTGGTGTTTGGTTAATTGCTATTGGAAATAAGATTATATGGACACTCAGGTGCATAAAGAACAGATTTTAAACGTATGGAAGACAGAAAGAGAGCTATATCTATCCCTGTTACAACAGTCTTTGATCCATTAGCCAAAGTCACAATAGAGAGGATAGAAGGGGTAGATAGATTAGAGAGAGTATTTTTGTTACCAGAAATATAGTCAAAAGCACCAGAATTAAGAATCCATTGTTCCTGAGATGAAGGTTGTGTGACATAAGCAAAGGAGTAACCAAGTTGCATTATGCAAGCAGTTGATGACTATGCCTTGATACTTTGTACTGTAGGTAGGCAATATAGTTTGTTGCAGTTAAAGTGATAGATTTAGATGATTTATCCCTGAAATCAGGTGTGGGCAAAATACCGTCTCCATTATGAGCCACATTTGTTGTGTATCTAGGGTGGTCATTATCGCGTGGAAGCATGATTTATCACCAAAAAGATGTAGAAACCAGTTGTAACAAAAACTGGCAGAATTATTTTTTTTTATTTTGGGTTTCTGCAATTCTGTTTAGAAGAATTTTTTTATTTTTATTTTAGAAAAAGAAGGAAAACATTTAGAGAAAGGAGGGCTCTGAAACCATGAGAAATTAGAGGAAGTAGAGAAAAGAATTTGGGAATTAGTGTCTTTATTATTCTATCAAGCTAGTGGGATTAAATAGTGTTACATAGAGAGTGTTTAGTATGAAGGCTCAGGTTTGGTTGACTTGAATGTTTTGGAAAATGTTTTCCAAAAGAACTTATTTTTCCTCAAATTTAAGGAAAATGACTTCCATTCGAAAAGTAAGGAAAACATTTTCCAAAACTCTCTTTCAACCTCACACCTCAACTTTTCACCCTAACCCAAGTCTCGGGTACCGATTCCCGACACTAACTCGGGATCCAACTCCGAACCCTAACTCTCAATTCTCAACTCGAAACCCGACTCCCGACCTCGATTTGGGACCCAACTCCCAACCCTAACACCCAACTCCCGACCTGAGACCGGATTCCCAACCCTGATTAGAGACATATGACATGGGATCCGACCTTGACTTGAGACCCAACTCCCAAATTGACTTGGGTTCGGATGCCTGACCTCAACTTGGGACCTAGGACTCGACCCGACACTAAACTCGATTCAAGAACTCTCGACACCAACTTGGGATCCAACATCGAGATGGGAGTCAGAGTCTGATCTCGACCCGACTCCCAACCTCGGACGCCGACCCTGAGTTCGACCCCGACTCGGGACCCGTCTACTTGCCCCAACCCTGACTCAACTACCGATTCAGAAGTCGGGGTTAGGTCTTCAGTCCAGAGTCCAGAGTCGGGAGTCGGGGTAGAGTCCCGATTTGAGGTTAGGAGTCGGGTTTGGGTACCGAGTCGGGAGTCAAGGTCGGGTCCCAGATTGAGTGTCAAATCTCGAGTCAGGTGTCAGGGTCGAGTTCCGGGTTGGGACGCATTTCAGGTGTCTGGGTCAGGTCCCGAGTAGGGAGTAAGGGTCGAGTGTCTGGGTCGGGTCTCGGTTCGAGTGTCGGGGTCGGGTTCCGGTTCCGGGTCAGGTCTCGCTTCAGGTGTCAGGTCAGGTCCCGGGTTGGGTGTCGGGGTCGAGTCCTGGGTCGGGTGTTGGGGTAGGGTCCTTGGTCAGGAGGCGGGATTGGGTCTTGGATCGAGTGTCGTTGTCGGGTTTTAGGGTCGGGTTTCGGGTCGGGTGTCGAGATTGGGTCCCAAGTTAGGTCCTGAATCAGGTGTGGGGTCTCAGGTCGGGTGTCAGGGTCGGGTTTTGGGTCAGTCTCGGTTCGGGTGTCGGGGTCGGCTCCAGGGTTAAGAGTCGAAGTGGGGTCCCAATTCGGGTGTCAGTCGAGAGTTGGGATCGGGTCCCGAATTGGGAGTCGTGGTCGAGAGTCGGGTCTCGGGTCGGGTCTCGGGGTCAGGTTCTGGCTCAGGTCCTGGATCGGGTGTCGGGGTCGGGTCCCCAGTCAGGAGTCAGGGTCGGGTACTGGATCGGATGTCGGGGTTGGGTCCCAAATCTTAAATCTAGATCGGGTCCCGATTTGGGTGTTGGGTGTCGGGTCTCGGGTCGAGGTCGGGAGTCGGGTGTCGGGTTTTGGATCGGGTGTCGGGGTCTTGGTTTGGGTGTCGGGGTCGAGTCTCGAGTCGGGAGTCAGGAGTCAAGGTCGGGTCCCAGATCGAGTGTCGGGATCTCGTCCCGGTCGGGTCCTGAATCGAGAGTCGGGTTCTGGGTTGGGTCCCGGTTCAAGGGTCGGGATTGGGTCCCGAATCGGGTGTTGGGGTTGGGTCACGGATCGGTCGTCGGGGTTGGTTTCCGAATTCGAATTTATTTTCCTGAAAAGTACTTTCTACTCTCTAGCCAAACACTAAAAGATGTTTTCTAGAAAATATTTTTTATTCACCAACCAAACACTAGAAAATATTTTCCGAAAAATGTTTTTCACTCATCAACCAAACATGAGAAAATAAGTAAAAATCAACTTGTTTTCCATGAAAACATTTTCCTTCATACCAAACACACCCAGTGTGTAAATAAGGAAGGAAACTAATAAGAATATTACACAATATTCTAAGTGCCTAATTATGGAGATTTGGGGATATTCTCATATCTACACTATCTAATTATAGAAATATTCTCATATATACATTATCTAATAATGATATCATATTTAACACTTGCCAATGAACCTCTTAGGAAGAGGCGACACCAAATAATTGATATTTCACTTTGTCGTAATTTTTTTCAATTTCTTTGTTCATATATTTGTCATTCATGCTTATAATTATTAGTCTTGGACTAAACATATATATTTGTATCTTTTTTTCTCCCTTTCCTCCTTTTTTCATTAAAATCCACGCTTTATTTGTGCTTTGCGCTTAAAGCCCCAATGAACCTTGGAGCTTCTTTGTGCTTTTTGCCGTTGATAACACTGAATTGATGAAAGGAAAAAAAAAAACTTACTAAACATGCATCGGAACAGTGTATTTCCCAACTACTGCAAATTCTACCCTTAGTGAAAAAACGGAAGGACAAAACTTGGCCCAAAACACAGAGTTGGATTCGCAGTTACACCAAAAGATCAAGTTGCATTCTGAAATCACTTCCAGGTAACTCCTCCCCACCACCACCACCACCACCACCACCACCCAAATGAAGCAGTTCGACTTTATTAAAGCAGCCGCTCAAAATGAAAAAGCGAAAATCATGAAAAGAGACGTGCATGTGCATCGATGCAATTCCTTTCCTTATTTAGATACATGATTTACCAAAAGAAGCAAAAGTACAAAACCTTCAAAAACACATATCAAAATAGTGTATTTCCCAGATATTCCAAAATTCTTTCCTTAATTGAAGAGAACAAAGGTACACAACATGGCACAAGCTGCAGAGTTGGACAGAAAACTCTCTCTCTCTCTCTCTCTCTTCTTCTTTTGGCTCAAAGTTCATCTTATTTTTCTCATTTCTGAAGCAACACCATCTTTGTTATTTTAATACTATATCAAAATGTCTCTTTCTCGTGGTAGTATTTTAGTGTCATCTCATTGGTTCTATTAGTAGTTAATTAGTAATTACTTCTTATTAGAATATCATAGCATTATGCAAAATCCTGATATTAACATATTCTATTATCAGAGGAATCTGCAATATTTTATTAACTAATTAGTAATCTGAAGTTGGTCAACTAAGCGAAGACTGATGTCCATATTTGTTATTTATGATTGCTATATCTGACAAAGTGATATAGACAAATTATATAAATTTAGTGGTTGTCACTTTCTGTAGCTGAGAACCAATCATAGTATGCATGCAGTAAACACGTCCGAGTGACCGTTGTATAGAAGTAAAGTAACAGAAAATTGAATCTTTTTTATTTTATTTAACTAGTTCTTTAGTGAACTTAACACCTGATGAGAACTACATGGCGGTCCAGACCATTATACAGAAGTGAAGAACATAACATTGACTCTATTTTACGTCGCGACTAGTTCGTTAATGAACTTTTCACACAATGAGAAGTACATCAATCACCATTTAGTAACACAGTATCCAGAAGATTTCAATTTACAAATTTATCTGTACAGTGATGTTGCTCATCTTTTGAAATAGATTGCTTGATGTTTAAGTATTTTTTTTATTCCTTAAAGGAAAGATTGCTTTAATTTATTTTTTTTCATCAAGAAGAAATATTGCTTTAATTATTTCGAACTATCTCTTTTCTTCTTTCATTTTACAGCAATTTGTTGATTCAACAGTGACTCAATATCGTTGACTACAAATTCTAAAACTACACAACGAATAGGACCCAATTTAGGAATGCGAAATGGAAGCAAGTGAGAATAATAGTACCGCAATTACGTGCTTATCTTGTGACAAAGGTACCAAGAATGAAATTCATTGTCACAAACATTATCTTGTTAGGGGTAATCAAAATGCCAAAGCTTGTGTGAAATATCCTAAGCATGTTAGGGAAGATATAAGTTAGTATTGAAGAAAAATGAACTACATTGTCTTTGGAAGAAAAAGATTTAGTAGGCCTTTGGCCATGAAAACCAAAATCTTTTGGAGTTGGAGTTGGAGTTGGCCAAGAAAATAAATTGGAGTTCTTTTTGACTATTTGTGAGAGGAGTTGAAGTGAAAACAAGTAAAACTTGTTTTCACTTTTCCAAATACAATTCCAAATTGTATTTGGAATTCTTATGGCCAAACACTACAATTTTTAAGTGAAATAATTTTCCGGAAAAAAGTGAAAAATTCTCAAGGCCAAACGGGCTCTTAAGAGGGCTGCGTTGACAAATCGTCAGCTTTGCCTTTATCTGGTACATTGTCTTTTGTCTAAATCATTAGAAAAGCTCGCATGCACTAGCATGTGGAGCAGACACGCTCGTCGAAGCACTGTTCTGAGAGCACATGTCAGCTCTGCTACTGGAATGACTGACTGGGGGTTGCTCGCCAAAGGATGGGGAACCTATTACGGTGTGGGTTTTCGCACAACACTGAAGGATAAGGTTGTGACATCAAATAGCCCAAGAAAGTCCCCAGGAAATGACACAGAGACAGAAGTTTCTCTTCCAATGTGTTGTTGGCATTAGGTAGGCTCTAATACCATGTGTAGTGAAAGAGAAAATACGAAAGAACTCAGCTTGATCATTCCCTCTCGCTACTAGGGTTTAAATAACTATGTTTACAAGTTCTAAAATGGAAAAAAAAAATCACTACCTAATAACAATAGGAGTAAATTACGACACCTACTATATGTATATACAACAACAACAACATTCCCAGTGAAATCCCACAAGTGAGGTCTTGGGAGGGTAGAGTGTACGTAGACCTCAGCACTACCTCGGGGAGGTAGAGAGGCAGTTTCCGAAGGACCCTCAGCTCAAGTGCAACAAATCCAGGTACAACGAAAATCGAGGTAACAAAGTAGAAGGAAATAGTGAAGCAAATAATGAAACTAATAAGGGAATAGTGCAAAGTCTCCAAGAAAGAAACATGAACAACAACAAAATAGTGCGATGGTCAAAACACAATAACAACAGACTTTGATAGATATCACACCACGGACTACAATACTATGGCTAGTACAACGACAAATACCAACAAACCTAAACCCTCAAAAAGCAAGACCCACTCCTACCTGACTAACCTTCTACTCTAATAGGTGCCTTCCACACCCTCCTATCCAATATATTCTAGAATATTCACAAGGATTCTAACAAAGTTAATATTATTATATAAACAAGATCTCCCAGAAGCCCTTGCTCAACAAAGCTACCGAGATGCACAAGAACAACTGCAAGACTGAAGTATTTCTCTTCTAGGGCAATTCCCCAGCAATTAGCTTCACTCGTATCTAGTACCCTCTTCCAATAAACTAATCTAATTGCATCATTCTCCCATTTTTGAAGATACTGATAGAATAATATTATAAAGAATAACGGCAAGTGATAGAAGCACAAATAAGAACATCAGAAATTGCAAAAGGGAGAGGTTGAACGTCAATATATGCTTATCATTCAAACCTTAGTATCAAGCATGACAGCACACAGGATCTGGGTATTGTGCATAGCAATTTTTAGATTGTTCAAGGTCTCCTGATGGTACTCATGTGTCCCATGGGAGAAGTTAAACCTGGCAACATTCATTCCGGCACGAAGAAGCTTCTCTAGCATTGGCACTGACCGGGAAGCAGGCCCTAAAGTGCATACAATCTTTGTCTTAGGGATACGGCCCCCATGTGGGAGCTCCTTCAAAATTCCGTCAATATCAATGTTGGACATTTTATTCTGTCTGTTGAAAAAATAGACAAGACACTCTTTTCAGGAGAGCACACAAGTAGCTAATTAACTCCATGAATTAATCCATAGAAGCAGATACTAAAATAGAGCACAGCTATATTCCCTTGATTTTTTAATACGCTAAACTTGGCAAAACAGACAAACAATAAAAGTTCCTAAGAGAAATTTCACAATACATGTAAAGTACTGAAGCAACATAATGATGATCCCGTCAATTTTACTTGGGTGAGAAACACAATAAAGACAAGGATAAGTAGGGGAAAATCATCACAGAGAGTCAAATACAATAGCAGGTTAACAAAGAACATAGAGGAGGCGTCACACCAAATGGTTAAGAGGTACATACTGAACATCACCCAGAAAATGTCACATGTGGAAACCAGTAAGACAAAAGCAAGCAAACAAACAAAAAAGGGATCCAAGAACCATCATGATTGATACTCAAAAGAAACAAATAAACTTGGTCATGGCGCACCCAATTTTATTTTTATTTTTTGAAAACCCCCCATAATTTTACCTGCTCCCAAATTTGCTGTATCTTGAAAGTTAAGCTGATTTTCTTTATTCTGCAATTTCTCGAAAGGTAAGCTATTTTTCTTTAAAATAGCATCATTTTAGCTGGAACTTGAGAAGCGAAGAGAAGAGTAAATTAATGACCCAAACGACCAATAACTACAAAAGAGATATGGACTCACCGAAGTTAAAGTTCAATTTGGCAGCACGGACCTTGCTTTATCTACAAAAGCTTGTGAGGTATTAATCTTATCAGTACGTGAAGGTCCAGTACAAAGTACAGCAAGGCATACAAGGGATAAAGTAGGGACAGCACCTCTTCTTTTCCGTGAAAATACTAATTTTAGTCCCTCAATTATTGCTATATTATAATATTAGCCCCATGTGTTATTTTGGTTAAATATATTTAACTTTCGATACTAGTTTTATAACAGGAAATTCCGCCACGTATCCCAAAATGAATGGTCTTGATATTTTGTCCGGCATAAGAAAAGTATTTATATATTAATCTTTCTTCTTTATATATAAAATAAGAAAAAAATTCCTGTTCTACACTTCAAATATCTTCAAACACTATCTATGTTCATTTGTTTTTCAATTTCTATTTTTTTTTCTTCTTCTTCTTCTTTTATTTTTTATTTTCTCTTTTTTTGTTATTTTTTAACTCACTTTTCTCAACTTTTTTTTTTCTTTCATTTTTTTATTCTTTCTTTTTTTTTCTTCACTTTTTTTCTTTTTTCCTCAAAGATTTTTTTTTATTTTTTAATTCATTTTTCTCAACCGTCATTATTTTTTTGTTTTGTTTTTTTCCTTTTATCTTTTGTTCCTTCATTTTTTCTTTCTCATTTTTCTCAAACTTTTTTTTTCTTTTTTTTTTCTTCACATTTTCAATATCTCTCAATCTTTTTTTCTTTTCTCTTTTTTTTTTATTTTTTATTTTTTATTCTTCTCTTTTTTCTTTTTTCTTTTTTCTTTTTTCTCAATCTTTTTTTATTATTTTTTTCAATCTTTATTTTTTCTTTTTTTTAAAAAAAAAAAGAAAATTAAGGTCTAAAAACCAATTTTATTAATAATCAAAATAAAATAATAACAAATGGTCAGAGGTCCAATCCAGTAAATTTAAGTCCAAAAGAATTTGGTCCAAAAAAAAAAAAAAAACTAGGTTTCCTAAAATGATCCTATATTTATCAGATGTAAGAGAGTACTCAATACTCTTTCTCCTGATCCGCCTCCGCCTCAAGAAGATGTTGGTGTGTTGTCGAAGGAACTCCCAACTATTCTGGTTCCTCTTGTTGATCATTTTCAAGCTCGAGCCCTTCTTGCGATGGTTGAGTTCTATCTATTACCTGGTATATTTGTTCTCTCCTTTTGTCTTCCTTTTTTCCTTTGACAAATGGATTCATGATACCTTTTTGTAGGTGGTCGGGGTTCATCCCTAAGGGACAGAAGAGAAAGGCCTAGAGTTCATCGCTCTTGAATCTCTGGTAATCTACAAACCCTATTCTTCAGTTGAATGATTCTTCTTCCTTCTCTTTTTACACTGACCTTCTTATCTTCTGTCTTCTTGACCAGCTGAAGCTGAGTTGGTGGCTCTTGTAGCGACCATTTTTCTCGTGAAAAGTATGATTCGACGTGATAATTTTTTTAAGATGTTTAAAAGAGAAGAGTTGTCACCTAACGAATTAAGCTGCGTTAGGGCACAATTCTAAACTAACTACGAATATCTATTTACCAGCCAACGTCACTAAAGATCGGGTAAGAGTTCAAGTTACCTCAAAAGGAAGGTGTTAAGCACCTTTCAAGGTCCACAACTATGGATCCTGGCCGAATTCGTATATTATGTGGGGATTTATGTGATAAGCAAAGGTCAACTAATTTATTAATAAACTTATTAACTAAGCGGTTAAATGTATTATATAAAATAATTAATCTCAATTAATATTAACCTAAAAAAAACTAGGTGATTAATATAGGAAAAGCAAATTTTCTTTTAATCTAATTAACATGAACCTAAGTGATAAGAGAACAAGGAATATAAATGTATTAATCGATAAGACGTCTAAGAAGGAAACCAAATAATAAAGAAAAATTGTCAGATAAGCGAGGAGATAGAAATGAGACAAATATGTAGAGGAAATATGTTAATTATTAACCTAAATCAAACTAAACTACCTAAAGGAAATAAAGGAATGAAATAATGTAGTAATAAAATTAAGTTAATGAAATAAATATTTTGGTTTGAATAAAAGATTTTGAAAGAAATAAAATGTTTGTTGCTTTTATAAGGACGATGTCATGATATTGTTAATCGCGCTCTTCCACCTTAGCATCAATTTTGATTGGAGGTCTGTCTTAAGTTAAAATAATAACATTACCAAAAAAATATTCAATGACAAGTGGAAATTTTGAGTTTTTGAATATAAAACACATAAGAATATTTTTTAGAATCTCGAAGTTTAAAAGGAAATAAAAAAAAGAACGACTGATCGCAAAAGCCTCCTGATCATTCATAATTCAGCACAGGGGCGAATTTAGAGGGGTAGGTGGGGGTTCCCGGGAACCCAGTAGCTTTCGTGTGGATCTTGTATTTATATTGAGAAGTCTAGTAAATATATAACAATTATAAGTTGGGAACCCATAAATGAAGGGTGTTGTTGGTCTAGTGGTAGAAAAGGAGCTTGTTAAAGCTTTGTAGGCCTCTTGGTAGTGGGTTCTAACCCCGTCAGCCACTGTATTTGATTTTTATTTTGCCCAAGGAACCCACAAACTTTAAATTCTAGATCCGCCTCTGAATTTCAGCACTGAGAACTATTGTCAAGCCTTACATGGCATTTGCTTCGTCGGAACTCTCCGAAGTTCACCGAAGGAAAGAAACTTTTGGGGGGTTTCGAATTTGGAAGGAGAGATAAGGAGGGGAGAGCATAGGGTTCTATTGGGTGGTTTTTGCAGAGGGGTTTGATTGGCTGGACGGAGTCGGTGATGGTGGAGGAGAGTGGTGGTTCGGATGGAGTTTTGTCAGTGAGACAAATGTGGCGATGGATGGAGGTTGAAAGAAGAGAGGATGGGATGAGAAGAGGGTGGCAGGTTTGTGGAATGGGGTTGGCTGAGGCGGTGGTGGCGGTGATCAAGAGGTTCGGCGGCTATGGGGGGTAGAAAATGGATTTAGGGATTTTGGATTTTGGGTGATTACAATTAAAGGAGGATGGGGCTTGATCTGGTCCATTGGATTGCTTGTGATAGACAAACACGATTGAAATTGAAGATGGGTCAGGTTATGGATCTAAATTGGGTCAACGAATTTGGATTTAATTAAAACTAAATTTAGGATTTAAGATTGAATCAAATTGACTTCAAATTAGGCTGGAATTGACATCAATTGGATACAGAATGGCTAGAAATTAAATGAATTAGGGAAAATCACATAGAATTAGGTTGCTATTTAATAAATATAATACCATAAATATAATTCAACAAATAAATACTAGTGATATAACAATTAGTAATAATATTAAATAAAATGTTATTTTGAAATTAATTATAAATAAAGTGCGAAAATTGTGAAAAATTACATTTGAAATGAGACGTTATTTAACTAAAGTATGTATATATACGAATTGTGTACGAAATTAATAACAATAATAAATAATAAACTTATAAATTTTGAAATTAAGATAGGTCAAAAATAATAAAATATATGACTAATTGTTCAAATATATAAATAATTATATAAATGAATTTAATATTTGAAAAAGATCTAAAAGATATTAATTAGTCAAATAGCAGCCCGAGTTGGATATAAGAAGGTCAAAATTGGGTGTCAACAGTTGTCCCTTCTTTGTTCGAGAATGAAAAGTGAATTGTCGGGAAAAGAACAATGACGTAGTTGACATTTGTCCAATCGAAAGGATGACTCTTTGGAATCAGAAGAAGCAGAAGGGAATTGTTAAAATGATGTGGCCGAGACTTCGGTTTCAAGTTGTCTACATATCTCTGATTTTATGAGAATCAGGTTGTGTGTAGTTATAGATTTAGGAACGAATGAGATTCCTAGAGAAAATTGACAAATGTAGAACTTGAATGAAGATAACACGAGTTGACAAGATATAAGTAGTTTTGAAATGTGGAATGTCAATATAATTTAGGTTAGGCTGCAAGATATAGAGATAATGAATCAGGTTTCAGAAATGGGAGGAGAATAATTCTCCGACGTCTTTCCTTATGTTTTTTTGGGGCTTACCTGCAATTTTTAACACAACTAAATAAAATGGTTCCCAAAAATTCAAGCTAAGATTAGAACTATTCTTCAAGCATATATAGACCCAAATTTAATAATTTGGTAATATGAAAAGTGATTTAGACATGAATTAAGGCCACAACTAACTCCTAGCTCATAGCCAAGTTGAAAGCTTTCTTACCAATTGAATTCTTGTATAGAATCTATCTATAGTCAAATTTATATAAATATAACTCCTAGATTCTGAAGAGTTTTGGAGCTCTCCACCAAAAGAAAGGTCCTTGATTCTTCTTTCCAACACATCTAATTGGTCGTTAATCCAGTATTGGAGTGAAAAGTTATGGCTATTTTATCGAAGCATTGTCAAGTAGTGAGATACCACGACCCAAGATATGGTCGTGGGCTGAAAGGACGATCGTACCTTGCTCTCGTCTGTTGAAAAACTTACCAAAAATCTAGAGAATCGACAAAGCTCCTTCAGTACCCACTAACACAACCAATGATCGTGGGTTGAAAGCACGATCATGGTTTGGTTCATCCGTTGTGAGGTGTTCTCTTCTCCAAAGCAAGAACTTAGAGTTCATCTTCAAGCTCAAATTCTCTAAACTTTAGTTCAAGAATCTTCAGTAATCAGGTATGTAGGTATTCAATAAGGAATTCCTTTCACCCTTATGCCCCAAACATAATTTTAAAATATTGATTTCAATTATGATTTATGAACTCATGATATAGCGTTCACACCCAACTATGCCAGATTCTTGAATTTCAATTTTCTCATGTTATTTTATTATTATGGTTCCCATTCAAAGTTATTATGCATGTTTTTCATGGTTTTAACTCATTTATTTGAATACGTAGAGAATTTATGCATGTTTTATAGACTTCAGCCTCCTTCTGAATGAATTATGCATGATTTGATTGGTTTCAGTGTATATTGGTTTGACATGCTATGTTTTCCCATGAAATATAGTATCTTTGCATACATGTGATTCATGATCCCTCAGTATATTGAATAATTCATGATTTTGGACTTGTGTTAATAAATTTCACATTTTATTCAGATTATAGAATTGTCATGAGTAGTTGCATTCTTCAGTGATGGCGGGTTATGAACACCCGATAACTTAGGATTTCATGCATTGTTAGTTGAACACTCAGTCCTTCAGATTTAATTATTTAGAATACTTTCAGATAAAGCACTCATCTTTCAGTCTCAAAACATCAGTATTATTGAGCTATTAAGTATCTTAGTCTATATTCATTTGGGAGTATTACTTAGCATCGAGCGGACACAGGGATGAAGGATCACCCGTCAATTAGGCTGAGACCTTTAGCAGAAGTTCCTAAGTCCCAGAACTAAGGCGCCGTCATAGGTTCTAAAGGATCATCCGTCAGACCAGGCTTGATACCTTAGTCCTTTTGAACATCAGTTTATTGGTACCAAGCTAGATCAGCCTTTATACACTGGCAAGGTATATTGGACCCTTTTCAATAGGGATTATACATCGAACTCCATGTTTATCTCTCATGGTTATATATTGGTTAATAATATCTCCTACAGTTTCAGATTCAGTATTTGTACATGACCCTCAACTCAGTTTTACTTGTTTTTAACTATGACCTTTAAATTATTATTGCATATTAGTATATGTGCACTCCATGTATGGTCATTGTACTCCAGCTCAGCTCTTTGCATTCATCACAGTTTTACAGCATATTCAACATTAGCTTTAGATCAAATAAAGTATTTATGCTTCTACAGCTTTCTAGTTTACAGAAATGTTTTAGTTCATGATTCAGAGATTTCGTTATGCCTCACAGTTTTCAAGTACATACATGATTTAAATGTATATTTTTGTAAATGGTTTATGCCCTCAGTTCAGTCCAGTTCACAGTATTTCTATTATCTCAGAATATTCATGTATTCAGTAATTATGCTTATCTAGATGGGTCTTTGCATCTCAGTATACATCAACATTTCTCTTGATTTAAGAGGTCGTGTGGTAGGATGTATTAGAAGAAAATAATACATGTATTAGGTGTGGTATTATCTAATCCTTTGTTTGGTTGAATTTTTAGCCTTAGGTATAGCTAATACATGAATTAGTTATACACCAGGCATTATAGGGTGTATAACTAATACATTGCTACCCATGGTGTTAGCAATACAAGGGTTTTAATACAATGGGATAATATGCTTAGAGACAAAAATACCCTAAGATCCCACCTAACCTTTCACAATTATTTATTTTAACTTATAATATCTATAATTTTCTACCAAAAAAATTCACTAGGATTCCTATTTAGAAGCACTGTAAAGAATACTATACGTTATAGAAACGACAACATGTAAAACATGTTATAAAGTATCCGAACATATGTTAATTGTTAACCAAACCAAATGACATGAACAACCAAATTCATGAAATGATAAATCAGTATTAAAATTCTTCAGTTTTTCTTGTTAATCGTTTAATTTGAGATTTTACAATGATTTTTTTTTTATTGGACATATATATTGACTGCCTGAAAATTATATAGCAATGCATTGAGCTTTTCGAATACTTCTTTCTTTTGTTTATTTCTTTATTTTTTTGATTTTCATGTTCTATATTTATATAGTATAGATCACTTCTTTTTAATTTATCAAGATGACAATTTGCTTCCAAATAATTTAAGAGAGAATACCGACTTTTTTTTGGTTTTTCATTTTTAAGAATGAATAATAGAGTTTTTCAAAAAAAAAAAAGGACATGAATCTATAGAATGTGGAGGGTATTCTTGTAAACAAATAATATCTTTTAAGGAATATAACAATACATGTTATTTTTAATACATCACACCAAACAGTGGATAAGAAATTAGCTCAGTGTAACTAATCTCAACACTACTAATCCCAGCATTACTAATACACCCTATTCAATACTATTCGTATACACTCTATCAAACGAGCCCTAAATATCTTATTGTCAGGATGCCCAGTTTGTATATTACTTTATAGTTTCATAATATATTAATGTTCCCACACCCATACTTATCACTCAGTGAATCATTACATATTATCGTTTGTATCGATTTTATATTCAGTTATTCATAGTGCATGTCTCTCATACTCAGTACATTCAAAAGTACTGATCGCATACCTCTTCTGCCTACATTTTTCATTTGATGTAGACTCGGGTGCTTACTATCAGGATCTTAGTCAGGCAGATCACAGCTTCCAACCAGCAAGTGATGAGTTCTCTTGATTCGAGGACTCAAGTCAATTTGCAGTTCCAGCATTTTATATCTATTCGTATGTATTGATTAGAGATAGCTGGGGGTCATGTTCTGGGTACCTATAGTTAGTATTAGTAGAGGCTTCATAGATAGTAAGTCAGAGTTGTCGTATTCAGTTTCTCTTTCTTTTCAGATTACAAATGTTGTAAATAAACTTTCTAATAGTAAATGAATTGAACAAGTTTATTTTATGATTATGCTTCTGCTTAGTCAGTTTAGCTCTTATACATGTTTTAATCAGTTGCTCATGTATTATTCCAGTACCATTGATTAGCTTGAGATCACCTATGATTCTGAGCACCATGTTACGACTAGTGGGTAGTCTCGGGTCGTGACAAACTTAGTATCAGAGCACAAGGTTCAAGTGTCCTAGGTTGTCTATGAAGCCGTGTCTAATAGAGTCTTGTGAAATGGTACAGAGACGTCTGTACTTTTCTTTGAGAGGCTACTATCATTTAGGAAATGTTTCCCTTCTTTCATACTCCAAATCATGCAGTATAGATATTCTCTATGAAATATATGTAGATCCGAGAATCACTCTATTTCCACTGACTATGCCTTATTTTTGAGGTAACAGAAATAATCAAGCTTAAATTTCTACTGATAGAGTTTTCTCAGACAGAACCTACAGACAGTTATGAGGTTGACAATGTCTTGAGAGGTCCCCATTAGTGCCTCTAAGTTTAGAATTTTGAAAGAGTTCACTTTTGTTCATGAAAATCATGCGGTGAGCCAAAGTCAGATGTGCTCTCAGATCCCTTCTCAGAATCCTATGGCAGAATGACCCAGAGTTAGAAGTATGAACCTAGAAGTATAGTAGCAGTTGAGTGGGGATAATGTTTATCTGGATTTCGTGGATAGGAGTTATGTATCCATTGAGCCAACAAGATATTGTGTAGACTTTATGATGACACTTTGAGAGAGATTTATCGGTTGAGGGGACTCAGAGTATGTTAATGCTTCAGCAAGGAACAAGCCTAGGCAGTGACCAAAAAGATAGAGAAGCTTGTTAAGGTTGAGTATGTTCATAAGATTTTAAGTAGACTAGCATTCCCTAACTTCTCTCCAGTATTAGTAAGTTGGTATAGTGTATGAGGAATTGTGTGGCTATCCATGTTGAGCCTTAGACCCCAAGTTGGGATTGTGGATGATCAAGCTAATAGAGTAAAGAGTTTTGAATTCTAAAAAAAAGAAAGATGTGCCCAGGGTATTGTGACACATCAGAAGATTCCAAGTTAATAAGTGTTTAAGTTATAGTATGGTGACTATTGAGGCTACAAAAAGTTAACAAGTCTATCTCAGAAGGAATTACTAGCAACGGGTTTTACACTTTCAAATATAGTCTTTTAAGGGAGTTTAGTATTTATGAGTATATTCATACCCAAACCACTAGAGTGAAGTGATTACAGTTTAGTTTAGGGTTTATTGAAGAGGTCCACAGACTTAGAATGATGGCTTAAATCTAAGGGGGAGAAGATAGAACAAAGAACCAAGTCGGGTTTTCAGATTCTAGTAGTGATGCTAGTGAGTTCTAAGAACAGCACTAGGTGAGGCTGATACCCGACCCATTCTTATCTCAGTATATTTCTTGTACTTTAGTCATTACGACACTCTACTCATGTCTTGCATGTCAGTGCCATGATCATAACTCATATTCATACAGCTCATACAAAATCATGTCCATTCTCAATTTCTAGTATAAGAAGTAATAGTTCACTTTGTAGTATGAATCATACTCTATGAACCTATTAATTCCAGTCTCATGTAATATAACTCATGACTCATGCACTCATTCTTTACAGTATGCTCAGTTTCAGGTACTCATGGTAAATCCTTAATGACTAGTGAGATCACCCTACGTCATGTACGCTCCCAGATCAGATCTCTTGAACAAGTTCGTTCATATTATACTTTACCCCTCAGGCCCCATATAAGTGTCAAAGTTATGAAAATTCTTAAGTCAATATTTCTCAGTATTCTTCTTATTCTAGATACTCATGTTCTAGTACTTTAGTAACCCTTCTTATGCTTTAAGGGTGGTGTTGCTAGCAGTTGAGGGATAGACCTGAATGATTTATTGATATACTTGCAGACAATGACCTGAATGATTTATTGATATACCTGCAGATAATGACTTATTGTGATTGGTGACTCTGTAATTAGAACTTAAGATTGATTGTTTAAGATGGCAAGAAGAAGTGTATCTTTGAGGGTGATTGCTCCAAGTAAATGTAGAATATAGATTTCTGTAGTTAAGACCAGTGTATTCATTTTAGTAGTGGTGTTATATATCTCCGATTTAAGCTTGAATAGAGTATAAGCATGCAACCAGACTTAGCCTCTAGCAGCCATTTATAATGTATCCCTAATAGGGTTAGAAGTTTTAGCTAGTTTAGTGTGGTATATCCGTAAGAAGGAAATGGTTGAGAAATGTTGCCAAGTTAGAAGGTTATCAGTCATATTGCTTAAAGCATATTAGTCCTATCCTTACTTTCGGCCTAAGATACTTTTGTTTCATGATAGGTAGTTTCAGTCCAAAGGTGTCTCATATTCAACTCTAAGTCGTTCCTATTCAATGAGCTCAGATCAGTAGACTAGAATGCTCAGACCATGTTACAATCCTTATTCAAATATCTTACTCAGATCATGCCTTCGAGTCATTCCCCCTAATGTTATTAGAACCTCTGACAAGGAGCGTTGAAGTTAACAGATATTTCTTTTTCAGTGACTTTCTTCAAAATTTCATGTCATTATCTATCACTTTACAGTTGTACATATACGTTCGTGCCATTAATGCTTCAATTGAGTTATAAACTCTCAGTATGAGTCAGTCCTTATAACTAGCAATTCAGTTCGGAGATCAGACAGACAGTTCCAGTAGTTTCCCCATCCTTTCTTCTAGTCGTACTCTCCGGAGTCCATGTCTATACCTATTCTATATGAGCTCTTATGTGCATTCGTGTTATCTGTAAATATAGTCAAGTCTTATTCTGAGCCTAAAATCAGTTCAAGGCAACAGTTTTCTCCTTATTACTTCTCTCAGAGTCATATCGCTCAGTTGCTCACATGTCTTAGTTTACATTCATAAATTTAGTCCAGTCTATGTTTCAGTTAGAACTCAGGGTTGGGATTACAACTCTTTCCCTATCTTTTTAGCTTAGTTGGTCTTCATTCGGGGACGAATGATCCCAAGGGGGAGATATTGTAACACCCCAAAAATTCAAGCAAAGATAGAACCATTCTTCAAGAATATATAGACCCAAATTTAATGATTTGGTAGTATGAGAAGTGATTTAGACATGAATTAAGGCCACAAGTAACTCCTAGCTAATAGCAAAGTTGAAAGCTTTCTTACTGATTGAATTTTTGTATAAAATCTATCTATAGTCAACTTCAAACCAGTATAACTCATAGATTTTGAAGAGTTTTTTTAGCTCAGGATTCACTAAATGAAAGGTTTTTTGAGTTTTCTTTCCAACGTATCCAATTGCTCATTAATCCGGTATCAAAATAAAAAGTTATGGCCATTTTATCGAAGCATTATCCAGCAATGAGATACCATAACCCAAGGTACAATCGTGGGTTGAAAGGACGATCGTAAATTGCTCTCATCAGATGAAAAATTACCCCAAAATCCAGAGAACAGAAAAGGCTCCTTCAGTACCTACGAACACAACCAACGATCGTGGGTTCAAAGCACGATTGTTGGTTGGTTCGTCAGTTGTAAGGCGCAGAATTTTCAGCGATGTTTTTAAAGGGGTATTCCGGTCTTTTTACTTCTTTTAACCTCCTAAACCAAGTTGTATTAACCATCCTAAGGCTGAATATTAAGCCTAAACTACTCCTAATCCCTCATTCACTTCAAAACATATGTAAACACTCAGAGAAACATGAGAACATGGGATTTTCTCTTCTAGAAAGCAAGAACCTAGGGTTCATCTTCAAGCTTAAATTCTCCAAACTTTAGTTCAAAAATCTTCAGTAATCATGTATGTGAGTTTAATAAGGGATTCCTTTCACCCTTATGCCCAAAACATAATTTTAAAATATAGATTTCAGTTATGATTTATGAACTCATGATCTAGGGTTCACACCCAATTATGCCAAATTCTTGAATTTCAATTCCTTCATGTTATTTTATTATTATGTTTCCCATTCAAAGTTATTATGCATGATTTTCATGGTTTTAACTCAGTTATTTTAATGCGTGAAGAATTATGCATGTTTTATAGACTTCAACCTGCTTTGAAATGAACTAGATTAGTGTACTTGTGTTGCACGTGTATTTTGCGTATTCATTTACATAAGAAGTTTGACTCAAATTTATATAAAAAAATTAATTAAAATATATATGTAGACATCGATAATAAACTTTATCAAAAAATAAACTACAATCATAAAACAAATAAATTGAAGTGTTTTTATACATCAAGATTGTAAGTACAATTTTGTGTAATCAACTCCTATTTAAGAAGATTGAAATGTCTTTGAATCTATTAAACATATCAAGCACACACAAAAGATATTTGAGCCAAATTAAAAGACAGAACATCAAATTAAATAATATTGCTACAGAGCATCACTTGAAAACAGAAGAAGCATTCACTAAACATGTCATTGAAATTTTTGCCTACCTCCATCAATTTAATTTATCAGGTTTTACAGCTTCATCAGGTTACCCATCTTCAGCATTAGACATTAGTCATCACCCTATCTTCTGCTGAAATTCAAGTACCGACACAAGCAGACACATTCACCATGTCTCCTTAAAGAAGAGACTCGTAAGGCGACCCTAAATAGTTTATTAGCTATATTAACTTCACTTTTATGCAATATATAATAAAGTATATATATCTCAGGTTGTGAACTTATACCAGATGAATCAAGCTGCAATGCCTTGATGTCTTCTTCAATATTACCATATGAAGCAAGCTGCAATGCCTTGATGTCTTTTTCAATATTATCTATCACGTATACATACAACCAAAAATTACACAATTCCCTAATCTACCTCAACAATCTCATGAAAATTACACCATCCGCTAATCCATCTCAACAATTTTATGAGCAATCATCCATAGGGAATTCCAGATTGCTCGTGATATAATTTTTATTATTTTTAAATTAAAATATATAAATACGTAGGTATATTTTTCTTTTATCATGTATTTTATGACTCCCTTATTAATTCTCCTAATATCTCTTTTCATGTATTTACTCTTATCAAGTATTTTAGAACTCTTTAATTTTTAAAATATATTTCTCTCTTAGCATATATTTTAGAATTCCCTAATTATTAATTTTCCTAATATGTCTTACCATGTATTTAGTACTTCTTTTCCAATTAAACCTTCCTTAAACTTACGAATATTCAGCCAAAACTTTCCATAAAGTTATTCTGCGGACTTTAGAAAAGTCATGGAGACATTAGAAAACCTTTTTTCATGTATTTATTATAGTCAAAATTCAATAGAAAACTCACGTACCAAAAAAAACTTTTCATAAAGAGATTAGCTAAGAACTCAGTCGATTGATGGGGGCTAAGATGGTGAAGAGTTGTTATATTCTTGAACAAAAGAATCCATCCTGAACTAATTTTAAAAGCTCCGAAAATGCAAAATCTTTAAATGAACTAATCTCTACAAAATCTTAACATTAGGAGAGAGAGAGAGAGGGAAACCGTTTAGAAGGTGCTAATATACACGGATTAATGCAAAAGAATGGCAACCTGGAATAACAAACCCTTACAGGATTTTTGATATATCTAGTCACAGGACTCGAACTCGATACCTCTATTTAAATGTGGATCAACGGAATTCTATCCATCCCAACACTAACTCTTAGCTTATTGGCGTCATAATGGAAAATGTTATCCAAGCACAATGTTGGATGGAGAAACTTGATACTAAAAGTCCTAGATGAATTGGTATTATTAGATTTGAAAGGCAAGGTCCAAATTACTAATGTAAGGCCATGTCGGGGAGTTCAAAGTTTAACTTGCTATAATAATTTTAGATATTTTGCAGGTAAACAAACAAAAATAATGGGGGTAAAAACATCATTTTTTGTGGCGACACTTAAAGCCTCGTCTAACGGTTGAACAAATTTATACCTGGATAAGACTTTCTAGCTAGAAAATACATTGGTGTAACAAATGACATAGAAAAGATGTCTTAAAAAAAGGGAAAAGAAACTCCCTTGAGAGGTTGGAATGTAATATCCATATCTAGTAGATTTTGAACAAAATTTTGAGAGAAAATTATTCCTTGAAAGATATAGTTGTAGTTGATTTGGTTTAAACAAAAGAGGGAAAAAACACAAAAGAGGAAAATTATTAAAAAAATAAAATCTTTTACACATAAAGAGGGGAAAAACACAAAAGAGGGAAGATTATTTTTTAAAAAAAATACTTTTACATATAAAGGGTTGAAAGTTCCCCAGTCAAATTGATTTGTTCATCAACCTTGAGATATTGAAATATCAATTAATTAAGTTTTAAGTTATCACAATATATAACCACTGGTTTAAATCGTTAAAATGGTTTTTGGATCAACAATGCAAGTAAATATACTTCTAATAATTATCCGCAACTCATTTTTGGGCCAACAACCACGTAGAAAAAATAATTATTTTCAGAATGTGCAAACCTGGATTTGATACTGTTACGATCATCCCTGCATCAATAACTGAGATACTGGCACTTGTGTGACTCCTATTTTAGCCGTCTCTATTTGAAAGTGTCGTCCCAAAATAGTTATATCAGAATGGTCTTCTCATGTTCTAATGTTATCTACAAAATAAACTCTCAAAATTTATAAATAAATTCTAGAAAAGAGCTAACAAATAGAAAGCTTCAAGTGTATCTCCTTTTACTCTAGACAAATAATGAAAATGTTTGATATTCCAATCACATTCAATTTCTCCTATATAAGAACAAAAAAACACCTTGGATTTATTGCTTATTTAAAGGAAACTTAGCCGGGCCTCTTAAAATCAAGAAACAAATTGAACAAACAACAAACAAATATCTTATCTTATATTCATAAAAAGTTAGAAAGAAAAATCAATAAATTAAACCAATTAAAAAGAAATTCTCACAAAAAAATTAAAAGACGCAAACTTTATAGCTATGTAACAAAAGCAAAAACAAACTCTAAAAGTTTCCTTATTCTTCGCTTTCACATCAAGTTGAAGCAGCCAAAAAAAAAACAGAAAAAGGTGGAGTCATCTCCCATGCCTGCAAGATTAAGACAAACCAGGATAGTCATGTCAAATACCACTAAATCCCATGAATTAGCAATAAACATACCTCCATGTATATGAGGCTCCACTATAACCTTACTACCACCCTTCATTCCTCCTCCTCCACATCCCCTTCATCCACCTCTACCTCCTCCTCCTTTTCCACTACACGCTTTATCCCACTTTCTCCACTACCAAAACCTCCTCTTCTACCACTGAAACCACCTCTACCTCATCGTCCTCCTCTTCCTCCTCTATCTCCTCTACCAGCCCTGAATCCACCACCACCACGACCTGTAAAGCCAGTCAACAAGCCATATATTACAACATGAACAACTACTACTATTACAGCTAAGAGAACTTATACACAAGTAACAACAACAACATACTCAGTAGAATCTGGGGAGCGTAGAATGCATGCTGACCGTACCACTACCTCAGAGATAAAGAGGTTGTTTCCAATAGACCACTTATATACAAGTAATTACATGAAAATCATATCTCTAGTTGGTGCAACTATAGCTGTTGCTGGAAATTGATGTAGAGAAGTAGTGAAGTCGAGCTATAAGGATTATGAGTCCATTATCATTAACATGATAGCTAGATCCTGAACCAGTGTTGTAGACAATGGCATGGGGAAAGAACAGAGAGTTACACCAATGGACCATCTAGACATACCAGTTGTTACTGAACCACCAGGTGAATTAATGGTTAATTTGATGTCCTTTTTCTGATCTTCTGCATCAAAAATTAATAGCTGACTAATAATAAAATCTGCAATAATATATATCACCTACATGTTCATCACCAAATAATTCCCAAGTATTAGAAAAAACTCCACAGTTCAATGATTGAAATATAAGATAGTTTCTCTTTACCAAGTTTTAAACACAAAGCAATAAACCATATAGAACATATCATCTTTCCATTCAATAAGAATTCAAGTGAAAGTATGTTCATTCAGAATAAAAATCTATTTGTTTGGCCAATAGAATAGTGTGAATTGACAAACTAAAAACAGGAAAAAACCTATCTAGAAAAAGATCCATGCTGCGACACATTCTCCAAGCAATACTAATTAAACGTAATCAAGCAAGCTGCAGGAAAATTAACAAATTAAAATGGAACACTAATTCATACATGAACAATTAAAGAAATCGCATACAAAGTTAAAATCTTGATTACAAATAATAAATTAGAAAACCCAAAAACAACAAACCATAATGATGACCAGAAACAATATTTTTCAACCAAAAGATGAGTTTACAAAAGTAAAAATCTTCATAAATCAACCAAAACATAATGAAAACATAACTAAATCAACTATCTCGTTCATGGATAGAGTAAAAGTGTAAACTCAACCTAAAAGAAGTACGAGATCGCTTGTAAACTGCACGAGCCTCCTTCTTACATTTATCCTCGAAGTTATCGAACTATTTTATCGGAACTTGTATAAATTATTAATTGAAATTCCAAAATTTTAGGATTACCTAATAGTTTAAGGGGAGGTTTGATTATCAAAATTTTAGTTGATATGTCGTAACTATTAGTAAAATAACTTAAATTACAATTACAATTTTATTTAATACCCAAACGTAAAAGGAGTGTTAAAATTTAAAGGTATGCTTCCTAACGTGACTTTGCTTGATATGTAAGTTAGTTGTATTAGAAGTCCTTGTTTTATCAGATTCTTTTCTATGAATTTTAAGAGTTTAATAATTTACATATTTATTTATTTCCATATATTTATTTTATTTTCTTCCCATATAATTTAGGAGTCCTTAAGTTAGTAAAATAGTATTTGAAGAAAATAGAAAAAAAATGATTGTGTTTAATGCGGAGACTCATGATCTAGGGTTCACACCCAATTATGCCAAATTCTTGAATTTCAATTCCCTCATGTTACTTTATTATTATGCTTCCCATTCAAAATTATTATGTCCCCTCTAATTCAGGTTGGGATGTTGGATCCTCAGGTGATTTTCATAGTTTTAACTCATTTATTTTAATACGTGAAGACGTCACGACCCGATTTCTCAGGTCATGATGACACCTACTCTAACCCATCAGTAGGTAAGCCAACCCGTAGTCTGGAACAGCTAGTAACAGACTACCAAGAGAAATAAGGAAAGCAGTGGAAAAGAATATAATAAAGTGACTAATATATAGCGTATAACCCCAAGACCTGGTGAAGTCAATACAAGAGCTTCTAATAAAACGGGAGTACAAAGTGAAATGCAGAATAAATACAAGTACAAGCAGTCTCTGAAACACAAAATAGATATCAGTCTAATCAATCAAAGGGAGAGCAGGAATACTCCAAACGTCAGGAGGTCACCCCAAATCTCCAATCCATAGCTGCTCTGCACGATGCATACGTTAACAGCGAGAACTCGTACTATGATCTACAGGCTACAGAAGTGTATTGTGAGTACCAAACCTGTGGCACTCAGTAAGCACCGGCCGACTGAGCTCCAAAGATAATAAAAGCATAAATAACATGGAAGCCAGAATATAACTACAGGCAACTATCCAGGAAAACTAAACATAATGGGGCTATTGGAGCAATAATGATGCACTATCCTATCCTAACAGTATTCAGGAACTAAAGTACAATATCGTATATCACTAGCCAATATACTAATGAAGAGTGAAGAAGGATATATAGTAGTATACAAGGACAAAGAATACATATACGATATGAATAGGCAAAGGAAGAGAGGGATATACGGTAATTCCATATATATATATATATATATATATATATATATACATATACATATAGGACAAACTTAAAGGTAATAACTTGAGGGAGTCAACCTAACATCTCAAGGATCATAACCAAGCAGGGAAGCTAATACTATCATAATCAGGGTCCCTAACCATAATGTCTAACCGTGAGGTAACTATCAATGATGTAATTTATCATAGAAAAGGAATGGGATAAAAAACATATCGATAACCTCGGGTACCAGTCCATAATCATCCTGCCACGAACTAACTATAATAACCAACAGTAAAGTAACCGGCTAGTCTGGACAAACAACTCTTAACCGGGCCCCTATAAGCCCGAAAGGTTCAAGCAAACACTCAATAAACAGTAACCATAACTTATACCTATACAACCCCCCTAAGACTGATAGATACAAGCGCCAAACAATTATACTGGTGATAGGCAATGCATATGAATGAATAAAACATAAACAAATAGTACCATACCCAATCCGAGTGCCATAATATACCAAGTTCCATAACATAATAAGTGCATGGACTCAAACCGTGACTAAAAGAGTGTAAATCTGTAAATCCATTGCCCGAGATCAAGTTTGGGTCAAAATCGACATAATAGCGTAGAAAGGGTCAGAATCTCTCTTGACCCAAGTAAGTAGTAGTGGTTAAAGAGTGAATTAATAATGGGCCTGAATCAACCTCGGTCTAATTTCCAAAACAACATTTTTAGTTCCAAATCTCATAATCCATTAAGTAAGGTGGTACAATTTCCATTATAAAAGAATGTATTTTAAAAGTGAAAAGTGAAAATAAATCCCTTTTTGGAAAACAGTATTAAAATTAAGATTTTGATTAGAATCGTACCACTAAGTAAGCATAAATGCCCCCTAAAGTATGCATGCCATCACCATTATCCAAACAATACAACCATAAGTGCCCAAGTGTCTGTAATCTAGAATCATGTCCCCTTTAGGGATAAAATACTCACCTTAAGTCCAATTGGTATCGTAACCACGGCCTCGGGCCCAACAATATGTAACCATCATAATAAAGCCTCATAACTCAGACAACTATGGTAATCAAGGGCATGAAATCACTACAAGGATTTAATCGGGGGACTACCGCCCAAATCACTAAGTTAAATGGTAAGTTTTATATTAAAGGGTTCGCAATGTCAATCTATGACTAAACAAGTCTATAATCAAGGATAATATGGTTCTAGGACAATAACGGGTATCCTAGGCTAGGGTTCAGATCACATTTCTATCCCAAGTTCCCTAAATAGACAAAGTCATGATGTACTAGTTATAATCCAATCCAATAATCCCTACCTAGCGTGCAATCTATGCAATACATAATCTTATAGAGAAAAGTAGATCGAAGCCTACCTCGATGCAGAACCGCACTCTTAAAACGTCCACAATTCGCTCGTCTTCAATGCACGATCCCGAAATGTCGCCACACTATCAAAATAGTAGTCCACAAATTAATACGAGTAAAACAAGAGTCATATTACAATATAATAGCTCGGGCCAAAATTTGGGTCAAGAACTGGCCCGTGAGGCCCGCAAACGAAATCCAAAAATTGAATCTGCCACGAGGTCCCTCAAAGGACAAGGAATGCGTGCTCAAAAGTTGAGAATAAACGGGACACAAATTGGAGCTCAAATCAGCCCCGAGAGGTAGTGAAAATACAAAGAAAAATAAGAATTAAATGGAGGATTTAAACCGAAAACTTATGAAGAAATTAAGGGAAAATGACCATCTCAACATCCTCTACTCATCCCCAACTCCAATTTATGATTTCCCATAATTTCTTGAGCACTCAATGCCATTAATGGCGAATTGGGACTTGGAAAATGGGAGAAAATCGGGGGAGACAACAATATATAGGCCTAGGGGTTACTCATCGCGATCGTGATGACCCCTGGCTGCGATCGCGTTGCATAGGAAATTAGTTCATCGCGAATGGGAGGAAAGAGTTGAGAATGCGATGAACAACAGGGGAAGGCTACACGGTCGCGATGGAGACTTTGCAAATGTGAAGAAGAAAATTGACCCGGTCAGGCCGACCCTTTATCGCGAACGCGAGAGAAGGTTCGCAATCGCGAAGGTGAAGGACTTGACCCTTCGCGAACGCGGACTACGTCTCGTGATCGCAAAGAGTCACACAGGCCTGTACTAGATGCTGAAAAACAAGCAAAAGCCTAAGTCCCAACGGACTCCGACAGGGTGCTCGAAGGTCGTTGGGAATCGCGTGCGCGCAAGTGAACTATGCTACCATACCAAATTCTACATTTTGGACTCAATGGAACCATCAAAATTTCAAATGGAGGTCGTTTTCATTAAATGTAGGGGCCACACCTATAGTTCTATTTTAACCAAATTCTACCCAATATCCCAAAATGAGTCCAGAACCCTCGGGACCCGGACTAAGCGTCCCTCTAGCCTAAAATCAACGTTCCAAAGATAATGCCACTGTCCGAATTCTCATCTGAGATCATTTACTAGGAGTTTTAGTTTAAGACCAATTTCTTAACAGTAATAGTTCCAAAATAAGAAAATGAGCCTAAAACCCAAACGAACTATTTAATAACCGAACCGACAGTTCCGACAAGTGATAAATGACCTATAGACAATGTAGAAAGACTCGAAACACAAAAAATACATAGAAATAGAGAAAATGACATGGAGGGTCATTACAATATCCATTACTAAAAGGACTTTCGTCCGCAAAAGTCAATGGATAGAAAGAGCACGAAAGCTCGAAAGGACGAGGTACTGGGCCCGTATGCCCCGAGGATGTCTCCCTTGATAACCTCTAAGCAGAAACAATGCTTCCAAGGGATTTTGCTATAGGTATCCCTTCCTTCCTTCACTTTCCAAAAAGCCAAAACTCATCCTAAGCAACCAACTGGCCTCCTACTGAACAGAGAACGACTAATGCACGCAAATCTAAACCACAACACGCTGATAACACACCGATACAAGCACAACCATGCGAACACTAACCAAGCTAAAGGTGATTCAAGGCATAAATCCTGCAACAAACTTCAAATTCTAAATTCAATATTCCTTTGTCTCTCCAATCTGGGGGTCTACTCTGAACCGCACAGAATATCATCCGAGTCCTATTCGCGCAATCACATCACACTAACCTCGAAAGACTGAAGCTAATATACAAAAAATACATAATGGCAAGCATAAAAATAAACCCATAAGGTGATACCTGAACACACAAAAGGAGATGATCAAAGCCTGCAATGTCTAGCCAAAGCTACAACTGGTCCGGATGACCCTCAAAACTGATAGTTAGGAATCCAAAGTACAAACTCTCGAAACCGAACGATCCGCTCCAGAATGCTCCACCAATTGTGGGTGAAATCACGCCAAGCCCAACTCATGTACACTTCTTCCGCTGAGTAGACATTCAGAATTCTGACGACAACTGAGAATCCAAGCCAAAAGCAGTAAGAGCCAATACCGTATGCCAACAGACCATCTTCCAAGCATCTAACAAGTACAGTCTAACTAGATTGAAGAGAACCAAATCGATAGGTAAAGAGTAGGCTTAGTCCGCCTACAGATGAAGTCTCAGCTGAGCCAAATTTAAAAATAGAGGCTGCAACCAAGTTGTACAATCCATAGCTGAGATCTCAACAATGAAGCTGAACCGCTCGATCTCAACTGTCTAAACCAATCCTTTGACGACTAAGCATCGAAATTCCAAAATCTATCATGACCTACAAGTCGCCATTCAAAAAAGTCAAGATCCAAAATTGAAGCCCACAAGTCTTTACTATGATCAAATAATCAAATCAATCTCACTATAAGAAATCAAGCATATATCCAATGGTTCCTGCAAGAGGATCATAGGCCAAAGATACGAGGAATCAAATCCACATCTGCTGAGGGCATAACCATTAAGGCATAACCAAGGACTCACCAAGGCTGCAAACAGTACTAGTGATAGCCAACACTCGAGCAACTTAAAGAAATAGAACCTTAGCCTGAATTTGGTCAAACCAATACCCAATACATGGTGATGAATACTCATTCTCAACAGACATCTGCTTTGGTAACCAACAACTGATACTCAAGAACATAACACCAAGCAGAAGCATTTTACGAAGTCATATTAGGCCGAACTACTGTCGAAATGAGAATTTTTTGAATTCACCCATTTTATACCAATTTTAACTCACTGAATCATGAGCCACATCATATCAAGAATAGAATATCCAACTCAATATCAACATACAGATCAATACCACTATCGAGAGATGAACTATCCAAATTGGAAAAACAAATCTCAAATTCATCAACCTCAGGAACGGCTATAGAAAGGGATAGCCAACGCTTGAACCTCGACAACCCAACCAACCAGAAAAGGAAGCCTTAGACATTTCAACATAAAAATGGGCAATAGAACCAAATTGCCAAGTCTAGAACGACAATAAAATCATGGAAGGTCAAACTTACATCACTTCCGCAACACACTTAACAACCGACCTTGCAAACAGAAAAGGAAAACAACCAACCTTACTACACTAAAAGAGAGAAAACCAACCTACCGAGTTAGACGTCTAAGCCAACAAATAAGAATAGCAAGGAATGGGAATTCTTACTAGATAACGCTAGTCTAGCCGTCTATCAAGTAAGAATCATTAGCAACCACAATAATAACAACGACAATAGTAACACCAGTATAAAGTGCCAATGACACTAAAAATGAAAACAACAACCACTACCACTCTACGACCACAACAAGGTCAAACTGCCAAAGAAAATGGGACTTTAACCCAAGTGCTAAACCCTAAGGAAAAACACAATACTGATCCACTCGATCTACTACTACAAAAAATCATCTACAGGGGTAGTCACATATGCATGAAATATACATCAAGGCATACAACAACCAATATAAAAATACCAAGGCATATAATCATCGATGGGTATGAAAATCCTAATTCAACTCAAACAAAAAGTAAAGGATATTAAGTCGAATAGCACCTATATCGATGGAGTCAGAAATCATAGTCCTGATGTGCCCAAAAGAGTGTGAATATGAGCATGTCCATACTCGGACTGAGTGTTTAAATCACCAACTGAGGCACTAAGTGCACTACCTCTAACTGAAGGTGTTACATCTCTATGAGACTGATCTGGATAAGATGAATGACAAATAATCCCATGCTGGAGACACTCTTTAGACCAATGACTCGTCTTCCTGCAGTCATAACAAGCCCTCGAAGCCCTAACCTGGCAAAAAAACCCCAACTGGCTAACCAACTGATGCCTGGGACACTCTCTACTAAAATGATCATCCTCCCCGCAATCATAACATACCTCAAGAGCTCTAGGCTGGCGAGAAACGTATGTTGACCCTGCCTGGACAACCAACTCGCATCTGGGGCACTCCCTAGACCAATAGCAATCTCTCCACAGTCAAAACATGCCCCAGGAACTCTCTGATGTACTATACCTGCTGACCCAAAATGGCCGCCATGGCTTAAAGATTTATATCGAATACTTCGCAATGTCTGACAAGAACTCTGTCCAATGTAACCACCATGACTCACCTGAAAATCACCCATAACCTGAGGTGCTACCCGCATACACCTGATTGGCTACAAGTGAGGCTGACCTCTGCTGGGAGGATCCCGACCTCCAAACAAAATACCATAAACACTGTACTACTGACATGACCTCCTACCGCCACCTCTATAGGTCTTAATACATGCCATATATATGGTCCTCACATGATCAACAACCTGAAGAAAAGTAGACCCAGCTGCTACCAAATGCTCCGACGCCAAGCAGAGTGGTACAGTCAATCCTCTGACAAACCCATGCACCATCTCATGCTCTGTAGAAAATACTAGGGGAGTGTGTCTAGCCCACTCCAAAAACCCAATCTCATACTCTAAAACAGATAAAGATCCCTGGTGAATACCAGCAAACCCAACTCTAGCATGAGAACCACTCGATGTACCGAGCACCACCACCGTCTGTAACGTACCCACGAAAAGATTCAAAATCCCTAACATAAAATTCTAAAAAAGCTGAGGTGGTCATAACTCTATCATAGCCTGGGCTGGACCCGGACCTTCTGGCTGACGCTGAAGATCCTCTATATCAATCTTATACTTCTTAGTCTAATGCTGAGCTGAAACTCTAGAAACACGTGCAAAAGTCCCGTCCGTATCTATTGAATACCTCATGGTATCTACCTGGACAGAGTGGAGTCAAAGAAGTACTTAGAGGTTCATATAAGTAAAGACACACGACAAGGAGTCAAGAATAAAATTTCCTAAGAATGCCATGTAGCCTCCCAAAGATAGGATACAAACGGTCTCCGTACCGATCTGCAGGACTCTGCTAGGCACTTAGCTCTTGTACCAACAACACCGATAAACCTAAGCTCTGATTCTACTTTATCACGACCCAATTTTTCAAGTCATGACGACACCTACTCCAACCCACCAGTAGGTAATCCAACCCGTGGTCCAGAACAACTAGTAATGAACTACCAAGAGAAATAAGGAAAGTAGCGAAAAAGAATATAATAAAGAGACTAATATATAGCTTACAACCCCAAGACCTGACGAACTCAGTATAAGAGCTTCTAATACAAAGGGAGTACAAAGTGAAATACAAAATAAATACAAGTACAAGCTGTCTCTGAAACACAAAATAGAGATAAGTCTAATCAATAAAAGGGAGAGAAGGAATACTCCAAATGTCAGGAGGTCACCCAAAATCTCCGAACCATAGCTGCTCTACATGATGCACATGTTAGCGGCGAGAACTCATACTATGATCTGTAGTCTACAGAAGTATAGTATGAGCACCAAACATGGGGAACTCAGTAGGCATCGGCCGACTGAGCTCCAAAGATAATGTAAGCATAAATAATAAGTAAGTCAGAATATAACTACATACAACTATCCAGGAAAACTAAGCATAATGGGGCTAGTGGAGTAATAAAGATACACTATCCTATCCTAACTATATTCAAGAACTAAAGTACAATCTCGTATATCACTAGCCAATATACCAATGAAGAGTAAAGAAGGATATATAGTAGTATACAAGGCCAAAGAATACATATACGATATAAATAGACAAAGAAAGAGAAGGATATATGGTAATTCCATATATATATATATATATATATATATATATATATATTCATATAGGACTAACTCAAAGGTAATAACCTGAGGGAGTCAACCAAACATCTCAAGGATCATAACCAAGCAGGGAAGTTAATACTAGCATAATCAGGGTCCCTAACCAATATGTCTAACCGTGAGGTAACTATCAATGATGTAATTTACCATAGAAAAGGAATGGTATCAAAAACATACAGACTACCTCGGGTACCAATCCATAATTATCCTGCCACGAACTAATCATAATAACCAACAGTAAAGTAATCGGCTAGTTTGGACAAATAATACCTAATCGGGCCCCCATAAGCCCGAAAGGTTCAAGCAAACAGTAACCATAACTTATACCTATACAGACCCCCATAAGACTGATAGATACAAGCACCAAACAATTATACTGGTGATAGGTAATGCATAAGAATGAATGCAACATAAACAAATAGTACCATACCCAATCTGAGTGCCATAATATACCAATTGCCATAACATAACAAATGTATACACCTTCTCCAGTTTAGTAGGTCGCAAAGCAGGACATACGGCGACCATCCTTCTTTGGCACTTTGGCTCACAGATGAAGGGGCCCTTAGGGGACTCAGGATATCTGTATATACTGCCTGGTCCCAAACCAGGACTTCCAGTAATCATCATAATCAATCTACTCTACCGAGTACCGGAGATATATATAAGTATAATAAGTGCACAGACTCAAACCGCGTCTAAAAGAGTGTAAATCTGTAAATCCATTACTTGAGATCAAGTTTGGGTCAAAATTGGCATAATAGCGAAGAAAGGATCGGAATCTCTCTCGACCGATGTAAGTAGTAATAATAAAAGAGTGGATTAATAATGGATCAGAATCAACCGAGGTCTCATTTTCAGAACAACATTTTTAGTTTCAAATCTCATAATCCATTAAGTAAGGTGGTACAATTCTATTTTAAAAGTGAAAAGTGGAAATAAATCCCTTTTGGAAAATAGTATTAAAATTAATGTTTTGGTTTAAATCGTACCGCTAAGTAAGCATAAAGGCTCCCTTAAGTATGCATGTCATCACCAGTATCCAAACAATACAACCATAAGAGCCTAAGCGTCTAGAATCTAGAATCATGTCCCCTTTAGGGATAAAATACTCACATGGAGTTCAATTGATATCGTAACCACGGCCTCGGGCCCAACAATATGTAACCATCATAATAAAGCCTCATAACTCAGACAACTACGGTAATCAAGGGCATGAAATCACTACAAGGATCTAATTAGGGGACTACCACCCAAATCACTAAGTTAAATGGTAAGCTTTATATTAAAGTGTCCGCAATGTCAATCTATGACTCAACAAGTCTATAATCAAGGATAATATGGTTCTAGGGCAATAATGGGTATCCTAGGCTAGGGTTCAGATCACATTTCTATCCCAAGTTCCCTAAATAGACAAAGTCATGATATACTAGTCATATTCCAATCCAATAATCCCTACCTAGCATGCAATCTATGCAATACACAATCTCATAGAGAAAAGTACACTGAAGTCTACTTCGATGCCGAACCGCAATTTTGAACCATCCACAAATCGCTCGTCTTCAATCCACGATCCCGAAATGTCGCCACACTATCAAAATAGTAATCTACACATTAATAGCAGTAAAACAAAAGCCATATCACAATATCAGGCCGAAATTCGGGCAAAGAACATGCCCGTGAGGCCCGCAAACGAAATCAAAAAATTGAATCCATCTCGAGGTCCCTCGAAGGACAAAGAATGCATGCTCAATATTTGAGCATAAATGGGACACAAATCGGGGCTCAAATTAGCCCCGGGAGGTAGTGAAAATATGAAGAAAAATAAGAATTAAACGGAGGATTTAGACCGAAAACTTAAGAAGAAATTAAGGGAAAATGACCATCTCAATGTACTCTACTCATCCCCAACTCCAATTTATGATTTCCCATGAGTTCTTGTGCTCTCAATGCCATTAATGGCGATTTGGGACTTGGAAAATTAGAGAAAATCAGGGGAGAAAGCAATATATAAGCCCAGGGGCTACTCATCGCAATCGTGAGGACCCCTGACCACGATCGCGACGCCTAGGAAATTAGTTCATCACAAATGCGAGGAAAGAGTCATGAGTGAAATGAACAACAGGGGAAGGCTATTGCGGTCGCGATGGAGCCTTAGCGAACGCGTAGAAGAAAATGGATCGGCTTAGGCCGGCCCCTTATCACGAATGCGAGAAAGGGCTCGCGAACGTGAAGGTAAAGGACTTGACCCTTCGCGAACGCGGACTACACCTCACAATCGCGAAGATTAACATTAGAGTGTACTAGATGCTGAAAAACCATCAAAAGCCTAAGTCCCAACGGACTCCGACAGGGTGCTCGGGATTCTGTGCAAACAAACTATGCTACCATACAAAATTTGACATTTTGGACTCAATGAAACCATTAAAATTTCTAACAGAGGTCATTTCGATTAAATATGGGCCCCACACCTATAGTTCCATTTTAACCAAATTCTACCCAATAGCCCAAAATGAGTCTGAAATCCTCGGGACCCGGACCAGGATCCCTCTAGCCTAAAATCAACATTCCAAAGTTGATGGCGCTGTCAAAATTCTTATTTGAGATTGTTTACTAAAAGTTTTTGTCCGAGACTAATTTCTTAACATCAAAAGTTCAAAATAAGAAAATGAGCCTAAAACCTAAACGAACTGTCCGATAATCGAACCGACAGTTCCAACAGTTTTGATAATTCATAAACGACCTATAGCCGCTGTGGGAAGACTCAAAACACTGGAAATGAGCAAAAATTGAGAAAATGACCTTGAGGGTCATTACAATATCTACTACTAAAACGACTTTTGTCCACGAAAGTCAATGGATAGAAAGAGTACGAAAGCTTGAAAAGACAAGATACGAAAGCTCGTATGCCCCGAGGATGTCACTCCAGATAACCTCTAAGCAAAAACAACGCTTTCAAGGGATTTTGCTATAGGTATCCCTTTTTCAACCAACTTCCTTACTTCACTTTCCAAAAAGCCAAAACTCATCCTCAGCAACCAACTGACCTCCAACTGAACAGAGAACGACTAATGCACGCAAATCTAAACCACAACACGCTGATAACACACCGATACAAGCACAACCATGCGAACACTCAACCAAGCTAAAGGCGATTCAAGGCATAAATCTTGCAACTAACTCTAAATTCTAAATCTAACATTCCTTGTCTCTCCAAACTGGAGGTCTAATCTAGACCACACAGAATATCATTCGAGTCCTATTTGCGTAATCACATCACACTAACCTCGAAAGACTGAAGCTGATATACTAAAAATCCATAAAGGCAAGCATAAAAATAAGTCCATAAGGATCTACCTGGACACACAAAAGGAGATGATCAAAGCCTGCAATGTCTAGCCAAAGCTACAACTGGTCCGGATGACCCTCAAAACTGATAGTTAGGAGTTCAAAGCACAAACTCTTGAAACCAAACTATCTGCTCCAGAATGCTCCTCCAATTGTGGGTGAAATCACGCCAAGCCCAACTCATGTACACTTCTTTCGCTGAGTATACATTCAGAATTCTGATGACAATTGAGAATCCAAGCCAAAGGTAGTAAAAGTCAATACCGTGTGCCAACAGACCATCTTCCAAGCATCTATCAAGTACATTCTAACTGGACTGAAGAGAACCAAACCGATAGGTAAAGAGTAGGCTTAGTCATCCTATAGATGAAGTCTCAGCTGAGCCAAATTTCAAAATAGAGACTGCAACCAAGCTGTACATCCCATAGCTGAGATCTCAACACCGAAGCTGAATTGCTCAATCTCAATTGTCTAAACCAATCCTTTTGACGACTAAGCATCCAAATTCCAAAATCTACCATAACCTTCAAGCCACAATTCTAAAGAGTCAAGATCCAAAATTGAAGCCTACAAGTCTTTACTATGATCAAATACTCAAATCAATCTCACTATCAGAAATCAAGCATATATCCAATGGCTCCCGCAAGGGCTGAAACTGAAATGTTGCAGTAGAACATAGTCACGACTGAGGAGGATCATAGACCAAAGATACGAGGAATCAAATCCACATCTGCTGAGGGCATAACCATTAAGGCATAACCAAGGACTCACCAAGGCTGCAAACAGTACTAGTGATAGCCAATACTCGAGCAACTCAAAGAAATACAACCTTAGCCTGAATTTGGTCAAACCAATACCCAATACATGGTGATGAATACTCATTCTCAATAGACATATGTTTTGGTAACCAATAACTGATACTCAAGAACATAACACCAAGCAGAAGCATTTCACGAAGTCATACTAGGCCGAACCACTGTCGAAATGAGAATTTTCTGAATTCACTCATTTTATACTAATTTTAACTCACTGAATCATGAACCACATCATAGAAAGAATAGAGTATCCAACTCAATATTAGCATTAAGATCAATAGCACTACCAGACGTGATAAAGTCCATAATCACGCTCTTCCATGGATGCTCTGCGACTGATAGTGGCTCCAAAAGTCCTCCGGGTTGCCTTTGCTCAACCTTGTCCTGTTGGCACATAAGACAACTTTGTACATAACACTCTATGTCTTCTCACATCTGAGGTCAATAGTAGACCAACTCAACTAAGGCTCTAGTACAACGTTGATCTGGATGACCAGTCCACAAGGTGTCATGACTCTTCTTTATAATATGCCGCCTAATGTCACCAAACTTCGACACGTAAACCCTCCAACCTGTCGTAAGCAATAGACCATCTTCTACCCAAAAATGCCTCATGCCTTGGGCGACTAACTTCATAAGCTGCTTGGTTGCAGGATCATGTATCATGCCTTCTATTATAGCCTCTCGAATGTCGTAATTTATTGAAGTGATAGCGACAAGTTTGGCCTTTCGGCTCAAAGCGTCAGCCATGATATTACTCTTGCCTGGCTTATACTCTAACATATAATCAATCTCATCCAAGAAGTCTTACTACCTTGCCTGGTTTTGTGTAAGCTTCTTTTGTATCTGAATGTAACTAGTAGCCACATTATCAGTCTTGACCACAAACCTCGACCCAAGCAAGTAGTGTCTCTATGTACGAAGACAATGCACAATAGTTATTAATTCTTTCTTTTGCACGGTGTGATGTCATTCTGTCTCATTCAACTTGCGGCTCTCAAATACTATATGATGCTTATCCTACATTAAGACACTCCTAATGGCAAAATCAAATGCATCTGTATGCACCTCGAATGTCTTGGTGAAGTCAGGCAATGCCAAAACTGGCTCTTCCATTACAGCTGCCTTAGGGCCTTCAAACGCCATTTGATAATGTTCCGTCCAAACGCATGGCTTATTCTTTTTTAGCAACTTAGTCAAGGGCACTGCCTTGGAGGAATAACTACTGATGAATCAACAATAGTAGTTAACTAATCCAAGGAAGGATCTTAACTCGGTCACCTTTATAGGTGCCTCCCACTCCTGAATAGCTCATCCCTTAGCCTCATACATGCGTAGCTTGCCACTACTGATGACATAACCCAAGAAGTGCACTCTTGGTTATGCAAACTCCCATTTCTCCCTCTTGATGTATAACTCGTTCTCCCACAACACTTGGAAAACCTTCTTTAAGTGCTCTACATGCTCCCCTAAAGTGTTGTTGTAGATGACTATATCATCCAAGTAGACCACTATGCACTGTTCAAGGTAGGGATGAAGGATCTTGTTCATGAGAGTGCAAAATATAACCGGTGCGCCAAAAAGGTGCTTTTGATGGACGGATGTGACCAACATCTAGTAGCTCTTTCAATTGATTCCTAAGCTCATACAACTCAGGTTGTGCCATGTGATAAGGGGCAAATGCGAGTGGCTTAGCCCTGGTTCCAACTCAATCTTGTGATCTACTTTACGTCTAGGAGAAAAGTGCTTAGGTAGATCGTCAGGCATAACATCTTTGTTCTACATGAATAGCCTCTCTATGCAAGGCGCCAATGTCTCCCAGGAACCCTTGTCTTCCTCCAAACTTGCAATGGCTGCCATGAATATCGGTTCCCCCTTCTTGATCCCCTTGACTAACTACGTAGCCAAAAGTTGTACTTAGTGCTGACTGTGTGGCATAAATACTGTAGGCACCATGCAAGCTCCTTATCATTTCAGGACTAAGAAATATTGGAGGTAGGGGTCAATTAAAGTATGACAGTGTCTAAAAACTCTTGCCCAGAATAATATCAAAGATATCCATTATTATGGCAGTAAAATTTGTCGTACCTTGCCAATTGCCCAATTTCACACCAACTTCATTAGCTACAGCATGAGCATTTTGTGGTTCGGCATTCACGGTCTTGACACGAGAATTAGATGGAGCGAGCTTAAACTCTAGTCTCTTTATTACAGCTTTGATCACAAAATTGTGAGTTTATCCAGTGTCCACCAGTGTATGAGCGGGCTTGTTGTTGATAGTGAGATCCACATACTAATTTTTATTGTCATCCAGCTGGATAGATTACTTCTTGACAACCTCGCATAGTCCTATCATACTTAACTGTGCCGCTCCCGAGCCCTCTACTTGCATTTTCTCTTTTTGCTCGCGCACCATGGCATTAAGACTTTTTAAGTCGGGATAATTTCTGAAATCGTTTCTGTCCTCCGCATATGTAGTATTCCTTCTTCTCGACCTGCACTTTCTTTTTGGTGTAACTCTGGTAACTACTCACTTTCTTAAAATCGAACTTATTAACATCTTGGGTCTTGGAGCGTTGTTGGTAGGTGTCTTTGCTTTTGCCACGATCTTCTCCACCTTTGACATTGCTACCTTTGGATTACTTGTCTTTGCCTTTGTCATACTTTTCATGCCTAAAATCCATCAGTGACTCAGCCTCTACATTGGCCTAGTCTATATCTATGACTTGTTGGCATTACAACTCTTGCTTAGCCCAATTCTACAATCCATCATAAAGTTGAACAATAAGTCATTGCTTGTGAGGTTGGGAATTTAAAGCATAAGGAAAGTGAACTCTATGACATACTCATATATGCTCTCTGTCTGCTTCAACTCCCTAAGTTTTCATCTTGCCTCGTACAAGACATTATTTGGGAAGAACTGACGCTTGAACTCGGCCTTAAACTGATCCCATGTGTTAATAGTGCACACACATTTATCAACATCAGCCATTTTCCTTCTACACCCCGGTATAGCAGTTTCAAATAGGTATAACACAGTGGTGTTGATATTTTCATTGTTGTCCCTTACTTTTCCATGCTTGAAATAGCTCTCCAAGTGGCAACGAAAATTATCTACCTCATGTGCATCACGAACCCCTTTGAACATTGGTGGCTTGGGATCCTCGATCTTAGTCTCCCTCGTCATAATGACATTCTTGTCTGCTTCAGCCAAACCATCATTGACCCGCTCCTAGAGTGATTCTACCTTTGCCTTCATGGCATCGATAGTGTTCAATGCTTCCATGAGTTTGCACTCTAAGGTAGTGATAGTTTGTTGTAGCTCTGCCTAGGCCTGCGTACACCCCTCTAAGTCGTTTCGGATGGTTTCGATCTCTTCATGAGTATGCCCTTCAAGAACGCCAAGGGTGCCTTCTACTTTCCCCAAGCATTGGCCAAAGATGTCAACGGCGTCCATCCATACATTAACCTTCATGACCCACTCCTTACCGAGTGAGACGTCCTCGGGCAGGACCTCCACTTTATCCTCGCTCCCCTCCGTGGTAGATGGTTTCTTGGATGTAAGCCCTTCACTTGACACAACCTCGGGCAACATCTCCTTGCTCTTGTTGGCAACATTTTTCTTCTTATTGTGAACCTTCTTGCCAACGACGTCCTGGGTGATGTTGGACAAGGTGTCGACAACGTTGAATTTTCCATCGTTTGTCATTCCCTAGTTACGACCTTTCTCTGATACCATGTTGTCACGTTCTTAGTCTTCAACTAAGCACACATGCGGCACTTGATAATTCGCTCACGTTCTTACACCACGTGCTCACTATCTTGCTATGCCAAGTTAACCTAAGACACTAGGAATCGCTAAGAGAATGTAGAATGAATTCAAGGGAATTACTAGAAAGGTTTGTATTAGAGAGAACTTGGAAGATTTGTTTGATAATTTTACAAATGGATGCCCCTCTATTTATACTATTCATCTAGGGGCTAAAGTGTAAATAGTAATTACTGCACAAGTAGGACGTATTTACACTTAGGTTCCTTCTCTAGAACTCTCTACATGCCTAGAATATTCCAAGGACCTTCTATGCAATTCTATGGAATTCTAAAGTCTTCCATGAGAAATCTCCATACTTCTCTAGATACTTCCACAAGTGGTAGGATCATGCTTATATAAGCTTTTACATGGCAATAATATGTGCCAAGTGGCGCTTATGTGGCATGATGACATGTCGGGTCATCACACTAAGCTAATACCACTGCATAGAAAATGCATTTTTAATGATGAAGCTAAAATCTCTCTTATCCTCTCACCCTATTCCGGTTTTACTCATTATAACTCTACTTGAATTTTTCCAATTTTGGCATTTATTTCAAACCTCTGTGTTCTCTTTTTGTAAGGTACCATCTGAACTTTTGTGTCTCTTGGTCTTGAGCAATTAGAAAGTAATTTTTTTCCTGTATCTGTTGTTGCTTGTTTAGGTTGATTCATGTTTGTCCCAAATTTCTTGTCTGTGTCTCATTGTTGCTGATTACTGATATTGTTATATGCCTTATTATGTAGCTTTCTTAGCCTGAGATTGGAGATTTGATTCTTTTACATGTTTAGAATCACCTTTGTTTGTGTTGGTAGTTCTTGATAAGAAGTGTAATTAATTCTTTGTGTACCTGCAAAAAAGAAAACTTGATTAGCTAGAAAATCCGTCAATTTGTTCCCTTCTCTGTATATGTGCTCCACCACCACCTCCCTATCATTCATCAACTTCTAAATTCTGGTAATTTCCATTGAAATACACCATGGGACTTCCCATATCTCATCTAAAATTTTCTTCAAGGTCAGGGAGTTAGTTTCTATCAACACTGGAAGTAGACCCTGATTCACATAATGCTCTAATCTATGTCTTAAGGCCAACACCTCTGCAATTAAGTTGTTACTATCCTCAAATCTCCTAGTCTCAACATAGACTAGGTTTCCTTCTCCATTCCTTATGCAGAAGGCACCTGAACTTGGACCCGGGTTGCCTTTAGCTGCACCATCTGTATTACACTTGAAAGTTCCATTCAAAGGAAACTTCCAGTGTACCGCCTTACACCCGATAATAGGGTATATTCTTCCAGATATTTTACCAAAAGAGGCCATGTTGATGGGATATTCATTAACCAAGGGTGAATGCTCTTAATTAGCATAGAAATGTTTCTATTAATCTCCAGATTCATGCTAAAATAAGACATTTTGCCTCCATGCTTAATCCTATTTCTTCTTTTTCAAATTTGCCACAAAATGAACATAGGAACAACCTTGTACACAGGCTTAAGATTAGGGGTTACCTCTGTTCTCCACCATTTATGCACTGTATCTTTCAATTGGAGAAAAGGTCCAACCACCCCTGCAACAACAACATAGTTAATCCATAACTTTTTAGGAACATCATAATTAATAAAAAAGTTCTCAACAGACTCATGCACTCCTTCTGAACAACAACCATATGAAACAGAATCTGTAATTCTCATTCTAATCAGAATTTCCCCAATAGGTAATCTTATCTTCCAAAGTCTGCACAAGAAAAAGTATACTTTAAAAGGCACCCTTTTAGACCAAATATGCTTGTATTCCTCATTGACCTCCCTGCTTTCCCTTACACACTCCCAAGTAGATTTAACAGTGAATTTCCCCATGCTATTCAACCTCCACCAAAATTTGTCCCATTCCTCAGACCCTTCCTCAATCCTTATCTTATTCATGACATGATTTGACACCTCCTCATTAAACACTTCTTTTAGCAAATTAGTATTCCATCCATCATGCAGGAACAGTTCACTAATATCACCATTTTGATACGTCTGGATAGTGTTGATAGACATCTAGTAATGTAATGATCCCAATTGAGATCAATTATCAAACCACATACTATAATGACCAATTTTTGGCTCCCACCAAATCTCTTGATCAATCTATCCCTAGCTTTTAGCATCAACTTCCAAGTTTGTGATCCGCCTCTCCAATCAACCATTTAAGGACACACTTTCTTACAATATTTATTCCACATATAAATAGTCCACATTGAATTTTTGTGTTCTGAAAATCGACCATAATTTAGCACGCAAAGCTTTGATATATTAAACAAAGACCTGAAACCAAGCCCCCCTTCTTCCTTTGGCATACAAACATGATCCCAGGCCACCCAATGTTTATTTCTCCCAGATTCTTTAAAATTCCATAGAAATTTGACAAAAATTATGTGTAAATCATATAAACACATTTAGGAGGATTAATTGATGAGAGAAGATAAATAGGAATACTAGTCAACACAGTATTAATCAGAATGGACTTTCCACAAAAAACTAACAATTTACCTTCCAAGCCTGCAATTTGTTGTGGACCTTCTCTATTAACTCAGAAAAATGAACTTTCTTTTTCTTTGCATGACCAATAGGACACCCCAGATATATCAAAGGAAATTTACCTCTAGAAAAACCAGTACATTCCTCAATATCCCTTATGCTTGCCTGAGCAGTTTTGTGAAAGAAATAGAAAGCACTATTCTCTTTATTATCTTTTGTCCAGATTGAGTCTCATATTTACTGTGTCTCCATGATTAGATTAAGAGAATACCTGTCTACAGAAACAAAGATAACAGTATCATCTGCATAAGCAAGATGATTAATGTTATCACTCCATTTAGGCATTCCAAAGCTCTTGAAGTCACTATTATCAAATAGTGCATTCAAAGCCTTAGACAGTACCTCAATAACAAGAAAATAGGAGATAAAGGATCCCTTTGCTTCACCCCTCTATTAGAGTGGAAAAAACCATATGCTTGCCCATTGATAAGAATGGAATACCAGTTGTTAGCAACCAATCTCCATATCTTATCAACCGCTGCATTATCAAATCCCATCTTCTCCAGCACTTTAATAAGAAAATCCCAATCCACTCTGTCATAAACGTTTGCCACGAACAATTTGATCACCATATTTGTAGGTGTGCCCCTCTTTCTAATATCTATTATAATCTCCTGATCCAGCAATACATTCTCTGTAATACTTCTGCCTTTTACAAAATCAGACTAATTATTGGAAATCAGCTTAGGCAAAAAACTTTCAAGCCTACCATGAAAAACTCTCGAGATAACTTTATTCAGGAAATTACTCAAACTAATTGGTCTTATATCTGAGAAGGACTATACAATATCTTTTTTAGGTAATAATATCAAGTTCGTATGAGTAATGGTTTTGGGAAGAGTTCTACCTTCAAAGAATGCCACTACCACTCTATAAACATCTTTCCCAACAATTCTGGAAGAAATTACCCATGAAACCATCTGGACCACTGCTACTATCACCTTTCAACTAAAAAACAACCCTCTTCACTTCTTTTTTAGTTGGCAAGCTATTGATACCTCTGTTTTCTTCTTCTGTAATACCATTCAGAATATGCTGGATTAAAGAAGCATCCGTGCTATCAACCTATACAGTAAATTGATCTTGGAAAAACTGTATGGCTTCAGAAGCCACCTGTTCATTTCCTTCAGCCCACTGCCCATCACCTTTGAGAATTCTATTAATAGACAATGTCTTCCTTCTTCCATTTACCAGATAATGAAAGAATTTGGTATTTTTATCATCTTCAATAAACCACTGTATCCCTACTTTTTTGCCTCCAAAACTCTTCTTCAAAATGAATATACTGTTTTAATTCAGCTTGAGCCCTCTGTAAAACCATTCTATAGCTGTTGTGGGATGTTCTTCAAACAAATCTTCTTTCATTTTAACAATCTCCTCTCTAATAATAAGCTGCTTGAATATATCACCAACACTATTTCTACTCCAACTAGACAAGGTAGTTTTAATATTCTTCAACTTCTGCTTCAAACTAATAAAAATATCAGTAGATTCTGAAGACATCCAACTATTTCTCACCACATCCTTAAAATCAGCTTTATCAGTCCAGAACTTCAGAAGCAGTCCTTGCCAAATGCTCCACTTTCACATGGCCTCCCAAACCAAGGAAATCTTGATTCACCAACATCCTATCAAGTCTCTTAAATATACAATCACCATCTGTCCTTTCATTCCACTAGATAAAAGAACTGCATTTGAAATTTACATCAAGTAATTCACATAAGTGTGCCACATAGTGAGTATTAAAAATTCATTCAAAACTTGCCCAGAACTTAATTTGCCAAAAATATTTGGAAATACGTGACCTAAAGACCACCTAAGCAAAAAGGGGACAAAAGATGGCTAAACAAAAAGTTTGCCCCGGAAGAAATTCGAGGTGGGTGGCCTGGCTTTTCCTATTCCCTATGATTAAAAAATCTGAAACCAATTATACTCTAGAATAAATAAATTGAAAAAAGAAACCATATTTATCCGGCGGCGTGGGAAGAGTTCAGATGGCGGGGAATGAGAATGCAGTGGGGAAAATTAAAGATGAGAAGAAGAATGGGAAGGAGATAAAGAGTTTGTTAGCGTTGAAATCCATATTCTCTTTCAACGGGAAAAAGCGTAACGGTGACAGTGAAGGTGCTGCCACGACTCCGCCTTACCAGCCTTTACCTTTTCTATCTCCACTCGCTAATTCTGTTGTCTCTCGTTCTTGCAAGTAAAATCCTTCTGCATCTTAGTATGGATTTGTAGGTATGCATGAGAGTAATGAGCTTAAATTCCATATTTACGAACGAATTACAGGAAAATTGAAATGCACTACAATATAGTCTCACAATTCTCAGCTAAAACCAGTACGAACTACAACCGAAAGTTCAACTAAATTGACATATCAATATCTAGCTAATGAAACTAATATGTCCATCATCTCTGCAATTCAGCAAAAAACAGAATTTGGTAAGGAAGAGGTGAGGGGAAGACGAGAAGAATAGTAGCGAAAAGAGAAGAATCTGAGAGAGAGATAGGTGCGCTGGAAGGGAATAAGAATGATCAGATTTCACACGGCGCTCCACATCTAATTGATGTATTTATACCTGCAGATCAAATCCTTGCAGTCCTCCACTTTTAATCATGGCCATCTGCTTCATTTATTTAACTGAGAGTTGTAACTTGTATTACTGTTAATATTAATACCAAAAACCCTCCAAACAAGATGCTTCATGTATTTATTTCCCCCCTTTTCTTCATTTTTGATCCCAGGTCATGACATTCCACAAATCTTCAATATCATCCTTGTGCTCAAGGATGTGCATTTATTTGCTGCACAAAATCAGAAGAGCTAAGTTTTCCACTGAACCAACACCTTGATTGCTGCTGCATTATTCTCCTTCACCACCCTTATCTGCTAAATGACACAAGGTTGAACCAAAATCTGTCCATCTTCTCCTGCCAAGGGAAACTGCTGCTGAGGTTGTATTGCATGCCCAATTCTCTTCTTCAGTAATGACACATGAAGCACAGGATGAATTGGGGAATGATTGATAATTGCAGCTTGAATGCCACTGCTCCTTTTTTTTTTTGGATACCTTGATAGGGTTCATAGTACTTTGGACTCACCTTAAGTTGCTTCCTGGCTGCAGTTGAAATCTGTTTATAAGGTTGCAGTTTCAGATATACCTAATCTCCAACTTTAAACTGTCTCTCACTCGAACCCAAGGGTGTGGTCTAGTGGTTCAATGAAGTTGGGTTGAGCACCATGAGGTCTCAGGTTCAATTCCCAACAGAGAAAAACACTAGGTGATTTCTACCCATCTGTTCTAACCTTGATGGACAGAGTTACCTGGTACATGTTGCTGGTAGGAGGTGGCAGGTATCCCGTGGAATTAGTCGAGGTGCGCGCAAGCTGGCCCGGACACCACGGTTATCAAAAAAAAAAAAAACTGCCTCTCACTCTTCTTATTTCATACCATTTTTGGGCTTGAACTAAGTGATCCCTCAAGACCTTCTGAACTTGCAGTCTTTGTTGAATGAGGTCCTGCACTGATAGGATTGGAGATAAAGGAAATGGTCCCATAGGAAGTTGAGGAGGTTCATATCCATATAATGCTTGAAAAGGAGTGCACTGCAGTGAGGTGTGAAAATTTGTGTTATACCAGCATTCAGGTAGGTGCTTGCCCATTGCTTGGGTGTTTAGACACTACCATGGCTCTTAAGTACTCTTGAACACATCTATTCAATCTTTCAGTTTCTCTATCAGTCTCAGGGTGATAAGCAATGCTTAGACACAGTTGAGAGTTGAGTCACTGCTGCCTTGAGTAAATGTTGCCAGAATTGACTAGTGAACACCTTATCCTTGTCTGATACCAATAGTGTTAGGAAATTCATGTACGTTTTTAATCTCCTTGAGGAATAACTCTGCTACTTGCACAACTGTAAATGGATGCTTCAAGAATTTCCCGTACTTGGTAAATCTATTATCAACCACCAATATCACATCTTTATCTTGTGACTTGGGCAACCTTTCTATGAAATCCAAGATCACTCCAAGCTTGTGCGGGAATTTCTAGAGGTTGCAGTAATCCTAGGTCTGCCACAGTTTCATCTTTGCTTCTTTTGTACATCTTTCTTCATGGCTGTCTAGTAAAACAGAGTTGTAACCTCTTCACAGCTGATCATCAAGGGCATTAGTTTGCAGGGTGTGTTATTTGTTACCTAATGCTGGGGTTTTCCCTATGTATATCTTCCTTTTATATCTCAACACTCCTTGTGACCAGTTATAGTGAGAATTGGCTCCTTAATTGACTACAATTGCAGCTATAATCCTTTCAACCTGATCATCCCCTTCATAACTCTTTTACACCTTTGTATCCATGTAGGAAGGACACCATAGATTGCATGTCTCTCCTTGGTCCTCTGGTATCCTGGATAGTGCATCAGCCACCCTATTCTCGGAACCTTTCCTATATTGGATTTCATAATTCAATGCAAGTAATTTAGTATGGCCTTTTTGCTGAATGACTGTACTTACCTTCTGCTCCAAGTATTTAAAACTGAAATGATCACTCTTAATGATGAAATGTCCACCTTGAATGTAGTGCCTCCATCTGTTTATGGCTGCTGTTACTGCCATGTGTTCCTGCTCATACATTGAATTTCCCACTTGTCTTGGAGCTAGGGGCTTGCTGTAGTAGGCAGTAGGTCTGTTTTTCTTGCGTTAGTCCTGCTCCAATTCCCTGGTGGCTAGCATTAGGTAAGCTAACAAAGCCTGAATTTTCCTCAGTATCTTTCCCATTGATTTAGCTGTGATCTGATTTAGTATTTCCATTCCTGTATCTCCCTTGCTCCATCAATTTTCCAGCATGTTTGACTATGATTTTATAGTGATCATAGTTAAAAGTGACTGGACTGTATGGTCTCATCCAATCCCCTCCAAGAACCATGTCATGACCTTCCAGTTGGAGCAGTCTAAATTTGTCGAGGAACTCAATCCTTTTGCCTTCAATTTGACATTTGCACAACTCTGATGACCTAACATTTGATTTCCATCTGCTACTGTTACTCTCAAGGGATTATCCTCTAATAATTCAGTAACAAGCTCCTTCACAGTTTGGTAATATAGGATGTTAGAAGTGCTCCCTGAATCCATCTAAACTTTAGTGATAAGAATTGGGTTACTTGAATAAAAATAATAAAATAATGTGGGAGCGAAAATACAAAGATTAAAGACAAGAAATTAAAGATAGGCGAAATTTTAGAACAAAATCCCCAAGTTTCGAAATCAAGTGCTAAGAACCCTAATTGATTTTAATATTAAAAAATTAGCAGATCAAAGCTAATTATGACACTAATAGAGTCAATTCAAGAACTTCGATCAAAAGGTGATCTAGACCCTATTTCGATAAATTAGAGACAATATTTAGTATAAGATTAATTACCTTATTTAATTTACGAATAAGAACCTAAGATTTATCAAGTTAAAGAATTAATCTTACCTCTTAAAGAATCGTTCTTATAAGGTTGTAAGATAAATCCCAAGTAGCCAAACACAAAGGTGTACAGAAGAGAAACTCTCAATTAATAATAATGCTGTCCAATGAAAAATAATATAATCCACCCCTATGTATAGGGGAAACCTATCCCAAATAGCATGTGATTCAAATTCTACTTCTATGGAAATAATAGATAGAAAAACTTAACAAGGATTACACTAGGAAAGCATGTAAAAATAATGCCGGACTTCTCCCCTAACAAAATAAGGAATAAGTGACAAAATAAGTACCACAATTACATCCAAATTTGTATGTGTGTTTCCAGCCTCTTTGGGCATGATTCTCCCGTGTAGTGCAGCCTCATGTGGCTTGATTTTCATGTGTAATTACAACATGAAAAATCAGCTTCTATGTGGGCATGCAAAATCAGCTCCTTTGGGCCTTCATTTAGGCCTCAATGTTCATCCTCTTGAGCTTGGACTTGGATCATGATATATGTGTAGCACCTAACCCACTCGTCGCCACAATTCTTGGCTTCTTCTTCTACAATAAACATCTTTGTGACAAGATTTTACAGGAATCCCTCATCTGCCTTGGCTGTCCATGGAAAAGAATCTGCCCAATCAGCTTGGTTACTACAACCTCCAGCTTCTTAAACAATAAATTAACTCTATCAATTTACCAAGATTATAGATTTCTGCTTACTGCATGTTCTTCTGTTCTGTTCATAATTGTAAAGATATGACATTTGGGCCTATTTCAACCCCAATAGCTAGCTCATGAGGGAGGATTCCCAGGTCCATACAAGCAGAACACCAATTCATTTCCGAACCAATGTGTGACTCTAACCCACTCTAACAACCCCTTCACGCCCAAGCCATACTGGAGTACAATATAAAATGGGACTTAAATAGGAAAGAACCTGGCTCTAATACCATGTAAAAATATGACACTTGAGCCTAACTCAACCCCACAAGCTTGCTTAGGAGGGGAGGATTGCCTAAGTCCATATAAGCACACCACCAATCTATCCCCAACCAATGCGGGACTCTAACCCACTCTAACAATAATCGATAGACAAACTAGACCACATTTGCATCCTAACCCTTTTCGTGAAAGAATTCGGTGATAGATTTTTTCTTTTTCACCTTTTTCTATAGAAATTGAAAAAGAGGTGACTTGATGAAAATCTTGCCTCGATGCCACTAGAGTTCTAATCTTTCCTGTAAGCTAAGATATTGGTTTATGAGATATCTTATCACTTATTGTCTATCGTACCTCAACTGCAGGATTTTGCAGGTAGAGATTGAAGAGTTGCAACATCAATTTGATTCAGATCTTCCTGATGATGTTAAACAACCCTTACTGTATGCAAGGAACTTTCTGGAGTTTTACTCCTTCCAAGCTCTTCAAGTTGCAACCATCCGTCCTGATTATCTGAGCGATAAGGATTTCCGTCGGTTGATGTTCGACATGATGCTAGCATGGGAGGCCCCTGGTGTTGGAAATCAAGTACTAAACTACATGAGATATACTTTATTTCAAGATTGCTTTCTTTTCTAAATTTCGTTTGCTATGCCATAGGTTTGGCTGTCCATTTAAAAGTCTAACTGTCTAACAGTACTGTCATGAAGATGTCTTCCCAGGAAACCGCTGCTTCTGATAAGAGGGAAGTGGAGGATGAAGATAACTTGTCATTGTTTTATTCGGATTCCACAAACATGGCTGTTCAGGTTGTAACTGATTTAACATTTTCCCTTTAATGCTCCCTTTTTCTCAGTTTGTTTGATGCACGTTCCTTCTTAGTCTGCCCCCAAAAGGATGATACCTTTCTATATTTATAAACAATTTTTAAATTAAGCTTCCCATTTACCTCATTGAGATGATTTATAGCCACACAAATATCTATGGCTTGTTTTAGACCACAAAGTCTTTAACATGTTTCCATGTTTCTGAACTCCATGCATAGTCAAAGTGCATCACATGAAATGGATGAAGGGAGTATCTATTTTTGGAGTAAAATTTCTTAGATTACTACTTTTTAGCTGTGACAGAAATTGTATACCTCCACTATAGAAGGTTCTATCCTCTTTGAAGGCCATAGAAATAGAAAGCCATTTATAACTAAGGAAAGAGAAATATGTTCTTTCTTGTGCATTGAATTGCAAAAAGAACTTTTTTAGAAGGGCATCATATGATTTTGTCCAGAAGTTTTCAACTGCCTTTTATTTATCCATTTTATTTCTTGTCTCTTGTCAGGTTGATGATAAAAAGACAGTTGGTGCAGATTCATTTACACGGATAGCTCCTGCCTGTGCTATTGTTGCAGACATTATAACAGTTCACAATCTTTTTGATGTCCTAGCAAGTTCTTCAAGTCACCGGCTCCATTTTCTTATATACGACAAGTACCTTCGGAGTCTTGAAAAGTATGCTCCATTACTTGAGCATTAATTGTTGGACTCCACTTTACCTTTTAATTCTTTGGGTACTTTACTTCCTCACAAATGATTGAAATCAAGCTGGTTACAGGAACCAGATCTTCTGAGATTACAGTCAAACCTCGTTATAGTGGCAACGTTTGTCTGAAAATTTTATGACTGCTATAGTAAGGTGTTGTTATATATGTATACTTACATTTGATATTTAGATCTCATTTAGCTGTAATAAACAAAACTACACTAATTTCTTTTAATGATTTTGGACCAAGAAGAAGGAATGAATTTGTTAACCAAATTAATCAAAAAAATAGAAAGAGTATGAATGTAAAAAAGTCGAACACCAGTAGTCTTTCCTCATGAAGTTATGACCATAACTGCTAGGCACGATTTAAATACATTTTTTTTCCTTTTGGATATTTGTAATTGAAATTTACTATGTATATTACATTTATGGTGATTACCGTAAATATTTTAATAATTTATTTTTATACCTTATATAATTTATACAAAATATTATTACACAATATTTGAATATGACTGTTATAGAGGAGTAATTTTACAAAGAGTCTACCATTATAATGAATGTTACTACTGTTATAGGTAGAATTTTGTTATAAAGAAGTAGAGTATAACATGAAAAATCAGTTCCGGAGAAATGCTGTTATAACGAAGGGCTGTTCTAACGAAGTTTGACTGGTTGGATTGAAGTCCTTAGTAAAGGGAAAAACTTTCACTGAAGACTTAAGAACTTTCATTGTGAGTTGAGATGGAGTTCTCCTGATGCTCGAAGGATGGTAAAGCATTAGTTTGATACTTTGATCTAAATTGGAAACTCGCTTAAAGATATTGTTTAATATGAAAAAATTCATGTACAGTGATACTGCATAGCTTGAAATCTCGGGTATGCCATTTTGCATTTTCTTTATTATGTTATTTTTTCACTCTGGATGATCTTGGGGATTATTGCCATGCTTCTCCTAGCTCCATTTATTGCAACAATTCACACATATTCCCCCAAGTCGTCGTTCTTTTTAGAAGACAAAATATTCATGCACTTGTCCCACTTCTCCATCTCCTGCAAAGTTTGCCTGTACCTTTGAAGTTTGCTGTAGGACTTGATAAGACATATAAACATTGAGGAGTTTATCAGAGTTCGACTGACACAGTTCATCTTCTTTCGACCCAATTGTATCAGCAATCTGTCTCAATTTTGCATTCTATGATCTCAAACGACCTGTTCCGGCAACAAAAGTTAGAGAGCTCTCACTCTAGCAAACTATTTTCTATTTTCTATTCTGAATTTGGTCCAAATGTTATAATTTTATTAGTTAAGGTGTGATTAGTATATACTAGAGAGGAAACAGATCCCTTCGTATAGTTATCTGATAGCAGTCCTATTTATGAAATTAATTATATTAACAAAAGCATCAGACGAGATTTTTTGTGATTCTGGCCTTCTAGTTTATGTTATAAAATATATGATTTAATTTTTCCATCAGCAGGAAAGAATCATATATCGGTCTCCAGTTGGGTGTTCTCTCTCTCCCTCCCTCTCCTATGTTAGCAGAACCGTCATGATAATTATGTGTTTGAGGAACTTTACGTACATTATTTGGATGCACTTGTAGACTTGCTTTTGATATGACGTCTTGGTATATCCAGAGTAAAATCTGGGGCTTAATGAATGATTACTAATAAGTTATTTCCTTATTTCTATTCTTACTGCAGGGTGATAAAGGCAGTCCTGAATTTCAGTGGATTTCAGATGGTGTCCAACCTTTCACTTGCAGGTGAAGAGATAATGCTAGAGATGGATGGCACAGTTCCCACACAACCAGTTTTGCAACATATTGGAATATCTGCATGGCCTGGTGAGCCATAGCCTTTTTTTTCTCGAAGAATGATTGTTTGTCTGATGCTTTGAATACTAAAACTATATTAAAATCATCTACGATAGTTTATTTCTTTTGAAATATGCAACAAAAGATGCTTCTGAATTTTAATGACTTCCTCTGCTCTGAAACTGAAAGTTGAAAATTGCATATATAAAGAAGGAATTTCTGAAAACAATTGTTTTGCAGATGATGGTTTTTCAATTCCATTTTCTTTTTTAGTTTTGAATGAAGGCTTTCGAAAACTTAGTTTTAGAGGTTTAGGAAGTGACAAGTGGCAGCAAGGCTGAGAGGATGTGAACCTTTGCATTTCTTCAAAATGCTATAAGAAGCGCTAAATTCTACCATATTAAACATGTGAGAAATAATGGAGAAAAATATTATTGAATTGTGTATCTACATAGTTACAATGAGCCCTATTTATATACACTACACTACAATCCTTTTCCACATAGGATACTATATACAACTTCTATTCCTATTCTAACACTCTCCCTTAAGATGGTGCATACAAGTCATAAACCGAGCTTGTTGTAGATGTAATTAATACGAGGACCAGTGAGAGACTTGGTGAGAATATCTGCAAGTTGATCATTTGACTTCACAAATTTTGTGGCAATATCTCTGGAGAGTATCTTGACATTGTGACAGTCCATCTCAATGTGCTAGGTCCTCTCATGAAATGCCGGATTTGATGCAATGTGAAGGGCCACTTGGTTGTCACGCACAAGTTCCATTTGACTGATTTCTCCAAATTTTAATTCTCTGAGCAACTGTTTAATCCAAACTAGCTCTCAAGTTGCTACAATCATTGCTCGATATTTGCTTTTGCACTAGATCAAGCAACTACACCCCGTTTCTATCTCTTTCAGGACACTAAATTGCCTCTGACTAGAACACAATATCTGGATGTAGAACATCTATTAGAAGGTGATCCTGCCCAATCACTGTCTGTATATCCAACGATCTACTCATGGCTTCGATCCTCAAAGAGTAATCCTTTATCCGGAGTTGACTTTATATATCGACAACTGCATCTCAATAACTTTTACAAGGAGAATCTATAAATTAAAATGACTTTCACAAGGAGAATCTATAAACGAACTTATGACACTCACACGAAAAAATGTCAGGTCTAGTCACTGTGAGATAATTCAACTTATCAACCAACCAAGTACCACTTGCATGTAAAACAGACATCTCGTCAATCATAGCTTATCGCCATCCTGGATGAGAAAATGCTTCATCTGTAGACTTAGGGATGGAGACAGAGGACAAAGACGATACAAAGGCATAACGGGTTGATGACAAACGATGATAACTTAAAAGGGTATAATGAGGGTTAGTATTACGTGTGGACCGTATTACTTTTCGAAGTGCAGTCGGTTGATTAGGAGGAGACAAGTCCGCAGTAGGTGTCGGGTTTGGTGTAAGACATGAGTCATCTGCGCCTGATATTGAACGTGTACAACGATTATAAGTCTGCTGGGTGCAGGGTCCCCACCCCTCTTTTTTTTTCCGGAAAAGTTGCATTTTTAAAACTAGAAGCGACCGCTTCGTCGCTACCTCTCTTCACGCTTCAGGGGTAGAAGCGACCGCTTCATTCACTTTGCGTTCAGTGTCAGAGCCAGGAATCTGAGTAAGGGTGTTTAGACTTATAAAGTAATTTTTTTTTCCAAATGAGAGGGTTCGCTAATTTTTTAAAATCAAACAATATTATATTTAGCTTTGCCAAAAAAAATTCGTCGTTTGTCCTCAAAGCATTATTCAAACACTAAATTTGAAATATATTATTGAGTTTTCGCTGAAATTTTTTGTTAAGCAAAGAAAATTACTCAAAGGAGTCCATCAAAGAAAATCATCATGCACCACTATAACGAAAGATAAGAAGGTAACAAAAGAGAATAAAAAATAACTTGAGAAGAGTGAATCATACAACCTCTTTTGTGGTGTCTGACGATGGAAACGGTGAGGATTTAAGCAAAAATCAAATATACTTTAACTTTAAATACAAGTAGCAAAATTACTCTTGCTTCACGGGAAGGACAATATATTTAAAAATAATATTTTAATAAATTTAACTTCAAACACTTTAAATAAAAATTGATAATATATTAATGATCACAAATAATTTTTTTTTATTGAATTTAAAGTTTATATGGAGTTGCATTTTTCATTATCAAATTTGCTCATAAAGAAAATGTTTTCACTTATAAATATATGTTATGTAGGTTTAATTCATAACTATTTGAAAAGTTAATTTATTTATGCATTTAATTTTCTTACTTTTTCCTTTTTGATTTCAATTTGTGTAACCTTAATTACTCAATTTTGACTTCTAAAGATGCAAAAAAACACATAATTTTTAAAAGGATATGAAAAAACTTTTCTAATTTACCTTTTTAATGACATGTTAAGACTAATACTTATAATTTTCTAATTTTTCTTTTTAATGAAATGTTAAGACTAAATTTTTTATAATTTGCCTTTTTAATGACATAGTAAGAATAGAAATTAAAATAGGACATTAACAACATAACTATGCCTAAAATACAAAAAAACTTTACACTTTCATTGCTGTGAGGGATTGAACCCAGGCAGCAAAACACAATTTGAACACCCTTTACCACTGAGCCATGGGACTCATTTGTTCAAAGGGTGTTCATTGTGTTGTATATAACCACAAAAACCAAAATTTACCTATATATACTTTACAATTTTCCGGCGAAGGGTGTTCGGATGACCACCCTTGGTATAGGGTGGCTCCGCCCCTGTTTGCGTTGCCCGACCCTCACCTCGCTTCGCTTCATTGCTTAAACCGATCTTTTCACAACACTGGCTTAAGCTGTTTAGAGAGCACATTATTATTTACTTAATTTTTTCTTCAAGACTTCGACATGTCCATTCACATGCGGGTCTGATTCTTTTGCATAGACCAATCACGTGAATATTCTTTTTTGATACTAGGCGGCAGTGAGGCTGGAAAGCGGGACTTTTGTGTACTCTGAGAACATATTGAAATGTGTAACCATCTCATCTAAAAGCTTAATTGAGTTGCTAAGATGCTTTATTCTTCCATTTTCTTTTTCATCCAGGAAGGTTGACATTAACCAACTATGCTGTCTACTTCGAGTCTGGAATGGGCTTATATGATAAAGCAGTGCGATATGATCTGGCATCTGACTTGAAACAGATCATTAAGCCTGAACTTACTGGACCTTTAGGTGCTCGCCTCTTTGACAAAGCTGTTATGTACAAGTCCTCATCTATGTAAGCTTAACGTTTTCAGTTGAAGCTATATACCTTAACTCACCAGGAACTTATAACTTTAAGTTAATACAGGGTGGATCCTGCATATTTTGAATTTCTGGAATTTAAAGGAAGTTCAAGACGGGACTATTGGTTGGATATCTGTCTCGAGATCTTCCATGCTCACAATTTTGCTCGGAAGTATAATCTCAAAGAGGGTCAGCAGTCCGAATCGCTTGCTAGGGCTGTTCTTGGAATTTACAGATACAGGGCAGAAAGAGAGGCTTTGAAGGTATCTTCTTCCAATTACAAAACCCTACTGTGTTTTAACTTGGCAGAAAGTCTTCCTAGAGGAGATGCGATCTTGGAAACTTTATCAAGCCGCTTGAAACTCATGAAATCTGTCGGCAATCAACGTGGATTATTGGGTTCTCCTAGTGCAAGGGGACAGGTGATACACCCAGTATCACGGGTGTCACTTTGTAGACTTGGAATTATCTCATCCAAGGAGGTCGACATAATTGGAGAAGCAATATCTTTAGTAGGAGATGTGTTTGTTGGTGAGGTAAATCCTCTGGAAAATGCCGTCAAGCAGTCAATAAAGAACATTGGAAGAGCTGAAGCTGCACAGGCGACAGTTGACCAAGTCAAAGTTGAAGGAATTGATACTAATTTAGCTGTAATGAAGGTATAAATGAACCCCTTTGCCTCTATTTTTTTTTTTTTTTGGCTTAATGTATCATTCCTGTGATTCTGGAGATTGCTGCTACTTGTTCTCTTTTTGATAGTTGATCCCTGCTAAGTACACTTCTTCATAAAGGAAAACTGTCTTATATAGTGAATTACTTCAGGTCATCCTATAGTTAAAAGCGATGCAAAGTTCAAAAACTGCAGTCTATTTTTCTAGGGAATTAAGAAGGTAGCGTGATTGTTGTTCAGCCATTCGTATGTCTTCTGAACATCTTTGATTTTAGAGTAGTTAGGAGCTCCACTTATTTGTGGCTCCCTTTGGTTAGCTTTGCTTATTATTGTTAAACTAGAACGTGCGTTGCACATGTGTACATGTTAAAAATAAAAAATGTATATTAATTTTAAATGTAAAAAAGTCAACTAACATAATGTTTCTTCATTCCTCAGGATGACACTTTTAAAAAAATAAATTTCTTCACAGGAGCTGCTTTCCCCTCTCATCAAACCAATTAACCGCCTTCAACTATTAGCTTCATGGAAAGATCCATGGAAGTCAATGTTATTTATAGTGTTTGTAAGCTATGCAATAATCAGGTACCTAATACTTAACTTTTCCCTTGTTTTATGTGTTAGACAGAACTCAAGTCCAAGATGTCGAAGGATTATACAAATAATTTTTCTTGGCAATATTTTAATAACAACTCTCTGGCTCTTGAAATTCTTGTTCTATTGATTTAGATGACTTTTTTATTAAAAGAAATTGTTACCAGAAATTCTCCTTTTAGGATGTGCATTGTCATCCCTTCTCATTCCTCATTACCTTGTAAGAGAAATCTGTTTGTGACTCTTCATAGATTCCAAATAAATCACCATATGGCTAGAGTAAGGGAGGAGACAATGCTGTAAATTTACCTAGTTTTGTTTCAAATTTTAATAACGGTTATAAGAAGCCTGTAAATTGAGTTTGGCAACATGACTGTTCTTTTACAAGGACCCACATTGTTCTCCCTTCTTTTTAAGAAGCCAAATTTCTCTTACAAGCCTATAAAGTCTCTTCCTTTCTCATCTTTTCATAAAGTCTAGTAATCTCTCATTATATGAATCAGCCAGTTAACCTACATCTATTTATTAAAGAGAATATGAAGATGAAACCCAATTGAGAAATCATCTCAGCAAGGATCAGAGTTCGTGGGGATGGTAGTAGTATTCCTAAAGAGGTGACAGTTGAAAATGGAGGACTCAGGTATACTATGCAGCTCTGGACAGAATCACTGGCAAGAGTGGTGGCCGGAGAAGATAACACGAGCAGCTCCTTTACCGTGCAGATTTCGAGACAAAATCAGGGGAAAGGGGTGACATCTAAGCCATGGCCCTCAATGACAAAGCCAAGTGCAACTGCAAAAGTACGTGGAGAGCAGCTGATGGATTTTGTTGACCGCATGGGTCGGACCAGCCCAATACTGGAATATAGTCCTCTAATTTCTAAGTTGGGCCACAACCCTATTTTAAGTGAAAGCAGATTCAGTGCTCTTTCTAAAGAAGCATGTTAGGAGCAGAGGGTTCCTCTTAAAGAATTAGCAGAGTTAAAACAATTAGCCTTGAAGTTCCTCGAAGCGTATAAGGACTGGGAGTCCTCTTCTGCAATTACGAAGGCCTGAGCTTCATCTGAAAAAGTTCCCGGCGAGTTCAGATCCAAACATACAGGTAGAGGCGAGAGCACAAAATATTCTTATCTCTGAGGCATGCAGACAACAAGAAGGAATTGAATCGCAGGAGAGCAGACTCGAGAATAACTCATATGAAGCAAATTTGTAGATTCAACAAATTCATGATTTTAATCCAGTTAATACGCAAAATCCAAGTGAACGGGAAGAGAATGAATCAATAGCTTCAGATTGGGTCAATTCACACATACTGGAGTTAAGCAATACTTATGGAGTAGCTTTTATGGGCTTCGAAAAGGAAACACTAGCTCTTCTCATGAAACTGGATGAGAGTAAGGCTATGTTAGACAAGAAAGGGCAGGAGAAACTGGTCGCAACTCCAAAAAGCAGGGGTATTGGGAAGAACGAATTTAAAAATTTGTAATCCAGTTTAAATGAAGAAGTTGAAGGAGTAAGAAAAAGGGGCAGACCACTCAATCTCATGTTTAAATGAATGTAAAAAGTATTACTTGGAATGTAAGGGGGCTAAACAAAACAGAGGAAGACATGTGAAGTCCACTATACTGAAGTGGAAGGCAGATGTGTATTGTCTGCAAGAAACAAAACTTAACAAGGATGTGGAGAATATAGCTAAACAGTTATGGCCTGGGAGGTGGATGAGGTGTGGATTCATGGAAGCTTGTGGTAGTTGTGGGGGAGTATTGCTGATGTGGGATAGCAGAGTTTGGACAGGGGAGCTGGTAGAAACAGGGCAGTATTCTATCACATATAGGTTGGTGTCTGTGCAGAATTCTTTCAGTTGGAAACATCACTGGAATTTATGCACCACATAGCAGAGATGAAAAGCTAGAGTGTTGGGAAGAAATTGCAGCTGTTAAAGAATTTTGTGATGGTCTCGGGGTAACTTGTGGTGACTTCAGCACAGTGAGGTGTATGGTGGAGAGAAGGGGCTGCAACAGAATCACAAATGTAATGTCTGATTTCTCAAGGTGGATAGAAGGTATGAAACTGCATGATCCTCATTTAAACGGTGGGAATTTCACCTGGTTTAGGGGAGTAAATAATCAGAGTGCAGCTTAGATTAGCTAGGTTCCTTTACTCTATGGAATGGGAAGAATCATTCAAAAGCATCAGACAAAAGATTATGCCTAGAGTGATTTCTGACCATAGTCCTATTCTGTTAGAGTGTGGGAGCTGGAATCAGAAACGAGCGTATTTCAAATTTGAGAATTGGTGGCTCAAGGTAGAAGGCTTCAAGGATCTGGTTCATGGGTGGTGGAATGACTTTCTGGTGGATGGCTGACTTGAACACAAACTCAACATCAAACTGAGGATGTTGTAGCTAAAGATCAAGGCTTGGAGCAAAACAAACTTTAGTGGAATCGACCGAGATGGATTTGATTCAAGACAACAGAGACCTTACAAAAGAGGAGATGATGATATGAGCAACAATAATAGTGGATTTGGAAGATTTGGTTAAGAAAGAGGAGGATAACTGGAGTTCTTTCAGAGAATGAAAATTGCTCACAAGAGATACAACACTATTGATAGAATAGTAGTGAGGGGAGAAGAGATTCGAGAACCTGAAGAAATAAAAACAGCCCTGGTAGAGTTCTATAAAAAATTGTATTTAGAGTTTGAAGTTTGGAGACCAACTTTTGCTGATTGTCCTAAAATCACCCAGGAAGAACAAGACTGACTACAAAGATCATTCACTGAAGAAGAGGTGCTCCAGACGATCAAGTTGTGTGATGGTGACAAAGCACCTGTCCCAGATGGATGTACAATGAGTTTTTTCAAAGCATGCTGGGAATCTCTTAAGCAGGACCTGATGATGACTGTTCAGAATTTTCATTAGAAGGAAATCTTTGAGAAATCCTTTAATGCTACCTTCATAGCATTAATTCCTAAGAAAACAGGAGCAGAGGAATTGAAGGACTTCAGACCAATCAATCTGATAGGTGGTGTATATAAGATCATTTCTAAAATCATGACCGAAAGGCTGAAGACAGTAATGGGTAAATTGGTGGATGACCATCAATTAGCCTTCTTGAAAGGGAGACAAATAATAGATATAGCTCTTATGGTAATGAACTGGTGGATTCAAGAGAAAGACAGAAGGCACCTGGCATCATGTGCAAGCTTGACATTGAAAACACCTATGATCATGTCAACTGGGCCTTTTTACTGAAGATTCTAAAGGATATGGGTTTTGGCAACAAATGGATAAACCGGAGTAAATTTTGTATACCTAGTGTGAAATTTTCTGTCATCATCAATGGAGGCATGGAGGGTTTCAAGTCCCAAAGGGGCCTTAGGCAGGGTGATCCCATATCACCCTTCTTATTTTTATTAGCCATGGAGGGGCTGAACCATATGGTCAAGAAAGCAGGGTAGAATAGGTGGATAAAGGGATTCAGTGCTCAAACAAATAGAGGCAATGCTATGGAGATCACACATCTTTTTTATGCTGATGATTCACTCATCTTCTGTGATGCAAAGGTGGAACAGATAAGACATCTAAGAGCAGTCCTGACTATCTCTGAAGGCATATCAGGTTTACATGTCAATGGTTACATGTCAACTGGCACCAGAGTTTCCTATTCCCAGTAAATCAGGTTGACAACCTGCAATTATTAGCTGAGAACTTAGGTTGCCGTGTAACTTCACTACCTATCAAGTATCTTGGAATGCCTTTAAGAGCCACAACAAAGAACTTGAAGTATGGAATGAAGTGTTGGAAAGGTGCATAAAAAAGCTGTCTAGATGGAAGAGTCACTACCTCTCTTTGGGGGTCAGAGTGACACTAATAAAATCAATGATGGATGCCCTTCCCACTTACATGATGAGCTTGTTTCCTATTCCTAGAAGCATTGAGAAGAAGATTAATCAATTGAGAAGGACTTTCTTATGGCAAGGAGACAAGGAGAAAAAAGGATATAATTTGGTAAAATGGAAAGTTGTAACCCTCAATAGGATACAAGGAGGATTGGGCAAAAAAAATCTTAGCATACAAAACACTTGCTTTCTTCAAAAGTTGCTATGGAGTTATTGCAATGAAGATATGGCTTTGTGGAGGAGACTCATCACAGAAAAATATGGTGCTTTGTGAAGCTGGACAACTGAGGAAGTTGTGGGCATTTTTGGATGCAGTGTGTGGAAAACCGTCAGAAGGTTGTGGACTCCGTTTGATACTAACATCCACATTAAGGTGGGTGATGGAATGAGCACAGAGTTTTGGAATGAACACTGAGTGGGTGAGGACACCCTTACAGCACTATTCCCGTAGTTGTACATTATAAGCCTTCAGAAAAATCATAAAGTATCTCAAGTATGGAGCCCTCAAGGATGGAACTTAATATTTAGAAAAGCATTAAATGATTGGGAGGTAGACAGAGTAGCTGAATTTCTTCAGGTTCTGAGCAATGCGTCAAACAATGCTATAAGACAAGACAGACCAATTTGGAAGCTACACAACAAAGGAGTATTTACAGTCAAGTCTTGCTACTACTGGGAGAGGAGCTAGCCTTGGAAACTAATCTGGAAGATCAAAGCTCCCCCAAAGGTATCTTGTTTTGTCTGGTTGGTTATTAGAGGGGCCTGCCTGACTTATGAAGCTTTACAGAGAAGAAGTTTACATATTTGCTCAAGGTGTTCCATGTGTGGTTTAAAAGCTGAGGTCAATGCTCACCTCTTCTTACACTGTAAACAACTGCAAATTTGCGGAACATGTTCTTTTGTATACTTGGGGTGAACTGGGTAATGCCAAGCACTAATTTGGTGTTGCTGAAGTGCTGGAATGGAGTTGGAGAAGAGGATCCACTAAAAATTGGTGGAAGAGTGTACAAGCATGCATATGGTGGACCATATGGAAGTAAAGAAATGGGAGGTGTTTTCAGGGTAGTGATAGCAATATTCAGAAGATTAGGATTAAATAAGGTCTTCTCTTTTATGGTGTAAACAAGATAGGGTGGGAGATATTGAACATTTAGTTGATTTCATAGGAAATTTGTAAATCTATAACTCTTTATGTGGATTGTAATCCTACCTGTATGAGTTGCAACCCAGCTTCATCACTTTTGGGTGATGAAGGCTTTTGTGTGAATATAAAGTTACATTTCCCAAAAAAAAAAAGAATATGAAGATGAAAAATTCAGTTTGCTTGTGACTTATAAAACAATCAGTTAGCTTGTGAATACCTGAAGTAGTTGGAAATACATTTTTCCAGGCACATAGAGCACCAAGGGTTGTGTAGGCCAAAACGGGTCCAGATTAACTATCCCTCGCGACTGGCTAGTGGCAATGGGTTAATGAATGAGCTCACTACACTTTGAACATGGTTGTGGCCAAAGAAGAAATTTTCAAGAAAAAAAGGATAAAGGGAAAAGAAATGAAGAAAAGACAACAAGAGGAATAAAGAGAAGAATGAGGTGTCTAGATTCACGCATCTAGGTCATTGAACATGAAAAAAATTATATTACAGAATTTTGTAGTGCTTTCATTTTCATGTTCAATGCACCTAGACTAGAGTTAATCTACACATTCTTTTTCAACGGTGTGGATCCGGGACAACTTACACGCACCTCGACTTATTTCACGGGATACCTGTCACCTCCTACCAACAACATGTATCGTACCAGGTAATAATGTCCACCTAGGCTAAGGACAAATAGGAAGAAATCACCTAGTGTTTTTGTCTTCACTGGGATTTGAATTTGAGACATCGTGGTTCTTAACCACTTTATTGACCATTAGTCCACACCCTTGGGTGCTTTCCTTACTATTGTTGGAATCCTGTGAATATGCTATAGAATATATGTAAATATAATAGGTAGCTTGAATTACTCCTATTATAATTAGGTATTGGTTTTTATTGAACTATTGATTAGGTATTGGTTTGTATTAATTTCCCTTCCTTTTTAGAACATAGTGAGAGAATAATCAAGATGAGTTCTCTCTCAAACTCTTAGTTTCTCACATGGCACTAGAGCACTTCTAGTGAGAAAATAAGAATAACATAAGAGAACAGAATTCTCGAGCATTTTTCCGGCAAAATCACCACCATTCCGCGATTCTGACACTCTCCATGGGTACTGTACAATACCAGTACCACCATTACGATCGGAATCCTGCAAACTCACCCAAAAAATATCCAATGTTGTAGGCTTACTCACGCGCCTTCTTGTGCCACACCAAGATCCAAATCTCCGGCGTCACGCGCTGGCGCATGTGGTGTTTCCCAACCACTTTTTCAACAGATTCCTTTTTTCCAGTAGGTTCGCCCCATAATTGCAAACCTACACAAATTTTTCTGAGTTCGATCACTTTTCGGCAGTCAGATCGAAATTTTCTGGTGACAAACAATTTTTTTTTAAAGTTTCCCGCGAAAACAAGCTATTTTTCCAGATTCTGGCAACTGTTTTCTCTTCCAGATTCCGGCGAAAACAATCAGTTTTTTTCCAGATTCCGGCAACTATTCTCTTCCAGATTCCGGCGATTGCAGATTTTCCATATTCGGGTAACATCTACATCATGTCCCTCAGTTCATATATTTTTGCTAAATCGATGGCTTCCAACAACCCGAACCACTCCATCACCACTGAACCCTTGATAGGTAGTGCAAACTACTTATCTTGGACTTCCTCTGTTCATTTATGGTGCAAGGGACAAGGGATTCTGGACCACTTGGTTAAACATGCTAAGGATGTTGATGAAAAAGATAAGGGCGAATGGGAGAAAATTAATGTTTACTTGTGTAGTCTATTATGGAAATCTATTGATTCGAAGTTGATGCCGCTGTTCCAACCATTCCAAACATGCTTCTTGGTTTGTGAATAGGCTCATGGACTACACAAATGACATCTCTCATTTTATAATGTTATTTCTCGGTTGACGAGTCTTAAAAAACAGGATTCAGATATGTCTACCTATCTTGGACAGGTTCAGGCGGTTATGGAAGAGTTCACTGAGTTGATGCCCGCTACTCCAAGTGTTGAAAAACCATTGGAGCAACATGCAAAGATGTTTTTAGTCGTTCCACATGCTGGACTTCTATCTGATCTTAACTCGGTTCGAGATCAAATTTTGGCTAGCCCCACTGTTCCTGCTATGGATGGCCTATTCACTCGATTGTTGTGACTAGTTGCACCACCTATGTCGTCTACTCATCCGGTGCCACCTGCAGAGTCTTCTGTTCCGGCATCTCAAACTGGAAATCGACATGGAGTTCACTCTGGGAAACCTCAGCCAAGATGTGACTATTGTAACAAATTGGGTCATACTCTTGATGTGTGCTAATCTCTTCATGCCCATGGGAAACCAAAGAAGCTCATGTTGCTCAGACTGAATCCATTGATAATCCAAATCAACTTTTCTCTTTATTTGAAGTAAACTACAATGACTTTCTTCCGTATCAGGCGAGTAAGCAGACATCTCCATCAATAGCTTCCGTTACTCAGATTGGTAATCCTGTTGCTTTTATCTCACAGTCCACCACACTTGGCCCTTGGGTCATGGACTGACCACATATAACAAATCTTTATTGACTAATATTATTTATGGTCCCTTCCCACCGTTACGTTAGCTAATGGTTCTCAGACCATGACAATCGGAGTCGCTCAAGCCATCCCTTATCTCTCTTAACTCTGAATAATGCTCTTTTTGTCCCTAGTTGCCCCTTTAGCCTTCTGTCAGTCAGTCGTTTGGCTAACATTGATTCCTAACTTGAGTTGGTGCTAAAAGAATGCTTTTGCTCCAAATTTCATTCCTAACTTCGATTGAGTTATTGGTAAAAGAATTACCATGTATTATTTAATTCAAATCAAACATATTAAAAAGGTAGCGAAAAAGGAAGATTATGACATTAGCAACAACAAAAAATATTTACTTTTTCGAATGAGTTTCTGGATGGACCAGGTCGGGTTGGGTTTTTCAAATTTTATTTATTAGATTTAAAAATAAAAAAGAGCGGCAAATAGTGGATTGATCGGAAAATTTATATATTCCGGCCAATGTTACTTTGTGTTAGAAAAAATAGTTAAGTTACTTTTGTGAAAAAATGTGATAGTTAACTTACCATCTGTGAAATTTACCCCTTAATTTAGATTGCAATGTTATTTTCTTTGATTCTTTTTTTTCTTTATTATTTAGTTAGGAATTGGTTTAATGGAACGACATGGTTAGTGAAGACTCATATAGCCGACCCTAACTTGCTTGGAATTAAAGGTAGTTTGACTGGGGACGGAGTGTAAGAAATATGGGATGACTTTTGAAATTTGTGATCTAAAATAAGTTACAAGTGTGTGTGCGCTATAAATCATCTTATCAGGGTGAAATTGACATTTTAAAGTTAAATTGTTACTAAATATAGAAATGTGTCATTCTTTTTGGGACTGACTAAAAAGAAAAGTGTGTCCTATAAATTGGGATAGATGGAGTATTCATTAGTTACAGATAAGGTTTTATATACTCATCTCTTTTTACTTAGAGATAGGCGTTCTAGTAGTTTTAGGAGTTTAATCAGATCATCATAAACTTTGTTTGGAAGATTTTATGAGTAGTACCTAATGAACAATCTCTCCCTCTCTGTTATTCTTCGCTCTCAGCTTAACTACTTCTCTCTATCCCCCTTTCTCACTTTTTTTTTAAAATTTTTTGTTGCTACATCAAGTTTAGCATACAAAGTAATTTCCCGGCGTTGTAATGATGGAGTAAGATTCAGTTCCAACATAATCCTTTCTGCTTAAGGTGAAATGGAAATTAATCAGGTTCCTTAGTTTTGAGGTGACCAGAAATTCATTCTGCTTTACCTGACAATTCTGACTTCTGGCAGAACAGTGTTGTTTCCATCTGTCTAAAATATACTGACTGTATCCTTCTCTTGTGATCCCTAGCAGTTCTAAAATGTTTCATTTTTTATATGCAGGGGGTGGATAAAATATGCATTGCCTGTGTTGTTGTTTGTGCTTGCAGTTATCATGTTTTGGCATAGGAATGTGAGGAAAATGAAGCCATTAGAACCTCTAAAAATCATAGCTCCTCCTCCAAAAAATGCTGTTGAGCAGCTCTTGATATTGCAGGAAGCTATTAGTCAATTCGAGGCGTTAATCCAAAGTGGCAATATTATTCTGCTGAAAGTACGAGCTCTCATTTTTGCTGTTCTTCCGCAGGTATTATCATTTGTATTCCTCAACCTAAACGGCTATTAACCAATCCAATATTCGGGTTTGATATTGCTATTTCTTTACTCTTAGCATAGGTGTAACTTGAAAACTCAATACATGGGAGGGGATTACCCTTTGTTTGTTTAAGATGTTTAATGCATATATAAAGTGATTGTGAAAGCCAAGAAGAGTTGGACCTCAGAGAAGCTCTAGACATTTGATACAAAGTTGTTTTATTCCGTTGATAATGTTGAAGAGTCGATATACGTTGGTGTATTATACGTCATGGTTTGAGATATTTAATGCATACATGGAAGTAGTGTATTATACGTCATGGTGCAGTGGTGGAATTTCTCCACCCTTAATCAGAGGTCTCGGGTTTGAACCTGGGTATGGATAAAATCCTGTTGGGAGCGCCACCCTCAGAATAGGCCTTGCAGTGCGCGATCCGGATCAGGCGAGGCTCCAATGCAGGTACCGGACGCCGGATGGGAAACCAAAAAAAGAGAGGAAGTGATGGAAAAGCTAGTTGATGCATTTCATTTATAACTACTAGTTTAGGAGACTAACGGATTTCTTTTCGCAGTGGCGGATCAATAACAACCACGATTTGAGTCATCAGTCGTGGTCGTAATCTTCACGATACAGATGAACTCAGTTTGTCCACAACTAGATATCCTATTGTGATGCAAGGAAGTAGTAACTCGAGCCGTCATTTGTTTCCCACAAGAAACGTAAGAAAAACCTTATTGTGTATTTAACTATTTATAGTCAATCGGTTAAGTTTTTTAAGTGTAAGGTTAACTAATGGACTAGCTAGCACCCCTTATAGGTAGACTGGACCCAATAATATTTTTCATCATCTCTAACTCACACATAAGGGAGTGCTTAAGCTTCACCAAGCGAAGGAAAGCATATTCTCCTTTAACTTCTCTTGCATCATTTCATACCAGATAAATTGGTCGTGCGACTGATATACTATGAGAGCACTTCTCTATACATCTTCTAGGAATTTATAGCCTATCGTTGCTGTCATGAAAATCATCACGTAGATCATATGAAGTACGCCTAGTGCCCTAGATAATTCGAATCACGTTGATACATCTTATTTTAATCTCATGTATCATAGTTTCTTATGTTCACAATTATGACTCAGAAGTCATAACTAGTACCAGCAAACACAAACTAAATGATAGTCCATTAACGGTCTTCCCTTTTTCACGTGTCTCTCGACTTTTATCCACATCACTTTTCTAGTCATGCCCTGCCAAACTAAATCTCTCGTGGTCATTTGGTAGCTTGCTAAAATAACTAACATCTAACCAAGCTTCAGCCACAGATAGGGTCATGAGGGTACTCAATTTAGTCGACATTTGCGCACATGGTGATAGTATAAAACATGTCCTACATTCGAATGCGATACAAACATGACATCCCACTCATGGGGTGACTCAAACACCTCCCTACGAATAAGGGCATCTCTTACCGGCATCCCAAAATAGAGATGCAAGCCTCCCAATATAGGGGTATCTCTTACCGACATCCTAATGTCGGGGTAATCTCCTAAAAATAGGGGCATCTCTTACTAACGTCAACAATCTCTTTCTTCATATACGAGACCGTCTGCTTTTATATCCTAAACTATAGATATGAAAGAAAAAAGAAAGATAATCAAACACAAACAATTTCGATCATGACATATCAACCAAAAACAACAAGTTATGGCATATTAATCACATATCATAAGTCATGGTCTAGTAGCCGAATGTTTGCTTCACAATCATTATCTCATTAATATAGGAACATCAAATTGTTTCTCAAGTTTGAATACCATGTTTAAAGTCATTAAATCATGCTTCAAGTCATAGTTTGTTCATAGAGCAAGATCATGCTTTAAAATTATCACTTTGAAATCAAGTTCAAATAATGCCAATTGTAGGGAAAATCATTTACATAAATATACATAGTTCATATTATAGAACGAAATCAAAATACTAGGACTTGATACGAGCTTGTCTCTTACGCATAGAAAGTCTTTTTTAAAAACCTTTTTATGGTTAAAACGTTTTGAAAGAGACATATGTCGATAATTCCATACTTCACAAGAAGATTTAGTTGGAAAAATGGACTTACTTTAAGATTGAGTTTATGAAAACTAGGCATACCTCAAATCCTTTCTAAGAATGCTCTAAACGTGCTTAAAATCGATTGATGATGATCCTCTAATAATCCCAAGAAAATCCCCCTTAATGCCCATGAATCGAACTCTCAAGATCTACGGATTACAAATTAGGATGATGATTCGCGTGTTAATTCGTGGTATAATCGATGTTAGAATCGAAAGATTTTAGTAGGAACTCTCCTTAGATGTTTGAGAGAAGACTTAGGGTGTTCTCTCCAAAAAGTAGGCTAAAAAACATAATGGAATGAAATTCCTAAGCTAGGGACGTGTTTATAGAGCCAAGTCCTATAGGAATTGGGAGGGTTACTGGGCAAAGCCCAGTGCGAGGGAGAGAGGCTCGTGGCGTGAGACCATAGCTAGAGGGAGGGCCTCATGGAGTGAGGTTCCCCACTTCGACGAATTTTTAACTTTTGCACAGTAATTTCGTAATGGAAGATTGACGAGGATGTCATGCACCGTATTGGAGCAGGGTGGGTGAAATGGAGGCTCGCTTTGGGGGTCTTGTGTGATAACAAGGTGCCTCTAAAACTTAAAGGTAAGTTCTACAGAGTGGCGGTCCGACCGACTATGCTGTATGGAGCTGAGTGTTGGCCAGTTAAGAACTCCCACATACAGAAGTTGAAGGTGGCGGAAATGAGGATGTTGAGATGGATGTGCAGACATACTAGGAGGGATAGGGTTAGAAATGAATTTATTCAAGAAAAGGTGGGAGTAGCTTCGGTGGAAGATAAGTTGCGGGAAGTGAGGTTGAGATTGTTTGGGCATCTGATGAGACGGTGCATGGATGCTCCAGTACAGAGGTGTGAGAGGCTCCCTATGAATGGTTTCAGATGGGGGTAGAGGTAGGCCGAAGAAATACTGGAGGGAAGTGATTAGGCATGACATGGAGCAGTTACAGCTTACAGAGGACATGACCCTTGATAGGAAGGTGTGGAGGACGCGAATTAGGCTAGAGGATTAGTGAGTAGGAGTGTGTCCTTACTAGTAGGGAGGAGTGCTTTGTTTGTCGATGTACTTGTAGACATAGTGTTATGCATGCGTCTTGTAGTTTCTTGTTTGTGGTGTTTTCGGTGATGTGTGTGATTTCGGATTGATAGTTCATAACATTACTCCGTGGGTGTTTTGTTTCTTTTACCTAGTGGTGTGTTACCCTCTTTTTTTTTTTTTTTTTTTTTTTTTTTTATGTTTTCTGCTTGTTATACTTGTTATCTATCTTGATTCGGGGGTCTATCAGAAACAACCTCTCTACTTCATCTGAGGTAGTGGTATGGACTGCGTACACATTACCCTCCCCAGACCCCACGTTGTGGGAATACACTGGGTATGTTGGTATTGTTTTTGTTATTGCATAGTAATTTCGTAGAACACCCATAACTTTTTTTACTAAACGCTGATTGACGAGCGGTTCGATGCGTTAGAACTGAAATTTGATTTCCCATCATTTGGGATAAATATCTAACCTACGTGTCACGACCTGAGTCTACACCCTAGGTGTGATCAGCATCGAAACCATAAGTGATCTGAGGGGACCCTTGGCATGCTACTAAGATTGAAATGCTGAATTATGCGGAAGTTGAGAATAATAATCATGGGCTAATCTTTTGAATATAAAATAGACCTTATGATCAAATACTGATAACAACTGGAATAATGATAATACCAAAATAACTAATGTCTACTGAAACCTCTAATGTCTGAACTAATAAGTTTGTCGGGACAAGGCACCGGGCTATCTTAAAACAAAATAACTAAATTCTGAACTGAAAACTGATGACCATATCTAAGTCCTCTGGATGCCAGGAGGACTGACCGCAAGCTGTAAGTGAAGGACTAATGGAACGTCTGACCGTGAGCCTGAGTCTAAGCGTCGGAATCTACATAATAAGATGATGTAGCGCAAAAAGAGCGTCAATACAATTCAATGTATTGGTATGTAAGGTAGGACTGAATGTAATAATACACAATAACTGAAAGACTTAAATCTGAGCATGGACAATATATAAACAGTAACTCAATGAAGATCAAAGTGGAGACATGTGAGAAAATCATTTAAAACTCTCCAATAAACTGATAGCATAAAATAAGATCTTTACTGAAAAGATGAGGTACGTACTAAAACTGAATAGCTGTAATAACATCATAACTAGTGTCTGCGTAAAAGATTTTAATCAGTACTTAAGTAAAGAAGTTACAAAGTTCAATATTCTTAGGGAGTACCTTTTTTTGGTAACCGTGGTGTCCAGACCAACTTGCGTGCACCTCGACTAATTCCACGGGATATCTACCACCTCCCACTAGCAACAGGTACCAGGTAACTATATTCACCCAGGCTAGAACAGATGGGAAGAAATCACCTAGTGTTTGTCTCTGTTGGGAATTGAACCCGAGACTTCATGATGCTCAACCTAACTTCATTGAACCACTAGGCCACACCCTTGGGTGCATTTGAAAACCATGGACGTGGGGATGAACGGATTTCCCCCACTAAATCCCTACCTACTTGTAAGAGGACAAGAACTTGGGTGATGCTTGAATGAAACCCTACGGTTAGCTTTCTGAGAGACTTTTTGTCTAAGTTTTTGAGAGAGGGAATGATGGAAATAATTGATGTAATTCTGATTATGATGCGCTATAAGGACTTAAAATCGTGCAAGGGGGTTTCATGAAGGTAAAGGGACCAAAGTACCCTCATTTTAAAGCGAAGGATGAAAATTTTTGCGCCTGGAGGAGGTGTGGCGCGCAGCTTATCGCGCCAGCCAAGACTCATGGCGCGAGCTGAACGCGCCCTTGTGGCCTCGTGTCGCACCTCAACGCGTGAGGCTGCAGAATTTTGGTCCTCCGGAGTTCGGTGACAGTCTTAGCGCGGACCTCATTGCGGGTGACTCTAAAACGTGGTACATGGTCCACTTCTTACGTCGAAAACTCTCATCTAAGTACCGGAACACATCCCAAATGATTTCACATCAATTTAAAGGTCAAAGGACTTGGTTTTTGGGCTCAAAAGTGCCTGAAAGGCTACGTACACATGAAACTAATTTTTTGGGGGGTGTTACACTACGAAACACGATCAAACAGGGTTTGTATCGAATCACATGCATTTAGCTAGTTCAATATGACCCGAACTTTTTGAGTGTTACAAACACAGAAGGCAGCAGAACTAATGCTAGGATTGCCGCTAGATGCCTAATCTGTATTGCACTTGAACTATACGTGTCAAATTAAAATAATTTTGAAACTATGTGTTCTACAAATGTGCAGAACTATGTTTAATGTTTTTGGCATATACACAGATGTGACTTTAGCATTTGATAGGGCTAATAAACATAAACATAAAAGTTGACCAAATCGCTCAAGCCGAATCACCGAATAAAAATATTTCAACAAATATTTTTATTCCTGAAAAAAGGTATATATACAAGAATCTTGATGAAAAAGGTATATATACAAAACATATACATATCAATGATGGTTCTGATCTTATTCTGGTTATTCTTGCATATCAATATACTAAGTTAATTAGATCTAAAGAATTGTGGTTTTCGTACCTTCCAACAATAAAATGAAGTAGAAAATTTACTTTTATACCTAATTTTTTTTTAGAAAATAGAATATTTATTTTTCAGAGACATCTAAGGAGAGGACTCACATAGACATTCTCTAGAACCATAAAAATAAATATTCATAATTTTTATTTTCCAAAGAAAAGGGTTCCGCCCGTTATTTAGAATATCATTTGAAAAATTAGTACAAAATTGATCTATTCGGAGTAAGGGTGGCAACGGACCGGGCTCGGGCCTAATGGATCGGGTTTTGTAAATTTCGGACCTGTTCCGTGCTCCGGAGACCGGTTCACTGTCCGGAACTAGGCCTATCGAGTTTGGGTCTACCGGTTAAAACCCGGTGTTCAGCACCGGTTCGTTAGTGTACCGTTCCGGAACCGGATCAACCCGGCAATTTTTTTTTTTTAAATAATACGTTATATGATTTTTAAAAAGCAAAAAGGAGTTTTAAAAATAGTTTTTACATTTTATAAACAACTTAAAAACAGTTTTTTACTTTTATCTAAATTGTTTAAAAACTTTGAATTTTTGGAACTTGGAACTTTAAATTTAAAAAACTTTAAATTTTCAACTTTGAAGTTGGAACTTTAAATTTAAAAATCTTAAAATTTTCGACTTTGAACTTGGAAGTTATAGAATTAGTTATCAATTTTTGAACTTGGAAGTTGTAAAAATTAAGAAGTAATTAAGTTAGCTAATTAAGAAATATAAATTCAATTTTAAGTAAGTTATCTACCAAATGACTTGCATTAAATAAAAGATAATTTTAAAAAGAAAATCAAGGCTAATAGCCTATAAATTTATTCAAATAAATAAAATAGGCACCCAAGGGTGTGGCCTAGTAGTTCAATGAAGTGGGGTTGAATACCATGAGGTCTCAGGTTCAATTCCCAATAGAGAGAAACAGTAGGTGATTTCTTTCCATGTGTTCTAGCCTTGATGGACAGAGTTATCTGATACCTGTTGCTGGTGGGAGGTGACAGGTATCCCGTGAAATTAGTCGAGGTGTGCGCAAGCTGGCCCGGACACCACGGTTATCAAATAAATAAATAAAATAGTACATGTATTACAAATACTAGAAGAGTACCTAATCTACGCTTCCACCTTCTAGGAAGGGTTCTGTTTGAACTATGTTTCGATTATCATACTAATATCTATAACTTTCAAAATATAATTTTCGTAACTTATCTATCATTTCCTTGGAAACATTATTCGGAACTTGTATTTGATTTTCTTCCTTCATTGTTTCCATGCCATCATCACTATTTGTTTCAAGTGCTTCATCTATTTTGGTTTCGGCTTGATGCGATAATTTTGACAGTCAATCATTCGTTTGTTCGACATTGATCCAATCTGAACGACACTGATATTTCCAAACTTTCTTTTGCTAATGAGTACCTATTGTCTCCAACAATTATTCTAACTTTCTTTTGCTAATGAAAACCTATTGTCTCCAATAATTATTCTAACTTTCTTTTGCTAATGAAAACCTATTGTCTCCAATAATTATTCTCCCCACGCTGAAAGCTTGCTCCGGAGTTACTGAAGATGCTTGCATAACTAGCACATCCCGAACCACCCTTGAAAGATTTGGAAATCGGTGTACACGGTTCTTCCATCATGCTAAAAGTTGAGGTTCTCCATGTTCATCCCTAATATTTTTCCGTGCTTGATTAATATATTCATCAAAATCATCATTATTAGAAGAATCAAGACCAAGATAATCATCCATAATATCATCAAAATTATTTAATCTAGGCCTATGATTTAAAGGTTCAATTGGTGAAACATTTACTAGCTTTGACTCTATATAAGTCATACAAATTTCTAGCTTTAGCTACTATACTAGCCTTACAAGTTTCAACACATGGAACTTCATCATCTTTAATTTCTAAATTTGCATAAATCTTTTCAACCATTTTTTCACACCTTGTTCTTTGAAATATAGGTTGAATAAAGTAGCAGTCAAATAAATTTGAGGAATAGAGAAAAGATATTTTTAAAATTTTTTTAATCATATATTCAATAGCAACGTTAAGACTTTCAACATGTTTATATTTTTAGCAAATTCAGATGAAATAACACAAATATTTACTAAAATTGAAGAAATAGTAGGATATTGTTGACTAGATACTATAATTGTATCTTTATAAAAATTCTAAAAAAATTCATAAGTTCCTTGCATTCTTTCCAACCCTCATCAGTGAGTCTTAAACTTCGGTCCGCATTATGAGCATTATAAATAATTTGTAAAGGCATGTGATAAATATAAGCAACTTCAAGCATTTCAAATAAAGAATTCCATCTAGTAGACACACTTCTATGAAATTTTTCTATATGGAATTTTACACAGTTCACAATGTTTTTCAAATTCTTTAATTCTTGCCTTTATTTTAGCTTTAAAATCCCAATAACAAGCAGTTCGAACTTTCAAACAGGAATCACCAAATAAATCAACGCCATCTTTTACTATCAAATGATAAATATGTGCATCACACTTAATATGAAAAACATCATTATCAATTGGACAAAGTCTAGGTTTTGGAAAATCAATAGCTCTCAAATGACTACAAGCATTATCTAAGGCGACACCCATTAACACATCACAAAGTTCAAAATATTCTAAAACTTCTCCTATCATACCAGCTATTAATTCTAATTCTAAATCTAATTCGCCCTTAGAACCAAGGGAATAGGACTCTCTAAAAATGTAGTCGCACCCATGTCGGATCCTTCAGAAATGCACTACTTTTGAATGATCTGACACACTTTTGGAGGATCCGACACGTACTCGACGACATTTTTGAAGAGTCCGAGCAACATAGTTTATATGCAATCGGGTAAAGTGAAAGTCTAACTAATGGTGTAGTGGCTTACTAGTACCCCTTATTGGTAGACCAGATGCAATAATGGTCTCCCAACCTAGCAATAGTTGGACGTGAAGAAGCTCTAGAGATTGGATACTGGTGCTGTTTTTTACAGTAATAAATGAAATGATGGTCTAGACAACTTTGAATGTTCTTATTCCCTTGGTTACACAAACTTAAGAATTTAGAAGTTATCTAGATACAAGTTCTCTCTAAGCTGAAATTATTGCACTCACTACTTAAGGAATGTGTAAAGATCATTGTTAAGTTACAACTTTCTAGTTACACTTGCGTGAAGTATTTACTCTTGGTGGTATCTTACTGTTTCAATTTTATTTTCATAATCTTTAGGCAACTGACAGAACAGCTCTTTTACTGGTGATCGTGGCCTTGGCTTTTGCTTTTATGCCACTAAAATATTTGATTCTTTTTGCTTTCTTGGAGTCTTTCACAAGCAATATGCCTCTGAGGAAAATTAGCAGTGAAAGAGATCTTCGACGGGTTAGAGAGTGGTGGATCAGGATACCAGCAGCCCCCGTGCAACTTATGAAACCTGATGACAAGAAGACAAGATGAGTAAAAAACCTATATAAAAAAGGACAAGAACCATGAAGAATAGGAGTTTGTGTAAATACTGGTCCTTTTATTGGCTTCTTTCAATGAAGATAGATGGCACAAAGTCGATGAAAACCAATTTCACTTCATAAAAGAGTTTCCGGTTTCTGTTATTGCGTTATGTAACTACATTAGTGATTGTGTAATATTCTTGAATGTAAATGAAAACTAAGTGGACAGAATTGGATGGTTTATTGATTAATTGTACAATCTGAATTGAAAGTAATATTACTATCCGATAGCTTCAGGCAACTGAAAAGAAGACTATGGAAATGAGGGAGAGAACCAGAGAGAACATTGGAAGAGATGGATAACAGGGTCAGGGAGATTTGCATGAATAGGGTCTCTCTTGAATAACTTTTGTCCTCGTTTTTTAAAAGTTATGAAAAACAATAAAAATAGATTTATGTTGATTTGCACTTGATATTTGTACTGTCACTCTTCTGCGCATGTCCAACTCTTTAGCAACTTCTTATCAACTTTCTACTACACTAAGGGTGTGTTTGGTACAAATGAAAATGTTTCCTAGGAAAATGAGTGAGTTTTTTACTTAGTTTCTTATGTTCGGTATCTAAGCAAAAAATGTTATCCTAAAAACATTTATATATAAGCTAGATCAATAATATGAGAGGGTGGTGGGGATAGTAGGCTATGGGGGGTGGGGTAGGGTGAAGATTGGGTGTGTTGGAGGTTAGGGAGGATAAAGTAAATAAATTCATTTTTATCATTTTAAGAAATTTGGTTTTCAAGAAAAATTATTTTTCAAAATTTTGACTAACTAAACATTAAAAATTGAAAATCATTTCGTACTGGACACACCCTAATAGCTTCCTTTTGAGTCCGAAACTTAAATGACAGACGAAAAAGGAAAAGTAGCCGTAATAGAAGACAAAAATAAAGTTGAACAAAATTAGGTGTAGTGCAATACGAGGTTTGACTGACAGACCTCTGTTAAAATCCGTTACTCAATTTTTCTTAAAAAAAAAAAAAATAGAAAGATTCACATGGAACTTTTGCTGCAAGCCAAGTGGACTTTTCTGCACATTATGCCATTAGAATTTTTTTTTTAATGTGTGATTATTCATTTCCTTTAATTAACAATTATCCCTTTAATTACCAACTAAATATATTGTTTTTAATGTCATTTATTCATTAAAAAAAACTTCATTGTTAAATTTAGATTATAAATTTAAGAATATGAAGTACAAGTGTTTTTATGGTAAAGCATATAATTATGAAAATTTGAGTTAATTTCTTTTATTAAGTTTTTCCTCAGAGAAGTTTAACTTTTTCTATTATCAAGTTAGGAGATTTGAGTTAACTTACTTTGTAATAAAATAAGCTACAAAAAGGTTAACCAATGAAAAGTTAAATTAGGTTTTTTTAATAAAAAAAGTTAGCTCAAATTTTCCATGGTAAAAACTTAACTTTTTTTTTTTTTTTTTGTAAGACGAAATTTATTTGAATTAATTTTTTATTCAAGTTTAAGAGATAAAATTTTATCATTTTTTATAGTATTTGAATTAAAAAGGTGGGCAATCTAGTACAAGAGGAAGAGAAAGTTGTTCGGATGGTAAGCACCCCTCACTTCCAATCAGGAGGTTGTGATTTCGATTTACCAAGGAAGCAAAAAAGCTAGAAGCTCTTCGGAAAGGTTAAAAAAAAAAAGGTTGTTGGCGAGGATTCGATTCCACATTTAACTTTTTTATAATAAATTAACCTATAGACAATCATTTTTGTTGTCTTACTTTTTTTATAAGACAAAATTTAATACTAAGCTCATGATTAAAAATTAATAATATCCTCTCCGTATCAATTTAATTGTCTTACCTTTTTTTAATTGACAAAGTTAACTAAAGTTATTTTTCTTATTACAAAATTAGAAGAAAAAAAAGTTAGAACATTTATCATGAAAAACTTGAGTTAAATTTTTATAAATTATTTTTTTTTAATAAAAATATCTTAGGTTAACTTTTTCCTATATTACAAATTAATTAACTCTAAGTTTCCCAATTTTTAATTAATAAAAACTATTTATCATGAAAATTGAATTTAACTTTTTTTTTTTTTTTTTTTATGTATAAAAGGTTAATTAACCTTCAACAGGGTAATTTATTCCTAATTATTTCTATCATAAAAAAGTTAACTAAAATATTTAAAAAATTAATTTAAATTAAATTTCTTATTAGAAAAAAAGGTTAAATTTACCATGGAAAATTTGAGTTAACTTTTTTTGTTAAAAAAATAAATAAATTAACTTTTCATTGGTTAACATTTTTTTTTACTTATTTTATTACAAACTAGATAATTTAAGGTCCGTTGACGGGCCCAATTCAAGTTTCTGCTACTACCTTTGTCTTAATTTAAGTTGTTTTAGTTTCATCGGATATGAAGTTTAAAAAATGAATGAGGAATTTGAATCTTGTGGTCTCAATTTTGCTAGATAAAAAGTTGAAATGAAAATCTTAATATAAAAAGAGAAGCTTTTTTCAAATAGAAAAAAGGTAAATAAGACTTAAATTGGGACGGAGGAAGTACTATATTTTGCCTATTTACAAAAGTTAAAATGAAAATATTAAATTTATTCAAAAGAAACTTATATAGCTGAGTCGTTTGGTGCATCGGATAAGGAAAATAGTTCCGGGATAAAATTTGGGATTAACTTTATTTTATATTTGATGTGAGGTACTAATTAATTTTGGAACTGTTTTATCTCATTATTTGTACTAAAATGGTGGAATTACTATCCCATATAGAGAGTGAGATAAAATAATCCCATGAAATATCTATGCTCATCCTATCCGGTGTATCAAATGATCTCTATATTGGTCATAAACAAAACAATGACATAAATGAAGTAATAAGTATCTTGACCTGGAAATACTTTCAAGCATTGTTGGGGTAGTTCATGATTCGGTTTGTGTTGATTTTGGAGTAAAATCAAAATAAATTAATTTAGTTGCTTTTTTAATTATTAAATTCAAACCAAATCAAATATTATTCGTATTCATTAGTTTGATTGTTGTCGATTTGGTTAAGTTTTTTTGACTTTTAAGAAACACTGTGACATTTCTCTCTTTCAATTTTTCCTATAGTTAGAAAAAAAAATTTCTTCTCATTTTCCAACTTATAATCCATTATTAACTTTTCTTTGTGATGGCTATAATTTTCTTAGATTATATGCAGAATTTTTCTTAATGTCTACAAGGTTTAATCAAGTAAATAAAATTGATAAGAGATACAAAAGACATATATAGCCATAGGTAATCTCATAGTTGTTTCTTTGAATAAATGAATTTGAATTCATGACATTTTTTATTAATAAATGAGCTTAAGATATAAAGTTCGTTGGCATATTAGAGATAAATAAAATTTTCATGAAAAAATATATAAAATATTTTTTTTAAAATAATATATTGTATAAATAAATTATAAAATTTATGCATATAATCTATCGGTTCGATTCGATCTTTTATTTAGTTTGTTTTTGATAAAATCAAACCAAATCAAATATTTATGATTTTTAAAAACTTAAATCCAATTAAACTAAAGCCAAATAAAAATTGGGAAAATAAATTAAAATATTTGTTTTTAATATGAAGGCCAAGTAATAATATAAGATGGAGGGAGTAGTAAAATACTGGAATTAGATTAGATCTTAAGCTAATTTATGAAAGGAAATAATATACTTGAGTACATATGTCACACCCCGAATCCCATCGAGACGTGAGTGGCACTCGAAGCCGATATGGCCCGAGAGAACCAATCTTTGCTCATGTACATTCGTATGCATAGCCTCATATGAACATCATACTATCTCATGTAACTGATAATATATAAAATGCTTATGGCGGAAGTCATGGAAAACATGTACAAAATGTGAAACTTGGCCGTTAGGGCCATCAAGTCGAGTGAACATACATCTCTTGCATCCATATACCCACATATGTCTACAAAAGCCTCTAAAAGATGCATTGACCAAAATGAACTAAAAGTCGGGACAAGTCCCCGCTTTATACAACATGTACAACACCAAAACATATGTACAACTGTGACTCGGAGAAGCCCCGAACTACCTGGAGCTCACCAATGATCCGCAACAACTGGCAACCTACTGTGGAGGCCTACTAGTACCTGCGCATGCAGTAAGTAAGGTAAATTCCCCAAGAGGGGTCAGTACGAAGAATGTATTGAGTATGTAAGGCCATATGAAACTTGTATGATATGTAAAAATGTCAATGAACTCAAATACAATAAATGATCAATATGGATAAGTCACTATACTGAACTTTGAGAGCCATGTATATTACTTTCATTACTTTCTTTGTATCTTTGCTTCAACGATTATTCATCTTTGCTTGTGACCTGTGATACCCGAGCCCCGACTAATCAGTGGGTTTACATAACATATCGTTATGTTGGGATCGGCTCGAGCTAGGCTTATGCCTCCAGAGCTGCCACCCTAAGAATCAATATATTGGGATCGGCTCGAGCTAGGTTTTTACCTCTAGAGCTGCCACCCATACAACATATCAGGTTCGGCTCGGGCTAGGTTTATACCCCCAGAGCTGCCCTCTGTCAGGTTCGGTCCGAGCTAGGCTTATGCCTCTAGGACTGCCCCATGATCCTGGGATCGGTTTGAGCTAGGCTTATGCCCCCAAAGCTGCCACCCATACTTGATCATTAACCACATATGCATTACTTTACCTCTTTACTTTTGAGAGATTGATACCTTTACTTGTGAGAGATTGGTACATTCACTTGTGAGAGATTGATACATTCATTTGACATAGCATTTTTGGAAGCTTTGGAACCATAACCAAAATAGAAGACATGTGAATAAACATTATTGGAAACATAGCCTTATTGAAAACATAACACCATTGGAACCATTGGACAATCATCCATGAACAAGATACATGAGCACAATCACTTTTGGAACTTTGGAAAACAATCTTATTGAGCTTTTGGAACAATACCCATGAATATGAGACAAGAGATTCACAATTGATCATGAGTAGGAAACATATGATAATAACCATTGATAACCGGATATAGAATACCTTAGCACATTTCGGGATGGAACAAGCGTAATGTCAATGTGCATACTATTTGCCGTAGAAAGATACAGACAGAGTAACCTTACATACCTTGTATTCTCAATACGAATGTATAATCCTAGATGTGCATACAATAGTCCCGCTCCTTCTTTATGTGTCACTCTACAACACAAATATATAACGGGATTCACATTAACCATCAACTACTTTACAAATGCATATAACATCAATGGGTTACATGTTTGCCTTTAAACATGTCATTTCCCCTTGACAAAACCATTGATCAAATTATTATTCCAAAAATCCCACAATATTCCCAACATTGACCAATGCATGATAATCAATACATTTCACCACAACACTTCTCCTTTACACTTTCTTATCCACACCACATCACAAATAATCCATCAACTTACCTTAATACACCTCATAGCACATATCGGCCAAAATTCCACAATTTACACTTATAAAAAAAATAACAAGTTTAATAACAAAATCACACCATACATGTTCATATTTTATCCATACCATGCTCTTTCATCAAAGGCACAAGTCATAATTCAAGCTTGAACCTCATGGATCACAAATCTTATACAAAAACACAAAGTACCATGTCCAACATTTCCAAGCACAACCAACATAATTTATATACTCTCCCATGCATATAATATATTAATCCATAACAATAATCACTTACCCAAGCTTGAAAAGTGATGATCTTGCTCCAAAAGTGAGCTTTGAGTCTTTAGGGTTTGAGAGAAAAATAGATGAGAAATATCTAGAAAGCATGAAAGTTTCCAATGAATAAAATCTGATTTGGTGGTCCCTTTTATAATCCTTGAATCCATGCTTATCCAATAGTACATGTGTGTGCCTTAGTCAATGGGAGAATGGGTCATTTGACCCATTCTTGGCCCATATTTTCTTTCTCATTTTGGGCCCTTTTTGAGCCCAATTTACTTAACCCAATAAAATTAATAATTTCTCGTGTTTAAGTCATCTTATATGTGTTACAACAATATTCCCACTCATGCTATTCATATCTGTAGCCTCAATCCCAAAAACAAGTGATTCTAGCCACGTATGACCTATTTTGACCAAAAGGGTAAAATTGTCATTTTGACGCCAAATTCGTTCTAGAGTAATTTTATCATACCAATATAATACTTGAATCATTTCATGTATATACTCATGGTTGTAGAAGAAACATGGCAAAAATTGGCTCGGTACGACCCCGGGTACCCTTGGGATTTAGAAAATTTCCAACTTTCAAAAAAATGGCAAAACCAGCGTGGCACGCCCTTGGGCGCGCCATCTTACTTCCTATGGGAACAAAAATTTGGCCCAAATAGGCGTGGCACGCCCTCTGTCAAGCCCCACACTTAGTTTTTCAAAAAATTCCGTTTTTTGACTTTTCTTCACGGGTTTGGTTAGATACTTCAAGTCCTATTCTTTAACTTACTTCTTAACCTTAATATTCTTTGTTTAGAGGTCCTCTTAGCCTCATTTTAACCCCACAACTGCTCCATAAAAATAGCAAAACACCTCCTACGCAAGGTTAACCACATGTACAAGGCCAAATTTTAATTTTCTCATCACTAACATTACAAATTACATACTCATGGCATCTCGACACCTAAGTAACCATTGTTCAACGTCGTCACATTGGGTTGGGAAGGTACGGGGTGTTACAACATATTCACATAGTTCTAACTACTGGATAGTCCAAAAGCACAATAATATTGTGTCCACCAAAATAACAATCTCAAAGATTAAAGAAATGGAGTAAAGAAAATCTGTTTATATGTGGGTGGCAGCTCAGGGGAGAAAGCCTAGCACTGGCCGATCCCAACCTATTTATATGTGGGTGGCAGCTCAGGGGCGAAAGCCTAGCATGGGCCGATCCCAATTCATATATTTACAGGTGGTATCCTAGGGGTGAAAGAAAAGCCTATGGGTTGATCCCAATTATTGTATTTACCACTGATCAGCTGGTCATATGTATCACATGGATTACAAAGATTATAAAGTGAGGAAAAGAAGGGTAAAGTGAAGAAAACTATGCAAGGTACATGATTTCACAAGTGTAAGTAAAGGTGGTCCTTCATCCTTATCTATACGTTAACATACTGACACCTAGTTTCATTGGGTCCTCATTTTACATATGTCTACTTCATGCCTTAAATATTCAGTACAGTCTATCGTACCGACGTCCCTCACGAAAGATACTGCATTTCATACTGCAGGTACATGTACTCAGCTAGTAGAACTCCCCAATATAAGCACATGATACTCAACGGTAGTTGGTGAGCTCCAGATTGATTCGGGGCTTTATCGAGTCTTTGGCCTATATTTTGATAGTTGTATAGATGGATTCCATTAGAGGCTTTGTAGACATTATAAAGTTGTCATATGTATTTATAGTTCACTTGTCATTTGTATTGGTTTAACTAGTTGGTTGGTGTTGTATATATATATACCTTCTCACTATAAATTCTATTTAAATGGTGATTCATTCGTACAACATGTGTTCATATGGTACTTGTCCGCCTTACCCAGGATTGGGGCATGACAAAAGTGGTATCAGAGCAGTTGGTCCTTGAGAGTCTACAAACCTGTGTCTAGTAGAGTCTTACTTATGAATGTGTTGCGTGCCACATTTATAACTAGGGGGAGTGGTGGCTGCTTGGACATTTAGGAAATGTGACATTTCTTTCATGTTCCAGATCGTGCAATAGAGTGAAGTTAAGAAGTCTATTCCCACTTGTACTCTGATCTATATTATCCGTATTATTCCTTTATGGCTAAGGCCAATGGTGGCGAAGAGGCCAACACCACTATTTTCCAAAAGTCAATCTATAGAGAAGGGTCTCAAGTTGTCAAAATTTAGATTAGATTGAGCTCTTTTAGTTCGACCCCTCGCGATCCACAATAGAAAGGATTGTAAAGATCACTGTGGTACTTGTGTCTAAAGCTGCATTTGTACCATTTATCACCTTGGTTAAATTGAGCGGGATACAATAGGGTTATCCATATGTTTACATATTAATGGTTACCTAATCACTAAGATGGGCTGTAGCATTTCTTTGTACAACTTCTTAGGAGGATATGACTGGTTCTTGGGTCTGAGATTTCCTCTACATGACTCCTTTAGTGGATATAGGATTTAATCCTATGGAGGACATTCAACACTTTGTTAGTAAATATATAGTGTTTTAGGATTACATATATATAGAAATAGAAGCCGTTTAACCAGTTTCATATTAGTTGAAAGAGGGCAGTAGGATGGTTTAAAACGTGAGCCTATCAATGTGATAGTATTACTAGGGATACCCCTAATTAGTTAATAAGGACAAAATGCCTACTAGATATCATCCCAAATTTTAGTAATTATCTTTTATAAGGTATGCGTGTATGACTACCCCAAATAGGTAATAATAACATGCACGATCCTTTTTGCGGTTAGAAAACTCGGGGATAAGCATTTCCAATTGTTCTATATAAGAGTATATGTGTACTTGGTTCCTACTATAATATGTGTTTTAGCTATAGAGGATTAGTATACGACTACAACTTAAGGTTGAAAAAGGAATATTGACTGGTTAGACCTAAGTTGTGATTAGCTAGGCTGTTTATAGTGGAATTAGGATACATGAAGCTAGTAGTTTTGGTTAAAATGGGTATTTGTTAGACATAAAGTAGGTAAGAGTGGCACTTACATGACTCAATATTAATGCATGTTTTGATACCTAGTCTTATTAAATATAAGAACGGAGAGGGTGATCAAAAGATATACATTTGACCTAGCATAACACTTAAGGATCATCTGTACTATCCCTATTAAAAGAACAAATAGTTTGTTTTGCATATGTATAGAGTGATGGCTTATTAAAATTGCCATGAAGTATAAAGTACCATTTGTTCACTTGACTCCCTGATATTGCAATTCACTTGATACATAGCTTACCTAAATTACTTGACTAAAAGTGTTGGATTGCCATCACTTGTTAAGCCATAGGTTGTTAATCCTCACTTGTTATGGAAAAATCGGTTAACATGGAAAGACCTATCTAGTTAAGCCCAAAGTGGCTAACCCTCAGATGTTTTAGAATGATGATATAAGTTCACATGTACTTGACGTTATGTGGGACTTTCTACAGATAAGAGTTCATATTTTATAGTGCCTTTAAATTTCACTAGTAATTTACTTATTTGAACTTTCATAAGATACCAAACATCGATTGTAATGATGTCCTAGGCCAGTAATAATGATAAGGTTGACCTCAGCCTCTTACTCCTATATAGATGAACTATTAATGATCCCTTATCTATCTTAGCTGTATTGTTTATATTGACTTAGCAGACAACCAAGTTATAATGGTTGGAACACCTATAATGAGAATTCTTAGGAGGTTAAAAAAATAATATGGGGAAACCAGTTACATGTGTTTTGAGGTGAGTAAAGAACAGGATCGAACTATTCCACCTGTGATTTAGCACTAGCTGTAGTACGCTTGCATTTAGTAGGGCAGAGTGATTCCATAAGATGTCTTCTATTTTTCAAAGTATCCTGTCTATTATATAATTATACATGCTACATGTTCTATAGCTCGTCTATTCGTAGGTCATATGTCTTTTGTGGATTATTTTTTCACTTGCAACAATTGTCATAGAACACTTGCATGTAGATGTTATTTGCTTCATAGAATCCTCATTTATTTCTATATGTTTCATAGGAATTTTCCCTATATGTTATTTATTACACCAATTATTTACCACAGATCACTTTGTCAATATTTTATTTGCATCTCTGTAAGAATCGATCATGTGCTATAGGCATTGGAATTAGTACTCATGAGTTAAATGTATCACCTATAACTTGTCTATATGTTATATGTTTCATAAACCATTTGCTTATATGCTACATTCCTCATAGCTTACTTGCTTTGTATAATTGTTCACGTGTTAGTCTATTTATCCATGTGCTATAGTCCACTTGCTTAATGCGATTTATTTTCATAGTTCACTTTCTTATATGGGTATGTCTTATAGTCTACTTGCTTATATGTTATATATGTTCTTGTAGATTTAGTACTCATGCATTATATGATCATCTACTCCATTTGTGATACGAACCAAAATACAAAGAAAATGAAAAAACTACGAAACAACGGAGACAAGGGTAAAATAGGAAAATACAAGAATATGAAAAGATGGACAAATAAAGAACAAGATATAATTAGTAAAGGATAGATATATAGACACAATACGATAAGAAAAGGACAACCAAAGGTATTTCGAACCAAAGACCTTCCTTTATGTTACCGTCAACACCTATCTCTTATGAAAACCGTAAGAAGAATTAAACCTCTAACAATCAATGTTTCTAGATGAACAAGAAAGCTCCCAACAAGCTAACATAAACACTCTCAAGTGTATTCTTCATTCAAAATCATCTTACCCTAAAAGAAGAGAAAAACTAACTATTTATAACCATGGGCTTTATTAGAAAATGGGCCCAAAAGTGACCTTAAATGTCAAGTGGGCCCAAAAATGACCCAAGTTCCAAGCACTCTCAACACTAAGAATACTCCAACACTAAAATCATCATGGTGGGTTGCAATACTCCTCATTTCTAAAGCGTCTCCAATTGCCATGAGTGAGAATCTTTAGGGCAATTTGGGATGTATCAATTTGCTCCATGTGTTACCCCACTATCTCGTATACTATAGGACTTATAATTCATCTACCTACATACTACATATATTATAGTTTATTTGCTCACCTGCTACTTTATAGTTTGTATGTGCATCTGGTACATACTTTCATATCTTACGTGCACGTAAATCATATATTTCGATGGGTCGATCTCGATTATTGTATTTATGTAACACCCCGTACATTTTCGAACCCATGTGACTACCTTAGAATTTAGGGAATTATTTTACCTTGAGATGGTTGGTGTATTACACACTACATTTGTTGGGCTGACTTAATTATATGCTAATGGGCTCAAATGAGGCCCAAAAATTACATAATAAGGCATGACCCAAAATGGAAAAAAATGACCCATTCTACTTTGACCAACTAAACACCTCATTTGTTGACTAAGTGTTTGGCTAAGGATGACCATGAGACACTATATAAGGCACAGAAATCAGATTTTATTCACTATGACACACTTGCAAAGTCTAGAATTTTCCAAGATATTTTTTCCTCTCTCACAAACCCTAAGCCACCATTCTCTTTGGACAAGATCACTCCTTTGAAAGCTTTAGTAAGTGTTTACTCTTATGTTTTAATATATTATATGCATAATATGGTGTGTAAATCATATTGGTTATGTTGACAAAGTGTTGAGCAGTCCACTATGTGTGAAACAATCTACTTTTGCTTAATCGGTAAAGGGTTTTGCCTTCCAAAATTGAAAGGGGACTTGAGGTATTGAAGGAAGTGAATTTGATGGATTAATTTTGAACATGTAAGATGTGGTTATGTCCCTAACTTTCTTTCTCTTTGTGTATGACTTGTGGAATTGTGGTTATGAAATTTTGCATGAAACCGGTGGCGTATTGAAAGGAGAAAATAGTTTGTGTGATGTTCATGTGCATTTTGAAACCATGATTGATCATTAGAATCAAATTTTACTTAAAATATGAAAATAGAAGCTTACTTATGGCCATGGACCATTTATTACAAAAAAGGACCCAAAAGAGACTCATTTTGGCCGAACCGGGCATCCGCCTTCACAGATGAGGCACCTGCGGGCGCATGTGGCACCGCAGGTTGCCCTGGACAGTATCAAAGAGGTAATTTTGGCCACATATCACCACCTGCGGGCACAGGTGGCTTCGCAGGTCCCTCCAGAATTTCGTTTCGATTATTTTTTCATCTCTTTGACCTCACAAGGCCCCTATACCCTTCTTGGATGCAATCATCAACTTATGGTACCCTTTGGATGGCTCTAAGGGGGTAGTCTGGAGGCATTTTGAATTATATCAATTGTGGATTGTTGTTAATGTGTTGTTGTGAAGGGTATTTGGGTAACTTAATGGAAGTAAATGTGACGTTATGTTAAGGAGGAAGTGTAACGTATAAACGTGGTATGAAACTCCATCGGTTTGTGATATCTAGGTCAATGTGTGGAATGTTTTGGTGTTGTTGGTATGGTGATGCAGTAAATTGTATTGTAGGAGGGTGAGATAACGTTATATGGCAGTCACGTAGCTCATTATCATTTTATGCACTTATAGTGTAGTTGGTTGTTAATGTGAGCTCCGTTATGTACTTGTGTTGTAGAGTAACATGTAAGGAAGGAGCTGAATTGTTGTATTCATATTGGGAAGATAAGGTATGTAAGGTTTACCTTTTTCGTATTCTTCGGCAGCTCCTATTGTTCTCATGGTTACTGAGCTGGTTTCTATTCCAAAATGTCCTAAAGTACCTTATTTCAGGCTTGTTATAAAATGTTATTCACATGTCTCTTATTCATTGACTATTATTTCAAAGTTCCAATAATGTTATGCCCACCAATGTATCAATCTCACAAAAGTAAAGAATGAAGTAACGCATGATTGAATGTTGTGTCCGGGTGGTATCTCAAATGGGCGAAAGCCTAGCTAGAGACGATCCCGAGATTATTGGATCAGGGGGTAGCTCAATGGGGCAAAAGCCTAGATCGAGCCAAACCTGACAGGGGGCAGCCCAAAGGGGTAAAGAAACGTAGCTAGGGCCAAACCTGCTTTATTGATTTATGGGTGGTAGCTCTAAGAGGCATACACCTAGCTAGAGACGATCCCAATGTTATTGTTTTCCCGCTGATCAGTAGGGGCTCGGGCATTATATGAATGATAAGGATATGAATGAACGTAAAAGCAAAGAATGTAATGAAGGTAATGTACATGGTTCCACACATACAGAACGGTGGTCTATCCATATTGTCTTCTCACTTGTATTTGATTCCATTGAAGTTCTTATGTTTCATGCAGTTACTTATAGCCTTACATACTCAGTACATTCATCGTACTGATGTCCCTTGGGGGACTTACCTTACTTGCTGCAGGCACAGGTGCTAGTAGACCTCCACAGTAGGATACGGATCATCAGCAGACTGTTGGTGAGCTCCAGTTGATTCGGGGCTTTCCGAGTCGTTTGTACACACTTGTTTTGGTATTGTGTAAAAGTTGTATAAAGTGGGGACTTGTACCGACTTTAGGTTTGGTTCTGTATATGTTAGAGGCTTTGTAGATGTTGTAAGATGAACGAAGGAATGTATGACCCTTTTGATGTGGTGGCCCTAACGGCCAAGTTTCATATCTATCTATTTAAATGTCTTTCCCTGACTTTCATTTTTGACATCTTGTATCTATATTAAGCAGAAAGGTATTCATTTGGTGACATGCATATGAATGTACGCGAATGTATAGGTTGGTTCTCTCAGGCCTTAACGACTTCGGGTGCCAGTCCGCCCCAATGGGATTTGAGGTGTGACAATTTACCACTGATCAGCTAGTCATATGTATCACATGGATTACAAAGATTATAAAGTGATGAAAAGAAAGGTAACCAGAAGAAAACTATGCAAGGTACATAGTTCCAAAAGTGTAAGTAAAGGTGGTCCTTCGTCCTTATCTACACGTTAACATATTGTCAACTGGTTTCATTGGGTCCTCCTTTTACATATGTCTACTTCATGACTTACATATTCAACACATTCTTTCGTACTAACGTCCCTCATGGGGGATACTGCATTTCATGCTGCAGGTATATGTACTCAGCTAGTAGAACTCCTCAATAGAAGCACAAGATACTCAGCAGTAGTTGGTGAGCTCCAGATTGATTCGGAGCTTTTCCGAGTCTTTGGCCTATATTTTGATAGTTGTATAGATGGATTCCGTTAGAGGCTTTGTAGACATTGTAAGGTTGTCATATGTATTTATAGTTTCACTTGTCATTTGTATTGGTTTAGCTAGTTGGTTATTGTTATATATATATAGTTTCTCACTATAAATTCTATTTGAATGGTGATTCATTCGTACAACATGTATTTATATGGTACTTGTCCCCCTTACCCAGGATTGGGGCGAGACAAAAGTGGTATCAGAGCAGTTGGTCCTTAGGAGTCTACAAAGCCGTGTCTAGTAGAGCCTTACTTATGAATGTGTTGCGCACCGCATTTTTAATTGGTAGGGGGCTGCTTGGACATTTAGGAAATGTGACATTGCTTTCATGTTCCAGATCGTGCGATAGAGTGAAGTTAAGAAGTCTATTCCCACTTGTAATCTGATCTATATTATCCATATTATTCCTTTATGGCTAAGGCCAATGGTGGCGAAGAGGCCAGCACCACTATTTTCCAAGAGGCAATCTACAGAGAAGGGTCTCAAGTTGTCAAAATTTAGATTAGATTGAGCTATTTTAGTTTGACCTGTCGCGATCCACAATAGAAAGGATTGTAAAGATCACTGTGGTACTTGTATCTAAAGCTGTATTTGTACCATTTATCACCTTGGTTAAATTGAGCGGGATACAATATGGTTATCCATATGTTTACATATTAATGGTTACCTAATCACTAAGATGGGTTTTAGCATTTCTTTGTACAACTTCTTAGGAGGATATGACTGGTTCTTGGGTCTGAGATTTTCTCTACATGACTCCTTTAGTGGATATAGGATTTAATCCTATGGAGGACATTCAACACTTCGTTAGTAAATATATAGGGTTTTAGGGTTACACATATACGAAAATAGAAGCCGTTTAACCAGTTTCATATTAGTTGAAAGAGGGTTGTAGCATGGTTTGAAAGGTGAACCTATCAATGCGATAGTATTACTAGGGATAACCCTAATTAGTTGATAAGGACAAAATGCCTGCTAGATATCATCCCAGATTTTAGTTATTATCTTTTATAAGGTATGCGTGTATGACCACCCCGAATAGGTAATAATAACATGCACGATCCTTTTTGTGGTTAGAAAACTCGTGGATAAGAATTTCCAATTATTCTATATAAGAGTATATGTATACTTGGTTCCTACTGTGATCTATGTTTTGGCTATAAAGGATTAGTATACGACTACAACTTAAGGTTGAAAAAAGAATATTGACTGGTTAGACCTAAGTACTGATCAGCTAGGCTGTTTATAGTGGAATTAGGATACATGAAGCTAGTAGTTTTGGTCAAAAAGGGTATTTGTTAGACATGAAGCAGGTAAGAGTGACACTTACATGACTCAATATCAATGCAAGTTTTGATACCTAGGCTTATTAAATACAAGAACGGAGAAGGTGATCAAAAGATATACATTTGACCTAGCATAACACCTAAGGATGAGTCTGTATTGTCCCTATTAAAAGAACAAATTGTTTGTTTTGCATATATACAGAGTGATGGCTTATTAAAATTGCTATGAAGTATAAAGTACCATTTGTTCACTTGACTCCCTGATATTGCAATTCACTTGACACATAGCTTACCTAAATTGCTTAACTAAAAGTATTGGATTTCCATCACTTGTTAAGCCATAGGTTGTTAATCCTCACTTGTTATGGAAAAATCGGTTAGCATGGAAAGACCTATCTAGTTAAGCCAAAAGTTGTTAACCGTCGGATGTTTTTGAATGATGTTATAAGTTCACATGTACTTGACATTATGTGCGAATTTCTATAGATAAGAGTTTATATTCTATAGTGCCTCTAAATTTCACTAGTAATTTACTTATTTGAACTTTCATAAGGTACCAAACATCGATTGTAATGATGTCCTAGGCCAGTAATAAAGATACGGTTAACCTCAACTTCTTGCTCTTGCAGATGAACTATTAAGGATCCCTTCTCTATCTTAGTTGTAGTGTTTATATTGTCTTAGCAGACAACCAAGTTCTAATGGTTGGAACACCTATAAGGAGAATTCTCTGGAGGTTAAAAAAAATAATATGGGGAAACAAATTGCATGTGTTTTGAGGTGAGTAAAGAACATGATCTGAACTATCCCACCTGTGATTTAGCACTAGCGGTAGTATGCTTGCAATTAGTAGGGCAGAGTGATTCCATAAGATGTCTCCTAGTTTTCAAAGGATCCGCTCTGTTATATAATTATACATGCTACATGTTCTATAGCTCGTCTATTCGTAGGTCATCTGTCTTTTGTGGATTGTTTGTTCACTTGTAACAAATGTCATAGAACACTTGCATGTAGATGTTAACTGTTTCATAGAACCCTCGTTTATTACTATATGTTTCGTCGAAATTTTCCCTGTATGTTATTTATTACACCAATTATTTACCACAGATCACTTGTCAATATTTTATTGCATCACAGTAAAAATTGATCATGTGCTATAGGCATTGGAATTAGTACTCATGAGTTAAATGTATCACCTATAACTTGTCTACATGTTATATGTTTCATAAACCATTTACTTATATACTACATTCCTCATAGCCTACTTGCTTTGTATAATTGTTCACGTGTTAGTCTATTTATCCATGTGCTATAGTCTACTTGCTCAATGTGATTTATTTTCATAGTTTGCTTTCTTATATTGGTATGTGTCTTACAATTTATTGATAATTATCCTTATTTTAGAATTTTTACCAATTTATTGTCATATTTTAAGTTTTCACAATTTATTGATAATTTTCCTTAATTTCATAAATATTAGGATTTTTATCAATTTATTATCATTTTAAATTTTTTGTACAGTCATTTACGCACGTACACAACATAACACTACAATTCTTTACAGTATACTACATTTTTAACTATTTACATCATAATACATTTTTCAAGATAATTATATTTTTATTTTTTTATATTTTCTGTAATTACATATCGATATTTACACATTTTGTACATTATTTAATACAATCCACAAACGATAAGCTGGATCAATTATTTAATACACAGAGCAATAATTCAGTTCAGTAAAGGTTTTGTCACCTTTAATAAAGGTGACATTTGATATGACTACACATGATCTTTATCTTTTGGATAATAACACTTTTTATGTTGGTTAAAAGAGTGAAAAGTCCTTTAAATAATAACCAATGGACTAAAATAATATTTAGTGGACAAAAGGAGGAGGTTTTTATTTTATAAATAAAGGGGGGGATTAATTTATATTATAAATAAGATAGGGGGGTTGAATTTTTTTTTCCATCTTTTACACACATAATTTTAAGATTTTTCTCTCCCTTAATTCACTCTCTCTCTCAACTCTCTTCACTGCCCCACCGCCCCACCACCGTATTCCGACGAAACCACCATCATCGGTAAAATGCCGGAGTTCCACCGATAACCACAACCACGCCGCCCCTCTTCACCCTGCTGTTCACCCGTTTTCTTTCCAACGTTGTCTCGGCGAAGGTGATGACCGGCGAGATCCCGACGAGCCACCACCACCAACGCATCTCTCTTTCTCCCTCTTCTACCCGCTGCTCATCATCTTTTCTCCATTAATGGAGGGCTCTGTCACGTCAAAAGGGCCAGCTCAATTTTTTCTTTTAGCCATTGCTCCGACAAAAGTGGTTGAAGCAACGACACTGCTGTTGGCGTTATTGTTTCTAGCCACCAAAAAACTCCATTAATGGTGACCTCTTTGGTTGGCATTTTTGTTGCTCCATTTTTGCTGATTTTCTATCACTATTATTTGTGTTTTCTTTTGTTTTTGATACCGAAAAATAACCTATCCGGCGCACTACGTGCTACTGCTATGCTCATGGCTGATCCTAAATTTTTGGTAAGCTTACTCGTTGCTATTATGTTACTGTTGCTGCAATATGTGTTCTTTATTACTGTTGCTACAAATTTCAGATTGTTTTGGGGGGGTATTTTCATCCTTGTCATTGCTTTTAACGTATTTGTTATAGGAAAAAATATATTACACAACACATTGGCCAATGAAAAAATTCTCGTCGATTTTTGAGGCCTCCACAAATAAAAAGACGGACATTATGTATACAAATACGTAACAAAAATAAATATATTTGGGCAATGAAAAAATCTTTATACTTTCAAGACAACACAAAGGTTTTACGATTCGTATCTTGGCAAGGCGATTTAGTACGGCCCATAATTTGAGCAACCACTTCGTAGCCATGACGTATCTAAAACTTCATCCGAGCCCACTATATAATAATTTTTTTTTTTTTTTATCTTTGCATTTATTTAGATATATGCACATATTTTTATTTGGACAATTATTTGTTCATGAATAACGTTTCTACTTAGTGTTCATACAGGTTCTTTGAGACGCTACCCAAAAATGACATTCAAAAGGAAAATTCAAACTTTGTATTTGTATTTTTATTTCTTATTCTTTTAATTGTGCACAAAGAAAAAAGTATAGTGAAAACTTTACTTTTGGAGTGTCGGGTGGGATCATCCTTTACTTACATATTTATTACACGCGCTCAGGCAAAACATAGGCCGTTAATACTTATATAAAAGAATTAAATTGATTTGGATATCTAATCAATTAATTCACACTTTTTCATTAGAAAATATTGTGTAGTCTTTTCTTTCAAAATAAATATTTATTTTATTTAATGTTTTCTCCCATTAACTTTTGTCAAATACAAAATATTATTTGAGAATACTTTTCTTTTATATTATAAAAAAATACTTTTCTTTTTCATATATTACATAAAACGCTTTTCTCTTTATAAAACACTTTTTTTTTCTTTTATATGTATTCTTGTACATTTTTTATATTACTTATATATCTTTGCATATTTTTTATACACACATTTTTATGACAATATGTTTTACTTTAATACATATTTTATATATTTATACTATCAAAAAAATGATTTTTACCTTCTTCCTCTTTTGATAAATTTAGTCTAGTCGAGTACCACATTTGTGGATTCCGAAAGGTGCTTAATCCCTTCACTTCAGAATAATTTGAACCCTTACCTAGAACCTAATCTGGTTTTTGCGGATTAAAACATAAGTCATATATGTCAATAATTAAATAGGTTTCCTTGTTTTTCTTAAAAATTTAGGTGGTGACTCTGTTCAAAATCAATTCTTTTAGAGTCCATAAGTCGTGCTTGTTTTAACCTTGGTAAAAAATAGGGCATTGACAGAATGACGACTCTGCTGGGGATCACAAGCAGGTTCTAACCATGATAGACTCAATTTTTCAAATGAGGGAGATATTTTTACATTTTGCATATGCTAATTATTTAATTCATTGACTCTTTATTTGTTTCATATACTGTGAGTTGTGTGAATTATCCGTGTTTGCTCATAAATTCTTTACATTGTTTGCAGAAATAAGTTTTACAATCTTATCAATTTTTTGATTCGTTATTTATTTAATTCATTGTGTTTGCACATGTACATTCTGAAAACTACTACTTATTATTTTCACTTTATTTAATAGTAATCACGATTCTATCTAGTCTTTGGTAGTACACTTCACACACTGTGGTTCACGCGGAGGGTGTCTCGTACTCCCCCAAACCTTATTTGGATTTCTTAGTTTCAGAGTTGGGGCGTTTAGATTACCACACACCTTCTCACAGTTGTCCGAATACCCTCTACCAACCTAGGTGAATCTGCTCTTAGAATCCTTAGGTCGTTTGTAGACGCGATTTTGATCATCACTTTATCCAGAAGATTTTGATACATGTTTATGAGATATTATACATTTTTTTCATTCACTATACATTCTTAAGTTATACATATACTTACACGTCATGTTCAACATCGTTTGCTCTGTCTGATAATTTTGGTTGACTTGTGTTGAATTTAGAAATTTTTTAATTCCTCACACTCATTTTTGGTCTCTACGATCATCCTTCACCGTCATATCACTTCACACCCATTTTTGATCCTTACAATCATTCTTTTGGGCTCTGCCATCTTTTTCCAAGAACTATTATCACATTTCTTGTAAATTCTTTTCATTCTCGAAACATATTTTTTGTATCCGAACTCTCACTCATACCACATTTTTTTTTTCAATACCATAAGTGATCCATAATAATCATACAAACCACCAATGACTGCGTATCTGTCTGAACTATGTTTTGACCTGATTCTTGTCATGACAAGAAACGTAGGCATCCCTATATTAGGGTTCGGTCTCTTCACTGCTTCAGAATAATTTCTTCGATATTCAAACTAGGGCAATTTTTTTTAAAATAGTTCAAAGTCGCTCATTAAAAGTCTTCTAAGAGCGCAAATCAATAACCCACACAAATTCAAATCTCAATGACATTAGTGCTTAGCCGGCCTACCTTTAAATTCTCACCTGATTTTGGTTCGAGAATATCAAGCTTTCTTCTTTCGAACATCGTAAACTATTAAATTTACAGCAATAACAATCCTTACAACTGTGGCGAAGTAATGCCATAACTTCTCTAATGTTCGACCTTCTCAATCTTGTCAACATACTAAAATTATGTCAAAGCTCTGTCTACACTTAACATCCATCCTCTCGGTCGTCTAACCGGAGTAATTTCAATGCTTCATGTCTACGAGCAGTTTCCACTCGATCACCTTTCACATCCTTTTCAAGGATGGACATCACTTCATGACAATCATACATGCCACATACAAATCCACAAGTTTGCTCGAATTACATTCTGACCTGATTCTCATCTCGATGAGATACATAGGCAACCCTACATAAGGGTTCGGTCTTTCTATTGTTTCAAAATAATTTTCCCAGGACTACAAACTGCGGTAAATTTTTGAAGTAGTCCAATGACGCTCTCAAAAAATCCTCAAAAGCATCAACCAATCTCTTTAAATCCAAATTTAAGAATATCAGTGTCAGCCTGATCATAATATCCATCCGACTTTCGTCTCAAAGTCATGAGACATAAGTTTTTCTTCACACATTCCCCCTTTACCTTTCAGTTGCCCCACCAGTCGAGGGATCTTACATTACATTCGACCCTCCATTCGAGGGCTTTTATAATCCTGCTTCCCCGCCAGTCGAGGGCTTTTACTTTCTAGGTGCCCCTCCAGTCGAGGGCTTTTACATTTCATTTGCCCAACTAGTCGAGGGCTTTTTACATCTCAGCTGTTCCGCCAGCCAAGTGAATTTACATTTCAGCTACCCCACCAGTCGTGGGCATTAACATTGTAGTTGCTCCGCTAGTAGGAGATATTTTACATTACTCACTGTCGGTCATGGAACTACGGTGAATCACTTTCATTTTCCCAAAACTATAGATTCAACATATGTTAACCTGCTTTCTTTACAGGGCCACTTATAAGGGAGCATCATGTAATAAAAGACAGGGAAATGAGTTTCAAGTCCATAGAAGCAAACATCCTTCTTAAAATTAAGAAGTTTCCTTTGAATGCAGGAGGAACAACATCATCCCCGAAACACATGGGAGAACCACATTGGTCTCCTATTTCAAACACAACCACTTGGCTACGGGGCCTAACTCTATCCCTCATAATGTCTTAATCTAAGAACAACTCTAACACTCTCTTCTCTTACTCTTGCAGGATAAATGATCCATAGACTAAACATAGGGCATCTAATTCCACAGGACATCAACACATAATGGGTCAGACAAATTAAAGGATTCTTTGACCGAACGGTTACACTTTTCCATTCTATCATTTTCTTGACTTCCCTAATATCACTCTTTCTTATATTTCTATAGGAAGATCATTCTTGTCAACAGGTAGGGATGATCACAATAATTCACATAAAGGCATCTCAAGAAGCAGCAAAACAAAAAGTGTCCTCAAAGACAATCGGGAGGCCGTACCATGTCTTCCTCTAAAACAAACGGGAGATGATCCCCACAACGAACGATCCCCACAAATAATTGAGAGACCGCACCAATGATTCTGCCCGCAAAAAATTAGGAGTCACTCTCTCATCAAAGATATCAGCCAACATCGGTCTTATGAGGCATAGCTCCGGGTTTGTCTATACCTTCGCATTAATTTTGTATAAATGTTTATATTCAATAAATATCTTTGTCTTGCATTTCTTTAATACATGAGTCCATTTTCATGCATATATTTTATTACTTATGTCACGCTTCAAATCCCATTGGGGCGGGCAGGCACCCGTAGCCGTAAGGCCCGAGAGAACCAACCTATGATCAAGTACATTCATATGTATGCCATTGAGTGAGCAAAAATTCTGCCATGTGCAGATATAATATATCGATGATGAAAGTCATGTAAAGACGTACAAAATAGATATGAGACTTGGCCTTTGGGGCCACAACGTCTAAAAGGTAAGACACTTCTACGTTTGAATTTACAAAGTCTACAAATCCTCTAAAAGATATATAACCATGACTAAGGTCGGGGCAAGTCCCCGCCTTATACAACTACTACACGATACCAAAAATATACACAACTGACTCGAAAAGCCCCGAATCAACCTGGAGCTCACCAATAGCCTGCAGATGACCCAAACTCTACTGTAAAGGTCTACTAGCTCCTGTGCTTGCAGCAGGTAAGGTAGGTCCCCCAAGGGACGTCAGTACGAAAGAATGTACTGAGTATGTAAGGCTATAAGTAACTGTATGAAATATAGGAACTCTAATGGAATCAAATACAAGTGAATAGATAATACTGATATACCACCGTACTGTATATGTGGAACCATGTACATTACATTCATTTATTTCCTTTTACCTTTATATCAATATACATCATACAATGCCCGGGACCAACTGATCTGTGGTAAATAACATTGGGATCGGCTCGAGCTAGGCTTATACCCCCAGAGCTACCACCATAAATCAATAAATCAGGTTCAGCTCGAGCTAGGTTTTCACCCCCAGAGCTACCCCCTGCATCCAATAATCAATCGAGATTGGCTCGAGCTAGGCTTTCACCCCCAGAGCTACCACCCGTACTCAACCAAATATGCATTACTTCATTTCTTTAATTTTTGTGAGCTTGTTACATCGGTGTTCATAGCATTAATTGAGCTTTGGAACAATAGGCAACAAATAAGAGACACGTAAATAATAATTGCAAACAAAGTTGAAATGAGATACTTTAAGACATTTCAGAGTGGAAATAAGTTCGGTAAGGATGTGAATAATAGGTGCAGCCAAAGGATATGGAAAAGAGTAACCTTACATATCTTATCTTTCCAACAAGTGAATACAACAATTCAGCTCTTCCTGAAAGCGTTACTCTACAACACAAGTATGTAACAAAGCTAACATTAAAAGCTAATTACATTACAAGTTGCAAGACGGTAATTAGTTACTTAACGGGAAGTAAAAACTACCCAACATCCCAAACAGATGGTATATCATTACACCTTATTTTGTACTGCCATATAACTTCATTCCACCTTCCTAAAATACAATTTACTACCTCACAACACCAACAATACCAAAACAGTCCACACATCAAAATAGACATCACAAACCGATAAGATTTCCCACCTAGTGCATACTTCACATTTTTACCTCAATGCAACTCCACATTTTTATTCCATCAAGTCACATAAATAACTTCCACAAAAATATACCAAAACAGTCCACACAGTTTCAGAATTCACTTTAACATAACAAGAAAGTATTTTCCTTTCACTACGCCAAACGTTCCATGCACAATTACGTATAAACATTTCCACAAGTCATACACAAGGAGTAACTACTTAGGTACAGAACCAAACTTAAAAATACTAAAATTGCATCCATATAATTCAATTCCTTCAAGACCTTAAGTCCCCTTTCAAGTTTAAACCACATAGAGGGCAAATCCTTTATCGATTTAGCAAAAGTGGACTGCTATATATAAAGTGGACTTCTCAACACTTTTTAAACATAACCAACATGATTTACACAACCTATTATGCATATAATATATTAATCTATAAGGGTAAACACTTACCAAGGCTTGCAAGTGGAAGATTTATCCAAAAATCCTTAGAGAAAATTAGGGTGGCTAGGGTTTGAGAGAGGAAAACATATTTGATTGAAAATCTGATTTTTGGCAAGTGAAATGTGTGGAAAATAAGTTGAATTTAAGCCTTATAAAGTCCGTCCAAACAGCCTCTCCTTTGGTCATCCTCAACCAATTATTTGGTCAAAAAGTCCAAGTAAACTTGGACCATTTTTAAATGGATCATCTCATTTTTGGGCCCATGTCTTTTTACTTAATTTTGGGCCTCAATTAGGTCCATAAACATAATATTAATTCAGCCCAATAAATTTAGTGGGTAATACACCAACTATCTCAAGTTTAAATAATTTCATAAATGTTAAGGTAGTCAAATAAGTTCGAAAATGTACAGGGTGTTACAGACTTCCCCCCTTAGGAACATTCGTCCTCGAATGTTAGTAACATTATCCAATCTAAACAAGTTCAATTCTAAGTTCATTCTTCATATTATCACAGAGACATAATACTTATATATACTAACTTGTTATTGCTTCAATTCCGCATCTTGAACTTTCTTTTCAGTTTGAAATAAATGCGGGTACTTAGACTTCATCATTTACTCGGCTTCCCATGTGATTTCTTCTACTTTCTAATTTTTCCAAAGCACTTTTACATAAGCTACTTCTTTATTTCTTAACCTCCTAACTTGTTGATCCAAAATAGTAATAGGTACTTCTTCATAGGTGAGATCTTCCGTAACTTGTACATCTTCAGTGGGAGCAATACGAGATGGATCTCCTATACACTTCCAAAGCATTGAGACATGAAACACTGGATGAACTGTGGAGAGTTCTTGGGGTAGTTCTAATTCATACGCAACTTGACCAAATCTTTGAAAAATTTTATACGGCCCTATATAACGTGGACTCAGCTTTCCCTTCTTCCCAAATCTCATTACTACTTTCATTGGTGACACTTTCAAGAATACCCAATCACCTATGGCAAATTCTAGCCCCCTTCTTCTAACATCGACATATGACTTGTGCCGACTTTGTGCTGTTTGTAGCCTTTGTTGTATCACTTTAACCTTCTCCTTAACTTGATGAACAAGATCTGGCCCAAATAAGGCAGTTTCACCCGCTTCAAACCATCCAATTGGTGATCTACACTTTCTTCCATATAAGGCTTCGTAAGGCGCCATTTTGATACTTGAATGATAGCTATTATTGTAGCCAAATTCAATAGGAGATAAATGATTATCAATTATTGTAGGCAAATTCAATAAGAGATAAATGATCATCCCAACTACCTTTAAAGTCCAATGTGCAAGCTCGTAGCATATCTTCAAGTGTTTGTATAGTACGTTCTGCTTGTCCATCTGTTTGAGGTTGAAAAGCCGTACTTAAATTCAGTTGGGTTCCCAAATTCTTTTGAAAAGACTTCCAAAAGTGTGTAGTAAATTGAGCTCCCCTATCTAATATACTAGAGTTTGGAATTCCATGTAGTCGAACTATCTCTTTAATATACAACCGCGCGTAATCTTCAGCTGTGTAGGTGGTCTAGACCGGTAGGAAGTGCGCTGACTTGGTAAGCCTGTCAACTATTACCCATATGGAATCAAATTTATGAAGTGTATGAGGCAAACCTGTGATGAAATCCATGTTGATCATGTCCCACTTCCAGATTGGAAGATTTATACATTGCATATAACCTCCAGGCTCTGATGCTCTACTTTTACTTGTTGACAATTTGGACAATGAGCTACAAATTCTGCAATGTTCTTCTTAATATTACCCCACCAATATATTTCTTTCAAGTCATGATACATTTTGGTGGCTCCCGGATGAATAGAATACCGTGAATGATGCGCCTTTGTCATAATCCGTCTCCTTAGCTCATCTACATCAGGTACACATAATCTACTTTGACACTGAAGCACTCCCTCTTGCGTAAGATCAAATGCCTTTGTCAAACCTTGTTGTAAATTCTCCTTCAGCTGCAATAAAATAGGATCCGCATACTATTTTTCCTTCACTTCAGCTACTAACGAAGATTCTGCCGCATTTGCACCATAATTCCTTCATTTGGAGTTTCAAGAAGACGAACCCCCAAGCTAGCTAATTGATGTAGATCCTTGACTATACCTTGCTTTTCTATGAGCTGGCCATCAGTGCTTCCTATTGCTTTGCGGCTTAATGCATTGGCTACCACATTTACTTTCTCGGATGATATAAGATATCGATATCACAATCTTTTAGTAGTTCCAGCCACCTCCGCTGCCTCAAATTTAGGTCCTTCTTCTTGAAAATATACTGCAAACTCTTATGATCAGTATATATGTCAACATGAACCCCATACAACTAGTGGCGCCATATCTTTAAAGCAAATATCACAGCTGCTAGCTCAAGATCATGTGTTGGATAATTTCTGTCATGTGGCCGCAACTGTCTTGAGGCATAAGCTATTACATTATTGTGCTGCATCAATACACATCCTAAGCCGACTCCTAAAGCATCACAATATACCGTATACCCTTCTGTGCCTTCTGGAAGTACCAATATAGGTGAAAAAGTCAACTTATCCTTCAGATCTTGGAAACTCTTCTCACATGCATCATTCCACTGAAACTTGGTTGCCTTGTGTGTTAGCTTTGTTAAAGGTTCCAAAATGGAAGAAAAACCTTCAACAAATCTTCTATAATAACCTGCCAACTCGAGAAAACTATGAATCTCTGTAGGCGTTGTAGGTCTTGGCCAATTCTTCATAGCTTCTACCTTTTGGGTATCAACCCTTATTCCTTCATCCGACACAATATGACCTAAGAATGCTACAAATTTTAACCAAAATTCACATTTAGAGAACTTTGCATATAACTTACGATCACGAAGAATCTATAACACCTGCCGTAAGTGATTAGCATGGTCTTCTTTTGATCTTGAATAAACCAAAATATCATCTATAAACACTGTCACGAACACATCCAAGAATGGATTGAACACCCTATTCATCAAATCCATAAAAACTGCTGGTGCATTTGTTAGACCAAATGACATAACTAAAAACTCATAATGACCATACCATGTTCGGAAAGCTGTCTTAGGTATATCTTTTTCTCTAACCCTTACTTGATGATAACTTGATCTTAAGTCAATCTTTGAGAAACATTTGGCACCCTGTAATTGATCAAACAAATCGTCAATTTTGGGGACATGATATTTGTTCTTGTCTGTTACCTTATTCAGTTGCCAATAATCAATACACATTCTCAATATGCCATTTTTCTTTCATACAAATAACACCGGTGCACCCCACGGGGACATACTAGGCCTTATGAATCCCTTTTCTAGCAAGTCTTTTAATTTCTCCTTCAATTCTCGTAACTGTGCCGGGGACATTATATATGGAGGAATAGAGATGGGCTGAGTACCTGGGATCACGTCAATATCAAACTCTAATTCTCGTTCTGGAGGTAAACCTGGAAGATCTTCAGGAAATACATCAAGGAATTCATTTACCATCGAAATCGATTGAAGAGTTGGTGACTTCACATCGGTATATTGCACTCTTACTAGATGGCATATGTACCCCTTGGATATAATTTTCTTTGACTTAAGATAAGAAATAAATTTACCCCTCGGTGCTCCAACATTACCCCTCTATTCAAGGACGGCCTTTTGTGGAAAATGGAAATGTACCTTCTTAGCTCGGCAATCTACCATGGCATAACAAGAAGCCAACCAATCCATACCGATTATAACATCAAAATCTACCATTTCCAGCTCAATAAGATCAGCCAACGTATCTTGATCACAAACAATTACTATATAATTATGATAGACTCTCTTAGCTACAATTGACGCGTCAACTGGTGTAGATACTTCAAATGGCTTAACTAATAATTCTGGTGTTCTTTTGAATTTTATAGCAACCAATGGAGTGACATATGATAGGGTAGAGACCGTATCAATCAATGCATATACATTATGTGAAAAGACAGATAATGTACCTGTAACCACATCAGGAGAAACCTCTGAATTCTACCGATCCGCTAAAGCATAGGTGCGGTTCTGAACTCCACTAAATCAGCTGCTCCGCGAACACCTCTACCACATCTAGTAGGCTGTACACCCGATGAGGATGATGCAACAGATGATCCAGTAGGTCGCGCCATACTACCAGTGCCTCTCCATGGGCACTCTCTCATTATGTTCCCTGACATACCACACCAAAAACAAACATCTGTCCCAAGCCGACATCCACCTAAATGAAGCTTTCCACAGTACTGACACGGCTAACAAAAAAACCTCAATTGGCTCATTCTTCCTTATTCTTGATACCCTGCTGTCTGTGAACCTTGAATTCCACTACTTGAACCAAATTGACTGCCTCTAAACCCTCAAAATTTGGATGGAGTACCTGCTGTAGAATAAGAAAATGATGGCCTAGGCAGTCTATTAAAAACCCGAGGCCTAAATTCTCCTTGGGACTCCATGAACTGACCCATAGGTTTAGCCCTCTTTGACGATCCTCTTTCAAATTCTTGCGTTCTTCTCCTTTGCCTCTGATCCTCCATCTTCTGTGCAAAGGCTTGTATCCTGGCTATATCCATGTCTCTATTCCAAGTAGTAATAGTTCAATCCCTAACCAAATATGGATCCAATCTATCCACATACGGATGAACTCTATCATCCATAGTAGTTACCACATTAGGAGCATACTTGACCAAAGAGTTAAAACAAAGATTGTACTCTCTGACGCTCATATTACCTTGATGAAGATTTAAGAACTGGTCTACACGAGCCTCTCAGATCTCAAATGGAAGGTAATGATCAAGGAATTCTGCTTTGAATTCTTCCCAACTAGCTGAAAGTGCACCGATACCCCTAGGTCATTTCCAATCTTCGTACCATAAAATAGCCTCCCCTTTAAATCTTTATATTGCAAGCTCCACTGTTTCTGTACCAGATAGATGCATAACATCTAAAGCCCTTTGAATATGTTCCATGAAGTTTTTTGGGTCTTCATTAAGATCCGACCCGATAAATGCGGGAGGGTCTAATTTAAGAAAATCCTGTGTCCGCCGACTAGCTGCCCTATCCGCACCGTCATTAGTTGTAGTTGGACCAACTTGTCCTTGATTTTGTGCAGCAACTATACTAGTCAACATTTGCACCTCATTCCTTAAATCCTCCTCAGTAGCATTAACAGGTGATTCTGGGGGTACTCCTATCCTTTCTGGTTCTCCGGGAGGTGGAAGAGTAGAAGAAGCCCGCGATGTAAACTCGTCTTCAGCCTCACCTTGATTGGCTTGTTTAGGTGGTGATTTAATGGTTCCTTCTCTGACAATCCTGTATAGCTTCTTACTTTTACCCTTGTTTCTCCTTGTAAACGACATTTTGCTATATTGAGGAAACAAAAACATAAACAAATTCAGTGGTTAAATATGAATCCACCTACAACTTTGGCTCTATTGCACGATCTAGGAAATGAAGAAAAGAAACAACTCGTAAATGTCCCGTAGCCTCCTACGTATAGATGTGGTGCACAACACATCCATAAGCAAGACTCTACTCAGACACAACTTTGTAGATACCCTAGGAAGACCCGCTCTGATACCACTTTTGTCACGCCTCAAATCCCATTGGGGCGGACAGGCACCCTAGCCGTAAAGGCCCGAGAGAACCACTCTATGATCATGTACATTCATATGCATGCCATTAAAATAAAAATTCTGCCACCTGCAGATATAATATATCGATGACGGAAGTCATGTAAAGACGTTCAAAATAGATACGAGACTTGGTCGTTGGGGCCACAACGTCTAAAAGGTAAGGAACTTCTACGTTTGACTTTACAATGTCTACAAAGCCTCTAAAAGATACATAACCATGACTAAGGTCGGTACAAGTCCCCGCCTCATACAACTACTACACAGTACCAAAAATATATTCAAATGACTCGAAAAGCCCCGAATCAACCTAGAGCTTACCAATAGCCTACAGATGACCCAAACCCTACTGTAAAAGTCTACTAGCTCCTGTGCTTGTAGCAGGTAAGGTAGGTCCCCTAAGAGATGTCAGTACGAAAGAATGTATTGAGTATGTAAGGATATAAGTAACTGTATGAAACATAGGAACTCGAATGAAATCAAATACAAGTGAATAGATAGTACTTATATACCACCGTACTGTATATGTGGAACCATGTACATTATATTCATTTCTTTCCTTTTACCTTTATATCAATATACATCATACAATGCCCGGGACCAACTAATCTGTGGTAAATAACATTGGGATCGGATCGAGCTAGGCTTATGCCCCCAGAGCTACCACCCATAAATTAATAAATCAGATTCAGGTCGAGCTAGATTTTTGCCCCCAGAGCTACCCCCTGCATCCAATAATCAATCAGGATCGGCTCGAGCTAGGCTTTCGCCCCCAGAGCTACCACCCGTACTCAACTAAATATGTATTACTTCATTTCTTTAATTTCTGTGAGCTTGTTACATCGGTGGTCATAACATTAATTGATCTTTGGAACAATAGTCAACAAATAAGATACACGTAAATAACAATTACTAACAAACTTGAAATGAGATACTTTAAGACATTTCGGAGTGGAAATAAGTTCGGTAACGCTGTGAATAATAGGTGCTGCCAAAGGATATGGAAAAGAGTAACGTTAAATACCTTATCTTTCCAACAAGTGACTATAACAATTCATCTCTTCCTGAAAGCGTTACTCTACAACACAAGTATGTAACGAAGCTAACATTAAAAACTAATTACATTACAAGTTGCAAGATGGTAATTAGTTACTTAACGGGAAGTAAAAACTACCCAATATCCCAAACACATGGTATATCATTCCACCTTACTTTATACTACCATATAACTTCATTTCACCCTCCTCCAATACAATTTACTGCCTCACAAGACCAACAATACCAAAACAGTCCACACATCAACATAGACATCACAAACCGATAAGATTTCCCACCAAGTGTATACTTCACATTTTTACCTCAATCAAACTCCACATTCTTATTCCATCAAGTCACATAAATACCTTCTACAACAATATACCAAAACAGTCCACACAGTTTCAGAATTCACTTTAACATAACAAGAAAGTATTTTCCTTTCACTACGCCAAACGGTCCATGCACAATTACGTATAAACATTTCCACAAGTCATAAACAAGGAGTAACGACTTAAACATACTGAAATTTCATCCATATAATTCAATTCTTTCAATACCTTATGTCCCCTTTCAAGTTTAAAACACATAGAGGGCAAATCTTTTACCGATTTAGCAAAAGTGGATTGCTCAACACTTTTTAAACATAACCAACATGATTTACACAACCTATTATGCATATAATATATTAATCTATAAGGGTAAACACTTACCAAGGCTTGCAAGTGAAAGATTTGTCCAAAAATCCTTAGAGAAAATTAGGGTGGCTAGGGTTTGAGAGAGGAAAAAATGTTTGATTGAAAATTTGATTTTTGGCAAGTGAAATATGTGGAAAATAAGCTGAATTTCAGCCTTATAAAGGCCCTCCAAACAGCCTCTCCTTTGGTCATCCTTATCCAATTATTTGGTCAAAAAGTCCAAGTAAACTTGGTCCATTTTTAAATGGATCATCTCATTTTTGGCCCCATGTCTTTTACTTAATTTTGGGCCTCAATTAGGTCCATAAACATAATATTAATTCAGTCCAATAAATTTAGTGGGTAATACACTAACTATCTCAAGTTTAAATAATTTCATAAATGTTAAGGTAGTCAAATAAGTTTGAAAATGTACGGGGTGTTACACCTTACCTTTACGAACTACGCGAACCTGATTCTCATCTCAATGAGATACGTAGGCAGTTCTTTTGGATTCGGTTTTCCTTATTTAAAAAAAAAGGAAAAAAAAGGAGTTTATTTTAGTCCATATCTTTCTGAACTATGCGAACCTGATTCTCATTTTCATGAGATAGTAGGCAGCCCTTTCGGGTTCGGTATTTCTTATTGAAAAAAAAGGGAAGTTTATTTTTCTATTTCATATTTTCTATCTCCATGAACTATGGATACCTGATTCTCATGTCGGTGAGATGTGTAGACAGTTCTTTTGGTTTTCGATACTCTTTTACAAAAACATAAAAAAAAGAGTTTGTTTTCCTGCGTCACATCTTATACTCTATCTTCCTGAACTACACAGACCTGATTATTATTTTTACAAGATACATACACAATGCTCATTTGGGTTCGGGCACATTCTTTCCAAAAAAATAAAATATAAAAAAATAATTAAAGTTTTACTTGGTTGGTACCAACACAGTTATGAGTTTGCATGGGAAAGATCAAATTGGTATGATGTAGAGAACCGACTTCATGGTAAACCATAGATTTATTTGGTACCTCTTAATCACACCTGAGTGACACTTGAAAAATTCTCTTGCATACATCCAGGAAAAGAACAAAGCCAACCTCATCGTTTCATGTGTATTGTGTGGTGAGATTTAGCTTAATTTATTACATTGCATTGTTGATCTAGAACTTGGCCTAAGTGTTTGTTGAGGTGAAATTCTGAGTTACACTTGGTTTAGGAAAGGATCATAGGCATTCTTTGACCCGATTTTGCCTTTCATAGCCCACCAAATGACATTAATCCGTAGCATTCCCTTTTTGAGCCTAAAGCCTTTTGTTTGGATAGCCACATCTTAGCCCATACCTTTTGAGTGCTTACATGCACTATCTCTCTCTTAGACCAACCTCATTGAGTACATTAAATATGTGCGAATTATGGACAAAGATCTAAGATCAAAGATGCCAAAGGAAAAAGATACAAAGTCCCAGATGAACAAAAATGAAAAGACGACTTCAAAGAAGAAGGAACAAAAAACCCCCACAAAAAAAGAAGAAGAAAGAACTCCAACAAAGGTGGAGAATCTTCAATGAAAAATATAAAAAAATAGTTATTGAAAATAAGGGGGAAGAGATTCCAACACAAGATTCAAAAGAAGTTAGAGCAAATACAAAATAAGGGACAACAAAGCAAGACAAAGAAGATCAAGCGTCAAAGCGCAATAAATATTAAAAGCATGAATACAGTGCGACACTCACTGAGGGATTAGCCACTTTCATCCCAAATACCATCCTACCTGTCCCCAAGCCTACATTACAAGCCGATAACAAGTCCTACATGATCCTATTCCAAGTGTTCTCACATTAGTAGATACTTACATGAAGGCCAAACCTATGGTATCACAATTACATGCATTGAATTTTCTTATGAGTGTGAGTGTATTTCTCTAGACGTCCCCAAATTCAAAAAGAAAACTACTCAAATATATGTGAGAATGGGACTTTCTTTCTGGAGAGGGCACGTGAAACACGATGGTAGGTATAGTTTGAAACCTTTGTTTGAAGTAAGATGAACAAATCTTGTTGATACTTATTTATGTATGAGGTACCATTGAAAACTATAGGAATTATCTCAAAATCGATCTCGGTTAGCTGGGAAAAAAATGGGAGAATTCTTATGCACACTACTAATTGGTGGTACCAACTAATGTCAAGACACGATTATGTCTTTTTCACATGTCAGCATTTTTACATAGAAAATACAAAATAATTTTCATTCTTTTTCAAAGCACCCACCTCCAAATACAAACAAATTTTCTTTCTTTTTCAAGATTCCCATTTTCAAATACAGGTATTTTATTTTTCATTCAAGGCACCCACCTCCAAATACAGACAGTTTACTTTCCTTCTCAATCATTCACCTTCAAATATAGACATTTCACTTCTCTGTTAAGTGTCCTCCTTCTAATTTGTGTATTTTACATTTCAATAGCCCCACTGGTCGAGAGGCTATTACATTTCAATAGCCCCGCCAGTCGAGAGACTATTACATTTTAATGGCTCCTCCAGTTGAGAGCCCCTTGCATTTTAATAGCCCCGCCAGTAGAGAGGCTATTACATCTTAAATCCTCCTCTAGTCAAGAGCCCCTTGCATTTCAATAGCCCCGCCAGTCGAGAGGCTATTACATATTCAATACTCTTCCAGTCGAGAGCCCCTTGCATTTCAATAGCCCTGCCAGTCGAGAGGCTATTACATTTCAATTACTCCACCAGTTGAGAGCCATTACATTTCAATAGCTCTGCCAGTCGAGAGCTCCAATCACCTCGCTAGTTGAGGGCCTTAGTCTTCATAGATAATTGAAGATGACAATCACTTAGTCTTCGTAGACAATCGAAGACATCATTCATTATCAAGTTTCCACAGAAAATCAGAGATATCATGCATTAAGTCCCCGTAAACAATCGGAGGACTTTACAACAATCAACATCAGTCTCCGTAGACAATTGGAGATGTCATGCATTAAATCCCCGTAAACAATCGAAAGACTTTACAACAATCAACATCAGTCTCCGTAAACAATCAGGGATATCATGCATTAAGTCCTTGTAAACAATCGGAGGACTTTACAATAATCAATATCAGTCTCCATAGACAATCGAAGATATTATGCATTAAGTCCTCCTAAATAATCGGAGGACTTTACAATAATCACTATCAGTATCCGTAGAAAATTGGAGATGTCATGCATCATAAGTCCCCGACAGACAATCAGAGGATTTTACAACATTCACATAGTCTTCGTAGACAATCGAAGACGTCATTCATCATTAAGTCTCCGTAGACAATCGGAGACATCATTCATCACATAGTCTCCGTAGACAATCGGAGACGTCATGCATCTTTTCAATTGGAAATACAATCCACAACAACAAGATATTTTCTTAAAGTTCCTTTCAGAGAGGACAATATTACTATAAATCATACACTGGGGCAAAATTTTGAGAACCGCCTCAAAATTTACCCTATTTCTTCATTTCAAACTACATTGACATGATTCTCGTAACACACAAGATATGTAAGAAGCTCTATGCAGAGTTCGGTCATCACAACCACGTAATCATTTCTTTCTCCCCAACAAGTACACAATCTTGCATCCCCAGCATCTCACAACTCGATCCTGGGGCAATTTTTTTTAACAAAAAAAAACTTCGAGAATATGCGAATACTTTCATTCCCAAACAACTCTTCTCTCAATAACCACTCACAGGGTCATCTGCCCTAATAATAGGATAAGAGGCAATTTGCCTAATCTTTTGAACTACACTAGATCCGATCCTCATGCAACTCGAGGCATGTAGGCAGCTCTAAATTAGAGTTCGATTAAATTTTTTGTTAGATATGATTTCTGTCTAGCAAAATTGGCTACATGTCAATGTTTTCATTTGAAGACTTCTACATTGTCTTCATACGAAAAGGGGCAAGCTGTTGACACCCAATTTTGGCTCTTCGTGTTTAAAATTAACATCTTTAGGCTTTTTGATAGTTAAAGAGCACAAAAAATATTTTTTTATAATTTATTGATAATTATCCTTATTTTAGGATTTTTACGAATTTATTGTCATATTTTAACTTTTCATAATTTATTGATAATTATCCTTAATTTCATAAATATTAGGATTTTTATAAATTCATTATCATTTTAAATTTTTTGTACAGTCATTTACGCACGTACACAACATAACACTACAATTCTTTACAGTATACTACATTTTTAACTATTTACATCATAATACATTTTTCAAGATAATTATATTTATTTATTTTTTTATATTTTCTGTAATCACATATCGATATTTACACATTTTGTACATTATTTAATACAATCCACAAACGATAAGCTGGATCATTTATTTAATACATAGAGCAATAATTCAGTTCAGTAACGGTTTTGTCACCTTTAATAAAGGTGACATTTGATATGACTACACATGATCTTCATCTTTTGAATAATAACACTTTACATGTTGGTTAAAAGAGTGAAAAGTCCTTTAAATAATAACCAATGGACTAAAATAATATTTAGTGGACAAAAGGAGGAGGTTTTTATTTTATAAATAAAGAGGGCGATCAATTTATATCATAAATAAGATTAGGGGGTTATTTTTTTTTTTCCAATCGTTTACACACATAATTTTAAGATTTTTCTCTCCCTTAATTCACTCTCTCTCTCAACTCTCTTCACTCCCCCACCGCCCCACCGTTGAATTTCGAGCGAAACCACCATCACCGACTAAATGCCGGAGTTCCACCGACAACAACAACCACGCCCCTCTCTTCTATCTCCCTTTAACCTCTTCTCCCTGCTGCTCGCCAGTTTTCTTTCTAATGTTGTCTCGCCGGAGGTGAAGACCGGTGAGATCTCGACGAGCCACCACCACCAATGCGTCTCTCTTTCTCCCTCTTCTACCCGATGCTCATCCTCTTTCCTCCATTAATGGAGGGCTCTGTCACGTCAAAAGGGCCAGATCTGGCTCAATTTTTTCTTTTAGCCGTTGCTCTGGCAAAAGTCGTTGAAGCAATGACACTACTGTCGGCGTTATTGTTTCTAGCCACCGGAAAACTCCATTAATGGTGACCTCTTTGGTTTGCTATTTTGTTGCTCCATTTTTGCTGATTCTCTATCACTGTTATTTGTGTTTTCTTTTGTTTTTGGTACCGAAAAATCACCTATCCGGCGTACTACATGCTACTGCTATGCTCATGGCTGATCCTAAATTTTTGCTAACCTTGCTCATTGCTATTGTGTTACTGCTGCTGCAATATTTGTTCTCTATTACTGTTACTACATATTTCAGATTGTTTTGGGGGCATTTTCATCCTTTTCACTGCTTTTAACGTATTTGTTACAGGAAATAATATATTACACAACACATTGGCCAATGAAAAAATTTTCGTCGATTTTTGAGGCCTCCACAAATAAAAAGACAGACATTTCGTATACAAATACGTTACAAAAATAAATAAATTTGGGCGATGACGAAATCTTTATACTTTCAAGACAAAACAAAGGTTTTACGATTCGTATCTTGGCAAGGCGATTTAGGGCGGTCGATAATTTGAGCAACCACTTCGTAGCCATGGCGTATCTAAAACTTCATCCGAGCCTACTATATAATAAATATTATTTTTCTTTTATATATGCATTTATATAGATATATGCACATATTTTTATTTGGACAATTATTTGTTCATCAATAACGTTTCTACTTAGTGTTCATATAGGTTCTTTGAGACACTCCCCGAAAATGGCTTTCAAAAGGGAAATTCAAACTTTGTATTTGTATTTTTATTTCTTATTCTTTTAATTGTACATAAAGACAAAAGTTTAGTGAAAACTTTACTTTTGGGGCGTCGGGTGAGATCGTCCTTTACTTACATATTATTATACACGCTCAAGCAAAACATAGGCCTTTAATATTTATATAAAAGAATTAAATTGATTTGGATATTTAATCAATTAATTCACACTTTCATTAGAAAATATTGTGTAGCCTTTTCTTTCAAAATAAATATTTATTTCATTTAATCTTTTCTCCCATTAACTTTTGTCAAGTACAAAATATTATTTGACAATACTTTTCATTTATATAATAATAAAAAATACTTTTCTTTTTCATATATTACATAAAACGTTTTTCTCTTTCTAAAACATTTTTTTTCTCTTTTATACGTATTCTTGCACATTTTTTATATTACTTATATATCTTTTATACACACATTTTTATGACAATATGTTTTACTTTAATACATATTTTATATATTTATACTATCAAAAAAATAATTTTTACCTTCTTCATCTTTTGATAAATTTAGATTAGTCGGGTACCACATTTGTGGATACCGAAAGGTGCCTAATCCCTTCCCTTCGAAATAATTTGAACCCTTACCTAGAATCTAAGTTGGTTTTCACAGATTAAAACATAAGTCACATATGTCAATAATTAAATAGGTTTTCTTATTTTTCTTAAAAATTAGGTGGCGACTCTGTACAAAATCAATTGTTTTAGAGTCCATAAGTAGTGCTTGTTTTAACCTTGGTAAAATATAGGGTATTGACACATATAACAGTATTACCATAGTTATTTCAATTGATTTGGCTATTGCAATTTTTCTTTCTAAAGTTATTCCAATGACTCTTATATTGTTGAGTTATTTATCTATATTTTTGGGTTTGCTTCTATGTTTTCTCTTTTTGTAAACAGGTTAGAGAATTCCGTTTTAGTTGAATGTTAACGTGCGACTATACTTGAAGTTTTTCTTGGAAACAATCTATGTGTATATGTAGTTGAAGGTTGTGTAACACCCCGTATTTTTTTTTTCTAACATCACTTGATACCTTGGGGTCATATCTGCCTAGGTGTTGAGATGCCATGAGTATGTGTTTTGTAGTGTCATTGGTGAAACATTTGATATCGGACCTAATATGTGCGATTAGACCTTTGTAGGAGGTGTTTTGTGATTTCGTGGAGTATTTGGGTGATACCCCGCATTCTAACCTTATTTGGTGACTTGAAATCCTGTTTACTTGATGATTAAGATCACTAAGTAAGTATTTTGTAGTGTTTGGATAAGTGATTGGACGATATGCAAGTATTGATGAAAGGGCCGAAAAATTCAGCAAGGTGCTGAAACTTGCGCCACTACCCTGTTTAAGGGTGTGTGGCACAAGCCACTGATTCAGAGGGGGCTCAATTCTTGCGCCACTTCCTTGCTTTGCGGCAGTGGCGCAAGGCACAAATATTGTGCCTTCCGGACCTGTTTTGTAACACAATTCTACGACGATTCTTGGATGTTTTCTTTTGGTTCTTTGGAGTGATTTGAGCATTGTTAAAGCTTCACACACTTCAATACACTCCTACATACTCCTAGATGATCAATCATGAAACATGAATAGTTATCCAAAATGTCTAATGAAGCCATGGGCGACTAGAATTCCTATTTTTGCGATCGAGACGACGAATGAGAATCTCGTAAGAGAATATTGTCGTGACATTATGGAATTATGTAAACATGAGATATATGGTGAATAATACATGAAAGTTGATGGGTTAAATGGATATGTATTATTGGGCCCAAATTAAGGCCCAAAAGTGGAAAAAATACATGGCCCAAATGGGTCAAATGACCCATTCTTCCATTTGACCTTCTAGATATAACATTTAATGCTAAAGAGTGACTAAGGATGGAAATTGAGGGCCTATATAAAGGGGTAAAAATCTGATTGTTTATCCATTACAAACACACATGTATTTCTATGTTTTTCTAGAAAATATCAAGAGAACCCCTTTAGCTCTCAAAATCCTAAGTCAACTTTTGGAGAAGATCATCCTATTCCAAGCCTTGGTAAGTATTTATTCTAATGGATTAACATATTATATGCATGGCAGATTATGTATATTATGCTAGTTGTGTTGGCAAGGTGGTGAATAGTGTATTTTTTTGCTTTTGGTGAAAGATGTGCTATCTTGGTGATTTGAACTTGAATTAGGACTTGTGCATTTGATGAAAAAGCATGGTATGGACAAAATATGAACATGTATGGTGTTATTTTTGGTATTAAACTTGTTCTTGTCTATAAGTGGAAATTGTGGGATTTTGGCCGATATGTGTTATGAGTTGTATTAAGGTCATTTGATGGGTTATTTGCGATGTGATATGGATAAGAAAGTGTAAAGGAGAAGTGTTGTGGTGAAATGTATCAATTATCATGTATTGGTCAATGTTGGGAATATTATGGAATTTTTGGAATAATAAATTTGACAATGGTTTTGTCAAGGGGAAATGACATGTTTAAAGGCAAACATGTAACTCATTGACATTGTATGCATTTGTAAAGTAATTGGAGGTTACTATGAAATTCGTTATGTATTTATGTTGTAGAGTGACACATAAAGAAGGAGCGGGACTATTGTATACGCATCTAAGGTTGTATATTCGTATTGAGAATACAAGGTATGTAAGGTTACTTTGTCCGTATCTTTCTACGGCAAATAGTATTCACATTCACATTTCACTAGTCCTATTTCGAAATGTACTAAAGTATCCCATATGCACTTATCCATAGTCATTGTCATATATTTCTTATTCATTGATCATTGGTAAAACTCATGTCTCATATGCATGGTTAATGTTCCAAAAGCTCAAATAGTGATTATACTCATGTCCCTTGTTCATGGATTATTGTCCAATGGTTCCAATGGTGTCATGGTGCTGCTAATGTTATATTTCTCATGATGTTTATTCACATGTCTCTGACCCATTGGTTAATGATTCAAAGCTTCCAACAATGTTATGATCCAAAGTTTCAAGTGATGTTATGACTATCAAAGTACCAATCTCAAAGTAATGAATAAAGTAATGCAAATGTGGTTAATGTTTGAGTACGGGTGGCAGCTTTGGGGGCGAAATGCCTAGCTCAAGCCGATCCCGAGATTATTGGATCAGGGGGCAGCTTTGGGGGCGAAAGCCTAGCTCAAGCCGAACCTGACAGGGGGCAGCTCTAGGGGTGAAAACCTAGCTCGAGCCAAACCTAATATGTTGATTTAGGGGTGGCAGGTCTAGGGGCATAAGCCTAGCTCGACCCGATCCCCGATGCATTGATTTATGGGTGGCAGGTCTAGGGGCATAAGCCTAGCTCGACCCGATCCCAACATAACAATATGTTATGTAAAGACCCACTGATCAGTCGGGGCCCGGGTACATTGTGACATATGTATTGACAAGCAAGCATTGATTGTAAAGAAAGTAATGAAAGCAATTCACATGGTTTCCAAAATGCAACATGGTGACTTACTCACATTGATTAGTCATTTGTATTGAGTTCATTGATATGTTCATGTGTTATATAGTTTCATTTGAGCCTTACATACTCAGTACTTATTCCGTACTGACCCCTCTTGGGGAATTTACCTTACTTGCTGCAGGCGCAGGCACTAGTAGGCCTCCACAGTAGGTTGCCAGTCATTGCAGATCATTGGTGAGCTCCAGCTAATTCGGGGCTTCTCCGAGTCAGAGTGTATATATGTTTTAGTGCTGTACATATTGTGTAAAGCGGGGACTTGTCCCGACTTATGGTTCATTTTGGTCAATGTTCTTGTTAGAGGCTTTTGTAGATGGATATGGGTGTATCAATGTAAAAGGCATATGTTGTTTTGACTGGATGGCCTCAACGGCCAAGTTTCATATGTATATATATGTCCCATGTTTTCTGTTATTCGTCTTTCAAGTTCTTACGTAATGATGGTGATGTTCATGTTATGCATATGATTGAACATAGGCAAAGGTTGGTTCTCTCGGGCCTTATCGGCTACGGGTGCCAATCATGTCTCGATGGGATTCAGGGCGTGACAGGTTGTTTCTCCATCTTTTCTTGATTGGCTTAAAAAAGCATATATAGATAACTTGTGAGTAATGTTGGATTCCAGCCTTCTGGATCAATTGCTTTACCCACTAGTTCTCTAATTCAGGTCATAGAATGCCTTGACAACTGAACATAACTGATCTCAATGGGAGATCGACATGAGGTCATTTGGAGTTGGTTCTGATATTTGTATCTAATAAAGACTCAAGTAGGATACAACACTGACATCTGGACAAAAGATATTCATTAGAGCAATTGCTGTAAAGTTGGGTGACCCTTGGCAGGATTTTTTACTATAGTAATTTTCCTGACAAATGTATCTCACAGAAATATTCTTAACAAAGTGTAGGCCCTGTTGACCCCTTGTAATTCGAAGTATATTGAGTTATAGAGTTCGGCTAAGATGAGAAAGAAAATCTAATGTTCAATTTTGTTGTATGTGCGATTACTGGGTGTCTATTTTGTGTGAATTTATATTCTAGTTATTAGATACTAATGGCAATGAGTGCTCCAGCTCTCCTCTTGTAGATAGTTTTAGAAATTTTTTCACTTGAATGCTTACTTTTTTTCTACAATCAACTTATAATTTTTGTTGAGACTTGAGCAATAGCACAAGGCACAAATGAAGGGCCAACTTTTGTCGAGAAAGGTACAATTAATTAAAGTGAAAACAAATTAGTACGTATATAATTTAAATAAAACCAAACAACAACAGATCAATAGAAAAAAATTGATAAGTTTATAATTAGATAAAATATTTATTGTTCAGTGTGAGTATATGAGCAACATATCATTTTGCGATGAGATGTTAGAATTTTTTCTTTTTAAAAATTTGGTTGCTTATCTTACCAAACTTGTGCTCAAAAAACATTCTCTTCTTCCAATGTGATCGGAAAAAATGTTGGAGTCATTTGCTTTACAGTACTTTGGTATGACAAACACTTGTAGATATGGTGTCTGTTTTGGTTGCTCTTACTAATTGTCTTGTACAATTAAGGAAATGTAATGTTGACATGATCATAATGATCTAACAAAAGCTGTTATGCTCTTACTATATACCATGGTCAAATTACTGGAATTATTATTATTGATAGATAAAATTCGATACAATCCATATCTGTAAAATAAAGTGTCACGACCCAAACTGTCATGATTGGCACCCACCCTAATCTATGGAAGGAGAACCATACTAACCCAATCCTCAAGTAAATGCCATATTTACATTCACTTTACACTACTTCATCATTAAACTAGTCTAAACTATCTTTATTAAATTATCATGAAATCAACATCAACCAACGAAATTATCCAACCACTAATAGAGTGTGGAAACCTCTATTTATTACAACCCCCAGGACCTAAAGTCACCGTATAAGAACAATTAAAAATGTCTAATCTGGTAACTAATAGAATATCTCAAGTACAGAAGGAAAAATATGAAAAGTCTTAGTCCCAAAGCAAGGGACATAAACACAAATCAGAAGATTCAACGGCTGCCCGATCATGGTGCTCACCCTTGAAACTGAGTCTAGAACTGCTAGCTAAAGTCGTGGACTTGTCTCAAATGCTGAAATGGTAACATCCGAGGTCTAGATTCTCCCGAGGAAACCATAGACTGCCCCATAGGTCTAGCCCTTTTTGATGGCCCTTCCTCAGATTCTTGTGTCCTTCTTCTTTGCCTTTGGTCCTCCATTTTCTGTGCGAAAGCCTGAATTCTGGCGATGTCCATATCTCTGTTCAAAGCAGCAATAGCGCAGTCCCTTACCAAGTATGGATCCAGTCTGTCCACATATCGATGGACTCTATATTCCATTGTGGCCACCACATTCGGAGCATATCGAGCCAAAGAATTAAACTGAAGGCTATACTCTCTGACACTCATACTTCCTTGACGAATATTTAGAAATTGGTCGGCACGTACCTCCCAGATCTCATATGGGAGGTAATGATAAATAAATGCCATTTTAAATTCCTCCCAACCTGCTGGAGGTGCATCAATACCCCTCTATCTTTTCCAGTCTTCGTACCACAATATCGCTTCACCTTTCAATCTATAAGCCACAAGTTCAACTGTTTCAACACCAGTCACATGCATGACATCTAGAGCCCTTTGAATTTGATCCACGTAGTCTTGTGGATCTGCTTTTGGGTCTGACCCAGTGAATATGGGAGGGTCTAGTTTCAGAAAATCCTGTGTCCTGTGACTCGCTACCCTAGACGCATCATCCTCATTTGTCGTTGGACCAGCTCGTCCTTGACTTTGTGCAGCAACTAGCTGAGTCAACATATGTACTGCATTTCTTAAATCCTGGTCAGTGGTATTCATAGGTGGTTCTGCAGGTTCTTTCCTACCCCTTGGCTCTTCCAAAGATGGAAAAGTAGAAGACGACCGCGATGCAATTTCAGTGTTAGCTCCACCTTGACTAGCTTGGTCAGGTGGTGATTTACTCATTCCTTCACCGAAAAGCATATCTACCTGCTTACCTTTGCCTCTACCTCGTCTTTTCATTGGCATTTTACTATAACAAAGAAAATCAATTCCAATGGTTAGATATAAGTCCACCTACCACATTGGCTCTATTGCACGATCTAGAAATGAAGAAAAGAAACAACTCCTAAATGTCTCGTAGCCTCCTACTTATAAATGTGGCGCGCAACACATCCATAAGCAAGACTCTACTTAGACACAGCTTTGTAGACACCCTTAGAACGACCTGCTTTGATACCACTTTTGTCACGCCCCGAATCCCATTCGGGACGGACTGGCACCCGAAGCCGATAAGGCCCGAGAGAACCAATCTTTACTCATGTGTCTTCCTGTGCATGAATCTGTGTGAATATCGCCCTATCTCATGTAACTAGATATCAATGGCGGAAGTCATGGCAAACATATACTATATATGAAACTTGGCCGTTAGGGCCATCAAATCAAAATGGACATTCATCTCTTATATTCGTCTTCCCACATACGTCTACAAAGCCTCTAAAAATACATATACATAACCAACCTACAGTCGGGACAAGTCTCCGCTTTATAAAACATATACAATGCCAAAAACCAATGTACACTTGAGACTCAGAAAGCCCCGAGCCAACTGGAGCTCACCAATGACTGGCAGATGATCCGCAACCTACTGTGGAGGTCTACTAGCACCTGTGCCTACAGCAAGTAAGGTAAGTCCCCCAACGGGGTCAGTACGAAGAATGTACTGAGTATACAAGGCTATAAGAAACTGCATCAATATATAAGAACTTCAATGGAAAATGATAAGAGAATACCCAATATGGATAAACCATCAATCTGAAAGTTTGGAACTATGTGCATTATGTTCATTACTTATCTTGCCTTTACGTTCATCATCATTCTTAGTCATCCATTTTATTGGTGGGTTATAATATAATCATCCACCTTGTTGGTGGGTAGTCATCCACCTTATTGGTGGGTAGTCATCCACTTTGTTAGTGGGTAGTCATCCACCTTATTGGTGGACAGTCATCCACCTTATTGGTAGGTAGTCATCCACCTTATCGGTGGGTAGTCATCCACCTTATTGGTGGGTAGTCATCCAATTTGTTAGTGGGTAGTCATCTACCTTATTGGTGGGTAAATATAAAAAGTATTAGGGTCCGCTCGAGCTAGAATTATGTGCCCCCTTCGAGTTATCCCGATTCTCAAACATTAAATTATAAATGCATTACTTTATTTCTTAATTTGGAGAGATTGATACATTCGCTTGTGAAAGATTGATACATTGGCGGCCATAACATTATTAGAACTTTGGAACATAACATTATTGGATATGCTACTCAAGAATGAATAGATTCTCCTTACATCATCACTTTTCTTGAGATAATTTCTTTTAGTAGTTATAACATTATGAGAGCTTACGAACTTTAGTTAATAGATAAGAGACATGTGAATAATAATTGGTCTAAGAATAAGAAATATGTGAATAACCATTTCTGTCAACCTGAGCTAGGAATACTTTAGAACACTTCGGAAATGAGTAAGTACAATAACAAGGTGAATACTCTATGCTGCAGAAAGATACAGAAAGAGTAACCTTACATACCTTATCTCCTCAATATGAATACACAGTCCTATATGTGAATACAATAATCCAGCTCCTTTCTTACGTGTTACTCTACAACACAAGTACATAACGAAGCACATGTTAACAACCAACTACCTTACAAGTGCATACGACGACAATAAATTACGTGACTGCCGTATAACGTCATTTTGCCCTCTTACGATATCATTTATTGCATCACCATACCAAAAAATCCATAACATTCCACACATTGACCAAGACATCATAAACCAATAACATTTCACACCAAGTTTACCCTTTACACTTCCTCATTAACACTACGTTACCTTTTCTCCGTCAAGTCACTCGATAGCTTTCACAATAACACATTAACAACAATACATACTTTATACCATTCAAAATACCTCCGGGATACTCCTTTAAAGTCATTTAAAAGGTACCATAAGTTGATAATTGCATCCATGAAGGGTATAGGGGCTTCGGAGGGTTAAAGGGATGCAAAAGCAATCAAATCGGGGTTCTAGGCTGACCTACGAAGACACATGCGCCCTTAGGTGGATGAGGTGTGCCCACAGGTGAACTTTGGCAGTGGCCATAGGCACCTGCTAAGTCACCTGCGCCCGCAGGTGCTTCGTTTGCGAGGGCGGGTGCCCGTTTCGGCCAAAAAGGGTCTCTTTTGGGTCCTTTTTTGTAATAAATGGTCCATGATCATAACTAAACTTATCTTAACATATTTTAGATCATCTTAGATGCCAACTAGCATCCATGGTTTCACAACGCACATAAACATCACCAAACTACATTTTTCTTTCAATACGTCACCAATTCCATGCAAAATTTCACAACAACAATTCCAAATGTTATACATAAGGAGAACGCAAGTTAGGGGCATAAAAACATCATAAATATTTATATTTAATCCATCAAATTCGCCTCCTTCAAGACCACAAGTCCATTTTCAAGTTTTCAAGGCAAAATCCTTTTTCGATTGCAAAAGTAGACAGTTTTACACATAGTGAACTTCTCACACTTCACCAACATAACCAACATGATCTACACCATATTCCATGCATATAATATATTAAACCATAAAAATAAACACTTACCAAGGCTTTCAAAAGAGTGATCTTGTCCAAAAGAGTGAAGGCTTAGGGTTTGAGGTTGAAGAGAAATGTCGTGAATAATCTAGAAATTGGCATGCGTGTTTAAATGAATAAAAATCTGATTTTCCACCTTATATAATGCCTCAAAGGTCATCCTTAGCCACATTAAATGTATGTTTACTTGGTTAAACACAAGAATGGGTCATATTCCCTTTTTGGGCCATGTCTTCCTTGTAACTTTTGGGCCTCATTTGCGCCCAATAGCTTTGCCCAATAAAACTAACACATAATTCACCAAATTTCTCATGTGTAAAAAAATATTCCATGAAAGTTACGATAATTAAATAAGTTCAGAAATGTACGGGGTGTTACAGAAACATGCTCAATACTCAATAAAAAGAAGAGTACATGTAGTATCAGTACATTAACAAGTGCTGGTAGGATCATAGGTCGACTCAACCCGACACCATACAAATAAGTAAATAAAATAAAGGCAAAGTGATTATCACATAACTTATAATCAAAGACAAATACACAATTATGACAATTTACTTTAGAGAGAATACAAACTAATACTCGTGTACGTTAAACTTAGTCAAATTTAGCAACAAGTTGTATCACAACATAAGATTATAACTGAACACATAATGTACATGAATGAATGTATGAATGAAAGATGTGCAAATCTTCTCTTTCTCTTCTCAATCTCATAAACATCATCAACAACATCAACATCATCATAAACATCATGATTTCTATAATATATTTCTCATTATTTCAACAACATCAATGTGTATGAACATGCAATACAGTCAATAATCACAAGTAGTGCTTGTAAGCCATCACAACTACTTAATTTACTTATAAGTACAAAGTCAAGCAAGTCTAATTGCTACAATAAACTGTAACCTACCTCGATTCCTTGCCCAAAATCACCTCTAGGCCATAAGCTTGCTTTTTCTTTCCCTTTCAACTCGTTCTTGATATATAACAACAAGATGACACACTCAATTTAATCAAGTCATCCCTTTTATCCACTAGGGATTAATAATTGACAGTTTTTAACCACAAAAATTTCCTTAATTCATTATCTTAGGGTTTTCCTATCTTTCAACCTCATGAACCCTACTTCATTTAGTCTGAACAACTAGTATTATACTCCCATTAGTGTTTTCTAACACCTTAAAATCATTATCTATCGATTTTATGTTCATTCCCACAAGTTTGCATTAATTTCATGAATTAGGGCTAAACCCCAATTTCTACCATGGATAAGTTTCTAGCAATTTCTAAGAATTTTAAGAAGTAATTCAAGTTTAGAATGTAAAGAAATCTTACCTCCAAAGATGAAACTCTCAAAATTTGCAGAAAATCACCCCTTGCTAAGCCCTTACTCATTTTTAGAAAAGTGGGAATGAAAAATATTTTTGGATTTCAAAATTGTCAAAGTACTGCGTGTTACCACTTCAGTGGTTAAATTACCACTGCAGTAGTTCGCGACGTTATATAGGCTTTCACTGTAGCAGTACCTTTTTCTACTGCAGCTATACCGCTGTGATACCGCTGCAATGGTTTTTTTTTTCACTGCAGTGGTCCGGAGATAGAATCTTGGGGCCTCTCCCCAACTGTTCCCATTTTACAACATATTCCTCAAAATATGATATCACAAACCAACCGCTCTATGATAAACAGTATAACTGAAGTTTTATAACTCTATTTTAAGTGCCGAAAGTTGCTACGACTTCCTAAATTTATTATATATCTAAAAATATTTAATCAAACATCACCACCAATACTAACATTAGTGCCAGATTTTCCTTGACTAATACACCCTCAAAAATCATCCAACACTAGACTAGCCCTGAATTTCTCAAAAATTACTTAAGAAAGGACTAGGTGCAAATCTTACCTCCTAATTCAGTGTAACGATGATTTGGGTCGTTACATTAGATACCAATTTACCACTCATTCATCCCATAACAACTACTAGCCCAAAATAACATGGCTAATCAAGGGAAACAAAAGAATACCTGGGTCAATGAACAAGTGGGGATATCTTTTGCGCATGTCCGCCTTTGTATCCCAAGTTGCCTCCTCAATAGTACGGTTCCTCTATTGAACCTTTACACACAGAATGACCCTAGTCTTCAACTTCTTCACATCCCTATCTAATATGGCAATCGGTTCCTCTTTGTAAAATAAATCTTTATCAAACAACTCGATATCCCAATAAATGATGTAATCATCATCCTCGTGATACTTCTTTAGCATGGAAATATGGAATACCGAGTGAACTCCGAACATGTAAGGAGGCAAGGCTAGATTGTATGCTATTAACCCCACTTCCTTCAAAACCTCAAAGGATCCAATGTTTCTCAGACTCAACTTGCCCTTCTTTCCAAATCACATTACACCCTCATGGGTGACACTTTCAAGAGTACCTTCTCCCCTTTTTCAAACTTCATATCTCTCACCTTATTGTTCGCATACTCTTTCTATCGGCTCTGAGCTGCTATGAGATTTTCCTGTATGAACTTCACCTTTTACATCGAATCTTTGAGCATGTAGTTGCCCCAAGGCCTTACTTCAAATGCATCAAACCACCCAATTGGAGACTTACAGCTCCTACCATATAAGGCCTTAAAAGGGGCCATATCAATACTAGAGTGGTAGCTATTATTGTAGGTAAATTCACACAACAATAAGTATTGGTCCCACTGACCCCTAAAGTCTATAACACAAGCCCAAAGCATGTCATCAAGCACTTGGATAGTTCACTCCGACTGACCATCGATTTGTGGATGGAAATCTGTGCTTAAGTCCAATCTAGAACCCAACTATGATTGAAATTGCTCCCAAAACTTAGAGGTGAACTGAGTATCTCTGTCTGACATAATCAAAACCGGTACCCCATGTAACCTTACAATCTCATTCACATAAATTTTGGCCAACTTAGCCACATTATAATCTACTCTTATTGAAATAAAGTGAGCCGACTTGGTCAATTGATCAATAATGGCCCATATAGAGTTATACTTTCTCAATGTTTTAGGAAGGCAAACTACAAAGTCCATGGTTATCCTTTCACATTTCCATTTTGGAATGGGTATTTTATGAAATGTACCACTAGGTTTTCGGTGTTCATATTTGACCTGCTGGCAGTTCTGACACTTGGTTACAAAATCCACAATGTCACGCTTCATTATTCGCCACCAATAATGTTACCTCAAGTCCCTATACATATTGTTGGCACCCGGATGTATAGAGTACTTAGAGTTGTGAGCCTCTGCTAGAATAGTTGAAATTAAATTGCCTACTCGGGGTATGAACAAGCGTCCCTAAATCCTTAACACTTCGTCCTCATCAGGTATGGCCTCTCTTGCTTCACCATGTCACATCTTTTCTATGAGGTTGCTCAGATTCTTATCTTTGAACTGCCTACTTTTGTTTGGTCCAAGCATTTGGACTTGACTTCCACATGTGTTAATACTCTTCCTTCGCTAATCTCCTGCAATCTTAGAAAATTGTTTGCCAAAGACTGTACCTCTTTTGCCAATGGGCGCCTTGACAAATCCAAACATGCTAAGCTTCCCATACTCACTGGTTTTTGACTTAGAGCATCCGCCACCACATTGGCCTTACCCGAGTGATGTAGGATTGAGATGTCATAGTCTTTGATCAACTCCATCCACCTTTTCTGTATTAGGTTCAGATCCCTCTGGGTGAACATATGCTGCAAGCTGTGGTGGTCAGTGAACACTTCACACTTCACCCCGTAGAGATAATGTCTCTAAATTTTCAACGCAAATACCACAACTGCTAACTCCAAGTCGTAGGTTGGGTAGTTTTTCTTATAAGGCTTCAACTATCTTAAGGCATAAGCTATCACATTCTGATCCGACATCAAAATAGAACCTAAACCCAACCGCGAGGCATTACAATAAACAATGAAATCCTTACCTTCAATAGGCAGGGTGAGAATTAGGGCCGAAGTCAGCAATGTTTTGAGCTTTTGGAAGCCCTCATCACACTTTTCATCCCACACAAATGGAACTTCCTTCTAAGTAAGGTGGGTCATATGCAAAGCAATGGCAGCAAATCCCTTAACAAATCGACCATAATAACTGGCCAGTCCCACAAAGCTACGAATTTCTATCACATTGTCTAGCCCAATTCTTAATAGCTTCAACCTTCTGCGAGTATACCATTAACCCTTCCTTAGAAACCATGTGCCCCAAGAAGGACACTGAATAATTCCAAAACTCACACTTAGAATATTTAACATACAGTTGCTTTTCCTTAAGCAATCCCAACACCGTACACAAATGAGCTTCATGCTCTTCTTCACTTTTGGAGTACACTAATATGTCATCAATAAACACAATAATGAACGAATCCAAGAACGACTTAAAACCCCCATTCATTAGACTCATAAAAGCAGCTAGGTCATTGGTCAAGACAAAAGACATAAATAGAAACGTACAGAAGACAGTCTTTGGGATGTCCTCTGCCCTAATCTTGAGCTGATGATAACCTAACCTCAAGTTAATTTTATAGAATACCGTAGCCCCTTGCAACTAATCAAACATGTCATCTATCCTAGGAAAGGGATATTTATTATGAATTGTCACCTTATTCAACTAGCAGTAGTCTATGAACATCATCATGCTACTATCCTTCTTTTTCAAAAATAATACAGGCGCACCCCAAGGAGAAATACTTGGGCGAATAAATCCCTTTTCTAACAATTCCTGTAACTGTGATTTTAACTCCCTCAACTCTGCTGGTGCCATAAGATAAGGAAGGATAGCGATGGGTCGAGTTTTGAGCTCTAAATCTATACAAAACTCAAAGTCTTGGTCTGGAGGCATACTTAGAAGGTCATCAGGAAACACTTCTAAGAATTCACACATTACTAGGACTGACACTATAGGAGGAACTACAGATTTATCTTCCCAAAAATGGGCTAAAAATGCCATACACCCCTTCTTTACTACAGATTTATCTTCCCGAAAATGGGTTAAAAATGCCATACACCCCTTCTTTACTAATTTCTGGGCATGAATCACTGACATAATCCTCACGAGATTAGACTTAAAAGTACCCTTCTAGAGAACTTCTCTATCTCGGGCATTATTACAGTGACGGTTTTAGCATAGCAATCAATAATGGCAAGATAGGGAGACAACCAACTCATTCCCAAAATGATATCAAATTCTTCTATGTCTAGAATCACTAAGTCTGCCAAGGTCTTAAACCCCATAAACATCACAGGACATGCACGATGCATCTAATCAACACATACCTACACCCCAACTAGTGTGGACGCATACATAAGAGTATCAAGATATTCACAATCTAAGTCCCAGTCCAAGGAAAATTTCACAAATACATAAGAGAAAGTGGAACCAAGATCAAATAATACAGAAGCCATATGATCACAGATAAGAATAGTACTTGTGATCACAATATCAGAAGCTTCTGCTTTAGCACGAGCCAAAACAATATAAAGATGAGCCTTATCACCACCCTGACCACCACCTCTACCATCCTGAGCACCATTTCTACCAACCTGTCCTCCACCCTAGTTAGCTTGGTTGCCACCCCTTCCTATATCCTGGCCACTGTGCCTACCTTGCAGACGACCCCTACCATTTCCTCCACCACCATGACCTACCGGAACTAGAGCATTAAAAGCCGATTGCTTAGTTAACTGACCTGCAGACAAGAAATTAGGACAATACCTTCTGATGTGGCCCAAATTCCTACACTTATGACACCTATTACCCAAAGTAGGCCTCTGGATTGAAGAGTATGAAGGTGTAGAATTGATTGCTCGTGAAGGTTGATAACTACTAGATAGGCCCCCTGCATACACATGCATGGCCGAATTATAAGGTCGAGAAGAACTATAATCCTTTGAGAAAGTACCACTGAACTAGATGAGGTCTTGGTCTTTTTCACTTCTACTTTTCCCTCTCTTTGTTTCTCAAAGGCCTCAGCCATCTTGGAAAATTCAACTATCTCTTGAAAGGACTTTCCAAACGCAACCACAGATAAGGTAACCAACTGAATCCCAAAGTTCTTACCCTTCACATAGTACCTAATCTGCTCCTTATCTGAGGTGATCAATTGTAGTGCATATCGAGACAAGGCATGAAAATTGACCTCATAATCCACCATATACATGTTACCCTGCTTCAACCTCAAGAACTCACAATAAGTGTGGGGAATATATTTCTTAAGGAATACATTCTGAAATTATACCCAAGTAAGTGGAGGTAAGGTACCCCCACATTCCATAAATGACCTCCACTATTTCTTGGCTTCGGCCTGCAGCTGGAAAGAAAAAAACTCTATACCATACATTTCAACAATACCCATCTTGTGCAGACGTTCATGACAGTCTATCAGAAATTCAAATGCATCCTCAGACTCTGTATCCTAGAATACTGGGGACTACATCTTCATGAACTTGTAGAATAGTCCATGTTCATCATCAGTTATCACTGGCCAAAGTGCTTGTTGGGGATACACCCCTTTTTCAGAGCCTTCGTCCATCCTTGGTGCTACCGAAGTGGCATGTTGTAAAGCTAAGAGAGGGAAAGCTGGAACAACTAGAGTGTGGCCAGTGCCAACAAAGTTACTCAGGAATCCCAAAAATTACTAAATCACTTCCGCAGACAAAGGCACCAGGGCTTCACCATTCGTTGCTGGCACCATATTCTCTGGAACTACCATCTCTTCCTCCTCAACTACCACTTCTTTATTTTAAGCATTATATGGGGCATCCTGTTGTGGGTGAGGGGAAGGTGATCTCTGTCTTCCTGGTCCTCTAGCTGCCTGGGTTCCACCCCTAACAGGTGTTGACCTCTGTCCTCCCCTTTTAGCTCTGCCCCTAACTCGAGGTCTTTTGCGGACTGCAGCCCCAGCAGTAGGTGCGGGTGCTGTTGCTGGTGCTATGACAGGTGCGGCTACTACAGCTTTGGTGGAATGAGTATTCACTATTTACGAACAAGAGTAAACGAGTTAGATACCAATTTGGATAACCAGATACCAATTGGAATCAAGTAATAGTACAAAAGGAAGAAAGAAAGGAATTCTTTTCCTAAAGTCCTATAACCTCTTGAAGAAAAGTACAAATGTATCCATATCATTCCATAGGACTCTAATAGACCTATTCTTGTACGATGAGATCTACGAACCCAATGGTTTGATACTGTCACACCCCGTATCCCAACGAGGCGGACTGGCACCCGAAGCCGATATGGCCCGAGAGAACCAATCTAAACTCATGAACATTCGTATGCATAACCCCGTATGAATCTTATCACTCCTCATGCAACTATGCGGAAGTCATGGAAAGCTTATACCATATATGAAACTTGGCCATCAGGGCCATCAAGTCAAACAGAACACATATCTCTTACATTCACCTTCCCACATATGTCTATAAAGCCTCTAACCGATAAATGAATACAACAAACCTATAGTCGGGACAAGTCCCCACTTTATACAATAATTACAATACCAAAACAATATACACATGTGACCCAAAAAGTCCCGAACCAACTGGAGCTCACCAATGATCCGCGAATGACTCGTAGCCTATTGTGGAGGTCTACTAACACCTGTGCCTACAACAAGTAAAGTAAATCCCCCAAAGGGGTCAGTACGAAGAATGTACTGAGTATGCAAGGCTATAAGAAACTTTATGAAACTTAAAAACCTCAAGGAACTCGATTGCAAGAGAATATTCAATGTGGATAAATCATCGTTCAGTATGTGTGAAAATGTGTACCTTACGTTCATTATTCCATTTGCCTTTATATCCATTACCATTAGTAGTTAGAACCGTCAATATATATGTATATAACCGTCAATATAATACTGTCAATATATATAAATATATAAAGTAGGTTCGGCCCTTAGGGATACCCCCTGTCAGGTTCGGCATCAAGTTAGGCTTTTGCCCCGCTGAGCTTCCCCCCTGCTATCACTCGGAAATCAGTGAATCAGGTTCGGCATCAAGTTTGGCTTTTGCTTCACTGAGCTTTCCCCCTGATCCAACAATATCGGGATCGGCTTGAGTTAGGCTTGCGCCCCCACAAAGCTATCACCCGTACTCAATAAGTATAAAGAAAGTATAAAGTAACCATAAGGAAATTATAAAGTAACCATACGGGAATTACTTCTTTCATTACTTCACTGGATTACTTCTATCTTTTATGTTCATGAGATTGATACTTTTGAAGTTGTAACATTATTGGAAGCTTTGGAACATAACATTAGTGGAACTTGGAACCATGTCCATAATTATGTGATACATGAATGACCATAGATCAAGAATAAGGTATATATCATTAGCAATAGATGATAACATGAAATGAGATGCCTTAGGACATTTTGGAAATGAGTAAATACCATAACAAGGTGAATACTATATGCTGCAGAAAGATACGGACAGAGTAACCTTACATACTTTATCTTCCCAATGTGAATACACATTCCTATATAACTATCCAGCTTTTTCCTTACGTTTTACTCTACAACACAAGTACTTTACGAAGCTCAAGTCAACCATTAACCATGTTACAAGTGCATAAAACGACAATGGATTACATGACTACCATATAGCGTCATTTCGCCCTCTTATATTACCATTATTGCATCACCAAACCAATAATACCATAACATGTCACACATCGACCAAGGCATCACAAACCAATAACATTTCACACCAACTTTACCCTCCCATATTAACACTACGTCACAATTTCTCCTTCAAGCCATCTCAATACCTTTCGTAACAACACATGAACAACAATCCATAATTGATACCATCAAAAATACCTCCGGTATACTCCTTTAAAGTCATTCAAAAGGTATCACAAGTTGATAATTCCATCCATGAAGGGTATAGGGGTTTCGGGGGGTCAAAGGGATACAAAAATAATAAATTCAGAGTTCTGGGCCAACCTGCTAAGCCAACTGCGTCTGAAGGTGGCTGACCTGGATCCGCAGGTGCCCTTTGGCAGTAGCCATAGGCACTTGCATTGGCACCTGCGCCCGCAGGTGCTCCAGTCTCGAGGGCGGATGCCCGTTTCAGCCTCCGAGGGTCATTTTAGGGTCCTTTTTTGCCATGAATGATCCATGATCATAATTAAGTTTCTCATAACATATTTTAGATCATATTAGATTCCAACAAACATCCATTTCTTCACAACGCACATAAACGTCACCAAACTACATGTTTCTTTCAATACGTCACCAATTCCATGCCCAATTTCGAAATAAAAATTTCAAACATTATGTACAAGAATAAAACAAGTTGAAGATATAATCACATCTCACATGTCAATATTAAATCCATCAAGTCCACTTTCTTCAATACTACAAGTACATTTTCAAGTTTACAAGGCAAAACCCTTCACCGATTAAGCAAACATCAATTGTGTTACACATAGTGAACTTCTTGCACTTCACGAACATGATCTACACCATATTACATGCATATCATATATTAAACCATGATAAATAAATACTTACCCAAAGCTTGGAAAGGATGACCTTGTCCAAAGGAGTTTGTTGCTTAGGGTTTGAGAGAATGAAAATAATTTGGGAAATTTCTTGAAATGGCATGGGTATTGTATGGATAAAAATCTGATTTTTCCCTCATTATACAGTCTCCTCATGGTGTCTATTAACCACACACCTGGTCCAATCCTCTTATATTAAATTGGTCTCTCAAGAATAGGTCAAATACCCCTTTTGGGCCATGTCTTGTATGTGTCTTTGGGCCTCCATTGAGCCCAATAGTTCAAGATTAATTTGGCCCATCAAATTTAATGTATAATTCCTAAAAACTCCCATGTTTAATTAATTCCATAAATGTTACGGTAATAACATAGGCCCAAAAACGTACGGGGTGTTACATCCTTCCCCCCTTAGAAACATTCGTCCTCGAATGTTAATAACAGTACTCAATCCAACAAATATATGTCTAAATACATTCTCTGGTTTGAAACTAATATGGATAGTTTGATTTCATTCTTTCTTCAGCTTCCCATGTAACCTCATCTACTTAGTGATTATCTCGATTAGCAATCGGTACCTCATCATATGTGAGATTCTTCATACCTTGTACACCCTACTGGAAGCAATCCAAGATCGATCTCCTATACACTCTGAAGCATCACATATGAGCTGTGGAGAATTCTTGGTGTAGCTCCAATTTATATGCGAATTGGCCACATCATCGAACAATCATATAAGGCACGCTATATAGTACTAACTTTCCATATTTACATAGTACGGTTTATTCATCCATCTGTCTGAAGATGAAAAGCCATAATTACATTAAATTGGGTTCCTATACTCTTCTGAAAAGACTTCCACAAATGTCTAAACTTGGTAAACCCGTCAGGTCAATGATTACCCATGTGGAATCAATGATCCATATTAATCATGTTCCGTTTTCGACTGGAAAAATCTCTACATAGCCTATGATCTTTAGATTTCAACCACTTTACCTTTATTTGTTATCACCTCGGTCACTGAATGGTAAATTTCGCAATGTTCTTTTCGTGTAATCTTATCAATACGTCGCTTCCAAACCATGGTACATATTGATTACTTCCTACTAAATAGAATACGGTGAATGATGTGCTTTTACCATAATGCATTTCTTTAGCTCCGATACATAAGATCTTTCTTGGTATTGAAGTACTCCCCTCTTATGTAAGCTTAAACACCTTTGTCGAACTTTATTGTACATTCTTTTTCAACTGAATAACACAGGATTTGCATATTGTTTTTTCCTCACCATAGCCATAAGTGAAGACTTTGCTGTATTTTATACTATAATTCCTTCAACTCTTGGAAACTCTTCTTACATGCATCATTCCCTTGAAACATAGTCGTTTTGTTTTAACTTGGTAAGGGTATTGGAATGAAAGATAAGCTCTCCAACAAACTTTCTGTACTAGCCGGTCAAACCCAAGAAAACCACGAATCGTTGTAGGCGTTGTAGGTTTTTAGCCAATTCTTCACGGCTTCTATCTTTGGTATATAGTCCCTTATTCCCCCATCTGATACCATGTGACCCAAGAATGCTACGGATTTTACCTAAAATTCACACTTAGAGAATTGTGTCTATATCGTACGGTCACGAAGAATCTATGACATTTGTTGTAACTAGTTAGCATGGATCCCTTATGGTTTTTGAGTAAACCACCATAGCATCCGTAAACTTTGTCACGAACTTGTCTAAGAATGGTTTCATTCTATTCATCAAATCCATAAAGACTATAGGTGCATTTGCTAGCCAAATTGACATACTAAGAATTCGTAATAACCATACTGCGTTCGTAATGCTGTCTTGGGTATATCATCATCATTCATTTTTTTTCATTTCATCATTCACTCATTCATTCATTTCAATCATTAGTATCTTTTCACTTTTACTAAGTGGCACATGTATCCCTTAGAGTACCATTTTCTTTGCCTTCAGATAGGCAGTAAAGTTTCCTCTCGATGTTCTGACATTATCCTTCTATTCAAGAATATTCTTTGTGGAAAAATAAAAACATAACTTCTTAGCTCGGCACTCTACTGTGGCCTAACAAAAAGCCACCCAATCCGTACCCATTATAACATCAAACTCTACCATGTCCTGTTCAATAAGGTCAACCAATGTATCATGATCACCACATTCACTATACAATTACGGTATATACAATAGATTCATCATTTGGTGTAAATACTTCAAATGGCATAACTAGAAATTCTATTGTTCTTTCAAATTTCCCAGCAGTCGATAGAGTAACATATGATAGGATAGAGCCTGAATCAATCAATACATATACATTATGTGGAAAGACAGATAATGTACCTGTCATTACATCAGGAGAAGCCTCTGGATTTTTTCGGTCTACTGGAGCATTGGTACAAGTCGGGGCTCCGCTAGAGCTAGTTGCTCCTCTAGATCCTCTGCCATGTCCCGTAGACTGTACACCTAATGAGGAGGATACCACGGCTAATCCTGTAGGTCATGCCGTAATACTCATGCCTTTTTGTGGACACTCTCTCATTTTATGCCCCGCTGTACCACACCAAAAGCAAAGATTTGTCCCCAACCAACATTCACCCAAATGATACCTTCTGCAGCGCTGACACGGCTATCGGGGAGATTTTGATTGGCTCATACTTCCTTGTGCTTGATACCCCATTGTTCGTGAATCTTGAATCTCCTTTCTTTGCCCAAACTGGTTGTCTCTAACCCCTTGGGATCGAGGTAGAGCATTTAGTATAGAATGAGGGAATAATGGTCTAGGTGGTCTGTTAAAAATCTGAGGTCCAAATCCCCCTCGATACGCCATGGACTGCCCCCTAAATCTAGCCCTCTTAGACGGCCCTCTTTCAATTGCTTGTGCCGTTCTCCTTTGCCTTTGATTACCCCTCTTTTGTGCAAAGGCTGGACTAACTGGTCCTTGATTTTGTGCAATGACTATCTGGGTCAACATGTGCACCGCATTTCTTAGGTTCTGCATGGTATCATTAACAAGTGATTCAGCATGTTGTTCTTTCCTTCTCGGCTCTTCTGGAGTTGGAGATGTGGAAGAAGCCCGCGATGCAAATTTAATCTCAGCCCTACCCTGACTAGATTGGTCAGGTGGTGATTTACTCATACCTCCTTCAGCAGGCATATCTACTTGTTTACCTTTGTCCATACCTTATCTTGTAATTGGCAGTCTTACTATACAAAGGAAAACCAACGTTAATGGTCAGATACGAATTCACTTACAACTTTGGCTCTATTGCACGATCTAGAAATGAAGGGAAAGAAACAACTCCGAAATGTCCCGTAGCCTCCTACTTATAAATGTGGCGCGCTACACATCCATAAGCAAGACTCTACTCAGACATGGCTTTGTAGACACCCTTAGAACGACCTGCTCTGATACCACTTTTGTCACACCCCGTATCCCAATGAGGCGGACTAGCACCCAAAGCAAATACAGCCCGAGAAAACCAATCTTTGCTCATGAACATTCGTATGCATAACCCCGTATGAATCTTATTACTCCTCCTGCAACTATGCGGAAGTCATGGAAAGCTTATACCATATACAAAACTTGGCCATTAGGGCCCCATCAAGTCAAACAGAACACATATCTCTTACATTCACCTTCCCACATATGTCTACAAAGCCTCTAACTGATACATGAATACAACAAACCTATAGTCGGGACAATTCCCTGCTTTATACAATAATTACAATACCAAAACAATACACACATGTGACCCGAAAAGCCCCGAACCAACTGGAGCTCACCAATGATCTGCGGATGACTCGTAGCCTATTGTGGAGGTCTACTAACACCTGTGCCTGCCATGTAAAGTAAATCCCCCAAAGGGGTTAGTACGAAGAATGTACTGAGTATGCAAGGCTATAAGAAACTTCATGAACTTAAAAACCTCAAGGAACTCGATTGCAAGAGAATATTCAATGTGGATAAATCATCGTTCAGTATGTGTGAAAATGTATACCTTACGTTCATTATTCCATTTGCCTTTATGTCCATTACCGTTAGTAGTTAGAACCGTCAATATATATGTATATAACCGTCAATATAATATCGTCAATATAATACCGTCAATATATATAAATATATAAAGCAGGTTCGGCCCTTAGGGATACCCCCTGTCATGTTTGGTAGCAAGTTAGGCTTTTGCCCCATTGAGCTCCCCCCCTACTATCACTCGGAAATCAGTGAAGCAGGTTCGGCATCAAGTTTGGCTTTTTCTTTACTGAGCTTTCCCCCTAATCCAACAATATCAGGATCGTCTTGAGTTAGGCTTGCTCCCCCACAAATCTATCACCCGTACTCAATAAGTATAAAGAAAGTATAAAGTAACCATAAGGAAATTATAAAGTAACCATACGGGAATTACTTCTTTCATTACCTCATTGGATTAATTCTCTCTTTTACTTTTATGAGATTGATACATTGGGGATCATAACCTTATTGGAAACACATAACTGCATTACTTCATTCTTTAATGTTCATGAGATTGATACTTTTGAAGTTGTAACATTATTGGAAGCTTTGGAACATAACATTATTGGAACTTGGAACCATGTCCATAATTATGTGATACATGAATGACCATAGATCAAGAATAAGGTATATATGATTAGCAATAGATGATGACATGAAATGAGATGCCGTAGGACATTTTGGAAATGAGTAAATACCATAACAAGGTGAATACTATATGCTGCAGAAAGAGACGGACAGAGTAACCTTACATACCTTATCTTCCCAATGTGAATACACAGTCCTATATAATAATCCAGCTTCTTCCTTACGTTTTACTCTACAACACAAGTACTTTACGAAGCTCAAGTCAACCATTAACCATGTTACAAGTACATAAAACGACAATGGATTACATGACTACCATATAACATCATTTTGCCCTCTTATATTACCATTATTGCATCACCAAACCAACAATACCATAACATGTCACACATCGACCAAGGCATCACAAACCAATAACATTTCACACCAACTTTACCCTTTTTACTCCCATATTAACACTCACAATTTCTCCTTCAAAGCCATCTCAATACCTTCCGTAACAACACATGAACAACAATCCATAATTGATACCATCCTAAATACCTCCGGTATACTCCTTTAAAGTCATTCAAAAGGTATCACAAGTTGATAATTGCATCCATGAAGGGTATAGGGGTTTTGGGGCGTCAAAGGGATGCAAAAACAATAAATTTGGAGTTCTGGGACGACCTGATAATCCACCTTCCCCTGAAGGTGGATGACCTGCATCCTCAGGTGCCCTTTGGCAGTAGCCAGAGGCACCTGCGCCCGCAGGTGCTCCAATCTTGAGGGCGGATGCCCGTTTCAGCCTCCGAGGGTCATTTTAGGGTCCTTTTTTTTCCATGAATGATCCATGATCATAATTAAGTTTCTCATAACATATTTTAGATCATATTAGATGCCAACGAACAGCCATGGCTTCACAACGCACATAAACATCATCAAACTACATGTTTCTTTCAATACGTCACCAATTCCATGCCCAATTTCGAAATAAAAATTCCAAACATTATGTACAAGAATAAAAAAAGTTGAGGATATAATCACATCTCACATGTCAATATTAAATCCATCAAGTCCACTTTCTTCAATACTACAAGTACATTTTCAAGTTTACAAGGCAAAACCCTTCACCGATTAAGCAAACATCAATTGTGTTACACATAGTGAACTTCTCACACTTCACCAACATGATATACACCATATTACATGCATATCATATATTAAACCATGATAAATAAATACTTACCAAAGCTTGCAAAGGATGACCTTGTCCAAAGGAGTTTGTTGCTTAGGGTTTGAGAGAATGAAAATAATTTGGGAAATTTCTAGAAATGGCATGGGTATTGTATGGATAAAAATATGATTTTTACCTCATTATATAGTCTCCTCATTGTGCCTATTAACCACACACTTGGTCAAATCCTCTTATATTAAATTGGTCTCTCAAGAATGGGTCAAATACCCCTTTTGGGCCATGTCTTGTATGTCTCTTTGGGCCTCCATTGAGCCCAATAGTTTAAGATTAATTTGGCCCATCAAATTTAATGTATAATTCCTAAAAACTCCCATGTTTAATTAATTCCATAAATGTTACGGTAATAACATAAGTCCGAAAACGTACGGGGTGTTACAAATACCATCTTTGTCACGATCCAAATGGTCATGATTGGCACCCACCCTAACCTATGACTGGAGAACTATACTAACCCAAATCCTTAAGTAACCCAATGCCATATGTATATTCACTTTACACTATTTCATCATTAAACAAGTCTAAACTGTCTTTATTAAATTATCAAGAAATCAACATCAACCAACTAAATTATCCAACCACTAATAGAGGGTGGAAACCTCTATTTATTACAACCCGCTAGACCTGAAGTCACCATACAAGAACAATTAAGAATGTCTAAACAGGTAACTAATAGAATATTCCTAGTACGGAAGGAAAAATACAAAAAGTCTTAGTCCCAAAGTAAGGGACATAAACACAAATAAAAAGATTCAACGGCTGCCCGGTCATGGTAGTCACCCTTGAAACTGAGACTAAAACTGCAAGCTAAAGTTGAGGTCTTGTCTCAAATGCCGGAACACATTCTGCACTCAACAAAAAGAAGAGGACAAGTAGCATCAGTACATCAACAAGTATTGGTAGGCATTATAGGTCGACTCAACCCAACACCATTATAATAAGTAAATAAAATAGAGGTAAAACGATCATCATAGAACTTATAATTAAAGACAAATACATAATTATGACACTTCACTTTAGAGGGGATACAAACTCATACTCATGTATGTTTACACTTAGTCAAATTCACCAACAAGTTGCATCACAACATAAGATTATAACTGAATATTCAATACATATGGATGAATGTATGAATACAAGATGCCCACATCTTCTCAATCTCATCAACATCATCATGAACATCATGATTTCTCTAATATCTTTCTCATCATTTCAACAACCTCTATGTGTATGAGCATGCAATGCATTCCATAATCACAAGTAGTGCTCGAAAGCCATCACAACTACTTAATTCATATATTAGAGTCAAGCAAGTCTAATTGCTACAATAAACCATAACCTATCTCGATTCCTTGCTCAAAATCACCTCTAGGCCACAAGCTTGCCTTTTCTTTCTCTTTTAACTCGTTCTTGATCTATAAAAACAAAATGACACACTCATTTTAATCAATTCATCCATTTTCACCACTAGGTATAAATAATTGACAACGTTTAACCATAAATATTTCCTTAATTCATCATCTTAGGGTTTTTCTAAATTTAAACCATATGAACCCTACTTCATTTAGCATGAACAACTAGGATTATACTCCTATTAGTGTTTTCTAACATCTTAAAATCATTATCTACTGATTTTATGTTCATTCCCACAAATTTCCATTAATTTTATGAATTAGGGCTAAATCTCCAATTTCTACCATGGATAAGTTTCTAGCGATTTCTAAGAATTTTCAGAAGTAATTCAAGCTAAGGATGTACAGAAACCTTACTTCTAAAGATGAAACTCCCAAAATTTGCAAAAAATTGCCTCTTGCTAAGCCCTTACTCATTTTTTGGAAAAGTAGGAATGAGAAACGTTTTCTGGGTTTTAAAATTGTCAAAGTATTATGTGTTACCGCTGCATCAGTTAAGTCATCGTTGATGTAGTTCACGATGTTATACAGGCTTTCATTGTAGTGATACATTTTTTCGCTGCAACGGTTCCCTTTTTTGCTGCAATGTCCCGAGACAGAATCTTGGGGCCTCTCCCCAACTATGCCCATTTTATGAAACATTCCTTAAATATGACATCACGAACCAACCCCTCATGGTATATTCTATCACCAGAGTTCTATAACTCTATTTTAAGTGCGAGAAGTTGCTGCGTCTTCCTAAACTCGTTATCTATCTAAAAATTAAATAAAACATTGATCAAAGGCGTATTTATATGCCTTATTGCCGACTTTGACCTATGTTTGCCTTAGTTTTGAGAGCAATAAGTATGTATTTTATATTGGTGTGATGGAATATTTGATATTATGCTAATAAATGTGATTAGACCATTGTAGGTGAAATTTGTGACTATTTGGAGCATTTTTGGCGTGGAAAGCAAGGCTTGGAGGAGCTACGAGCGAAGTATATTGAAGATAAGAGGCAAGACAAAGATTTTAACTTGAAGAATCTAACCAAATCCGCAAAGAAAAGTCAAAGAAAGGAAGAAAATCAGAGTTGAAGAGCCAGGCGCGCCCAGAGGCGTGCCAGGCTGCTTTTGATAGGAATTTTTCTCAGTTGGACAGAAGAGGGGTGCGCCCAGGGGCGTACCGGGCCATTCAAGAACTACCTTTTAGAGGCCAAAAATTGTCTAAGTGCCAAGCGCGCCCAGGGGCGTGCCAGGCCACTTTTTGACAATTTTGCTTTGAGTTTTTGTCTATAAATAGGGCTTTTGGGTTATTGTATTAGAATTCCATCATTGTTAGAATACTTTGGGGCATTTTTTTCATTGACACTAGGTTTAATACTTCTTCTTTTCAGCTTTTATTTTATTTTTATGAATTTTGATCAAAGTATGATGTTAATTCATCGTATGAGTGGCTAAAATTCCTAATTCTTGGGGTTGAGGCGATGAACATGAATCTCTAGAGTTGAACATTATTGGTTTTTGCTGGAGTTTATCAATTATTGATTATTCTTATATTCTTGATTTTACTATTTTAATGCTTGATCACCATTGAAATAAATCTATTATCTTGAGGTGAGCTCTAGAGAGAAACTGAGAGATAGAACGAGAAATATAAGGAGCATGATCTTACTCGAGGAATACATTCCAAGAGATTGATATGCGGTTAGGACGAAGAGGTACCTAATTCGCCACGCTTGTTCAAATACGGGAAAATTGCTTAAAGGCTTCAGAATTGGTTAAATCTATCCCCGCTCAATGATGTAGTTAGTTTTCCAATTTCTAATAGAAGGTTATAATTTGGAGACTAATATAATCATAATATTAACCTCGTGATCAATAACCAAGATAAATGACTCAAATTGCTTAAACCAGTAATATTCATGTTCTAGAGATGATGTTCTGAGTGCCTTGACCCTGGGAATTTACTTTTTATTGACTTTTATATCATATTTGCAAAAACTGAAGTTACGGCAGAGAATGTAGTAGTTTATATTCTGTAATCATCTAATTTTTAGTAACAAATCCCTTGTCCTTTTCGCAACACTAGTTTTTAATTATTGTTAGACGTTTAAAATTGCTTTCTGTTGACGAAAGTCCCTTGGGTTCGATATCCGACTCTTTTCAAGGAGCCACTATATTACTTGAATAATCACGTGCACTTGCGTGTATAGCTGGGTCATAACAAGTTTTTGGTGCCATTGCCGGGGACTTTCAAATAAATAGATTTCAATTATTGACGTTTTTACTTTAATTTTCAGCTAAGTGTTGACAACTTGATCTTAGCTGCTCTATTTTGCAGGTTTAATTCATCTAAACACTGGCAAGGAACAAAGATTTGGTAACCCCGCAGTTTGAACCTGAGAGATACTTTCATAGATTGAGGAGACAGGCTGCAGATTACCTAATCCCGCAGTTCAAACTGGCTGACAAAGGCATACGAGGTAATCCCGTAATAATTAAGGATCGAGTGGAACACCTAAGGAATCCAGTAAATCTAGTTGATCCTGTGTACCCAGAGGGAAATAGACGTGAGCGGATAGTTATGGCAGCTAGGACGGTTCGCGACATGGCAATCCCACTCGCTACTAATATTACCTCTAGTATTCAAAAATCAGCGGCTGGAGGTAGATTTGAGCTTAAACAGAACATGGTACAACTCTTGCACTCAAGTGGACAGTTTACAGGTCTTGCTCATGAGAACCCGCAGAGGCATATTCAAAATTTTTGGAGATCAGTGACACATATATTCCTGTGAGTGTGTCTTCGGATTATGTGAGACTAACTTTGTTCCCCTTTTATCTGTTGGGGGAAGCAGGGAGGTGTTTAGATGCAGTGCCGGCTAATTCTATCACGACTTGGGATGATCTTGCTCAAAAATTCTTGATAAGGTTCTTTTCGTCCGAAAAGATAGCAAAGCTGAGGAGTGAGATATTGAGTTTCAAAGAGAGATGATGAAATTTTTTACCAAGCTTGGCACAGATTCAAATCCATGTTGAGGGATTGTCCTCATCACTACCAAGCAAAGGAAGTGTTGGTGCATACTTTTATTGAGGCTCTCGACCCCAACACTGAAATTCTACTTGATTCAGCTGCAGGTGGACAAGCTTTAGAGAAGACTTATGATGAATTATATGCTTTGTTGAATCATATTTCGCAGGGAAATCCAGATTGGCATGGTGATAATTCCAGAATTTCTACAAAGAAGGTTGCCGGAAAACTAGATGTGGATGTAGTCACGACATTATCTGCCTAAATTTCAGCCATGTAAAACATGATGAACAATCACTTTATCAGTTTAAACTTGGGACAACAACAAGCTCCCGTAAATGCAGTATAACAACATATTTTTGTGTGGTGTGATGTATGCGGGAACGGGGACCATACCAGCGAGTTGTGTAGTGCAAATTCAAATTCTGTGAACTTTGTGTGTAATTCCTAAAGAGGAGGTGGAGCACAAAATTATGGAAATACTTACAATGTTGGGTGGAAAAATCACCCAAACTTATCTTGGGGAAGTAATCAAAATCAGTATAGGCCTCAAGGATACACACCACAATACAACCAACAGCAGGGTCAAGGTAATCAAATGGGTGCTAAGCCTAGCAATATGAGCATGGAAGATATGTTGAAGCAGATTATGGAAGATCAAGCTAAGCTGGCAGCAGATTTGAGGAACAATCAGTTGGCTACTCAAAATTTGGAGAAGCAAATTGGTCAGTTAGAAAATGCACAGAATACAAGGCCTCAAGGAGGTCTTCCAAGTGATACTGATCCTAACCCGAGGTAGGTGAGTGCTATTGTTACTCGTAGTGGTAAGCAGTTAGAGGATATAGTTCCACCAGCATAAGAATTAGAGCCGAAAGAAGTTGTGGTTGAAAATGAACAAGTTGAGTCTGACAGAATCTCCAAAGCTGATAAAGTGGTCCAAAGTGTAAAGTTGCCTCTTCCTTTTCCTCAAAAGTTCAAAAAGAAGAAGGAAGACGAATGCTTTGGTAAGTTCATTGAATTACTTAAGCAAGTGCAGATTAATTTACCACTTGTGGATATCTTGTAAGGTATTCCAAAGTATGCTAAGTTTGTGAAGGATATTGTGGCAAACAGGAGTAGATTAACTGAGGAGTGAAGCTCTCACATTAAAAAATATTTACCCACTAATATGAAGGATCTCGAAAGCTTCACTGTAAAAATTACTCTAGGAGATCGTGTTTGTGCTCATGGGTTGTGCGATTTGGGGCTAGTATTAATCTGATGCCCACTTTGATTTTGAAGGAGTTGGATTTGGGTCTTCCTAAACCTACTACTACTATTTTGCAACTTGCAGACTGATCCGTGACTAGACTAGATGGTATTGTTGAGGATGTTCTGGTTCAAGTGGGTTCGTTGATCTTTTCGGTTGATTTTGTGGTGCTTAATTTTGAGCCCGACGCGAAAGTCCCATTTATTTTGGGGCATCCATTTCTGGACACAGGGGGTGCAATCATTGATGTAGCAACAAGGAAATCAACTAAACGAGCTCATGATGAGGTTGAGGTCTTTGATGTATATAGGGCTTTAAAGCTACCAGAAATTTATGAGAACTTGTCAGCTATCACGGCTATTGATTTGGCGGCTGAAAACATACACACTTTATCAACAGATCCCTTGGAAAGAGTATTGATGGGGCAATATATTTTTGGTGATACGGAAGAGAATGAAATGGTGCAGTCCCTGGATCTTATGGGCATCTATGCCAAAGAGGGTGGATGGGAACCTTTAAATCATTTACTCGGACCTCCACCCAAGCCATCAATTGAGGAGGCCCTGAAGCTTGAATTGAAAGAACTTCCATCTTATCTTCAATATGCTTTCTTAGGTGACAATGAGACCCTTCCCATTATTATTGCAACAAATTTATCAAGGGAACAAGTAGATACAGCATTGGTGATACTCAAACGAAGGAAGAAGGCTATCGGATGGAAAATGTCTGACATCCATGGTATTAATCCAGGTTTGTGTATGCATAAAATTTACATGGAGGAATGGCATAAGCCGAGTGTGCAACACCAACGATGCCTGAATCCAGTAATGAAAGAAGTGGTAAGGAAAGAGGTAATTAAGTGGTTAGATTTGGACATTGTTTACCCTATCTCTGACAGTACATGGGTTAGTCCAGTACAGTGTGTCCTAAAAAAAAGTGGTATGACGGTAATCACGAATAACAAAAATGAGTTGATTCCTACAAGAACTGTGACTGGGTGGCGTATTTGCATGCATTATCGAAAACTAAATGATACCATGAGTAAAGATCATTATTTGATCCCTTTTATTGATCAAATGTTGGATCGGTTGGCCGGGCAGGAATATTATTGCTTTCTTGATGGATATTTCGGGTATAATCAAATTGCTATAGATCTGTAAGATCAATAGAAGACTATATTTACATGTCCTTATGACACTTATGCTTTCAAGCGTATGCCCTTTGGATTATGCAATGCACCGGCTACTTTTCAGCTTTGCATGATGGCAATTTTCTATGACATGGTGGAGGAGTTCATGGAGATTTTTATGGATGATTTTTTGGTCTTCGGTAACTCTTTCGAGTTATGTTTGCAAAACCTAGATAGAGTCCTTGCTCGGTGTGAAGAAACTAATCTTGTTCTCAATTGGGAAAAATGTCATTTTCTTGTGACGAAAGGTATAGTTCTTGGACATAAAGTGTCAAAGAAAGGGGTCGAAGTTGATAGAGCAAAGATTAAAGTTATCGAGAAATTGCCTCCACCTGTGTCGGTGAAAGGGGTGCGTAGTTTCTTAGAACATGACAGACGATTCATTAAAGATTTTTCCAAGATTGCACAACCCATGTGCACACTCTTAGAGAAAGATGTTAAATTTGTATTTTGTGAGTCATGTGTGAAGCATTTGAGATCTTGGAGAATAAGTTGGATGAAGCACCCATCCTTATTGCTCCGGATTGGGATCTACCATTTTAGCTTATGTGTGGCGTGAGTGATGTTACAGTAGGTGCGGTTCTTGGGCAGCGGAAGAACAAGGTATTTCACTCTATTTATTATGCGAGTAAAACTCTTTATGCAGCCCAAGTGAATTACACGGTGACTGAAAAGGAGATTCTAGCTTTGGTGTACACCTTTGATAAATTTAGACTAGCGTCATTGTATAAACAGATCATGCTTCCATACGTTATTTGTTCAATAAAAAAGATGCTAAGCCGCGATTGATTCAATGGATTTTATTATTACAATATTTTGATTTGGATATTAAAGATATGAAGGGGTCAGAAAATCAGATTGCCGACCACCTTTCTAGACTTGAGAGTTTGACATATATAGCTGATGATGGGCGTATCTGTGAGGAATTTCCAGATGAGCAATTGCTAGTATTAGAGGTTGACAAGTTGCCATGGTATGCGGACATTGTGAATCTATTGGTGAGTGGGCTATTTCCTCTTGATTCGAGCCCTCAACAAAAGAAGAAGCTATCGTATGAGGCACGTTCTTATATTTGGGACGAGCCTTATTTATTCAAGCAGGGGCCCGATCAAGTGGTGAGAAGATGTATTCCCGATACAGAGGTGAAGCATGTATTGGAGAGTTTCCATGCATCACCTTATGGTGGTCATCATGGTGGTGAATGTACAACCCGTAAAATTCTACAGTCAGGTTTCTTTTGGCCTTCTCTATTTAAAGATGCACATGAGTTTGTGAAAAGTTATGACAAGTGCCAACGTATGGGGACGATTTCAAGAAGATATGAGATGCCCTTAACTAACATCCTTGAAGTTAAAATTTTGGATGTGTGGGGGATGGATTTTATGGGCCCTTTTCCAAAGTCAAATGGAAATCAATACATACTTGTAGCAGTGGATTATGTGTCTAAGTGGGTTGAGGCTGTTGCTCTTCCTACAAATGATTCTAAGGTTGTGGTGAAGTTCCTTCAAAAACACATCTTCAGTAGGTTTGAAACTCCAAGAGCTATTATTAGCGATGGAGGTTCACACTTTATAAACTATTGGGTGAAGAGTGTGTTAGCTAAATATGGTGTTAAACACAAGGTTTCAACAGCGTATCATCCTCAAACAAGTGGCCAAGTTGAAGTGTCCAATCGCGAGATAAAACAAATCTTGCAAAAGACTGTGAATACTCAGAGAAAAGATTAGTCGCTTAAGCTAGATGATGCTCTTTGGGCTTATAGAACTGTATATAAAACACCTATAGGGACCTCTCCATATCATATTTTCTTTGGGAAAGCATTTCACCTCCCGGTTGAGCTTCAGCACTGAGCATATTGGGCAGTGAAGAAGTTGACCCTAGATCCAGAGTTGGCTGGTCAAAGGAGGTTGTTGCAACTACATGAGTTGGAAGAGTTTTGTTTTCATGTGTATGAAAATATGAGTATTTATAAGGAGAAAACAAAGCGATGGAACGACAAGCACATTCACTAGTGCACTTTTGAGCCAGGCCAATTGGTACTACTGTTTAATTCTGGACTTTGGTTGTTTTCGGGCAAGTTAAGATCTAAGTGGAGTGGTCCTTTTGAGGTAATTCGCACAACTCATCATGGCGCCGTGTAAATCATGAATAAAGGTGATGGTACTAAATTTCTTGTGAATGGCCAAAGATTGAAGCACTATTTTGGTGAAGATGAGAAGTGTAAGGAGGATATGCTTCACCTTGATAATAAGTAAGCTAAGATTGGTCGAGCCGCGACATTAAACAAGGTGCTTGATGGGAGGAAACCCATTAATGTATTGTAATAGTTAGGAATTATATAGTAAAAATACAAAAAGAAGAGTCGTGCCACGACCTAAACTAAGGTTCTTGATGGGAGGCAACCCATTTCTTTTAAAATTTTTCTTTTCTAACTTAGTTCTAGGATTTATTGCTTATACAGAGGTACACAGAGTGTTTGCCAAGAAAATCCAAGAGAAAAAGGTAAATTGGAGGATTGATGATCTTTTGAAGGTGTCGGAAAGGTAAGAAATGCGTTGAGATGAAGTTTTTGAGTATTGGGAATTGAAAACCCCCAAGATATGTCGAAAAATGTAAAACACCACTCAGGTATGAATTAAAGTATAAGGCGTGCCAGGCAGCGTGCCAGGCCGTCTTGGCCCAAAATTTTTTTGGCATGGGTAGTGAGTAAGTGCTCCAGGCAGCGTACCAGGCCTCTCCTGGCCAGAAATTTTTGGCCTTCGGCAGTGGGGTAGCGCGACACCTAGAGTGCCGGGCCGTTACCCCTTGAATGTTTGGGGCTGAATTTTTATAAAGGGGAAAATCGACCCACCCACCACCCCAACTTTTAAAATCCCCAAATCTCTTTTAATTCATCCCAACTCCCATTACCATACCCGATTTTCTCTTCTCCTTCCATCATAAAGCACGCCTCTCCCCTTCTCATCCATAGATTGTGATTGCAAGAGTCCATTAGAGCTACCAAGGTATGTTTTCATTAAGTTTTCTCTCTCTATATTGCTATGTGAATGTTGAGAAATTTGGGGATGATGTACTTCAAATTCTTGGGTGCCCTTTATTTTCTTTGTGGTTTGAATTGATTATTATGCTAGATTTGGAATTTATGGGGTGTCATGAATAAGAACTTGAAGTGCAGGTGAAAGTATTTTAATTAATCATGTTTTTAGTTGAACAACTTGCAAGTGGGTTTAGTTTAAATGGTGGTAGTTGAGCAAATTGCTTGTTAAAGTCACTTGATATAACCCATATATTGTTGAATTTGCATGAAACTTGTTTGAATTCTTGAGTAAAATAAGACTCCATTATAATGATATTCATGGGAATGTGGAACTTGTGTTGGGATGATGAACTTGAATACGGGTTGGAAGTCTTGGTTGGGCGTTAAGTAAGAAGGGAAGTCTAAGTACCCTTACACCCATAGACTTTGAATTGATGCTAATCAACTAAGTGTGGGGTGGTCCTTAAATCCAACACGCATTGAGTTGTTTAGCTATCTTTGGATGGGAAATTGACATACTTGTTGGAATTTTGTCATAGGTACCATGTCGGAATCTAACATGGCAGCTTCAAGTTCACATAAGCAAAGACGATCAGGAAATAAGGTTCTAGCCGCTCCCCTAGTCCCTAAAGGCTAGAAAAGAAAATATGGGTTAAATACTATCTCTAATGCCAAAAAGAATTGGTACAAGAGTCACCCCGAGGTGAAATACTTTGCGGTCGAGTGTATTGATCGGGCCAGTCTAGCTCGAACCTACCCAAAAATATTGGAGCGCATTATGCAATTGGGTATGGGTTTCATCTTTGCAAAATCAACTGATTGCAACCTTCATCTTGTGAGGGAATTATATGCTAATTGGAACCCAGATGCATCTACCAGCTCAGTGGTTGTACGAGGGTCGGATGTCATACTAGATTCCCTGGGCCTAAATGGATTATTGGGAGAACACACTCGTGCTAGTCCCCACGACCTGCATAAGCTGAATGTTAGGCCACCCTATGTGCAGATTTGACACATACTTTATGGCCAACGTTCAAAGGCAAGGTGGCTTCGACACCATAAAAGAGGGTACCACATGAGTTTACCCTATGCTCATTTCAATAAATAAGCACGAATTTGGTTGAAGATTGTTTGTTGTTGCTTGATTCAGGGTAGTCACATGATAGAGGTCACTAGGGATCGAGTTTGTTTGGTTTATACTTTAATGACTGATGTTGAAATTGATGTGGGTTCTGTGGTGCTGTCGGCTATGCATCGAGCTCGTCTACAGGGAGTCCTTCGATATGCTTTTGGAGGTGTATTGACTAAATTAATGAGAGCTTTCGACATGGCAGAAGAAGCATTTGATTATCATCCTCCTTTGGTGACGACACCTGTTGATGTCACTGAAACCAAAACACCTGATGCACTCGACCCCACTCTCACATTAGCAGAGTATCACGCTTATAATGACGGGATCTTATCCCGTATGTATGGTTTGGAGATGCTATGACATAGGACTGGGGGTAGGCCTTCTACTACAGATGAGCTAAGTCAGGTTGAGAGGGATTATCCCCTAAATGAGCATGCAATGGCATTATTGCGAATTGGGCCAGATTTTCTTGAGCCTGTGGATGATGATGTTCCCACAGATGAGAATGGCCGCAACCCCGAATCCGATGAGGATGAGGTAGACGCGGATAATACTCCTTTAGTAGTATGTGGCCCGGAGGATGACGATTTCCTCGATTGACCAGGGAGCTCCTCACACCCTACTCATGACTTGTTTAATCTATGTAACATTGGGGACAATGCTCATCTTTTTAGTATGGGGTGGGGTGCTATGGGATTCCTTTTTATATGTGTATATGTGTGTTTTTAGTTATTTTATTTTGGGTTCCTTAGCCTTTGTTTTTGGTTCTTTTACTAAGGATAGTCCCTTTGAACCGTACAAAAGCACAAAAAGATTTTACTTTTTCTTATTTTAGATTGAGTCTCTTTTAGTCATAGTATTAGGAGCTTTGCTCTATGATGGATGACAACCGTCTTAAGAGCAAATTAGTCATGTTATTGTTGGGTGTTCTTGCTTGCTATGTAATTACGCATACACATCCGGTATAATTGTGGAACATGCTAAGTTATACAATAGCAATTGTTAAGAAATCTATTGCTCACTTAGTCGACTTGATAAGTTGCTTAATGTTGAACTCGTGCATGACTTCGTATAAACTGTATGGTGAGCCTACTTGAGTTAAACATGTTCCATGTGTGAGTGAGGTTTTTGTGTTATTCCATATGCATATTGATGTCTAGAACTTGCCCAGTGTGTTTACGAAGCGAAATAAAGGGTGTTGAGTTTAGGAGATAATATAGGCATTTCTTTGATAGCCATATTTTATACCTACTTTATTTACCCTTTTTGCATGATCTTAGTTAGCCCCGTTGAGCCTTTAGCCTATTCTTTGGTATCCTTATAGGTAGATTAATACTCTTCTTTCATTTAACCATAATTCGATCCAAAACTCCTAAGCGCTTTATTTGAGAAATTAAGATGTTGAAGAGTGTGAATTTTTTTTTTTTGAAGAAGGAAAAAGTGAAGTTGAAGCTCTAAGTAAACAACTTTTGTGTGTAAAAAAATTTTATGTGTTGTTCGTAGGGAGTAATATAATGAAAAGAAAAATTAACCAAAAGGAGTGAATCATATGCTAATGGCAAATACTCCCTGCCTAATACGTGTAAGCTAGCTTAAATTGATGGGGCAAAACAAAAGAGAATTGGGAAGACAAAAATGGTGTAAAATAGGTTGGTTGGAGGTGCTCTCAAAGTGAATTGTAGTGTATTAAAGCGCTTATGGAAGATAGTCACTATTCTAAACCAAATAGTTCCTACCCGTCCCTTAGCCTACATTACAACCATTAAAGTCCTACTTGATCTTGAGCTTTGACATTCGGATATTAGTGGAGTACTATACTAAGGGCAAGCTTATGGTTCATCTTGTGTTGCATGTGAATTCTTTTCAAGAGTGAGAGAACTTTTATTCATGCACCCATTCAATAGTTACTTTGAAAGATTTGTGTGAGATATTGGATGATTCTCTTGCAGTGAGGGCGCATGTTTAGCAAAGTGTTGTGATCTATGGGTAACATGTCTTGCATAAGTTCGCAACTAGTAATGTTGTTTTGTGAGGGTAGGTCGTTACAATTTGCTATTCACTTGTTGGTGAGATTAGCATGTTAGTTGCATAATTTGAGGAAGGTAGTTGTGTAGCTATGCTTGAATACCTATTGGTTATGAGTGTCTTAAGTCGCCTTGGGTTGAGTGTGGTTATTGTTCGAGGATGAACAAAGGTTTAAGTGTGGGTTGGTGATCTAAGGCGTATTTATATGCCTTATTGCCGGCTTTGACCCATGTTTACCTTAGTTTTGAGAGCAATAAGTATGTATTTTATATTGTTGTGATGGAATATTTGATATTGTGCTAATAAATGTGATTAGACCCTTGTAGGTGAAATTTGTGACTATTTGGAGAATTTTGGGGTGGAAAGAAAGGCTTGGAGGAGCTAAGAGCGAAGGATATTGAAGATAAGAGGCAAGCCAAAGATTTGAACTTGAAAAATCTAACCAAATCCGCAAAGAAAAGTCAAAGAAAGGAAGAAAATCAGAGTTGAAGAGCCAGGCGCGCCCAGGGGCGTGCCGGGATGCTTTAGATAGGAATTTTTCTCAGTTGGATAGCAGAGGGGCACACCCAGGGGCGTGCCAGGCCGCTCAAGCACTACCTTTCAGAGGCCAAAAATTGTCTAGGGCTTTTGGGTTATTTTATTAGCATTCCATCATTGTTAGAATACTTTGGGGCATTTTTTGTCATTGACATTAGGTTTCATATTTCTTCTTTTCAGCTTTTGTTTTATTTTTATGAATTTTGATCAAAGTATGATGTTAATTCACGGTATGAGTGGCTAAAATTCCTAATTCTTGGGGTTGAGGCGATGAACATGAATCTCTAGAGTTGAACATTATTGGTTTTTGCTGGAGTTTATCAATTATTGGTTATTCTTATATTCTTGATTTTACTATTTTAATGCTTGATCACCATTGAAATAAATCTATTATCTTGAGGTGAGCTCTAGAGAGAAACTGAGAGATAGAACGAGAAATATAAGGAGCATGATCTTACTCGAGGAATACATTCCAAGAGATTGATATGCGGTTAGGACGAAGAGGTACCTAATTCGCCGCACTTGTTCAAATACGGGAAGATCGCTTAAAGGCTTCAGAATTGGTTAAATCTATCCCCGCTCAATGATGTAGTTAGTTTTCCAATTTCTAATAAAAGGTTATAATTAGGAGACTAATATAATCATAATATTAACCTTGTGATCAATAACCAAGATAAATGACCTAAATTGCTTAAACCAACAATATTCATGTTCTAGAGCTGACGTTCTGAGTGCCTTGACCCTGGGAATTTACTTTTTATTGACTTTTATATCATATTTACAAAAACTGAAGTTACGGTAGCGAAGATAGTAGTTTATATTCCGCAATCATCTAATTTTTAGTAACAAATCCCTTGTCCTTTTCGCAACACTAGTTTTTAATTATTGTTAGACGTTTAAAATTGCCTTCTTTTGACGAAAGTCCCTTGGGTTTGATATCCGGATCTTTTAAAGGAGCCATTATATTACTTGAATGATCACGTGCACTTGCGTGTATAGCTGGGTCGCAACTAACATCACCACCAATTTTCACATTAGTGCCAGAGTTTTTTTGACTAATCCATCCTCAGAAATCATCCAACACTAGACTAGCCCTGAATTTCTCAAAAATTACTTAAGGAAGGACTAGGTGCAAATCTTACCTCCTAATTCAACGTAACAACAATTTGGGTCGTTGCATAAAGAAAGGAGAAATTCATTTATGGTAAAAAATTCTGTCATTGCAGTTACTCCCTCCATCTTATTTTATGTGACACACTTTCCTTTTTAATTCTCCCCAAAAAGAATATCACCTTTTCTTATTTGGTAACTATTTAAAGACACAATTCTTCTTTTACCCTTATTGGTCTCACCTAATTTTAAAGATTGTAATTCTTGTTTTCTTTTACTTTTCTAAAAAGGATAATTTGGTAAACTTCACAAAGTCTTTATTTATTTCTTAAACTCTGTGTCCGGTCAAAATGTGACATATAAAATGGGAATCAAGGAGTATTTCTCAAGAAGAAAAGAGAGAATCTATTGAATGCAAGTATTCAATTTCACCAATAAGATACAGATTTAGAATTGCACAAAAAAAAATATTTATCTCAGAGAGGTTTGCAGAAAAAAATGGAAAAATGTCAACGACTGCTAGCTTATTTGACAAAAAATAAATGGAGCACGTTATAAAAGAATAATTAATCAGTTGGAAATTTGAGAGACAAAACCTCGTTAATTTTATTTGAAGAGTCATTTCATTTTCACCTATATATTTCGATTAAATTTTGATGAACTTCTTTTCCTTTCAGTAATTCATGGAAGAATGAATTATTAAAAAACTTATGGCTGCACCAACTATAAGAAAAGACCTCATGATAGTCAATATGGGGCCTCACCACCCATTAATGCATGCTATTCTTCGACTTATCATTACTCTGGATAGTGAAGATGTTTTCGACTGCAAACTAATATTAGGTTATTTACATAGAAGGATGGAGAAAATTATGGAAAATCAAACAACTATACAATATTTGCCTTATGTAACATGTTGGGATTATTTAGCTACTATTTTCACATAAGCAATAAACATAAATGGACCTAAACAATTAGGCAATATTCAAGTACCTAAAAGGGCTAGCTATATCAGAGTCATTATGTTGGAGTTGAGTCAGATAACTTCTCATTTGTTATGGCTTGATCCTTTTATGGCAAATATTGGTGCGTAAATTGCTTTCTACTATATTTTTCTAGAAAGAGAGTTGATAGATGACCTATTCAAAGCTGCCACTGGTATGAGAATGATGCATTGTTATTTTCGTATTAGAGAAGTGGCTGTCGATCTACCCTGTAGCTAGATAGATAAATGTTTCAATTTTTGCAATTAATTTTTAACAGGGGCTGCTGAGTATCAAAAGATTTATTACCTAGAATCCTATTTTTTAATAATGAGATGAAGGAATAGGCATTATTGGGGAAGATGACCCATTAAATTAGGGTTTATCAGGACCAATGCTACGAGCTTCTAGAATAGAATGGGATCTTCGTAAAGCTGATCATTATGAGTCTTATGATGATTTTGATTGGCAAGTTCAATGGCAATGGTGAGGGGATTCATTAGCTCGTTATTTAGTATGAATTAGTGAAATGATAGAATTCATAAAGATTATTCAATAGGCTCTAGAAGGAATTCCAGGAGGGCCTTACAAAAATTTAAAAATATGATGCTTTAACATATTAAAAAAAATTCTGAATGGAATGATTTTGAATATTGGTTTATTAGTAAAAAAACCTTCTCCAACTTTTGAATTATTAAAACAAGAACTTTATGTGAGAGTTGAAGCCCCAAAAGGAGAATTGAAACTTTTATCATAGGAGATCAGAGCATTTTTCCTTGGAGATAGAAAATTTGCCCACCAGGTTTTATCAATTTGAAAATTCTTCCTCAGTTAGTTAAAAGAATGAAACTGGCTGATATTATGATAATACTAGGTAACATAGGTATCATTATTTGAGAAGTTGATCGTTGCAATGATAATTGATACAACATAAATAGAGACTATCAATTCTCTTCCCAAATTAGAATCCTTAAAAGAAGCCTATAGGATGATGCTCGTCTCTATTTTGACTCTTCTATTAGGAATTATAATAGGTGTACAAGTAATTCTTTAGTTAGAAAAAGAAATATCTGCAGGAATACAACAACATATCGGACCTAAATATGCCGGCCCTTTCAGAATTCTTCAAGCTTTAGCAGATGGGACAAAACTACTTTTCAAGGAAAACCTTATTCCATCTATAGGAGATACTCATTTATTCAGTATTGGACCATCCATAAAAATAATATCTATCTTTCTAAGTTATTCAGTAATTCCTTTTGGTGTTCACCTTGTTCTAGCCGATTTAGTATTTTTTTTTTTTTTTTTATGGATTTCCATTTCAAGTATTGCTCCCATTGGACTTCTTATGTTGGGATGTGGATCAAGTAATAAATATTTCTTTTTAGGTTGTTTACGAGCAGCTACCCAATCAATTATTTATGAAATACCATTAGTTCTATGTGTGTTATCAATATCTCTATGTGTGATTGAGTGAGACCTAAAACTTCTCCAAATTCTTTTCTTTCTAGAACAAGGATAAAAAGATTTGGTTGACTATATTTATTTTAATTTTTCTTCAACATTTGAGTTGATGAACCAAACCAGATAGTTATATCAGTGAAAGAAAATGGCTTCTAAATTTTCAGCCGAAAGGTTGAGTCTCATTTCCAATGTACAGGAATTAAATGGTGAAAATAGTAAACATAAGCAAGAGAGATTGTTTACCCTAAGATTGATGAATTTTCATGATAGCTTAAAGCGGGTTCAAAAGATCAACTGTATCAACTGTATGGAGTTTTTACTATCTATTATCATAGATGGATTTCCATCATGGGAGGTTGTAAGTAAAAATGAGTGGATGGTTAGAAATACCAATAGACACAAAGGATTAGTAATTAGACTATGTAAGTTATCCAAGATTATATTTTTGTGCATAAAAGGAATTTGAATTGGGGCTTTACGTTCGCAGAAATGATCAAGAAGTACTCCCCATTATTCTGATCTAGAGTATGCTCCTATATACTTAGTAAGTAAATAACTATAAAGAATAAAGTAATCTTTTACTTTGGTTAAAGGTCTTTTTTTCTAAGAAAGGAGAATAGGAATGAAATAAAATAAATCAAAATAGAAAGAAGATGATAAAATTGCAAAATCAAAAAGAGGGTTGATCTTACCACTCTATTTGGAGTCAGAGTCTTCAGTAGAAGTTTGGTCCACCATGTTTTAAGTTGTTGATCATGCAAAGACAATAGAGTGGGCATGTATTGAGTGCCCAAGGCATGAGTTTGTCAGCCTATCAAGGTCAACATGTATTCCTAGCCAGCGTAGGGCTTCTGAAGTTTATAATGATTGTGGGGAGATGGTCATTTCTGTAGAGAATGTCCCTAGCGTGGGATTATTGATCCATCAATGCAGCCATATCAACCTCTTTTGATTAGGACGCCACCAGTCAGAGGTGGTTCCCAGGGTATGATAAGATTCTAGTTGGGAGATTAGAATCAAAAAAATGTAAAATTGAAATAAAAAAAAGAAATGTGAAATTGACACTACAAAATCATAGTATGGGCAACAAAGGACTTTATACCTTCACCTCCCAAGATGCAATTGCAACTCAATCAACAACGAGAAACCAAAATAAATCCATAAATAGAAAACTCGATAATCAATTAAGAAGAGAAGTTAACACGATCAATTGAGAGAATTCACCCTAAATACTCAATCTACGATTAGATACCTTGAACTACTTGATTAAGGTAAAGCTAAGCTAAATCTAGAGTATCAACTACAAGCTTGAAAGCTTTCACAATTTTCAATCATCAAAACTTAGGAATAAAATGACTAAGGCAAGTATTTGTAGTCTTTCCTTGACAAACGTAACATTTTCTTAAAAAGTAGCCCACATGGGTTATAATGGATGCCCAGTGTCGCAAAATTGGACAGCTGTATCACACGACTCATTGTTCTATTACCAAAATTCTATTATGTTTTGCTACGATTACTGTAGCTCGCATAACTACTTGGCTGTGGCATAACTTGTTAGTCTGCTCATAAAACTTGGTAGAATTCCTGTCCACTTCTTTCTTGCTTCCTTGCTTCCTTGGACCTCCCACGTGTTGTATATCTTTGATTTTCTCACTTCAATTCCCTCCAATGCCTCTCTTCTCATGAATATAGCTTGTAGCTCTTGGAGATCCTTGGCTTGACTTCGTGTGAATGGTCTCAAAGGGTATGTGCTAGGCATGCTTGTATCATCCTTCCCTCCTTGAAAAGGATTCATCCTCAAATCCTAACCTTGCAATGTCAAGAGAAGGATCAACAAACAAGAAATCCTCATAGATTGAGGGTTAGAACAATCACAGTTGTCACCACGCCAAGGAGGTACACAACCAACTATCCTTCGTGTTCACCAAGAATAATGTAACACCCAAATAATACCTCAAAGGTATAAGAGGTCATTGTCAATATAATTACCCAACTTAGAGTCGAGGTCGAATCCATGAGGAATAAATGCGCTAGCTTTCCCCTCTAAGTGTCAAAATCAACTAGAGCTAACACGTAATGCTATAAAAATAATGCATAAAAGTTAATGGGGCATTTATCTTATCAATTTGTAATTATCGAAACACTTGTAGTTTGAAACACATTATTCAAGGATTAGAGAGATAGAGTTGAAATCAAGTGTACTACTGTCACGACCCAAATCCCATTCGGACCGAACTGGCACCCGGAGCGGATAAGGCCCGAGAGAACCAATCTTTGCTCATGTCCTCTCGTATGCATGTTCGCATATGAATATCATTTTACCTCTTGTAATTAAATATCAATAGCAGAAGTCATTACAACATATGCAATATATGAAACTTGGCCGTTAGGGCCATTTCGTCAGAATGAACGTACACATCTTACATTCAACTTCCATCTCCCCACATATGTCTAAAAAGCCTCTAATAGATACATGACCATGTCTATACAATATTTAAAAAATGCCAAAACCTAATGTACACATGTGACTTGGTAGGCCCCGAAGCAACTGGAGCTCACCAACAATCTGCGGAGATCTACTAACACCTCGGCCTGCAGCATGTAAGGTAAGTCCCCCAAGAGGGGTCAGTACGAAGAAAGTACTGAGTATGTAAGGACATATGAAACTATCATAATACATAAGTACTTCCAAGAAATTAAACGTATGAAAAATAATCAATGTGAATAAACCTTCAACCTGAATGTGTAGAACCATGTTCATTACGTCTATTATCTCATTACTTGGTCAATCAGTCTTGCCATCCTCCTTCTTATAACAATCTTCATGATTATATATATATTCACGCAAGGGATATATTCTCATCTCTATACAACTATCTTCCTTACCGTTCACTCAACTAGTTAGTGATTCATAATACCTTATGGATCATCACCTTATAAGTAAGTATATAATACCGGGCCTCCACCTTTGGTGGGCTATAATATATATGTATATAGTGCCGTGCCTCCACCTTAGGTGGACTATCATAAATAAGTATATAGTACCGGGCCTCCACCTTTGGTGGGCTATAATAATTAAGTATATAATACTGGGCCTCCACCTTGGTGGGCTATAATAAATAAGTATATAGTACCGGGCCTCCACCTTTGGTGGGCTATAATAATTAAGTATATAATACTGGGCCTCCACCTTGGTGGGCTATAATAAATAAGTATATAGTACCGGGCCTCCACCTTGGTGGGCTATAACATATAAGTATAATATCGGACCTCCACCTTTGGTGGGCTATAAATAACTAACATAGCATAATATTGGGATTATTCCAACTTGAACTTATACCCTTTAGATTGTCATTCATACTCAATGAAACATGAAGTAAGCCTGCGTACATTACTTCTCAACAAATCTTATACCCTTTACATAGTTATGAGAGTAACACATTAAAGGCCATGACATTAATTGAAGAACACTCTTATATATATATTACTTCACTCCTTTAGTTCATGAGATTGACATCTTCACTTATGAGGAATAATTATATTAACTTGCACATCACCTCTCGTATTACTCTTATGAGATTGATACATTAACTTGTGAGAGATTGATACTTTAAGGATCGTGATACTATTGGAAACATACCTCTATACCTTACTTCACTTCCTTGCTTTCAAGAGAGTGATACGCTCACTTGTGAGAAATTAAATATATTAGTTCGCACTTTACCTCCTTCACTACTCTTATGAGATTGGTACAAAGATATTCATAATAATACTGGACTTTGGAACATGACATGATTGGAGAATACTTTTCAAGAATAACTAGATTCTCTTTACACCTTACCCTCTTTGAGATAGTTATTTTAGAATTACAATGTTATGAATTCTTTGGAACCATGTCCATAATTAGGTAACTCATAAATAACAACATTATGAGAGCTTAGGAATTTCGGTCCATGGATAGGATACATATGAATACCAATCGGTCATTGAATAAGAAACGTGTGGATAACAATATACATCAAACCTGAATGAGATACCTTAGCATATTTTGGAATAGGACAAGTGAAATGGCAATATGAACATTACGTGCTGTAGAAGGATACATACAGAGTAACCTTACATACCTTATCTTCCCAATGTAAGTACACAATCCAATATGTGAGCACAACAATTCCGCTCCTTCCTTCCTTATATTTCACTCTACATCACAAATACATAACGGAACTAACATTAACCACCAACTACCTTACAAATGCATATGACAACAATGAGTTACATGTTCATCTTCAACATGTCATTTCCTTCTCTACAATACCATTTACGGTATTGTCATACCAACAATACCCCATTCATGCCCTACATTAACCACAAGCTACATTTCAAGTGTATAAGACGACCATGAGTTACATGAGTCCCCTATAACATTGTTTCACCCTTTACAATACCATTCATGGCCTTTTCATGCCAACAATACCGTAACATTATATACATCGACCACAACATCACATACCAATAGCATTTCACCACAAAGTTCCTCCCTTACACTTTCTCACAAACACCATATCACAATTAATCCATCAAGTCACCTTAATACACCTCATATCACAAATCGGCCAAAATCCCATGATTTACACTTATGGAAAAATAACAAGTTTAATAACATAAGCATACCATACATGTTGATATTTCATTCATACCATTCACTTTTATCAAAACATCAAGCCCTTTTTGAAGTTTAATTCACAAAAATGCACATCTTTTAGCAAAAAGCCAAAGTGCCATGTACAACAATTCCAAGCATAACCAACATGATATACATAATCTCTCATGTACATAATATGTTAAAGTACAAGAATAATCACTTACCCAAGCTTGGAAGATGATGATCTTGTCCAAAAATGCCTTAGGGTTTGAAGAGCACCAAAAGAGTTATCTTGAAAACTCTAGAAAATGAGAGAAAGTGATGTGTATGTCTAATGAAATAAAAATCTGATTTTCCCCCCTTTATATAAGCCTTGTGTCCATTCTTATCTAGTCTCACATGTGTGTTTACTAGTCAATAGAAGAATGGGTCTTTAGACCCATTTTTGGCCCATGTCTTTTTCTTATTTTGGGCCCTTTTTGAGCCCAATTCACTTAACCCAATAAAACCAATAATTTCTCATGTTTAATTCATTTTATACGCGTTACGACAATATTCCCACTCATGCAATTCATACTCGTAACCTTAATTCCAAAAAAAGCAATTCTAGCCACCTATGACTTATTTTGACTACAGGGTAAAATCGTCATTTTGATGCCAAATTCGTTCTCGAGTAATTTTATCATACCAACATAATACCTTACTCATTTCATGTATATACTCATGGTTGTATAACAAACTTAGCAAAAATCGGCTCGATACGTCCCCGGGAACCCTTGGAACTTAGAAAATTTCCAACTTTCGAAAAAGTGGAAAAACCACCCTGGCACGCCCTGGGGCGCCCCATCTTGCTGCCTCTGGGCACAAAATTTTGGCCCAGAGTGGCCTGGTACAGTCCCTAACGCGCCTCACATCTATTTTTTTTAAATTCCATTTTTCGACTTTTCTTCGCGGGTTTGGTTAGATACTTCAAGTCCTATTCTTTAACTTACTTCTTAACCTTAATATACTTTGTTTAGAGGTCCTCTTATCCTCATTTTGAACCCCACAAATTCTCCATGAAAATCGTAAAACACCTCCTACGCAAGTTTAATCACATGTACAAGGCCAAATTTCAATTTTCCTATCACCGACATTACAAGTTACATACTCATGGCATCTCGACACCTAAGTAACCATTGTTAAACGTCATCACTTAGGGTTGGGAAGGTACATGGTGTTACAAATACGGGGCTTGGGGTTATGCCATCGTAATAGTGAAAGGATATATGGGTAATTGAATATTTGTCTAGATTTAGATAAAAGTTATGGGTAGGCTAGATTATAAGTACTTAGTGTTGATTTGTCAATTACACACCAAGATAACACAAGTGGGTTCTTTCGAACACCTCACAAGTATATCTATATAACTAATATAATACCTCAATTAGCGTCCTTATGTCTAAGAGTCACTATTAAATGATAAATATAAAGTTATTGTTCACTCCCATTCTTCACCCTCATCCCCTTTGTCAAGGATGATAAGAGTTCTAGGGTTAATTAGAGTTTGTAACCTCTAATTTTAAATCAAAAACATGGAATGGGGATAAAACCCACAACAATTATCTAATTAGGAAGATAAATAAACAACACTCATACAATTATCACATCTTACTCAAGCATAACCCCAAGCAAAAAAATTAGCTACTCATGGAAAGAGAAAAAGGAAAATTACCCAAGTTCTCCTCCCATTTTTCCGTTGATTCAAGATTATCACAAGATTTAAGATCTTAATTTAATACAAAGCCAAAAGAAAGTAACTAATTCACTCTTAGGGTTTCACTCTATTTTCTCAAGCTTCAAAAAATGCAAAAACTGCCATTCTAGAGCTGAAAAATCCCTTTTAAAGCCCCAAGTTTACGTTCCCAAAAAATTACGAAATTGTCACCGTACTAGTCACCTGCTGGCGGAGGTGCTAGTGCAGGTGGGTGGCCTGCACGTGCAGGCTCTTCAGCCTAGACTCCACTGATTTGCCCAGATTTGCTACCTGCGTGCGCAACTAAAGCTCATGCGTGCGCAGGTGGCCCCACAACTTCTTAAATGTTGGTTTTAAGCTCCTTTTCTACACTTCTCACATCCCAATTGACTTGTGTGGATAGCTCAACCTCCTATTCACTCATTACCTACATAAAAGAGTTATATAACATGAGAATTGCATCAAATCAATGCAAAATAAGAGATAATTTAAGCTTAAGCGTGTTAAGAAGTTGGTAAAACATCAACTTATCATCCCCTAAACTTAAACTATTGCTTGTCCTCAAGTAATCAAGTAGGTTCAAAGTGAAAAGAAAAGGGTGCTCTTAACTATAAAGTAACCACAAGGGACTACGCTAGACAATTAAGACTATAAAGTTCAATCGGTTCCTCCAATAATTCATGGCAAACAAGTAAATCACACATTCCTTTTAAAGAGACAATTCTCATCAAACAAGGGTGTAGGAAATCAACAAGTAAACAACTTTCAAATTGAGATGCTTCTCAAGGTGTGACACAAGATTTTCAAAGATTGCCTCATCTTTAATTTGTGATTTGTCTTGCTCATTTTCCCTAACTGAAAGTAAGACATCAACCTCCACTTCAAGGTATCAATGCCTCTCCCTTACAAAAGGTTGCTCCACTCATATAAAAGAATGTAATTCACAAGGAGCATAAAGACCGAAAGAACTTTCACTCACTCTCACAAAGAAATTCAAGTGCAACAAGTAGAACCATAGGCTTTCCCTTTGTGTTATTCGCCACTAATGGGGACCTACAAGGTTTAAAGTCATCAAGGAATTGCGGGCATTGATGAAGGTTAAGTGAGGGAAAGGATTTATGGATCAAGTGACTCGAAGATCCCTCTAAATGCAATCTCTTTAGCACTTCTTGGGCTCACTTCGTTCAAGTTTTCCACATTATTCGCCCCTTCTTGTTTTGCCTTTGCTACATTTGATTTCTAACCTCCTTTTTCTAACCATTCGAATGAGCTTCCCTCTTCATTTGCTTTTTTGGCTCTTTCAAGAGACTTTTTTTTTACTCCTTAGATCCATGCCCCTCTTTTCTTTTTGCAAGCTTTTTCACTTTTCTTGAATCATTCTAAGGGCTAAGCTCCATATTTTCAATTACAAGCACCTTTCTTGTTCTTATGAAGTTCTAATGAAATAACCAAGCATACACCTCTCTTAAAAATCTTACACATCTCTTTTCCCCCTTAAACTTAGGTTTTGAGTTCAACTCAAGTATTCTCACAAGCATGCCTCTCAACACTTAGGCATTTGTCTATATTGGCCCATGTTAGAACCATGCAATGTGTTTACAGAGGTTGGGTGACCAAAGAAGGATTTGGAAAAGGCAAAATTAGGGTGTCATAGTATGGTTATCTCCAACAAGAGAACGAAAATAGAAAGAGGCTCGAATGGGTTAACTAGGGACAAATGTCAAGGTAGGATTTAGGTCAAGTGATAGTTCAAGAATGGCCTCGGGTCATTCTCCAAACCAATCTTGGTCCCAGATTTTTCCTTGAATACACGTGGGGCAAGTTCTATACTATCATGTGTGAACAAGAATTGATAGAAAACTTTGCCACGCCAGGCACTTTATTTCTTAAAATAGGAAGCTAGTCTTCCTACCAATTTGAGCATACTGCTCCTCAATGGATTTATGCTTGGCCAGCTCTACCTGTTGTGCCTCAGAAAGCCATGTGCTAAAATCAATCCCTGTCTCTTCTCCCACAGGAGAATACCCGAACAAGTCAGCAAATGGTAAGATTGGGCCAGTCTCAGCCTGTGGAATGGTAATCTGGGCGTCATCAAAAGTGAAGGATGGCTGGATCAACTGAACCTTCGAACGTAGACTATCAAGGTCAGTCCTCAAAGTAGCAACTGCCTCACTATCCCCTCTGGACTCAACCACAGATAATCTCCGTTCATAGTCTAACATTTGAGAACGTAGAGGCCCAAGACTCCTCTCAATAGCCACTTGAATGAAATGGGGGATATCAACCACCAATCAAGATATGGAACTGTTGTTTTCCAAGGTCATGGCTACAACCTTAACAAATGTCAATGTAGAAGACCTTGGAAGCTGGGTAGACTGAGTAGTGCGTGAAGGAGGCGATGCCTGAGGGAGATCAATAATCAGAGTAGTGTCACTATAGATCGGTGGAGCATCAGATGCATATGAAGTCATAGGGGAGGTACTAGTGCCCTCAACAGTGGGTACCTCTCCCAAGGCTGAACCGGATACCTAACTAATCTTTCTTTTTATTCCCACCGGATTGTCATCATCTTGACTAGTCTGAATATCAATAACTCCCGTACATTTTATTTTCTTGTCAATCTTGGGGAATAGAGGAATCTTGTGAAAAGCACATAATACGGAGATAAGAGCAGGAAAAGGTAGCAAAGTGCCCAGTTATTTCGATCTGAGCTTGATCACTTCTGCAATAATCTCTCCCGGATTGACATCCGATCCATCTATGATATGCCTTACAATGATATCCCTTTGATGGTGACGTCTTGATCATTGGTGGAGGGAAGCAACCGATTGCCCACAAAGCCAAGCCAATGCTTGGCTTGAATAGAAAGGAGCCTCCTTTTGATTTGTCCTACTCCATTCACCCAAAGAGGAAGGCCCTTTGTAATTATTTGGGTAAGCCACGGAAAATGGACACGCCCCTTAGTACCCGCTTCTTGCTTTCAATATCAAACACTTACATCTAAAGTAGAGCTTGTTTATAGCGGAGGTGGAGTAAGGCACCTCCACTCCTCTAACAAGTACGCTGGGCAGACAAGGTTGTTCCACCACCGGTGGTTTGTACTTGTGTTGGTTGTGCCGTATGACATAAGAGGCATAAAATTCTGTGAAAACTTCCCATCCATACTTGTTGACTTACTTTATGATATCCGAGAAGTGATCGTGAACACCTTTCAAGCTAAACACTTTTTTGGGATTGAAACCCCGAGTGTAAACCCATTCATCATATAGTTCAATCATTTCCTTGACTGCAAATCTGATTTTTTCAATATCCTTAGCTAATCCCCTTGAAAGATCAAGTGTACTTTGAACATCGGGGATGCTAGGAGTTTCTTGTTGTGTTGGTGTCTTTTTCTTAGAGGTAGTAGCTATAGCCTTGCCTTTGTATTTGTTGTGATCCTTCTTGGCACCCCTCGACATTGATTTTCGTTGAGTCATCCCTAAAGAGAACACGAAAGAACCAGAAAAAACAAAAAAGATAAAGGGTAAAACATGTTTTTGGCTTTTTGTTGTATAAAAGAAAAATAAAACTATGCTAAATGAGGTAAATGCAAGGAAAAATATTTTATGAAACCATATAGGAGTAAATATGTACAACTAAACATCAAACACTACTCTTCTTTGAAATTAATTGTGAAATAGATAAAGTGTAAAGAAAGAGAAAATTTGAGAATAGAGAGAGTATGAGTCGATCCCCTTTTCTATGGTTTTGGTATGTGATGTGGATTTGAAAATATAGGGATATGAGTTAGAAACAGGTCAACTTGGGTCGGGTCGACCCAATAATTTAATTACAAGGGTTGGAGCTCCAAGCCTCACTTGTGCCCCATAATGCGCACGCATGTAGGGAATGCGTGCACAGGTGGACCTTTAATAGTTGAGAAGAATACCTGGCGTAGTTTTGGTCACCTGCATTAGCCAACCTATGCACGCAGGTGCTTGAGATGCACACACAGGTGAGTAACTAGGTGCAAGATAGTGACATTTCCAGTCCACCTACGTTGGCCAGCCTGCGCACGCAGATGCCTGGCCTGTGCCCGCAGGTGGAAATTGACCCTAACCAGTGTGTAACACTTCACCTGGTAGCCACATACGCCCAGTACATGCGTGGGAATGTGGGTATGTATGATAGTGGGTGTCCGATTTAAGACAAAACAGTGTGTCCCATCTCCCATACTTAGAATTTTTCACCTGCATTCACCAAAATAACCAAGAATTAGCAAACAAATTATTAGAAAATAACAATAATCAACCTTGGGTTGCCTCCCAAGAAACGCCTTGGTTATCGTCATGGCCCGATGTTGTTCCTCATCATCAAGCATCCTTAAAATGGAGCAACTCAACCTTAGCAGCTCCGAGTCCACCCTCATAAAAATGTTTTAGCCTTTGACCATTCACCGTAACCCTCCTCTTCTCGTGGTCCTCCAGCTCGATAGTTCCACTAGGATAGACATTACCCACTACAAAAGGTCCCAACCATTTGGATTTTAGCTTACCCGCAAAGAGTTTTAACCTCGAATTGAAGAGTAGCACTTCATCTCCCGCATGAAACTCTCTTTTCAAGATCTTAGCATCGTGCCATTTCTTCATTTCTCCTTGTATAACGTCGAGCTCTCATATACCTTAAGTCGAAACTACTCTAACTCATGAATTTGGTCCACTCTTGACTTGGAGGCATCCACTGAATTCATATTCAATTTACGCAAATAATGCTTTGTGCTCCAATTCAACAGGGAGATGACAAGACTTTCCAAACACCAACTGATAGGGCGACATGACAATAGGAGCCTTGAATGCGGTCCTATATGCCCAAAGAGCATTATCAAGTTGTCTTGCCCAATTTGTGCATCTGACAGTTACATTTTTCTCGAAGATCGACTTTATCTCCCGATTGGAAACCTCCACCTGGACACTCATTTGAGGATGATATGGGGTAGCCACCTTATGCTTCACCCCATACCTATCAAGCAAAGCATCGAATATTCGATTACAAAAATGAGAGCCATTGTCACTAATGATGGCTCGGGGAGTCCCGAACCTCATGAAAATGTATTTCTTTAAGAACAATGTGACACTTTCACTCTTGTTGGTCGGTAAAGAACCCATTTGGACATGTAATCGATGGCCACCAATCTATACTTATTACAGTATGAACTCACAAATAGGCCTATAAAATCTATGCCCCACACATCAAATAACTCCACCTCGAGGTTAGGCCTCAAAGGCATCTCATGCCTCCTCGAGATAACAACATGCATTTGACATTGTGTATAAGTTTTAACCTATTCATAAGCATCACGGTGGATGGTAGGCCAATAATACCCACACTGAAGAACTTTAGCGACGGTTCTCACACCACCATGATGGCCACCAAATGGAGACGAATGACAAGCTTCAAGAACGGATTTCATCTATTATTTCATAACACATCGACGTATAACTCCCTCGGCACATTCCCTAAAGAGATAGGGTTCATCCCAAAAGTACTCTTCACTTCATGGAGGAATCTTTTTCTTTGATAGTAGCTCAACTCATCGGGGAGCAGTCCACTCACTATATAGTTTGCAAGGTCATCATACCAAGGTGGTGTGCTCCCTTTCAAGGTCATGACAAGATCGTCAGGAAATGTATCATCAAGTTCAAAATCACCCCAATTTTCTTCATTTGTCTCGAGATGGGATAGGTGGTCTGCTACTTGGTTTTCACAACACTTTTGATTCTTCACTTCAAAGTCAAATTCCTGAAGTTGTAGAATCCACCTTATCAAACGAGGTTTTTCTTCTTTCTTGGCCATTAAATATTAGAGAGTAGCACGATCGTGTGCACTATAACCTTTGTGCGTAACAAATAAGCTCAAAATTTCTCAAACCCATAAACCACAGAAAGTAATTCTTGCTCCATGACAGTGTAGTTCCTTTGTGCATCATTTAACGACTTACTAGCATAGTAGATGGGATGAAAAAGTTTCTTCTTTCGTTGTCCAAGCATGAATCCCAATGTAAGTCCACTAGCATCACACATGAGTTCGAACGATTGTGACCAATTGGGGGCCATGATAATAGGGGCTGAGACAAACTTCTCCTTAATGCAATTAAACGCCCTTGAACACTCTCCATTAAATTCAAATTTTACCTCCTTCTTAAGTAGTTTGCACATAGGATGGGCAATTTTAGAGAAATCTTTAATGAACCTCCTATATAAACCTGCATGGCCAAGGAAACTCCGGACCCCTTTTATAGATATTAGAGGTGGTATATTAGAAATGACTTCCACCTTAGCTTGATCAACTTGGATTCCTTGGCCCAATATTTTATGTCTGAGAACAGTCCCTTCCTTTACCATAAAGTGGTATTTCTCCCAATTCAACAAAAGATTATTTGCCACACATATTTTAAACACCTTTTCCAAGTGTTCAAGGCAATCCTCAAATGTATCACCAAAAACCGAGAAATCATTCATAAATACCTCCATAGAATCCTCCACTATGTCCGAAAAGATGGAAACCATACACCGTTGAAAGGTACTCGGTGCATTGCATAGCCCGAAGGGCATGCGTCTAAAAGCAAAAGTTCCATAAGGATAAGTGAAGGTCATTTTTTCTTGATCTTCGAGGGCTATTTAAATTTGATTGTATCCCGAGTATCCATCGAGAAAGCAATACCAACCTCTTCCCGCTAGCCGATCAAGCATTTGGTCCATGAAGGGCATGGGGAAATGATCCTTCTCGGTCCATGAATTCAATTTCCTATAATCAATACACACTCTCCAGCCCGTGACCGGAAGAATGGGTATAAGATCATTATTTTTGTTTGCGACCACCATAATACCACCTTTCATGTGAACACATTGAATGGGACATACCCATGTGCTATCCAAAATAGGATAGACTACACTTGTATCAATCCACTTGATGATTTCTTTCTTTACAATTTCTTGCATCGGAGGGTTTAGTTTTCTTTGGTGTTCTATACTTGCTACAAACTCAGGCTCAAGTTTGATCTTATGGGTACATATACTGGGTGGAATTCTAATAATATCGACTATGGTCCATCTAAGAGCCCTAATATACCGTATCACCATGGATTTCAATACCTCGATTTGCCAAGATGACAAGTCTCCCGCAATAATAATAGGTAGAGTCTCACCTTCTCCGAAGAACACATAACGAAGATGAGGTGCAATGGTTTGAGCTCAATTTGTGGTGGATCTTCAATTGAAGGCTTTGCGGGAGGAGTTTCTTGATTTTTCAAGTTAAGGTCCACCTTGCAAGGATTCTTTGTGTAAGACCCAAGGCCCTTCAAGGATGCAACTACTTCATCATATCCTTCAATCCTCTCACTTTCAAGATTCCATAAGATTCCAACCAAAGGTACACTAACAAAGTCAATCTCTATAGTATTAGCCACTTCGTCATCAATCACATTGATTACGGAGACAACTTGTAAATCCATAGGTTGCTTCATGGACTTCCAAACGCTAAATGACACCTCTTCATTATTTATTCAAAATTTCATTTCACCGCATTCAACATCAACTAGAGCCCGTCCGGTAGCCAATAATGGCCTACTAAGAATAATAGGGACCTCATGGTCAATTTCACAATCTAAGATCACAAAATGGGCCGGAAAGATGAAACGGTCCACCTTCACAAGTACATTATACAACACACCCACGAGTCTTTTTATAGAGCAGTCGACCATTAATAGCCGCATTGTTGTTGGCTTTGGAGATCCCAAGCCTAACTTTCAAAATACGGCTAATGGCATCAACTTAAAACTTGCCCCAAGATCACACAAAGCTTTCCCAAATTGGTACACTCCAATAATACATGGGATGGTGAATGGCCCCGGGTCATTCTTCTTCACAACCATTGTGCTAGACATGATAGCACTACAATTATGTGTAACTTCAATTGTTTTGAAGTCCATGATACGTCTCTTTGTTACCAAGTCCTTCATAAATTTAGCATACCCGGGCATCTCTTGTAGGTCTTCCAACAATGGTATATTTACTGAAAGGTTGCTAAATTTAGAAAGGACCTTCTTGAACTTTGAATTATCTTCCTTCTTCTTAAGCCTTTGTGGGAAAGGAGGAGGGATTTTGACTTGCGGCTTTGAGACAATCGGGTTTTCATTTGGTTTTGAATTACCACCATCAACTACTTGTGGATCTACATCGCTTTCACCCTTTCCTTCCCCTTCTTACGGCTTCTCAACACTTTGCTCTTTTGACATCGGAGTTTTATCTTTTGAATTATCAAGCCGCCTTCTCTTTTTTCTTATTTGTCCTCCAATACCCTTATTACTAAGTTCATTAGCAAGATTTACAACATCATTCGCTAGAGTTCTCCCGCTTTTAGTAACTATTGCCATGATGTGAGCATCATTTTTTGGGTTTACAATCGTATCACTAGGAAGGCTTCCTTTTTGTCTTTGGTTCATCTGGGAGAAAAGTTGACCCATTTGGGTTTCAAGTTTCTTTATTGAGGTCGAGTGTGAGGTGATGATTTGATTGAGATGCGACAAATTTCCTTTCATTTCTCTTGACATCTTATCTCTTTCTTCAACACTCAATAGAATACGAGCAAGCACATCTTCATTCTTATACTTCTCCAGATCAATAGAAGTTGTTCCTTTACCATTAGGCCAATCATGTGGAGGAACATATCTATCATAATCCTGATCTTTATTTCACCAATCACGGTCCCTATCCTTATCCCTCCATTCTTGATCTCTATTATGATCCTTTCACTCACGATCTTTCCAGTCACGATCTTTATCAGTCCAACCTTGATTTCCGCCTTTCCTTTGATAAATTGGGCGAGAACCCCCCATTTGATTTGACATAAACCTGATTTCTTCATCAAGAGTCTCTGCTTCATCATTATCATAGGTCTTAGCACCCTTGGAAGTAACGACGTTAACCGCATTTGGTATTGACCCCATTACATGCTTGGTAAGGAGTTCTAGTTGTGTCATCATTTTAACCATACTCTCATCTCTCTCCTCATCCTTATTTCTTTGCTCTTGGCTCACAAAAGATGCGGAGGGAGCCCCCACGGCCACCTCAGAATCTCTTGTATGCCAATCTCGACTTTGTTTAGTGACTTGGTCCAATAATGCCGATGCAACACCATAAGTTTGTTTCACCAAAGATCCCCCGATTTTATTAACCGCAACCATTTTGATCAATTGATCTAATGCTTGATAAAATATCTGGAGGAGCATCTTATCCGGAGCCTCGTGAGTCAAACATTGCATCATTTTCTTGTTAAACCTTTGGCAAACCTCATGTAATGGTTTGCCATTCAATTGGCGGAAGTTAATAATCTCATCTACCAATTGTAAAATTTGGGATGGTGGAAAGAACCTATCCAAGAATGCTTTCATCAATTCCACCCATGTAGTGATTGACCCTGCGGGTAATTGCCTCAACCACAATAGGGCTTTGCCCATCAATAAAAAGGGGAAGAGTCTCAATCGGATTGTCTCTTGTGATATGTGGGCGATATCAAATGGCATGCATACATTAATAAAATTCATCAAGTGAAGATTTGCATCCTCATGTGCTTGACCCCTATACAGTACCTTTATTTGAAGGAGATGGTGTAATACCCCGTACATTTCCGAACCCATGAGACAACCTTAACATTTATGGAATTATTTAAACATAAGAGAATTGGTGAATTATGCATTAATTTTTTGGGCTTAAATGAATCTTGTGCTATTGGGCTCAATTGAGGCCCAAAATTAGACAAAAAGACATTGCCAAGTCAAAATGACCCATTCTTGGCATTGACCAAGTAAGCATAGCATCTATGATTAATGTGTGGCTAAGGATGACACTAAAAGGGACTATAAAAGGGCACAAAAATCATATTTTTATTCACCAAGACACACATGCCATTTCTAGACTTTTCCAAAATATTTCTCATCTCCCACAAACCCTAAGTCATCACTCTTTTGGGCAAGATCACTCTCTTTCAAGCTTTGGTAAGTGTTTAATCTCATGGTTTAATATATTATATGCTTAATATGGTGCATAAATCATGTTGGGTATGTTGGCAAAGTGTTGGACAGTTCATTATGAGTAGAACTGTCTACTTTTGCAATTGGAAAAAGGGTTTTGTATTGTAAACTTGAAAATGGACTTGTGGTCTTGAAGGAAGTGAACTTTATGGATTCAATATCAACATGTAAGATGTGGTTATATTCTTAACTTGCTTTCTTCATGTGTGTAACTTGTGGGATTGTTGGTATGAAATTGGTCATGGACTTGGTGACGTATTGAAAGGAAAATATGGTTTTGGTGGTGTTCATGTGTGTTGTGAAACCTTGGTTGTTTGTTGGCATCCAAGCAACCTAAAATATGAAAGGAAAACCTTAATTAGGGCCATGGACCATTTATTACAAAAAAGGACCCAAAAGAGACCCTTTTTGGCCGAAATGGGCATCCGCCCTCGCGTCTGGAGCACCTGCGGGTGCAGATACCAATGCAGGTGGATCTAGACAAGGCCATAGGGGCACCTTCAGCCGCATGTTATCCACCTGAGGGCGCAGGTGGCTCCACAGCCCAGTCCAATTTTTTTTTTTTGTGTTTTTGTCTCTCTTTGATCCCCGGAGCCTCCTATACTCTTCTAGGATGTAATTATCAACTGATGATACCTATTGAATGAATTTAAGGGGTCTTTTAGAGGCATGTTGGGATATATCACTTATTTATTGTTCTTAATATGTTGTCATGAAGGGTATTGAGGTGACTTGATGGAATATTTGGGACGTAGTATTAATAAGGAAGTGTAAAGGGTAAACTTGGTGTGACATGCTATTGGTTTATGATGCCTTGGTCAATGTGTGGAATGTTATGGTGTTTTTGGTATGGTAATGCAGTAGATTGTATTGTAAAGGGTGAAATGACGTTATATGGCAGTCATGTAGCTCATTGTCGTTTTGTGCACTTGTAAGGTAATTAGTTGTTAACGTGATCTCCGTTATGAACTTGTGTTGTAGAGTAAACGTAAAGAAGGAGATGGATTATTGTATTCACACATAGGACTATGTATTCATACTGGGAAGATAAGGTATGTAAGATTACTCTTTCCGTATCCTTCTGCAACACATAGTGTTCACATTGACATTGTACTTGTTCCTTTTCGAAATGTCCAACGACATTGTCATATAGTATTACTCACAGAACCAATTGTGATTCACATGTCTCATGTTTATTGACTGATGTTTCAAAGTTCTAATAATGTACAATCACCAATGTATCAATCTCACAGGAGTAAAGAAATGAAGTAATGTATCGGTCTTATAATGAAAGGACGGAAGTACTGCATAATTGTTGAATAATCTTGAATAATATCCCAGGGGTGACAGAAAAGCCTAGCATGGGTTATCATAATAACATCCCAGGGGCAACAGAAAAGCCTAGAATGGTTTATCACAGTAACATCCCAGGGGCAACAGAAAAGCCTAGCATGGGTTATCACAGTACATCCCAGGGGCAATAGATAAGCCTAGCATGGGTTAATCTCATCCCAGGGGTTAAGATACCTAGCATGGGTAGCTTTACAATTTCTTAATGCAAAGAAGGATAAGTTAAGTAATGAACGATAGTAATGAATGAACGTAAAGGCAAAGAAAGTAATGAATGTAAGGTACATGGTTCCACACATACAGAACGGTGAATTATCCACATTGATTATTCTCTTATATTTGATTCCATGAAAGTATTTATATATGATGCAGTTTCTTATAGCCTTACATACTCAGTACATTTTTCGTACTAACGTCACTTGGGGGACTTACCTTGCTGCAGGCGCAGGTGCTAGTAGACCTCCACAGTAGGTTGCAGGTCATTTGCAGATCTTTGGTGAGCTCTAGTTGGTTCGGGGCTTTTCGATTCACAGTTGTACATTTGTTTTGGTATTGTAAATGTTGTATAAAGTGGGGACTTGTTCCGACTTTAAGTTGGGTATGTGTATGTATCTGTTAGAGGCTTTGTAGACGTATGTGGGAATACGAATGTAAGGGATGTATGTCCATTTTGACTTGATGGCCCTAACGACCATGTTTCTTATAGGTATATATCACATGTTTCCATGACTTCCGCTATTAGCATCTTGTATCTGTACGTGATGATAATGCTTCTTGAATGACATGTATATGAATAGACATGGACAAACATTGGTTCTCTCGGGCCTTATCGGCTTCGGGTGCTAGTCCACCTGGTTGGAATTCGAGGCGTGACAAAAGTGGTATCAGAGCAGGTCGTCCTAAGGTATCTATAAAGCCGTGTCTAAGTAGTGTCTTACTTATGGATGTGTTGTGCACCACATTTATAAGTAGGAGGATACGGGACATTTAGGAGTTGTTTCTTTTCTTCATTTCTAGATCGTGCAATAGAGCTAATGTTGTAGGTGGAATTATATCTGACCATGGTAATTTTTTTTCTTTGGTATAGTAAAATGTAGATGACAAGACGAGGTAGGGGTAAAGGGAAGCAGGTAGATATGCCTGCCGGAGAAGGTACGAGTAAATCACCACCTGACCAAGCTAGTCAAGGTGGGGCTGACGCTGAAATTGCATCGCGGTCTTCTTCTACTTTTCCAGCTCCGAAAGAGGCAAGAGGTAGAGAAGTACCCACAAAACCGCCTATGAATGCCACTGACTAGGATTTAAGAAATGCAGTGCATATGTTAACTCATCTAGTGGCAGCACAAACTCAGGGACGAGCTGGTCCAATGACAAGTGAGGATGACGAGGCTAGAGTAGCTAGTCGGCGGACACAGGATTTTTTGAAATTAGACCCTTCCATATTCACTGGGTCAGATTCGAAAGCAGATCCACAGGATTTTGTGGATCAAATTCAAAGGGCTCTAGATGTTATGCACATGAATGGTGTAGAAACAGTTGAGCTTGCAACCTATAGATTGAAAGGAGAAGCTATATTATGGTATGAAGATTGGAAGAAATCTCGTGGTATCGGTGTAAATCCACCTAATTGGGAAGAATTTAAAGCGGCATTCCTTGATCACTATCTTCCCTATGAGATCCGAGAGGCTTGTGCGGATCAGTTCTTAAATCTCCGTCAAGAGAATCTGAGTGTCAGAGAATACAGTCTGCAGTTTAATTCTTTGGCTTGATATGCTCCGAATGTAGTAGACATAATGACAGACAGAGTCCATTGATATGTGGATAGATTGGAGCCATATTTGGTAAGGGACTGCACTATTGTTGCTTTGAACCGAGATATGGATATAGCCAAAATTTAGGCTTTTGCACAGAAGATGAAAGATCAAAGGCAAAGAAGAAGGGTGCACAAATTTGTTTGAAAGAGGGGCGTCGAAGAGGGCTAGACCTACCGGACAGTCTATGATGTCCTAAGGAGAATCTAGGCCTCGGATGTTTCTTAGACGGCCTAGACCATTATTTTCGTATTCCACAGCAGGCACCCAACGTCAATTCCGAGGGTTTAGGGGCAGTCATATTGGGCAGAGTAGTGGGTTGCAAGGTTCACAGACAGTAGGATTATCTCATCCTTTGTGTCAGCACTGTAAAAGGTATCATTTAGGTGAATGCCAGTTAGGGACAAATATTTATTTTTGGTGTGGTACGATGGGGTACATAATGAGAGAATGCCCACAAAGAGGCACGGGTGGTATAGCACGACCGAAGGGATCAACTGTAGTATCATCATCATAGGTTCCTTCCCTAGGCAGAGGTGTACAGCCTGCGGATCGTGGTAGAGGTGCCAGAGGAGCAGCCAGTTCCAGTGGAACCCAGAATCGCACCCATGCTCTGGTGGACCGACAGAATTCGGAGGCTTCTCCTGATGTCATCACAGGTACATTATCCATATTTTAGTATAATGTATATGCATTGATTGACCCGGGTTCTACATTGTTATATGTTACTCCGTTGATTGCTGTGAAATTTGAAAGAACACCAGAATTATTAATTTAGTCAATTGACGTATCTACACCCGTTGGTGAATATATTGTTGCAAAAAGAGTATATCGTAATTGTGTGGTAACTGTGTGTGGTCATGATACACCGGCTGATCCTATTGAACTGGACATGGTGGATTTTAATGTCATAATGGGTATGGATTGGTTAGCTTCTTGTTATGCCACGATGGATTGCCAGGCTAAGAAAGTACATTTTCATTTTCCACAAACGAATGTGCTGGAATGGACAGGTAATGTGGAGACACCGAGAGGTAAATTTATTTCCTACCTTAAAGCAAGGAAAATGCTAGCCAAGGGGTACCTATGCCACTTAGTACGAGTAAAAGATACTGATGTGGAACCACTAACTCCTCAGTCGGTTCCAGTGGTTAATGAATTCCTTGATGTATTTCCTGAGGATCTTCCTGGTTTGCCTCCAGAACGGGAAGTGGAGTTTGGTATTGATGTGATTCTAGGCACTCAGCCTATCTCTATTCCTCTGTATAGAATGGCTCCAGCAGAATTGCGTGAACTAAAGAATCAATTGAAAGACTTACTGGACAAGGGCTTCATCAGGCCTAGTATGTCCCCTTGGGGTGCACCGGTATTATTTGTACGAAAGAAAGATAGCACATTGAGAATGTGCATTGACTATTGGTAATTGAATAAAGTAACGATCAAGAACAAATATCCCTTCCCCAGGATTGACGATTTGTTTGATCAGTTATAGGGTGCTAGATGGTTTACAAAGATTGACTTGAGGTCGGGTTACCATCAAGTCAGAGTTAAAGAAACAGATATACCCAAGACAGCTTTTCGAACAAGGTATGGCCATTATGATTTTTTAGTTATGTCGTTTGGACTAACAAATGCACCAGCTATTTTCATGGATTTGATGAATAGGGTGTTTAAGCCATTTCTAGACGTGTTCATGATGGTGTTTATAGATGACATCCTGGTTTATTCGAGATCACAAGAGGACCATGCTAATCACTTACGGTAGGTGTTACAACTTCTCCGTGAGCGTAAGTTGTATGCAAAGTTCTCTAAATGTGAATTTTGGTTGAAATCCGTAGCATTCTTGGGTCATATTGTGTCCGATGAAGGAATTCAGGTTGATACACAAAAGATTGAAGCGGTGAAAAATTGTCCAAGGCCTACGACGCCTACGGAAATTCGTAGCTTCCTTGGGTTGGTAGGTTATTATTGAAGGTTTATTGAAGGGTTTTCTTCCATTGCTGCACCTTTAACGAAGCTTACACACAAGGCAATCAAGTTTCAGTAGAATGATGCATGTGAGAAAAGTTTCCAAGAGCTGAAAGATAAATTAACTTCTACACCCGTATTAGTACTTTCGAAAGGCACCGAAGGGTATGGAGTCTATTGTGATGCATACAGAGTTGGCCTAGGATGTGTATTGATGCAGCATGGTAATGTAATAGCATATGCCTCACGACAGTTGTGTCCACACGAGAGAAACTATCCCACACATGATCTTGAGTTAGCAACAGTGGTATTTGCTTTAAAGATATGGCGTCATTATTTGTATGGAGTTCATGTTGACATCTACACTGATCACAAAAGTTTACAATATATCTTTAAGTAGAAGGATTTAAATTTGAGGCAGCGAAGGTGGCTTAAACTATTGAAAGACTATGATATCGATATTCTATATCATCTAAGGAAAGCGAATATGGTGGACGATGCATTAAGCCGCAAAGCAGTAGGAAGCACTATTGGCCAGTTGACAGAAAAGCAAGACCTATTCAAAGATCTACATCAACTAGCTTGCTTGGGAGTCCTCCTTCTTGAATCTCTAGATGAAAGGGTTATTGTGCAAAATGCAGTAGAATCTTCATTAGTAGCTGAGGTGAAAGTGAAGCAGTATGTAGATCCTAAGTTATTGCAGCTGAAAGAAAATGTACAACAGGGTCGAACAAAGGCAGATGATCTTACACAAGAGGGAGTACTTCAATGCCAAGGTTGATTATGTGTACCGGATGTAGATGAGCCGAGGAGACGAATTATGATAGAGGCCCATCATTCACGGTATTTTATTCATCCGGGATCTACCAAAATGTATCATGATTTGAAAGATATGTATTGGTGGGGAAACAAGAAGAAGAACATTGCAGAATTCATAGCTCAATGCCCAAATTGTCAACAAGTCAAAGTAGAGCGTCATAAACCTGGAGGTTATATGCAATGTATCAATCTACCAGTTTAGAAATGGGACATTATTAATATGGATTTCATCACAGGTTTGCCTCGTACACTGCGGAAAGTTGATTCTATATGGGTCATAGTTGACAGGCTTTCCAAATCAGCGTATTTCCTACCAGTCAAGACCACCTATACAACTGAAGATTATGCAAGGTTGTATGTTAAAGAGATAGTGCGATTGCATGGGATTCCAATTTCCATTATATCAGACAGAGGAGCACAATTTACCGCACATTTTTGGAGATCTTTTCAGAAGAGCTTGGGTACACAAGTGAATATGAGTACGGCTTTCCATCCTCAGATAGATGGACAAGCAGAACGTACTATCCAAACACTTGAAGATATGCTACGAGCGTGCACGTTAGATTTTCAAGCCAGTTGGGATGATCATTTACCTCTTATTGAATTTGCTTACAACAATAGCTATCATTCAAGTATTAAAATGGCACCTTATGAAGCTTTATACAGAACAAAATGTAGGTCACTAATTGGATGGTTTGAAGCGAGTGAAACTGCTTTACTTGGGCCAGATCTTGTTTATCAAGCTATGGATAAAGTTAAAGTGATCCAACAGTGGCTACAAATGGCCCAAAGTCAACACAAGTCATATGCGGACGTTAGAAGAAGAGGGCTCGAATTCGTCATAGGTGATTGGGTATTTTTGAAGGTGTGACCGATGAAAGGGGTAATGCAATTTGGAAAGAAAGGGAAGTTGAGTCCCCGATATATAGGGCCATATGAAATTATCCGAAGATTTGGGCAAGTTGTGTATGAGTTGGAACTACCACAAGAACTCTCCAGAGTTCATCTAGTATTTCATGTTTTGATGCTTCGAAAGTGCATGGGAGATCCATCTCGTATTGCTCCCATTGAAGATGTACAAGTTACGGAGGATCTTACCTATGAGGAGATACCTATTGCTATTCTGGATAGACAAGTGAAGAGTTTAAGGAATAAAGACATAACTTCCGTAAAGGTACTTTGGAGAAATCAGCAAGTAGAAGAGATCACATGGGAAGCTGAAAAAATGATGAAGTCAAAGTACCCTCATTTGTTTCAAATGGAAGAAAAAGTTCAAGATACGAGATCAGAGCAATAACAAGTAAGTGTTTATAAGCATTAAGTATGTATATCTGATAACATGAAGAATGATCCTAGACTTGCAATTGTTTAAATTGAATAATGTCACTAACATTCTAGGATGAATGTTTCTAAGGGGGGAAGGATGTAACACCCCGTACATTTCCGAAACCATGAGACTACCTTAACATTTATGGAATTATTTAAACATGAGAGGATTGGTGAACTATGCATTAATTTGTTGGGCTTAAATGAATCTTGTGCTTTTGGGCTCAATTGAGGCCCAAAATTCGACAAAAAGACATGGCCCAAGTGGAAATGACCCATTCTTGGCATTGACCAAGTAAGCATAGCATTTATGATTAATGTGTGGCTAAGGATGATACTAAAAGTGACTATAAAAGGGCACAAAAATCAGATTTTTATTCACCAAGACACACATGCCATTTCTAGACTTTTCCAAAATATTTCTCATCTCCCACAAACCCTAAGTCATCACTCTTTTGGACAAGATCACTCTCTTGAAAGCTTTGGTAAGTGTTTAATATCATGGTTTAATATATTATATGCTTAAGATGGTGCATAAATCATGTTGGTTATGTTGGCAAAGTGTTAGACAGTTCACTATGTGTAAAACTATCTACTTTTACAATCGGAAAAGGGTTTTGTCTTATAAACTTGAAAATGGACTTGTGGTATTGAAGGAAGTGAACTTGATGGATTACATATCAACATTTAAGATGTGGTTATATTATTAACTTTCTTTCTTCATGTGTGTAACTTGTGGGATTGTTGGTATGAAATTGGTCATGGACTTGGTGACGTATTGAAAGGAAAATGTGGTTTTGGTGGTGTTCATGTGTGTTGTGAAACCTTGGTTGTTTTTTGGAATCCAAGTGACCTAAAATATTAAAGTAAAAGCTTAATTATGGCCATGGACCATTTATTACAAAAAAGGACCCAAAAGAGACCCTTTTTGGCCGAAACGGGCATCCGCCCTCGCGTCTGGAGCACCTGCGGGCGCAGATGCCAACGCAGGTGGATCTAGACAAGGACATAGGTACACTTGAGGATGCATATCATACACCTTCGGGCATAGGTGGCTCCACAGCCCAGTCCAGAATTTCATTTTGTGTGTTTTTGTCTCTTTGATCCCCGAAGTCTCCTATACCCTTCTAGGATGTAATTATCAACTTATGATACCTATTGAATGACTTTAAGGGGTATTTTAGAGGAATATTGGGTTATATCACTTATGGATTGTTGTTAATATGTTGTCATGAAGGGTATTGAGGTGACTTGATGGAATATTTGGGACGTAGTGTTAATAAGGAAGCGTAAAGGGTAAACTTGGTGTGACATGCTATTGGTTTATGATGCCTTGGTCAATGTGTGGAATGTTATGGTGTTGTTGGTATGGTAATGCAGTGGACTGTATTGTAAAGGGTAAAATGACGTTATATGGCAGTCATGTAGCTCATTGTCGTTTTGTGCACTTGTAAGGTTATTAGTTGTTAACGTGAGCTCCGTTATGAACTTGTGTTGTAGAGTAAACGTAAAGAAGGAGATGGATTATTGTATTCACACATAGTACTGTGTATTCATATTGGGAAGATAAGGTATGTAAGGTTACTCTTTTCGTATCCTTCTGCAGCACATAGTGTTCACATTGACATTGTACTTGTTCCATTCCGAAATGTCCAAAGTTATTGTCATATAGTATTACTCACAGAACCAATTGTGATTCACATGTATCATGTTTATTGACTAATGTTTCAAAGTTCCAATAATGTACAATCACCAATGTATCAATCTCACAGGAGTAAAGAAATGAATTTATGTATCGGTCTTATAATTAAAGGACGGAAGTACTGCATAATTGTTGAATAATCTTGAATAACATCCCAGGGGCGACAGAAAAGCCTAGCATGGGTTATCATAATAAAATCCCAGGGGCGGCAGAAAAGCCTAGCATGGTTTATCACAGTAACATCCTAGGGGCGACAGAAAATCCTAGCATGGGTTATCACAGTACATCCCAGGGGCAGTATAAAAGCCTAGCATGAGTTAATCTCATCCCAGGGGTTAAGATACCTAGCATGGGTAGCTTTACAATTTCTTAATGCAAAGAAGGGTAAGTTAAGTAATGAACGATAGTAATGAATGAATGTAAAGGCAAAGAAAGTAATGAATGTAAGGTACATGGTTCCACACATACAGAATGGTGAATTATCCACATTGATTATTCTCTTATATTTGATTCCATGAAAGTATTTATATATGATGCAGTTTCTTATAACCTTACATACTCAGTACATTCTTCGTACTGATGTACCTTGGGGGACTTACCTTACTTACTGCAGGCGCAGGTGCTAGTAGACCTCTACAGTAGGTTGCAAGTCATTTGCAGATCTTTGGTGAGCTCCAGTTGGTTCGGGGCTTTTCGATTCACAGTTGTACATTTGTTTTGGTATTGTAAATGTTGTATAAAGCGGGGACTTGTCCCGACTTTAAGTTGGTTATGTGTATGCATCTGTTAGATACTTTGTAGACGTATATAGGAATACGAATGTAAGGGATGTATCTCCATTTTGACTTGATAGCCCTAAAAGCCAAGTTTCTTATAGGTATATATCACATGTTTCCATGACTTCCGCTATTAGCATCTTGTATATGTACGTGATGATAATTCTTCTTGAATGACATGCATATGAATGGACATGGACAAAGATTGGTTCGCTCGGGCCTTATAGGCTTCGGGTGCCAGTCCGCCCCATTGGAATTCGAGATGTGACAGATGGAGCATCACACTTGTAACATGAAACACTCCGTTGCCTTCCGTGGGCGGGATGAAGATGGCACTAGCTCTCCCGGCATCTCCCAAGTGGTCTTCATCCTCTAAATGTCCGTGAAATGAAGCGGTATGACCACCGTGTTGACTTATTGAATCGTGAAGACTTTGGTTATCACTTGTGGAGAACAAAAACAAAAAATAAAGTAAACTTACACCACGACAGACACAAGTAACTTAAAACACTAAAAAGAATAAATGCTACATTTCATTCCCCAGCAACGGCACCATTTTTGATAACGCTCAAATTATACCTCAAAGGTATAAGCGGTGGTTGTCAATATAATTACCCAACTTAGAGTCGAGGTCGAATCCATGAGGAATGAATGCGCTAGCTTTTACCTCTAAGTATCTAAAGCAACTAGAGCTAACACGTGATGCTAGAAAAATAATGCATAAAGTAAATGGGGGATATAACAAATCAATTTGTAATTATCGAAACACTTGAGTTTGAAATACACAATTCAAGGATTAGAGAAATAGAGTTGAAATGAAGTGTAATACGGGACTTGGGGTTATGCCATCGTAATAGTGAAAGGCTGTATGGGTAATTGAATATTTGTCTAGATTTAGCTAAAAGTTATGGGTAGGCTAGATTATAAGTACTTAGCGTTGATTTGTCAATTGAACACCAACATAACACAAGTGGGTTCTTTCGAACACCTCACAAGTATATCTATATAACCAATCTAATATCTCAATTAGCATCCTTATGTCTAAGAGACACTATTAAATGATAAATATGAAGTTATTGTTCACTCCCATTCCTCACCCTCATCCCCTTTGTCAAGGATGATGAGAGTTTTAGGGTTAATTAAAGTTTGCAACCTCTAATTTTAAATTGAAAACATGGAATGGGGATAAAACCCACAACAATTATCTAATTAGGAAGATAAATAAACAACACCCATACAATTATCACATCTTACTCAAGCATAACCCCAAGCAAAGATATTAGCTACTCATGGAAAGAGAAAAAGGAAAATCACCCAATTCTCCTCCCATTGTTCCATTGAATCCAAGATTATCACAAGATTTAAGATCTTAATTTAATACAAAGCCAAAAAAAAGTAACTAATTCACTCTTAGGGTTTCACTCTATTTTCTCAAGCTTCAAAAAATGCAAAAACTGCCATTCTAGAGCTGAAAAATCCCTTTTAAAGCCCCAAATTTACGTTCCCAAAAAATTATGAAATTGCCACCGCACTGGTCACCTACTGGAGCAGGTGCCAGCGCAGGTAGGTGGCCTGCGCGCGTAGGCTCTTCAGCATAGACTCCACTGGTTCGCCCAGACTTTCCACCTGCTTGCGCATCTCAAGCTCATGCGCAGGTGGCCTCACAACTTCCTAAATGTTGGTTTTAAGCTCTTTTTCTAAACTTCTCGCAGCCCAATTGACTCGTGTGGATAGCTCCACCTTCTATTCACTCATTGCCTGCATAAAAGAGTTATATAACATGAGAATTGCATCAAATCAATGCAAAATAAAAGATAGTTTAAGCTTTAACGTGTTAAGAAATTGGTAAAACATCAACTTATCAAGTAATTCATTAAATAAGGTCTAAAGGACTTGGTCATGATTAGCATCATGAGACGAGAAAACCCCAAAGGTCTTAATAGTATCAAACCCCCAATAGGTAATGTCATATCAAGACATAATTATTTCTTCATCCCACAATATGGCCACAACAATAGTGGTGCAATCACCCATAAGGGCTCATCTAGGTAAAAAATGTGAGAGACCCATATATCTCTACCTATATAGAAAACAAAACCAATACCAACATCGACATCATCGTAGGCAAAGAGGTAGTTGAGAAAGGTTCTAAGATAAATAACCTCATCTAAGGTGTTCCAAAAGATAAGGACACCGGTAGATACGACAAGGCATGTTAAGCTCATTATACCTCCCTCTATCAAGCAATTTTTGAATGGAAGTGAATTCACAAATGGACTCATGCTATGGGAGGGGTTGAGGAACCTATTAGAAGCTAAGTCATTACACAACAAATAATTCCCCCAAGGAGTTAATTTCCTTCCACTCATGACAACAAGTTTGCTCCCAAGATTCCCATTTGATAGTTCAAATTGCCAAACCCTGTGAAGGTGGCAAAAAGACTTTAATATCCATGGACTCACCCTCAAACACATAAGATACTTAGCATCCACTAGTTATGGTACATATAACTTAAGCACAGGTGTGTCAAACAAGGATGCAAGTATATAGGAAACTTCCAAAATAAGCAATGAGACATTTGCGTTAGAGTTCACAAGCATGAGACCACATTTAGTAAAGGGTCATCAAATGCAAACAAGTAATAAAAAAAGGAATGAAGGGCATTCAACTCATCCTATGGGTCCTCAATTGCAAAAACACATTTTATGTTTTGAATGTTAGTAAGAAGGTATTCATAATTCAGAACACAGAAGGACAAGACAAAGCATTTCAAGTTCAATTCATTGTCCTTTCTCAAACAAACTCCTAAAGGGAGTGTATCAACACATGGAATCACGCCACTTGAGATATTGAAAGAACGATAGGACACATTTCCTATATTCATCATTCTTAGCATGCTTCTAAGAGTCCATCCTAATTACTCGACTTATCCAACCATATTAGTGTGACAAGAAGTAATACACACAAATTGGGCATCAAGTATGCACCACAGACTCTTTCCCAAACAACAAGTATAGTTGGCATCCAAAACTTGGAGCTCACACAATTTAAGCACAAAATAAATAAACCATGAAAGAATCTTGGAGACTTAAACCTTCTCACGGTATGGTAGGAGATCACTTATTTCTAAGAACCTACTTACCATAGGGAAACTATCATCATATCTCCAAGGATCACTAGTAATATGAGGGGGTAGGTCCATACCTTGTGTAATGACCCTTTTCCGTCATTATGGTAAAGTATAGTATGTCAAAATTTAGGTTAAGATTCTCCCTGAATAAAGTGTTAGAAATTTTAGGCTAGGCTAGTCTTGGATGAAATCCAAGTGTGGTGTAGTCTAGATTAATCTGGTAATTGATAGTTTGGTGTTTATATGATTTTAGACCATATTATGATATTTAAGATGTTAAGGAGTTTGTAGAAACTTTCAAAAGTGAATCCGGGTTAGTAGAACTCAGGATATTGTGATTGACGTAAGGGAGTTAGTTCGAAATGTCAATATCTAGAAGTGTGTTGTAAAATGGGCAAAATTCTGGGATTGTCAAACTTTCTGCCTCCACCTAGGCTGCTATAGCTAGAGGTAGGCTACCATGGTCCCGCTGTAGCAAAAATATTCCCACTATAATAGAAGTCAGCTTCGTTAATCTCGCTATAGCGAGTAGATCCCTATATAGTGATGCCGCTATAGCAGGAATCATGCCGCTATAATAGGATACGTGCTGATAAATGCAAAAATATACTTGAACATTATTTTTTGTTCCACTTCTAGTCCAGAGCTAGGAGAGGAGATTTAGGGCTAATTCCACCTATTTCCAACCAAAATCCTTTGTTGAGGTAAGTTAATCCCCCCGTTTAACTAGTTTTTCAAAGATTAATCCTTAGAATCACTAGATTTTGAGTATGGGAGAGGATTTGACTTGACCTAGGATGATTTTCTAGTGTAACTTAGTGAAAAAAGGTGAAATCCATGGGTTTTAGTTAAGTATGTATAATTTATGGTTGAATCCTTAGAATTTATCTTTATAAACATGAATTTGGTAGAGTTACGGTGTAATGAAGGTAGAAAAACCCTAGAACAAGGGATGATCATGATTTTGGCCTTGGGATTTTGGGATTAGGTTATAATGCTTCTATTGGTTAGGTATTTGTTTGAATATTGGTTACTTTTTTGTTTTTAGACCCTTATCAAGATGAAATTGCAAGAAAATATAATGCTCAAGTTTATTAGAGCAAGTGCAAGGCTTTGATTGAGGTAGGTGATGGTTGAATTGTAGTTGAGGCTCAATTTAGTTTACAGTGAATGTTAACTGCCTTTTTGTTTATTTGTTGCAATGCATGCTGTAAATGTTGACTTGTTGGATATTATTACAAGTGTTAAATTATCTAAAATGAGATTGTATAAAAAGGCTTATTTTAAAGTGCAAGTGTGGTGTGTTATCTGAAAACACTCAAATACACCGTAGAAATAAATGTACGCGGTCGTTAGCAATACTTTTATCCAACTTAGGAGTCAAGGTCGAATCCACAGGGAATGAGAGCAATAACTTCACTCTCAAGTGTCACAAGTGACTATGAATTGACACGTAATGCTTAAAATATTGCAATAAAGTAAAATGGGGGATTTTGTTTAAAGAGATTTTTGTATTCAAATTATTAGTTTTGATGTCGGTTTGTCAAAACGAATGCTAACGAATGTAATCAATAAGTAAAAGTACTTGGGGTTATGCCTTCTTAAGAGTGATTGTAAGTGTGGGTAAGAAAAAGTTCACCTAAAACTCAATTGATAGTCATAACTAGGCTTGGTCTTTGGTATTGGAGGTAATCTTTCAATCTACCACCGAATTTCGTAAGGGTTTCTTTCAAACACCCATACGTACATAATACCAAGCAACCAATAGCCTCAAATTAGTTAGTCTATTTCTAGCACTAGCTATTAAATGAGAACTTCTCAAGTCTTTGTCAACTAAATCTCTCCACCCTTGCCTTCTCTTTCAATCAAAACAAGGGATCTACGCATCAATGGAGTTTGCAACTTTAGTTCTTAAGTTGAAACATAGAGATTTAGATAAAATCATAACATTTATTCAAATTTAGTCACTAGCCACACAATAATTGACACTCAATAATGCATAACCCCAAGCTTGGGAACTTAGCTACTCATAACAAGAGAACAAGAAAATATACCTATATTCTCATTCAAAGTTGACATGGAAGCCAAATATATCCGAAGAAAAATCCAAATTCACAAGCAAGAATTTAGTACTAAGCAACTAAAAATCCCAACTAGGGATCAATTACAAGCGACTAAATATAGGGTTCCAATTGGCCAAAAAGGTTTAAATAGCTTTAGCAAAAATGGGCCTAAAAATGGTAGAAACACCACCGCATTCAATTTGAATGAGCAGTTTTACATCACTAAAGGGATTGACTCTGCGCCGAATTATCCAAGGATCACTGATTTGACTTTGAATTTTAGTTCCAATGGTTGGCATCAGTCAACTTTTGCGATGGATCTTTGCCTCGCTGACCGGTTTGGTGATGCGCCGAATCATATCTTGCATGGCTATTTCCTCAAAAGTTGATCTGGCCCAGAAGGTTGGAATTAGCTATGAAACTTTCAGTTTGGCGATGTGCAAAAAGGTTTGGCGATGCCCCAATTTACCCTTGCGATGCTCTTGTGCATTTTTAGGTCTAATCTTCCATATTTTTGATTCTTTTTGCCATTTCAACCACTTCTTGGCCTTAACCCTGAAATTAAACCAAAACAACATTAAAACACATTCAAATTAGCATTGATGACATGATTTCTTACCATTTTTAGTCCAAATGAGTCACAATTTGCCGACTCACCAACACCCCCAACTTAAATCTTTGCTCGTCTTTGAGTAAATCAATGCATACACAACAAAATCAACAATGCCTACAAATGGTACTACTTAGGAGTACTTAGGAGCTTAGACGCATGCTTCTTTTGTGGAAACACTTTTCCCTCTTGATTTTGAAAACAATGGAATAGGTTTCACCTATCAAACACTTATATCGTGAACAATGAGCCTCAACTATTAACTAAATGTTACCATACCCCACACATGCTCATAGACTCCAACCAAGATTAAAAAGTGATCAAATATTACAATCACGTGCCCTCACACAAAGAAGTGCTTTCTCTCAAGAGCAATTCAACATTATAATAAAGGACTATCACGAATCACTCACAATCCAAAAGATGATCATGCACACGAGAACCACACCATAGGCTTGACCATAAGCTCTACTTCACCATATCTAAGCGTGCTACTTTGGAGATCACTAAGGTCTTACTTCGGCTTGTAACATAGGCATCATTTAAGGTAAGAAAGGTTAAGGTTATAGTGACTCTACCTTCTCAAAGCATCTATAGAGACCTCAATTACACTTATTTCCCAAAGATTATACCTCAAATCATTCCAAGGACCAATTCTCAAAGGGTTTCAAGTTATATTCACCCTCCTATCCTTTTAACACAAAAACTTCTTATTAACATGCTATCACCATTGCAACTCTTTTTCAACCTCATTTTTTGAATTTTTTTCATACTTTTTCTTTCTTCTCTCCAATTTTTTTAACTATTCACAAAGAATACTAGGATAACTAGGAGGGATGGAAGTGATTGGTATTCAAGTTCATGAACTTATTATCACATGTCCCACCCGGGATCTCTACCACCCCCAACTTAGGCTTTTGGCCTACGTTTGTTTTCAGTCTCACCTAAACACTTCAAGAAGTGTTAGGTTCAAAAGGGGGGGCTTTGAAAAATGGGTTTTGGCTTGTAATGATGTTATCCAAGAAAAAGGATTCCAAGGCTCAAATTAGGGACAAGATTGGTCATTTAGGGTAGCTATTTTAGTCAAATTAAAGGTTCACTCTTGATCGATGGCCTAAGATCACTTCTCCAACATTGTACACTTTTTGCTTTAGACATAGAGCAAATGGGAAAGTTCTAGGTGGACTCAATAAGCATGATCAAGATAAACTCTCACCCACATACGAAACTCAATTGCATACTCGAAAAACCCTTTCTCAATTAATGTACCACATTCATAACACATATCGAGAAAGGTACTCAATTAGTCAAAATAAGATATGGGTGTCCACAAATGATACGCATCTAACTTGTTAAACTAAACCAAAGAAATTTTTTGAAAAGGGGCACATTTTTGAAAAAATAGAGCAATGCATAACAATTCATCAATTTTTTAAGAGTTGAGTATGTGAACATCTCCCTAAGAGTACTATTTGAGTCAAAGTGTTCTATTGCTAGTACACTTTTTCTCTTAAGTAGGCATGCTAAAAAGAATTTTTTTTTGCAACTAACTACGCACTATAAAGCTAAAAATAAAAAGTAAAGGAACAAAAGACAAACATCACACACTACACACTCAAATATTACAAACCAAATGAAATATCAAAATAATATCCAAATAATAGACGTCACCATACACCAAAATAAATAAATATCCAAAAAAGTGTATCAAAAGAACCAAACACCAAGAGATAAATATTACAGATCCAAAATAAACACCCCACCCCCAACTCAAAAATATGCATTGTCCTCAATGTAATAGGACTAAAAGAAGTATAGGAGAATGACAGTAAGGGTCCCCCTGAACATGGCTAAGCCCGAGGTAGTGACTAGCTTACAAAAGTGGCTACTATTTGGGCATCAGTGCCCGACTCAACTCTAAGTGTCTCCTGATAAGGTAGATCTGGTATAGTGTCCCCGTCATCCACCATAATAGCTGAACTGTAGGTATTAATTTGTGTCGTCTTATGCATCAGCCTCTCCAACACGACAGCAAGTATAGCATCATTAGTCTTCTGCCTATTAGTCTGATCATCAATCTAAGCCCTACCCTGAGGCTCAACCTAAATACCGATATGGACCTACTCCTCAAAATAACCCTCTATCTCAGCATCATCAACATCCTCATCCAAAATTTGGTCATCCTCCTCCTTCTCCTCCTCCTCCTTTTCTACAACTAGGTCAGCCTCTCGAACAGGAGCTGAAGCTGGAGTAGGTATCTAAGATGAAACTCCCTATAAATGTGTCAAGTCAGGGAAACAGAGCTCATGCATATGCTTTTGAAGAGAAGTGAGCTTATCATGTATCTTCATCACAACATCATTAGGAATAGCAGGCCATGGAGCACTCAACTCGTCTAGCTTGGTACCATAAATATACAGGGTATCCTAGATGCCCCATAACTCATCATGAACAGGTAGCATTGTGGATCTCACCATATCAGTAATTAATTGAGGTATCTCCCTCTCCAATTTGGGTGACCTTGCATCACTCGAATAGGCCAACTTCTTTATTTGGACAATGTCAGGTTGCGTCAGCGGATTCCTCGATGTACCCAGAGTAGAGGATGGGAAAGGGCCAAAAATTATGGGTCTGAGTGGCTGAGTAGAGGGACCTGTGGAAGGCACTGGTGGGGGATGAGCTGAAGTAGTAGGAGTGGGTTGGTTTGCACCACTATCAATAGAACCAATATTAATTATCGGGTAATCTTCCACCCAGACTTTCTTCTTTTTCACTTTCTGCATAATCTCAAGGTGAGTGATATCAATAGTAGAGGCGGGGAAATACGTATAATCTTTTTTTCTTATTAAAGGGGACTCGAGCACGATGGTAAAGTTCCTTGATAAAACACAAAAGGCAAGAGAGGTCTACTTTTGTTAGGCCTGGTAAGCAATATCCAAAGTGATGAAGATAGCCAGATTAAGCCTCTTCTTTGCCATGATCGTCCCTATAAGCACTTCCCGTGGGTGCACAAGAATAGATTCATTTTGAGATAATAATATATTGTTGTACACAAAACTGAGCCAATAATGAGCTTTCATGCTTATATCAATTTTCTCTATCAGGGTATTTAGAGTGATCCATTTAGGCATTGCATTGCTAAGCAAAGGGACTAGACATTCTCGAAGATCATCGATACGATGGGTAGCAAAGTAATAATGTGAATCGAGCTTGTCACCATAGACTTCATTGATTGTGGCACCAACACACTTAACATTGACACCCCGTACCTTCACTAGATCATGAGTTTCTTGAGGCTTGCCCTTTCGCCGCTTCTTTGGAAAAAATCTCCCATAGGCTTCGTAAAACTCTTGTACCCAATTTTCAACATAAAGTTTCAATGGCTGAGTGAACTGCTCAAAGTTGTGATATCATATGACGTCTAACACCCAAGGGTGTTTTCCTTCTATCCCCTCAAGGCTCAATATCTGCTCTTCAATTATTGTTCTTTGATTGGGAACTTTGAGTCGGTTGAGGAACCTACAACCTTCATGTAGATGGGGGTGGCGACTTTACTGCAACAGTGGAGGGTTGATCTATTCTCTTCTTCTTTAGAGGAGCAGCCTCGGGAGTACGTAATGGATCATGAATAGGGGTAGTGTTCCCCTCCTTTGAGAAATCAAGATTGTACCTCTCGGAGTTTGAGCTATGCTCAGAGATTTCATCTTCAGTTACCAGAGACTTTGACCTACTTTCCTCAACCCTTTTCCTATTGTACAATTTTTCTGATTTAGACCCTTCCTTAATGGTTAATGCCTTTGAAAGCTTTTATTTATGTGGAGGAGATCCTTCTTGTTTCTTTGCCATATGCTTGTTGCGAGTCATATCTGCACATAAGAGTAGCAATGGGTTCAGCCAAAGTTATATAAATAATACATAATAATATTTTCAGAAAGTCATCTCCAAACAAATCAATGCATCGCCAATCAATTCAGCGAACGAATGACTATCGCCGATATGGACAAAAATAAATGGGAGTGATCGGCAAAGGAAGGTGAGGATTTGGTGATACGCTGAAGGATTTGGTGATTCTCCCTGAGCATCACTGAATCACTAGGGTATCGCCAAATAACACCTTGAATAGCTTTCTTCACTGTGACAATTGGCAATATAGGGAGCTTTTCGATGCTATGCCATACAGTTTGGTGCATCACCAAAGTTCTCAACCCATCGCCGACAGTCGTCTTCCCCAAGATTAAATTCATGATTTTTGAGCCTTCAATGGCGATTTCAATTCCCAACACCATGGGTAATCAAACTTCGCTAGGTTTCAACAATTCAAAAATATTTACGATGATTTTGACCTTAAGAGCATCGTCACTCAATCCATCATTAGGAAAAATCATTCGATTTCAAGTTCCATCAATAACACCCAACTTTTTTCAATACTCATTTCATCATAAATCAATTCACAATGTAAACATGGCCAACGATTACATATTTAAATAACACAAACCCAACAACTTAACCATAATCTAACAACAATCCAATTCCAATTTACGAGTTCAACACATTTCAAAACAATCCAACAATGACCATTATTAAGAAAAAAACCAACACAAAATTTCTACTATAAGTATGAGCAACAATGGCTATAAATAGAATTAAATAAAACTCGAGTCTAACCTTTAAATCTTAGGGAAAAAATTTAATGAGGAAGAGTGGTCGGAGTGAAACTATAATAACTGTGGTGCTCGTGTGGTGGTGGTGACTTATGAGAAAACGATGAGTGAATGTGTGTTTGAGTTTGTGCGAGTGTATGTTGATTAGAAAGAGTGAAAGAGAAGAGGTAAATGGGGAATAGAATAGGTTTGAAATAATATAAAGAGTCAAAAGACAATGAAAGGTCAAGGGTCAAAGAAGTCAAACCTTCACACTTTAAAACTAGACCCTTTTGAGCGATTCAATTCCATTATGGAACTTATCGGCAATGCACCAATTTGGAGTTTTGTCGCGAATCTAACAGTTTCCAAGACCTATGGCCTTCTTATTTACAGAGCAAAGTAGCGATGGTCAACCTTTCACCGAATTATTTAGTAAATCACTGATGGAAAGGTTCCATCGCTGAACCTGACGAATCATCTGAGTTTGGGAGACCTTGTTCGGCGAAGGACTTTAGCGATGCGCCGATGGGGTCAGTGCATCACCAAAGCCTCCTCATTGTATCTTTGTTCAGAGTCTCCCAAATTTTATTCTTCTCCAACTTGCGTTATGCCATATTTCCCACATTTCAAATCCATCACACACCTACATAAATCAACACACGTTATTCAAAATAATAAAAATAAACTTGGGTTACCTCCTAAGAAGCACCTTAGTTATCATCATGGTATGACATTGTTCTTCATTAATCACACATCATCGAGGTAGATCACCTCTAAGAAATCCACTTCCAATGATATCCCATGATAATGTTTAACTTATTGGCCATTCACCATAAATCGGGATCCCGTGTCATCTTCCAATTCTATAGCATCACTAGAAAAACATTGAACAACCTTGAAAGGACCCGACCATCTAGTTTTGATCTTACCCAGAAACATTTTGAACCTTAAGTTAAATACTAGGACATCATCACCACTCTTGAACTCCATTTTTAGAATTTTGGCATCATTCCATCTCTTCATACGCTCCTTGTAAAGAGTGGAACTCTCATAGGCTCTCAAGCAGAATTCATCGATCTCTTAAAGTTGTTCCATCCTTGATTTTGTGGCATCGTCCCAATTCATATTCAACTTGCACAAGGCCCATAATGCCTAGTGTTCTAATTCTAGGGGGAGGTTACAAGCTTTTCCAAACATCAATTGATATGGTGACATGACAATGGGAGTTTTGAATGCGGTTCTATATGCCCACAAAGCATCATCAAGTTTTCGGGCCTAATTCATCCCACTCGTATACACAATTTTCACCAAAATACTTTTTATCTCCCAGTTGGACACTTTTTCTAGCCCATTGTCTTGAGGGTGGTATGTAGAAGCCAACTTATGCTTCACTCCATATTTAGAAAGCAAAGAGAAAAAAGATCGATTACAAAAATGAGAACCCCCATCACTTATGATAGCACGGGGTGTCCCAAACCAGGTAAAAATATACTTCTTCAAAAATTGAGTAACACTCTTAGGTTCATTATTTTGCAAGGCAGTGACGTCGACCCATTTGGAAATATAATCAACCACTACCAAGATGTAACAGTTCCCATATGAGCTCACAAAGGGTCCCATGAAGTCCAACCCCCATATATCAAATAACTCCACATCCACACTCAACTTCAAGGGTATTTTATGTCTTCTTGAGATTCCACCTTGCCTTTGGCATAGATCACATGCCTGCACTAATTCATGGGCATCACGATACAAAGTTGGCCAGTAAAATCTGCTTTAGAGAACCTTCGCAGCTGTACGCACACCACCATGATGACCGCCAACCAATGATGAATGACATATTTTAAGAATTGACCTCATTTCATTCTTTATAATACAATTATAGATCACTCCATCTACATAAGAGATATGGTTCATCCCAATAATACCTTTTCACATCATGGAGGAAGGGTTTTCTTTGATAATGGTTCAAATCATTGGAAAGCAACCCACTTAACACATAGTTCGCAAAATCCACATACCATAGTAGCATATCCTCTTTAGTGCCATGACAAGCTTATTGGGAAATGTGTCATCAATCTTAATTTAACCCCACTTTTCTTTGTTAGACTCCAGGAAGAATAGGTGATCTGCTACTTGGTTTTCACATTCTTTTCAATCCTTAACTTCAAAATTAAACTCTTGAATTAGCAAGATCCACCTAATCAACCAAGGTTTTGCCTTCTTTTTAGTGATCAAGTGCCTAAGGGCTGTACAATCAGTGTGCACAATGACTTTCGTTCCCAATAAGTAGGCATAAAATTTCTCAAAAGCATAGACTACGACAAGCAACTCTTGCTATGCAACCATATAATTTCATTGTGCATCATTCAAGGACTTGCTAGCATAGTATATGGGATGAAAAATCTTGTCCTTCCTTTGTGCTAACACTGCTCCTAAGGCAAGGCTACTTGTATTACACATCAATATAAAGGGTTGTGACAATTTAGGGCAATGATAGGAGCATACACAAGACTCTTCTTGATGCAATTGAATGCCCTCTCACAGTTGACATCAAACTCAAATTTTGCTTCCTTTTCAAGAAGCCTACATTGGATGCACAATCTTGGAGAAATCTTTGATGAACCTTCTATAGAAATCGGCATGCCCAAGAAAACTCTGAACAACTTTCACGAAGATTGGAATGGGTAGCTTGGCAATAAATTCAACTTTAGCTTGGTCAACTTCAATTCCATGACACAAAATTTTATGCCCTAGCACAATGCCCTCCTTTACCATAAAATGACATTTTTCCCAATTCAACACAAGATTAGTTTCAACACATTGTTTAAGCACCTTTATCAAGTGTTCAAGACATAATTTAAAGGTATCACCAACAATGGAAAAATCATCCATAAAAACCTCTATAGTATCCTCTACCATATCCAAAAAGATCTATAGCATGCACCATTGAAAAGTGGCGGGTGCATTGCATAACCCAAAGGGCATGTACATGAAGGAAAATGTCTCATATGGACATGTGAAGGTAATCTTATCTTGATCTGCAGGTGTGATACAAACTTGGTTATACCCGGAGTATCCATCAATGAAATAATACCACCCCAGCCTCGCCAACCAATCAAGCATTTGATTCAAAAATGGCATAGGGAAGGGGTCCTTTTCTATCCATGAGTTCAACTTTTGGTAATCCATGCATACTCTCCAACCCGTCACCAGTCTCATGGGAATAAACTCATTGTTTTCATTAGGAACCACCATGATTCCTTGTTTCAGAATGCACTAAACTAGGCTTACCCATGTGCTATCTGAGATAGGATACACAACGTCGTGTCCAACCACTTAATTATCCTTTTTTTCAACAATGAAGAAATCATCCATAGATACCTCTATAGTATCCTCTACGATATCTGAAAAAATTATTAGCATGCACTGTTGAAAAGTGGCGGGTGCATTGCATAACCCAAATGGCATGCTCTTGAAGGAAAATGTCCTATATATATATATGTGAAGGTAGTCTTATCTTGATCTTCGGGTGTGATGCAAATTTGGTTATACCCGGAGTATCCATCTATGAAATAACACAACCCCCGACCCACCAACCAATCAAGCATTTGATCCATAAATGGCATGGGGAAGTGGTCCTTTTCCATCCTCGAGTACAACTTCTGGTAATCCATGCATACTCTCTAATCCATCACCAGTCTCTTAGGAATAAGCTCATTGTTTTCATTAGGAACCACTGTGAGTCTTTTTTCTTGGAATGCACTGAACTGGGCTTACCCATGTGTTATCCAAGATCGGATACACAACGCCGTGTCCAACCACTTAACTATCTCTTTTTTCACCACTTGTTGCATCGAAGGGTTAAGCATTCATTGATGTTCAACACTCAGTACATAATTGGGCTCTAACTTTATATTTTAAGTACAAATGTCGTGAGCAATCCTGATAATATCTCCAATAGTCTACTCGATAGCTCGAATGAATTTTCTCACAACCAATTTCAATGCTTCCACTTACCATGCTAATAAATCTCTTGCAATAATAATGGGTAAGGTGTTACCTTCCCCCAATAAGACATAGAAAAGGTATGGTGATAATGGCTTGAGCTTAAGTTGTGGTTGGTCCATAATTGAAGGCTTTGGGGGAGGAGTCTCCCTATTTTTCAAGTGAAGATCCAATTTGCATGGGTCCTTGGTGTAGGAACCAAGACCCATCAATGAAGCTACCACTTTATCATACTCTTCAACCTCTTTGCTTCCATAATTCTACAACACTCCCTCTAGTGGCTCACTAATAAAATCCTCTTCTATAGCATCGACCACTTCATCATCAATCATATCAATCATGGAGATCACTTGTAAATCCTTTGACTGCTTTATGGACTTACACACATTGAAAGTTATCTCTTTATTATTCACTCTAAACTTCATCTCTCCACATTTCACGTCAACTAATTCCCTTCCTGTAGCAAGAAAAGGTCTACCAAGGATAATGGTAACTTTATAGTCTATCTCATAATCTAGGATCACAAAGTTGGTAGGAAATATGCATTTTTCAACCCGAACAAGTACATCATAAAAATTCCTACTGGTCTTTTAATAAGGAGCCTCATGGTTGTGGGACTCGGAGCACCCAACCTTAACTTCATGAATATAGTTAGAGGCATCAAGTTTATACTTGCCCCTAAGTTGCACAATGCTTTGCCAAATCTATACACCCCAATGGTGCAGGGAATAGTGAATGCACCGGAGTCTTCCTTCTTGACCACTATATGGCTAAACATGATAGCATTACAACTATGTGAGATCTCCACCATTTTGAAGTCCATTGTTCATTTCCTTGTCACCAAGTCCTTCATGAACTTGGCATACCCAGGCATCTCTTGCAAGGCTTACAACAAAGGAATATTCACTGATAAGTTGCTAAATTTTGAGAGGAACTCTTGAAATTTGTATCATCTCCTTCTTCTTGAGCCTTTGAAGGAATAGTGCAGGGATCTTGATTTTTGGATTTGAAACTACCGGACTTCCCTCTAACTTCAAGACATTATTATCAACCACTTGAGATATCTCCTCACTTTCAAACTTCTCTTCCCCTTCATCTGGCTTCTCAACAGTTGGCTCATTTGGAATAGGGACTTCATCATTTGACTTGTCAAGCTGCTTCCTTTTTCCACTCACTTATTCTTTAATTACCCTCTAATTAGGGTCATTATCAAGATTCACAATATCATTTCTGAGAGTTCTACCACTTCTAATGACAATTACCATGATATGAGCATCATTTTTTAGATTTACCATGGTGTAGCTAAGTAAGCCACCCTTTTGTCTTGTGCTAAGATGACACGAGATTTGGCCCAATTGCATTTCAAGTTGCTTGATGGATGTTAAATGTGAAGTGGCCATTTTATTTAGTTGTGAAAAATCACTCTTTATCTCTCTTAACAATTTGTCACTCCCCTCGACTCCCAAAAGGATATGGGCAAACACATTTTCTTTCTTATAACTTTCTGGATCTATGGTGGTAGACTCTTTACCTTTTTTCCTACCATAAGGAGGGATGTATCTATTATGGTCCTTATCTTTATCTCTCAAATCATGGTCTCGATTCTCTCCTTATCCCTCTAATCTCTATTATGATCTTGGTCCCTCCAATCACGCTCTTTCCAATCACTATCCCTTTCCTTGCAACCTTGATTCCCACCTTTCTTTTGATAGGTATGTTGGGAACCCCCTATTTGGTTTGAAAAGTATTGTATTTCTTCATCAAGAGACTCTGCATCATCATCATCATATGCTTTATTCCCTTTTGTAACTATGGCATTGACTGCCTTTAAAGTTGCACGCATTACATGTTTTGTGTGGAAATCCAATTATGTCATTACTTTAGCCATATTTTCATCTCTCTCCTCATCCTTCTTCCTTTTCTTTTAGATCACATAATATTTGGAGGGATCCCCCACGGCCACCTTAGTATCTCGTGTGTGCCATACTCTACTTTGTTTTGTCACTTGGTCCAATAACTCCGAAGCAACTCCAAAGGTTTGTTTAATCAAAGATCCTCCGGCCGCATTATCTGCTACCTTCTTGTTCAATTGGTCCAATACTCTATAAAGATTTGGATAAGCATCTTATTCGGCACTTCATGGTTTGGATATTGTATCAACTTTTTATTAAACCTTAACCATGCTTCATGCAATGGTTCCCCACTCATTGTTGGAAGTTTATAATCTCATCCCTTAATTGGAGCATGTGGGATGATGGAAAGAATCAGTCTAGAAAAGCTTCTGTCAACTCAGCCCAAGATGTTATAGATCCCGCAGGTAATTCCCACAACCATAATACTTATCACCCATCAATGAGAATGGAAAGAGCCTCAACCGTATGGATTCTTTGAGATATGAGCAAGGTCGAATACAGGGTAAACATCTATGTAGTTCTTTAAGTGGAGGTTTGCATCTTTGTGAGCCTGAACACCAAATAGGCCCTTCATTTGGAGTAAGTATAACATCACACTTGTGACATGAAATACTCCATTACCCTCCGCAGGTGTGATTCGAATCGCACTTGCCCTTCTGGCATCCCATAGGTGATCCTCATCATCAAGATGTCCATCAAAGGAGGCGGCGTAGCTACCATGTAGATTCATTGTGTCGTGAAGACTTAGATTATCCTCTGAACAAGACAAAAACAACAAATAAAGTAAAGTTTACACTACGACTAACAAAAGTAACTTATAATACTATAATGAATGAATGCAACATTTCATTCCCCGGCAATAGCTCCATTTTTGATAATGCTCAAATACACTCTAGAAATGAATGTACGAAGTCATTAGCAATACTTTTAACCAACTTAGGATCGGGGTTAAATCCACAGGGAATAACAGCAATAACTTCACTCTCAAGTGTCACAAGTGACTATGAGTTGGCATGTAATGCTTAAAATATTGCAATAAAGTAAAATATGGGGTTTAGTTTAAAAAGATTTTTTTATTCAAATTATCAGTTTTGATGTTGGTTTGTCAAAACGAATGCTAACGAATGTAATCAATAAGTAAAAGTACTTGGGGTTATGCCTTATTAAGAGTGATTATAAGTGTGGGTAAGCAAAAGTTCACCTAAAACTCAATTGATAGTCATGACTAGGCTTGGTCTTAGGTATTGGAGGTAATCTTTCAATCTACCACCAAATTTTGTAAGGGTTTCTTTCAAACACCCATACGTACAAAATACCAATCCATCAATGGACTTAAATTAGTTAGTCTATTTCTAACACTAGCTATTAAATGAGAATTTTCCAACTAGTATTCAATTTCAAGATTTAGCTTCAAGCAATGATAAAGGATAGGGTTCCAATTGGCCAAAAAGGGTTAAATAACTTCAGCAAAAATTGGCCTTAAAATTACAAAAATTCCACCGCATCTAATTCAGATGAGCATTTTTCCATCGCCGAAGAGATCAACGCTATGCCGAATCATCCAAGGCTTGTCGATTTGACTTTGAATTTAAGTCCTAGTGGTTGGTATCTGATGAAATTGGCGATGGATCTTAACCTCGTCGACCGATTTGGTAATTTGTTGAATTGTATCTCGCATCACTATTTTGTAAAAAGTTGATCTGCCTTGGACTATTGGAATTATTATCAAACTGTCAGTTTGGCGATACGTGATACGACACAAAATATAAAAAGACGACGAAACTACAGACACAAGGGTAAAATGGGAAATAGGAAGATACGAGATGAAGAACAAAGGGAAAAACAAAGACAATAAAGATAAAGGATAGATATATAGACACAATGAAATAAAGAGAGGACAACAAGAGAGTATATTAAACCCTCAAACCTTCCTTTCGATTACTTCAAAGCACCAATCTCTTACGAAGACCGAAGAGGAATTGGACCTCAACAACCAACGTTTCTAATCAACAAGGAAAGCTCCCAACAAGATAAAATAAACACTCTCAAGTGTAACATTCATCATCAATAATCATCTCACCCTAAAAATGAAAAGAAAGCTAACTATTTATAGCCATGGGCCTTATTACATAATGGGCCCAAAAGTGACCCAATGCACCAAATACACATCCTTCAATACCCAACATCATCATGTTGGGTCGCAATACTCTTCCTCATCTCTAAAGGGGCGCCAATTGCCTTGCTTGAAGATTCTTTGACCAATTTGGGGTGTATCATCCTCTCCTTCTTGAAAAGGATTTGTCCCCAAATTCGAGAAAACATCATTTTCAAGCTCAAGATCCCCAAGAAAGTCTTTGAAATTGGGAGAGTTCTCAACTCGCTTAGCCAAGAAAAGTGGAATGCTAATCTCTCCTTCTTGAGGCCAAACCTCTTCAATGGGCACTTTGTTGGCAAGCATATTTGGGACGGTGATATCCCCATCACATGGATTTCCTTCACCCTCCACATTTTCATCAACATTATTAACCCTTTCTACTAGTTTCTCTTCTTGCTCCACTTCATCTTTGTAGTAAGAATTACCTTCCCGAAGTATGATGACTCTCAGGGTAGGACACTCACTCATTCGGTGACCCAATCCTTGACACTTAAAGCATTGAGTACCCTTAAAATTAGGATTACCTCCTTCTCTAGGGGGATATCTTGGGGCATTCTTCTCAAAGGGATTCTTGTCAAAAGATCTCTTGAACTCGGAACCTTGAGTTCATGTTGATGACACTTGATTTCCCGCCTTGGGGTGGATGGATTTCTCTAACTTAATATCTTGTTCGACATCAATGGCCTCTTCTAAGAGATCATCCATCTGAGCAAACTTGTGTATTGACAATCTAGAGGCAATATCTTGATTCAATCCCACTTTGAATCGGATCTTGGTGTGCTCTTCATCCTCATTGTAATCAAGCTTCAAGAGTAGCTTTTGGAATTCATCTTAGTATGCTTCAACACTCTTGTCTTCTTGTCTCAAATTGTACAACTTGGCAAGCAACCCTTGTCTATACCTCTCTCGCACATAGTTGGCTCTCATAAGGGCCTTTATCACTTCCCATGGTGGATAATTAAATCCATGAAGAACCCCTTGCATTCTCTTAGTCGACTCCCACCAAGTCAATGCATAACCTTTAAATTGGGCAATGGCATAGGTAGTCTTCTTAACATCGGGCAAATCATTAGCTTGGAAGATCCTATCACATTGTGAATCCCACTTGAGGTATCCTTCGGGACCACTACCTCCTTGAAAACTAGGAAGAGTGACCTTGATAGAATTGAGACATCCTTGTTCTCTTGGTCCATGTCCTTGGGCACCATACCCATATCCTCCTTCTACTTGTTCCTCAAACTCGCCTTGGACTCTTAGGGCTTGGTTGGGTGGCATTTGGTTAAGTGGATCTTGGTAAGGTGGGTTTGGGTTTTGGGGTTTTTGATAGTGTGGCACTTGGGTTTGGGGTACTTGATAGGGTAGGTAGTAGGGTGGATTGAGACCTTGTGGGTTGAATCCTTGTGGCATTTGGTAGTTTGGGACTTGGTTTTGTGGTGCTTGGTAGGGTGGAGCGGGCATTTGTGGAGCTTGAGGTTGGGGCATTTGTTGAGGTGGGTTAAATTGTAGGGGTCGGGCTACATGTCTTGGAGTTTGATCAACCGTAGTAGTAGGTAAGGGAACATTACCTTGTTGGAGAGGGTAAAACATATTGTGGAGAGTCCTAGGAGAGACGGTAGCCGAAGTTTCTTGGACTTGTCCACTTGAGGAAGCTTGGAGATTGTTTTGAGGGGTTGCATTTAAAGAGTTGGGGTTCCCTCCCACATTCACCATTATTCCCTCCATGTTGGATACTCTCTCATCCATGCTCGACATTTTATCCTTTATCACATCCTCTCTTTAACTCAACCCCATGAGGGCCTCCAATATAGTATCAAGATTGGTTCCACCCGAAGTAGGTTGAATTTCATCTCCCGAAGCCATGGTACCTATCAATAAGACACTCAACACAACTAGCAAACAAGGTTAACGTTAGAAATCTCGCAATCACTAGTGTTTTCACACTTGGATTGCCTCACAAATTACCTCGGCTAATGGTTGTAACTTGTTTAGTTCCGATGAGTTGCAAGGGTCCACTCTCTACTTGAAGGTTAAGAATGGATTTTTGGACGACTCAAGAAGGAATGTTCAAAACCTAAGGATGGGAACCAAGAAGTTTCAAGGGAAAATAAAGAAGAAAAGCTAAGTTTCAAGGGAAAATAAAGAAGAAAAGCTCAAAGAAAATTCGGACTCAAAAATGAAGTAACAAAAGTAGCAAGAATTACTTCTTGTTACTTAGTTTGAAGGATCAAAGAAGAGGATTTAATGTTTAAAACTAGTTAACAAGTGATTAAAGATGTTAATTACTTGTTAAATAGTTGAGGAATTGAAAGAGAAAGAGAACAAAAAAAGAATCACAAAATTTGGACACTTAGAGAAAATTTTAGGTCCAAAAAACTTTAGGACCCCCCAAAAAAACTAAGTGTTGGAAACCTGAGATTTTCATCTCTCTGAAACTGTGCCCCACGCGCTTGCTGATGTGGCACGCTGACGTGGAATTTTTAAATTTTTTTTTTCAATTTTTTTTTTTGACCTACAAATACTTTGACCAACTTTGACTTGAAGATTTTGGATCAAAATGTACTTTTTTTATCTTCTTCTCCAAGAACAAGATGAAGAAGCTCAAGAACACCAACAAAAACCTCAATCTTCACATCTTCATAACTTCTTCGTTTCAACTCCAAATTCAATGAAATTTTCGCCCACGTGTTCCTTTCAACGCCACGAACAAACTCCACTAATTTTTAACCTTCAAAACTAAGCCAAAAATAAACCCACTTTTCAAAATTGATAAAGTTTCAAAAGCTTCAAACCCTTCAATGGTAACTTCAATTATAAACCTCCAAATCGCATGAAACTTGAGATCTCGTCTCACAAGACACTAGGGAATCAAGATCTAGTGTCAAAAACAATAAATCAAAACAAAAAAATTCGGATTTTTTTTTTAAAATACCAAAACCCAAGACTTAAGTTTGTAGAAACAAACCCAATTCAAGCTCTGATACCAAATGATACGACACAAAATATGAAAAGACGATGAAACTACGGACATAAGGGTAAAATGGGAAATAGGAAGATACGAGATGAAGAACAAAGGGAAAAACAAAGACAATAAAGATAAAGGATAGATATATAGACACAATGAAATAAAGAGAGGACAACAAGAGAGTATATTAAACCCTCAAACCTTCCTTTCGATTACTTCAAAGCACCAATCTCTTACGAAGACCGAAGAGGAATTGGACCTCAATAACCAACGTTTCTAATCAACAAGGAAAGCTCCCAACAAGCTAAGATAAACACTCTCAAGTGTAACATTCATCATCAATAATCATCTCACCCTAAAAATGAAAAGAAAGCTAACTATTTATAGCCATGGGCCTTATTACATAATGGGCCCAAAAGTGACCCTAAATGCCTATGGGCCCAAAAGTGACCCAATGCACCAAATACACATCCTTCAATACCCAACATCATCATGTTGGGTCGGAATACTCTTCCTCATCTCTAAAGGGGCTCCAATTGCCTTGCTTGAAGATTCTTTGACCAATTTAGGGTGTATCAATACGTAAAAAGGTTTGGCGATGTGCCAATTTGCCCTTGTGATGCTCTTGTGCATTTTTAGCTTCAATCTTCTATCTTCAGTCTCTTACTTTACCTACACTGATATGAACTTAGTTCCATACTATGTTCTTGGAGAAATATGTTCCACGCACTTTGCATGATAAGATGAAGGATGAGTTTTTGGCTCTTAAGTGGGGAAGTATGTCAGTTTTAGCCTATGAGGCTAAATTTTATGCCTTATCTAGATATGCTACTCAGTTGCTTGGTACTAAGAAGGAGAGGATCTGCCTCTTTGTGAAAGGTTTGAATAGTAGTTGTTGAAGTCCGAATGATAATTTAATTATAGCAAGGTTGAGTAACTATTATTAGTCATGGTGTTGAATTGGTGGAATGTTTGTACTTGTCTTATGGTTGTTTGATTTGCTTGGCTACTGTCAAGAAAAGATTAAGTGAAGGTATAAATGCTAAGTGTTACATGGTTGAAATTGTTTACAAGTGTTGGTTATGTGTTCATATTTATTATTTTTAGTTGACCGATGACCCTACCAGTACATAGTGGTTTTGTACTGATACAATATGTGCTCTTTTTTCTGTTGAGTGTAGAGCATATTCCAACTGCTTTGATCAGACCTCAACTTTAGCAAGTGACCGTTCTGACTCAACGATGAGTTATATCTTTCGGGCAGCCATGAGTCCTCACACTTATTGTTATTGTCCATTTGTTTTGGACACAAACATTTTCCTTATTTTAGTTTTTTTTATTGTACCCATAGTTTGGCAATATTAGATGTTTTGGTACAATGACTTTTAGTTTTTCAGGGTATTTTAGACATTGATTTCTACATTGTTTTACTAGTAGGACTATTCAAATATTTGGTTGTTAATTGAATTGCTCTTTCTTATTTAAAAATTGTTAAGCATTGGAATTGAACATTTAGGGTTAGATGGTTCTCTCACCAGAGGGATAATGTGGGTGTCACTTGCAATAGCGTTTGGGTCATGACACCTTGGGGATGAGGCTTTTCATTTGATTTCTTATCCTCTAAATATGCTTCACAAAAACCTTCCCTCCCATGCATCATCTTCGACCAGTAGACTTGGTCCTCGTGCTTCTTCTTTGGAGCTTCTTTGGTAGGTAACTCCTTATTTGGGTCCATAGGGTCAGATACTTCACCCTCTTCCATCAAGTATCTATCCGCCCATGGGAGTTTCTTCATGTTCCTCCCTTAAGTCAATTCTTCATTGCTCTTTCTAAGGTAGGGATCCTTAGACAAGAGCTCTGTTAGGCCTTTCTTTCCATAATTATAAGGAATTCTCTTTGAATCCCCCTTTAGAAGTATTTGCTTATAGACCTGCAAAATAGAAGGAAAGGTACTAGGAAAAGTGCTAGTACCATGGTTAGTATGAATCACAAGATTGATGTTGACAAGGCACACTAGAAGGCACTCCTCATCCATTCCCTTTAGACACTCTCTTGACTTGGCTACCACACACCTCTTTTTCATATTTAGCCAAGTCATTTCCTTCCCTTTGAACAAGCATAGAGCTTTCACTCTTAACCTCCACCTTTTCCTCAAGATAAGAGGGGTTGTCATACATCTTCAAGTCGGGGTCATTCTTTTGCAAGAGTTCCCCTCTCCTAATAAGGAAAACAAAATTTACCCTCTCTTCTAACCTTTCTTCTTCCTTTCTTGAGGTCACTCCCTCATCCTTACTCTTATCTCCTTCTCCATTACCCTTTCCATCACTCTCACCCTTCTCCTCAATTTTATACCCATCTCGAAGAGCCATAATTGACCTCCTATTAGGACACTCACTAGCAACATGTCCTCTTTCTTGACACCTAAAGCATTGACTATTAGAGGGTCGAGGAAAATTAGTTTTCACAAGGTTACCTCCTTTCAATTTATCATTCACTTTGGTTTTGTAGTCGGCATTAGCTTGATTAGCTTGACCACTACCTTTTAATTGCTCACGAGGAGCGTAAGCCTTCCATTTGTCATTATCTTTATTCCATGAAGATTTTGAAAAACTCTTGACCTTTTAGGACTTCTCCTCTTTCAAATTCGCTTCTACCTTTGAGTCATCATGAAAAACTGCTTCAAGATTCTCATAGTGCTTGAGCTTCAAGGGCCTTAAGATTTTGTGCCTCATGTTGGCGACAAATATTATCACCGTGTATTGGATGTGTTCCTCAAGCTTAGAATTCATCCTCAAGTTCTCAAACTCATCATAGTACTCTTCAACACTCTTGGTGCCTTGCCTTAGCATAAACACCTTCTTAAGAACCTCTTGATAGTAATTCAGAGTCAAGTATCTGTTCTCCATGAGAACATTCAACGCTTACCAAGTAGGTAACTCATAGATATGGGGACTCTCTCTTTCCCTTCTCTTTGATTCCTACCATGTTGAAGCATAGCCCTTAAATTAAGTAAGGGCATACTTCGCCTTCAAAGATTCCAAAATGTTATTTGTAAGAAAGATTCTCTCACTTTAAAGCTTTTATTCAAAATATTCATCTGAGTCACTACTTGTTTTTGAGCTTTGGAAGTGTAACCTTGATTGTAATGAGCCCCCTATCTTGCTCATTCAGCTCCATATGACTATATCCTCTATTGCCCATCTTATCTTGTTTATTTCCATACCCTTGAGGTTGTACTACATACCCTTCCCTACCTCCATGCTCTGAAAACTCATTGTGGTGATTGATTTTATCATTCCATTTATTATAAAGAGGGTTTTTCTAGTGATAGTCTTAGTAGGGTTCTTGGTTTTGAACTTGATTTGCCATAAAAGAATAGTTCTTTTGTGGTTGGTGATACGGTTGTGGATTTAGATGTGGGGTAGCTTGTCTTGGGTGGTTTGGAGGGTTTTGCATTTGGAAAATAGGTTGTTGGTAGCTTTGGTTTTGCTTTGGTAGAGGGTAATATATATTATGGGCTTGGATTGGGGAAATAGGGTTTGATCGCTACGAATTCCACATCACCTCTTCACTTCTAAGTGTTTGATGTGACCCCACACTATTCTTACCTTTAACCCTTTCCAACCTTTCTTTCATACCTCCTATCCATCAATTTATTTATGCTACTTACCTTGCTAGGTTAGCAAGGGATTCCATGAGGTTCTCTGAACCCTCTCCAATTGGGTTACAAGCAATAGGAATAGACATGATACCTCCAAAACTAACAAATGATGTTAGTAATAAAAGCCTCATATTACTCGTATGTGACTCTCAACTCAACTTTTGTGGCTTCATCTCAAGATTGATCATGAACTAGCTCTGCTTAATAAATTCAAGGTCACCTATATTTGTGGAAGAGTGGATTCTTGTGACTTTGAAAGAAGAATAACTCAATATCAAAAGGCAGAAGCCAAGAATGTGCAACGAGCATGTAAAGCAAGAAAAGCTAGAACAAAGTATCATGAAAGAAAATACGGATGTAAGAACCAATTAACAACTAAGTAGAACAAGAACTAGTTTTACATTAGTTTTAAGAATCAACAAAAGAGATTAGGAATCAAGAAAATGAAACCAAGGAATTAGAACCTGAGATTAGTCATATGAAGCAAGTTTGGGATTGATAAACTTCACATTTGATCACCCAAGTTTGATCTTTGTAGATTCAAATCGCATAAATTTTGCTCTGCTTCAGGACTATCACATAACTTTTGTTGTACTACAGTACCATCACAAAACTTGACAAATTGTTACTCAACGTCAGACCAACTTGTAAAACTTTTTACGTATCGTAAAAGATTTATGTGATACTACAATAGTGTCGCACAATATTATAGAATCTTTCCCAATGTTTTGTAAGATTCCCTTCACTTTTACGGATTGCCTAGCACTTTTACAAGCACGATTATGCTCGCAAATCTCACCAGGGAGCATACTTGAATCTTCCAAATTTTATACTTCTCGTGGACCCTTTGTACTCTCCTTCTTAGTACTTTACCCTTTTTGGTAAATTCACACTTGTACTAACACTTGTACTCTTTCTCTTTCCTTCTTTCTTTGGATCAAACAACCAATTTTTGAAAATCTTCTTCAACAATCTACGCAGATCATGAAGAATACTATGAACATTCAAAAATATTAACTCACCCAATTCAACTATATTTTCACCAAAATTTAGATTTACCCTTCTTATGATACCACGAACAAAGCCAGATAACATGGAACCTCTAATCCCCCTCCAATTTTTCCAGTAAATTAAACACACTTGCTTTGTTCTTCAAACCATAAAGAACACCATAAACATGATGAACTCTAAACTTGAACCCAACAAATTTTAACTCAAATTTCCTCCAAAATTCTGATATGAACTCCATTTGATGGGGAGATCAAACCCCAATACAATTGAACCTTCAATTTCACTCGAATCTAAGAACCCACTTGTTATTCTTCAAGCATTCTTCAACTAAACTCAAATCCTAGATCTCGAATCTAAAGACACTAGAGATTTCAAATCTAGTCATAGAAACTCTATCAAAGACTCAAATCAACACCAATTTTTTTTTTTTACTTTTGAATTTCAAAATTTTTGACTCAAAATTGTTTTTGTGATCAATTTTAAGATTCATGAATCTAGGATTGAGAATTGTAGACACAAATCTCTAGCCTAATCTCTGATACTAAATGATATGATTCTAGTTGGGAGATTATTATCAAAATGACGCGGAATTGAAACAAATAAAAGATATGTGAAATTGACAGCACAAAATCACAATTATGGGCAACAAAAGACTTTATACCTTCATCTCCCAATTGATTGTAATTTAATGATGCCATTCCAACTCAATCAATAATGAGAAACCTAAATGAATCCACAAATTAAAAACTCGATGATCAATTAAGAAAAAAAGTTAACACGAGCAATTTAGAGAATCTACCCTAAACACTTAATCTACGATTATCTACCTTGAACTACTTGATTATGGTAAAGCTAAGCTAAATCTAGAGTATTAACTACATGTTTGAAAGATTTCACAATGTTAAATCATCAACACTTAGGAATAAAATGACTAAGGCAAGTATTTATAGTCTAACATTTATTTAAAAAGTATCCCAAAAGGGCTGTTTTAGACACCCAGTGTCGTAAAATAGGATAACTGCATTGTACAACTCACTTTTTCATCACCAAAGTTCTGTCGAGTTTTGCTACAATTACTGTAACTCACATAACTTCTTGTGCTGCAGCCATAACTTTTTAGTCTGCTTGCAAAACTTGGTAAAGTTACTATCCACATATTCTTTGATTCCTTCAACCTCCCATATGTTGTATGTATTTTGTTGGTTCACTTCAATTCCCTTTATTGCTTCTCTTCTTATGAACATAACTTTTAGGTCTTGGAGATCATTGGCTTGACTTTGTGTGAATGGTCTTGAAGGGAATGTGCTAGTCATTCTAGTATCAAGGTATTAAGGATGGTCCCAAAAGTATTAGATCTAAGTCACTTCCAGTTGGTGCTGATGGTTGTGCAGATGCCTAGTTAGGATATGGGCATGATCAGTTATGTACTTTTTTGGGTAGTCTAACGGCTGGGACATCAGATGTGGCTTTTATAGGTGTGGTTTTGATTTGTTTTCCTTTAGTTTATGTGTTATTTGATTCAGGGTTTTCATACCCATACATGCCTACTTACTGTTCTAGTTGTTTTTGTTATTGCTGTGAGCTTTTTATCTGTGTGTATGCATGTATAACTACCCCTAGATGTTTTCTTTTAGTAGTGGATTGAGTGGATCAAACCTGTGTAGTAACTACCTTAGGGTATAACACATGTAAATATTGTTATCTTAGACTTGGTGGTTATCAATGCAATTTTAGAATTTGACCGATTGTTTTCCTTTCATGGCATTCGTATTGTATTTTACTATTACCTTACTAAGTCGATCCTTGTCTATATATGGCTAGTCTAGCATTACTAGGTTAGTATCTCCTTATCCTATAGTTATGGGTAGTCTTGCTTGGTGTAGGTTAATACTTATAGTATGATTGGCACCCTTCATATTATGAGGTAAGAGCGTGACACTCAATTGTCGAGAGAGTTATGTCATTTATACAAGGAAGAGAGGGGTTGGTACCAAGAAGTGTTTAGTCTTTCTTGTGCTAGATTTAATATTTCTTCTCCCTCCTGTCGGTCCTTAAGGTTGGAAAGTTATGATGTTAATTTTTTTAATTTGCTTGGTTTGTTGCCCAATTGTGATTATGATTTTGGTGGTAATGTTGAGTTGGGTACTTAGTTTATTCTACTATATCGTACCGAATAGTCTTAGTTGAGTTATGGGAAGTTAGAAAGGGTAGTTTTCAGATTTTTTGAGTATGGTGTTACTTGGTCGGGTGTGTCTCTGTGGGATTTTTTTGTTGGGTTTGGCAGAGAGGTGGTTTTGTGTTGTGTTTCACCTATTAACTATCAGGAGTGAGTATCTGATGCCGTATATTGGGGATCGATTTGACCAACTTTAGGGTACAACCTTATTTTCTGAGTTTTTTTAGGGATGACTACCATTAGTACTCTTTGCAGCCACTGCAAGTTCTTGGTTAAGTCTTTAGTTCTGCCAAAGCCCTTAAGAAGGTATGGATTTGTTAGATCATTTGCTCAGGCCTTGATTGGACTCTTTTATGATAGCGATTATCGACCGTGCATTAGCTTCAACCTGTGTGGGATCAGTGAATATGGGCTACTTTTCTGAGGTGTGTGTTAGACCTTTTATTAAGATACTGGTTTGCCAATAGGTATAGTTTAGACACTCGAGTACTGGTGATTTAGCTTGGATGCTAAGTAGATAGCTATGGATTTTGTGACTTTCTTACAACGTACATTTTGGGGTTGGATTCCGTTTGGAGCATTTTGATTAATTGACTAGGCTTAATTAGTACCTACCAGTTTAATTTCTATCACTTTTGACATTGGTTCTCAGTTCACAGTGGGTTTCTAAAGGTCTACTAAGCGGGAGGTAGATATTCGAGTTAAGTTTAGCATAACCTTTTCACTTGTAGATCAATGATCATACGGAGCAGACTATCCAAGTTTTAGAGGTTGTACCTCAGACTTATGTTATTGGATTTGAGGGTCATCGGGACCAGTCCTTGGCCGTAGTAGATATCGCACACATTAGACTTTAATATTCGAGTATTTAGGTAGGTTGGTTTTATCCTTTTGTGGTTGATGGTTGTGTGATTGTACAAACATGATTCAGATGGTGCTAGAGAGGTTCTGTGTAGCTCAGAGCAGGTAGGAGACTTATGATAACTAGAGGATGTTGGACTTAGAGCTTAAGATTGGTGATCTGGTTTATGAGTCTAGCTTGCATATAGCCTTGTCGAGTGTTTGCTCAATTTTGCTCAAATCTATTTGATGTTGGTATATTTCAAAGGATTCTTACATGCTTCAGTTAAGTTTGGTGCAGTTGAATGGGAGTTAGAATTCGAGAGGAAGTTTGTTGTTAGTTTTGAGCATTGAGGTAAAGAAGTTAAAATTGAGGGGATTCCAGTAGTTAAGCTTCATGGAGGTATTTTTCTGTATGGGAGGATGTCTGGGGAGCCTTCTGGGGTATATGGACCCAATACCTCATCTTTTCAAACTCTCAGACTCTTTCCATTCCTTAACTTTTGAGGATGAAAATCCTTCTAGTAGTGGATGTTGTAATGACCTGCCAGGTCATTTTCTATGTTTTAAGATTTTTAATAGCTGCCCCAAGTCATTTATAACTTATTGAAATTGGTGGTTTGGTTCCCTGGCAGATTTTTTGGGTTTTAAGCTAATTTTCCTTTTTTAGAGCTTTTGGAGCTTTTGAAGCTGAGAAATTGGTCTTTGGCCAAAACTTCTAGCAAACATACTCGGATAAAAATTTTGAAAGTTCCATTAGCTCCAGAATATGGATTTAGGCTTGGGGAACCTTTGGTTCAGTTCCTAAGGCTTTTAGGCTATTGGGTGGAATTTGGTTTAAATTGAAAGAGTAGATGTGGAACCCACTTTTCATTTAAACGACCTTGGTTTAGAATTTTGCCACTTTTATTGAGTATGAATTCCATTTCAAGTAGGGTGGCATATTTCATTTGCATTCATGGGTTTCGAATGAATCTGAGGACCCGTTCAGAGAATTTCCTACTTACCTAAATTATTTGTGCATCTGGTGTCTAAGGCCACCGCTTAATTGGTACTTGGACGCTTTAGTGGTCATTGTTTTAGAATTATTTGGGTAGTTTTAGTAGGCCTTTTACACTATGGATCCATCCACTTAATCGGAAGCTACTTTAGCAGCCAATTGGTTGTTTAAGTAACATCAACTGACACTATGTATAGTTCTTCTCTGAAATTTGACCATTCTAGCTCGATTTTCCTCCATGGTTGGCTCGTCTAGCTTGGGAATTGAGATATTATCACCTCTTTGAGCAAGTCATTCCCTCTAGATTCTTATGGAATTCCATCTTTATTTACGTCAAAATCCCAATTCTAATTCTTGGAATTTGGGGACTTTATTGGCTGATTTGAGCCCCAATTAGGACTCCGTTCTCACTTAAATTTTGAGCATCTGTTCCTAATCCTTCGAGGGAACTATTTGCAGATTCAATTTTTGAATTTCATTAGCAGGTCCCATGGGCCTATTTTTTACCCAATTTTGGCCTAGAGTTTGTTATTGCAATATGGATATTTTTTTACTCGTAATGACGTGTAGATTGCATTTTTGATAGTGCATTGGATTTTGTGAGGTCGTATTGAGGGACAAACAGCTCATGGTCGGTTCGAAGCTGCTATTTGACTTTAAGGTAGGCTACAGACTACTTTCTTCTAGACTTTACTCTACGAGATTGTATATGGTGTAAATTGCATGTGTGGTCGGGGTTTATATGATAGGTTTAAGGTTATTTTATCATTCCTGCCAGTCTTAACCTTTTTGAGGGATCTTAAAATATAGTATTAACTTAAGCCTTATTTAGAATACCTGTTGTAGTGCTATGATTAGTTTGGGAATTGTTGTATACTAGTTGTGACTTTAGGATGATATTAGCAAACCTTAGTGTAGGTTTGGGGTAGTATCCCGTGATAAGGTTTGTATTCCTCAATCAACTCTTCTAGTATCATGTTATACCTTATTTACCCTTATTTTATATATTTACTTATATATATTTACAGGCCTGTACGTTGGAGGGCCCGAGGCCATGGTTATGACACACTTGGACTCCAAGTTAGTGTACTTTGCTCTGGAAAAACTATGATTCTAGTTATTGATACTTGGGTCCTTAGGATCTTATTGTATATATACTGGTAATGGCATGCATACATTCATACATGCATACGCATGCATTGTGGTACGATTCCATGGAAACACATTGATTTTCACTACTATTTTCAAAAAGGGGTTATTCTCAATTTTCACTCATAAATTATTTTTAAAATGGAGATCGTACCACTCTTACTAATTGGATGATGGTTTTTAAGACTGAAATGCACTATCCACGCTCCGATTTGAGTCCGGACACATACGGTGTTTGCACCCTATTACTGATTTCTCTATCATTTTTTGGAGATATTCTTCCTGATTTTCACCCGGCTTTTCAAAACTAAAACATACCACTTTTAGTGTTGTTTTTTAGGAATTTCTAAAGGAATTGTAACTCTTTTAATCACTGCTTTATTTCCATTTTCAAAAGATTTATCCTGGATTCCCCTTACTAATTTTGACTGTGGGACATAAATTGTAAAAGCTTTACGGACACTCTGGTTTTAAAAAGGAATGAGAGTGGATCATCTTAGTCCCATTTCGATTCTGGGCACTTGCTTAATTCATGCTTATTTCCAGATCACTTCCAGTAGGGATTTATTAACAATTATTATTTGGATATCCCAGTTTGGGACTAGGTAGTATATACGAATATCTCAAGTCCTCTATGGGTCCTTTATCCATGAGCCATAGTACCGAAGGAGGGGTGTTCTTCATGGGTACTGCCTTTACGAGTCCTGGGGCCTGGAGGAGGTGTATACACTATTGTTGGACATGGTATTTATCTTATGTTTCATCACTTGGTTTTCATTGCACTTATTGATTCATATGCACTTCTTATCACCAGTATGTTTTCTGTTTGTACCTTATGGGCTTATGGGGAACTTGTTAGGCTATTATTTGTTGTGTGTAATTATGTCTATTATTTGTATCTTTCGATCTTATAAGGGTCTGGTTAGGTTATTATTTCATTTCTACTGCATAGCTTATTATTGATCATCACTGCATAGCTTATGATAGAATATTGGTGAATGTTTTATTCGCGGCTTAGGTATGCCTTGTGGACACTCTTTCTAGTATTTTCACACCTTATATTGGATTAGGCTGCTTTTTTTCCAAATTGGTTAGCTGCCATGTATATATTTCTCTTATTACTCTTTCCTTGATTTGAGCTTGGCCATGTTAGACTGTTAGATTAGCCTCTACAGGTAATTATCCTCTTTTTTGTCTTTTATATTGTATATTATCCCCTCACGTGTTATTTATGCTTACATGTATCAGTTGAACTTAGTCGACCTATGATGCCTATTGGGTACTATATGTTTTGGTACTCATACTACACTTCTACATATTTTTCCTATGATGCAGATCCTAGTATGAGTTGTTGTTGTTGTTGACGTGTGCATTCGTGTGGAGCATTCTTGGATCGGAGATTCGGGGTGAGCTCCAAGTGCTCAGAGTTGTTCCTTTTCCCTCTATTTTGCTGGAATGGTCTTGATTTTGTATTTTGGAGATAGTTTTATATAAATTGTATTTACTTAGTACTCCTATTATGCTTTAGTAGCTCCTATACCGACTAATCCTAGGTCTTAAAGTATTTTTGTACATTTTGGTTCTTTCTCTCCCTTTATTTGTGTATGGTGGAGTTTTATTTCTTATATTAATCTCTTTTCCTCTTATTAACATGTTACTCACTATTCCGAGCTATGGGTATGTCTTATCTACTGGTGGGTTTAGTAGGTGCCATCATGGCCTGAGATTTTGGATTGTGATAAGAAAAGGGACCTTAGGTCTATTTGTGACCTCTAAGAAGCCTTATGAGGTGAAAATCTCATGTATGGTTCTTTAATAGCGATGGGCACAGTGATGTTATCATCAACTATGATTATCTAACAGTTCAAGTACAATTGATATAGTGAAAGCGCAGTCAAATTATGGGTTTTGAGGTGGAATTTGTGGCATCAACCTATCGGGTTTATCGTTTTTCTAATTTCTTCTCTAGCCTAGTAAAGAAGATTACCTTTTGATTTACTAGAAGCATAAGAAGAATTAGTAGCAGGGTATCAAACCGAATATTCAGGTATTAAATTTTGTTTATTTTAAATTGCTTCATAACTGAATCTACTAGTTTCTCATTATTTGTAATAATTTTTTACTTGGGAGGTTGGAATCTTTCTTCCGTACATAGTTGTTCCTAAGCTAGTTGGCTTAATAAATAAAAAGGTAAAGTCTTTGGAACACTAATTGGTATCTTTATCACATTTTCCAAAACTTATTTGTTTTTGTTCCTTCCTATTTCAACAAGAGGGACTTTACCGAGGCAGAGAATAGACCAACTATTAAATCTTGGGTGGAAATTTATTTTACCTATTTCTCTAGATAATTTATTATTGACAATCTCTTCCAAATTTCTTTCACTATAAAAGACCACAATATTCTAGATTCATGACTTCTCTCAACCAAGAGAAATAAACAAGCATAAAATATTATTTTTTTTATAGATATTTGAAATATTCTCCCTATAATAACTGAATTCATAAATTATGGTCAACAAACAATATGAGCTGACAAATACATCAGCTAAGATTTCATGATTACCATGTCCCATGCAAATTGTTTGCATGTAATTATTCAATACCTCTACAAAAGATTAATCACATCAGACGTTTGCGAGGCCGAATACACTTTGAATTTTATAAATGCATTGCTTGTGAAGTATGTGTGCATGTATGATAAAGAGTTGGAGAAAAGAAGAAACAAAAGGCGGTTTTAGTTATGCAGTAAGTTTTGTTCCCTTTGGATAATTTTGCAATATTTTGTTTCCAAGTTCAAATTGAAAGGCATTTTGTGTACAACTTTGCAATATGTAGATTTGAGGACAATCCAAGACTTGGAATTCTATTACTCAAGTGTGTGTTTATGTCAGTTTGAGTTTTGTCTTTAAACATTACCCAATGGAGAAACATATCTCTATTTGTTTACTTTTTTTCTTTCATGTAATATATCATTAATTTGACTATTAATAGCATACACAAATTTCTGGATGAGTTGTTACTCTACTTGGAGCACCATTGGTGTGTTAAACGACATCATAACTACTTGAATACCATTTAGAACCGTTAACTTGATTCCCATATCAGCGTGTTGCCTATTGGAGTTTGAACAGTAGTAGAGAAACCTTAAACAAATACAAAGGTAACTCAATCAGGCCTTATCCCACCCATAAGCAAGATCGTTGTAACTTCTACAAATGCCCTATGTTCTTTTCTGGCAGTAGTTGCAATCTATGATAAACCATGGAAATGGTACAGAGCATCCATAGGTAACTCTGAAGAACAATTCCACTTGAATTCTATGATCACTTCACGATCAGCCCAAGAAGCAATATTGATAATTTCAGCCCAAGAAGTACCTTTTAATGAAGATGCATGATGAAATAACTCTTTTGTAGCATTTTCAAAAAGGACAATGTCCGTTGACATGCCTCAAGCTAAATTATTCTATTTTTTGGAATACTATTTTTCTGATATACATGATATGACAAATCTTTCATAGCATTTGCCAAAAAGGAAAATATTTTCATTCATAGTTGCCACATATTTCTGGTAGGTAAATGCTAAAGTGATGTAATAACGGATATACGGAATGAAAACCCTAACTCTAAAATAAGAAATTAAAGATAAAAGGATAGAAAGGTAGAGATACAAATTAAAATCAAGGCAACCAATACTATATTAAAGTAAAGACCTCCTTAATATTCGAGATAGACATCTAAACCTCTCGACATCTAAACCTCAAAAGCAAGACACAAGAATGAGACTAATAGGCAACCATGATTATACTAAAATCAAGACCTCCTATTAAGAATGCCAAAAAAGTACCTATACTATAGAGATACCCTCAAGAGAAATGATTTCATCAATCAAGCAATCTCATCAACATTCAATAGCAACAAAGGCCATAGCCTCAACTCTCACAAGAGTTTCTCTCATCAAAATATCAATATCAAAATAGTCTTCCCTAAAAATGAGCTATTCTCTCTTATTTATAGCCTACAATAATAATTACAAAAATATCCTTAATGAAATAAGAATCTTCTTTAGAATGAGACTTGAATATCAAGAATAACCACTTTGTGTCCATGGCCTCTTTCTTCCTTGTACTTTCACTTTAGCATATTCTCAAGCTTTAACTCTCCATAAAATGATATTTATGAAGCTCCACTTGCATCATTCTCCCTTTTATGAAAGGGATTTGTCCTCAAATTCAAACCTAGCAAAACCATAAGTAAGACAAACAAAAATAAGGGCCTCATAGCATGAGGGTTAGCACAAGGGTTAACAAATTCACCAACATGCCAAGGGTGCACAAACTTGTTATATAACCAATCATCAAATATTCTAATGAAGAATAAATCTTCACATGTACCACAAAGTACTTGGCTATTCCAAGGATCAAGAAATAAAGATATCATCAAGGAACCAATAGGTTTAAAACACCAACTAGGTAACATTGGTTCGATATACAAAGCACAAATGATCCTTTATTTCAAGACAAAGCCATTTTTGAGATGGATCTATAACCAACTCCCACATATGCAAAGTGTCACCATGGTCAAAAGGAAAGATCATCAATGTATCTTGATCAAGAAAACAACCATTTTCCCCAAACAAGCTCCTACTAATATTCGATATACCTTTCCTATAAGACTGAGTATTATCATATGAAAATACATAGTAAAGAAAGGTATCATGCAAATTAACTTAATCTAAGGTATCCTCACATGTAAGATCACTGAAGACTAAAAAATATCAAGCATATTATCAAGAATTGGAACACTCAAAGAAGAAGTAGCAATTGATGAACACACATCACCTTTCTTCTAAATATTCTATAGTGGATTATCATACAAAGTATAGCACCCATGAAGATCTACATTACCATCACCATTCACACTACTAGGCACAAAACTAGGAGTGATCTCATCATCATTAAACAAGAAATTATACTCAAAGAGAGAAGAATCAATGAAAGGTGGAGAATTAAAGCATGCTATCTCATTCTCAAAAAAACAAATGTTATCTTTTAAGGTGGTTTCAATCACACGAAATTTATGAGCAAAACAAGCAATATAATTTTTAACAAGAGATAAGCTTAAAGAATCACTCCTTTTCAGATGACCAACTTTATCAATGGCATCACTAATTTGAGGCTCATTAATAAAATCACAAGATCCTTCAATTAGTGAACTAGAATCACAAACAAGTTGATCAACACAAGTTTCACATTACAATGAACTATCAATCATATCACAAGAGCTAGCACTTGGTGGACACAAATCGATCTTATAAGAAGAATCAATTTGGTCATCAATAGGATGAAGTAGTGTAGGAACACTCTCAACAAAGACATTGTCACTATATAGCAAAGAGTCACATGACAATGACCAATCAATTCACACACAAGGGTCAATACTAGGTGGACACAAATTGATCTTACAAGAAGAATAAATGCGGTCATCAATAGGATCAACTAGTGTATGAACACTCTCAACAAAGACAGTATCACTATGTGGCAAAGAATTATTAAACTCACATGAAAATAAGCTATCACTCACACTTTGTTCATTTAGCATTTTAAAAGTGCGAAGTTTAGCTATTGTACCTTGAGGCTCACAAAAAGGATTTTCTTTACCTAGAACCGAAGGTTCAACTTTTATGTCTTTAGGCAAGCCAATCTGCTTGGTCTAATAAACTAGCACATCCTTCAAATCCTTAAGTGTAGGTGTCTTGTTTGGAACTCATGTTCTTTCAATAGCCATACTTGTACCTACACAAGAATTCTTACAAAATGAAGTACAATCAAGAATGTTAGCTTGATTTTGTGGCAACTCTCTCACTTCACTCCACACATCTTCTCCTTTTTCCACTCTAGAGTTTCCACTTCGCACTCCCTTACTCCTCTCAATATTTTGTATCTCATAGTCATAGAAGAACATAGAATAAGGGCCAAAAGTTTCTTGGTGAAGAGAAATAGGTGGGAAGAGAAGCTTTCCCCTTTTGTCCATGAGATATTTGTACCACTCTTGCTCATAGAAAACCTTATGCCTTTGAAACCAAGAATTTCCCAAAAACATGTGACAAGTCTCCATGGGAACCACATTACACCAAACCTTCTCTTGATATTCGCCAACTGAAAAGAATACCTTTACACATCTATCAACCCAATACCCCTTTTTAATAAAATAAGGGTTTTGTCTCATCACATAAGGTATTCCCAACCGTTCAACCATATAAGGGGCAATGAAATTGGAATAAATATGATCATCAATTAAAAGTATGTATCCTAAATCACCATAAATACTCACTTTTATTTCAATAATTTGCCTCTTCGGGTCATTCCAATCTTGAAACATTAGATGTTCTCAACTTCTAAGACTTATTGATTCTTACATCCTACCTCCAATGTTATTTTCATATTGAGAACAAGACACATTGTCATTAGGATATGAAACATAAGACATTGCATTTCTAGAAGTACCAATATGCCCCCACACACCGCTTTGACTAGGATAAGAAGTACCATAAGACAAAGAATATGAATATCCACTATCTTCGTCACAACTTCCATTTTCATGGGAATATTCATTAGAAGGCTCATAAAGTAGGTGGGAGGAAGAATTATATCTCAAGTCAAGTTCATCCTCATAGTGTATAGTGTGAGAACCCTTATATTCTCAATCGTCACCATAAGAATCACTACAAGTTTTTTCTACTCCATCATCTTCATCATAAAGAGATTTGAGCATACTTTCTGTAACACCCCGTATGTTTCTAAACCTAGTTGATTACCAAAATGTTCACGAAATTATTTAAACATGAGAGGGTTGGTGAATTATGCATGAATTTGTTGGGCTGAAGTTATTTTGTGTTAATGGGCTCAACAGAGGCCTAAAATTTAACAAGAAAGACATGGCCCAAATGGAAAATGACCCATTCTTGGCATTGACCAAGTAAACATAGCATTTATCACCAAAGTGTGGATAAGTATGAGACTTAAAGGGACTATAAAAGGGCAAAAAAATCAGATTTTATTCATTGTAACACACATGCCAAGTCTAGACTTTTCTAAAGATATTTCTCATCTCCAAACCCTAAGGCAACTATTCTCCTTTGGACAAAATCACTCTCTTGCAAAGCTTTGGTAAGTGTTTATTCATATGGTATAATATATTATATGCTTAATATGGTGCATAAATCATGTTGGTTATGTTGGCAAAGTGTGGGATAGTTCACTATGTGTAAAACTATCTATTTTTGTAATCGGAAAAGGGTTTTGCCTAGTAAACTTGAAAATGGACTGGTGGTCTTGAAGGAAGTGAACTTTATGGATTAAATATCAACATGTAAGATGTGTTTATGTCCTTAACTTGTTTTATCTTTGTATATAATGTTTGGAATTGTTATGGTAAAATTGTGCATGCACTTAGTGGTATATTGAAAGGAAAATGTGGTTTTGGTGATGTTCATGTGTGTTGTGAAACCATGGCTGTTCTTCGTCATATGATTTGACCTAAAACATGTAAAGAGAAGTTTATTTATGTAAATGGACCATTTATTACAAAAAAAGGACCCTAAAATGACCTCTGGAGGCTGAAACGGGCATCCGCCCTCTCGTCTGGAGCACCTGCGGGCGCAGATGCCAACGCAGGTGGATCTGGACAAGGACAGAGGGGCACCTGCAGCCACATTTCATCCACCTGTTGGTGCAGGTGACTCCACAGCCCAGTCCAGAATTTTGTTTTGTATGATTTTGTCTCTCTTTGATCCCCGAAGGCCCTTATACCATTTTTGGATGTAATTATCAACTTATGATACCTATTGAATGACTTTAAGGGGTTGTTTGGAGGCATGTTGGATTATATAAATTATGGATTGGTGTTAATATGTTGTTATGAAAGGTATTGAGGTGACTTGATGGAATAGTTGTGACGTAGGGTTATTGGGGAAACATAAAGGGTAAACTTGGTATGAAATGCTATTGGTTTATGATGTCTTGGTCAATGTGTGGAATGTTATGGTGTTGTTGGTATGGTAATGCAGTGGATTGTATTGTAAAGGGTGAAATTATGTTATATGGCATACGTGTAGCTCATTGTCGTCTTGTGCACTTGTCAGGTAGTTAGTTGTTAACGTGAGCTCCGTTATGTACTTGTGTTGTAGAGTAAAGCGTAAGGAAGGAGCTGGATTATTGTATTCACATATAGGACTGTGTGTTCATATTGGGAAGATAAGGTATGTAAGGTTACTCTTTTCGTATCCTTCTGCAGTACATAGTGTTCACATTGACATTGTACTTGTTCCCTTCCAAAATGTCCAAAGGTATTGTCATATAGTATTACTTACAGAACCAATTGTGATTCACATGTCTCATGTTCATTGCTTAATGTTCCAAAGGTCTAATAATGTTATGACTACCAATGTATCAGTCTCATAGGATTAAAGTGATGAAGTAATGTATAATTGTTTGAGTATTCTTGGGTGGCATCCCAAGGGTTAAAATACCTAGCATGGGTCAATCCCAATATCACAGTAACATCCTAGGGGTGACAGAAACGTCTAGCATGGGTTAATTACATCCCAGGGGTTAAAATACCTAACATGGGTTAATCTCATCCCAGGGGCCACAGAAAAACCTAGCATGGGTAGAACGATAAATCTCATCCCAGGGGCGACAGAAAAGCCTAGCATGGGTAGATAAATCTCATCCCAGGGGTGACAGAAAAGCCTAGCATGGGTAGATGAATCAACATAAAGGAAAAGAAAGTAACGAATGTAATGTACATGTTTCCACACATACAGATCGATGGATTATCCATATTGACTATTCTCTTATAATTGTTTCCATTGAAGTTCTTATGTATGATGCAGTTCCTTATAGCCTTACATACTCAGTATATTCTTCTTACTGACGTCCCTTGGGGGACTTACCTTACTTGTTGTAGGCACAGGTGCTAGTAGACCTCCACAGTATGTTACAGGTCATTTGCAAATCTTTGGTGAGCTCTAGTTGGTTTGGGGCTTTTCGAGTCACAGTTGTACATTTGTTTTGGTAATGTAAATGTTGTATAAAGCGGGGACTTATCCCAACTTTAGGTTGGTTATGTGTACGCATCTGTTAGAGGCTTTGTAGACGTACGTGGGAAGATGAATGAAAGAATGTATGCTTTTGAAATGATGGCCCCAACGGCCAAGTTTCATATATATCATATGTTTTCCATGACTTTTGCCATTAGTATCGTACAATTACATGAGATAGAATATCGTGTATAGACGGACATGCATATGAGTGCACCTGAATGAAGATTGGTTCTCTCAGGCCTTACCGGCTTCGGGTGCCAGTTTGCCCCGTTGGAATTTGAGGCGTAACAAAAGTAGTATCAGAGCAGGTCATCCTAAGGGTGTCTACAAAGCCGTGTCGAAGTAGAGTCTTGCTTATGGATGTGTTGTGCACCACATTTATAAGTAGGAGGCTACGGGACATTTAGGAGTTATTTCTTTTCTTCATTCCTAGATCGTACAATAGAGTCAATGTTGTAAGTGGAATCGTATCTAACCATTGGAATTGGTTTTCTTTGGTATAGTACAATGCTGATTACAAGACGAGGTAGGGGTAAAGGTAAGCAGGTAGATATGCTTTCCGGAGAAGGAACGAGTAAATCACCACCTGAACAAGCTAGTCAAGGTGGCACTGAATAGGAGTTTGCATCACGGGCTCCTTCTACCCTTCCATTTTTGGAAGAGCCAAGAGGTAGAGAAGTACCCGTAGAGCCGCCTATGAATGCCACGGACCAGGATTTAAGAAATGCAGTGCATATGTTGACTCAGCTAGTTGCGGCACAAACTCAGGGACGAGCTGGTCCAATGACAAGTGAGGATGACACGGCTAGAGTAGCTAGTCGGTGGACACAGGATTTTCTAAAATTAGACCCTCCCATATTCACTGGGTCAGATCCGAAAGTAGATCCACAGGATTTCGTGGACCAAATTCAAAGGGCACTGGATGTTATACATATGACTGGTGTAGAAATAGTTGAGCTTGTAGCCTATAGATTGAAAGGAGAAGCTATATTGTGGTATGAAGATTGGAAGAAATCTCGTGGTATCGGTATAAATCCACCTAATTAGGAAGAATTCAAAGCTACATTCCTTGATCACTGTCTTTCCTATGAGATCTGAGAGGCTCGTGCGGATCAGTTCTTAAATCTCTGTCAAGGGAATTTGAGTGTTAAAGAATACAGTCTACAGTTTAATTCTTTAGCTCGATATGATCCGAATGTAGTAGCCACAATGACAGACAGAGTCCATCGCTATGTGGACAGATTGGAGCCATATTTAGTAAGGGACTGCACTATTGCCACCTTGAACAGAGATATGGATATAGCTAGAATTCAGGCTTTCGCATAAAAGATGGAGGACTAGAGGCAAAGAAGAAAGGTGCACAACTTTGAACGAGGGCCGTCAAAGAGGGCTAGACCTATGGTACCATATATGGTGTCCCAAGGAGAATCTAGGACCGCCTAGACCACCATTTTCTTCCCCTACAGCAGGTACTTCATCCCAGTTTCGGGGATTTAGAGGAAGCCATTTTAGGCAGAGTAGTGGACTTCAAGGTTCAAAGGTAGCAGGATTTTCTCATCAGCCGTGTCAGTGCTGCAGACGATATCATGTAGGTGAATGCCGTTTGGGGGAAAATGTTTATTTTTGGTGCGGTATGTCGGGGTATATGATGAGAGAATGCACCATTGCATCATCATCATTGGTTCCTTCCCTAGGCAGAGGTGTACAGCCTGTTGGTCGTAGTAGAGGTGCTAGAGGAGCATCTAGTTCCAGTGGAGCCCAGAATCGCACCTATGCTCTAGTAGACCGACAGAATTCAGAGGCTTCTCCTGATGTAGTCACAGGTACATTATCCATATTTTCACACAATGTATATGCATTGATTGATCCGAGTTCTACATTGTCATATGTTACTCCATTGATTGCTGCAAAATTTGAGAGAATGCCAGAATTATTAATTAGGTCGATTGAAGTAGCTACACCAGTTGGTGAATATATTGTTGCAAAAAGAGTATATCATAATTGTGTGGTAACTGTGTGTGGTTATGATACACTGGCTGATCTTATTGAACTAGAAATGGTGGATTTTGATGTCATAATGGGTATGGATTGGTTGGCTTCCTGTTACACCACGGTAAATTACCGAGCTAAGGAAGTACATTTTCATTTTCCTCAAATGCATGTTCTTGAATGGAAGGGTAATGTAAGGGCACCGAGAGGAAAATTTATTTCCTATCTTAAAGCAAGGAAAATGATAGCCAAGGGGTACATATGTCACTTAGTAAGAGTGAAAAATACTGATGTGGAATCCCTAACTCCTCAGTCGGTTACAGTGGTCAATAACTTCCTTGATGTATTTCATGAAGATCTTCCAGGGTTATTTCCAGAATGGGAAGTAAAGTTTGGTATCGATGTGATGCCAGGCACTCAGCCTATCTCTATTCCTCTATATAGAATGGCCCCAGCAGAATTATGTGAATTGAAGAAGCAATTAAACGATTTGCTGGATAAGGGATTCATAAGGCCTAGTATGGCCCCATGGGGTGCACCAATATTATATGTACGAAAGAAAGATGACACATTGAGAATGTGCATTGACTATCGGCAATTGAATAAGGTAACGATCAAAAACAAATATCCACTCCCTAGAATTGATGATTTATTTGATCAGTTACAGGGCGCCAAATGTTTTTCAAAGATTGACTTGAGGTCGGGTCACCATCAAGTCAGAGTTAGAGAAACAGATATACCCAAGACAGCTTTTCAAACACGGTATGGCCATTATGAATTTTTAGTTATGTCATTTGGACTAACAAATGCGCTAGCTGTGTTCATGGATTTGATGAATACGATGTTTAAGCCATTTATAGATGTGTTCATGACGGTGTTTATAGATAACATCCTGGTTTATTCAAGATCACAAGAGGACCATGCTAATCACTTACGACAGGTGTTACAAATACTTCGTGAGCGTAAGTTGTATGCAAAGTTCTCTAAATGTGAATTTTGGTTGAAATATGTAGCGTTCTTGGGTCACATTGTGTCAGATGAAGGAATTTAGGTTGATACACAAAAGATTGAAGCAGTGAAAAATTGGCCAAGGCCTACGAAACCTACGGAAATTCGTAGTTTCCTTGGGTTGGCAGGTTATTACTGAAGGTTTGTTGAAGGGTTTTCTTCCATAGCTGCACCTTTAACGAAGCTTACACATAAGGCAGTTAAGTTTCAGTGGAATGATGCATGTGAGAAAAGTTTCCAAGAGCTGAAAGATAAATTGACTTCTACACCGGTATTGGTACTTTCGAAAGGCACAGAAGGGTATGTTGTATATTGTGATACTTTCAAAGTTGGCCTAGGGTGTGTATTGATGCAACACGGTAATGTAATCGCGTATGTCTCACGACAGTTATGACCACATGAGAGAAATTATCCCACACATGATCTTGAATTAGCAGCTGTGGTATTTTCTTTAAAGATATGGCGCCATTATTTGTATGGAGTTCATGTTGACATCTACACTGATCACAAAAGTTTGCAATATATCTTTAAGTAGAAGGATCTGAATCTAAGGTAGCGGAGGTGGCTTGAGCTATTGAAAGACTATGATATTGATATCCTATATCATCCAGGAAAAACAAATGTTGTAGCCCATGCATTGAGCCGCAAGGCAATAGGATGCACTAGTGGCCAGTTGACAGAAAAGCAAAACTTAGTCAAGCATATACATCAGCTAGCCAGCTTGGGGGTTCATCTTCTTGACTCTTCAGATGAAGGGGTTATTGTACAAAATGCGGTAGAATCTTTATTAATCGCTGAAGCGAAAGAGAAGCAGCTTACGGATCCTATGTTTTGTAGCTAAAAGAGAATGTACAACAGGGTTTGACAAAGGCATTGGATCTTACGTAAGAAGGAGTACTTCAATGCCAAGGTAGATTATGTGTACCGGATGTAGACGAGCTGAGGAGACGCATTATGACAAAGGCACATCATTCACGATATTCCATTCATCCAGGAGCTACCAAAATGTACCATGATTTGAAAGAAATGTATTGGTGGGGAAACATGAAGAAGAACATTGCAGAATTTATAGCTCAATGCCCAAATTGTCAACAAGTAAAGGTAGAGCATCAGAAACCTGGAGGTTACATACAATGTATCAATTTTCCAGTCTGGAAATGGGACATTATTAACATGGATTTCATCACAGGTTTGCCTCGTACACTGCGAAAATATAATTCCATATGGGTGATAGTTGACAGGCTTACCAAGTCAGCGCATTTCCTACCAGTCAAGACCACCTATACAGCTGAAGAGTATGCAAGGTTGTATGTTAAAGAGATAGTGCGATTACATGGGATTCTGATCTCCATTATATCAGACAGGGGAGCTCAATTTACTGCACATTTTTGGAGATCTTTTCAGCAGAGTTTGGGTACACAAGTGAATCTGAGTACGGCTTTCCATCCTCAGACAGATGGACAAGCAGAACGTACTATCCAAACACTTGAAGATATGCTACGAACCTGCACGTTAGATTTTCAAGGCAGTTGGGATGAGCATTTGCGTCTTATTTAATTTGCCTACAACAATAGCTATCATTCAAGTATCAAAATGGCACCTTATGAAGCTTTATACGGAAGGAAGTGTAGATCACTAATTGGATGGTTTGAAGCTGGTGAAACTACTTTACTTGGGCCAGATCTTGTTCATCAGGCTATGGAGAAAATTAAAGTGATTCAACAAAGGCTACAAACTGCCCAACGTCGACACAAGTCATATGCTGATGTTAGAAGAAGAGGGCTCAAATTTGCCATAGGTGATTGGGTATTCTTGAAGGTGTCACTGATGAAAGGGGTAATGAGATTTGGAAGGAAAGGAAAGTTGAGTCCATGTTACATAGGACCATATGAAATTGTATGAAGATTTGGGCAAGTTGCGTATGAATTAGCATTACCCCAAGAACTCTCCACAGTTCATCCAGTATTTCATGTTTCGATGCTTCGCAAGTGCATAGGAGATCCATCTCGTTTTGCTCCCATTGAAGATGTACAAATTACGTAGGATCTCACATATGAAGAGATACCTGTTGCTATCCTGGATAGACAAGTGAAGAGGTTAAGGAATAAATACGTAGCTTTCGCAAAGGTACTTTTGAGGAATCAACAAGTAGAAGAGATCACATAGGAAGCTGAAGAAATGATGAAGTCCAAGTACCCTCATTTGTTTCAAATGGAAGAGAAAGTTCAAGATGTGGGAGCGGACCTATAACAAGTAAGTATCTATAATAATTATGTATATCTATGATGAAGAATGATCCTCGACTTGCAATTGTTTAAATTGAATACTGTCACTAACATTCGAGGATGAATGTTTCTAAGAGGGGAAGAATGTAATACCCCGTATGTTTCTAAATCTAGTAGATTACCAAATTGTTCATGGAATTATTTAAAAATGAGAGGGTTGGTGAATTATGCATGAATTTGTTGGGATGAAGTTATTTTGTGCTAATAGGCTCAAAAGAGGCCCAAAATTTAACAAGAAAGACATGGCCCAAATGGAAAATGACCCATTCTTGGCATTGACCAAGTAAACATAGAATTTATGACCAAAGTGTGGCTAAGGATGAGAATAAAAGGGACTATAAAAGGGGAAAAAATCAGATTTTATTCATTGTAACACACATGCCAAGTCTAGACTTTTCTATAGATATTTCTCATCTTCAAACCCTAAGGCAACTATTCTCCTTTGGACAAAATCACTCTCTTGCAAAGTTTTGGTAAGTGTTTATTATTATGGTATAATATATTATATGCTTAAGATGGTGCATAAATCATGTTGGTTATGTTGGAAAAGTGTGGGACAGTTCACTATGTGTAAAACTGTCTATTTTTGCAATCGAAAAAGGGTTTTGCCCTGTAAACTTGAAAATGGACTTGCGGTCTTGAAAGAAGTGAACTTAATGGATTAAATATCAACATGTAAGATGTGTTTATGTCCTTAACTTGTTTTATCTTTGTATATAATGTTTGGAATTGTTATGGAAAAATTGTGCATGCACTTAGTGGTATATTGAAAGGAAAATGTGGTTTTGGGGATGTTCATGTGTGTTGTGAAACCATGGTTGTTAATCGTCATCTAAGTTGGCCTAAAACATGTAAAGAGAGGCTTATTTATGTCCATGGACCATGTATTACAAAAAAAGGACCCTAAAATGACCCCTGGAGGCTGAAATGGGCATCCGCCCTCGCGTCTGGAGCACCTGCGGACGCAGATGCCAACGCAAGTGGCTCTGGACAAGGACAGAGGGGCACCTGCAGCCGAATTTCATCCACCTGTGGGTGTAGGTGGATCCACAGCCCAGTCCAGAATTTTGTTTTGTATGATTTTGTCTCTCTTTGATCCCCGAAGGCCCCTATACCCTTTTTGGATGTAATTATCAACTTATGATACCTATTGAATGACTTTAAGGGGTTGTTTGGAGGCATGTTGGATTATATAAATTATGGATTGGTGTTAATATGTTGTTATGAAAGGTATTGAGGTGACTTGATGGAATAGTTGTGACGTACGGTTATTGGGGAAGCGTAAAGGGTAAACTTGGTATGAAATGCTATTGGTTTATGATGTCTTGGTCAATGTGTGGAATGTTATGGTGTTGTTGGTATGGTAATGCAGTGGATTGTATTGTAAAGGGTGAAATGATGTTATATGGCATACGTGTAGCTCATTGTCGTCTTGTGCACTTGTCAGGTAGTTAGTTGTTAACGTGAGCTCCGTTATGTACTTGTGTTGTAGAGTAAAGCGTAAGGAAGGAGCTGGATTATTGTATTCACATATAGGACTATGCATTCATATTGGGAAGATAAGGTATGTAAGGTTACTCTTTCCATATCCTTCTGCAACACATAGTATTCACATTGACATTGTACTTGTTCCATTCCTAAATGTCCAAAGGTATTGTCATATAGTATTACTTATAGAACCAATTGTGATTCACATGTCTCATGTTCATTGCTTAATGTTCCAAAGGTCCAATAATGTTATGACTACCAATGTATCAGTCTCATAGAATTAAAGAAATGAAGTAATGTATAATTGTTTGAGTATTCTTGAGTGGCATCCCAGGGGTTAAAATACCTAGCATGGGACGATACCAATATCACAGTAACATCCCAGGGGCGACAGAAATGCCTAGCATGCGTTAATTACATACCAGGGGTTAAAATACCTAGCATGGGTTAATCTCATCCCAGGGGCGACAAAAAAGCCTAGCATGGGTAGATAAATCTCATCCTAGGGGTGACAGAAAAGCCTAGCATGGGTAGATGAATGAACATAAAGGAAAAGGAAGTAATGAATGTAATTTACATGTTTCCAAATATACAAACGATGGTTTATCCATATTGACTATTCTCTTATAATTGTTTCCATTGAAGTTCTTATGTATGATGCAGTTCCTTATAGCCTTACATACTCAGTACATTCTTCGTACTGACGTCCCTTGGGGGACTTACCTTACTTGTTGCAGGCACAGGTGCTAGTAGACCTCCACAGTAGGTTACAGGTCATTTGCAGATCTTTGGTAAGCTCCAGTTGGTTCGGGGCTTTCTGAGTCATAGTTGTACATTTGTTTTGGTAATGTAAATGTTGTATAAAGCGGGGACTTGTCCCAACTTTAGGTTGGTTATGTATGCGCATCTGTTAGAGGCTTTGTAGACGTTCGTGGGAAGATGAATGAAAGAATGTATGTTTTTGACATGATGGCCCCAACGACCAAGTTTCATATATATCATATGTTTTCCATGACTTCCGCCATTAGTATCGTACAATTACATGAGATAGAATGTTGTGTACACAGGGACATGTATATGAATGCACCTGAATAAAGATTGGTTCTCTCGGGCCTTACCGGCTTCGGGTGCCAGTCCGCCCTATTGGATTTCGAGGCGTGACACTTTTCCTCATATTCACCTTGGAAGTAGTAGCTCTCATCTTCATATGGCTCATGATCATAGCTATTTTCATAGCCTCCATAATATACATTGTCATCATACTCATAAACTCCATCATTACAAACATAATTTTCCATCTCATTGTCACAAGGATCCTAAACTATGGATGACATACTTTTACTCCAAGTACATTCAAAACAAGAAAACAAGATTAGTAATAAAAATTCCTCACTTTTGCTCGTATTTTCACTCTTTTGTGCTTGGATAGCACCACTCAAATATACTCACACACTCTAGCCTTTTACCACTCAAGGATTCGTCCAAAGTTGCTATTCAATTCGATCAATCGCTTGCCAAAAGTCACAAACCAACCTTGACAGTAGAATGGATTTTGTTAAATAGAAGAAAGGACAACTCAATAAAATCTAATGGACTTGAATCAAGAAAATTAACAGAAAAATAAAACTAAAACGTACAAGGAACAAATTCGCACGAAAGAAAAAGAACTGGACTCAAAGAACTTGATAATATTTAGTAGGGTAATCTACTAATTAAAATCAAGTTATGAAGCTAAAGAAAAGGGTAAAATTAATAAAAAGAAACTAATTTATTAAGACTTGGACTAAAAATAAATTCCATGAAGAAATGGTAAAGTTGTCTAGCTAGTCAAACAGGCCTTAAACCATCACATTCAGAGGGCTGGAGCCACATTTAGAGGTTTGGAGTTACTGGTGCCGCGGCTTAGGTGCGGAATCCATTTTCCAGAAGGCTCCACGCCCTCAACTTCCGTGTGAAGACTTGGTGCTGAGCTGGAGGTGTTGGGTGCCGCGACAGCGAACTACTAGATGAAGCAGGCTGACGTGTATCCACGTACTGATATGACAAAGCTGGATAGAGAAGGTTTACGTTTAGCTGGCGTAAGTTGATGCAAGCGCACAACTGTCCAGCACTTTGTGGACATGTGGTGTCCAATCTGAAGTCTTTTTTTTTCTTTCAAATTTTTAGATATTGTTTTGTACTCCTTTGGGCCCACAAAAACCTTTACACTCTTTTTTCTTTGTTTTTAGATCAAACAACACCTTTTTGAAGATTCTTCCGCAACAATATATGAATTTAACGAAGAACACTATAAACATTCATAAACTTCAAAAAATCATAACTTACTCAATTTAGCTTCAATTTTCATGAAATTTTGAACAAGAGCTCCTTTCAACACCATGAAAACCCCCCAATAATTTTTAACCCTTGATTCCAGATAAAAAATAAACCTATTTTCTCCATCTTCAAGTTATGAAAAATACCATACACAAGGTGAACTTCAAATTTTCATAACTTCTTCGTTTGAGCTACAAATTCCACAAAATTTGAATTTTAGGCTCTCCTTGCTATGGAGAACAAACCTCGATGCTCTTAAAGCTCCAATTTAACCTCAAATAACAAAATCACTTTATCTTCTTCAAGCTCTTTCAAGCTCAATAATAGTGAAATTTTGAAACACCTCCAAATCAACCCAAAATTCAAATATAAACCCCTAAACACTAGAGAAACAAGAATCTAGCATTAGAAACTTAAACAACCCCTAAACACTAGAGAAACACAAATCTAACATTAGAAACTCAAACAAAAATAATCAAACAATTTTTTAGTTTTGAATTTTTCATTTATTTCTTTGATTTTCAAATTTATGAACCTAGAATTGAGAATTGTAGAAACAAATCTCTAGTCTAAGCTCTGATAGTAATTGATGTAATAACAAATACACAGAATGGAAACCCTAACTCTAAAATAAGAAATTAAAGATAAAAGGATAGAAAGGTAGAGACACAAATTAAAATTAAGGCAACCAATACTATATTAAAGTAAAGACCTCCTTAATATTCAAAATAAACATCTAAAACTTGCAAGAAAGACACAAGAATGGGACTAATAGGCAACCATGATTATTCTAAAATCAAGACCTACTATTAAGAACTCCAAACAAGCACCTATACTATAGATATACCCTCAAGAGTAATGATTTCCTCAAGCAAGAAATCTCATTAATAAATAATAGCAACAAAGACTATAGCCTCAACTCTCACAAGAGTTTCTCTCATCAAAATATCAATATCAAAATAGTATATCCTAAAAATGAGCTATTCTTTCTTATTTATAACCTACACTAATAATTATAAAAATACCCTTAATGAAATAAGGGTCTTCTTTAGCATGAGATTTATTTACAATATTATTACCAAAATGATAAGGTTCAGTACCTAAGAAGTAGATTCAACCAAATAACTCATAAGCTGCCAAACAATAAGACCTCAAGCTATCCTAATCTAGTTTAGCTACAATAAAAATTCATATGCTCCAAACTTCTCACAATCTTCAACTTTATGTTGCCTCGTCAGAAAATCCTCTTGTATTCTTCTAACAAGATACTTGAATTACACATCATTATTGGTAATATATTTTTTTTTTCTTCATAATGAGTTAATGGTCAAAACATATTTGAACTATCTCTTTTTTTCGCGAGTTTCACTTCTCCTCTATCAGCTGCTTTAATACATATATGATGATAGTTCATATAAAATAACTAATAGTTGGATCTGAAACTAGTGAAAATGTGATAGTCTATGTATGTGCTTTTAACCATTATCTCTTTATTAATTAGAATAATTTTGATATATGTACTAACTAGAAAGCTTGTCTGTGAAAAAAGTTGCATTAAGCTACAAAAGTTTTAGCGGAAAACCTTAGACTTTTACGCTTTTTGTTGGACATTTGATGGTGCAAACATAGTCCTTAAGATAAATGAAATTGATGATTTTCGCTCAGTTATATGTTAAATTGATCACGAAAATGGTTGTTGGTTGAATCCTCCAGTAATGTTTGTAGGCAACACTTGATCTAAAGGTAGAATTTAGGGACACTAATGTTATATTGAACACTTCACCAGTTGTAAAAGTTCAACCAATTCATCAATCTCCAAAATAAGTCTATTTCAAAATTAAGTTAAGTATTTTGTTAATATCTTTTGTTGAGTCATGATAATGTAAGATCTCTTAAATTATAATTATTTGCTTTGGTTGTATTACGAGAAAATTTTTCTTCTATTTAATAAAAGTACTTATTTTAGTTGTGAATTGGTAAGATCTGCAAAATTTTAAAATTAGGAAGACAATTAAAATAAAGATGGAGCACTGTTTAATGGCTTACTTTTTTTTTGAAATTAATGAGCATAGTTTTGTGAATTTAAAATAGTGATAAGAATACTTTTATCTTGAAAAATGTAATTCTCTACTTTTACTACTTGATTGAATTAAGCTATAGTAACAATTAATTGAAATTGATTAGTAATTTTAATCTCTATTTTCTTCCCAGACTTTTGCCTGTTAGTACAAGTAACATCATAGGAGAATCCATCACTTCTTCATGTTTATAGGGAACAAAATCCTGTTACGGATGCTTTAAAACATTTTGGTGATTCTATTTTGATTGAAGATTGCATCACATTATGGATGAAGTATCCTCTATTTTAGAAATATCTTGCAAGATTGATACAATCCAAGTCACCTCTAAACCATTCACAAGGAGCCAAGTCTGAGAGTTGAAAACCCTTTAAGGTTTGTCTGTAAAGATGGACATACTTGAGCATGCTTTGATCATATCCAAAGGGTTTCATATCATGATGACTGGAATGGGGAATGAAGAAGGGAAAAATGGCATTCTGCCAAGTATGACCAAAGGAGTGACAAATGGTCACGAGGGTGACAAATAGTCACAGTGAAACAGACCCAAGATTTGATGGACAACCAACCTTGAAGAATGGTCACGAGGGTGATGACTTAGGTGACGAATGGTCATGGTGAAATAGACCCATTTTTGGCTACTTTCTTAATTTATTTCAATTGCCACTTTTGGGCCACTTATGCAATAGATAGTCTTGACTATAAATATCTAAGTCTAGTTTTCCATTCCTTAGTTTATATTGAATAATGAAAGATACACTTAAGAGTGAGAGATATTGGAGTAGCTTGCATTGAATTATCATTTTGAATGCTAGTTGTGTGGGAGATTGATTCCCTTGTTGGTCATCATAGAAGGTTCAGTGCTAGATTTGGGTTAATCAAACAAGGTTTTTGGGTTTGATATATCTTTAGGTTGTGTTTGATCCTTTTGTTGTGTCAATCTATTCTCTTATGTTGTTTTGTCTTTCAATTCCGCAGTTAGTTTCTATTTGCGTATCCTGAATCATATCAATTGGTATCAGAGCCAAACTTAGGATCGTTCTCATGATTTTGGTCTTGGGTTTGTTCTAATACTTACAAAAAAAAGTGTGTTCAATTTCGTTTTTGAGAAAAATCCAAAAATATTTTGTTGTTTTGAGTCTTTTTTGAAGTTTCTAATACTAGAATTGCATTCTCTAGTATTTTTATAGTCTAAATTTGAGTTTTCACCTATTTTGGTTGAGGGTTAAAAATTTCCACTATTGTTGAGTGAAGAAGCTTGAAGAGCTTGGAATGGGTCTATTGATTTGTTATTGATTTGGGTCCGATTTGTACTGGGATCTATTCTCTATGTTAAGAGGAAGCTAGGGTTAAAATTAGGGGCCATTTGGAGTTGATTTGAAGGGGGTTGGAAATTTGAATATTCAAAGTGTTCCTGGTGATCTTCATATCATCTTGGTGAAAGAAGCAAGAAAGTACAATTTGATCAAAAACCCTTAAGTTTGGGAAAAAGTATTTTTTGACCCATAAAAGGTAAATGCTAGGTGAAGTGGCCCCCCAAGAAGTCAAGAAATCAAAGATTTCAGCCTAAATTTTGGAGTCAAATCACACAGTTCTCTTAAGGAAGTGACGAATCAGCTGACCAATCGTCAACAAAGGCAGCTTGGACACCTATTCTGTGAAGATTTGATGAATAAGCTGACTAATCATCACTCCTTGACCAATAGTCAGGCAAATCATCAACACGGGTAGCTTGGACACCTATTCTGTGAAAACTTGATGAATCAGCTAACCAATCATCACATCCTTGACAATCGTCAGGCCAATCATCAAGTGAAGTAAAACTAGGTGATCTCATTTCCAGTTTCCTATTTTCCTTTTTTTTTTCTTGATTCTAAATCAGTTCTCTTGATTCCTTAACTAAGTTTCAACACGTAATTGGTCTACTTGGTTGATTGTTAGTTCTAGAGTCCATTCTTTCATAATTGCTATTTTCTTTCGTGCTTTTATCGTTTTACTTCATTGTTATTTCTTGAATCAAGTCCATGTTTGCTTAATTGAGTTGTTCGTCTTTCTTCAAAACAAGAATCCATTCTGGATAAGTTAGAAACTGACACATCGTACACCAATGGAGTATAAACAATCTTTCAACACTAGCGATCCAATTATGAGGCAAACAAAGGTGTGTAAACTCGAGTGATTGTGAGGTTTAATTTCTTTAATGCTAACGTGTTTGCTTGTTTTATTGAGTGTCATTCTTGCTAGGTACAATGTCTATGGATGGTGAAACACCAAACCCCATGGATGTTAATGCTACAAATGTAATCTTAGCAACGATTGAAACATTAAGTCATAGGATGGAATACATGGAAGGGAGGATGGTCAACCTGGAGGGTCACCTGAACTCCACCAACTCCACTCTATAAAACTATCATGCCTCCTCAAGTTGAAATACACAAAACACTTCCACCACTATCACTCCTGAAACCTTTCGCCAAATATGTAACCCGCCCCTACAAGATAATGTTCCCTATCCACAAATCACTCACAACCAAAATGTCCAAAATCCTGTTAGACCACTCCAACCCCAACTTAACCTAGTTAACCAAAAATCCAAACAAAACCATGATCCACCCCATCAAATACCAAAAAACCAAAACCAACCTCACCGAAGACCCCAGAACTAAAATCTACCCATCCAAGTTGAGGAAGTAAGAGAAATTAATCCATAAAATGTGTATAAAAGAGATGGTGAAGAGGCTCCTTAGAATGGAGATGGATATGATCAAGGTAATCAAGTGAATATGGCATGGGGTCGAGGTTAAGGAGAATGGAGAGGTTGATAAGGAAGGGATGGTCCACACCCTTATGGTAGAAGGAACTATGGGAACCAAGATCGAGCTTGGGTTCAAGGAGATCATAAATGGGATCAAGGAGGAAATTGGGTATGAGACAGGGGTATTAACTCCATCAAGATCACTCTTCCTACCTTCAAAAGAGACAGTGATACTGCGGCCTACCTTAATTGGAAGACATAATGTGATAGTATCTTCCAACTTAATGAGTTAACCGAACAAAAGAAGGCCGCCCATGCAATTGCTCAATTCGAGGGGTATGCTTCCACTTGGTAGGAATCCTATAGAACACGTCAAGTGAGGGATGGTAATAATGAAATTCTGGGTTAGGATCACTTGAAGGCACTTATGAGAGGAAATTACGTGTTAGAAAGATATAAATAAGAACAACTCAACAAACTCTATAATTAGAGGCAAGGAAACAAGAGTGTAGAGGAATATTATGACGAGTTCCAAAACTTGGTTATCCAGCTTGATATAGATGAACATCTAAATCATTCCATGGCCCGATTTAAAGGTAGGTTAGACTTCGACATTGACTTCCAATTGCTTTTACACAAGTTTTAAATACTAGTTGATCTTGTAGAAGTAGCTATTGAGATTGAGAAGAATATCAAAGGGAAGAAGTCTTCCAAGCCCAAAGGGTATTCATCTTCGAGTTCTTGGGTAAAACACAAGGAGGTAGCTCAAACTTCCTCCGGATGGAACAAGAATAATAATTTCAATGAGCCTTATGAGAAGAAGCCCTTTGAGAAGAATGTTCCAAAGTATCCACCAAAGAATAAAGGTAACAGGCATCCGACCATTAATTCCAAGGGTATTAAATGCTTTAAATGTCAAGGATGGGTTCATAAACCAAATGAATGTCCCAACAAATGAAATATCATCCTTAGAGAAGGGAAGACTTATTATCTCAGAGATGAGGTGGAGCAAGGAGAAAGTAGTAAGGAAGAAGCCCAAGAGGATAATGACCTTGAAAATAATAAGGATATTGCGGGACATCCAAATGATGGGGAAATTAATGTACTCCATGGGATGATGCGAAAGGCTAATCATGAAGATGTTTGGCCACAAGAAGGAGAGACTATAAATTTGAACTTTGTGGTGAGGGAAGTGATGATTAGAAAAGCCTTAGAAGACCCATGCCAAAGGGAGAATCACTTCCATTCCAAGTGCCTCATCAAACAACATGTTTGTTCATTGGTCATAGATAGTGGGAGTTGTGCTAATGTTGCTAGCACCAATATAGTGGATTTATTGAAACTACCCACAACCAAGCATGCCACACCATAAAACTCTAATGGTTAAGTGAGTGTGGAGAATTAAAGGTTAAAAGACAAATGGTGATTAAATTCAAGATTGGGAACTACCATGATGAAGTGATATGCAATGTAATTCTCATGCAAGCTTGTTATATTTTTCTTGAAAGACCATGGCAATATGATTATTCAACCAAACATGATTGGAGGATAAATAGGTACGCCCTTGAGTTGAACGGTCAAAAATTTGTTCTTCATCCCCTTTCTCCTACACAAGTGAATGAGATGTATCAAAAAATAAAAGAGTTAAGGGAAAAGGGTAAGAAAGAATAAGGAGATGAATACAAATAAAGGGAGGTTAATAAGAGAGAATAAATGAGGGAGTTGAAGGCGAAAGGGAAAATGGTGATGTTGGCTAGAAACAAGGATCTTTTCAAAGATGTTGATATAGAGGAGCCCATTCTACTATTGGCACATACATTTCAAGCTAACCACTATAATCCTTCTATTACCTATTCTATTTCCTTTATTTTGTAGGATTATAAGAATATCTTCCCAAAGAAGCTTCCAAGTGGATTGCCCCCACTTTGGGGAATTGAACACCAAATAGACTTTGTTTCGGGATCTCAACTACCAAAAAAATAAGCCTATCAAAGTAATTTGGAGAACACAAAGGAACTCCAAATACAAGTTGAGTACCTTCTCAACAAGGGATACATCAAAGAGAGCATGAGTCTATGTACAGTCCTGGTCTTGTTGGTGCTAAAGAAAGATGGAACTTGGTGCATGTGTGTTGATTGCCATGTAATCAATAAGATAACGGTAAAGCATCACCACCCTATCCTGAGATTGGATGACATGTTAGATGAACTTAATAGAAAACTGGATAAACCCTAGAAATGAGTAGAAAATCGCCTTTAAGACCAAATTCGGTCTAGATGAATGGATGGTTATGCCTTTTGGGCTTACTAATGCTCCTAGTACCTTTATGAGGTTGATGAACTATGTTATGAAACCATTCATAGGGAAGTATGTTGTGGTGTACTTGGATTACATCCTAGTTTATAGCAAATCCATAGATGAGCATGTTGTGCATTTGAAGAATATATTTGATGTGCTTAGAAAAGAGATAGACGCTATTAAGAATTGGCCAACTCTGAGATCCATAAGTAAAGTCTCAAGCTTCCATGGGTTGGCTAGTTTCTATAGACGGTTTGTAAAAGGATTTAGTACCATCGCCGCTCCCTTGATAAAGGTAATCTAAAAGGATAATCCATTCAAATGGGGTGATGAGCAAGCCAAAGCTTTTGAAGCATTGAAATCCATGCTTAGCTCTGCCCCTTTGTTACAATTACCTAATTTTGAGAAAATGTTTGAAGTTGAGTGTGATGCTAGTAAAGTAGGAATTGGATCCATATTAATGCAAGACCAAAATACCATTGCTTATTTTAGTGAAAAGCTAAAAGTAGCCACTTTGAATTACTCAACTTATGATCTTGAATTATATGCTTGGATTAGAGCATTGGGTAATTGGCAACATTACTTATGGTCTAAGGAGTTTGCGATTTAAACCGATCATGAATCCTTAAAGCACCTCCGGGACCAAGGTAAGTTGAACAAAAGGCTTACCAAATGGATCAAATTCCTAGAAACTTTTCCCTATGTAATTTAATACAAGAAAGGAAGGAGAATATGGTGGTCAATGCCTTCTCAAGGAAACATGTGTTGCTTAATACTTTGTCTTCTAAATTGCTTGTATTTGAATTTTTAAAGGCATTTTATCTTGAGGACCCCATTTTTACTACAATAATTAAGGATTTCAAAGCATGGGAAAGGGAAAGATGGCTTAGGGATAGATCTTCTATTCCTTACTGTATGTTTGATGGTTCTTGTTTAAGGGGAAAAGATTATGTGTGCCTATGAGCTCTTAGAGAGAATTATTTATGAGGGAGACACATGATGGTGGGTTGATGGATCACTTTGGAATAGACAAGACCCTAGAAATACCTGAGGAATAATTCTATTGGCCAAAGATGCACAAAGACATGGTATAAATTGGTGGTTAATTTATTAAAGCGCTAAATCGCGACTACTTCCTCATGGGTACTTCCTGTATCCCAATGAACTTGGCTCTATATTTCCATGGATTTTGTTTTGGGATTGCCACAGACCAAATAAGGTAGAGATAGCATCTTTTTTGTGGTTGATAGGTTCTCAAAAATGGCTCATTTTATTCCATATCATAAATCTGATGATGCTCCCAATGTAGCATCTTTTTTTATTAAATATTTTATCAAATTGCTTAAAATTCCCCAAACCATCGTAAGTGATATGGATCCAAAATTCCTTAGTCACTTTTGGAAGAAATTATGGGGTAGGCATGGTACCAAGTTGTTGTTTTCTACTTCTTGACACCCACAAACCAATGGACAAAACCGAAGTTGTAAATCGGACCTTGGATTCTATGCTTCAAACCATGGTAAAAGGGAAATTAGCATCTTGGGAGAAGCATTTGCCTTTAGTTGAATTTGCATGTAATTGAGTTATTCATAATCGTATTGGCATGACTTTATTCAAAATTATTTATGGTTTTAACCCACTAACCCTTTTAGATCTCACCCCTTTGTCTCAAGATGTTGTTGTAAGTTTAAATAGTAAAAAGCGAGCCAAATCCATGAAGAAACCACATGATAAAGTCAAGCTCTAACTTGAGAATAAGAACCAAGAGACCACTTAGAGAGCAAAAAAGGGGAGAAAATGAGTTCCACTTGAACCCAGAGATTGGGTATGGGTTCACCTTCGCAAGAAGAGGTTTCTGGATAAAAGGAAAAGTAAGTTGATGCCGATGGAAGATGGTCTGTTTTAAGTTCTTGAGTAACTCAATGATAATTCTTACAAAATTAACCTATCCTCAGAGTACCAAGTCTATAATACATCAATGTGTGCTACCTCTCACTCTTTGATGTTCATGGTGGTGATGAGCCAAATTTGAGGACAAATTCTCTTTAAAACGGAGAGAATGATGAGATCCAAGTCACTTTTAAACCATTCACAAGGATCCAAGCCCGAGAGTTGCAAACCCAAGTTACCTCTAAACCATTCACAAGGAGCCAAGCTTGAGAGTTACAAGCCCTTCAAGATTTATTCCTGAAGATGGACGTACTTGAGCATATTTTGATCACATCCAAAGGGTTCCATATCATTATGAATGGGATAGGGACTAAAGAAGGGAAAAATATCATTCTTCCAAGTGTGACCAAAGGTGTGATGAATGGTCACGAGGGTGACTACTTGGGTGATGAATGGTCATGGTGAAACAGACCCAAGAGTTGATGGACAACCAACCTTGACAAAAGGTGTGACGAATGGTCACGAAGGTGACGACTTGGGTGATGAATGATCACGGTTAAACGGATCCACTTTTGGCTACTTTCTTAATATCTTTTAAGTGCCACTTTTGGGCCATTTATGTAATAAATAGTCTTAACTATAAATAGCTAAGTCTAGGTTTCCATTCCTTAGTTTATGTTGAATGATGAAAGATAAACTTAAGAGTGAGAGAGATTGGAATATCTTGCATTGAATTATCGTTTTGAAATGCTGGTTGCGTGGGATATTGATTCCCTTGTTGGTCATCATAGGAGGTTCGGTGCTAGATTTGGATTAATAGAACAAGGTTTTCAGGTTTGATATATGATTAGGTTGTGTTTGATTTTCTTTTCATGTGTCGATCTATTCTCTTATATCGTCCTGTCTTTCAATTCTGTTGTTAGTTTCTCGTTTTGTATCCTGAATCGTATCAAAGATGATCTCATTAAAAATTCAAAATTGACAACACCTCCTTGGATTTCTTTTTTTTTTGGTAACAACTTTTACGACTGTTAACCTCATCCCCTCAAGGGCATCATCAATCCCAACTATAATCGCTCATATACTTCCTTTGTAGAAATAGCTATTTTGTGTACTTTCTCTATATAATTAATAGAAATTATTTTGACTGATTAAAAAAATAGTAAGAGTACCACTTGTCAAAGAAAGATAGAGAAGGTGAGATAGACAATAGTTACAAATTATAGGTGAATTAAGGTATACAAATTTTCATGAAAAATATTTAATATTTATTATACGATCAATTCATGTAATTTATGCAATTTATAATCTTAAAGTTACTTGTAGGTAATACTTGATCCAAAAATAGAATCTAGGCTTGTCGGTGTTATATAGATCGTTTACCTATTGCATGAGTTCAATCATTTCGTCCTATTTTTAAAATAAATATATTTCAAAAAACAAGTTCCTGATTTTGTTAATCATTTTGAATAAGCCATAATGAGTTAATGTTTAAGAATCTTGTTTCTTAATTATCGATGCTTATTCCAATTGTCTCACCAAATAATTTTATTTTTATTTAGTAAAAGTACTTATTTTGTTTGTGATTTTGGTAAGATTTTCACAAATTTAAAAAATAAAATTATATATTAATCATTTACAGAAACACGTAGTTTTATAATTTTATCTCAAAGTTTAATTTTAATAATATTTATATTATTCTACAAAATTATATACTACGTGACAGGATGTACACGTGCAACGCACTTGTCGAGAAACTACTTATATAAAAATAGCCCATCAATTGTAACTCCAACTATAATTCTCTCTATCTAACCCCTCATTAACACATTCTTATTAAAATAATTGTTCGTAGAATATAGGAAGATTATAGTAAAGAAGATTATAATTTATTATTTTTGCATCGATAGATCTTTGTAACTAATTGTAATTGCTAGTAATTGTATTATTAGTAATTTATTAAAATATAGTGTTATGAATTTTGGATAATGTATTATCTAGTTCATTATAAAATTGATGATTTTGTGTCAAGCTTATGAATATTTTTAATGATTTGTAGAACTTATAGGTATGAATCATATTTCATATATATATTTTTTTTAAAGTGAAATATATATTTCCCAAAAACTATAGCCAAGCACAGGTTAAAACTTCACACTAAATTGATTTCCAAAAAATATTTGGAAATCTATGACTGCTAGCTAAATTTTCTTGTATCGTGTGTATGAATTAGACAAGCTTCAAGACATAAATCAGTTAATACGCTCGGTAGCTTCTCTTAGAGTCAAATTCAAAAGCTCATTAAAGATTAATTTCTCTGCCCAATTGATTATTACAGTGTCAAAATACCAATTGAGCAGAATTGTACTCTAAATGTCATAGTAAACAATCAACATAGTAAAAGGAATACACACACATCACCCATGTCAATCCATTACGACATGTGAAAAATTTAACATATAGAGTGAAAATAGCATAAAGTTAATACAACTCAAATTACCCATGCCATGATTGACATCTAATATCCCAGTTAAACGAACCATAATAGTTAAACAACAATCACATTCTCAATTAAAGATAATAGGAGTCTAAATACGAAAATTAAATAGATAATGAAATTGATAATCAGTACAACATGAAAGGAAACATAAAGCACCCCTAGGGCCTCATACATACTAGTGATGAGTTACTAAGTGTAGGAAATAAGTACAACTACATCAAAACAAAATGCATAATTTGTTTGAATATAAATAAACATGATAAAAATGCTCTAGCTACTGCGTCAAGGCTGGTAGCTCACCATTAGAACTCAAGCAACTCTCTGATGATGAATAAATAAAGATTACCCCCAAGAGCAAATGAGGCTCACCAAATGAAGAATGTACGGAACCTAGTACGTATCCCTATCATTCTAAATGTCTGAACCTGTATCATGAAATGCAACACCCTCAACAAAAGGAATATAAGTACATATGGAATAGTACTCGTATATAATATAGCACGTAATCATGATTTCAAGATGATAAGATCCTAATCCAAAAACTAGGATCAATAAGCAGAAATTAACACGAAATTAAAATAGAGAGAAATTGGAGATGAGAAGTGAAGAAAGAATGACTAATTAAATCAATTAACAAAGGGGGAAGAGAACTTGATTATCTAGAACAATTGAGAGAGAAATTTGAATCCAGAAATGAGTAACTCAATAAGAACAATCAAGCAAAAAAGTTTTTGATCAACCATGTGATTCCACCCAATTAGCTAATCTCACTATACTAAGCTAATCCTAAGCTAGACCTAAGGGATTCCACCCTCTAAACTCTCAAGAGTCTCTTCAACTTCAATATCCAAAATAATCTAAGTTCAAAATAAACTAAGGCACCTATTTATAGTATTGCCTATTACATACAAGGCCCCAAAGTATCCATTTAAAATATAGCCGAATGGACAGTGTTGCTCGCTATTGTGATTTCGGCATCGCCAAAGTAGATCCTTTCCTCACCAAGGTGGCTTGTTTATTGCCCAAGTTCCTGATACTCACCCAAGTAACCTGAGCTCACCTTGGTGCTCACCAATGTTGTGCTGACTTTACCAAGGTGGGCTATACCATAGCCTAAGTGCAAGGCGGATTGCCAAACTAGGCTTCTCATCACCAAAGTAGGCATCCTCTCCTATGATAATAGCATCGTTCGAGTTCTAAGCTATTATCCATATATGGAAGCCCATATTATTGTGCTCCATAAGATGTGTCTAAGCTATAACCATGGCTTATGTAGCCCGGGGTATAGGTGTAGCATGAATCGAGCTAATCGTGCTCGTATCATTCTCCCCTTCTTCAAAAGGATTCATCCTTTAATCCAAACCTTGCAATAAATATGGAGAGATAAACAACTATAAGTTCCTCATAGTATGAGGGTTATCACAATGGTTAGCATAAAGATCATCACCCCAAGGATTCTAGGGTTATCACAATGGTTAGCATGATCACAACAACAAAGGGACCACCTAAAGAGACCCCTACCTAAAGAGAAAGAAATCCAATACAAAGATGGACGCCATTATATGCAAAGAGGTAGTAGAGAAAGGTATTAAGAAGACTAATCTTCCCCATTATGCCCTCACTTGCAAACTCACAAATAGAGTCAGGACTCATACTAAGCACACTATCACAAGTTGAGACACAAGAAGAAGAAACAATGCCTTGTGGAAAAAGACCACCTTTCATTCCCAAACAACCCTCCCCAAAAGGTGGGTGACCATATAGAGTAATACTAGTAGACGGGTGATGGGACAGACTAGACACAAGTTCATTTAGAAATAAGTGGTCCTCTGAAGGGATTGCCTTCTCTCTACTCACAAGTATAAGCATGCTCCCTAGAGTCCAACCTAATAATTTATGTTACCCATCCCCGTGAAGGTGAAAAAAAATATTATGCATAGTCTTGGTGAAGCTCATATCAAAAGAATGCTTCAGGCTTCCCTTTTTTGAAGAGTATTCCTTATCATTATAGATTTTACCCATACATAATATAGGTCTTTCAAGTGGATTGTAAAATCCCCAAGAAGGACTTTCAATAATAGGGAAAAGTACCAACAACCATACCCAAATCTTGCTTTTAATTTTGACCAGGCACCATCACACAAGTGTCACCAAACAATTTATTATCCAGGTTAAATAGAAAAGAACTCCATATACTTAGGTTAAGCAAAAATCCATTTACCTGGTTGGCACTCTCATCCTCAAAAAACATACTCCACTCACAAGCATTAGTATCATCATATACAAATAAATAGTATAGCAGAAGTGTCATGAAATTCAACTTCATCTAATGTTTCCTCACAAGAAGGTTCTTCTATTGGGTCAAGCATATTAAGACCTTGACCAAGAACGAGAACACCAAAAGATAAAGGGATAGTTGTAGCACTTCTATCACCTTTCTTTTGAACACCATCCTCTCTAATAAACATACTATCACCTTCCAAGAAGAGATTTCCATTATTGAATAGTGTGTCATCACATCATAGTGGGTTGTTAAATACATGGTAGCCTTCAAAAGTGGCCACAACCTCATTATTCAAACTCACCGCTAGGTACACCCTAAAAATAGAGACTCCGTATTAGACATACATATGCCACTACCACAATCAAATAAATCATGACTCACGTTATCACATGAATCAAGCAAATCATCCTCATATCTATCAAACAAGGGTGGGATATCATAGAAGGGATCATAATTCAAACCAACATTACGAGGGAATTCCTTACTTGTGTTTCTCAAATAATCAAGAAAATCCATGCTATCTTCACCCAAAATATTGTCCCTCCCATAGGATAATACATTTTCATTTATAGCACAAGTGCCAATACTAAGTGGACACAAATCGATCTCACTAGGAGAAATAATTCGATCATCAAACAGATCAACCAGTGTTTGCACCTTTGATAAGTCGGCAAATTGTAATTTATTTGGCCTAAAAATTATAGGAAATCAAGTCCTCAATGCCAATTTGAATGAGTTTTAATGTTAATTTGGTTTATTTTTATGGTTAAGGCTAAGAGGAAGTTGAAAGAGAGAAAAGAAACAAAAAAATGAAAGATTAGAGCTAAAAGTACAAAAGAGTATTGCCTGGGATGTTTGGTGGATCGCCAAAACAACCTGCATATCACCAAAAGTCAAATTCCATCACCAAATCCAATAGTTTGACCCAGGTCCAATTCAAATAATTCAGCAATAAAGAAGAGTGGTTCGGCGTATCGCCGAACAGATTAGTGAAGCCAAGATCCATTGCCAAAAGTATCAGAAGCTAACCCCTGAATCTCAAGGTTAACACCAATTCAGTGAAACACAATCACTTCAGCATATCGTCGAGCAGTTCGTCGATGGCTATCCCTCCACCGATTTGGATGTGGTGAAATTTTTGTAATTTCTTAGCCCATTTTTGTTGATTCTATTTGTGCCTCTTTGATAGCTGAAAACCCTATTCTTATCAATATTGAAATTAGAGAGTTTGTAATTAAAACCCTTGAGTGGATCTTAGCTATGATGTTTAAATTATTGCTTTAAATTTGGTATTCTTTTGAATTATTTGGATTTTATGGAAGATTTAAATAAAGATATGGGTATATTTCTCTTATCTTTTGTCATGAGTAGCTAAATTTCCTTCTTGGGGTTATGTATGAATGAGTAGTGATAAGTGTATGGGTGTTGTTTATTTGCCTCTTTAATTGATTAATTATCATGGGTTCAAACTCTACTCTTTGTTATTAACTTATAATTGGAGGTTGCAAACTCTAGTTAACTCTAGATGTCTTACCATCCTTGATAAAGGGGATAAGGGTGAGTAGTAGTGGTTTACTATGACTTGATATCTATCATTTAATAGTAGTTCTTAGATATAAGGCTACTAAATCGAGGTTGTAGGTTGGTTACAATGTACCACTTGTGAGGTTTTTAAAATAACCCACTTGTGATGTTTAATGTTTTGTTGAAAGATTGACATTAAAACCTAGGACCTAGCCTACCCATAGCTATTAATTGAACTTTGGCAAATATTCAATTACCTATACATGTACCCACTCTCATGAAAGCATAACCCCAATTATTTTTAACTCTTGATTACAAACTCTAGAACTCACTTTTGCAAACTAATCATACATTTGATGATATTGAACATAACAAGATTTGAAAAACTCCCCCATTTTACTTTACTGCATTGTTTTTAGCATTACGAGCAAACAACTAGTCACTTGTGACACTTGAATGTGAACCCATTGCCTTCATTCCTTGTGGATTTGACCCCGACTCTATTGTTGGTAAAATATATTGCTAACAATCTTGTGAATATTTTCTAGGGTGTAATTGGGCGTTATCAAAATAGCGTCATTTTTGAATAATGAAACGTGGTTCATTCATTGTAGTGTTATAAGTTACTTTTGTTAGTCGTATTGTAAACTTTTCTTTATTTGTCATTTTTGTCTTATTTAGGTGATAAAATAAACCTACAAGGCATGGTGAGTCAACTACCTACCTACCAAAGGCAAGGCGAGAATCAAGGTTAGAAGGAAGGACTGATAATTGAAGGACCAGGATTGGAGGGAATGCAATCGTGATGGAGATTGGAGAGAGAAGGAGAGAGATAGGGACCATGATTAGAGAGACAAATAACACAACCATGATAGATACATCCCTCCTCACGATAGGCAAAAAGGTAAAGAGAATACCACCATGGACCTAGAAAATTATAAGAAAGAAGACGTGTTTGTTCGTATATTTATGGGGGTCAAAGGGAGTGACAAGATGATAAGGGAGATGAAGAGTGAATTTTCACAACTCAATCAAATGGTCACCTCACATTCTTTTTCAATCAAGAAACTTGAAACTCAATTAGGCCAAATCTCGACTCATCTAAACACAAAGGAAAAAGAGGGTTACCTAGTGACATTGTGGAGAATTTGACATGGTAATTGTCACTAGGAGTGGTAGGACTCTCAGTAATAATGTCATGAATTTTTATCAAGACCCCAATGAGAGGGGGGTTGAGGAGCAAGAAAGTGGAAAGAGGAAAATGGATAAGTCAAATAATGAAGTCCCTATTCCAAATGAGTCAAATGTTGAAAATCTGGAAGAAGTGAAAGAGAGGGTTGAAGGTGAAGAGATACCACAAATAGTTGATGGAAATGTCTCAAAGTCGGAGGAAATTTTTCTTACTCCAAAACCATCAATCAAAATACCTCCACCATTCCCACAAAGTCTCAAAAAGAAGGAGGATGATACCAAGTTCAAGAAGTCCTATCCAAATTTAGCAACTTATCGGTAAACATTCCTTTGGTTGAAGATTTACTTGAAATACCCAAATATGACAAGTTCATGAAAGACTTGGTAACAAAGAAAAGAACTATGGACTTCCAAACAACGGAGATCTCACTTAGTTGTAGTGCTATATTGTCAAGCAATATGGTGGTCAAGAAAGAAGACCCTGGTGCATTCACTATCCCTTGCACCATTGAGGAATATCAATTTGGCAAGGCTTTGTGTGACTTAGAGGAAAGTATAAACTTGATACCTCTTGCTATATTCAAGAAGTTTGGATTGGGAGCTCCGAAACCCATAACCATGAAACTCTTAATGGCGGATCAGTTTATTAAATGATCGGTGGGAATTCTATATAATGTTTTTGTTCAGGTCAACAAATTTAGATTTCCTACTGACTTTGTGATTCTAGATTGTGAGATAGACTACGAAGTCATGATCATTCTTGGTAGGCCATTCTTTACTACCGGGAGGGTATTGGTTGATGTGGAATGTGGTGAGATAAAGTTTTGGGTGAATAGCAAAGAGGTGACATTTAATGTGTGCAAGTCTATAAAGCAAACAAAGGACTTGCAAGTGATCTTCGTGATTCACATGATTGATGATGAGGTGGCCAATGCTATAGAGGTGAATTTTATTAGTGAACCACTAGTAGGAGTTTTTTGGAATTATAAAAGTAAAGAGATTGATGAGTATGATGAGGTCGTGGCTTCCTTGATGGTTCTTGAAGAGGTTGTGGCTTCCTTGATGGGTTTTGGTTCCTATACCAAGTACCCATGCAAATTATACCTTGACTTGAAAAATTAGGAGAGTCCTCTCGCCAAGCCTTCAATTGAGGATCCATCGCAACTTGAGCTTAAACCATTACCCCCGCACCTGTGCTATGTATTTTTTGGGGAAGGCAATACTTTACCCATTATTATTGTGGGAGATTTGTTGCCATGGCAAGTTGAAGCATTGAATTTGGTGGTGAGAATGTTTATTCGGGCCTTTGGGTAGACTATTGTGGATATTATTGGGATTGCTCCTGGTATTTATACTCACAAGATAAAGTTGGAGCCCGATTGTGTACCGAGTGTTGAACACCAATGGAGGTTGAATTATTCAATACAAGAAGTTGTAAAAAAGAGATAATCAAGTGGTTAGATGCGGGCATTGTGTATCCGATCTCGGATAGCACATGGGTGAGGCCAGTTCAATTCGTCCTAAAGAAAGGAGGAATCCCGGTGGTTCCAAATGAGAACAATGAGCTTATAACCATGATACTAGTTACGGGTTGGAGAGTATGTATGGATTATGGGAAGCTTAACTCATGGACCAAAAAGGACGACTTCTCCATGCCATTCATTGACCAAATGCTTGATCGATTGGTGAGGCGAGGTTGGTATTGTTTCTTAGATGGGTACTCTTCTTATAACTAAATTTGTACGCCTGAGGACCAAGAGAAGACTATCTTCACATGTCCATATGGTACTTTTGCCTTCAAGTTCATGCCCTATAGGTTATGAAATGCACCCATCACTTTTCAAAGGTGCATGCTATTGATCTTTTTGGATATGGTGGAGGATACTATAGAGATCTTCATGGATGATTTTTCCATTGTGGGTGATATTTTTGAATCATGTCTTGAACATTTGGGCAAGGTACTTGAAAGATGTGTTGAAACTAATCTTGTGTTGAATTAAGAAAAGTGCCATTTTATGGTAAAAGAGTGTATTGTACTTGGGCATAAGATTTTGGGTCAAGGTATTCAAGTTGACCAAGCAAAAGTTGAAGTTAATTCCAAGCTACCACCTTCAATCTCCGTGAAAGGAGTTCAAAGCTTTCTTGGGCACACTGGTTTCTATAGACTTTCATCAAAGATTTCTCCAAGATATGCTATCCTATGTGTAAACTTATTGAAAATAAAGCAAAATTCGAGTTTGATGGTGATTGTGTGAGAGCATTTAACTACCTAAAGGAAAAACTTGTGTCGGCTCCTATCATTGTGGCCCCAAATTGGTCAATACCTTTTGAATTGATATGTGATGCAAGTGGCTTGGTGTTGGGTGTGGCTTTAGGAAAAAGAAAGGATAAGGTTTTTCATCCAATATATTATGCTAGAAAGTCCTTGAACAATGCACAACAAAATTATACGGTTATGGAGCAAAGGTTTCTTGATGTAGTCTATCCTTTTGAGAAGTTTGGTACATATTTATTAGGTACAAAGGTCATTATACACATCAACCATGCAGGTCTCCGGTATTTGATGGCTAAAAGGAGGCCAAGCCTCGGTTGATTCAATATATCTTGCTACTTCAAGAGTTTGATTTTGAAATTAAGGATAAAAAAGGTCTTGAAAACCAAGTGGCTGATTATCTATCCTGCCTTGAGTCTAATAAAGAAAAGTCAGGTGAGATCGATATTGATGAAACCTTTCCCTACAAACTCGTGATGGCACTCTCAGGGAGTATTGAACCATGGTATACGGATTATGCGAATTATGTGGTATGTCATTTGATCCCCAAGGATTTCAATCATTTTCAAAGAAAAATATTCCTCCATGATGTGAAGAAGTACTATTGGGATGAACCCTATATCTTTAGGGAGTGTGTGGATGGAGTTATCTATATATGTTTGATAGATTCGGAGATGTGGGCCATTCTTGAGGCTTTCCATTCACCCCAATTTGGTGGTCACCACAAGAGTGTGAGAATGGCCGCCAAGGTTCTTCAAAAGCAGATTCTCATGACTTGGTGAGAACTTATACTCAATTCCAAATGCAATGAGGTATTTCAAAGAGACATGAGATGCATTTTAAGCCTAATCTCAAAGTGGAGTTGTTCGACATGTAGGGTATTAATTTTATGGGACCCTTTGTGAGTTCTTATGGGAATAATTACATATTGGTGGCTATGAATTATGTGTCGAAATAGGTAGAAGAAATTGATTTGCTGAATAATGAGTGCAAGAATGTCACATTATTCTTGAAGAAACATATATTTACAAGGTTCTGGACTCCTCGAGCAATTCTTAGTGATGAAGGATCTCACTTTTGTAATCGGGTGTTTGGTGCTTTACTTGATAAGTATGGGGTGAAGAATAAGGTGGCTACCCCTTACCATCCCCAATCAATTGGCCAAGTGGAAGTTTCAAATTGAGAAATCAAAGCAATCTTGAAGAAAATAGTGAATGTGGACTTACTAATTGGGCTAGGCAATTGGACAATGCTCTTTTGGCTTACCGAACAACTTTTAAAATGCCTATTGGTATGTCTCCCTATCAACTTGTGTTTGGAAAAGCTTTTCACCTACATGGAGTTAGAACATCGACCTCTTTGGTCTTTAAAGAAGCTTAATATGGATTTGGAAGAGGCCTCCAAGTCTAGAGTGGAGAAAATATAAGAGTTGGAGAAATTTTGTCTTTGGGCGTATGAGAGCTTGGTTCTATACAAAAAGTGAATAAAAAGGTGGAATGATGCCAATATATTGAAGAGAGAGCTTTGTGCGGGAGATGAGATGTTACTTTCCAATTCAAAGTTGAAACTCTTTGTGAGAAAACTCAAGTTAAGTAGTCGGGCCCTTTCACAGTGGTCAATGTGTATCCTAGTGGTGCAATCAAATTAAAAGTCCAAGAGAAGAAAAGGTTCATGGTGAACAGTCAAAGTTTGAAACATTTCTATGTTGGTGGACCCAAAATGACCAAAGTGGAGGTCCTCCATTTCAAAGATATTGCTTGATGATTAACAATGTAGTGCCACGATGATAGCTAACTTACTTCTTGTGAGGTAACCCAAGTTTTACTTTTTGTTTTGAATAACGTTTGTTATATGGTACAAGTGTGAGATAGGGTTAAAATGTGGGAAACATGTCACACAATAAGTCAGAGTGAAAAATATGGGAGATCGTGTGTAAAGCTCCAGGGAAGAGGCTTTGGTGAATCACCGAACCCATCAATGAATCACCAAAGCCCTTCACCAAAAATCAATCTGGCAAAGTGGTTGAACTATAAGATTTGGTGATGTACTTCACTTTTTAGTATATCACCAATGAATTTGGCGATGGATCAAACCATCGCCAAAGTTGTTTGCCACAAAGAAAGTCTAAGATGTAAACACTGTTAAAATCGGCGATGAGATTACAATTTGGCGTATCATTGAATGGTTCAACGATGCATCCCTATATTGCTAAAATGGATTGTATGTTAAATGACGATGGTTTGACTTTCTTTGACCCTTGACTTTTTAATTCTTTTTGACTCTTAGTATTAGTCAAACCCTTTTCCATTCCCCATATCCCTCTCATCTATCACTAAGTCTATACATAAATACGCCCTCACTTATTATCTTCTCTCAACATACCAACACTTCACACACTTATACCTATCACTGCCATCGTTGTACCACCATCGCCATCATTTACTTTCCAGATTTGTGCATTGCTTCTCCTCCTTGTTAATTTGATTTCATTCCTATACCTGAATGTGTTGCTTCTCTTATTTGTAGATATGCCTAGAATTAAGTGTCTAGCTAAGAAATGATCCCACTTTCTCTCTCTTACTTCAAAAGTCACAAAAGGAATAACAATTCCTAGGGGATCACAATCGAAAAACATGGTCTAGAAGAGAAAAAGGGTTAAAGACACTAGATGTAAGGCCCCAATTAATGAGGAGTTTAGTGTGAAGCATAGTTCTAACTCTGAGAGGTACAATATTAATTCTTTGGAATAAGGGAACCCCCCCCCCCCATCCATGAGCCATTGAACACTCCCGAGGCTGTGAAATCGAAGAAGAAAAGGGTTAAACAACCTCCTTCTACTGCTGTAAACCCTCACCCTCATAGGGGTCATCGATTCCTTAATTACTTGAAAGTGCCCAATCAATGCACAACCATTGAAGAGCAAGGGTTGAGTCTGAATAGGTTAGAAGGCAAGCAGCCTTGAGTGTTAGCTGCATTAAGATACCACTACTTTGAGGTATTAACTCAACATTTGAAACCTTATGTTGAAAGATAGATTCAGGAATTTTATGAGGCTTATGGGAAGTTATTATTGGCCAAGAAAAAGAAGGGTCGAAGGAAACTAGAGATCTTTTTAAGGTGCGTGGTCTTAGTGTTCGACATGATGACAACATAATCATGTATAGATACCAAACACTGAATGTGAACTACTTTACCACAAGGGTAATAAAGCTAGTTTATGAGGTTTGGGGTTGGTTAGCACTATTGTTAAGTGATAGACCACCTCCGTGGCTTACACCAGAGGTTAGCATTGAGAAAAGAGATATCAATTTGAAAGCACAGTATTGTTGAACTTTGTATTCAACAATCTCTTGCCTTCACAGAATTAGATAATCCTTGTGCACCCTCGAGAAGTGCTAATAGGCATAATCATAGCAAAAGAGAGGTTCAATCTTGCTACGATCATTGCCTCGAACATTGCTTGTCTGGCCAAACAAAAGTAAACCACTCTTACTTTCCCATGCTCGATCACTAAATTGTGCCACCGTGCGAATGTTCCATTTAATAATAAGAAGAATTTTTAGTACACTCTTACCGCTACCATGGAAATTACTCAACTTGAGATAGTACAAAAAGTTAAGAAGAAGAAAGCCTAGGTGGATGATTCCCCGACAATTAATATTGAGTCCCTTTATAGTGGTGCTAGCCAACCCACTCCTCCTACTACCACTCCTAGTCCTCCACTTTTCTTCATAGGTCCTCCCTTACAGCCTTTTGAACCCACTATCTCTGTCCCTCACTCATCCACTACTCCGGGCACCTAGAACGCCATGTTGACTCAGGCTGACATTATCAGGATGGGCCAGTTAGCTATTCAGGTGATACGAGGTCATTTAGATTGGATAAATAGATGCCTTGGATGATTGTTGATATGGTAAAAGCTATCATGGTGTGAAAGTTAAAGGGTATTCATAAGACCCTAAGTATATTTAATACCAAGTTAAATGAGTTGAGAACTCCATAGCCTGTAGTCCCAGATGGTATGTTGCAACAGATGCAGACTAAGCTTGCTTCCCTTAAAAGTATGTGGATGAGCTCCGGTTCCCTGATTTGTCACACTTATGGGGAACTTTAGCTCAGACACCGACTTCAACAACATGAGGATGTTCCAGCTGTACATGAGGAGAAAGTGAATGATAAGGATCGTCCTTCTGATGATGAGGGGATATTTGAGGCAGAGTTAGCCACTGGAGGAGTTGAGTAGATTGATTTACAGGTTGATAGGCAAGAGACTAAGGATTTCATTTATTTGTCTACTTTAGAGAGGTCGACGTGAGAGAATACCTAGGTTAGGACCTATACTTTATCTGCTTCCATAGAGATAGAGGACACAGTACTAGATCCACCCACATAGACCACTGGTGGAGCTGAGTCGGGCACTGATGCCCATATAGAGACCACTTCTATGAGTTAGTCATCATCCCAGGCTTAGAAATGTTCAGGGGGACCCTCACTCTTATTCTCCTTTATTTATATTAGTCCTATTGCATTGAGGACAATGCATACTTTAGAGTTGATGGGGGTTATTTATTTTTGGATCTGTAATATTCAGCACTATGTTTGAGATATTTCTATTTTTGGATACTTTGTTTTATTTTGGTGTGTGATTTTGGTTTGTTTCGGATGATTCTTTGGATATTTTTATTGTGGGTTATAATATTCTAGACTTGGTGTTTGGATTTCTTTGAGTGTGGTGTGTGATTTTTCATTTTATTTCCCTTACTTTTTATTTTAGCTTAGTAGTTCTCAGTTTAGTCGGAAATAAAAATTCTTTTTGGGCATGCGTACTTAAGAGAAAAGTGTACTAGCAATAGAACACTTTGACTCAAATGGTACCCTTGGGATATTTTTCACATGCACAACCCTTAAAAATGATAAATCATTGTGAATTGTCCTATTTTTCAAAATGTGCCCCTTTTCAAAATTCTTTTTTGGTTTAGTTGAACTAGTTAGGCACTCATATTTGTGAACAACTGCATCTTGTTTTGACTACTTGAGTACCTTCTTAGATATGTGCTATGAATGGGGTATATCAATTAAGGAAAGGTGTTTCAAGTATGCGATTAAGTGCCATGTGTGGGTGAGTATTCGACTTGATCTTGCTCATTGAGTCCTAGTAGAACTTTCCCGATTGCTCTATAGCGAAGGAAAGAGTGTACGATGTTGGAGAAGTGAACTTAGGCCATTGATTGAGAGTAAATCTCCAATTTGACAAAATATCCATCCCATGGTGAGTTGAGTGACCAATTATGTCCCTAATTTGAGCTTTGGAACCCTTTTTCTTGGACAACTTCATTACAAGCTGAAACCCTTCTTCCGAAAGTACCTCTCTTGAACTAAACCCTTCTTAAAGTGTCTAGGCGAGGCCATAAATAAACTTAGGCCAAAAGCCTAAGTTTGGGGATAGAGGAGCCTTTTGGGGTTAATTTTGTGATCAAAAGTTCATAATGTGGGGACCATTCACTTCTTTTTCTATTTACTCTGGTATCCTTTGTATATATATATATATATATATATATATATAAAAGAGAAAAAACTGAAAAGAAATGAAAAAAGAGTTGTGTTGTGCTGCTAGTTGTAAATATTCGAAGTAGTTTGATGTTTGAAAGGATAGGAAGAGGAAGATAGCTTAAATTTTTTAGAGAATTGGTCCTTGAAATTGTATAAGAAGCAAGTTTTGAGAAAGAAGTGTAATTCAGATCTCTTTAGATTCTTTGAGGGGGTAGAGTCACAATAACCTCAACTTTTTCTACTGTACCCATTGCCTACGCTACAAGCCAAAGCAAGACCTTAGTGATCTCCAAAGTAGCATTCTTGAATGTGGTGAAATTTATGGGAAAGCCTATGGTGTGGTACTCATGTTCATGATCGTTTTTGAGAGTGTGAGTAATTCATGGTAGTCCCTAGTTTTAATATTGATTGTTTCTTGAGGGAAAGGACTTTTTTATGTGAGGGACCTTGATTGTAACACCCAAAAATTCTTTAATCTTAGTTGGAGTCTATGAGCATGTGCATGGTTTGGTAGTATTTAGTCAACATTTGAGGCGTGTTGTTCATAAATTGAGTGCTTGATAGGTGAGACTTTTGCCATTCTTTTCAAAACCATGAGGGCAAAGTGTTATCACAAAAGAAACATGTGTCTAAGCTCCAAGTAGTACCTTTTGTAGGCATTGTTGATTTTGTTGTGCGTGTATTGATTTACTCAAGGACGAGAAAAGATTTAAGTTTGGGGTGTTGATGAGTCGACAAATTGCAACTCATTTGACCTAAAAAGGTAGGAAATCAAGTCCTCAATGCCAATTTGAATGAGTTTTAATGTTAATTTGGATTATTTCCAGGGTTAAGGACAAAAGGAGTTTGAAAGAGCAAAAAGAGGCAAAAAGATGGAACATTGGAGCTAAAAGTGCATAAGAGCATCTCCTGGGATTTTTGGCGGATCTCTATCGCCAAAAGTCAAATTCCATTTCCAACTCTAATAGTTCAACCCAGGTCCAATTTGAACAATTCGGCGATGAAGAAGAGTAGTTCAACGTATCTCCGAATGGATCGGCGAAGCCAAGATCCATTACCAAAAGTATCAGAAACCAAACCCTAAAGCTCAAGGTTAATTCTGATTCGGGGAAACATTATCACTTTGGTGTATCACCGAGTGGTCTAGTTATAGCTATCCCTCTGCAGATTTGGAAGCGGTGACATTTCTGTAAATTCTTGGCCCATTCTTATTGATGCTATTTAAACCTTTTTGACAGCTGGAAACCCTATTCTTGTCAAATTTGAGATTGGATAGTTTGTAATTGAAACTCTAAAGTGGATGTTAACTATTGGTATTTATATTGTTGCTTTTAATTTGGTATTCTCTTGGATTATTTGGATTCTATGTCAGATTTAAATGAAGATATGGGTATATTTCTCTTATCTTTTGGCATAAGTAGCTAAATTTCCTTCTCTGGGTTATGTATGAATGAGTAGTGATAAGTGTGTGGGTGTTGTTTATTTTCCTCTTTAACTGATTAATTGTTATCGGTTTGACCTCTACTCCTTGTTATTAACTTATAATTGGAGTTTCCAAACTCTAGTTAACCCTAGATCTCTTACCATCCTTGACAAAGGGGACAAGGGTGAGGAGTAGTGGTTAACTATGACTTGATATCTTTCATTTAATAGTAGTTCTTAGACATAAGGCTACTAAATCAAGGTTGTATGTTCGTTATACTGTACCACTTGTGAGTTGTTCGAAAGAACCCACTGTGATGTTTAATATTTTATGGAAATATTTTATGGAACGATTGACATTAAAACCTAGGACCTAGCCTACCCCTAGCTATTAATTGAACTTTGGCAAATATTCAATTACTCATACATGTATGAAAGCATAACATTAAGTATCTTTAACTCTTGATTGCAAACTCTAGAACTCACATTTTCAAACTAATCATGAATTTGACAAAATTGAACATAGCAACATTTGAAAAACTCCCCCATTTTACTTTACTGCATTGTTTTTAACATTATGAGAAAACAACTAGTCACTTGTGACACTCGGGTGAACCTATTGCCTTTATTTCTCATGGATTTGACCCCCACTCTATTGTTGGGTAAAATATATTGCTAATGACCACATACATCTTTTTTATTGTGCAATTGGGCATTATAAACCTTCACAACAAGGGTATTATCATCATATATCAAGGTTCTACCACACATATACAATCTATCACTCTCACTCAATTAGCTATTAGCCACACAATAATTTTCAAAGTTTTATAAAGTGTAAGAGTTAGCATTGTTACATTGTAGCTCGTAAGAAGAAGTGTCTTTACCTTGACTATCAATATTGGAGCACAAGTGCTCCTTTAAAAAGCCTTCAAGTTCCTCATGGTTTGTCATATTTTGAGGATTCTCATCAAGCTTACCTCCAAGTGAACCTGCACAAGTATCAAGACAACTAGAATAGAAAGAGAATTTGCAAGTTAGTATAAGGTCTTGACAACCCTCTCACATAACTCCACACAATCTCTCCTTTTTCCACTCTAAAGTTGTCACTTATTACACCCTTACTCCTCTCAATCTTTTGTCTCTCATTTTTCTTTAAGTTAGGACAATTGTGAAGGATTCCTTGTGGTGGGTTTGGAGATCCATTCACATCTATCTTCCACTTTGGTTCACAAGGAGTGGATATGTTGACTTCTATTTTCAACTCCTTAGCCCCAACCTCACAAGGAGTAACTTGTTTTACCTCTAAAGGCAACTCCTTTAGCTCTTCTTTATGAGAAGTAGAACCTTTCAATAGCCTTTCCAACTCCTCAGGTGCCATCTCAATAATCAATTGAGTGACTTTTTCAATGTTCCTTTGTATTGAAGAAAAAAATTCTTTTGTGCTTAAAATACTAGGATCCTCAATTAGAAGTGGTTCACTTATAACTTCTTCTCTAGGAGGTGTTGAGGGAAATATAACCTCCTCGTTGTAGTCCATGATATACTTTTACCAATTTGGCACATTTGGGATTCCATGTTTTTTGAACCAAGTGCAGTCCAAACGTAGTTGACAAGTATCCAATAAACCCATACCACACCATACCTCCTCTTGGTTGTTCCCAAGTAACATGAGAAGCCTTACTTTTTTATCAATCCAAAACCCTCTTTCATTAAGGATAGGATCTTGAATTAGATATAAAGGTAACCCAAGATATTTTACAACCTCATGGAATATGACATTTTCAAGACTGAGATCATTACGTTCAATATCAAACCCCATGACACTATTTATACTCACTTTGATTCCAAGTATTCGCCTCGCCGCGGGTCATACCTATATTGGAACCTTGCATCTCAAGAAGTAGTGAATGTATTTCTCTGATGGTTACACAACAACTTTGAATAGATGCCACCCATAGATCTATACTTCCTTAATTAGTTTAGGAGTAGCACAAGATAAGGGAGAATAACCAACCTCACTATGTTCATAGCCCATGTTGATACAAGCGTGTTCACAAGTGTCATCCCTATAATATGTTCGGTTTATGGATGATATCCTTCCTTATATAACGTTGCACCAACTTGCAAAACTAGCAAACAAGTTTAGTAGAAAAGTTCTTCATATCTCTCATATATAGAATCTCTCAACTTACTTAAAAGTGTCTTCCTGAAGTTGATAAAGAGCTACCTTTGTCCAATCAATTCACAAGGTCACTTATCCTTTGTGGAGGAATAGATTCTTGTTGACTAGACAATGGATACTCAAAGAACAAATAGAAAGAGCCAAGAAATAATCAACCAGATAAACAAGAAAAGCTCACAAGTAATTATCTTGAAAGAATATGCACACAAGAACTTATTATAAACTAAGTAGAATAATTACTTGTTGAAAATCAGTTTAGAAATCAAAGGAATGAAACTAGACATTTAAAACCTGAGATTGGTTGCACAAAAGGCTTAGGATCTCCAAAATTTAACTTTTTTTCCAAACTAGCTTTTCCAATCGCCAAAGTTGTCACACTATCACCAAACTAATCTTATATCGCCAAACTCACTTTTAGCTCACCAAACTCACTTTTGCTCACCAAACATGAAAGAAAGTTGGCCTAGACAGTTTTGTATCGCCCAAAAGTTTTGTATATCACACTTGAGTTTTGTGTGTCACCAAACTCACTTCCCAATCGACAAACTACAACCTTGGGTCACCAAAGTCACTCCTGTATTACCAAACTGCACCCTGGGCTCATAAAACTAGCCTAAAAGTCACCTGAAGCCTCTAAAATTATACTTTTGTACTTCTCTTTGGCTTAGTGCTTTGCCCCACCTGGTAATTTCCCTTTGTACAAACAAGTACTCCTTCCTTTTGTTTTTCCTTTTTGGATCAAATACACCTTTTTGAAGATTATTCTTTAATAAGCTATGAAGATCATGAAGAACATTATGAACATTCATATTTTCAACCTCGATCAAATGAGATCCAATTGACATAAAGTTTTAAACACAAGCTTCTTTCAACTTCTCAAACAAAGCCCAATAAGTTTTAGGCTTTAATTTCAAACCAATTTCGCCCAAAAATTAAACCTTCTTACAATTTCTTCAAACCATGAAGAACACCATGAACATGATGAACTTTGAAATTGAACCTAGTGAATTTCAACTCTGTTCACTCCCAATTTTCAAATCCAAACTCCAATTGATGAGGAGAACAATCTTTAATATAATTAGAACTCCAATTTAGATTTAATCAATAAACCTACTACACCTTCTTCAAGCTTTTCCAAGCTCAACAATAGTAAAATTTTGAAACACCTCCAAATCACATCAAATCTCAAACAATTTGGTGTTCGACTTTTCTAGCACATCTCTGGGATCAATTATAGTGGTGTAAGAATTCTAGGAGGTGTTTCCCACAGATTCTCCTAGTATGCCTCCATACTGGGATATTGACTTTTGTACTAATTTGGAGTTGGGTACTCGCCCAATTTTCTATTCCTCCCTATTGAATGGCTCCGACTGAATTGAGGGAACTCAAGACTCAGTTGTAAGAGTTACTTGATAAGGGATTCATTTGTCCTAGTTCTTGTTCTTGGTGTGGTCCATTGTTGTACTTAAGAAAAAAGATGATAGCATGAGAATATGCATTGACTATAGACAGTTGAATAAGGTTACCATCAGGAATAAGTATCCCTTTCCCCAAATAGATGATCTTTTTGACCAGTTAAAGGGTGCTTCCATTTTCTCCGAGATAGACTTGAGGTCATGTTATCACCAGTTAAATATTTGGCCTGAGGATATACCCAAGATAGCTTTCAAACTTTTTATGGGCATTACGAGTTTTTGGTGATGTCATTTGGGTTGACTAATGCACCGACAACTTTCATGAGCTTGATGAATGGTGTATTTAAGTCTTTCTTGGATTCTTTCATAATTTTTTTTATTAATGAAATTTTGGTTTACTCCAAGAGTAAGGAGGAACATGCAAGGCATCTTCGCATTATTTTGGGAATCTTGAAGGAGAGGCAGTTGTATGCTAAGTTCTCTAAATGCAAATTTTGGTTGTCTTCTATTGCTTTCTTAGAGCATATGGTTTCAGAAAAGAGGGTGATGGTAGATCCCTAGAAAATTAAGCCTGTTAAGAGTTGGGTTTGGTCTAGCTCTGTGATCGAGGTTAGAAGTTTTATAGGTCTTGCTAGTTACTATCGTAGGTTTGTTAAGAATTTTGCCTCTATTACTACTCACTTGACAAGGTTGGTTCAGAAAGAGGTGCCATTTGTATGATCGGACAAGTGTGAGGAGAGATTCCAAAAGCTTAAGGTGTTTTTTACTATAGCTCTCATTCTTTCCTTGCTAATTGAAGGTAAAGATTTTATTGTATTTTGTGATGCTTCACGCTCTGATTTGGATACTGTGTTAATGCAGGACATTAATGTGATTGCCTACGCATCAAGGCAATTGAAGCCTCATGAGAAGAATTATCCAACCCATGATTTGGATTTGGCAACAGTGATCTTTGCACTTAAGATTTGGAGACACTATATCTATGGTGTGAAGTGTGAAATGTTCATAGATCATCGTAGTTTGCAGAATATTTTCACCCAAAAGGATTTGAATTTAAGGCAGAGGAGGTGGATGGAATTATTGAAGGATTATGATATGACCATCCAATACCATTTGGGAAAGGCCAATGTGGTGACAGACGTATTAAGCTAGAAGTTGGTAAGTATGGGTAGTCTGGCTTATTTGAGGGTGTCAAGGCAACCCTTGTGTAACACCCCATACGTTTTCAAAACTATTTTACTACCATAACATTTATGAAATTATTTAAACATGAGATTGATGGGGTATTACATATTTAATTAGTGGGCTTAATTGATTTTGTGCCATTGGGATCAATTGAGGCCCAAATATTAAACAAAAGACATGGCCCAATTGGGAAAATGACTCATTCTTACCTTGACCAAGGTAAGACCTCAATTATTGACCAAAATTATTGGTTAAATATGACTTTAAAGGGGCTATATAATGTGTAAAATCAGATTTATTCCCACAAAGCACACATGCCAAGATCTAGAATTTTCCACAACATTCTGTCAACTCAAACCCTAAGCTATCATCCTCTTTAGGCATGATCACTCCTTTGAAAGATTTGGGTAAGTGTATATTATTATGGTTAAGTATATTTTATGCATGAGAGATGGTGTATATCATGTTGGTTATGCTTAAAGGTGTTGAGAAATCCATCTTTGCTTCTTTGTTAATGGATTTGCTTTCTATGTGACTTGAACTTGAAAATGGATTTGTGATCTTGAAGGAAGTGAGGTTGATGGGTTAAATATCAATATGTATGATATGGTTATGTTCCTAACTTGTTTTCTCTATGTGTACAACTTGTGGGATTGTTGTTACGAAATTGGTCATGGAATGGGTGACAAAATGAAAGAAAAATGTAGTTTGGTGATGTTTATGTGCGTTGTGAAACCATGGCTGTTTGTTGGCATTTAATATGATCTAAAATATGTTAACATAAGGTTAGTTATGATCATGGACCATTTATTACAAAAAAGGACCCAAAAGAGACCCTTTTTGGCTGAAATGGGCACCCCCCTCGCAGACGAAGCACCTGCGGGCATAGGTGACTTCGCAGGTGCCCCTGGACACTGCCAAGGGTCACCTGAGGACATATTTCAGCCACCTTCAGGCGCAGGTGGCTTCCCAGGTCAGGCCAGGACCCCATTTCGATTGTTTTTGTATCTCTTTGACCCCCCAAAGCCCCTATACCCTTTATGGATGCAATTATCAACTTATGGTACCTTTTAAATTGCTATAAAGGAGTATCCCGGAGGTATTTTGAATGGTATAAAATATGTATTATTGTTAATGTGTTATTGTGAAAGTTATCGAGTGACTTGACGGAGAAAAGGTAACGTAGTGTTAATGAGGAAGTGTAAAGGGTAAACTTGGTGTGAAATGTTATTCGTTTATGATGTCTTGGTCATTGTGTGGAATGTTATGGTGTTTATGGTATGATAATGTAGTGGATTTTATTGTAAAGGATGAAATAACGCTATATAGCAGTCACGTAACTCATTGTCATCTTATGCACTTGTAAGGTAACTAGTTGTTAATGTAAGCTCCGTTATGAACTTGTGTTGTAGAGTGACACGTAAGGAAGGAACTGGATTGTTGTATATTACATCTAGGACGGTATATTCATATTGATATCATAAGGTATGTAAGGTTACTCTTTCCGTATCTTTCTGCAACATAGAGTATTCACCTTGTTATTGTACTTACTCATTTCCGAAGTGTTCTAAAGTATTCCTAGCTCAGGTTGATAAAAATGGTTATTCACATGTTTCTTATTCTTAAACCAATTATTATTCACATGTCCCTTATCCATTAACTGAAGTTCCTAAGCTCTCATAATGTTGTAACTACTAAAAAAAACTATCTCAAGGAAAGTGATGATGTAAGAAGAATCTATTCATTCTTGAGTAGCATATCCAATAATGTTATGTTCCAAAGTTCCAATAATGCTATGACCACCAATGTATCAATCTCTAACAAACGAATGTATCAATCTCTCACAAGCGAATGTATCAATCTCTCAAAAGTAAGAAATAAGTAATGCATTTAAGGTTTAATGTTTGAGAACCGGGACGACTCAAAGGGGCACATAAGCCTAGCTCGAGCGGACCCTAATACTATTTATATTTACCCACTAATAAAGTGGATGACTACCCACTAACAAAGTGGATGACTACCCACTAATAAAGTGGATGACTACCCACCGATAAGGTGGAAGACTACCCACTAACAAAGTGGATGACTACCCACCAATAAGGTGGATGACTACCCACCAACAAGGTGGATGATTATATTATAACCCACCAATAAAATGGATGACTAAGAATGATGATGAACGTAAAGGCAAGATAAGTAATGAACGTAATGTACGCAGTTCCAAACTTTCAGATTGATGGTTTATCCGTATTGGGTATTCTCTTACAATTTTCTATTGAAGTTCTTATATATTGATGCAGTTTCTTATAGCCTTGCATACTCAGTACATTTTTCATACTGAACCCCTTGGGGGGCTTACTTTAATTGCTGCAGGCGCAGGTGCTAGTAGACCTCCACAGTAGGTTGTCGGTTATTTATAGATCATTGGTGAGCTCCAGTTGGTTTGGGGCTTTCCGAGTCACAGTTGTACATTTGTTTTGTTGTTGTAAATGTTGTATAAAGCGGGGACTTATCCCGACTTTAGGTTGGTTATGTATATGTATCTGTAGAGGCTTTGTAGATGGATGTGGGAAGACGATTGTAAGAGATGAATGTCCGTTTTGACTTGATGGCCCTAACGGCCAAGTTTTGTTTATATATATAGCATATGTTTCCATGACTTCCGCCATTGATATTTAGTTACATGGGATAGAATGATATTCATACGTAAACATGCATATGAGAGTACATGAGTGAAGATTGGTTCTCTCAGGCCTTATCTGCTTCGGGTGCCAGTCCGTCCCGAATGGGATTCGGGGTGTGACAAAAGTGGTATCAGAGCAGGTCGTCCTAAGGGTGTCTACAAACCCGTGCCTGAGTAGAGTCTTGCTTATGGATGTGTTCCGCGCCACATTTATAAGTAGGAGGCTACGGGACATTTAAGAGTTGTTTTATTTCTTCATTTCTAGATCATGCAATAGAGCCAATGTTGTAAGTGAAAATTGTATCTGACCATGGAATTGGTTTTCTTATTTATAGTAAAATTCTGATCACAAGACGAGGTAGAGGCAAGGGTAAGAAGGTAGATATGCCTTCCGGAGAAGGAATGAGTAAATTACCACCTGACCAAGCTAGTCAAGGTAGGGCTGACACTGAAATTGCATCGCGGTCTTCTCCTACTCTTCCATTTTCTGAGAAGCCAAGGGGTAGAGAAGTACCCGCAGAACTGCCTATGAATGCTACTGATCAGGATTTAAGAAATGCAGTGCATATGTTGACCCAGTTAGTTGCTGCACAAACTCAAGGACAAGTTGATCCAATGACAGGCAATGACAGTGAGGCTAGAGTAGCTAGTCGGAGGATGCAGGATTTTCTTAAATTAGACCCTCCCATATTCACTGGGTCAGACCCAAAATCAGATCCACAGGACTTTGTAGATCAAATTCAAAGGGCTATAGATGTCATGCACGTGACTGGAGTAGGAACAGTCGAGCTTGCAGCCTATAGACTGAAAGGTGAAGCTATATTATGGTATGAAGAGTGGAAAAGATCGAGGGGTATTGATGTACCTCCAGCTGGTTGGGAGGAATTTAAAATGGCCTTTCTTGATCACTACCTCCCATATGAGATCCGAGAGGCACGTGCAGACCAATTTCTAAATCTCTGTCAAGGGGATATGAGTGTTAGAGAATACAGTTTACAGTTTAACTCTTTGGCTCGATATGCTCCGAATGTAGTAGCCACGATGACAGACAGAGTCCATCGATATGTAGGCAGATTAGAGCCATATTTGGTAAGGGACTGTACCATTGCTGCTTTGAACAAAGATATGGACATAGCCAGAATTCAAGCCTTTGCACAGAAAATGGAGGATCATAGTCAAAGGCGAAGGGCACATGAAGTTGAAAGTGGGCCTTCAAAGAGGGCTAGACCTATGAGACAGTTTATGGTGTCTCAAGGAGGATCTGGGCCTCGGAGTTCTTTTCGACCGCCTAGACCATCATTTTCTTCCCCTACAGTAGATACTTTATCACAATTTCGAGAGTCTAGAGGCAGTCATGCGGGGCAGAGCAGTGTGGTTTGAGGTTCACAGACAGTAAGATTTTATCGTTAGCTGTGTCAGCAGTGCGGGAAGTATCATTCAGGTGAATGCTGGTATAGACCCAATGTTTGCTTGCGGTGTGGTATGTCGGGGCATCTGATGGGAGATTGTCGACAAGGGGACATGGATAGTATGGCATGAACTACGGGATCAGCCGTTGTGGTATCTTCATCTGATGTACAGCCTGCTGGTCGTGGTAGAGGTGCTAGAGGAGCAGCTAGTTCAAATGGAGCCCAGAATCGCACCTATGCACTAGTCGACCGACAGAACTTGGAGATTTCTCCTGATGTGGGTACAAGTATAATATCTGTCTTTTCACAGCATGTATCTGCATTGATTAATTCAAGCTCTACCTTATCACATGTTATTCTATTGCTTGCTGCGAAGTTTGAAAAAAATACCAGAATTATTAGTTAAGCCAACTGAAGTATCTATAGCAGTTGGTGAATTTATTATAGTTAAAAAGAATAGATCATAATGGTATGGTAAATGTTTGCGATCATGTTACATTGGCTGATCTTATTGGGATGGAAATGATAGATTTTAATATTGTAATAGGTATGAATTGGTTGGCTATTATAGGAGAATTACCAAAAAATTTTCTTCTATCCCTGCACCCTTAACGAAGCCTACATACAAGGCAATCTAGTTCTAGTGGAATGATGCATGTGAAAAAAAAATTTCCAAGAGTTGAAAGATAAATTAACTTCCACACCAGTTTTAAGTACTGCCCGAAGGCATAAAATGTTATGCAGTATATTGTGATGCTTTCGGGGTTGGCCTCGAATGTGTATTGATATAGCAGGGTAAGGTAATAGCGTATGCCTCATGACAGTTGCGACCACATGAGAGAAATTACCCAACACATGACCCTGAACTAGTAGCTGTTATATTTGCTTTAAAGATATGGTGTCACTATTTTTAAGGGATTCATGTTGACATATATACTGAGCATAAGAGTTTGCAATATATCCTTAAACCGAAGGACTTAAATCTAAGGTATCAAAGGTGGCTTGAACCATTAAAAGATTATGACGTTGGTATTTTGTAACATCCGGGAAGAGCAAAAGTGGTAGCTGATTCATTAAGCTGCAAAGCAATACGAAGCTCACAGAAAAGGAAGATGTAGTCACGAAATCTACATCAATTAACCAGTATAGGGTTTCATCTTCTTGAGACTCCAGATGAAAGAATTATTGTGAACAGTGCGGTAGAATCTTCATTTATGGCTTAGAGAGAGAAAAGCAATATGCAAATCTTATTTTCTTTCAGTTGAACAAGAATGTACAATGAAGTTCGGCAAAAGGTACTTGAGCTTACATAAGGGAGGAGTACTTCACTATCAAGGTAGATTATGTATACCAAATATATTTGAGTTAAGAAAATGAATTATGACCAAGCAGATCATTTACGGTATTCTGTTTATTCGGGAGCATTCAAAGTGTACCATGGCATGAAAGAAATGTGTTGGTGAAGCAATATAAAGAAAAAGAACATTGCAAAATTGGTAGCTCATTGTCCGAATTACCAACAGGTAATAGTAGAGCATCAGAAATCTGGAGGTTATATGTCGATACTATAAGGAAAGAATTAGAATTTGCCATAGGTGATTGGGTATGTTTGAAGGTACCACAAATGAAAGGGGTAATGAGACCCAGGAAGAAGAAAAGTTGGCCCTATATAACGTACCATATGAGATTACCCGAAGATTTGGGTAAGTTGCATATAAATTAGCACTACCCCAAGAACTCTCCACAGTTCATTCATTGTTTCACCTTTCGATGCTACGGAAATGCATAGGAGATTCATCTCAAATGACTCCCATTAAAGATATGCAGTTTACGAAAGATCTCACATATGAAAAATGTTCATTGCTATTTTGGGGTTAACACGTGATGAGGTTAAGGAATAAAGAAGAAGCTTACATGAAAGTACTGTGAAGAAATCAATAAGTAGAAGAAGTCACCTGGGGAATCAGAGAAATGATAAAGTCAAAGTATCCGTATTTGTTTCCAATGGAAGAAAAAGTTCAAAGTGCATAAGTGAAATAATAACAAGTCGGTATCTATAAAGCACTATGTATATATATGATAACAAGAAGAATGATCCGAGACTTGCATTTGTTTGATTGGATGATGTCACTAACATTCGAGGACGAATGTTCCTAAGGGGGGAAGAATGTAACACCCCGTACGTTTCCGAACCTATTTTATTACCATAACATTTATGGAATTATTTAAACATGAGATTGATAGGGTATTACACATTTAATTAGTGGGCTTAATTGATCATGTGCCACTGGGCTCAATTGAGGCCCAAATATTAAATAAAAGACATGGCCCAATTGGGAAAATGACCCATTCTTGCCTTGACCAAGGTAAGCCCTCAGTTATTGACCAAAATTATTGGCTAAAGATGAATTTAAAGGGGCTATATAATGTGTAAAATCAGATTTTATTACCACAAAGCACACATGCCAAAATCTAAAATTTTCCACAACATTCTCTCAACTCAAACCCTAAGCTATCATCCTCTTTGGGCAAGATCATTCCTTTGAAAGCTTTGGGTAAGTGTATATTATTATTTTTAAATATATTTTATGCATGAGAGATGGTGTATATCATGTTGGTTATACTTAAAGATGTTGAGAAATCCACCTTTGCTTCTTTGTTAATGGATTTGGTTTCTATGTGACTTGAACTTGAAAATGGACTTGTGATCTTGAATGAAGTGAGGTTGATGGGTTAAATATCAACATGTATGATATGGTTATGTTCCTAACTTGTTTTCTCTATGTGTACAACTTGTGGGATTGTTGTTACGAAATTGGTCATGGAATGGGTGACAAAATGAAAGAAAAATGTAGTTTGGTGATGTTTATGTGCATTGTAAAACCATGTCTGTTAGTTGGCATTTAATATGATCTAAAATATGTTAATATAAGGTTATTTATGATCATGGACCATTTATTACAAAAAAGGACCCAAAAGAGACCCTTTTTGGCTGAAACGGGCACCCGCCCTCGCAGATGAAGCACCTGCGGGTGCAGGTGACTTTTAAGGTGCCTTGGATACTACAAAGGGTAACCTATGGATGTATATCATCCACCTTCGGGCGCAGGTGGCTTCGCAGGTCAGGCCAGAACCCCGTTTTGGTTGTTTTTGCATCTCTTTGACCCCCCAAAGCCCCTATACCCTTTATGGATGCAATTATCAACTTATGGAACCTTTTAAATGACTATAAAGGAGTATCCCGAAGGTATTTTTAATGGTATAAAATATGGGTTGTTGTTAATATGTTATTGTGAAAGTTAGCGAGTGACTTGATGGAGAAAAGGTAACGTAGTGTTAATGAGGAAGTGTAAAGGGTAAACTTGGTGTAAAATGTTATTGGTTTATGATGTATTAGTCAATGTGTGGAATGTTATGGTGGTGTTTGTATGATAATGTAGTGTATTGTATTGTAAAGGACGAAATAACGCTATATAGTAGTCACGTAACTCATTGTCATCTTATGCACTTGTAAGGTAACTAGTTGTTAATGTGAGCTCCGTTATGAACTTGTGTTGTAGAGTGACCCGTAAGGAAGGAACTGGATTGTTGTATATTACATCTAGGATGGTATATTCATATTGAGATCATAAGGTATGTAAGGTTACTCTTTTCGTATCTTTCTGCAGCATAGGGTATTCACCTTGTTATTGTACTTACTCATTTCCGAAGTGTTCTAAAGTATTCCTAGCTCAGGTTGACAGAAATGGTTATTCACATGTTTCTTATTCTTAGACCAATTATTATTCACATGTCTCTTATCCATTAACTGAAGTTCTTAAGCTCTCATAATGTTGTAACTACTAAAAGAAACTCTCTCAAGGAAAGTGATGATGTAAGAAGAATCTATTCGTTCTTGAGTAGCATATCCAATAATGTTATGTTCCAAAGTTCCAATAATGCTATGACCGCTAATGTATCAATCTCTCAAAAACGAATGTATCAATCTCTCACAAGCGAATGTATCAATCTCTCAAAAGTAAGAAATAAGTAATGCATTTATGGTTTAATGTTTGAGAACCAGGACGACTCAAAGGGGCACATAAGCCTAGCTCGAGCGGACCCTAATACTATTTATATTTACCCACTAATAAAGTGGATGACTACCCACCGATAAGGTGGATGACTACCCACTAACAAAGTGGATGACTACCCACTAATAAAGTGGATGACTACCCACCGATAAGGTGGATAACTACCCACTAACAAAGTGGATGACTACCCACCAATAAGGTGGATGACTACCCACCAACAAGGTGGAAGATTATATTATAACCCACCAATAAAATGGATGACTAAGAATGATGATGAACTTAAAGGCAAGATAAGTAATGAACGTAATGTACGCAGTTCCAAACTCTCAGATTGATGATTTATCCGTATTGGGTATTCTCGTATAATTTTCTATTGAAGTTCTTATATATTGATGCAGTTTCTTATAGCCTTGCATACTTAGTATATTTTTCGTACTGAACCCCTTGGGGGGCTTACTTTAATTGCTGCAAGCGCAGGTGCCAGTAGAACTCCACAGTAGGTTGTCGGTTATTTGTAGATCATTGGTGAGCTCCAGTTGGTTCGGGGCTTTCCGAGTCACAGTTGTACATTTGTTTTATTGTTTTAAATGTTGTGTAAAGCGGGGACTAGTCTCGACTTTAGGTTGGTTATGTAGATGTATCTGTAGAGGCTTTGTAGATGGATGTAGGAAGACGAATATAAGAGATGAATGTCCATTTTGACTTGATGGCCCTAACGGCCAAGTTTTGTTTATATATATAGCATATGTTTTCATGACTTCCGCCATTGATATTTAGTTACATGGGATAGAATGATATTCATACGTAAACATGCATATGAGAGTACATGAGCAAAGATTGGTTCTCTCGGGCCTTATCTGCTTCGGGTGCCAGTCCGTCCCGAATAGGATTCGGGGTGTGACACCTTGACTAGAGAGATTCAAAATCTAGCATCTCAATTTATGTGGTTTTTTATTTCTAAAAAGGGTGGAGTATTGGCTAATATGGAGGTAAGGTCAACATTCCTTGTTCAAATCAAGGCTAGACCATTTGAAGATGTGATGTTTAGTAATCTTTGGAACAAGGTAGTGTGTGGTGAATCTTATTACGCTATACTTGATGCATGTGGGGTGTTGATGGTAAGGGGACGTGTGTGCATGCCTCAGGTTGGTGATTTGATTCTAGGTTTGCTCATAGTGGCTCATAGTTCTTGATACTCTATTCATTCGAGTGCAACCAAGATGTACCGTGACTTGACACGGCTTTATTGGTGGCCTAGGATGAAGAGAGACATAGTTGAGTATGTGTCTAAATGCCACAATTGTTAGCAGGTGAAATATGAGAATCATAGGCCAGTGAGTTTACTTCAGAGGATACCCATTCCCGAGTGGAAATGGGAGAGGATAGTTATAGACTTCTTAGAGGGTTTTCCTAAGACCTTGGGGCATCATGACTTGATTTGGGTCATAGTAGACAGGCTGACCAAGTCAGCTTATTTTTTTCTAGTTAGAGTGGACTTATTTCTTTCCAGTTAGAGGGGATTACGGCTCAAAATAATTAGCCAAGATTTATATCAAGGAGATATTGAGGCTACATGGGTTGACAATTTCCATGATTTCTAATAGAGGTATGAAATTTACCTCTAAGTTTTAGGACATGTTACATGAAGATTTGGGAACTAAGCTGCACTTCAGTACTGCTTTCCATCCTCCAACTAACGGGCAGTTAGAGAGGAATATTCAGGTGCTAGAGGATATGTTAAGGACTTTGTGATTGACTTTAGTGGTCATTAGGATAATTTTTTTCTGTTGTGCAAGTTTTCATACAATAATAGTTACCATTCTAGCATCAATATGGCTCTTTTTAAAGCACTTTATGAGAGGAAGTATAGATCACCCATAGGATGGTTCAAAGTTGGTGATATGAATCTTTTGGGAATATACATGGTAAAGGAAGCTCAGGAAAAGGTGAGGTTTATTCAAAGCAAGTTGGTAGCAGCCCAGAATAGGCAAAAAGAATGAGGGATCGGAAAATAAGGGACATGTCATTTAAACCAGATGAGCATGTTTTGTTGAAAGTATCTTCTATAAAGGGAGTTATACGGTTTGGCAAGAAGGGTAAGTTTAGCCCTCGATATAGTGGTACGTTTGAGGTTCTTGATAATATGGTCCCAGTAGCTTACAGTTTGGCATTTCCACCAAGCTTGTTAGGGGTCCATCCAGTGTTCTATGTATCTATGCTTAAGAGATATCATGGGGATGGGGATTACATCATTAAATAAGATTCAGTTTTGCTTGACAAGAATCTTTTATATGAGGAGAAGACGATTGCAATTCTTGATTGGGACATCCAAAAATTGAGGACAAAGGAAATTTATTCTGTAAAGGTCTAATAGAAGCATCATCCTGTTGAGGAAGCTATTTGAAAAATAGCGGGACATGCGGTATAAGGACCCTTACTTATTTAAGGATACAAGTACTCTTCTCCATTCTTAATTGCCATGTTCTTTTTGTTTGATCATTCGAGGATGAACGATGGGTAAACTGATATCTGTTGTAATGAACTTTTCCATCATTATGGGTAAGTCTAGCGTGTCAAAAATTAGGTTAAGGTTTTTCGCAAATTGGGAGTTAGAAATTTTAGGCTAGGCTAATCTTAGACAAAATTTGATCATGGTATGGTCTAGAGAAATCTGAGAATGTATTAGTTAAAGGTTATGTAATTCAAGGTAATTTTCTGTTAGTCAAGACGATAAGGAATCTTTAGGATCTTTCAGAAGTGAATTTGGGTGATTAGAACTTTTGATATCGAACTTAACATAAAGGGGTTGGTTTGGGATGTTGAAATCTGAGGGTACATTGTGAAAAAGGAAAAATTGAGAGAAATCCAAAGTTTCTTCCTTACCTCATCTTCTATAGCGGGTGGCAGGTTGCTACCAGTGCACCGTGCACCGTTATAGCGATAATTTTCCTGCTATAATGAGAGTCAACTTTGGTCAATCCTACCATAGCTGGTGGATCTCGCTAGATCGAGGCTGTTATAGAAGGATAGGGCCGATATAGTAGGATATACGATGATTAAAGCAGAAAATATCCCAAAAATATAATTTTCATTCTACTCTCATTTTGCTCATAGGTGTGGCAATTTAGGGAGAATTCCACCTATTTTCCATCAAAACGTTTTGTAAAGGTAAGTTAATTACTCCCATTAACTAGCTTTTTCATTATTAACTCACAGAATCACTAGTTTATGGGTTTTGGGAAGGATTTAACTTGACCTAACTGATTTTTCTGTTGCTATTAGGTGAATTAGGTAGAAAACCTTTGGGTTTTGGTTAAAAGTTGTTAAATTATTCTTGCATGACTTAATTCACCATTGTAACCGTGAAATTGGTAGGATTAAGGTGGAATGATAATAGAAAACCCTAGAATGGGAGGAATGATCATAAATTTGGCCTTGAGGTTTTGAGATTAGGTTATAATCCTTGATATTATTAGGTCATTTGGTTGATTATGTGTTGTATTGATGTTTTTAGACCACAATCAAGTCGAGGTTGCAAGAAAAGGCAAAGCTCTAGTTTATTAGAGTATTTTGGGGCTTTGGATTAAGGTAGGCGATGGTTTAATGTAGTTGAAACTCAACTTGTTTTATATGTGCATGATAATTATTTCTTTTTAATGCTTATTACAATGCATGTTCAAGGAAAGTGAATGACTATTTGATATTCTAAGTGTTAATCACCTGCAATGAATTTATATTAAAAGCTAGTTGGTTTTACAAGTGTGATTGTTGTTATCATTGTGGTTGTGATTGTTGTGATATGTGTGGATTATTGTAGGATGTACTAATATTGGACATCTTCATAGGATTGGTTAGTATAAGGTTGGAAAGCACTTGATGTTTGGGATTTAGTACATGGGCAAAAACTCATCCCCTACGCTGCAGGTCATGGCTAGTGTGTGACCATAAAACCCTTAGCATATGTGTACAAGGGATATGTGAGTGTGACGGTTCCCTGAGTGAACCAGGTTTATGTGTTGACTTGTTATATTTTGTTCCTTGAATGAATTGGGTTTATGTTTTAGCGTGTTATAATTGGTTTCTTGAATGAACCAGGATTTATGATTATTGATATGGTAGTTGTTGGATTAGATCCATGTATGGTCCGAGTTAAATTACAAATTATTGGTATAACTCTTCAATTGTCTGTCTACTTATGTATTTGAGACATAGTCAGTATTTTGTTCTTGAGTCATGGTTTGTTGACTTGGATTCTTGTTGGTAGTCATGGTTTTGACTTGAGTTGTTATCCATCTTGACTTGTACTTGGATGAATTCTATGGTGTTGTTGACCAATGTTAAGTGTCATAGACTTGAAGTAAAGTTATTCATAGTTGTACTTGTTTTACTAAGTTATGGTTGCTTGTTCACATATCTTATTTTGGATTGGCCGATGACCCTACCAGTATACTATTTTTTCTTGTATACTGATACTATACGTGCTCTTCTTTTTGTTAAGTGTAGAGCATCTTTCGGCTACTGTTTCAAGACCTCAACTATAGAGTCGATTGCATTCGAACTCAAGGGTGAGCTACATCTTCTAGGCTGCCATGAGTTCTTCACTTTGTTCCTTTCTAGTTTTTCAAACTTGGATGTTTCCTTTGTTTTTGGGTTGAACCAGTTTTATTAACATTTGTAGTGTTTTGGTACAACGACTTTAGGATTCTAGGTGTGTTTAAGCATTCGTTTAATTCTGTAAACAGTAATTCTATTAGAATGTTTGAGATTTTAGTTTAATTAACGAAAATTAGTTAGTTGCCTTATTTTGGCTAAGTATTGGGTTTGATAGTTTAAGGTTAGATGGTTCTCCTACTGGATGGTTAGCGTGGGTGCCACTCATGACGAGTTTGGGTTATGACAGGATATACCCCCTAGGTGTGTACTCAAAGTTGACGTGATGAAAACCTATGATACTTTAGACTGGTTCTTCTTAAGGACTATGCTAATTGAGTTGGGGTTTCCATAAAAATTTGTAAACTGGTGATAGAATGTGTAGATCTAGGTATTGCTCCATATTTATAAATGGAGGCCTAGCTAAGCCTTTTAATATCACGAGCAGTATAAGGTAAGGAGACCCCATGTACCCTTATCTATTTGTGCTAGGTTAGAATACCTCTAATAAGATAAATCATTGGCATTTAATCTAGATTTCTATTATCATATGAGATATTGTTGAATGGGTTTGATACAAATTTATTTACTTATCTCAATTACCAAACATTTTCTAAAATTTCTCAAATGCATCTAGTTTGCAAGAAAATGTACACAAGAGCTCATCTTTTGTGGCTGACATGTCTCCTATAGCTAAGGAGGATATTCTATTAGTTCTTGGCTACATTGAGGATACCCTTAATTTCAAATATTTTGGTGTATCCTTATCCACTAAGGAGCTCTCCATAAACAATAATATCCATAGTAAAGAAGATCACTTCTAGAACAAGTTGTCGTTCATCTAGGATGCTTTCATATGTTGGGAGGATTCATCTTATAAAGGTTGTGTTGTTTGGCTTGTAGACCTATTGGGTGATAAGTTGGTATTTTACCAACTTACATCTTCTTTAAGCTTGGATTTTTGTTATGTTTACTAAAAAAATTGTGAATTTATTGTGGTTTACTTCAACTTTTCAGGTTTATATGATTGAAAAATGACCGACATAAAAAAAAAGTCAAAAATTAAGAATTTTCTGAAATTTTAGGTGAATTAGCGTGATAGTGATGAAAGGCCAGTATCGCGCTACTTTTGAGCGATAGCACTGAAGAAAATGGTTAATGTTGGTCATGTCATGTGCGTAATTGCGCTTTTTCAGCGTGATTGTGTTGAACTGCGTAAGATCCTTTTCACACGATTGCGCCCTTTTCACGGATAGCATTGAACTGTGCTTGAGCGAGAAATGGGGAAAATTGTCATTTTACATATCTTGGATGATAGAACATATAAAACTAGACCATATCTCCTTGAAACATATCCTTGGCTAATCTCTCAAGCATTGGAGGCTAGGGTTCTTCAACCAACACCTTGGAAGAGAAGATTGGAAGCACTTTAATGAGTAATTCTTTACTCCTTTATTCAAATCTTCATTTTTAATGCATATTTAGGTGTATTTGTTAAATTTGGATTTGGATATTTTGTTAGAGATAAAAAATATTTGGGTTTTGATTTTTATCATGTGCTTTTGTATTAATTGAATTCTTCCTAGTTTATGAAAAGGGTTTTTGTTTATCTAATTAATCTTGCGCTTTTAGCACTTTCCAAAGAGAGTGATCAACCCTAGGACTTATCCATTTACTTTAGTTAAGATCAACAAAGGGAATTGAAGTTGGTAATATTAATTAGCTTGATTTGAGGCTTTAAACCCCATCTAATAGATTCGAGCTAGAGATAGGAGAATCCAAGTGTTGCCTAAAATTGAAATGTCTTTTACTGTCACTTATCTAGGTTCGAGAGAACTTGTTAAGAAATATTCTCTCATAGTCGGTAGATACTTGCGGATAATTTAGAATCCAAGCCTAATTGATTAACCCCACGATTGATTAGTAGTAAAAAGTTATTTACAATGGATAGTTATTTATATAAATTGATTCTCTTTCAAAATTCCGTATTTTCCTTTATTTACAATGGATAGTCATTTATATAAATTGATTCCCCTTCCAAATCCCTTATTTTGGTTTGATTGTGTGTGAATGTCAATGATCATTTTATCCATTTTCCAGTTAAGTCTATCCCCCCCCAAAAAAAAAAAAAAAAAATTATCACTTTTTGCTTGACATGTAATAACCTATTTTTTTTTTTATAAAGAGTTAATTGGTAATTTTAACCAATAAGCAACAATAACAACAACAACAACAACAACAGTAGCAACATAACCACCACCACCAACAGCAGCAGCAACAACAACAACAACAACAACAACAACAATAACAGCAGCAACAATAACAGCAGCAACAGAAACAACAACAACAACAATAGATAAGAAGAATTAAAAATGAGTGGGCCAAACCCATTTATTTTTCTAATTTTACTGGCACAATTTAGTTGAAAAAAGTAGTAGAAAACTAGGGCAATTAATTCCTTTATTTTGGAAGAAAACAAGAAAAACTTATGGAAGAAATATTTAGGGAGTCCATAGACGAAAATATCTTTTTCAGAGTGAAAAGCTTCAGGTAATTGGAATCACTTTTTGTCTATGATAGTATGTGTTTTATAGTGGTGTATATGTATATGTATTTCATGAGAATGACTGAAAGTGGTGAATTTCCTCTATCCTTATATTAGTTTTAACAATGATTGGGGAAATAATTGCTAACCAATGATGTACTGATAACGTTGAATCTTAATGATTAGAAAAATATAAAACCTAGAATAATGAGAATTAAGAGATTTAGGCCACTCTTTGACTTTTCACAACATTAGTTAGAGATACTATTGCTGCAATTCTTTTGGATTCCATCAAAAATAGTTATACGCAGTTGCATTGTTATTTTGGGAGTATGAGTGGTAAGTAGGTTTGACACTAATATTGTTTGTTTTCCAAATTTAATTTATGGATTATGGTGTGAGATATTAAGGTTTAGCTCTAATCTTAAAGGTTAGGGGTATTGATACTTGCAAAATGAAACAACACTCAAAATCTGAAAAATTATAAGGGAGGAAAAACAAATAGGGTTGAAAAGTGGAGCCAAAAGTAGTGTAGTTCCAAGGAGGATTGAGTCACTTGATCCATACTTATCATACCCATCCCTAATCCTACATTACAATCCAATAAATTCCTATAGTGATCCTAATCCAATAGTCCGAAAAACTAAGGCGTAGAAAATAAGGGCAACCCTATTGTATTTCACGCGCACTGTCTGAACTTCTTTGTGAGAGTGAATACTTTAATTTAGTCCCTGTATATTTTGAGTGAATGGTACTTTTTTGATGGAAGGGCATATGGGTTGCATCGGTAGTTGCTATTTATTTGGGTAGTTTCCTTGGTATATGTGCTAAGTTGTCTGTTGATAATGTAATGTCATTTCTTGATCCCTTTATGTCATGGTGAGTAGTTTTGAATATACACACAATGATTTTGATTTTGATTTTGATTGTATCAGAGGGGGCTGAAAATAATTGAGGTACATGCATTCTAATCTGATCTGATGATGTGACTGCAGTAGGACTCCTAGGTTTCTCTTTGTTAAGCATCAAGTGTTTTGTTTTTTTGTTTGTTTTTTTTGTTCGCATGAGGACATACAAATGTTCTAAGTTGAGGGTGTTGATGTGTCATGGTTTTACGACATTTTTGATGCTTAAAACAAGGTAAATATGCTAGTCTAAGGTATGTTTGCATAGTTATGATGTGTTTTTATGGTGTTTTCAGGTAAAATAGTTTTCGAGAGTTAAAGTTAAAAAAAAAAAAGGACTCAAGTGTATCATACGATCCTTCAATGAGTCGTCGGAGCTACTAATAGACCATCCCATACAGGCATTGGATGAAGCAGAGAAGGTGAAATATTATGATCATCAGACGACAACATCCCACAATCATCCCAAGAAACAACGGGTAATTGGATGGATTGTGGGAGAAGGTTCTGCAAAAGTGAAAATTCAAGGCTCTATCAACGGACAGATACAATGAGTATTCCTTATAAAAGAAGAGCTCATCCTGAAGGTCATCCCAGAAAACATCAGAATGATGTCAAAGAGCAACCATCTTGTAACAAGCATAAAGAAATATCGTTAGACCCTCCAACGAGTTGTTCCATCCTTCATCTGAGGCACCGTACTACAATTCCAATATGTTTAGGATAGGTTTTGTTTTATCTATAAATATATTCCTTAGGTTTTCTTTTAGAGGTTACGTGTTATTACTCATTATGAGGCCTGAGAAACAATAACATTGATTTGTTCTTAGGTTTTCACGAATTAAATTCATATATTGATTTTTGTACTTAAGTATCTTTGGGAATTCAAGAATCCGGATTTTCTTCTATGTCATTCATAATTTTATGATCATGAATTCTTCTAATAATTTCTATTGTGATCTTATGAATATGAGTAGCTAAATCCCACAACTAGGATTGTGAGAACTATGATGAATTAACATTGTAGGCTAAGTACTTAGTGATTCTGGAATGGTGGTTATGCATGTATTGTTCTTCCCATTGTATTGATTACTTTTTAACGAGTGCACGCATTAAAACTCACCTTATTCTTACTTGCTGGACCAAAGGAGTAATGAATGGTAAAAGGGATTAGTAATGGAGATTTGAGACTGTCAACCCTCATCTAATAACTAAACTCTATCTAGAATAGTTAATTTGGGATCAAAGGTAAGGATTAGTAAAGCATACACCCGTATATGGACCAAGTTGCGTGGTGATATTCATATATCTAGGGACCAACCATTTAAGTGAACCTAACTTACCAATCTTGCATGCTAAACAACAGGATAGATCATTGATACGTCTCGCCTACTACGTTATGAATCATGGGGACACAATCTTAGTCTATTCTCTTATTGCTTAATCAACAATTAATTAATATTCCATGACTTTATTACTCATTTCTTGAAACAATTACTTATTACCATAAAACCCCATATCGGAAATAACCGACTAATAGTTCAAATAACCGCATTGAATGAGCTTCCTTCCATATTCCCTATGGGATCGACCGCAACCTCGATTGGGTTCTATATTTGATAGCAACCGCATTATACTTCTTTTGGAGGTGTAATTTGGGTGATATCAATATGATAGTTGCTCGGACTCGAATCAGGACTAAAATGATCTGTATTTCCCCTTAAAAACATTACATCAATAAAAATCTCTCCAAGTTCCATGTTCAAGTGGGAAATAGTTGGTGGAAATCAAGCCAAATCGCCTTCAAAAAAATGATAGATAAAAATAGTTGTAAGATGTAAATACAGCAAGTTCTCAGACTCAAACTAGAGTGTAGATAGTGCATTTTAGTCTTAAAAGTCGTCATCCAACATTAAGGGGTATGATTTCCATTTTAAAAATAGTTTATGAGTGGAAAAAAATGAGTATAGACCCTTTTTGAAAATCGTGGTGAAAATCAGTATATTTTCTTGAATTGTACCACCATGCATGCATGTGCTCATATGAGTTTATGCATGTCATCACTAATATACAAATAATAAGATCATAATCACCCAAATATAAATAAATAAATAAATATCATTGCTATTCTAGAGCAAGGAACACTAACCTGATATCTAACTGGTTCATATCCAAAGCCTCGAATCCACCAATGTCCAGAATAATATATATATATATATATATATATATATATATATATACATACATACATATATATATATATATATCAATAAGGAGAAGTGTGTAAATGGGGGTATCCCTGATCTTAAATAGCAACCAACCAAGGAATACTAGTCCCATTGCGAAGTACTATCCCTAAACTACACTAAGGGTAGCTAGCCTAATCCCAACATCAGAAAAATATAAAAATATCCCTATCCCAATCCTACCCTATCAGCAGGAATACAAATATCCCCATACTAATCCTAACGCTACAACAAGTATACAAACTAGGGTACAAGCTAATGGTCTACTCTAAGATTCCCTAAAGAAGGTCAGACACGAAGAAAATGCTAAGATGATGTAACACCTCAAAAATCTAAGCTACTATAAGAACCAATCTTCAAGCATATATAGAAAAATTACATAATCATTACATGAGTGTTATTTGATAATTAATATCATAAAGAGTCCATAACCCAAAGTTGGGTTGAAAACTCTTTTTACCGTTAAGTTTTAGTGTAAGATTATTCTTAGGTCAATTTCAAATGAATATTTCTCCTAGTATATGAAGATTTAAGTGAACTAATACCTACCAAATTAAATTTATTTGAATTATATTTCCAACTCCACCAACCGTTTGTAAATCCTATATCGGAGTAAAAAGTTATGGCCATTTTACTGAAGCATTGTCAAAGTTGTTAGTGATAATGACTCAGACACTACGAGTCGTTGGAAGACCCTACGAATCATAGGGTGAATCATTGATATGGTAGTGGGAATCCAAAATGGAGTACTAGGCGACAACTTAGGCTATGGCTCATAGCCATACCCTACGAGTCGTCATGTAAGTCTCGGGACTATTTCCAGTAGCTTTTCAGACAATTTTAAAAGGGTTGTTTGGTTTTTTTCAACTCTTTTAACTCCAAAACTACATCGTTTAGGTTAACCAAGGGCTTAATAATAATACTAAAACATCCACAAGTCCCTCATTCCTTATAATTCATTTTACACTTAGAAAATTTAGAGGGAAGGGGTTATTTTTCTTCTTCAAGCAAGGATTAGGGTTCTTAAACTTCAGACTCAAAATTCAAATGTTTCATCAAGGTTTTCAACCTCAGGTATGTGAGATTTTATCTTTGGGATCCTTTCACCCATTGATTCCCTAAGTAAATCAAAATTTTCAATTCAAGGTATCTCTCATGGCCTAGGGTTTCATGAATAATGTGAATTCCTTTGTATTATAGTGTTCCTTCAGAATGATCTTTTTTTCCATATTTCCTTTGAAAGTTCATTACCTTCACATGCATGAATTCATGATTTCTCAATACATTGGATAATCCATGGGTTTTGACTCGAGTATGAATTTCCCCCTTTTTCCATCCAATTATTGAATTGTCATTATTAGTTGCATTCTTCAGAGATGGCAGGTTATGAACACCCTATGACCTAGAATATCATGCATTATTAGTTGAATACTTAATTCCTTAATTTTCATGATTTAGAATACTTTCAAATAAAGCATTTACTTTTATTTTTCAGAATAATAATCTTATTGAGCAATTTAGTATATCAGTTTACCTTCCATTGGGAGTAGTACTTAGCACCGAGAGGACACTGGTTCAGACAACTGAAGTCCCAAACTACCTGCCACCATAGGTAAAAGGGGTCCTCATTAGTTGAGAGTATCTCCCTTGCCCGAATGGACTCATGAGTGAATTCACACCAATCATGGTTCTTACCCTTGGAAAGGTATAAAACACCTCCCAGGGTTACAGGTTGTATTCGATATTGCTCACATGGTCTATGTCAGTTACAATTAATCCTACAGTTCAAACTCAGATATGTGCATATCCTTGTATTCAGATCATTTTAACATATTATAAAGTCTCATGTTTATTTCTTAGTCATTGCATAAGTTTTTATCTTTCAATATCATCTTCAGTTCAGTATGCTATATTCCATAGATTCCGTTATATAATGTCATGCATATCTCACATGCTCAACACATACTAAGTACTGACCGTATACTTTATTTTGTGCTATATTGTCGTATAATATAGGTTCGAATGTTCAGCATCCCGATCAAAGTTATCTCAATTCAGCATAATTTCAACATCAGTATTTTTGTAATTCCTCATCATTCAAGGACAAGTTATCAGTATTCCTTTTTAGTATTATTATTTTAGTTTTAGAACCTAGCGTTAGTTGGGGACTTGTCCCAGAAACTCATCTTATTTAGAGGATTTCAGACACGGGCAGATATATTTTCATATTTAGTTTATGGTTTGATATTTCAATGATGACATTGGTCTTTATTATTAATATGTCATTTCAGTTTAGCTTTCGCTCGGTATTTCATCATTTATTTCAGCATTCTTAGTGTCATGTCAGGCCATGGGTTAGCTTAGGGTCACTTAAGACTCTAAGCATTGTATTACGACTAGGGGTTAGTCTCGAGTCGTGACAAACTTGGTATTATATCCAGGTTTAAAGTGTCCAAGGGTGTCTAAAAGTTGCGTTAAGTAGAGTCTTGTTCATGGGTGTGAAGCGCGCCATACTTATAAGTGGGAGGCTATGAAATGTTTTAGAAAAAGTTTCACTTATTTCATATTTATATCATGCAATAGAGTTTAAGCTCTATTAAAGACTTCTTCTAACTCATGCTCTATGCATTTAAATAAAATGCCTCCCAGAAGAGCCAATAGAAGGAGAAATAGAAATGGAAATGGAAACCAGCAAGCAGAACTAGCCCCCGCAGACCTTTTGAATAAGCAAGTCTCTCATGCTGAGTTCAAGGCTGCTTTCACGGTGATAGCTCAGGCTATGACCACTCAGGCTAATCAGCAGGTTGTTGACCCGGTCAATCCTATTGGTAGCACAATAGTAGTGAGAGTTTAGGACTTCACTCGGATGAATCCTCCTAAGTTCCATGGTTCTAAGTCTGAGGAAGATCCGCAGGAGTTTATGGATGATATCTAGAAGGTCACTAAGATCATGGGTGTCACTTCGATTGAAAGTGATTACTTGGTCGCTTACCAGTTAAAAGGAGTTGCTCACACTTGGTTTAAGCAGTAGAAGGAGGATAAAGGTGCAAATGCAGGTTCAGTGAAATGGGATGAGTTTGTTGCTGCCTTTCTGGATAGGTTCTTCCCACTTGAGTTAAAAGAAGCCAAGGTTTAGGATTTTATTAATTTGAAGCAGGGCAATATGAGTCTGAAGGAGTATTCTCTCAAGTTTACTTAACATTCTAAGTATTCTTTGGCCATGGTTGCTGATTTCAGGGCCCGTATGAGTAAGTTTGTATGGGGTGTGTCAAGATGTGGTGAAGGAGTGTAGGACTGCGATGTTGGTTGATGCGAGGCTAAAAACCACATTGTTTTATCGTATTTTTCCTCACATTTGCTCTTTTTTTGATATTGTCTTGAGCTTAAATGATGTGATTTACACTTGTGTTTCATGTCTTATGTATGTAGGTGTTTCTTGATGTATTTGGAGCTTAAACAAGAAAGAAAAGAGCACCAAAGAACCAAAAGGAACCAAGGAAGAATTAACGTCACAATGCGTAGCAAAATGAGCAAAAAATGGCTAGGGGGAAGAGGGCTTGCGCCACTGCTGCAAGCCAAGAAGTGGCACAGATTTGTACTACTATCTGTAAACTTGAAGGCTTGCGTCACTCCTCAAAAGAAAGGGGTGGCACGAGTTTGGCTACCAATCTGAATTTTCACTTGTTCCTTGCGCCACAGCTCTGCCTTTGGGTTGTGGTGCGACTCGGGGTCAATCCTAGCCCAAATGGGATTGGGTTTAAACATTCTAAGGGTTCCTAAACTCTATATAAAACCCCCTCACACATTTTTAAACATAGAAAACTGATTTGGGGAAGCCAAAAGCTAGGGCAAAGCTGAAGAATAAGGTCAAGTTTGTTTCTTTTATTTTATTTTCGATTCTTGCCTTGTAAACTCATGAAATCTCTTCTTCCAAAGAGATTCATGAGTAGCTAAACCTCTTAATTTCTAGGGTTGTGGTTGAACATGAAAGTTGTGGCTTGAACATCATATTATCTATTTTGATTTCCATCTATTGAGTTATTTATTTCTTCTTGCTTTCAATTATTCGTTTGATTGATCACCTTGCGAATATTATGTAGAGCTTGCTTGTTGTACTTGAAAAAGTGAATGACAAGTGTAAAAAGAGGAAATAGGGATAGTTTGTAAACCTTATAGGGAAAGGGAATGAATTTGTCACTGAGGATAGAAATATACCCTGTGACCTAGCTTAGTTGATACAGATGAGATCTTTATGCATTTCATTATTAGCCGACGACCATAGAAATATAGGCGTTAGGGATAGTCGAGTAGGCTTAGAGTTGTTGGAAAGACGCTCAATATAGCTACAATTAACCTGTAACTAGTAACTCAGGAAAGCAAACTAGATGACTAGATAGCGCAACTGGATTGACAAAACACTGCAACGCTAGATCTTTTCTCAAATCTAAATTACAACACAACCAATCTACGACTCATTTACAATTATTTTTATTTACATTCAAAACACACAAATCACTCTTATTATTGGCCACCTACTTAATAGCTCACATAAGAATTCAAAGTAGAATTTCAATTCGTCAAATCCCTGTGGGTACGATATCTGGACTTACATCATTTATTACTTGAACGACCACGTACACTTGCATGTGCGAAAGGACGCAACAAGTTTTTGGCGCCGTTACCGGGGAATTGTTAGAATTGATATAATATTTTGAGTTTTTATCAAATTATTTAGATTTCACTTTTGTTTGCTGTTTTTGTTTCTATCAGGTTACAAGTTATTTTATACTAAATACTCGAAGTCAAGGCAATCCCTTGATTCCAATTGACCATGAGCTTGAACGTACTTTAAGAGGGTTGAGAGCGATGGGTGATAATTTAAGCAATTCAATTCTTTGAGACCCACCAAATGATGTGAAGGATAGAGCTGTAGCCCAGCTTCCTCCTGCGCCACATGTTCCGGTGTTGAATTTGTTGAGGCCGAATCAGCAAAATGCCTCTAGATCTATTATGAAATAGAATATTACCAAATATTTTAAGCTTAAAGAGGGAACGGTATGACTAGTGCAGAACACTTGTCAATATGAGTAAACCGCATGAAGACCCACACAAGCACCTATTAGAATTTACTGAGTTGATTGATAACTTCCACTACCAAAATATTTTAGATGAATATGTGAAGTTGACACTATTTCCCTTCTCACTGATTAGGGAAGCGAAGCAATAGTTGCGGAATGAACCGATAGGATCTATCACATCTTGGGATGCTTTGTCTGAAAAGTTTCTCAACAAGTTTTTCTCAGCTAGAAGAACAAAAGAGCTCAGAGGTAGAATTTTTGGATTTGTTCAAAAAAATTCTGAATCCCTTCCCTAAGCTTGGGAGAGATACAAGGGATACTTAAGAGATTGCCTGCACCACCGTCAGCCCAAGGATATTATTGGTCATAATTTTATTGAAGGATTGAGGCCAGACTCTTAAGTCTTTATTAGATGCTACAGCTCAAGGGCAAATTTTGTGCAAGAGTTATGATGAAATAGAGGCGCTGCTCAATCTTATGTCTGTAGGTCACCGAGACTATTCAGAGCCTAGTCGAGTGTTCACTTCTACATAATAAGTTAGAGTTGGATGATGTGTCAGCTATTTGGGCTGATATTGGGCAATTGTGTGCATTAATAAAGCAGAGTTTATTAGCTCCAAGTGCAAGTCAAGTTCAATAGGTTCAGGCAACTGCATTATTTTGTGAGAAGTGTGGGGAAAATCATGCCTACTCTGGATGTCCTTTGAATCCAGAATCTATATATTATGTAGGGCAGCAAAATTACAAAAACCAACCAAATTTCTCTTGGAGTGGAAATCAGCAGGTCCAAAGACAACAATATACACCATAAGCTCCACATTGAGCAATTCTTTGGAGGAGACAATGAAACAGTTCATGGGAAAACAAACTCAAATTGTGAACAAAATGCAAAAATCCATACATGAACTTGACCGTCAAGTGGGCTGATGCGCCAAGATTTCATGACACTTTCGATGCTTAAAACAAGAAAATTATGCAATAACTTGGGTATGTTTGGTAGGTATGATGTGTTTTTTGTTCTATATTGTAGAAGAATAGGTTTTTGAGGCAAAATGATCAACAAGGAAGAATCATGTTCGAAAATGGAGTATCTGAAGATGAAAGAACCAGGTCCTATACCAGAGGAGTGACCCATGGCAAGACCCACGTCACATGAGTCAACCTACGTGGCGTGGGTATGTGCCGTAGGTTGACTCCTACAACTAGTTGAAGCAACCTGATTTCCACGATAGGATCCACGTGGCGTGACTTGGTTCCACGGCACCAAGTCACGATACCATGGAAAGTTACCGACTCTATTTTCCTATTTTATTTAGGATAGGATTAATCTTGTATCTATAAATACCCCTGTATTGTCCTATGTTCAGGAGTTAGTCAGTACACTATTTTGAAACATATTTCCATTATTTTGAGCCAACAAACACATTATTGATTTTGTAATCTTGGAGCACCAGTTCTAGGATTTTTATTAATATTGAGATTTCAGAGTTTTCTTCATTATCGTGAGTTTAAAATTATGTTTTTTCATCTTCGAATTCTTCTTTTGTTCTTGAAATAATGAGCAGCTAAACCCTTTAACTAGGGTTGTGTGAACCATGAGCACTTAACGAAATTGGTTAAGTGCAAAGCAATTCTGAACCGGTGTAACTGCATGTATTGTTATTACCTTCGTTATAATTGATCTTCTAATGGTTGCAAAGGTTAGAAACTCACCTGTATTCTAAACTTCCTCGAGAGAGAGGTGGAGATTGGGAAAAGGGAATAACAAAAGAGATTTGAAGCTATCAACCTTTATCTAATAACTTGAGCCGTAACAGGGATAGTTATCTGAGATCCAGGACAAGGGCTAGTAGTGGGATACTCGGAGATCGAGAGGAGAAGATTGAAATTTATCTAACCAAGGTCGAGAGATATTTAGATGAACATATCTTGTTAGATTTTGCATACAACGCAGCGGGACAGTTTTACCAAGCAAAAATAATCGGTGAAGTTAAGAAATCATTGGGGATCACAGTCCTAGTCCATTTCTCATATTGATTACAAATTCGAAAACCAACAATTGTTACTGTTACTATTTATTTACCAAGAATCTCCAGTTTTACTTACTTGCCAATTACTCAGACTAGCATTCGACAAACTTACGTCCTATTTCCTCATGGGATCGACCCCAACCTAGTTAGGTTCTATATTTGATACAACAACCACATTATACTTTTCTGAAGGTATATTTTGGGCGACATCAAATTTTGCCATCGTTGTCGGGGAAGTATGGTTACGAAAGTTGAGTAGCTTGCTGTTCGAGTTGATTGGTTTTATTTTTCTATATTTTTAAGGGCACACACCATTGTATGCCCAATATAATGAGTCAAAGTAATCCCCTGATTTCGCTTGATCCTGAGATAGAAAGAACACTGAGAACCAATAGAAGAATGGTGCACACCAACGGAGTTTAGGATCCCGCAGCCGCGGGAGACATTCATAACCAACCAATTCAGGCAGTTGGTCATGAAATAACAGATCAAACTACTGCTTGACTGACACGGGAAGAGCAAGCTAGGGAAGCTGCTCATAGGCAAGCTGAAAGAGATAATCGAGCTATGCAAGAAGCAGCACAACATCTGGCTGATGCTAAAGAGAGGCAAAGAAGACTGAGGGAGTACCATGCACGTTGAAGACCATATGTCCCAATTTTTGATGATCCAGAAGAAAAGGATATGGCTTATTTTGAGTCGGTAAAGACTAGTGCCATTATTCCACCAGAATTACACCAGGGCACTAAGTTCGATATTACAAGTGCTATTATCCACCTGCTTAACTTGAAAGGTGTATTCGTCGGTCTTCCTACAGATGATCTAAACATCCATGTGATGAACTTTGTGGGGGTATGGTCTTCATATAATTTTCCTGGAGTGGACCAAAAGGCTATTCGGTTTTGATTGTTTTCGTTCTCTTTAACAGGAGAAGCGACTTTGTGGTTGGACGAATTACCACGAGGCTCCATTACTACTTGGCAAGAGCTGAGAAATTAATTTCTTGAGAGATTTTTTCCACCTTCCAAGATGCTGCAGTTGAAGGACGAGATTTACAACTTCAGACAACTACATTCTGAAGCACTTTATGAGACATGGCTAAGATTTAAGAAGAAGCTGCAGAATGTTCCAAATTATAGGATGAGTAGTAGGATTTTATTGGAAATCCTCTACAAGGCTTTAAACTTAAATACCAAGGCTATTGCAGATACTATAATTGGTGGAGTATTTATAAGTCTGAGGTAGGAACAAGCTTCAGAGATTTTATATCGTATCACTAAGACCAACCAAGGATGGCACACTCGGGAGGCAGAGACATCTGCTGGGACATACGCTATTAGAGTATCATCAGCACAACAGGCTTTGGATGAATCTGTAGATCAAGAGGCTGTACAACTGAGAATAGAAATTGGTTTGCTAGCCAAATAAATTTTGGCTAGAGATGCTGAAAAGGTGTATGTCGTAAGTGCACAAGGTAAAGCACCTAAGCATGACAATTATGAATCTGATGAGGAAGCTAAGTACTTGGATTAAGAAGTGGTGGGTTTCCTAGCCAAGGGCCAAGGGTCTAATCAAGACTCTTGGAACTCGAGGCAAGGAAATAAAGTTTGGAACTATTATGGAGATAATTACAACAGGTCAGGATATAGAGACAGAGAACGAGATCATGCTGGAGACTGGAGATGAAAAGATAATTATAAGGAGAAAAGCGGTGCTTGTGTTCCACCAGGGAACCATGATGCTGACTATGGAAATTCACGAATGGAAACCCTTCTTACCAAATTGGTTAAAGGATCAGAAAACCAAGAAAGTTTCTTGAATGAAATTAGGACGGACATTTCGGGAATAAGTCAGAAAGTTGAATCTCACTCAACTACCATAAAATAGTTGGAGCAACAGTTCGGGAAGATATTGGTGGCATTGAACCAACATCAACCAGGCACTCTTCCAAGCAACACCATTCAAAATCCAAAAAATTATGGTCATTGTTTAGCCATTACTACAAAAAGAAGAAAGAGCACAACTAACCCATATATTCATGTGGATAATGGTAAGAAAGATAAGCCAGTGGTGGTCGATGAAGAGGCTGAGATGGAGCCAGGAAATTTAGTAGTAGAAAACAGTATTACTAAGGAAGTTGAATATAAAAAGAGGTAGGAAAAGGAGGTTCCACAATTGTTGAAAACTATCCCACGACCTCCTCCTCCCTTTCCTCAAAGATTAAAAAGGAAGGCTGAGAAAGGTAAATACCAGAAATTCATTATAATGTTGAAAGAGCTATCAGTAAATATCTCTCTTGTTGAGGCATTGGAGAAGATGCTAGGTTACTCTGGGTTCATGAAAGACTTAGTGACGAAGAAGAGAACTGCCAGTTTTGAGCTAACAGATAACTTACATCATTGTAGCGCAGTTTCTTCGCGTTCCCTATTAGAAAAAAAGGAGGATCCAGGAGCTTTCATAATTCCGTGTACTATCAGGTCTTGTAAATTTGCAAAGGTACTATGTGATTTGGGTGCTAGCATTAACTTAATGCCGCTAGCTATTTTTAAGAAGTTGGGTTGGGAGCACCAAATTCGACTTTTATGAGGCTTCTTATGGAAGATAGAACTGTGAAAAAACTGATGGACATTCTGTATGATGTTTTGGTGAAAATTGAATCTTTCATCTTTCCAGCTGACTTTGTGATTCTAGATTGTGAAGTTGATTTCAAGGTTCCTATCATCCTGGGGAGACCATTCCTTGCCACTGGTCGTGCATTGGTTGACATGAAAACCGGGTAGATGAAATTCAGGTTAAATGATAAACATGTTATTTTTAATATTTGTCATTCCATGAAGCAACCGAAAGATATGAGGGTGATTTCTGTAATTGATGCACTTAAGAAAAGTCACTTGGTCGTTCCAATTGGAGAAAGGTTAGGGGTAGAAGCACTTGCAGCAGTGATTATGAATTTTTATGGTGATGGGATTGAGGAGTACAACGAGATATTTGGTGCACTTGTTGGTAGGGGATCATTCACATATGCTCCAAAGAAACTCAATCTTGATCTAAAGAATAAGGTAACACCACCAGCTCGCCCTTCTGTTGAGGAGCCTCCAGTATTGGAGCTTAAGGCTCTTCCATCTTGCTTTTGCTATGCATTTTTGGGAGCCAATAACACCCTGCCCGTAATTATTTCTACTGAGTTAGCAAGATGGCAGGAAGAAGCTCTGGTTTTGGTATTGAAGAAATTTAAGAGGGCCATTGGTTGGTTTATTGCTGATATTATAGGGATTCGACCCGGTATTTGCACTCATAAAATCTAGCTTGTTCCTGAGTGTATACAAGGAATTGAGCACCAACCTCGTTTGAACCCACCTATGCAGGAAGTTATGAAGAAAGAAATCATCAAGTGGTTAGATGCAGGTGTGGTGTACCCCATTGTAGATAGCAAGTAGGTAAGCCCAGTTCAGTGTGTGCCAAAGAAGGGAGGAATCACTGTAGTTCTAAATGATAAAAATGAATTGATCCTATTGAGGCCAGTAACCAGATGGAGAGTTTGCATGGATTATCGAAAGCTGAATTCTTGGCCTAAGAAGGACCATTTTCCTATGCCCTTTATGGACCAGATGTTAGACCGCCTTGCTGGTAAAGGATGGTATTATTTCCTCGATGGTTATTCGATTTATAATCAGACTTTCATCGCTCCCAAAGACCAAAATAAGACCACTTTCACTTGTCCATATGGGATGTTTGTGTTCAAGAGGATGCCTTTTGAATTATGTAATGCACCGACAACTTTTTTAACGTTGCATGACGTCTATTTTTCTGACATAGTGGAAGACACTATTGAGGTATTTATGGATGATTTTTTGGTTGTAGAAGACTATTTTAATGATTGCTTGGCTCATCTTGCTAAGGTATTACAAAGATGCGAGGAGTGAAACTTGGTGCTAAATTAGGAGAAATGTCACTTTATGGTCAAAGAAGGTATTGTGTTGGGGCATCAAATCTCAACGAAGGGTATTGAAGTAGACAAAGCAAAGATTGAGGTGATTGAAAAATTGCCCCCACCTATTTTTGTAAAAGGGATTAGAAGATTTTTAGGTCATGCTGGCTTTTATAGAAGATTCATCAAGGATTTCTCTAAGATTGCACATCCGTTATGCAAAATTTTGGAGAAAGAGGTAAAGTTCGTGTTTGATGAGGCATGCCTAAAAGCTTTCGAGTGTAAAAGAAAAATTGACTTCAGCCCCCATTATTATCTCACCAGATTGGATGATGTCGTTTGAAGTTATGTGTGATGCTAGTGGAATAGCCTTGGGTGCGGTTCTTGTCCAAAGATGAGAGAAGATTTTACATCCAATTTACTATGCTAGTAAATCGCTTAATCCAGCTCAAAAGAACTATACTGTGACTGAACAAAAGTTGTTGGCAGTGGTCTTCGCTTTCGAGAAATTTTGTTCTTACCTGATTGGCACAAAGGTAATTGTACATACAGACCATGCAGCACTTTGGTAGCTTATGTCGAAAAAGGATGCTAAGCCAAGATTGATTGGGTGGGTGCTTCTACTACAAGAATTTGATTTTGAAGTCAAGGACCGAAAAGGAATCGAGAATTAGGTCGCTGACCATCTATCACGCCTTGAGGAGGAGGCCATTCTTAAATTAAGGGATGATCTTGATATTGATGATACTTTTCCATATGAGAAAGTGTTGGCACCATCACAAGACTTAATTCCTTGGTTTGCAGATTTTGCCAACTTTTTGGCAAGTGACCTAGTCCTAGACGAAATATCGTATCAGCAGAGAAAGATATTCATGTATGAGGTGAGAAATTTCTTCTGGGATGAACCTTATTTGTTTAGGGTGTGTACAGACTGTATAATTCGAAGATGTATTTTGGAGGTCGAAATGATGAGTATTTTGGAGGTATGTCATTTATCTCCAGTTGGGGGTCATCATGGAGGTGCTAAGACTGCTCATAAGGTCTTACAATGTGGGTATTATTAGCCCACCATCTATAAAGACACTCATGGCTATGCTCGAGATTGTGACCAATGCCAAAGACAAGCGAATATCTCATGCAGACACAAACTTCCTATGACACCTATCCTTGAGCTCGAACTGTTTGATGTATGGGGAATTGATTTTATGGGCCCATTTGTGAGATCACATGGGATGAAATACATTTGGTAGTTGTCGACTATGTTTCTAAGTGGGTGAAGGAAATTGCGCTTCCCAATAATGAAGGAAGAAGTGTCACGACATTCTTGAAAAAAGAACATATTTTCACGATTTGGTACACCCCAAGTAATCATTAGTGATGGAGGATCCCACTTCTGCAATCGGCTGTTCAAAACCTTGCTTGAAAAATATTGTGTCAATCATAGGGTGGCCACACCTTACCACCCTCAGAAAAGCGGGCAAGTTGAGGTGTCAAATCGTGAGATTAAGTCTATTTTGGCAAACACAGTGAACGACAATAGAACTAATTGGGCGAGAAGATTGGATGATTCTTTATAGGCTTATCGAACTGTATTCAAGACACCTATTGGTGCATCTCTATATCAGTTGGTTTTTGATAAATCATGCCACTTGTCGGTCGAACTTGAACATAAAGCATTATGGGCATTGATGAGGTTAAATCTGGAATGTAGTGACGCGGCTAAATTGAGGTTAGATCAGATGAATGAGATGGATGAATTTCATCTAAAGGCTCCTGAAAGTTCAGCACTTAATAAAGAAAATATGAAACTATATCAAAATCGAAAAATTGAATGACGAGAATTTCACCCAGGAGATTTGGTGCTGCTCTATAACTCTAGGCTTCACCTTTTTCCTGGTAAACTGCGGTTCAAATGGTCTAGACCATTCACTATTGTTAGAGTGTTCCCACATAGGGCAATTAAGCTAAAAAGTGATAATGATGTCCTTTTAAGGTCAATGGTCAGCGTGTGAAGCTTTATTTGGGAACTGCGGAAATAATAAAGATAAGTGAAAAGTTTAGTCTAGATGAAGTCTGAGTGGTCAAGCTAACCATGTCGTGCCGCGACGTTAAATCAGGCGCTTCATGGGAGGTAACCTATGGGCTGGTTGGTGAAGTCTGAGTATCCAAGTTAGCCATGACATTAAATCATGCGTTGTATGGGAGGCAGCCCAAGATCTGATTATGTTATGATATGAACATTGGAGGATACGTTAGCTGAAATTCACAATATTGACCTGAATATGTTCAATACTACCCATGATATTGATTCACGTGATGTAAGCTCATCCACGTAACGTGGGTTGATACCATAAAAGTCAGAGAAAATCGTACACCTGCAGAACTTGACCCACGATAGGGACCTACGTGACATAGGTCAACTAACGTCACATAGGTTTGTGCCGTTAGAATCAGAGAAAATATATCACCTGCAGAACCCGACCCACGACAAGGACCTACGTAGCGTAGGTCAACCTACATCACGAGGGTCTGTGCTATGGGATTCAAAAATAAATTTAACGCGAGATCTGACCCGACCCAACTCCGATTTATTTCGGTCCAATATCAACCCGACCTCAAATCCGACTTAAACCTTCACAAATCCAACTCCTAACATAAACCCTACTGGCAAAATCATATCAATTCATCAAATTCCACATACCAAATCCAAAATACCACATTCCAAATCCAAAATTCATCAAATCCCAACCACCATTTAGCCAAAAATTCTCAAATTTTCGAAACCCAAATCTGCCCCAACCCAAATCCAACCTAAAACCAACCCGAATTCGACCCAAAATCAAACCGAATCCAACCCAAAACCAACCCAAACTTGACCTAAAATCGATCTATTTGTGTTAGCAATGCCACCCAAATCAAACCCAAAATATGGAGACATGGGTTCCTCTTCGAGAATTTGCACTAAAAACCCTGAATTTATGACTAGGTTGCTTGATGAACCTTTGGGGTCTAATAAAAGTGGGTCCTAAGAGGTATACGAGCTTGCTACTGATGATTCTACACTGGTACCTCATACTTCAAGGCTACAAACTAGGTCACAAACTGTTGCCCGAGCTGTACTTAAGCCTATTCCACAACCTGCCAAGCTAGCTACTCCTGATCAGTCTTCTGATTCCGCCCCCTAGTCTGAAGAAGGGGAGGATGCTTCGGCAACCAATGATGAACAGGAGGTTGATGTATCTAGGTCTGAGGAGAATCCTGAGGGAATGGATGATGCTGAGGTTGATGTATCTGATTCTGAGGAAAATACTACAGATCCAGATAATTTTGCGGTTGAGGCGACAACATTTGTTTCTGGCACTGGTGGGCAAAATTCCACGACTTCCTCACAGAGAAGGGAAAATAAGAGATGGTGTGTTCATGGTATGAAGGACTTTTATAACAAGGATGCCGAACTTACTGAACGGGGCATGTGTAGATGAAGTATCATTGAGGAGCCCCGGTATCGGCTAGAGGATTTAAAGGCACTACCCGACATTAAGGCAGTGTTTGATCATTATGGATTTGGGTAGATGACGGAGCCTCCTGGTCACTATAGCCCAGAGTTGCTACGTGAGTTTAATGCTTCCTATGCTGCATCTGTTGAGTTGATCACACCTATTAAGCAGCAATATCGGGACCAACCACCATTGACTCACACTTTGGTTTGGGAGACCAGAGTTGATATCTCCGAGCAGACCATCCACAGATTCTTATTTGGTGCTAAGTGTCTATTTCCAGACACGACTGTTGTGTTTGATCACCGTATGGAGACTGTCAGAAATAGGACTAAAATGAGGGACGCTGATCAGTGGTTGGAGTAACTATGGTGGATTGCGGGGTATATAGCAGAGGATGGTGTAGATGTTAGTTGGGTAACTAGGAAGCAGGACATCACGAAGTCCATGCTCCACTTTGCAGGACAATTTTGGTGGTCGGTTGTTAGGCACCATTTGGGTCCCATAAATGTTGATAATTCACTCACTTTGTATCGGGCTCTTTTGGTAGCGAGCATCATTGCCTGATATGACATCAACATCACCCGTTACATTATTAGGGAGATCCATAAGCGCGCCTTTAGAGATTTTACCATCATCCCTTTCCCTTGTCTGATTCAGGGTCTATGTGATAGTGCTGGTGTGGTTAAGATGCCTACAGTAGATCATTATATCAAGGTGACCCGCATTGCAGATATTGGCTTGATACAGCAGCGGGGATCTCACCTAGTTTTTTTGTGGAGGTCTCAACCTTCTATGTCCTCAGGAGCAGCCCTTTTTGAAGGGCCAGGAAATAGAGAGGATCCAGTGAGTATTCTAGTACCGGTGAGTATACCTGAGATAGTGCATACACCTACTGATGGCACAGGCCCGATGATTAACGATGAGGTTACAGGCACTACAGCACCACCGCCCCCCTCTGGTATGGTTTCATTCTCGAGGGACTTTCTACAGCAGTTGGTTGATAGACAGACACAGATGTTTGAGAGGCAAGCTCACACTAAGGCCCAGATGGCTAAGCTGGTATCCCAGCTTAAGCCATAGGTTAGAACCACGGTAGAGGCTGCAGAGGCTAGAGTGGAAGCCCGTATGACTGCGGCTTTGGATAGATTTATGAGAGAGTTGCATGGGAGGATTGATAGCTTTGAGACACGGATGGTCACCTGAATGAGTTTGACAAAGATTCCTGATATGGCAGGATTGACACAGGAGGTGGATACATTGAGAGAGGAGGTTAGAGCTTTGGTACCGAGAAGCACTCCTGTTCTTCTACCTATGCTAGTTTCGTCCATGATGAGGCCGATTTTTGAGGTGTATTTGTTTGATGATGAAGAGCCTCCTATTGATAGAGGTAAAAGACCACGTAGTCTGGAGGATCAGGTTGATAGTGGTGATGAGTTCAAGGGTAATTTTTGGAGAGAGGTTAAGTCATCTAGAGTAGAGTACCATGCCAGTCAGATTGCTCAGGGGGAGAGGGCACGAGGTGCATCCTCTAGTCAGGTACCCCCTTCACCGAATGCACCTAGCAGAGAGCCCAGAGAGTATGCTGATGATCCCGCTATGGGCGGACCCACATCTGGAGCCTAGGGTGCACAGGTATATCTTCACTCCCTTATACTTATTTTATTTATAACTATGCACTAGGGGTAGTACACCATTTCTTAGTTGGGGGTGGGGGTATACCACCACTTGGGGTTTTTTTTTGCTGTGTTTTGTTTTCCCCTAAGTGTGCTATCATAGTAGAACCGGTATGTTTAGGTCATTAGTTGTAGTATTTATGTGTTTTCATGATTAATTAGGAGAAAAAAAAAGGAACCTTAGTGCATTCCAATTTTGAACGTATTTTGAATGATAAGGATGCTTTTTGATTATTTAAAGGACATCTCTCCTGAGAATTTTGTTTTGAAATGTGTGTGTAGTATGTTAGTTTATGACAGCTGTTGGATCTTGTTATGGCATTAGTATTATAGGCAACATGACTGTAGCTAGTAATGCATGAACTGGATAGGTAGTAGTTGATAGTGTAACCCTGTGCTATGTGTGTGTGAGGTCATTACCAAGTTCATTTTGTGTGTGAAATCCAAAACTTGCCTGGTTAGTCTTGCCTAGGTTATAGGATAGTGGTTGGGAAAGGATCATAGGCCGTTTTTGAATAAGTCCACTTTTAGCCTAAATACCTGACCAAATGAAATAAATATCCCTTAACCCAGATTTTGAGTTGTAATTGACCTATTTCTTTCATTAGCCTATTTACCTTCCCATTTTGACTTACAATGAACTTGTCTTGGCCCTGGTTCCTCCTTGGACATTGTGTACCTCAACTCAGTCAAATCGTCTAAGTTGAGGGTGGCTATTCTAGGGGTGCATAGTTTAACTTGGGTTTGAAGAAGGGGTTAGTGAAAGAAAGAACAGATTTGGGTGTGAAGAAGAAAAAAATGAGTGAAATAAATAGAAATTGAAAAAAGAAAAAGAAAAAAAAAATGTATTTTGAAAGTATGAAGAAAATCACACCCAAAAAAATCTAAAAATAAATGAAGGAGAATAAGGGAGAATAAAATGAGAATGGTTGGAAAGTGGAGCCAAAAATAGTGTAGAGTCAAGGAAGGTTGAGTCACCATATCCATATGTACCATACCCGTCCCTAAGCCTACATTACAAGACGATGAAAGTCCTATAGTGATCCTAGTCCAACTGTCCAAAAAAACTAAGGCATAGAAAATAAGGGCAAGCCTATGGTATTTCACGCACATTGTATGAACTTCTTTGTGAGAGAGAGTGTTTTAACCCATTCCCTGCTTTGATATTCATTAGTATATTGTGATTGTATGGTACTTTTTTGTTGTGAGAGTACATGGGTTGCATTGATAGCTGCTATTTGTTTGGATAATGTTATTTGTATATATACTAAGTTGTTTGTTCATAATCTGATGCCATCACTTGATCCCTTCTATGTCATGATAATATACTGCATGGATACACATTGTGGTTTTGATTTGTAAGTAGGAGGGGTCAGAAAAGTTTTGAGGTCAAAAGGAATGAGTCGACTGTCGTATGTCTCTTAGGTTTCTCTTAGTTAAGCATCAATCATGTTTATTTTGTTTTACTCCTGAGGACATGCAAACGTTCTAAGTTGAGGGTGTTGATGTGCTATGATTTCATGACACTTTTGATGCTTAAAACAAGGAACTTATGCAACAACTTGGGTATGTTTGGTAGGTATGATGTGTTTTCTATTCTATATTGCAGGAGAATATATTTTGGAGATAAAATGATCAAGAAGGAAGAATTATGCTCGAAAACAGAGTATCTGAAGATGAAAGAACCAGGTCCTGCACCAGAGGAGTGACCTACGGCAGGACCCACATCACGTGTGTCAACCTATGTGGCATGGGTATGTTCCGTAAGTTGACTCCTACAACTAGTTGAAGCAACCTGATTTCCACGATAGGATCCACATGGCGTGACTTGGTTCCACGACACCAAGTCATGATACCGTGAAAAGTTGCCGACTCTATTTTCCTATTTTGTTTAGGATAGGATTCATCTTGTATCTATAAATACCCCAGTATTGTCCTATGTTCAGGATTTAGTCAGTACATTATTTTGAAACATATATCAAGTATTTTGAGCCAACAAACACATTAATTATTTTGTAATCTTGGAGCACCAGTTCTAGGATTTTTATTAATATTGAGATTTCAGAGTTTTCTTCATTATTGTGAGTTTACAATTATGTTTTCATCTTCGAATTCTTCTTGTGTTCTTGAAATAATGAGCAGCTAAACCCTTTAACTAGGGTTGTGTGAACCATGAGCACTTAACGAAATTGGTTAAGTGCAAAGCAAGTCTGAACCGGTGTGACTGCATGTATTGTTATTACCTTCGTTATAATTGATCTTCTAATGGTTGCAAAGGTTAGAAACTCACCTGTATTCTAAACTTTCTAGAGAGAGAGGTGGAGATTGGGAAAAGGGAATACAGCAGAGATTTGAAGCTATCAACCTTCATCTAATAACTTGAGCCGTAACAGGGATAATTATCTGAGATCCAGGACAAGGGCTAGTAGTGGGATACTCGGAGATCGAGAGGAGAAGAGTGAAATTTATCTAACCCAGGTCGAGAGACATTTAGATGAACATATCTTGTTAGATTTTGCATACAACACAGTGGGACAGTTTTACCAAGCACAAATAATCGGTGAAGTTAAGGAATCATTGGGGATCACAGTCCTAGTCCATTTCTCATATTGATTACAAATTCGAAAACCAACAATTGGTACTGTTACTATTTGTTTACCAAGAATCCCCCAGTTTTACTTACTTTCCAATTACTCAGACTAGCATTCGACAAACTTACATCCTATTTCCTCGTGGGATCGACCCCAACCTAGTTGGGTTCTATATTTGATACAACGATTTCATTATACTTTTCTAAAGGTATAATTTGGGCGATATCATGGGCTAACTAGCTTTATCACAATATGCAAGACCTGCAGGTGCACTATCGAGTGATACAGAGAATAATACTAAGCAGGTAATGGCAGTCTCACTCAGAAATGGAAGAGAGTTCATTGAAGCTCCTTCTAAATAGAGAAGTTAAGATGCAAGTGCAGAGTTCCGAACATAGAGACTCTAAAGAGTAGAGTAGTTAACTGGGATAACTACAAGCTTCCACCTCCGTTCCTAGAAAGGTTAACTCCAGCACCAAATCCAGATATTGAGCCTATGCAAGTAGAAAAAAAGAGAAAAAGAGGTTGTTGAACAACCTGAGATTGTTGTTGAGAGACCCCCACTACCATTCCCACAAAGATTCCAGAAAAGCAAAGAGGATGCAAATTTTAAGAAGTTTCTTGATATCTTCAAGCAAGTTCACATCAATTTTCCCTTGATTGATACTCTGAGGGGCATGCCCAAGTATGCCAAATACCTTAGAGAAGTGGTGGCTGGAAAGAGAAGACATATAGAATTTGAGATAGTTGCACTCACTGAAGAGTGTAGTTCAAGGGTATTGAGCAAGCTTTCTAAAGATCTCAAAGATCATGAGAGTTTCACTCTCCCCATTCAAATTGGTGAAGATGAGGTTGGGCATGCATTATGTGATCTTGGGCTAAGTATTAACTTAATGCCTTTATCTATGTTCCATACACTTGGTTTGGGAGAGCCATGTACAACTACTATCACTTTACAATTGGTAGACCGCTCTCGTGTGCAACCAAAAGGAGTGATTGAAGATGTGCTCATCAAGGTAGGTAAGTTTGTGATTCCTGCCGACTCTATTATTTTAGATTTTGAAGCTGATGAGCGGGTACCGATTATTTTGGGATGCCCATTCTTGGCCACGGGTGGAGCTTTAATTGATGTACGAAAAGGGAAACTTAAGATGAGGGTCCATGATGAGGAGGAGATATTTAAAGTTTATAAGTCACTCTCCACTCCTTCACACTATAGATACTTGTGCATGATCATAGACGTAGTAACTAATAAGTGTGGAGTGAAAGAGTGTGGTCCCAAAAAAGTGAAAGATCTGAAGGAAAAGAGAGTGAATGATAATTGTGATCCTCCTAGAGTGAAAAAGATACACAAGTTGCTTCATATAAGGAGCAAAAGATTGAGAGAATTCGGTTAATCTATCACTTGCATCGTGCCACGACATTAAATTAGGCGCTGCTTGGGAGGCAACCTAAATTTTAATAGCGTAGTTTTATATTTATAGTGTCACTTTTTATTTTTGTGTTTTGTTTTTGGTTCATGCAGATTTGGGGAAGTCTGAGTACCCGAATTGTGAAGCTAAGAGGCATGGATGAAGCATAAGTATGGGGTCATTCACCCCTTTTGATGAAAGATTGAGAGAAAACATGCTACTAGGCCCTACAGGGCCTCAAGAAGTATTTTTAACCACTATTTGATTTTGTTGAATGCTTTGGGGACAAAGCATGACTTTAAGTGTGGGGTGAGATTCTTCCGATATTGGTTAAGGGTGAAGTATGCTATAGGAGTTGATTTATTTTTAGTTACTTGCTTTAGTTGAAAAAAAATAATTAAAAATTCAAAAACACAAAAAGATTTACTTTAGTTTTCTAGATTAGAATAGTTTGTGTTAGTATTTAGCTTTTTAGTTCTTTAGTAGAGCATACTCCTCCCACCCCTTGGTTTTTCTTTTCAGTTTTTTTCCGAGGGGAGGCCTTTTGAACTGACTATCCTTTTAATTTTTAGAATAGTTTTGGTTTTATTTTTAGGAAAAGTTAGTCATTAGGAGTTAGAGAGTCTTTAGGACTAATTGTGAGGTGCTCTTGTTAGGTACTACATATGAACTGAATGATTCAACTTGGTTTTAAATTCGAGCATGCTATGAAGAAAAATGAATGAATTTTTTTAAGACACCTAAGCTCTTTTACTTGACTTGTATGTGATTTTTAGCTTAAATTTGAACTCTTGTTGTTTGCTTCATTGAGAGTCTGTATGGATCCTTCTTGAGTTGAACATATGCCATGTGTGTTAGGTATTTCTTGATATTCAATGCTTTTATATAGATATCTAGAACTTGCTCGGTGTGTTTGCAAAGCAAAATGAAGAATGTTGAGTTTAGGAGATGATAAAGGCATTTCTTTGATTAGCTTATTTTCTTATCCTTTGCTTTACTTACCTACAATGGATGATCCTTGTTATCCCCGTTGAGCCTTTAGCCTATTCTTTGGTAGCCACAAACGAAGCTTAATCCTTTTTTTTCAATAGACCTTTAATTTGACCCAAAACTCCTAAGCACTTTAATTGAAATATGAAAGTTAAAAGGAGTGAGAATTGACAAAAAGGAGATAGTTGAGATAGAAAGCCTGTATAAAAAGTTGATGATGCAAGTGATTAAAATAAAGAATCTATATGTTGTTGGTAGGGAGTAGAGAAAGAACAAAAGAAAAGTGAAAAAAAATTTTGTTTGATGAATGAGTACTCCTTACTAGTGGCATATGAACTTGCTTAAAGAGATGGAAAAACAAAGAAATCTATGGGTGAGAAGAGTAGAAGAAAGATTTGGTTGATTGAAGAGTGTGCGAATGATGAAGAATTTGTGATGTATTAATGTGCTTAGGAAAGTTAGTCACTATTTGAGCCAAAATAATTCCTACCCATCCCTTAGCCTATGTTACAACCCGGAAAGTCCTACTTGATCTTAGATTTGACGTTCTTATATTAGTGGAGTAGTACACTAAGGGAAAGCCTATGGTTCATTATATATGGCATGTGAAATTCTTTTTGAGAGTGAGCGAAATCTTATTCTTATACCTATTCTTGTGCTAATTTGCATACTTGTGAGTAAATATGGGTAACTCTCTTCTTGTGAGGGCACATGGTTGATGAAAGATAGGTGAAGTATTTGATCTCTTAGTTGGGTGAATTATATGAGTTTGCAAAGATCATAGAGTAGTTTCTTTAGGCTAGGAGGTCTTGAGTAGTTGTTTAAATATGTTAAACAATTGAAGCTTGCTTATTAAGAACTTGTCGTCTATAGTCGTTGTAGTCTTAGCTTGAGTAATATTGTTTCAATTGGTGTAGTTGTAGAGTCTAAGTCATGTGTATATATCTTACTCGAGGATGAGCAAAGATTTAAGTGTGGTGTGTTGATGCGAGGCTAAAAACCACATTATTTTGTCGTCTTTTGCCTCACATTTGCTCTCTTTTTAATGTTGTCTTGAGCTTAAATGATGTGATTTACACTTGTGTTTCATGTGTTTCATGTCTTGTGTATGTAGGTGTTTCTTGATGTATTTGGAGCTTAAACAAGAAATAAAAGAGCACCAACGAACCAAAAGGAACCAAGGAAGAATTAACGTCGTAATGCGTAGCAAAACGAGCGCAAAATAGCCAGGGGGAAGAGGGCTTGTGCCACTGCTGCAAAAAAAGCAGTGGTGAGGATTTGTACTGTCTGAAACTTGAAAGCTTGAGCCACTCCCAAAAAGCAAGGGGTGGCGCGAGTTTGGCTACCAATCTGAATTTTCACTTATTCCTTGCGACACAACTCTGCTTTTGGGCTGTGGCACGACTCGGGGTCAATCCTAACCAAAATGGGATTGGTTTTAAACATTCTAAGGGTTCCTAAACTCTATATAAACCCCCCCTCCCACGTTTTTAAAGATAGACAACTGATTTGGGGAAGCCAAAAGCTAGGGCAAAGCTCAAGAACAAGGTCAAGTATATTTCTTTTATTTTATTTTCGATTCTTGCCTTGTAAACTCATGAAATTTCTTCTTCCAAAGAGATTCATGAGTAGCTAAACCTCTTAATTTCTAGGGTTGTGGTTGAACATGAAAGTTGTGGTTTGAACATCATATTATTTATTTTGATTTCCATTTATTAAGTTATTTATTTCTTCTTGCTTTCAATTATTCGTTTGATTGATCACCTTGCGAATATTATCTAGAGCTTGTTTGTTGGACTTGAAAAAGTGAATGACAAGTGTAAAAAGAGGAAATAGGGATAGTTTGTGAACCTTATAGAGAAAGGGAATCGATTCATCATTGAGGATAGAAATATAGCCTGTGACCTAGCTTAGTTGATACAGACGATATCTTTATGCACTTCACTATTAGCTGATGACCATAGAAATATAGGCGTTAGGGATAGTCAAGTAGGCTTAGATTTGTTGGAAAGAAGCTCAATATAGCTACAATTAACCTGCAACTAGTAACTCAGGAAAGTAAATTAGATGAATGATTAGATAGCGCAACTGAATTGTCAAAACACCACAACCCTAGATCTTTTCTCAAATCTAAATTACAACACAACTAATCTACGACTCATTTACAATTATTTTTATTTACATTCAAAACACACAAATCACTCTTATTATTGGTCACCTACTGAATAGCTCACATAAGAATTTAAAGTAGAATTTCAATTCGTCAAATCCCTGTGGGTATGATATCTGGACTTACATCCTTTATTACTTGAACTACCATGTACACTTGTGTGTGCGAAAGGATGCAACATTTGTCAAAGAGATGGACATCTCCCAGTTGATGGTTCATGCTCAATAGATTAGGGAAGAGAAGATTAAGGAATGAGAAGGGGGAATATGAATAAGAGAGCTAGAATAGGGATCTTTGATTATTCTCAACAGAAGTTGGGTGGTGGTAATCACTCTCAGTTTCAGTATAGATCTTTAGCCCCAGCACCATCATATGGAATTGTTCCATCCCCAGTCCTAGGCAAGATTAAAAAGGTAGAGCACCAGGCTCTAAGTCTCATTTTAGTACTTCCAGTAGTTGTACCTTCCCGACTTGTAAAAAGTATGCGAAGAACCATCCCAGAGAATGTTTGATAGGTAAGGATGGGTGTTTTGGTTGTGGAAAGCTGGGTCACAGACTTCGAGATTGTCCATTAGCCAAGAGAGGTGATATTGGCGGGTGCACTTAGGCTACCTCTTTAGCAGCTCCAGTAGGTAGCCTGACTCAGCAGAGTGCCTTATCTAGTAAGACTGGCAGACACCATTAGAATAGGTTTTATACCTTTCAGACTTGGCAGGATCAGAAGGGTTCTCATGATGTAGTCACTGGTACATTACAGGTCTTTCATATTCATGTTTATGCATTATTAGATCTCGGAGTTACACTTTCTTTTGTGAGTCCCTATTAGTGGTAGACTTTGGTGTCAGTCCTAAAATTCTCTTAGAACCTGTCTTATTCTCTACTCCAGTTGGTGATGCAGTTATAGCTAAATGGGTATACAAAAATTACTAAGTTATAGTTTCCCATAAAATCACTTTAGTTGATCTTGTAAAGTTAGACATGATGGATTTCGATGTCATTCTTGGCATGGATTGGCTCCACTCTTGCTATGCCTCAATTGATTGTCGAAAAAGAGTAGTCCAGTTTCAGTTTCCAAATGAGCCACTCATAGAGTGGAAGGGTAGTACCTTAGCGCCTATGGGTCGGTTTGTCTCTTACCTTAAGGCCATAAAAATAATCTCCAAAGGGTGCATCTATCATCTTCTTTGGGTTAAGTATTCTAAGTCTGAAACCCCAACTCTTAAGTTAGTTCTAGTGGTTAATGAGTTTCTAGAAATTTTTCCAGAAGATCTGCCTCGAGTTTCTCCCGAGTGGGAAATTGACTTTGGAATAGATCACTTCCCAGATACCCAACCTATTTCACTCCACCCTACAGAATGGCTCCAGTCGAGCTTAATGAATTGAAGGAAAAGTTGAAAGACCTTCTATATAAAGGTTTTATCAGGCCCAGTATCTCTCCATGGGGTGCTTCAATTCTATTCGTGCGTAAGAAAGATGGTTCTCTCAGAATATGAATCAACTACCATCAGTTAAACAAAGTCACAATCAAAAACAAATATCCTATTCCCAAGATTGATGGCTTATTTGACCAAATTCAGGGTTCCAATTGCTTCTCTAAAATAGACCTCAGATCCATCTACCATCAGCTTAGAGTCAGAGAACGTGACATTTTGAAGACAACCTTCAGAACTCGGTATGGTCACTTTGAATTTGTTGTCATGTCTTTTGGATTAACGAATACTCCTGCAACTTTTATGGATTTAATGAACAGGGTGTTCAAGCAGTACTTGGACATATTTGTTATAGTCTTCATAGATGACATCCTTATTTATTCTCGGAGTGAGGATGAGCATGCAGGCCATTTGAAGATTGTCTTGAAGACTCTCAAAGATCACTAATTATTCACAAAGTTCAGCAAGTGTGAATTTTGGTTGAAATCAGTAGCATTTCCTGGTCATATCATTTCTGGAGAGGGTATTCAGGTTGATCCTCAAAAGACCAAAGTAGTTAAAAACTAGCCTAGACACGTCTCTCCATCATATATCAGGAGTTTCTTAGGTTCAACTGGTTACTAAAAGTTGTTTGTTGAGGGTTTTTCCTCTATTGCATCCCTTATGTCCAGATTGACTCAGAAGAAAGTCAAGTTTCATTAGTCCGATTCTTACGAGAAGAGTTTTTAGAAGTTGAAGACTTGACTCACCTCTGCTCCAGTTTTTACTCTGCTAGAGGGTTTAGATGAGTTTACGGTTTATTGTGATGCTTCTAGAGTTGGCCCTGTTTGTGTATTGATGTAACATTGCAAGGTTATAGCATATGCCTCTAGATAGATCAAGCCTCATGAGAAGAATTACCCAACTCATGATCTTGAGTTGGCAGCAGTAGTTTTTGCCTTAACGATTTGTAAGCATTACCTCTATGTGGTTCATGTAGATATATTCACGGATCACAAGAGCCTTCAGTATATATTCATCCAGAAGGATCTAAATCATCATCAGAGAAGGTGGCTAGAGTTATTGAAGGACTATGATATGAGTGTCTTGTACCATACGGGTAAGGCCAATGTTGTGGTTGATGCTCTTATTAGGTTGTCCATGGGAAGTGTTGCTCATATAGAGGATAAGAATAAAGATCTAGTTTGTGAGGTTCACCAACTTGCTAGACTGGGAGATTGGTTGGTTAATTCAGTCGTAGGTAATATCTTGGTTCAGAATGGTTTAGAATCTTTGTTAATAGTTGAGGTGAAGGAAAAGCAAGATAATGACCCTACATTATGTAAGTTGAAAGAAGCTCTCCAGAGTTAGAAGGTTGAGGTTTTCTCCCAAAGGAGAGATGGTGTTATTTGTTGTCAGGGTAGACTATGTGTTCCAAATATGGATAACTTGAGATAGAGGATACTAATAGAATCTCATAGTTCTCGGTATTGTATTCACCCAACAGCCACTAAGATGTACCGTGATCTATGCAAAGTCTATTGGTGGAATGACATGGAGAAGGATATCGCGGTATTTGTGGCTAAGTGTTCGAATTGGCAGAAGGTTAAGGTTAAGCACCAGCGACCTAGTAGTATACTTCAGGATATCAGTATTCCTACTTGGAAGTGATAGGTGGGGAATATGGACTTTATTACAGGGTTTCCTTGTACTCATCGACAACATAATTTTATTTGGGTTATCTTGGATCAAATAATTATGTCAGCCCATTTCCTGTTAGTTAACACTTCAGATTCAGTTGAGGATTATGCTAGACTCTATCTTAGGGAGTTGGTGAATAATATGGAGTCCCTTTGACTATCATTTCAGATAGGGGTACGCAGTTTACTTCCCAGTTCTGGAAGACTTTTCAGAAGGGTCTTGGTACCCAAGTTCTTCTTAGTATGGATTTCATCCTCAGATAGATGGTAAGGCAGAGTGGACCATTCAGACTTTAGAATACATGTTGAGAGCATGCGTGATCGACTTCAAGGGTAGTTATGATAACCATTTTCCTTTGATTGAGTTTACTTATAATAATAGCTATCACGCCAGTATTCAGATAACCCCATATGAAGCACTTTATCATAGGAGGTGTAGATCCCCTATTGGTTGGTTTTAAGTTAGTGAAGCTACCTTTATAGGGCAATATTCAGTTCATGAGGCTATAGAGAAATTTCAATTGATTAGAGAGAGGCTAAAAATAGCTCAGAGTGGTCAGAAGTCCTAATTAGATGTTAGGATGAATGAACTTGAGTTTGCTATTGGTGATTTACTTTACTTGAAAGTTTCACCCATGAAAAGGGTGAAGCAGTTTGGCAATAAAGGGAAGCTCAGTCCCCGCTATGTTAGTCCTTATAAGATTTTAGGTTGTTATGGTAATGTAGACTATGAGTTATATTTGCCTACAGACTTAACATCACTGCATCCCATTTTTCATGTGTCCTTGTAAAAGCAATGCATTAATGATCCCGCATCGGTGGTGCCTTTAGATAGTGTGGGTGTGAAAGATAGTCTTTTTTATGAGAAGGTCCTAATTGAGATCCTTGACTGTCAGGTTTGTAAGTTTATGAACAAGGAAGTCACCTTGGTAAAGGTTCTTTGGTGAAATCAGTTAGTTGAGGGAGCAACCTGGAAAGCAAAAGCAGATATGATGACCAAGTACCCCCATTTTTTCTCTTTGAATTCAGTTCCAATTTGAGGTAATAGTTCCACTTAATTATTTCTTTCTGTCCTATGTCAGTTACTCTCATGTCACAGCATGCATTCATGAATTTAGTTCAATTATGCTTCAGTGTAAATTCAGTTATCATGTCAGTATTCAGCTCTTGGAAATTCAGTGTTGTCATTGCAGCTCTTTCCTATCTTTTCAGCTTAGTTTTCATTCGGGGATGAATGATCCCGAGGGGGAGATATTGTAACAATCCAAAAATCCAAGCTAAGATCAGAACCAATCTTCAAGCATATATATAACAATTACATAAGAATGACATGACTGTTAGATGATATTTAAGATCATAGGGAGTCCTTAACCCAAAGTTGGGTTGAAAACTCCTTTTCCGGCTAAGTTTTAGTGTAAAATTCTTCTTAGGTCAACTTTAAATGACCATTTATACTACTATATGAAGAGTTAGGTGTCATATAATCCACTAAATTAAAGGCATTTGAATTATATTTCCAACGCCACCAATCATTTATAAATCCAGTATCAGAGTAAAAAGTTATGGCCATTTTACTAAAGCACTATCAAAGTTGTCACTGACGACAACTCAGACACTATGAGTTGTCGGGAAACCCTACGAGTCATAGGGTGACCCTAAGAATAATAGGGTGACTCATTGCCATGGCAGTGGGAAGCCAAAAGGTAGTCCTAGGCAATGACTTAGGCTACAACTCGTAGCCAGACCCTATGAGTCGTAATATGAGTTGTAGGGACTATTTCCAGCAGCTATTCAAACAATTTTAAAAGGGTTGTTTAGTATTTTCCCACTATTTGAACACCAAAAATACATCATTTAAGTTACCCAAGGGCTGAATAATAATCCTAAAGTATCCCCAAGTTCCTCATTCCTCATAATTCATTCGACACTTAGAAAATTTAGAGGGAAGGGGTAATTTTTCTTTTTCAAGCAAGGATTAGGGTTCTTAAACTTTAAACTCCAGATTCAAAGGTTTTATTAAGGTTTTCAACATCAGGCTTGTGGGGTTTCATCTTTGGTTTTCCTTTCACCCATTGAGTCCCTAAGTATATCAAATTTTTCAATTCAAGTTATCTCTCAGGGCCTAGGGTTTCATGAATAATGTGAGTTCCTTTGTATTATAGTGTTCCTTCAGAATGATCTTTATATCCATGTTTCCTTTGAAAGTTCATTATCTTCACATGCATGAATTCATGATTTCTCAGTACATTGGATAATCCATGGGTTTTGACTTGTGTATGAATTTTTCTTTTTTTCCATCTGATTAATGAATTGTCATTATTAGTTGAATTCTTCAGAGATGGCGGGTTATGAACACTCTATGACCTAGGATATCATGCATTGTTAGTTGAATACTTAATTCCTCAGTTTTCATGATTTAGAATTCTTTAAGATAAAGTATTTATTTTTCAATTTTCAGAATAACAGTCTTATTAAGTGATTTAGTATATCAGTTTACCTTCCATTGAGAGTAGTACTTAGCACCGAGAAGACACCGGTTTAGACAACCCAAGTCCCAAACTATGTACCACCATAGGTAGAAGGGGTCCTCATTAGTTGAGAGTGTCTCCCTTACCTGAATGGGCTCATGAGTCAATTCACGCCAATTATGGTTCTTATCTGTGGCAAGGTATAGAACGCCCTCCCAAATTGGGTTACAGGTTGGATTCCATGTTGCTCACATGGTCTATGTCGGTTACAGTTACTCCCACAGTTCAAACTCAGATATGTGTATATCCTTGTATTCAAATCATTTTAGCATATTAGAGAGTTTTCTGTTTATTTCTTTGTCATTGCATCTGTTTGTATCTTTCAGTATCATCTTCACTTCAGCATGCTATATTCTACAGATTAAGTTATATAAGGTCATGAATATCTCACATGCTAAGTAAATCCTAAGCATTGATAGCATATTTTCTTTTATGCTATATTGTCTTATAATATAGGTTCGAAAGTTCAACATCCCGACCGCAGTTAACTCAGTTCAGCATCATTATTGATGTAACCCAAGGGCTCCCAAAGCCTTTTACAAGGCCTTTCACAAGGAGTCAAGCTCGAGAACTCCAAACTTGGCAAGGGTTATTCATGAAGAAAGATGCACTTGAGTGCATTATGGAGTCCTCCCGAGGATTCCACATGTTCGTGATAGCTTTTGATGGAGCACGCATTGAGAAGAAGAAAGAGGATTATGATTTGGTTTGATGAATTCTTGAATTCATCACAAAGAGGACATCCAAACAAGACCCTCATATCATTAAGGGTAGAAATATAATAACATAGTTTCTTCTTTATTTGCTTAGTATAAATAGCCTCTTTTATGCTTTGAAGACTTAGAATTTTCATAAACTAAAAACTCCATTGTTGAGAGAATTAAGAGAGCTTGCTAAAGCTTTTAGTTGTTTCTTGTTTGGAAAGAAGAGTTGCTTGGGATATAATTTCCCTTGAGGTTCTTCTTAGAGTTAGGTGCTTTTTGGGATATTTAAGGAAGGTCTCTTTATTTATTAAAGTGGTTGTCTTTAATTCTCAATTTGTGTCTATCTATTTATCTTCCTCTTGTTTTCTTGTTAATCCTCTTGTCATTAGTCTAAATCGTGCTTTATTTCTTTATCAATCATAGCTTTCCTTTAGGGTTTATATCATTTGGTATCAAGAGCTTGGATTGGGTTTGTTTCAACAAATCTAAGTCTTGGTTTTTGGTATTTTCTCAAAAAACAAATAATAATAAAATATTTTTTTGTTTTTGACACTAGATCTTGATTCTCTAGTGTTTTTGGAGTCTAAATCTCGAATTTCATTCAAATCGGAGTTTGGAAAGTGAAGTTACCATGAAAGGGTTTTCAAGCTTTTGAACTTTTCAAACTTGGAAAGTGGGTTTGTTGATTGCGATGAAATTGAGGCTTAAAAATCATTGGGGGGTTTTCCCTACGTCTTGGGGAAGCTACTCCTAAATTTTGAGCCAATTTTGAGTTGATTTAGAGGCGTTGGGATTTTGTGTGTGTTCATGGTGTTCTAGGTGTTCTTAAACATCTTCATATTGTTCTTGGGGAAGAAGAGAGAGGAAATACACTTTGATCCAAAAATTTCAAGTCAATTTTGGTCAAAGGTGTTTGTGGGTCCACTTGTGGAAATTTAAAAAAAATAATAATAAAATAAAAAAAATTCCCTATCCACGCCTGCAGGCGCGTGGGGCTCAGATTCAGAGAGCAGAAATTTCCAACACTTAGTTTTTTTAACTTTGGACCCAAATTTTTTTCTAAGTGTCCAAACTTCGTGATTCTTTTTCCTACGCTTTCTTCTTTCAATTTCTCAACTATTTACCAAGTAATTAACATCTTTAATCACTTGGTAACTCATTTACGACATCAAATCCTCTTCTTTGATCCTTCAAACTAAGTAACAACAAGTAATTCTTTCTACTTTTGTTACTTCGTCTTTGAGTCCGATTTTTTTTGTGTGCTCCTTTTCTTTGAGCTTTTCTTCTTTATTTTCCCTTGAAACTTCTTGGTTCCCGTCCTTAGCTTTTGAACGTTCCTTCTCGAGTCATCCAAAAATCCATTCTTAACCTTCAAGTAGAGAGTGGACCCTTGCAACTCATCGGAGCTAAACTAGTTACAACCATTAGCCGAGGCAATTTGTGAGGCAACCATAGGTGCGATTTCTTGAGTGTTCATGAGCTTTTCTTTTGACTAACTTAACGTGTTTACTTGTTTTGCTTGAGTGTTTTACCTAGGTACCTATGTCGAACCACGGAGACGTTGACTCGATTACAACACGGGATCCCGCAATACTTGAATTATTGAACATATTTACCGCTTTCTCAACCCGCATGGATGAGAGGTTGGACCGGTTGGGTAATCAAGTAGAAACTCTTGAAGCAAGGAGTCGGGATGCTTCTTTCACTCCCCCGGCTACTAATTACTTTGGAACCACAAGCGGAGCTTGCCGTGACTCCTCAACCCCAATTTCACCCGATGCTCTTCACCGAGTGCTCCATACCACATCCTCAGCTCCACCAACTCAAACCCAAACCGCAAATGCCACCCACCAACGTTTCCAACCACCACCATATACTCCTCTCCTTCCCCAACAAGTTCCCCAACCACCACTATATAGACCTCCACCACCATTAAATGACCACCAACCACTCCATAGTGCCCCCCCAATCCAAAATATCCAACAATTGGGTGATGAGTTACTAGAGGAGTTCCACAATGAGTTTGAGGGTGTACATGGTGACTACGCCCACCGAATAAGGGGTCCGCATGAACAATTCCATGGTGCTCATCTAGGTAGAGGAAGAATACATGGTCCTATCCCTCAATTGGGTAGGCAAAGGGGATTTCAAGGTTGGGAATTTCATGATGACAACTATGGCGAGGATCATTATGTACATAATGGACCTCATGGATATCTTGGGGGTCGATACACGAGTCTTCACTCCATCAAGGTTACTCTTCCATCTTTCAAGGGTGAGAGCAACCCCGATGTGTTTCTTGATTGGGTGACACAATGTGATCGCATCTTCTTGACTAATGAGATGTCCGAGGTGCGGAAGGCATCTTATGCTATTGCTCAATTTGAAGGGTTTGCATCTACTTGGTGGGAAACACAAGAGAAAGCTAGGAGATTGCACGATTTAGTTCCCACTCCTACTTGGGAGGAACTCAAAACTATCTTAAGGCGTAAGTATGTCACCGATCGTTATCACCAAGAGCAACTCAAGAAGATTTACACTTTGCACCAAGGCACAAAAAGTGTGGAACAATACTATGATGAGTTCCACCTTATGAAAATGAGAATAGACCTTGAAGAAGATCCTTTGCATGCTATGACACGGTTTTGTGCGGGGTTGAATAAAGAGATTACTTCCAAAATGAGACTCCATAATTATCGTGATATTGATGAAACTCTTGAAGCGGCTATTGAAATTGAGTTGGGGCTCAAGGAAAATAAACTTGACAAGTCGAGAGGCTACAAAGGGTCTTGTAACTACAACAAAGAAGGGGGATTTTCCTCTTCCACTTGGTCAAAGAACAAGGGAACCACACAAGAGACCAAGAAACCATTGGTCCAAACCAATCACGTTGAGAAGCCCACTCCCAAACCCACTCCACATGATGGAGGTAATTCTTCAAAAACTCTTTGATGTTTTAAATGTCAAGGATTTGGTCATAGAATTAGTGAGTGCCCCAATCGGAGGGCATTTGTTGTTATGATTGATGATTCTTGTAATGTTGATGGTGTCTCTCTTCTTGAGGGGAATTCTAATGAGGGTACTCATGACGTGGGGGATGATGATGAAGAGGAGGAGAGTGAGGAGTATGGTGATGTTGTTGTTTTTTGTGGGTTGACTAGAAGGGACTTATTCATCAAGGATTTGCCTCAAGAAGGGGAGCTCACCCGTCCAAACTATGTAGTGAGGAGGACAATGATAAGCAAGGCCTTGGATGATCCAAACCAAACGGAAAACCTTTTCCATTCTAAGTGCCTTATCAAGGGAAATGTGTGTTCCTTGATAATCGATGGAGGAAGTTGTACTAATGTTGCAAGTACTACATTGGTGGATTTTCTTCACCTCCCCACTACCAAACACTCTACCCCTTACAAACTTCAATGGTTGAGTGATTGTGGGGAATTGAAGGTACATAGACAAGTCGTGATTGAGTTCAAGGTTGGCAAGTACTAAGATGAAGTTTTGTGTGATGTGGTACCAATGCAAGCTTGTCATTTATTACTTGGGAGGCCGTGGCAATATGATAGAGCTACTAATCATGATGGTATCAACAATCGGTATTCCTTTGAGCATGGAGGGTATACACACATCCTACATCCTATGACACCGGTACAAGTTCATGACATATACCACAAGTTGAGAGAGTTAACTAATAAGGGGAAGGGTGTGTATAATAGTAATGAGGTCAATGGTGTCGTGGGAGAGAGTGAAGGGAAGGTTGTTCTAAAGGGAAAGAGAAGGTGGCTCTTTTGTTAAACTTTAAGGAGATTCGGGATGAGTTGAAAGAGAGGCAACCGGTGGTCCTTCTCATGCATAGGGATTACTCCTTTCTCACTAATGAACTAAATTCTTCTCTCCCTAGTTCTCTTTCTTCTCTTTTGCAGGGCTATGAAGATGTGTTCCCCCCGGAACTTCCAAAGGGATTTCCCCCTATAAGGGGAATTGAGCATCAAATTGATTTCATCCCGGTGTCCCAATTGCCAAACAAACCGGCTTATAGATCCAATCCGGAGGACACCAAGGAACCTCAAGGGCAAGTGGAAGAACTCCTTGAGAAAGGAGTGGTGCGGGAGAGCATGAGCCCATGTGCGGTACTGGTGATTTTGGTTCCTAAAAAGGATGGCACTTGGCGCATGTGTGTGGATTGTCGATCCATCAACAAAATAACGGTAAAGTATCGCCATCCCATTCCTCGACTTGATGACATGCTTGATGAGTTGAGTGGTTCTTGCATATTCTCAAAAATAGACCTTAGGAGCGGTTACCATCAAATCCGAATAAAACCCGTGGATCAGTGGAAAACGGTATTCAAGCCCAAATTTGGTCTCTATGAATGGTTGGTGATGCCTTTTGGCCTCACCAATGCTCCTAGTACTTTTATGCGTTTGATGAATCATGTGATGAAACCTTTTATTGGTAGGTTTGTGGTTGTGTATTTTGATGATGTGTTAGTGTATAGTAAGACCATGGATGAGCACGTTGATCATTTAAAGTGTGTGTTTGATGTGCTTAGGCAAGAACAACTTTTTGCCAATTTGTCTAAATGCTCTTTTGGTGTTGACGAAGTCGTTTTTTTGGGTTTTATTGTGAGTTCAAGGGGAGTTGAAGTTGATGAATCCAAAATAGACACTATTAAGAATTGGCCAACTCCCACATCCATTGGTGATGTGCGTAGTTTCCATGGATTGGCTAGTTTTTATAGGCGGTTTGTTAAAGGATTTAGCACTATAGCCGCCCCTTTGACTAAGGTGATCCGAAAGGATACATCCTTCTTTTGGGGTGAGGAACAAGCAAAGGCTTTTGCTACCTTGAAACAAATGCTTAGTTCTGCACCATTGGTGCAATTACCCAACTTTGATAAAACATTTAAAATTGAATGTGATGCTTGTAGAGTGGGTATTGGGGCTGTTTTGATGCAAGATTTAAAACCCATTGCCTACTTTAGTGAGAAGCTTAGAGGTGCGACATTGAATTACTCCACCTATGACTTGAGCTTTATGCCTTGATTCGGGCCTTGGGTAATTGGCAACACTACTTATGGCCTAAGGAATTTGTCATTAGTACCAACCATGAGTCCTTGAAACATCTTAGGTCACAAGGAAAGTTAAACAAGAGGCATGCCAAGTGGGTTAAATTTCTTGAAACATTCCCTTATGTGATTCATTACAAAAAGGGGAAGGATAATGTAGTAGCGGATGCCTTGTCAAGGAAGCATGTTTTGGTCTCTACTTTGACTTCTAAGTTGTTGGGTTTTGAGAGCATGAAATCATTATACCCCAAGGATCAAATTTTTGCTCAAATCTACCATGATTGTGGAGCATGGGTAAGGGACCATAAGCTCAAGGATAAACCTACCACTCCATTTGCTATATTTGATGGTTACTTGTTCAAGAACAAGCAACTTTGTGTGCCTATGAGCTCTTAGAGGGAACTTTTTGTGAGAGAGGCACATGATGGGGGTTTGATGGGGCACTTTGGTATTGACAAGACATTGGGGATCCTTGACGAACATTTCTATTGGCCTAAAATGCGTAGTGATGTTGCTAAAATTTGTGGTCAATGTGTTGATTGTCGTATTGCTAAATCAAGGTTACTTCCCCATGGCTTATATACCCCTCTCCCCACCCCTCAACGACCTTGGTTTGATATTTCTATGGATTTTGTATTGGGTTTGCCAAGGACTAAGAGGGGCATAGATAGCATCTTTGTGGTTGTTGACCGTTTTTCCAAAATGGCTCATTTTATTGCATGTCATAAGTGTGATGATGCCCCCCCATGTTGCATCATTATTTGTTGAGCATGTTGTCAAGTTGCATGGTATTCCTCAATCCATAGTGAGTGATAGGGATCCTAAATTCCTTAGCCACTTTTGGAAGGAGTTGTGGGGTAGACTTGGGACAAAATTGTTGTTCTCTACATCATGTAACCCACAAACCGATGGTCAAACCGAAGTTGTAAACCGCACCCTTGGTTATATGCTTCGGGCCATGGTTAAAGGAAAACTCACATCTTGGGAAGACCAATTGCCTTTAGTTGAATTTGCATATAATCGTGTCATTCATAATCCTATTGGCATGTCTCCATTTGAGGTTGTGTATGGTTTTAACCCCCTTACCCCTCTTGATCTAACCCCTTTATCTCAAGATGTTGTGTTGAGTTTAGATGGTAACAATAAGGCCGAGGCCATGAAAACTTTACATGAGAAAGTGAGACTTCAACTTGAGAAGAAGAATCAAGAAACGGCAAAGAAAGTCAACAAGGGGAGAAAAAGGGTGGTTCTTGAACCGGGTGATTGGGTTGGGGTCCATTTTCGAAAGGAGAGGTTTCCCAATAAAAGAAAGACCAAGCTAATGCCTAGAGGTGATGGCCCATTTGAAGTTCTAGAAAGGCTTAATGACAATGCCTACAAAATTGATCTTCCCCCGGATTACCAAGTGCACAATACATTCAACATTTGTGATCTTTCTCCTATGGATGTGTGTGATGAAGACCCTTTGAATTTGAGGACAAATTCTTCTCAATAAGGTGAGAGCGATGCAACCCAAGGGCTCCCAAAGCCTTTTACAAGGCCTTTCACAAGGAGTCAAGCTCGAGAAGTCCAAACTTGGCAAGGGTTATTCATGAAGAAAGATGCACTTGAGTGCATTATGGAGTCCTCCCGAGGATTCCACATGTTCGTGATAGCTTTTGATGGAGCACGCATTGAGAATAATAAGGAGGATTATGCTTTCGTTTGATGAATTCTTGAATTCATCACAAAGAGGACATCCAAACAAGACCCTTACATCATTAAGGGTAGAAATGTAATAACATAGTTTCTTCTTTATTTGCTTAGTATAAATAGCCTCTTTTATGTTTTGAAGACTTAGAATTTTCACAAACTAAAAACTCCATTGTTGAGAGAATTAAGAGAGCTTGCTAAAGCTTTTAGTTGTTTCTTGTTTGGAAAGAAGAGTTGCTTGGGATATCATTTCCCTTGAGGTTCTTCTTAGAGTTAGGTGCTTGTTGGGATATTTAAGGAAGGTCTCTTTATTTATTAAAGTGGTTGTATTTAATTCTCAATTTTTGTCTATCTATTTATCTTCCTCTTGTTTTCTTGTTAATCCTCTTGTCATTAGTCTAAATCGTGCTTTATTTCTTTATCAATCTTAGCTTTCCTTTAGGGTTTATATCAATTATAGTAGTAGTGTTTTGGTAAGTCCTCATCATTTAAGGACTAGTTATCAGTATTCCGTTTTAGTATTATTATTTTTAGTTTTAAAACTTAGAGTTAGATAGGGACTTGTCCCAGCAACTCATCTTATTTAGAGGCTTTCAGACACACAGGCAGATAGATTTTCATATTTAGTTTATGGTTTGATATTTCAGTGTTAACATTGGTCTTTATTATTAATATATCATTTCAGTTTAGCTTTCGCTCAGTATTTCATCATTTATTTCATTATTCTTAGTGTCATGCTAGGCCATAGGTTAGTTTAGGGTCACTTGTGACTCTAAGCACCATGTTACCACTGGAGGGTATTTTCGGGTCATGACAGATGATCTTAAGTCTATCCCAAGCCCCTAACCCCGTATTCAATTTATGCTATACATAATCTCATAAAGTAAAGTCTATAAAAAGGTACACGTGTAGCCAACTTGGACGCTGAAGAACATCCTCGGACCAACCATGAGCTACTCATTCCCTTAATACGACCTCAAAAAATCCATCACAATAATAAAAACACAATATACATATCAATATGAGTAAAACAAAACGTATATTATGATTTTACACTTCAGGCCAAAAATTGGATCAAAACTGGCTCATAGAACCCGCTAATGGAATTCAAAATCAAACCCGCAATGAAGTCCCTCATAACACCAGGACCACATGCTTAGAATTTGAGCATGATTAGAGCTTAAATTGGGGTTCATTTTAGCCCCAATAATTCAGGAAATTATAACCCAAAAATCAAGAATTTTAATGGAAATAGGGTGGGATTTGACAAGAAATCTAGAGGGAAATTGATCAAGGACCATAAACCAATCATACCTTAGATGAATCTAATAATATCCCACAATTTCCAAGCTCAAATCTCTCGATAAAGGTGAAACATCGAGTAAATAATGATTTAAAACTGAGAAGAAAAGAGTATAATAGTGCTAGAAGATAAAATAAAAGTGGCACCCGCTATAGTGTCCTCATACCATAAGAGTGGCCAAAATACCACAAAAGTGGTATCTGCAAAAGCATACAAGTATAGCAAAAGTAGAACCCCAGGCACCAGTGCACCAGCAATTTCAACCAAGTTGGAAATTCTCTAAACGAGTCCTCGAGATTCGTTTGGAACCCCACAAACACAAATCAAATATGCTACCCTATTGGAAACAACAATTCAGACTCAACGAAAGTGACAAAATTCCCAACAAAGGCTGTTTCAATAAAAGTGGGCCCCATACATAATCTACTATTTTTAACTAAAACCAACTAATAGCCTAAAATGAATCTAGAAGCCTCGGAACCTGAACCAATGGTCCCCCCAGCCCAAAATCCACATTCCATATCTAAGGAACTATCAAAATTTCGATTCGAAGTCGTTTACTAGAAGTTTTGACTTACTAGAAGTTTTGACTGAAGATCAATTTCTCAACTTTAAAAGCTCCAAAATAGGGGATTTGACTTAAAATCCAAATAAACTACTCAAGAACTAAACCATCGGTCCCAACAAGTGATAAATTACTTGGGACAGCTATAAGAAAGCTGGAAACACAAAAAACTTATGATATGAAAAAATGACTTGGTAGGTCATTATAGTTTATCAATAAAATAAGGAACTTAATTTCCAATAATCAACAAAACCTATCCCAAATCGATCCTCAAACTAAAAGTCTTTCTATTTATTATCTTTGGGGTTTCAAATCTTAATTTTTAGAATCAAAATCACGAAGATGCTATGGATATTTTTGGAAGATGAACAAAATGAGAGTAGAAATACACTCCAGATATTTATATGAGTAACACATATAAAAAATCACCTCAATCAAAGCTTTCTAGCTCTTAAATCAATTTTTAGTGAAAGAAATGAAGTATAGAATTTAACCATCAGCGATTTTCACATCTACAGGGCCGCTTACACTAGTATGCCATATTACACTTGCGGCATTTCTGCACCTGTAGGTCTGCTTTTACGATCCCTCCTTTTCTTTGGTGAAGCGCTAGTACCAACAATGGCTAGCTTCACTAAAAAAAGCCATAACTTCCTTTTACAAATTTGAAACACAAAGATTCTAAAATTTTGATACGAATCTAATAGTTCAATCAAAACACTCATTGGATATAATTAGCTTTAGGTGTTATTATTTGTAATGACCCTCCAGGTCATTTTCTCGACTTTTATGCATTTTGGCATTTCGAGCCTTTCCACAGCTGCTACATGTCATTTATGACTTGCTAGAACTATCAATTCGGTCATTGGATAGATTATTTGGATTTTAGGCTCATTTCCCTATTTTGTAGCTTTCGCTATTAAGGAATTGGTCTCGGACCAAAATTGATAGTAAACAATCTCAGATGGAAATTCTGACAGCATCATCATCTTAAGAATGTTGATTTTAGGCTAGGGGGACCCTTGGTTCAGGTCCTAAGACTTCTGTACTAGTTTCTGGCTATTGGATAGATTTGATGAAAAATGGAACTATAGGTATGGGCCCCATAGTTAATCGAAACAATCTCGGATGAAAGTTTTGAGGGTTCCATTGAGTCTAGAATATCTAATTTCGTATGGTAGCAAAGTTTATTTGCACGCATGGGGTTCCGAACAAATCCCGAACACCCGGTCGGAGTCCATTTTAGACTTAGCTAAAAATCTGGAGCCTGATATCTAGTGTGACCGCTAAAGCGGTCAAAGAGCCACTTTAGCCGTCATTGATTTAGTAACCCTGAGCCGCTTTAGCAGCCTTGGCTACTCGTCTGAGGTCCACTTTAACGGTCAAGATCCGCTTAAGCGGATGTTGCTTTTGCGGCCTCCTGCCCTTTTTCTCCAGCCACTTTAGCAGTACCCTACCACTTTAGCAGTAGCCGCTTAAGCAGCCAGGTGTCCTCTTTAGCGGTACCTGGGGGTTTTATATCCCCTTCTTCACCCGATTTTCCATTCATTTTCTTAACCCTTTTCTCTATTTTTGAGAGCATGGGACATGGGAAAGTGTCAGAAATCATCCATTGAAGCTAAGGTAAGTTAGCTCTACACTCCTTGGTCCTTATTGATCATTTTACCCTTTGAATTTTGTTCCATTTCATTGTAAATTCTTAGAAATTAGGTCTTTAAATCCTCAACTTTGTGGACTAATTTGGGCCCCAATTTGTGTCCCAATGTTCTCAACTTTTGAGCACACATTCCTTGTCCTTTGAGGGACCTCATGACTGATTTAATTTTTGGTTTTTATTTACGGGCCCCACAGGCTCGTTCTTGACCCAAATTTTGAATCAACCTTTAATAGAGCAATATGGGTCTCATTTTACTCATATTGATTTGTAGATGATTGATTTGATAGCGTGGTGGCATTTCGGGATAGTGGAGCAAAGTCGAGCAAATTGTGGGAGATTCAAGATTTGCGGTTCGGCATCCAAGTAGGCTTTGGTCTAATTTTCTCTATGAGATTGTGTATTGTATAGTTTGCAAGCTAGGTAGGGATGGTAGGATATCTTTATGACTAGTATAGCATGACTTAGGCCATTTAGGGAATTTAGGGTAGAAATGTGACCTGAACCTTAGTGTAAAACACTTGCCATGGTTATAGAATCCTATTACCCTAGATTATAAGCATGGTAACCATAGTTTAATATTAAGAATCCCTTAGTATAAGATTTATCATTTGACTTAGTGAATTCAGAGGTATTTCCCCTATTAGATCCTTGTAGTGGCTTTATGCCCTTGATTACTAAGGATTTCCAAGTTATGAGGCTTGTTATGTTGATTATGTATTATTGGGCTCGAGGCTGTGGTTATGATATGAGTTGGACTCCAGGTGAGTATTTTATCTCTAAAGGGGACAGGATCCTAGATAATAGATGCTTAGGCGCTTATAGTAGTATTGTTTGCATACTGGTGATGGCATGCATACTTTTAGGCGCATTTATGCTCACTTAGTGGTACGATTCCAACCAAAACCTTAATTTTTTTAATGTTTTCTAAAAAGGGAATTATTCCCACTTATCACTTTTGAAATGGATTCTTTTATAATGGGAATTCTTCCACCTTATTTACTGGATTATGAGCCTTTGGAATCAAAAGTGATGATTTCGAAATTAGACCGAGATTGATTCTGATTCATGGTTTGTCCACTCTTTTATCACTACAATTTACTTTGGTTGACGGAGATTTCAACCTTTTCTCCACTATTATGTTGATTTAGTCCCGAACTTGATCTCAGGAAATGGTTTACGGTGTAAACTCTTTTAGTCATGGTTTGAGTTTGTGCACTTATTATACAATGTGCATTTCTTTAGTCAGGGTTCAAGTCCGTGCACTTATTACACTATGTACACTCTTTTAGTCATAGTTTGAGTCTGTGTACATATTATATCTCTCTCTCTTAGGTTTTGGATGGAGTAGATTGATTGTGATGGTTATTGGAAGTCCTGGTTCGAGACCAGGTAGTGTATACGGATATCCCGAATCCCTTATAGGCCCCTTCATCCGTGAGCTGCAGTGCCGAAGAAGGATGGTCGCCGTAGGTCCTGTCTTTGCGAGCTACTGAGCTGGAGGAGGTGTATACACTTGTTACATTATGGTACTTGGTACTTTATAGCACTTGGATCTTATATGGTATTTATGGATTTGTAGCATTCATTCATTTATATACATCGCCTATCGGCAGTATGATTGTTTGGCGCCTGTATCTATCGGTCTTATGAGAGGCTGTATGGGTACAGGTTATGGTTGCTGTTTGTTGAGTGCCTCCGTGAACCTTTTGGGCTTATGGGGGTCCGATTAGGTATTTATATGTCCAGACTAGCCGATTACTTTCTTATTGGTTATTATGGTTAGTTCGTGGCAGGATGAGTATGGACTGGTACCCGGGATTGGTGGTACGTTTTTGATTCCCTTCTTTATTATGGTAAATTACATTGTTGATAAATTGCCTTATGATTAGTCACCCTTTGGTTAGAGGTTTGAGTATGCTAGAATTAGCTCCCTTACTTGGTTATGATCCTCGAGATGTTAGGTTGACTCCCTCAGGTATTTACCTGTGAGTTAGTCCTATATGTATACATATATGTATGTTACTACCATATATCCCTCTCTTCCTTGATATATTCTTATTGTACATGTATCCTTTGGCCTTTTATATTACTATATATATATCTTTATTCATTTATTTGTGTATTTGTCACGCCCCGAATTCCAATGGGGCGGACTGGCACCCAAAGCCGATAAGGCCTGAGAGAACTAATCTTCATCTATATCTATTCATATGCATGTCATTCACGAAATACCACCATCACGTATGGACACAAGATACTAATAGCAAAAATCATGGAACATGTGATATATACATATGTGAAACTTAGCCGTTAGGGCCATCAAGTCAAAATGGACGTACATCTCTTACATTCATATACCCACATACATCTACAAAAGCCTCTAGCAGATGCATATACATGACCATCCTAAAGTCGGGACAAGTCCCCGCTTTATACAACATTTACAATACCAAAACAAATGTACAATTGTGACTCGAAAAGCCTCGAACCAACTGGAGCTCACCAATGATCAGTAGATGACCTGCAGCTTACTGTGGAGGTCTACTAGTACCTGTGCCTGTAGCAAGTAAGGTAAGTCCCCCAAGGGACGTCAGTACGAAGAATGTACTAAGTATGTAAGGCCATAAGAAACTATATGATACATAAATACTTCAATGGAATCAAATATAAGTGAATAACCAATATGGATAAGTCACCCTTCTGTATGTATGGAATCATGTACATTACATTGATTACTTTCATTAATTTTATGCTCATTCATTCATTCATCACTCACTCCTTCATTCACTACTCATCCTTCCATTCATATAATGCCCGATCAGTGGGTACTATTCGGTATCGACCCATGCTAGGCTTTTCTTTTACCCCTGGGATACCACCCGTAGTGGCAAGATTTACCCATGATAGGTGTTCTTTTCACCCCTGGGATACCACCCTAGGTATTGGGATCGACCCATGCTAGGTATTTTAACCCCTGGGATACCACCCAAGAATAGAGACTTTCTTACCTCACTTTTTTAGTTTTTGAAATAGTCCATTCGATGATCATGTCATTATTGGAACTTTTGAATGTAACATTATTGGAACTTGGAACCATGTCCACAATTATGTAACACATGAATAACAATAGATCAAATAATAGGTATACGTGATTAACAATAGATGATAACCTGAAATGAGATACCTTAGAACATTTCGGAAATGAATAAGTACAATGACAAGGTGAACACTATATGTTGCAGAAGGATAAGGAAAGAGTGATGTCGCCCAAAATATACCTCCAGAAAAGTATAATACGGTCGCTGAATCAAATATAGAACCCAACTAGGTTGGGGTCGATACCACAGGGAATAGGTCGAAGTGTGAGTAAAATACCGAATGGAACAATTGGAAAGTAAGTAAAACTGGGGGGGGGGGTTTGCTAATGAATAGTAATAATAACGACTGCTGGTTGTATTGATTTTGTAGACAATAAGAGAAATACACTAGGACTGTGATCCCCAATGATTCCTTAACTCCACCGGTTACTTGTGCTAACAAGATTGCCCCACTGCGCTGCATGCAAAATCTAACAAGTTAGGTTCATCTAACTGTCTCTCAACCTTCATTAGATGAATTTCACTCTTTTCCTTTCGGACTCCGAGTGTCGCACTACTAACCCTTGTCCTGGATCTCAGATAACCATTCCCGCTAAGGCTCCGATTATTAGATAAAGGTTGATAGCTTTAAATCCCTGTTGTTATCTCCTTTTCCCAATCTCTACCTCTCTCTCGAGCAAGTCTAGAATACAGGAAAGTTTCTAACGTTTGCAACCGTTAGAAAAGCAATCACAATGAAAGAAACAACAATACATGCACACACAGCAGTACAAAGTTGCTTTGCACTTAACCGGTTTCATTAATTCCTCATGGTTTACACAACCCTAGTTGATGGGTTTAGCTTCTCATAATTGCAAGAACACAAGAATAATCCAAAGATGAAAGCATAATTATGATCTCACAATAATGAAGAAAAACTAAAATTTCAATTATCAATAAAACTCAAATTAGGGTTTGTGAATACAAAACAAAGAATATGTCTGAAACAGTATGAAATAACTCTCAAAGTAGTACATTGACCAACTCTCGCACCTAGGACTATACATGGGTATTTATAGATACAAAACTAGTCCTATCCAAAACCAAATAGGAGAACAGAGTCGGCAACTTCCACATCATCGTGACTTGGTGTCGTGGAACCAAGTCACGCCACATAGGGTGATGTCGTGGTAATCAGGCTCAATTGGAAGTCCTAAGAAGTTGGGTCATGGCAGGATTGCACGTCACGTGGGTGGTAGTCACGCCACGTGACCCCTGCCGTGGAAATCAGGCTGATTTTTTATTCTCTGGACTTGAGTCATGACAGCCACTCACGTGGCGTGAGTGGCTTCCACGTCACGTGACTGGTGGCGTGACTCCTCCTCTGGTTCAGCCTCTTGTTCTTTCTTCTTTTGACACTTCGTTCTCTGGCTTGATTCTTCCTTTTTTGATCATTTTGCCTTTAAAACCTGTTTTCCTGCAAAGTAGGACAGAAATCACATCATACCAACAAAACACACCTAAGTTATTGCTTATTTTCCTTGTTTTAACCATCAACAGTGCCATGTAACCATGACACATCACCACCCTCAACTTAGAACGTTTGCATGTCCTCAGGCGAACAAAATAAAAGTACACAAACACAATGCTTAACTAAGAGAAACCTAAGGGACCTATGGCAGTCTACTCGTTGCTTTTGACACAAAACTTTTTCGACCCCTCCTATTTTCAAAGCAAAACCAAAGTGTGTATTTAAGCAGCCTAGTATCATGACACAGAAGGGATCAAGTGATGGCACCAAATTATGCACAAACAACTAAGTGTATATGCAATTGGCATTTCTAGAACAACTAGCAGCTAATTATGCAACCCATGTGCTCTCACAATCAAAGAAGTCCCATACACTCACAGTATAATTAATGAATATCATCGTAGGGATGAGGTCAAAACACTCACGCTCTCAAAGAAGTCATAACAATGTGCATGGAATACCATAGGCTTGCCCTTATTTTCTACGCCTTCATTTTTGGACAGTTGGACTAGGATCACTATAGGACTTTACTCGGCTTGTAATGTAGGCTTAGGGACGGGTATGGTGCATATGGGTAAAGTGACTCAACCCTCCTTGACACTACACTATTTTTGGCTCCAACTTCCAACCTTTTTCATTTTTATTCTCCCTTATTCTCCATTCTTTTATTTTCAGATTTTGGGTGTGATTTTTCTCAAACCTTTAAACACATATTTTTTTCTTTTTCTTTCTTTTTCTTTTTTTTTCTTTCACTTTATATATATATATATATATATATATATATATATATATATATATATATTTTTCACACCCAAATCTGTTTTCTCTTTTTCTTTTATTAACCCCTTCTTCATACCCAACTCAATCTACGCACCCCTATGATAGTCACCCTCAACTTAGGCGATTTACCTGAGTTGAGGTACATAGTGTCCAAGGAGGGACCAGGGCCAAGACAGGTTCATTGTGATTAAAATGGGAAGGTGAATAGGCTAATGAAAGAATTAGGACAATTATGGCTCAAAGTCGGGATCAAGGGATACTTCTTCCTTTGGTTTGGCATTTAGGCTAAAAGTGGACTTTATTCAAAAACGGCCTATGATCCTTTCCTAATCCCTATCCTTTAACTTAGGCAAGACTAACCGGGCAAGTTCTGGATTGCACACACACAGTTAACTAAGTAGTGACCTCACACACACATAGCATAGGGTTGTATTACCAACTACTACCTATCTAGTTCATGCAATGCTAGCTACAGTTATTTTCCTATAATCCTAGTGCCATAACAAGATCCAATAGCTATCACACACAAGCATGCTATTCACACAATTCAAAAATAGAAATTTTAGGAGGGGTATCCTTAACATTCAAAACACATAAAAATCTTTAAAAACTGGACTGCACTACAGTTCCCTCATTTTTCTCCTAATTTAGCAAGAAACACAAAAAAACATCATCAATAACATCCTAAACATGCCGGTTCTACTATGATAGCACACTTGGGGGAAAAGAAACACGACAACAAAAAACCCCAAGTGGTGGTACACCTCCACCCCCAACTAAACATGGTGCAATGACCTCAATGCATCGATATCAACCAAATACAAGGGAGTGAAGACATACCTGTGGCACCCTAAGCGCCAAAAGTGGGCCAGCCAGCAGCGGGATCATCAGACTGTGCAGCAGTAGGTGCATCCGGTGGAGGGACAGCCTGACTAGCAGATACACCACGCGCCCTCTGCTCCGCCTCAATCTGGCTCGTATGGTACTCTACCCGGGAGGCTTTAACAGCCCTCCGTAGATCACTCTCATACTCAGCATCACTCTCACCCCCATCCGCCAGACTGCGGGGTATCTTGCCTCTATCCATCAGAGGCTCCTCATCAGCAAATAAATCAACCTCAAATGCTATGCGCACGGAGGTCTGGGCAGGCATAGGCGGTATAATGGGAGTGCTACTCGATGCTAATGCCCGAACCTCCTCTCTCAAAGCAGCTACCTCTTGGGTCAAGCTGGCCATATCAGGGCTCGGGGCAGCACTCAAGCGCTAGGCCATACGTGCCTCAAAACTATCAATCCGCCCATGCAATCCTCTCATAAATTGGTCCATCGCTGTATTCATCAGAGCCTCCACCCTAGTCTCCGCAGCCTCTACTGTAGATCGAACTCAAGGCTTAAACTGGGATACCAACTTAGCCATCTGAGTCTCAGTGTGAGTCTGGCGCTCAAACATCTCCGTCTGCCTGTCAATCACCTGCTACAGAAAGTCTCTCGATATCAAAACCATCCCAGCAAGAGACGGTGGAACACTAGTACCGCACCCCATCATCAATAGGGCCAGCGCCCTCAGTCTGCACAGGTACCCTAACTGGTGAAGGAACAGGCAAGGAGGCACTACTCGGATCATCCAGGGCTGCACCTGATGACTCAGATGGCTGTGACCCTCGTAGAAGAATGGGGTGTGAACCCCTCTGCTGCATCAGTGCACTATCCACAATGCGGGTCACCTCGATATAATGGTCGAGGGCAGGTAACCTGGCTACCCCTGCCCGATCACACAGCCCTTGGATCAAGTATGGAAAGGGTATACTCGTGTGATTTCTGAAAGGCCACTCGTGAATCTCCCGGACTATGTACCTCGCAAAAGGAATCTCATAACCAGCTAAGATGTTGGCTACTACCACAGCCCGGTCCAATGTGAGTGAGTTGTCAGCATTGGTTGGACCCAATCGATGCCAAACCACGGACCACCAGAATCGACCCGCAAAATGAAGTATGGACTTTTTGATGTCCAGCTTCCCAGTCAACCAACTAGCCGCCACACCATCTTCGACTATGTACCCTGCAATCCATTTAAGCAATTCCAATTTTTGCTCCATATCTCTCATCTTAGCTCAATCTCTGACAGTGTCCATCCAATGGTCAAATTCAGCAGTCGACGCTGGAAGTGGACGGTCAGCCCCAAATAAGAAGCGGTGAATGGTCTGCTCTAAAATATCTACGCGGGTACCACGAACCATGACATGAGTCAAAATTGGTTGTAAAATAAATTTCTGCCCAATAGGAGTGCCCAAATCCACCGACACAGCATACGAGGCATAAAACTCTCAGACTAACTCCGAGCTATATCGACCAGAAGGCTGCGCCATCCATCCCAAACCTTATCTCTCAAAGGCAAACCATATGTCAGGTAATGATCTCAACTCATCCACCCTATATCAAGGCTCCTCCATAATGTTCCTCCGACACACACCCCTCTCAGTTAATTCTGCATCTCTATCATAGAAGGCACGCATGCCCTGCACACACCAACGCTAAACCTCCATACTTGGCGTGGGAGTCGTAGCCACCACCGCAGAAGTACCCTGACCAGTAGCATCATCAACAGAGCCTGACACAAAACCATCCTCCCCCTCTTCATACTGGGGGGCAGACTCAGAAAACTCAATCGAAATAACTAGCTCAACAGGTAGTGGGGCCGACTGAAGTACTATCCGGGCAGCCGCTCGGGCTCGCGTCTGTAACCTCGTAGCCTGAGGGACTAAAGCAATATCATCATGGCTAATATCAAATTCCTCCATAGAACCACTTGGCTCAGACTCAGTTGGTTCATCCCGTAGATGGGTCTGTAAATTTGAATTTTTGGTCCTAATTCGGGATGAGGCATCAAGGTGGTCACTCTTGGGGTTGGATTTTGGAGGCATGTTAGCGGGTTATTGATCAAATTTTTTGGTATTTGGGTCGGATTTGGTGTATTGGATTTGGATTTTTGAACTTGTGGGGTAATGGGGTTTGGATTTTTGGAGTTTTGGGAGTCTAGGTTTCGAATTCTTGAGCTTTTAGGGATGGGAAGGTCGTATTTTAGTGGTTTATGGGGATGTGAGGTTTGGAGTTTAGAATAGGAGATGGAATTTAGGGTTTAAAGTTGAAGAATTTAAAAGTGGGGAAAGAAGGGAATGGGTCGGATATATATCAGGTAAAGAAGAAGGGATCCGAATTTATTTTAGAAAAATGGACCTGGGTCGGGTTGGATTTGGGTACCTACAGAGGTTTATGTTTCACGATACGACCCACGTCACGTGGGTGTGTCCTACGTGCCGTGATTGATGTCGTGAGTGAGATTTTGAACCTGACCTGTGAGCTTCTGATTTTGACGACACCAATCACGTGGCGTGGATCCCATCCATGTCACGTGGATGCCTTTCATGGAATAGATTCAGAACCTGGAAATTTTTCTCTGATTTTGACGATACCAACCACGTGACGTGATTAATGTCGTGGATGATATTTCACCCATTTAGGTAAATTTGTGATTTTCAGCTAACTGTTCCTCAATAATCCGATCTCTGCATAACAAAATCTTGGGTTGCCTCCCAATCAGCACCTGATTTAATGTCGCGGCACGATACGACTAGCTTGGATACTCAGACTTCACCAACTAGCCCATGGGTTGCCTCCCATGAAGCGCCTGATTTAACGTCACGGCATGACATGGATGACTTGACTACTCAGACTTTATCAAGTTCAAGTTCTTCAATCGTCCTTATATCTTCTGAAACTCCCACATAATGCTTAACACGTTGTCCATTGACTTTGAATAGGACATTATCTGCTCCTTTTAGCTCAATAGCACCATGTGAGAATACCTAAACTACAGTGAATGGGCCTGACCACTTGGATTTTAATTTTCCATCAAACAGGCGAAGCTTAGAATTATACAGTAAAACCAAGTCTCCTGGGTGAACTCGCGGTTCTCAATCCGATGATCATGATACAATTTCATCTTCTCTTTATACAATGCTGAACTTTCATAAGCCCAGAGACAAAATTCATCCATCTCATTCACCTGTTCAAGTGGCAATTGGGCCGCTTCATTCCAACCCAAATTCACTCTTTACAATGCCCACAAAGCTTTATGTTCCAGTTCAATGGGCAAATGGCAAGACTTTCCAAAAACCAACTGATATGGTGATGCACCAATTGGTGTTTTGAAAGTAGTCCGATATGCCCATAACGTATCATCCAATCGTCGAGCCCAATCAGTCCTATTCGCATTAACTGTTTTCACCAGAATGGACTTAATCTCGCAATTTGACACCTCCACCTGCCCGCTTGTCTGAGGATGGTAAGGTGTTGCCACCTTATATTTGACACCATATTTTTCAAGCAGGGCTTTGAACGGTATATTTGACACCATATTTTTCAAGCAGGGCTTTGAACAGACGATTGCAAAAGTGGGATCCTCCATCACTAATAATAACTCGGGGTGTCCCAAAACGTGAGAATATGTTCTTTTTCAAGAAAGCTGTGACATTTCTCCCTTCATTATTAGGAAGTGCAATTGCCTCTACCCACTTTGACACGTAGTCAACGGCTACGAAGATGTATTTCATTCCATGCGAGCTCACAAAAGGACCCATAAAGTCAACTCCCCATACATCGAACAATTCAAGCTCAAGTATAGTTGTCATGGAAAGTTCGTGTCTGCGTGAAATATTACCTTGCCTTTGACATCTGTCACAAGCACAGGCATAGTCATGAGCATCTTTGTAGATACTGGTCCAGTAGTACCCACATTGCAAGATTTTATGGGAGGTCCGTGCACCTCCATGATGACCCCCAACTGAAGATGAATGACATGCCTCCAGAATACTTATCATCTCAGACTCTGGGACACATCTTCGAATTATGCCATCAGCACACACCCTAAATAAATACGGCTCATCCCAGAAGAACTTTCTTACCTCATGCGTGAATTTCTTTATCTGCTGATATGTCATATCTTTCGGGACTAGATCACTTGCCAAAAAGTTGGCAAAATCAGCAAACCAAGGGATCAAGTCTTGAGATGCTGCCAGTACTTGCTCATCCGGAAAAGTATCATCAATCTCTAGATCATCCTTCAATTTAAGCATGGCCTCCTCCTCAAGGCGTGAAAGATGGTCAGCCACTTGATTTTCGGTCCCCTTACGATCCTTGACTTCAAAGTCAAATTCTTGCAACAGAAGTACCCACCGAATTAGTCTTGGCTTAGCATCATTTTTCGATATAAGATACCAAAGAGCTGCATGATCTGTATGCACAATCACCTTTGTACCAATCAAGTAGGATCTGAATTTCTCAAAAGCGAATACTACGGCCAACAACTCCTACTCAGTCACAGTGTAATTTTTTGAGCTGCATTAAGCACCTTGCTAGCGTCGTAAATCGAATGTAATATCTTTTCACGTCTTTGGCCAAGGACTGCACCCAAAGCCACTCCACTAGCATCGCACATAACCTCAAAAGGCTTAGTCCAATCCAGTGACACAATAATAGGGGCTGAAACCAACTTCTCCTTAACACTCAAATTCTTTAAGACATGCTTCATCAAACACAAACTTCACCTCTTTCGCTAAAAGTTTGCATAAGGGATATGCAATCTTGGAGAAATCCTTGATGAATCTTTTATAAAAACCAGCATGACCTAAGAAACTTAGAATACCTTTTACAGAGTTAGGTGGGGGCATCTTCTCAATTACTTCAATCTTCGCCTTATCCACCTCAATACCGTTCCTCGAAATCTGATGCCCAATACGATACCCTTATTGACCATAAAGTGATATTTTTCCCAATTCAGCACTAGGTTGCACTCCTCACATCTTTGTAGCACATTGGCAAGGTGTGACAAACAACCATCAAATGAGTCTCCCACAATAGAATAATCATCCATAAAAACCCCAATAGTGTCTCCCACTATGTCGGAGAAAATAGACATCATACAGCGTTGGAAGGTGGCCGGTGCATTACACAAACCAAAAGGCATCCTCTTGAATGCGAACGTCCCGTATGGACAAGTGAAAGTGGTCTTCTCTTGGTCTTCGGGGGCAATAAAAATCTGATTATACCCCGAATAGCCATCAAGAAAACAATACCATTCTCTAACAGCAAGACGGTCTAACATCTGGTCCATGAAGGGTATAGGAAATGATCCTTTTCAGTCCACGAATTCAGCTTCCGATAGTCCATGCAAACTCTCCATCCAGTCACCGGCCTCAATGGCATCAACTCATTTTTTTCATTTGGAACCACAGTAATTCCTTCCTTTTTCGGCACACACTGAACTGGGCTCACCCACTTTCTATCAGTAATAGGATAAACCACTCCTGCATCTAACCACTTGATGATCTCTTTATTCACAACCTCTTGCATCGGTGGGTTCAAACGACGCTGGTGCTCAATGCTAGGTATGCATTCAGTAACAAGCTAGATCTTATGAGTGGAAATGCCGGGTGGAATACCTATGATATCCGCAATGGACCAACCAATGGCCCTCTTAAATCTTCTCAAAATTAAAACCAACGCCTCAACTTGCCAATCCACCAATTTAGCAGAAATAATTACCGGCAAGGTATTGTTGGCTCCCAAGAATGTATAGCGAAGGGGGGCCAGAAGAGCCTTAAGCTCTAAAACTGGAGGCTCCTCAATAGATGGACGAGCTGGTGGAGTTGCCCTATTCTTCAAATCAAGATCTAGTTTCTTGGGAGCATAAGTGTATGCTCTTTTACCTGCGATTGCACCCACCATCTCATCATAGTCTTCAATACCATTGTCTTCAAAATTCATGATCACAGCAGAGTTCTACTCCCAACCTTTCTTCAATGGACACAACAACCTCACTATCATCAACAGCATCTATCACTGAAATCACCCACTTATCTCTTGGTTGCTTCATTGACCGACAGACATTGAAAGTAACCTGTTCGTCATTCAATCTAAATTTCAGCTGCCCTATTTCCATATCAACCAATGCACGACCCGTGGCAAGGAATGGTCTTCCCAATATGATGGGAACCTCAAAGTCGACTTCACAATCAAGAATCACAAAATCAGACGAAAATATGAAAGAGGCAACCTTCACCAAAACATCGTACAGAATGCCAACCGGCTTTTTCATAGTTCTATCGGCCATGAGAAGTCTCATGGAGGTTGGTTTTGGTGCTCCCAACCCCAATTGTTTGAACACGGCTAATGTCATTAGGTTGATGCTAGCACCCAAATCACACAGTGCCTTAGTAAAGTCGTAGGACCCAATAGTGCAAGTAATGGTGAAAGCTCCTGGATCCTCCTTCTTTTCAACTAAGGAATGTGAAGCAACTGCACCATAATGATGTATGTTATCTGTTGTCTCAAAACTGACCGTTCTCTTCTTTGTCACCAAGTCTTTCATGAACTTTGCATAACCTGACATCTGGTCCAATGCCTCTACAAGAGAGATGTTTACTGACAGCTCCTTCAACATGGCGATGAACTTCTGATACTTTCCTTTCTCCACCTTCTTCTTCAATCTTTGAGGATAGGGGGGAGGAGGTCGTGGGATAGTTTTGAGCACTTTTGGTACCTCTTTTTCCTTTCTCTTCTCAGATTTTGCATTGTCTCTATCATCCTGCTGATTTGGAACTATGTCACCCTTTGCATTATCCGGCTTTACTTCAGCTTCTACATCAATAATCACTGGTTCATTAGTCAAACTACTATCGGCAGGTATCGGTGGTTCTATTGTGCACTTCCCGCTTCTAGTAGTAATGGTGAGACAATGACTATCATTTTTCGGATTCTGGATGGTATTGCTTGGAAGGGTGCCTGGATGACGTTGATTCAGTGCCAATGAAATCTTCCCACACTGGTGCTCCAACTGTTTAATGGCAGTTGAATGAGACTCCACTTTCTGACTTATGCCCGAAATGTCAGTCCTAATCTCCTTCAAGCAATTTTCCTGACTTTCTGCTCCTTTGACCAATTTATTGAGAAGTGCCTCCATCTTTGAATTTCCAAACTACTCATCACGCCTCCCAAGTGGTACATATATGTCATTCTTTTCTTAATTATCATCTTTCCACCTCCAATCACCATCACGATCCTATTTTCGATCTCTGTATCCCGATTTGTTATAGTTGTCTCCATAATAGTTCCGACCTTGATTCCCTTGCCTTGAGTTCCAAGAGTCTTGATTAGACTCTTAGACCTTGGCTCGAAAACCCGCCACTTCACGATCTAGATACTTCACCTCTTCATCAGACTCACTATCATCATGTCTAGCCGATTTACTTTGTGCACCAATAGCACGCACCTTTTCTGTATCTCTAGCCGCTATCTGTTTAGCCAGAAGACCAATTTCTGTCCTCAACTGAGTGAACTCTTGAGCCATCGATTAATCCAAATCCCTTTGAGCTGTCGCTCCAATAGAATATATACCAGCCGGCGTATCTGCCTCCCGAGTATTCCATCCTCGGTTGGTCTTAGTGACACGATCTAATATCTCAGAAGCTTGGTCCCATCTCAGACTCATGAATGCTCCACCAGTGATAGTATCTGCTACCGCCTTCGTGTTGACATTCAAAGCCCTGTAGAAGATTTCAAGTAAGTTCCTGCCACTCATCCGGTGATTTGGCACATTCTGCAGCTTCTTTTTAAACCTCAGCCAAGTCTCGTAGAGTGCCTTAGAATGAAGTTTTCTGAAATTGTAGATCTCGTCTTTCAACTGCAGCATCTTGGATGGTGGGAAAAATCTTTCCAAAAATTGATTTCTCAATTCTTGCCAAGTAGTGATGAAACCTCGTGGCAGCTCAACCAACCACAAAGTGGCTTCTCCTGTTAGAGAGAAGGGGAACAACCTCAACCGAATTGCCTCTTGGTCAACTCCAGGAAAATTGTACGACGTGCAGACCCCCACAAAATTCATTACATGCATGTTTGGATCATCAGTAGGAAGACCCGCAAACACACCCTTCAAGTTTAGCAGATGGATCATGGCACTAGTAATGTCAAACTTAGTACCCGGAGGTAACTCTGGTGGAATGATGGCACCAATCTCTATTGGCTCAAAATATGCCCACATATTCTTCTTCAGGATCATCACAAATAGGCACATGTGGTCTCGGTTGTTCTCTCAGTCATCTTTGGCGCTCTTCAGCATCAGCCAGATGTTGTGCTGCTTCTTGCATAACTCGATTATCTTTTTCTGCTTGTCTAAGAGTAGCTTGTCTAGCATGCTCTTCTCGTGTCAATCGAGCAATAATTTGATCCGCTGTTTCCTGACCATCTGGATGAATTGGCTGGTTGTGAATGTCTCCCGTAGCTGCGGGATTCTGAACTCCTTCAGTATTCACCATTCTTCGATGAGCTCTTAGAGTCCTTTCGATTTCAAGATCAAGTGGAATCAGAGGATTGCCTTGACTCCTAGTATTTGGCATACACCGACGTATGCCCTAGAAAGTATGTAAGAACACAACCAATCAACTCCAACTAATAATGTTCAACTTCGTAACCGTATTCCCCGGCAATGGAGCCAAAATTTGATGTCGATCAAAATATACAGCCAGAAAAGTATAATACGGTCGCTGAAGAAAATATAGAACCCAACTAGGTTGGGGTCGATCCCATAGGGAATAGGTCGAAGTGTGAGAAAAATACCAAATGGAACAATTGGAAAGTAAGTAAAACTGGGGGGGTTTTGCTAATGAATAGTAACAATAACAACTGCTGGTTGTATTGATTTTGTAGACAATAAGAGAAATAAACAAGGATTGTGATCCTCAATGATTCCTTAACTCCACCGGTTACTTGTGCTAACAAGATTGCCCCACTGCGTTGCATGCAAAATCTAACAAGTTAGGTTCATCTAACTGTCTCTCTTCCTTCATTAGACGAATTTCACTCTTTTCCTCTCGAACTCCGAGTGTTGCACTACTAACCCTTGTCCTGGATCTCAGATAACCATACCCGCTAAGGCTCCGATTATTAGATGAAGGTTGATAGCTTCAAGTCTCTGTTGTTATCTCCTTTTCTCAATATCTACCTCTCTCTCAAGAAAGTTTAGAATACAGGCAAGTTTCTAACATTTGCAATCATTAGAAAAGCAATCACAATGAAAGAAACAACAATACATGCCACACAACAGTACAAAGTTGCTTTGCACTTAACCAGTTTTGTTAATTCCTCATGGTTCACACAACCCTAGTTGATGGGTTTAGCTGCTCATAATTTCAAGAACACAAGAATAATCCAAAGATGAAAGAATAATTATGATCTCACAATAATGAAGAAAAACCAAAATTTCAATTATCAATAAAACTCAAATTAGGGTTTGTGAATACAAAACCAACAATATGTCTGAAACAGTATGAAATAACTCTCAAAGTAGTATATTGACCAACTCTCGCACCTAGGACTATACATGGGCATTTATAGATACAAAACTAGTCCTATTCAAAACCAAATAGGAGAATAGAGTCGGCAACTTCCACGGTATCGTGACTTGGTGTCGTGGAACCAAGTCACGCCACGTAGGGTGATGTCGTGGGAATTAGGCTCAATTGGCAGTCTTAAGAAGTTGTGTCATGGCTGGATTCCACGTCACGTGGGTGGTAGTCACACCATGTGACCCCTGCCGTGGAAATCAGGCTAATTTTTCATTCTCTGGACTTGAGTCACGACAGCCACTCACGTGGCGTGAGTGGCTTCCACATCACGTGGCTGGTGGCGTGACTCCTCCTCTGGTGCAGCCTTTTGTTCCTTCTTCTTCCGACACTTCGTTCTCAGGTTTGATTCTTCCTCTTTTGATCATTTTGACTTTAAAACCTGTTTTCCTGCAAAGTAGGACAGAAACCACATCATACCAACAAAACACACCTAAGTTATTGCATATTTTCCTTGTTTTAAGTATCCACAGTGCCATGTAACCATGAGACACCAAAGAGTAACCTTACATACCTTATCTTCTCAATATGAACCCACAATCCTATACATGAATACAATAGTCCATCTCCTTCATTACGTCTTACTCTACAACATAAAATACGTAACGGAGTTCCCGTTAACAACTACTTACCTTACAAGCGTATAAGACGACATATGACTGCCATATACGTCATTTCACCCTTTACAATACACTCCACTGCATTATCATACCAACAACACCATAACATTCCACACATTGACCAAGACATTATAAACCAATAGCATTTTACACCGCGTTTACCCTTTACGCTTCCTCATTATCATTCCATCACAATTACTCCATAAAATTGCCTCATAACAACATATGAACAACAATCCACAATTGATACCATTCAAAATACCTCCGAGATACTCCTTTAAAGTCATTCAAAAGGTACCATAAGTTGATAATTGCATCCATGAGGGGTATAGGGGCTTTGGGGGGTCAAAGAGAGACAAAAACATGCAAAACGAACTTCTGGGCTGACCTGCGAAGCCACCTGCAACCGCAGGTGGATGATTTACAACTGCATTTGCCTCTTGTCAATGTCCAGAGCCACCTGTGTTTGCACCTGCGCCCGCAGGTGCTCCAGACGCGAGGGCGGATGCCCGGTTCGGCCAAAAAGGGTCTCTTTTGGGTACTTTTTTGTAATTAATGGTCCATGATCATAACTAAGATTATATTAACATATTTTAGATCATCTTAGATGAGAACAAACATCCATGATTTCACAATGCACATAAACATCACTAAACTACATTTTTTTTTCAATACGTCACCAATTCCATGCACAATTTCCCAACAACAATTCCAAATGTTATACATAACGAGAAAGCAATTTAGGGACATAAACACCTCATACATAGTGATATTTAATCCATCAACTTCACCTCCTTCAAGACCACAAGTCCATTTTCAAGTTTAGAAGGCAAAACACTTTTTCGATTGCAAAAGTAGACAGTTTTACACATAGTGAACTTCTCACACTTCACCAACATAAAAAACATTATATACACCATATTACATGCATATAATATAGTAAACCATAAAAATAAACACTTACCAAGGCTTGCAAAAGGGTGATCTTGTCCAAAGGAATGGTTGCCTTAGGTTTGAGTGTAGAGAGAATTGTGGAAAATTCTAGAAATTGTTTGTTTGTACAACATGAATAAAATATGATTTTTGGTTTCCTTTTATAGTCCTTTAATGATCATATTATCCAAACACTTGGTCCAATAATGATATATTGACTTGGTCATTCAAGAATGGGTCAAATACCCTTTTGGGCCATGTCTTTTGTATTTTGTTGGGCCATTGAGCCCCATAGCTCAAGATTAATTTGGCCCATCACATTTGATGTATAATACCTCAAAACTCCCATGTTTAAATAATTCCATGAATGTCACGGTAATCAACTAGGTTCGGAAATGTACGGGGTGTTACATCCTTCCCCTCTTAAAAGCATTCGTCCTCGAATGTTAGTAACATTATCCAATTTACATAGATGGATCATGCTTCATGTTATCATATACACATAATGCTCATTAATACTTACTTATTATTACTCTAATTCTGTACTTTGAACTTTTTCTTCCATTTGAAACAATTATGGGTACTTTGACTTCATCATTTCTTTGGCTCCCCACGTGATTTCTTTTACTTGTCGATTCCTCCACTATATTTTTACGAAACTACTTCTTTATTTCGTAACCCCTTCGCTTGTCAATCCATAATGGCAATAGCTGTCTCTTTCACAGGTGAGATCCTCCGTAACTTGTACATCTTCAATGGGAGCAATGGATCTCTTATGCATTTTTGAAAAATTGGAATATAAAATACTGGATGAACTATGGAGAGGTCTTGGGGTAGTGCTAATTTATATGCAACGTACCCGAACCTTTCTTTCTGAATCTCATTACCCCTTTTATTGATGACACTTTCAAGAATACTCATTCGCAAAGTCTAGGCCTCTTCTTCTAACATTGACATATGCTTTGTGTCGACTTTGGGCCATTTGTAGCCGCTGTTGTATCACCTTAACTTGTCTCTATACCTGGATGAACAAGATTTGACTCAAGTAAAATAGTTTCATCCACCTCCAACCATCCAATTGGTGATCTACGCTTTCTTCCATAGGAAGCTTCGTAAGGTGTCATTTTCATACTTGAATGATAGTTATTGTTGTAAGAAAATTCAATGAGAGCCAAATGGTCATCAAATCTAACGTGCAAACTCGTAGCATATCTTCAAGTGTTTGGATGGTACGTTCTGCTTGTCCATCTATTTCCCAAAATTTTCTGAAAATATTTCTAAAAGTATGCAGTAAATGGAGCTCCCATGTCTGATCTAATAGAAATTGGAATCCCATGTAATCGTACTATCTCTTTAACATACAACTTTGCATCATCTTCAGCTGTATAAGTGGTCCTAACTTGTAGGAAATGCGCTGACTTGGTAAGTCTATCAACTAATACCCACATGGGATCAAATTTTTGGAGTATACGGGGCAAACTTGTGATGAAACACATATTAATCATATTCCACTTCCCTACTGGAAGATTTATACCTTGCATATAACCTCCAGGTTTCTGATGCTCCTTTTTTTTTTTAAGTTTGACAGTTTTGACATTGAGTTACACATTCTGCAATGTTCTTTTCATGTAACCTTACCAATACCTCTCTTTTAAATCATGGTACATTTCGGTTTCTCCCGGATGTATAGAATACCGTGAATGATATGTTTTCATCATAATTCATTTCCTTAACTCATCTATATCCGGTACACAAAATCTACCCTAGGTATTGAAGTGCTCTCTCTCGTGAGTAAAATCAAATGCCTTTATCAAACCTTGTTGTCATGCTTTGTCAGCTGCAATAAAAATAGGATTCGCATACTGGTTTTCCTTTCCTTCACCTACTAATGAAAACTCTGCCGCATTTTACACTATAATTCTTTCATCTAGAATTTCAATACAATGAACTACCAAGCTGTCTAAGTGATATAGATTCCTAACTATACCTTGCATTTCCATGAACTGACCATCAGTACTTCCTAATGCTTTGCGGCTTAATGCATCGGCTACCGCATTTACTTTTCCCAGATAAGATATCAATATCATGATCTTTAATAGTTCCAGCCACCTTCGCTGCCTCAAATTTAAGTCTTTCTGGTTAAGGATATATTGCAAACTTTTATGGTCAGTATATCTGTGTCAACGCGCACCCTATACAAGTAGTGGCGCCATGTGTTTAAAACAAATATCACAACTACTAACTCAAGATCATGTTTTGGATAAGTTCTTTCATGTGGACACAGTTATTTTGAAGCATAAGCTATACAATATACTGCATACCCATCTGTGCCTTCAGGTAAGTACTAATACAGGTGTAGAAGTCAATTTATCGTTCATCTCTTAGAAGCTCTTCTCACATGCATCATTCCACTGGGACTTGATTGCCTTGTGTGTTAGCTTTGTCAAGGATACAGAGATAGAAGAAAATTCTTTAATAAATCTCCTATAATAACCAATCAATCCAAGAAAATTACGAATCTCTGTAAACGTCGTAGGCCTTAGTCAATTTTTCATCGCTTCTATCTTTTGTCTATCAACCCTGAGTCCTTCATCCTATACAATGTGACCCAAGAATGCTACGGATTTTAACCCAAATTTTACATTTAAAGAACTTTGCATATACCTGATGATCACGAATAATCTGTAACACCTGCCGTAAATGATTAGTATGGTCCTCTTGTGATCTTGATAACCCAGAATGTCATCTATAAACACGGTCATGAATACATCTAAAAATGGTGTGAACACCCTATTCATCAAGTCTCTAACAACTGCTGGTGCATTGGTTAGCCCAATGGCATAACTGAAAATTCATAATGGTTATACCGTGTTCGAAAAGCTGTCTCGGGTATATCTGTTTCTCTAACCCTTGCTTGATGACAATACGATCTTAAGTTAATCCTTGGGAGGAATTTAGCACCTTATAACTGATCAAATAGATCATCAATTCTGGGGAGGGAATATTTGTTCTTAATTGTTACCTTACTCAGTTGTCGATAGTCAATACACATTCTCAATGTGCCATGTGCACCCCAAGGGGGCATACTAGATCTTATGTATCCCTTGTCCAACAAGTCTGTTAACTAGTCTTTTTAATTTTCGTAACTCTGCTGGAGCCATTCTATACGGAGGAACAGAATACCTGGAATCACATCAATACCAAACTCTATTTTTTGCTTCAGGAAACACATCCAAGAATTCATTTACTATTGGAACCGATTGAAGTGTTGGTGACTTCCCATCGGTATCCTGTACTTTTACTGGGTGGATATATACCCCTTGGATATTATTTTCCTTTACCTTAATATAAGAAATGAATTTTCCTCTCGGTACTCCCATATTACCCTTCTGTGTGGAAAAATGAAAATGTATCTTCTTAGCTCGGCAATCTACTGTGGCCAAATAAGAAGCCACCCAATCCATACCCTTTATAACATAAAAAATGACCATTTCCAGTTCAATAAAATCAACCAGTGTGTCCTAACCACAAACAATTACTAGACAATTATGTTATACTCTTTTAGCTATAATAGATTCACCTTTTGGTGTAGATACCTCAATTGGGTTAGCTAATAATTCTGGTGTCCTTTCAAATTTTTGCAACAATCAATGGAGTAACTTATGATAGGGTAAAACCCGGATCAATTAATGCATATACCTTATGTAAAAAATATGAATACTGTACCTGCGTCTATATCAGGAGAAACCTCCGAATTCTGTAGATCCGCTAAGGCAGGGGTACGGTTCTGAATTCTACTAGAACTAGTTGCTCCGCTAACACCTCTGTCATGGCCAGCAGGTTGTAAACATGACAATGATAATGCGACGGTTGACCCCGTAGATCATGTCATACTACCCGTGGCCTTCTATGGGCACTCTCTCATCTGGTGCCCTGACTTACTACACCAAAAGCAAACATTCGTTTCAAACCAGCATTCATCTATATGAAACTTCCTACAGCGCTGGCACCGCTGACAAAAATACCTCGACTGGCCCATAATTTCTTGTGCTTGATACCCCACTGTCCGTGAATCCTAAATCTCACTTCTTTGCCCAAACTGGTTGCTTCTAAACCTTTGGGATCGAGGTAGAGCATTTACTGTACAATGAGAAAATAATGGTCTAGGCGGTCTGTTAAATGCCCTAGACCTAAATTCTCCTTGGGACGCCATGAACTGTCCCATAGGTCTAGCCCTCTTTGACGGCCCTCTTTCAAATTCTTGTGCCATTTTCCTTTGCCTTTGATTACTCCTTTTTTGTGCAAAGGCTGGACCAACCTGTCCTTGATTTTGTGCGATGACTATCTGAGTCAACAGGTGTACAACATTCTTTATATCCTACTCAGTAGTATTAATAGGTGTTTTGACAGGGTCTTCTCTCCTTCTCGGCTCAGCTGGAGAAGTAGAAGCAGCCCGCGATGCAAATTCAATTTCGGCCCCCATCCTGACTAGCTTGGTCAGGTGGTAATTTACTAGTGCCTTCTCCAGAAAGAATGTCTACCTTCTTACCTTTGCCCCTATCTTGTCTTGTATTCGGCATTTCTATAACAAAAAAAAACAATTTCAATGGTCAGATATAGCTTCACCTACAACTTTGGCTCTAATGCACGATCTAGAAATAAAGGAAAGAAACAACTCCTAAATGTCTCATAGCCTCCTACTTATAAATATGGTGTGAAACACATCGATAAGCAAGACTCTACTCAGACACGGCTTTGTAGACACCCTTAGAACGACCTGCTCTGATACCAATTTTGTCACGCCCCGAATTCTAACGGGGCGGATTGGCACCCGAAGACAATAAGGCCCGAGAGAACCAATCTTCATCTATATCTATTCATATGCATGTCATTCACAAAACACCACCATCACGTATGGACACAAGATGCTAATAGCTGAAATCATGGAACATGTGATATATACATATGTGAAACTTGGCCGTTAGGGCCATCAAGTCAAAATGGACGTACATCTCTTACATTCATATACCCACATACGTCTACAAAAGCCTCTAGCAGATGCATATACATGACCATCCTAAAGTCGGGACAAGTCCCCGCTTTATACAACATTTAAAATACCAAAATAAATGTACAACTGTGACTCGGACAGGCCCCAACCAACTGGAGCTCACCAATGATCAGTAGATGACCCGCAGCTTACTGTGGAGGTCTACTAGTACCTGTGCCTGCAGCAAGTAAGGTAAGTCCCCTAAGGGACGTCAATACGAAGAATGTACTGAGTATGTAAGGCCATAAGAAACTATATGATACATAAATACTTCAATGGAATCAAATATAAGTGAATAACCAATATGGATAAGTCACCCTTCTGTATGTATGGAATCATGTACATTACATTGATCACTTTCATTGCTTTTATGCTCATTCATTCATTTATCACTCACTCCTTCATTCACTACTCATCCTTCCATTCATATAATGCCCGATCAGTGGGTATTATTCGGGATCGACCCATGCTAGGCTTTTCTTTTGCCCCTGGGATACCACCCGTAGTGGCAGGATTGACCCATGATAGGTGTTATTTTCACCCCTGGGATACCACCCGAGGTTGTAACATCCCGTACCTTCCTAACCCTACTTGACGACATTGATTTACTTAGGCGTCGAGAGCCATACGTATGTATTTTGTAATGTTATTGACGAGAAAATTGAAATTTGGGCTCGTACATGTGATTGGCCCTTCGTAGGAGGTGTTTTGTGATTTTCGTGGAGCATTTGTGGGGTTCAAAATGAGGCTAAGAGGACCTCTAAATACAGTATATTAAGGGTAAGAAGTAAGTTAAAGAATAGGACTTGAAGTATCTAACCAAATTGAAGAAAAGTCGAAAAATGGAATTTTTTGAAAAACTTAGTGTGGGGCGCTCTAGAGGGCGTGCCACACCACTCTGGGCTAAAATTTTTAGCCCACAGGCAGCGAGCTGGCGCGCCCAAGGGCGTGCTAGGCTGGTTTTGCCAGTTTTTCAAAAGTTGGAAAATTCTTAAGTCCCAAGGGTGTCCGGGGACATACCGAGCCGATTTTTGCCATGTGTCTTCTACAACCATGAGTATATACATGAAATGAGTCAAGTATTATATTGGTATGATAAATTTACTCGAGAACGAATTTGGCATCAAAATGATAATTTTACCCTTATGGTCAAAATAGACCATACGTGGCTAGAATCACTCATTTTTGGGATTGAGGCTACGAATATGAATCCCGTGAGTGGAAATATCGTCGTAAAGAGTATGAAATGATTTAAACATGAGAAATTATTGGGTTAATTGAATTGGGCTCAATACATGCCCAAAATAAGATAAAAGATATGGCCCAATTAGGCCAAAAATGACCCATTCTTCACCCTTGACCACTTGTACATGGCATTTAATGCCAAGGAGACTTGAGGGACTATAAATAAGTGGAAAAATCTGATTTTATTCAAAGGAGTACACTACACATTTCTAGAAATTTCCCAAAATTTCTCTCAACTCTCAAGAACCCTAAGCCAACTTCTTGGAGCAAAATCATCAATTTTCAAGCTTAGGTAAGTAATTATTCTTATGGAATAATATATTATATGCATGGGAGAGTATGTAAATCATGTTGGTTATACTTGGAAGTGTTGGATATGGCACTTTGTGTTTTTGTGAAAGATGTGATATCCATGGAATTGTAACTTGAAATATGACTTGTGAGTTTGATGAAAGAGCATGGTATGGATGAAATAACAACATGTATGGTGTGATTATGTTATTAAACTTCTTATTTTCATATAAGTATAAATTATGGGATTTTGGCCGATTTATTGTTGTGAGGTGTATTGAAGTAATTCGATGGAATAATTGTGATGTTGTGGTGATGAAGAGTGGAAAGTATGAACTTGGTGTAACATGCTAATGGTTTATGCTATTTTGGTCAATGTTGGGAATATTGTGGGATTATTGGTATGATACTTTTATCAATGGTATTGTCAAGGGGGAAATGACATTTTAAAGGTAAACATGTAACTCATTGACATTATGTGCATTTGAAAGGTAGTTGGTGGTTAATGTAAATTCCGTTATGTATTTGTGTTGTAGAGTGAAATATAAGGAAGGAGCGGGACATTGTATGCACATATAAGATTGTATAATCGTATTGAGAATCTGAGGTATGTAAGGTTCCTCTTTTCGTATCCTTCCACAGCATATAGTGTACACTTTGTTGTGGTACTTATTCATTCCCGAAATGTCCTAAGGCATCTCATTTCATGTTATCATCTAGTGTTGATCATATATATCTTATTCTTGATCTATTGTCATTCATGTATAACATACTTATAGACATGATTCCAAGTTCCAATAATGTTGTGTTCCGAAGCTTTCAATAATGTTACAATTATCAAAAGTATCAATCTCATGAAGTGAAGGATAACGAAATGCATATATGTGTGCTTCCAAAAATGTCATAAGCCTCAATGTAATAATCTTTCATGAGTGAGTATATCCATGGGGTGAAATAAACACCTTCATGATGACGATCCCGATATTATGAGTGTATCCATGGGGTGAAATAAACACCTTCATGATGATATCCATGGGGTGAAAGAACACACCTTCATGATGACTATCCCAACATTATGGGTGTATCCATGGGGTGACATGAACACCTGCATGACGATATTATTTTCCCACTGATCAGTTGGGCTCGGGCAATATATAACTAATGACTTGCAAGCAAGTAAGAAGAGGTACAAAAAATGAAGTAAGTATCGAAAGTAATGCACGCAGTTCCAAATATATATATTGATGGCTATCCATAACGGGCATGTCCCTTGTGATTATTTTTCCATGAAAGTTCTTATATACTGATTCAGTTTCGTACAGCCTTACATACTCAGTACATTCTTCGTACTGACCCCTCTTGGGGAATTTACCTTACTTGTTGCAGGCACAGGTACAAGTAGGCCTCCACAGTAGGTTGCCAGTTGTTGCAGATCATTGGTGAGCTCCAGTTAATTCAGGGCTTCTCCGAGTCACACTTTTTCATATGTTTTGGTATTGTACATGTTGTATAAAGCGGGGACTTGTCCCGACTTTCAGTTGATTTTGGTAAATGTCTATGTTAGAGGCTTTTGTAGACATATGTGGGTGTATGAATGTAAGGTGGTACATGACGTTTTTGACTCGATGGCCTCAACGGCCAAGTTTCACATATGTATATATACATGTCCCATGTTCCATGTTTTCCGTATTTCGCTTTTCGTGTTCTTACATAATGGTGGTGTTGCCTATGACATGCATATGAATGAAAAAAGCAAAGCTTGGTTCTCTTGGGCCATGTCGGCTACGGGTGCCAATCCGTCCCGATGGGATTCGGTGTGTGACAGAGGTATTGGGATCGACCCATGCTAGGTATTTTAACCCCTGGGATACCACCCAAGAATAGAGACTTTCTTACCTCACTTCTTTAGTTTTTGAAATAGTTCATTCGATGATCATGTCATTATTGGAACTTTCGAATATAACATTATTGGAACTTGGAACCATGTCCACAATTATGTGACACATGAATAACAATAGATCAAAGAATAGGTATATGTGATTAACAATAGATGATAACCTGAAATGAAATACCTTAGAACATTTCGTAAATGAATAAGTACAATGACAAGGTGAACACTATATGCTGCAGAAGGATAAGGAAAGAGTAACCTTACATACCTTATCTTATCAATATGAACCCACAATCCTATACGTGAATACAATAGTCCAGCTCCTTCCTTACGTCTTACTCTACAACACAAAATACATAATGGAGTTCCCGTTAACAACTACTTACCTTACAAGCGTATAAGATGACAAGAAGCTATATGAATGCCATATACGTCATTTCACCCTTTACAATACAATCCACTGCATTATCATACCAACAACACCATAACATTCCACACATTGACCAAGACATTATAAACCAATAGCATTTTACACCACGTTTACCCTTTAAGCTTCCTCATTATCATTCCGTCACAATTACTCGATCAAATTGCCTCATAACAACATATGAACAAAAATACATAATTTATACCATTCAAAATACCTCCGGGATACTCCTTTAAAGTCATTCAAAAGGTAACATAAGTTGATAATTGCATCCATGAGGGGTATAGGGGCTTGGGAAACATGCAAAATAAACTTTTGGGCTGACCTGCAAAGCCACCTGCGCACGCAGGTGGATGAGGTGCATCCACAGGTGCCTCTTGGCAGTGTCCATAGCCACCTGTGTTGGCACCTGCGCCCGCAGGTGCTCCAGACGCGAGGGCGAATGCCCGGTTCGGCCAAAAAGGGTCTCTTTTGGGTACTTTTTTGTAATAAATGGTCCATGATCATAACTAAGCTTCTCTTAACATATTTTAGATCATCTTAGATGACAAAAGACATCCATTATTTCACAACACACATAAACATCACCAAACTATATTTTTCTTTCATATGTCACCAATTCCATGCACAATTTCCCAACAACAATTCCAAATGTTATACATAAGGAGAAAGAAAGTTATGAACATAAACACATCATAAATCATGATATTTAATCCATAAACTTCACCTCCTTCAAGACCACAAGTCCATTTTCAAGTTTAGAAGGCAAAACACTTTTTCGATTGCAAAAGTAGATAGTTTTACACATAGTGAACTTCTCACACTTCACCAACATAACCAACATGATATACACCATCTTACATTCATATAATATAGTAAACCATAAAAATAAACACTTACCAAGTCTTGCAAAAGGGTGATCTTGTCCAAAGGAATGGTTGCCTTAGGGTTTGAGTGTAGAGAGAATTGTGGAAAATTCTAGAAATTGCTTGTGTGTCCAACATGAATAAAATCTGATTTTTGATTGCCTTTTATAGTCCTTTAATGATCATCTTATCCAAACACTTGGTCCAATAATCATATATTGACTTGGTCATTCAAGAATGGGTCAAATACCTCTTTGGGCCATGTCTTTTGTATCTTGTTGGGCCTCCATTGAGCCCCATAGCTCAAGATTAATTTGGACCTTCAAATTTGATGTATAATACCTCAAAACTCCCATGTGTAAATAATTCCATGAATGTCACGGTAATCAACTAGGTTCGAAAATGTACGGGGTGTTACAGTATTGACCAGGGATATACGGCATTGTGATTTAGCTCCTGAGTGCTGTCAGGATAGGGTAGTTATCCTTATTGACTCCTTGGATAGTTTCCTGTAGTTTCATTCATGCCTTACATGTCATTTTATTCTTACATTATTTCTGGAGCTCAGTTGGCCGATGCCTACTGAGTACCATGTATTTGACTCATACTACACTTCTGCAGTCTGCAGGTTATAGTACAAGTTATCGTTGTTGATGTGTGTATTGTGTGGAGCATCTATGAATCAGAGATTCGGGGTGATCTCCTTGTGTTTTGGAGTATCCCTACTCTTTATCTTATTGTTAGACTGTTATCTAGGTTGTATCAGAGATAGCTTATATATATACTTTTCCCGTATTTCACTTGTACTCCTATTGTATTAGAAGCTCTTGTACTGGCTTCACCAAGTTTTGGGACTATATTAGTCTTTTTACTATATTTATTCTATAATTTTCTTTATTTCTCTTGGTAGTCCGTTACTAGTCGTTCCAGACTACGGGTTGTCTTACCTACTGATGGGTTATAGTAGTGTAACACCTGGTACATTTCCGAACCTGGTTAATTACCATAATATTTATGGAATTATTTAGACATGAGATTGTTGGTGTTTTACACATTAAATTTGTTGGGCTAAATGATCTTGTGCTATTGGGCTCAATTGAAGCCCAAAATAATACAAAAGACATGGCCCAAAATGGAAATGACCCATTCCTCATGTTGACCAAGTAAAACATCCATTATTGTTCAAAGTTTTACTAAGGATAAGATTAAAAGGACTATATAAGGTGTAAAAAATCATATTTTATTCACAAAAGGGCACATGCCATTCTAGACTTTTCCACAAAAAGAGACATTTTCTCTCTACTCTCAAACCCTAAGGCAATCATCTATTGTGGACAAGATAACCTCTTTACAAGTCTTGGTAAGTGTTTCCTCTTATGGTTTCATATATTATATGTGTAATAAGGTGTATAAATCATGTTGGTTATGTTGGCAAAGTGTTGAACAGTCCACTATGTGTGAAATAGTCTATGTGTGCTTAATCGGTAAAGGGTTTTGCCTTATAAACTTGAAAGTGGACTTGTGATCTTGAAGGAAGTGAATTTTATGGATTAAATATCAATATGTAATATGTGGTTATGTTCATAACTTGCTTTATCTTTGTGTATAACATTTGGAATTGTTGTTATAAAATTGGGCATGGAATTGGTAGTGTATTGAAAGGAGGATGTAGTTTGTTGATGTTTATGTGTGTTGTGTGACCATGGCTGTTCGTTGGCATCTAAGATAACTTAAAATATGAAAATAGAAGTTTAATTATGACCATGTACCATTCATTGCGAAAAAGGACCCGAAAATGACCTCTGGAGGCTGAAACGGGCACCCGCCCTCTCGGGCAGGGCACCTGCGGGCGTAGATGCCAATACAGGTGGCCCTGTACCAGGCCAATGGTCACCTGAGGATGTACCTCAACCACCTGCGGGAGCAGGTGGCTTCACAGGTCAGCCCAGAACTCCATTTCGATTGTTTTTGCATCTCTTTGACCCCCCAAAGCCTCTATACCCTTCATGGATGCAATTATCAACTTATGGTTCCTTTTGAATGACTTTAAAGGAGTAACCCGGAGGTATTTTGAATGGTATAAATTATGTATTGTCTTTAATATGTTGTTGTGAAAGGTGTTTACGTGACGAAGTGAGGTAAATGTGACATTGTATTGAAGCGGAAATGGAAAGTATAAACTTGGTGTGAAATGCTATTGGTTTATGATGTCTTAGTTGATGTGTGGCATGTTGTGTTGTAACACCCCTTATACTCCCAACCCTACTTGATGACATTGAACAATGTTCACTTAGTTGTTGAGAGCCATAAGAACGTAATTTGTAATGATTTTGATGAGAAAATTGATATTGCGCCTCGTACATATGACTAGACTTTTGTAGGAAGTGTTTTGTGACTTCGTGGAACATTTTTGGGGTTAAAAAAGAGGCTTGGAGGACCTCCAAATAAAGTATATTAAGGGTAGGAAGTAAGTTAAAGAATAGAACTTGAAGTATCTAACCGAATCCGCGAAGAAAAGTCAAAAAATGGAATTTTTTGAAAAATTAAGGGTGGGGCGCGCTAGAGGGCGTACCAGGACTCTATGGGTTAAAATATTTAGCCCACAGGCAGAAAGGGGGCGCGCCCAAGGGCGTGCCAGGCTGGTTTCGTCCACCATTCAATGTTGGAAATTTTTCTCAAGTCCCAAGGGTGCCCGGGGACGTACCGGGCCAATTTTTGCCACGTTCCTTCTAAAACCACAAGCATATACATGGAATGATTGAAGTATTATATTGGTGTGGTAAAATTACTCGTGAACGAATTTGGCATCAAAATGACAGTTTTACCCTTTTGGTCAAAATAGGCCATACGTTGCTAGCATCATTTGTTATGGGGATTGAGGCTACGAATGTAAATTGCGTGAGTGGGAATATTGTTATAACACGTATGAAATGATTTAAACATGATAAAGTATTGATTTTATTGGGTTAAGTGAATTGGGCTCAAAAAGGGCCCAAAATGAGACAAAAGACATGGGCCAATGACCCATTCTTCCATTGACTAAGCCAACACATAGCATTAAATTCCAAGAGTGGATAAGGATGACTCCAAGGCTTATATAAAGGGGCCAAAATCAGATTTTTATCACATAAAAGTCTCATGCCAAATCTAGAATTTTCTACAAACCTCTTCTCTCAACATCAAAACCTAAGGCACTTCTTGGAGCAAGATCATCATTTTTCAAGCTTGGGTAAGTGATTATTGTTATGGATTAATATATTATATGCATGGGAGAGTATGTAAATCATGTTTGTTATGCTTGGAAGTGTTGAACATGGTGCTTTGTGTTTTTGGTAAAAGATTTGTTATCCATGGGATTTAAGCTTGAAATATGACTTGTGATTTTGATGAAAGAGCATGGTATGGATGAAATATGAACATGTATGGTGTGATTATGTTATTAAACTTGTTATTGTCATATAAGTATAAATTATGGGATTTTGGCCGATATGTGCTATGAGGTGTTTTAAGGTGACTTGATGGATTATTTGTGATATGGTGTGGATGAGAAAGTGTAAAGGAGAAGTTTTGTGGTGAAATGTTATTGATTATCATGTAGTGGTAAATGTATGGAATATTGTGAAATTATTGGTATGATAATTTCATCAATGGTTTTGTCAAGGGGGAAATGGCATGTTTAAAGGCAAACATGAAACTCATTATCGTTATATGCATTTGTGAGGTAGTTGGTGGTTAATGTAAATTCCGTTATGTATTTGTGTTGTAGAGTGAAAGATAAGGAAGGAGCAGGACATTGTATGTGCATCTAAGATTATATATTCGTATTGAGAATACAAGGTATGTAAGGTTACTCTGTCTGTATCTTTCTGGGGCAAATAGTATTCACATTGACATTACGCTTGTCCCATCCCGAAATGTGCTAAGGTATCCTATATACGGTTATCAATGGTCATTATCATATGTTTCCTACTCATTGATCAATTATGAATATCATGTCTCATATTCATGAAAAATGTTCCAAAAGCCCAATAAGGTTATGTTCCAAAGTTCCAATAGTGGTTATATTCATGTATCTTGTTCATTGATTATTGTCCAATGGTTCCAATGGTATTATGTTTCCAATAAGGTTATGTTTCCAACAATGTTTGTTCACATGTCTCTCACTCATTGGTTAATGATTCAAAGCTTTAAGTAAAATTATGACTATCATTGTATCAATCTCAAAGTAATGAATAAGGTAATGCATATGTGGTTAGTGATCAAGTATGGGTGGTAGATTTGGGGGCAAAATGCCTAGCTCAAGCCAATCCCGAGATTGTTGGATCAGGGGGAAGTCCTAGAGGCATAAGCCTAGCTCAGACCGATCCTGACAGGGGGCAGCTCTAGGGGTAATAACCTAGCTCGAGCCGAACCTAATGTGTTGGTATAGGTGGTAGCTCTAGGGGTAATAACCTAGCTCGAGCCGATCCCGACATATTCATGGGTTGTAGCTCTAGATGCATAAGACTAGCTTGAGCTGATCCCAACATAACGTTATGTTATGTTAAAACCCATTGTTCTGTCGGGGCCCGGGTATCATAAGTCACAGGCAAAGATAAATAATCATAGAAGCAAAGATACAAAGAAAGTAATGAAAGCAATATACATGATTTCCAAAGTTCAGTATAGTGACTTATCCATATTGGTTATGCATTTGTACTTGAGCTCATTGACGTATTTATGATTCATGCAGTTTCATTTGAGCCTTACATACTCAGTACATTCTTCGTACTGACGTCCCTTGTGGGACTTACCTTACTTGCTGCAGGTGCAGGTACTAGTAGGCCTCCACAGTAGGTTGCCCGTTGTTGTGGATCATTGGTGAGCTCCAGTTAGTTCGGGGCCTCTGCGAGTCACAGTTGTACATATGTTTTGGTGTTGTACATATTGTATAAAGCGGGGGCTTGTTCCGACTTTTAGTTCATTTTGGTCAATGCATCTATTAGAGGCTTTTTTAGACGTATGTGAGTGTATGGATGTAAGATGGTACACGACGTTTTAACTTGATGGCCTCGACAGCCAAGTTTCACATATGTATATATATCACATGTTCCATGAATTTCGTTGTTAGTATTTAAAGCTCTTATCTTATCATGGGTTTCTTATGGCATACATATGATTGAATAGAAGTAAAGCTTGGTTCTCTCGGGCCTTGTATGGTACGAGTGCCAATCCGTCCATTTGGGATTCGGGGCGTGACAAAAGTGGTATCAAAGCAGGTCGTTCTAAGGGTGTCTTCAAAGCCGTGTCTGAGTAGAGTCTTACTTATCGATGTGTTGTGCACCACATTTATAAGTAGGAGGCTAAGGGACATTTAGGATGTTGTTTCTTTTCTTCACTTCTAGATCGTGCAATAGAGCCAGTGTTGTAAGTTGAATTGTATCTGACCATTGGAATTGACTTTCTTTGATATAGGAACAATGTCGATCACAAGAAGAGGTAGAGGTAAAGGGAAGCAGGTAGATATGCCTGCTGAAGAAGGAATGAGTAGATTACCTCCTGACCAAGCTAGTCAAGGTAGAGCAAATGCTAAAATTTCATCGCGGTCTTTTTCTACTTTTCCATCTCCGAAAAAGCCAGTTGGTAGAGAAGTACCCGCAGAACCACCAAAGAACACCACAGATCAGGATCTTAGAAATGCAGTACATATGTTGACACAGTTAGTGGCAGCACAAAGTCAAGGACGACCTGGTCCAATGACATATGAGGATGATGCGGCTAGAGTGGTGAGTCGCAGAACACAGGATTTCCTGAAACTGGACCCTCCTATATTCACTGGGTCAGATCCGAAAGAAGATCCACAGGACTTCGTGGATCAAATTCAGCGGGCTCTGGAAGTTATGCACTTGACGGGGGTAGAAACAGTTAAACTTGCTGCGTACAGATTGAAAGGAGAGGCGATATTGTGGTATGAGGATTGGAAGAAATCCCGTGATATTGGTGCAAATCCACCTAATTGGGAAGAATTTAAAGCGGCTTTCCTTGATCATTACTTGCCCTACGAGATCCGTGAGGCACATGCGGATCAGTTTCTAAATTTGCGTCAAGGAAATATGAGTGTTAGAGAATACAGTTTGCAGTTTAATTCCTTGGCACGATATGCTCCAAATGTGGTGGCCACAATGGAGGATAGAGTCCAACGATATGTTGATAGACTGGAGCCATACTTGGTATGAGACTGCACTATTGCTGCCTTGAATCGAGATATGGACATAGCTAGAATACAGGTCTTTGCACAGAAAATGGAGGACCAACGACAAAGAAGAAGGACACAGGAACCTGAGGAAGGGCCATAAAAAAGGGCAAGACCTATGGGGCAGTCTATGGTGTCCCCAGGGGAATCTAGATCTCAAATGTTACCGCCTAGACCCTGATTCTCTTGTTCCACAGTAGGTGTTCACTCTCAATTCCGAGGGTCTAGAGGTGGTCCATCTGGACAACGTAGTGGAGTACAAGGCTCACAAACAGTAGGATTTTCTCATCCTCCGTGTCAGTGTTGCGGAAGGTACCATTTAGGTGAATGTCGGTTGGGAACAAATGCTTGTTTTTGGTGTGGCACAGAGGGGCATATAATGAGAGAATGCCCACAAAGGGGTACGAGTGGTATAGCACGACCTACGGGATCAACCGTTGTATCATCAGCATTAGTTCCTTCCCCAGGAAGAGGCGTTCAGTCTATTGGTCGTGGTAGAGATCTTGGAGGAGTAGCTAGTTCCAGTGGAGCCTAAAATCATACTTATGCTCTAGTGGACCGGCAGAATGAGGAGGAATCTCCTGATGAAGATACAGGTATATTATCCATATTTTCAAATGATACATATACCCTATCGTATATCACTCCATTGATTACTATAAATGCTAATGAGACACCGGAGTCATTAGTCAAGTCGATTGACCTATCTCCACCTGTTGGTAAATTTATGAGAGTTAAAGACACATATCGTAATGGTAGAGTAGATATTTGTACTCATAGATGATTCAGTACACTTAAAAGTGTCACCAATGAAAGGAGTAAGAGGATTTGGAAAAAAAATAAATTTGCCCTACACAACATGCCATGTGAAATTGGTGAAAGTGTATAAGAGTTTCATGTCATATTGCTCCCATTGAAAATATACAAATTACGAAGAATGTCACTAGGAAGAGATATCTAGTGTTATTCTAGACCGACAAGTTAAAAGGTTAAGAAATAAAGATGTAACTTCCATAAGCAATTCGTTGGAGAAATCAACAAGTCAAATAGATCGCATGGGAAGCTGAGAAAAGAAAAAAAATGATGAAATCAACGTACCCATATTTGTTTCACATGGAAGAAAAAGTTCAAAAATGTGGAAGTGGACCAATGATAAGTAAGTATCCATGAGCCTTAAGAGTTTACGTAGATGTATGCTACTATAAAGATGCATTTGTTGTAGTTGAATCGATATTGTTAACATTCGAGGATGAATGTTTTTAAGGGGGGGGAGAATGTAACACCCCGTATACTCCCAACCCTACTTGACGATGTTGAACAATGTTCACTTTGGTTTTGAGAGCCATAAGAACGTAATTTGTAATGATTTTGATGAGAAAATTGATATTGGGCCTCGTACATGTGACTAGACTTTCGTAGGAAGTGTTTTGTGACTTCGTGGAACATTTTTGGGGTTAAAAATGAGGCTTGGAGGACCTACAAATAAAGGATATTAAGGGTAGGAAGTAAGTTAAAGAATAGAACTTGAAGTATCTAACCGAATCCGCGAAGAAAAGTCAAAAAATGGAATTTTTTGAAAAATTAAGGGTGGGGCGCGCTAGAGGGCGTGCCAGGCTGCTCTGGGCTAAAATTTTTAGCCCACAGGCATCAAGGTGGCACACCCAAGGGCGTTCCAGGCTGGTTTCATCCACCTTTCAATGTTGGAAACTTTTCTCAAGTCCCAAGGGTGCCCGGGGACGTACCGGGCCAATTTTTACCACGTTACTTATACAACCACGAGCATATACATGTAATGATTGAATTATTATATTGGTGTGGTAAAATTATTCGTGAACGAATTTGGCATCAAAATGACAGTTTTACCCTTTTGGTCAAAATACACCATACGTTGCTAGCATCATTTGTTATGGGGATTGAGGCTACGAATGTAAATTTCGTGAGTGGAAATATTGTTATAACATGTATGAAATGATTTAAACATGTGAAAGAATTGATTTTATTGGGTTAAGTGAATTGGGCTCAAAAAGGGCCCAAAATGAGACAAAAGACATGGGCCAAGAATGGGTCAAATGACCCATTCTTCCATTGACTAAGCCAACACATAGCATTAAATGCCAAGAGTGGATAAGGATGACTCCAAGACTTATATAAAGGGACCAAAATCAGATTTTTATCACATAAAAGTCTCATGCCAAATCTAGAATTTTCTACAAACCTCTTCTCTCAACTTCAAACCCTAAGGCACTTCTTGGAGCAAGATCATCATTTTTCAAGCTTGGGTAAGTGATTATTGTTATGGATTAATATATTATATGCATGGGATAGTATGAAAATCATGTTGGTTATGCTTGGATGTGTTGAACATGGTGCTTTGTTTTTTTGGTAAAGATTTGTTATCCATGGGATTTAAGCTTGAAATATGACTTGTGATTTTGATGAAAGAGCATGGTATGGATGAAATATGAACATGTATGGTGTGATTATGTTATTAAACTTGTTATTTTCATATAAGTGTAAATTATGGGATTTTGGCCGATATGTGCTATGAGGTGTTTTAAGGTGACTTGATGGATTATTTGTGATATGGTGTGGATGAGAAAGTGTAAAGGAGAAGTTTTGTGGTGAAATGTTTTTGATTATAATATAGTGGTAAATGTATGGAATATTGTGAGATTATTGGTATGATAATTTCATCAATGGTTTTGTCAAGGGGGAAATGGCATGTTTAAAGGCAAACATGAAACTCATTATCGTTATATGCATTTGTGAGGTAGTTGGTGGTTAATGTAAATTCTGTTATGTATTTGTGTTGTAGAGTGAAAGATAAGGAAGGAGCAGGACATTGTATGCGCATCTAAGATTATATATTCGTATTGAGAATACAAGGTGTGTAAGGTTACTCTGTCCGTATCTTTCTGCGGCAAATAGTATTCATATTGACATTACGCTTGTCCTATCCCGAAATATGCTAAGGTATCCTATATTCGGTTATCAATGGTCATTATCATATGTTTCCTACTCATTGATCAATTATGAATATCATGTCTCATATTCATGAAAAATGTTCCAAAAGCCCAATAAGGTTATGTTCCAAAGTTCCAATAGTGGTTATATTCATGTATCTTGTTCATTGATTACTGTCCAATGGTTCCAATGGTATTATGTTTCCAATAAGGTTATGTTTCCAACAATGTTTGTTCACATGTCTCTCACTCATTAGTTAATGATTCAAAGCTTTAAGTAAAGTTATGACTATCATTGTATTAATCTCAAAGTAATGAATAAGGTAATGCATATATGGTTAATGATCAAGTATGGGTGGTAGCTTTGGGGAAAAATGCCTAGCTCAAGCCGATCTCGAGATTATTGGATCAGGGGGCAGTCCTTGAGGCATAAGCCTAGCTCGGACCGATCCTGACAGGGGGTAGTTCTAGGGGTAATAACCTAGCTCGAGCCGAACCTGATGTGTTGGTATGGGTGGCAGCTCTAGGGGTAATAACCTAGCTCGAGTCGAACCTGATGTATTCGTATGGGTGGAAGCTCTAGGGGTAATAACCTAGCTCGAGTCGATCCCCACATATACTTATTCATGGGTGGTAGCTCTAGAGGCATAAGCCTAGCTCGAGCTGATCCCAACATAACTTTATGTTATGTTAAAACCTACTGTTCAGTCGGGGCCCGGGTATCACAGGTCATAGGCAAAGATGAATAATCATAGAAGCAAAGATACAAAGAAAGTAATAAAAGTAATATACGTGATTTCCAAAGTTCAGTATAGTGACTTATTCATATTGGTTATGCATTTGTACTTGAGCTCATTGACGTATTTATGATTCATGCAGTTTCATTTGAGCCTTACATACTCAGTACATTCTTCGTACTGACGTCCCTTGTGGGACTTACCTTATTTGTTGCAGGCGCAGGTACTAGTAGGCCTCCACAGTAGGTCGCCAGTTGTTGCGGATCATTGGTAAGCTCCAGTTAGTTCGGGGCCTTTTCGAGTCACAGTTGTACATATGTTTTGGTGTTGTACATGTTGTATAAAGTAGGGGCTTGTCCCGACTTTTAGTTTGTTTTGGTCAATGCATCTGTTAGAGGCTTCTATAGACGTATGTGGGTGTATGGATGTAAGATGGTGCACGACGTTTTAACTTGATGGCCTCGACGGCCAAGTTTCACATATGTATATATATCACATGTTCCATGAATTCCGTTATTAGTATTTAAAGCTCTTATCTGATCATGGGTTTCTTATGGCATACATATGATCGAATAGAAGTAAAGCTTGGTTCTCTCGGGCCTTGTCGGCTACGAGTGCCAATCCGTCCCGATGGGATTCGGGGTGTGACATGTGTTGTATTGTTGGTACGGTAATGCAGTAAATGGTATTGAAAAGGGTGAAATGAAATTATAGGGCAGTCATGTAACTCATTGTTTTCTTATGCACTTGTAATGTAGTTAGTTGTTAACGTGAGTTCCATTATATACTTGTGTTGTAGAGGAAAACGTAAGAAAGGAGCTAGATTTTTGTAATCACATATAGTAATGTATATTAATTTTGAGAAGATAAGGTATGTAAGGTTACTCTTTCTGTATCCTTCTGCAGCACATATTGTTCACATTGACATTGTACTTGTTCCATTCCAAAATGTTCAGAGGTATCTCATTTCAGGTTGTCATATATTGTTATTCACATGTTTCTTATTCGTTGCCCAATTGTTATTTATGTGTCACATAATTGGGGACATTTTTCAAAAGTTCCAGCAATATTAACTCAAGTTCCAATAATAATGTTATAACCACTAATGTACGAAGCTCCATTAATGATGTTATGACCACCAAGGTATCAATCTCACACAAGTAAAGGAATGAAATAATGTATAGATATATATATTATGGCCCACCGATAAGGTGGATGATTGTTGATATAATACATTATATTATGTTATGGCCCACCTATAAGGTGGATGATTATTGATATAATACATTATAATATGTTATGGCCCACCGATAAGGTAGATGATTGTACCATGGCCCACTGATCAGCTGGATGAATGGTATATGGCCCACTGATCAGCTGGATGAATGGTAATAATGATGAATGTAAAATCAAAGAAAGTATATTACTTGAATGAAAGTATATCACTTGAATGAAAGTATATATGAATGATAATGATATGAATGAATAATCGAAATTGAAAATAAGGAAACCAACGTACATGGTTCCACAAATACAGAATGGAGGTTTATCCATATCGAATACTCACTTGTACTTGATATCATTGAAGTACTTTTGTATCATGTAGTTTCTTACAGCCTTACATGCTCAGTACATTCTTCGTACTGACGTCCCTAGGGGGACTTACCTTACTTGCTGTAGGCACAGGTGCTAGTAGACCTCCATAGTAGGCTGCAAATTATCTACAGATTATTGGTGAGCTCCATTCGGTTTGGGTCTTTCCAAGTCATTATGTACATTTGTTTTGGTATTGTATAAAGAATGGTATAAAGCGGGGACTTGTCCCGACTTTAGGATGGTTATGTAAATGTACCTGTTAGAGGCTTTGTAGACGTTGTTAGACATTGAAGGCATGTATGTCCATTTCGACTTGATGGCCCTAACGACCAAGTTTCATATATTTCATATGTTCTCCATGACTTCCGCCATTGGTATCTTGTAATTACATGAGATATAATGTTGTTCACTCAAAGACATGCATAAGAATGTACATGAAAGAAGATTGGTTCTCTAGGACCTTAACGGCTTTGGATGCCAGTCCGCCCCATTGGAATTCGAGGCGTGACAAAAGTGGTATCAGAGCAGGTCATCCTAAGGGTGTCTACAAAGTGGTGTCTGAGTAGAGTCTTACTTATGGATGTGTTGTTCACCACATTTATAAGTAGGAGGCTGCGGGACATTTAGGAGTTGTTTCTTTTTTTCATTTCTAGATCTTGCAATAGAGCCAATGTTGTAGGTGGAATCATATCTGACCATTGTAATTGGCTTTCTTTGTTATAGTACAATGTCGATTACAAGATGAGGTAGGGGAAAAGGTAAGCAGGTAGATGTGCCTGCTGGAGAAGAAACGAGTAAATCACCACCTGACCAAGCTGGTCAAGGTGGAGCTGACACTGAAATTGCATCGCGGTCTTCTTCTACTTTTCCAGCTCCAGAAGAGCCGAGGAGGAGAGAAGAACCTGCTGAACACCTATGAATGCCACTGAACAGGATTTAAGAAATAGAGTGCATATGCTGAATCATATAGTTGCTGTACAAACTCAGGGATGAGCTGGTCCAACGACAAGCAAGGATGACGCGGCTAGAGTAGCTAGTAGGCGGACACAGGATTTTCTAAAATTAGACCCTCCCATATTCACTGGGTCATATCTGGAGGCAGACCCACAGGACTTCGTGGACCAAATTCAAAGGGCTCTAGAGGTTATGCATGTGACTGGTATAGAAACAGTGGAACTTGCGGCATATAAATTGAAAGGAGAAGCTATATTGTGGTATGAAGATTGGAAACTATCGAGGGGTGTTGGCGTAAATCCAGCTAATTGGGAAGAATTCAAAACTGCCTTCCTTGATCATTATCTCCCATATGAGATTCGAGAGGCTCGTGCGGATCAGTTTTTAAATCTTCATCAAGGGAATATGAGTGTTAGAAAATACAGTCTGTGGTTTAATTCTTTGGCTCGGTATGCTCCTAATGTAGTAGCCACTATGGACGGTAGAGTCCATCGATAAGTGGATAGATTGGAGCGATATTTGGTGAGAGACTACACCATTGCTGCTTTGAATAGAGATATGGATATAGACAGAATACAGGCTTTTGCACAGAAAATAGAGGATCATAGGCAGCGGAGAAGGACACAACAAGTTGAAGGAGGGCCGTCTAAAAGGGCTAGATCTATGGGATAGGTTATGGCGTCCCAAGGAGAATTTAGGCCTCCGGTTTTTCCTAGACCGCCTAGACTATCATTTTCTTACCCTACAGCAGGTACTCCATCTCAATTTCAAGGGTTTAGAGGAGGTCAAGCTAAGCATAGTAGTAGGACTCGGGGTTCATAGATAGTGGGGTATTGAGAACAAGGAAGTATGAGCCAATCGAGGTCTTTTCGTCAGCTGTGCCAGCGCTGCGGGAAGTTTCATTCAGGTGAATGCTAGTTTGGAACGAATGTTTGCTTTTGGTGTAGTAAGTCAGGGCACATGATGAGAGAGTGCCCATAAAGGGCCATGGGTAGTATAACACGACCTATGGGATCAGCCGTTGCATTATCATTGTCAGGTGTACAACCTGCTGGCTGTGACAGAGGTGCTAGCGGAGCAGCTAGTTCTAGTGGAACTCAGAACCGTACCTATGTTGTGGATCGACAGAATTCGAAGGCTTCTCCTGATGTAGACACAGGTACAATATTCATATTTTTACATAAGGTATAGGCATTGATTGACCCGTATTCTACATTATCATATGTTACTCCATTGATTGAGTAAAAAAAATTTTGAAAGAACACCAGAATTACTAGTTACGCCATTTGAAGTCTATACACCAGTTAGTGAATCTATTGTAGTTAAAAGAGTATATAGTAATTGTATAGTAAATGTTAGTGGTTATGATACACTGGTTCGCTTCTTGTTAGGCCATAGTAGATTGCCGAGCTAAGAAGTTACATTTTCATTTTCCACAAAGAATGTTCTTGAATAGAAGGGTAATGTGGGAGCACCAAGAGGTAACTTTATTTCCTATCTCAAGTCAAGGGAAATGATACCCAAAGGAGTACATATGTCACTTAGTAAGAGTGAAAGATACTGATGTGAAGCCATTAACTCTTCAGTCGATTGCAGTAGTAAATGAAATTCTTGAGGTATTTCCTGAAGATCTTTCGGGTTTGCCTCCAGAACAGGAAGTAAAGTTTGGTATTAACGTGATTCCAGGCACTCAGCCTATCTCTATTCCTCCGTATAGAATGTCCCAGTAGAGTTACAAGAATCAAAGGATCACTTAAAAAGACTTGCTGGAAAAAGGGATACATAAGACCTAGTACGTCCCCTTGGGGTGCACCAGTATTATTTGTACGAAGGAAAGATGGCACGTTGAGAATGTGTATTTACTATCGGCAATTGAATGAGGTGACAATTAAGAATAAGTCTCCCCTCCCTAGAATTGATGATTTAATTGACCAATTACAGGGTGCCAAATATTTTTCAAAGATTGACTTGAGATCGGGATATCACCAGGTAAGGGTTAGAAAAAAATATACCCAAGATAGCTTTCCGAATACGGTATGGTCACTATGAATTTCTAATTATACTATTTGGGCTAACCAATGCACCAGCAGTTGTTAGGGATTTAATGTAGAGGGTGTTCGTACCATTTTTAGATGTATTCGTGACCATGTTTATAGATGACATTCTGGGTTATTCAAGATCACAAGAGGACCATGCTAATCACTTGCGGCAGGTGTTACAGATTCTTCATGATCGTAAGTTATATGCAATGCTCTCTAAGTGTGAATTTTGGTTAAAATCTGTAGCATTCTTGGATTACATGGTATTAGATGAAGGAATAAAGGTTGATACACAAAAGATAGAAGTCGTGAAGAATTGGCCAAAACCTACGATGCCTACAGAGATTCGCAGTTTTCTTGGGTTGGCAGGCTATTACAAAAGGTTTATTGAAGAGTTTTTCTTCCATTTCAGCACCCTTAACAACACATAAAGCAACCAAGTGTCAGTGGAATGAATGTGAGAAGAGTTTCCAAGAGCTGAAAGATAACTTGACTTCTACACCTGTATTAGTACTTTTCGAAGGCACAGAAGGGTATGCAGTATATTGTGATGCTTCAGGAGTCGGATTAGGATGTGTATTGATGTAACACGGTCATGTAATAGCCTATGCCTAAATACAATTGCGTCCACATGGAAGAAATTATCCAACATATGATCTTGTGTTAGCAATCGTGATATTTGCTTTAAAAATATGGTGCCACTATTTGTATGAGGTTCACGCTGATGTATATACTAATCATGAAAGTTTGCAGTATATTTTTAAGCAAAAGGACCCATACTGAAAACAGCAAAGGTGGCTGGAATTACTAAAAGAAGATGATAGTGATATCTTATACCATCCGGGAAAAGCAAACGTGGTAGCCGATGTGTTAAGCCAATTAGACAGCTTGGGGGTTCATCTTCTTGAAACTCTAGATGAAAGAATTATAGTGTAAAATGCGGCAGAGTCTTCACTTGTAGCTGAAAGAAGGAAAAGCAATATACAAATCCTATTTTATTTTAGTTGAAAAAGAATGTACAGCAAAGTTCAACAAAGGTATATGGGCTTACGCAAGGTGGAGTACTTCAATGCCAAGGTAGATTTTGTGTACCGACTATAGATGAGCTAAGGAAATGAATTATGATAGAAGCACATCATTCACGGTATTTTATTCATTTGGGAGCAACCAAAATGTACCATGGTTTGGAAGAGATGTATTGGTGAGGCAATATAAAGAAGAAGAACATTGCAGAATTTGTAGCTCATTGTCCGAATTATCAACAGGTAAAAGTAGAGCATTAGAAACCTGGAGGTTATACTTAATATAGGAATCTTCTAGTTTGGAAGAGAGATGTAATTAACATGGGTTTCATCACAAGTTTGCCTCATATATTTTGGAAATTTGATTCCATGTGGGTGATAGTTGACATGCTTACCAAGTAGCACATTTTTTACCTGTCAAGACCACTTGTACAGCTAGAAATTATGCAAGGTTGTATGTTAAAGAGACAGTGTGATTACATGGGATTCCAATTTCTATTATATCAGACATGGGAGCTCAATTTACTGCACACTTTTGGAAATATTTTCAGAAGAGTTTGGGAACCCAAGTGAATTTAAGTATGGCTTTTCATCCTCAGACAGATGGGCAAGCAGAATGTACTATTCAAACACTTGAAGATATGCTACGAGCTTATACAGGTAACTGGGTATTTGTAAACGTGTCACCAATGAAAGGGGTAATGAGATTTGGAAAGTGAAGAGGTTAAGGAATAAAGAAATAGCTTCCGTGAAAGTACTTTAGAGGAATCACCAAGTAGAATAAATCATATGGGAAGCCAAAGAAATAATGAAGTCGAGATACCCGTATTTGTTTCAAATGGAAGAAAAAGTTCAAGGTGCGGAATTGGAGCAATAACAAGTAAGTATTTACAAGCAATATGTGTATATAATAACATGAAGGATAAACTGAGACCTAAATTTGTTTAAATCATATAATGTCACTAACATTCGAGGACGAATGCTTCTAAGGGGGGGAGGATGTTACACCCCGTACATTTTCAAACCTGGTTAATTACCATAACATTTATGGAATTATTTAGACATGAGATTGTTAGGGTTTTACACATTAAATTTGTTGGGCTAAATGAATCTTGTGCTATTGGGCTCAATTGAGGCCCAAAATCATACAAAAGACATGGCCCAAAATGGAAATGACTCATTCCTCATGTTGACCAAGTAAACCATCCATTATTGATCAAATTGTTACTAAGGATAAGGTTAAAAGGACTATATAAGGTGGAAAAAAATCAGATTTTATTCACAAAAGGGCACATGTCATTCTAGACTTTTCCACAAAAAGAGATATTTTCTCTCTCCTCTCAAACCCTAAGGCAACCATCTCTTGTGGACAAGATAACCTCTTTGCAAGCCTTGGTAAGTGTTTACTCTTATGGTTTCATATATTATCTGTGTAATAATGTGTATAAATCATGTTGGTTATGTTGCCAAAGTGTTGGACAGTCCATTATGTGTGAAACAGTTTATGTGTGCTTAATCGGTAAAGGGTTTTGCCTTATAAACTTGAAAGTGGACTTGTAGTATTGAAGGAAGTGAATTTGATGGATTAAATATCAACATTTAAGATGTGTTTATGTTCTTAACTTGCTTTCTCTTAACATTTGGAATTGTTGTTATGAAATTGGGCATGGAATTGGTGGTGTATTGAAAGGAGGATGTCGTTTGGTTATATTTATTTGTGTTATGAATCCATGGTTGTTCATTGGCATCTAATATAACTTAAAATATTAAAAGAGAAGTTTAATTATGACCATGGACCATTCATTGCGAAAAAGGACCCAAAAATGACCTCTAGAGGCTGAAACGGGCACCCGCCCTCGCGGGCAGGGCACCTGCGAGCGCAGATGCCAATGTAGGTGGACCTAGACCAGTCCAATGGTCACCTGCGTATGCACCTCAATAACCTGCGGGTGCAGGTGGCTTCGTAGGTCAGCCCAGAACTCCATTTCGATTGTTTTTGCATCTCTTTGACCCCCCAAAGCCCCTATACCCTTCATGGATGCAATTATCAACTTATGGTACCTTTTGAATGACTTTAAAGGAGTAACCCAGAGGTATTTTGAATTGTATCAATTATGTATTATCTTTAATGTGTTGTTGTGAAAGGTGTTTACGTGACGTAGTGAGGTAAATGTGACATTGTATTGAAGGGGAAGTGGAAAGTATAAACTTGGTGTGAAATGTTATTGATTTATGATGTCTTAGTTGATGTGTGGCATGTTGTGTGGTTTTGTTAGTACGGTAATGCAGTAAATGGTATTAAAAAGGGTGAAATGACGTTATAGGGTAGTCATGTAACTTATTGTCGTCTTATGCACTTGTAATATAGTTATTTGTTAATGTGAGTTCCGTTATATACTTGTGTTGTAGAGGAAAACGTAAGAAAGGAGATCGATTATTTTAATCACATATAGGAATGTATATTCATATTGAGAAGATAAGGTATGTAAGGTTACCCTTTCCGTATCCTTCTGCAGCACATATTGTTCCCATTGACATTGTACTTGTTCCATTCCGAAATGTTCAGAGGTATCTCATTTCAGGTTGTCATATATTGTTATTCGCATGTTTCTTATTAGTTGCCCAATTGTTATTCATGTGTCACATAATTAGGGACATTGTTCCAAAGTTCCAACAATATTAACTCAAGTTCCAATAATGATGTTATAACCACTAATGTACGAAGCTCCAATAATGATGTTATGACCACCAAGGTATCAATGTCACACAAGTAAAGGAATGAATTAATGTATAGATATATATATTATGGACCACCAATAAGGTGGATGATTGTTGATAAAATACATTGTATTATGTTATGGCCCACCGATAAGGTAGATGATTGTTGATATAATACATTATATTATGTTATGGCCCACCGATAAGGTGGATGATGGTACTATGGCCCACTGATCAGCTGGATAAATGGTATGTGGCCCACTTATTAGCTGGATGAATGGTAATAATGATGAATGTAAAAGCAAATAAAGTATATTACTTGAATGAAAGTATATCACTTGAATGAAAGTATATATGAATGATATTATATGAATGATAATGATATGAATGAATGATCGAAAATGAAAATAACAAAAGCAATGTACATGGTTCCACATATACAGAATAGAGGTTTATCCATATCGAATAGTCACTTGTACTTGATACCATTGACGTACTTCTGTATCATGTAGTTTCTTATAGCCTTACATACTCAGTATATTCTTAGTACTGACGTCCCTTGGGGGACTTACCTTACTTTCTACAGGCACAAGTGCTAGTAGACCTACACAGTAGGTTGCGAATTATCTACAGATTATTGGTGAGCTCCAGTTTGGTTCGGGGCTTCTCGAGTCATTATGTATATTTGTTTTGATATTGTATAAAGAATGGTATAAAGCGGGGACTTGACCCATCTTTAGGATGGTTATGTAAATGTATCCGTTAGAGGCTTTGTAGACGTTGTTATACATTGAAGGCATGTATGTCCATTTCGACTTGATGGCCTAACGGCCAATTTCATATATATCATATATTCTCCATGACTTCCTCCATTGATATCTTGTAATTACATGAGATAAAATGTTGTTCACTCAGAGACATGCATATGAATGTACATGAAAGAAGATTGGTTCTCTTGGGCCTTAACAGCTTCGGGTGCCAGTCTGCCTCATTGGAATTCGAGGCGTGATAAGTAGGTGCCATCATGACCTGAGAAATTAGGTCATGACAAATTGGTATCAGAGCCTAGGTTTATCGGTGTTGTTGGTACAATAGCTAAGTGTTCAGTAGAATCCTGCGAATCGATACAGGGACGTCTGTATCCTATCTTCGAGTGGCTACATAGCATTCTTAGAAAATTCTATTCTTGACTCCCTGTCGTGTGTTACATACTTCTATGAACCTCTAAGTACTTATTTGACTTCATTCCTTCCCAGATGGATGGCACGAGGTTATCGATAGATGCAGATGGCACTTCTGCGTGTGTTACCCAAATTTTAGTCCAGTGACAGACGAGGGAGTTAAGGATTAATAGCGAGGATCTTCAACATCAGCCCGAGGGTTTGGGGTCAGCCCAGGCTCTGATAGAGTTTGTGATCACCTCAATTTTTTAGGATTTAATGTTAGGGGTTTCAATTCTATTCTTGGATACCCCCCAGCTCAAGATGATGCTCGGTACATCGAGTGGTTCTCAGACCATAGTTGGATTCGTTATTATCCAGCAAGGTTCTCTGTCTATTTTAGGGTATGAGATTGGGTTTCTCAAATGGGCTAGACATACTCTCATGTTATTTTCTCAGGGCATGAGATAGTGCATGGATTTATTAGAGGGTTATCTTTACCACTCCACTTGGTGATAGAGCATTTGATAGCAGCTGGGTCTACTTTGCCTCAGGTTGTTGATCACGCAAGGGCTACAGAGAGGGCTTGCCTTGAGATATATTGAGATGGCAGTAAGAGGCCATGTCAGCTGTTCAGTGGTTATAGTATTCTGTCTATTGGATTGGATCCGCCCAGCAGAGGTCAACATCATTTACTGCCTATCAGGCCCATACAGGTAGTACCTTAGAGTAAGGGTAACTCTTAGGTAGATTATGGTGGTCTCAGTGGATAGAGTTCTGGTCGGACAGTATGGGTTATTTGATCTAGGTTATTAGGCCATAGCGGTCATTATGGGTCAGCAGGTATGGTACCTCAGAGTATTCTAGAAGTATGTTTTGACTGTGGTGAGATTGGTCATCGGTCCAGAGAGTGCCCCAGGAGTGAGTCAGTCAGCCAGTTGAGGGTTAGCTCATGTTTCTTGCCAGGTTAGAGCTTCAAAGGTTTGTTACGACTGCAGAGAGACCGATCACTAGTCCAGACAGTATCCCCAATATGAGATTATTAGTCTTTCAGCTCACCCAGATCAGACTCATAGAGATGCAACACCTTCAGTTAGAGGTAGTGCACTTAATGCCTCAGTTGGTCATTCAGACACTCAGTTCAAGTTTGGACATGCTCAAATTTGTACTCCTTTGGGTACGTCAGATTTATGATTTTGGATTTCCATCGCGATAGTTGCGCATTTGATTTTCTGCCTTTAGTTACTATTTTTAATTATATTGTGGTTTTCATACCCATCGTTGATTATATGCCGTGGTATTTCTATATTGGGTGATGTATACCTTGGTGTAGATTTACGATTATTTGACTATCCCCATAGATGATTTCTTTTAGTAGTGGATGAGCGGATCAGTATTATGGGTTCCTTGGGGGTGTAGCATTTGGGTTCGAGTCCCATTTCCTTTGGCATATTAGCCTTGTTATAGCCCTAGAGTGGTACTTGTTGTTGATTTTCATTTTTGTTCCACTTGCATCCTATGCTATTATTAGTATTGTTGTTGTTTTGACATTTATTGATTATTTGATAGATGGCTAGACTAGTGTTATCTAGTTAGCATTTTTCTCTCCTTGCCATTCTTGCCCGTTTGGCTTAGAACCTAGGTTGGTTGCTTTCCCTCTTGTTAGCAAAGTTAGATCAGTTGTGGAGAGAAAGTGAAGGTAAGTTTAGCCTTCTAGGACCTAGTTGTGATTCTAGCATCGGAGATCTTTTTCTATAGCCCGCTTCTATTGTTGGAGAATTCGAGGGTTGTTCTTCCAATTTGGGTAGTTCATTACCCGGTGATGGTCTTGATCTTGATGTTGGTGTTGAGTTGGGTACTCTATCTCTCTATGATATGGTTCATGGCTCGTTTGAGTTAAAGTTGGTGCAAATAGGTAATTTCAGACAATTCTCATTTTGGGCTCTTGTTCGGCCTAATATGACTTCGTGGGATGTTTTTACTCAGTGGTATGTTCTTGGTTATCAGTTTTTGGTTACCAAAGTGGGCTTCTTTAGGAGTGAGTAATTGTTGTCATAGATTGGGTATTGGATTCGCCAGATGTCGATTGAGTTTTACATTCTGAGTTGCTCGAGTTCTAGCTACCATTATTACTGTTTGCAGCCTTGGTGAGTTCTTAGATATGCCTTTATGTGATATATCCTCAGTGGATGTGGATTTGATTACTCGTATCTTCAGCTTGTTGTCTTCCTCCATCATGATTATGTCCTCGACGACATTACAGTTTCAGTACTTATGAGGACCATTAAGTATATGCTCTATTTCTGATAGTGAGATTGTTTTGGGTATTTGACCCTAGTAAAGGCTTGTTAACTCCAGTTTTGGATTTTGATGCCTTCGGATGACGGCTTGGGAGTTATGATAGATTTATGGTTCGACATCGAGGTAGGCTTCGGTCTACTTTCTCTATGAGATTGTGTATAGTATAGTTTGCATGCTAGGTAGGGATGGTAGGATATCTTTATGACTAGTATAGCATGACTTAGGCCATTTAGGGAATTTGGGGTAGAAATGTGACCCGGACCTTAGTGTAAAACACTTGTCATAGCTATAGAATCAAATTACCCTTGATTATAAGCATGCTAACCATAGTTTAATATTAAGGATTCCTTAGTATAAGATTTATCATTTGACTTAGTGAATTGGGAGGTATTTCCCCGATTAGATCCTTGTAGTGGATTTATGCCCTTGATTACTATAGATTCATGAGTTATGAGGCTTGTTATATTGATTATGTATTATTGGGCCTGAGGTCATGGTTACAATACCAGTTGGACTCCAGCTGATTTTATTCCTAAAGGGGACATTATCCTAGATTAAATACGCTTAGGCACTTATAGTGGTATTGTTTGGATACTAGTGATGGCATGCATACTTTTAGGCTCATTCATGCTCACTTAATTGTACGATTCCAACCAAAATCTTGATTTTTCTAATGTTTTCTAAAAAGGGAATTATTCCCACTTTTCACTTTTGAAATGGATTCTTTTATAATTGGAATTTTAACCTTATTTATTGGATTATGAGACATTGGAATCAAAAGTGATGCTTTGGAAATTAGATCGAGATTGATTTCGGTCCATGGTTTGTCCACTCTTTTATCACTACAATTTACTTTGGTCGACGGAGATTTTGACCCTTTCAACACTATTATGCTGATTTAGTCCTGAACTTGATCTCAGGCAATGGCTTACAGTGTACACTTGTAATGACCCTCTAGGTCATTTTCTGCATTTCCAATCTATCATGACATTTAGAGCGTTTTCATAGCTGCCCCAAGTCATTTATGACTTGCTGGAGCTGACAGTTCAGTTACCGGGCAGTTCGTTGAGCCTTTTCCCAGCTTTGAAATCAACGCTTTTCAAATTTGGCTACTGGGCCTAAACACCAGACAGATGGCCTCGTATGCAAATTCTGACAATTCCATCAGCTCCGAAACGTCGATTTTAGGCTAGGGGGACCCTTGGTCCGGGCCTCTAGGTTTCCGAACTCGTTTTAGGCTATTGGATGGGAAGTAGAAAAAAATGACCCTATGGGTGCGGGACCCAGTTTTCATCAAAACGGCCCCGGATGGAGGTTTTGACTTCTCCATTGAGTTCAAAATGTCCAATTCGATGGAGTAGCATAGTTCGTTTGGGTTCACAGGGTCCCGAACAAATCCCGAGGACCTGTCGGAAACTTGGCAAAATATTGCCAAGAGCTGATGCAGCTTCAGCTGGTGCAGCTGTTTAAGCAGCTTGGGCTCCACTATAGCGGATAGCCTTGGCCATCCGGTCCTCTTAAGAGGAAGATGGTCCTCTTTAGCGGTGACCGCTTAAGCGGTTCCTGCAGCCTCATTAAATTCCAGTTCACCCATTTGTCTCTCATATTTTTCCGAGAGTTGAGAGCTCAAAAAACCTAGAGAGATAGTAGGAAAGAAGAGGAAATCCTTGGGTGTTCGAAGAGACTTGGTGAGTCCTTTAACATCCTCTTTTCCTCGTCTAAATCTATGTAAGTTCCTTTAAGTTCTTGGTGAATTCTCCGTTTAGGCCAAAAAACCCTAAATAGCTTTGTGGGTTGATTGTTGGGTGCTGTGAAGCTCGAAATTCACCCAATTGTGAGGGTAAATGATCCTTGAGCTTGGAGGGACGTTTTTGATGGTTTCAAACTTGTGATTCCGTAAGCGGGCCCCGCTTGAGATTTTTGACTTAATTTTTGACCCAATGCAAGTATATAAAATATGGGCATTGTTGTTCTCATATTGACGAGTAGATTATTATTTTTATAGCGTGGCATCATGCGGAGGCTTCTCATAAAGGAAAAACTCCACTTTAGCAGACTCGATCGGGTTTTCTTCGGCGTCCAGGTAGGCTAGGTTTACCCTATTTACAGATTGAGCTTAATAGGCTAGGTTTACCCTATTTACATATTGAGCATAATCATTGTATTATTAATATATTATGCCGGTATTGGGGTTGGATTTTATGGTTGGCTATTTAGTTAGCGAAAGTTGGATTATTTGGCCGATTTGAAAGCCATTTGGAGGTAGAATCGATCCATTTCCCCTTCCCTTAAGTGAATTGGTGTGTTGGGTTGGGATATCGTACCTAGATCCTTGTAGACTTAGGAGTCCTTCCTCTATAGTATAACCCTCAATCTTGATCCTTGGACTATTTGTCATCTATATAGCTCGGGATGACCTTATTATATTGATTTAAGATCGGTTCGAGTCCGGTACATTGATTTAAGACCGTTTTGAGTCCGGCATATTAATTTAAGACCGGTTCGAGTCTGGCATATTAATTTAAGACCGGTTCAAGTTTGGCATATTGATTTAAGTCCGATTCGAGTTCGGCATTATGATACTTAAGGGTTATCGAGATTTGCTAGTATATCGAGATCGATTTGAGTCCGGTGAGGGGTGGTTAGGAATGAGATTCATAGTTGTAGTATTGATTCATGTGTTGCTTCCTTCCAACGGGCTTATGGGGGTCCGATTGGATTTGTTCTATTGTGTGTATCCTCTAGGCTTATGGGGGCCTAGTTGGGTTATAGTAATTTACTTTAACCTTGATGCTTTATGTTTCCTTAAATATTTACCTATGTTAGCGCTTGATTCAGGTTTGCCCTTTTTCCTTGATATACATTACATCCCCGCCTTTATCTTACTTGTATTATGCTTTAGCTCAGTCGGCTGATGATGCCTACTGAGTAGCCGTTGTTTTGGTACTCATACTACACTTCTGCATCTTTTCTGGTGCAGATTCGAGTACTAGTCGCAGCCGTTGACATTCTAGCCGGATATTCATAGATTCTGGAGGTAGGGTGAGATTCTTGAGCCGGAGTTGATCCCCTCTCCTTCCTCCACTTTTGGGACAGTATTTCATTCTGAGACTACATGTATATTGATACTTTAGCACTCATGCTCTTTTGTTAGTGGCTCTTGTACCGGCCTTACTAGGTCGTGGGATTCATTTTGGTTACTTCTCTCTCGTTTATATAGCCCTATATTTTATATGTGTGTTGCGGGCACAAATTATCATATGATGGTGTCTTTCCGCCATGGCGCCCATTACTTGTCGTTCCGGGCTCAGTCTTGGCTTACCTACTGGAGGGCATAGTAGGTACCATCATCACTCCAAAATTGGGTCGTGACAAATTGGTATCAGAGCCCTAGGTTCACTAGTATTGTTGGTGCAAGAGCAAGTGTTCAATAGAGTCCCGCAGTTCGGAGCGATGACGTCCGTGTCTTATCTTCAGGAGGCTATTGGACATTCTTAGGACTACTTCACTTTCTTCATTCATTTAGTGTGCCAAGTCTGTGTTGGTTTCTAAGGTTCTTGTTGTTTCACTCTTTCACAGATGGCTAGGACGCGAGCTACTACAGTGGGTGATGGTGACCCCGAGCCTGCTGCTAAGGCACCTACTAGAGGTCGTGGCCAACCCAGAGGTCATGGCCGAGGTAGAGCTACAGCCCCGGCTAAAGGGCCGAATAGAGAGCCTTCGCAAGACCCGGTTATTGCTCCAGAGATAGAGGTTGCTCCACAGCCTCAGCCACCTCAGTCGTTGGGGGGACCAGGGGCCAGCCCAGGCTCCACTATTATTTCTTCGTCGTTGCTCAGAGATGCTTTGGTCCAGTTGTTGGAATTAGTGGGTGGTGCGCAATCTGATGGTGCACAGTCTGCGGATCAGAGTGGTACGGATATAGGGGCACAGCCTGTAGTTGCGACACCCAGGGTTCAGGTTCCCCCAGCGCCGGTACTTGCTCAACCAGTGGTCGCCCAGCCTGCTATGTCAGTTGAGGAGCAGAAGATGCTGGGAAGATTTTTGAGATTCACTCCTCCGAGGTTTACAGGGTCTCCAGGAGAGGATGGGTTTGAGTTCCTTGCTGCTTGCGAGGTTGGGCTTCGTAATTTTTGCCTAGTTGAGGCTCGTGGAGTCGATTACACTACCTTTCAGTTGGATTTGGCTGCTAGACATTGTTGGAGAGGTTTTCTTGAGTCCAGACCAGCTGGACTTCCCCCTTTGACATGGACCCAGTTCTCAAGGTCTTTCTGGAGAAGTATATGCCCCGCAGTCTCCGTGAACGCTTGAGAGATGAGTTTACAGGGTTACAGCAGGGTTCGACGATAGTTCTCGAGTATGTGGCACGATTTCATGAATTGTCCAGACATACTACCGCAATCTTGCCTACCGAGTATGAGAGGATCCGGTGTTATGTTAGGGGACAGAGACTTCTTCTTCGCATGGCTACTCAGAGTTTGGTTTCCGCTGGTAGGTCTTTTGTGGAGATTTCTGATTATGCCCAGGCAATGGAGGGGATGCATCGCGAGGCCTAAGGGGGGAGCGATAAGAGACCACGTCATTAGGGCAGTTTCAGTGGGAGCCTTGGAGGCTCACAGTACATAGGCAGAGATTCTCAGGGTAGGTTCCCTCCACGTCAGTCATATCGACACCAGGGTCAGTCTAGTAGGCCTGTTCAGGCAGCACTTCAGATCTCTGACAGAGACTAATCCAGTTTCAGTGAGTCTTTCGATCAGAGCAGTAGCCAGTCCCCGAGTGGTGCGCATTCTGGATCTTCTAGCCGTGATAGCTATTTCGGGTCAGCTAGACCTTCTGGGTCGAGTGATATTTTGGGTCCTTGTTTTACTTGTGGAGTGTTCGGCCATCTCTCCAGAGCATGTCCCCAGCGTAGGATGATCCAGCCTGCAGTGCAGAGTGCTCATCCTATCAGATCAGTGCCGCCTTCAGCTAGAGGTGGTGTTCAGGGTCGCAGGGGTGGTTCCCACAGTTCTTGAGGAGGTTCTCAGGCAGGTAGGACAGGTGGTAGGTCGAACGCTCTGCCTGGCGGCTGGCGAGGTCATTTATATGCTGTACCTGGTAGACCGGAGGTATATTCTTTGGATGCTGTTATTACAGGTATGATTTTGGTGTGCCGGTAGCTGGCTATTGCTCTATTTGATTCGGGATCCACTTTTTCATATATTTCTACTTATTATGCACCACGACTGGAGTTGTCTTAGGAGCCTTTATCTGTGTCATTGCATGTATCTACTCCTGCGGGTGATTCTTTAGTAGTGGATCAGATTTATAGATCATGTAGGGTGACCGTTCGAGAGTTTGATACTCGAGCTGATCTTATTGTATTAGATATGGTGGACTTTGATGTGATTTTGGGCATGGACTGGTTATCCCCTTGTCATGCGGCCTTAGATTTCTTCGCCAAGACCATTACCTTAGCCATGCCTGGTATACCCCCGGTTGTATGGCAGGGTTCTTTTAGCCGTACACCGACAGGGATCATTTCTGATGTTCAAGCTAGGATATTGTTGTCGAGGGGTTGCGAGTCTTATCTTGCTTATGTTTGTGATGTTAGTATTGAGAGACCCTCGCTTGATTCAGTTCCCATTATCCGCGAGTTCACCGAGGTTTTTCCGATAGACCTGCCTGGTCTTCCTTCAGAGTGTGATATCGAGTTTGCTATTGATCTTGAGTTGAGCACCCAACCTATCTCTATGGCACCTTACCGCATGGCTCCTGCTGAGCTTCAGGAGCTAAAATCCCAACTTCAAGATCTTTTGGGTAAGGGTTTCATTCGGCCTAGTGTATCGCCTTGGGGTGATCTTGTCTTATTCGTGAAGAAAAAGGATAGCTCTATGCGTATATGTATTGACTATAGGAAGCTGAATCAGGTCAAAGTGAAGAACAAGTATCCTATGCCTCGTATCGATGATCTATTTGATTAGCTTCAGGGTGCAGCGGTGTTCTCTAAAATTGACTTGCGGTCGGGTTACCATCAGTTAAGGATCCGAGCTGAGGATATCCCCAAAATGACCTTCAGGACTTGGCGTTTATGGATTTGATGAATCAAGTTTTCAGGAACTATTTGGACTCCTTCGTTATTATTTTCATTGATGATATTCTTGTATATTCGAGGAGCAAGGAGGAGCATAAGCAACATTTGAGGATTGTGCTCCAGACTTTGAGAAATCATAGGCTTTATGCCAAATTCTCCAAGTGTGAGTTTTGGCTTGATTCTGTTACATTCCTAGGACACGTGGTGTCTAAGGATGGGATTATGGTGGATCAAGCAAAGATTGAGGCTATTCCTGATTGGGACATACCTACATCCCCGACTGAGGTTTGTAGCTTTATTGGTTTACCAGGTTACTACCGACGATTTGTTGAGGGTTTTGCTTCTATTGCATCGCCTATGACTCGACTAACGAGAAAGGAAGTTTTCGAGTGGAGTTTTCTGAAGCTTAAGAAGTTACTTACTTCAGCTCCGATTTTGACCTTTCTTGTTGAGGGCCAAGGGTTTACAGTTTACTGTGATGCTTCCGGTGTTGGTTTGGGTTGTGTTCTAATGCAACAGGGTCGAGTTATTGCTTATGCGTCGAGGCAACTTAAGGTTCACGAGTGCAACTACCCCACTCATGATTTAGAGTTGGCAGTCGTGGTTTTCGCACTTAAGATTTGGAGACACTACTTGTATGGCGTTCGTTGTGAGATCTACAATAACCACCGTAGTTTTCAACACCTTATGACTCAGATGGAACTCAATTCTAGACAGCGTAGATAGATTGAGTTGCTGAAGGACTATGATATCTCGATCCTGTACCATCCGGGCAAGGCAAACGTGGTAGCGGATGCCTTGAGCGGAAGGCAGTAAGCATGGGTAGTTTGGCTTCTATTTCAGTGTAAGAACGGCCTTTGGCTTTGGACGTTCAATTCTTAGCCAATCTATTGGTTCAGGTCGATATTTTGGACTCCAGGAGGATTCTTGCGAGTGTCGAGGCTAAGTCTACCTTATTTAAGCAGATTCAGAATTGCCAGTTTGAGGATAGTAGACTTTGTGGCATGCGTGATCAGGTGGCGAAGGGTGAGTCCAATCGGGCTACCCTAGATTTAGAGGGCATTCTGAGGTTTGATGGTCGTATCTGTGTTCCAAGGGTTGGAGATTTGATTTAGTCGATACTGCGGGAGGCTCATAGCTCGAGATATTCCATTCACCCTGGGACATCAAAGATGTATAGAGACTTGAGGCAGCATTACTGGTGGAGTGGCATGAAGAAGGATGTCGCGGACTTCATTGCTCGTTGCCTTTGTTGCCAGCAGGTTAAGGCCGAGCAGCAGCGACCAGGTGGATTGCTATAGAGGCTACCCATTTCTGAGTGGAAGTGGGAGCGGATTACTATGTACTTCGTGACTAGTTTACCTCGTTCTTCACATGGTTCTGATAATAGTTAGGTCATCGTAGATCGGTTGACTAAGTCAGCTTATTTTATTTTGATTCAGACCTCCTTCAGTGCCGATAGGCTAGCCCGTATCTACATCCGAGAGATAGTGCGCCTTCATGGAGTTCCTGTATCCATTATTTCTGATAGAGGCTCAGTATTTACTTCTAGCTTCTGGAGAACCTGTCAGGAAGAGTTGGGTACTCAGATTGATCTTAGCACCGCATTCCATCCTCAGACCGACGGTCAGTCAGAGCAAAATATTCAGGTTCTTGAGGATATGCTCCGTGTATGTGTGATGGACTTTGGAGGTCAGTGGGAGCAGCACTTAGCTCTGGCGGAGTTTGCTTATAATAATAGCTACCATTCGAGTATTGGGATGGCCCCGTTTGAGGCATTATATGGTAGGCATTGTCGATCTCCGATAAGTTGGTTTGAGACTGCAGAGGTTATCCCCCGGGGTACTGACCTGCTGCGGGAGTCCTTGGAAAAGGTACGAGTGATCCAGGATAGATTGAGGGCAGCTCAGAGTAGGTAAAAAAGTTACGCCGATCGTAGACTTCGTGTCTTGAAGTTTGGAGTGGGTGATAGGGGTTTTCTCCGCGTATCGCCAATGAAGGGCGTGGTGAGATTTGGGAGAAAAGGTAAGCTCAGCCCCAGGTATATTGGACCATTCGAGATACTACGGACCGTTGGGGAGGTAGCGTACCAGTTGTCATTGCCCCCAGATTTATCAGCCGTCCATCCAGTTTTCCATGTCTCTATGTTGCGGTGTTCCATCCCAGATGAGTCTCACGTGCTTAGGTGGGATTCGGTTCAGTTAGATGAGAAATTGGCATTTGTAGAGGAGTCAGTCCTCATTTTAGCCAGGGATGTTAGGAAATTGCGTTCTAGGGAGATTCCAATGGTTAAGGTCCAGTGGATACATCGTTCAGCCGAGGAAGCTACTTGGGATATCGAGAACGAGATGCGGACCCAGTATCCCCACCTGTTTGAGCCTTCAGGTACACTTTTACCTTTTTACTTTCGCGGACGAAAGTCCCTTAGTAGTTGATATTGTAATGACCCTCCAGGTCATTTTCTGCATTTCCAAGCTATCTTGACGTTTAGACCGTTTCCATAGCTGCCCCAAGTCATTTATGACTTACTGGAGCTGACAGTTCAGTTACCGGGCAGTTCGTATAGCCTTTTCCCTGTTTTGAAATCAACGTTTTTCAAATTTGGATACCGGACCTAAACACCAGACAGACAGCCTTGTATACCAATTCTAAAAATTCCATTAGCTCTGAAACGTCAATTTTAGGCTAGGGGGACCCTTGGTCCCGGGTCTCGAGGTTTCCGAACTCATTTTAGGCTATTGGGTGGGAAGTAGTAAAAAATGACCCTATGGGTGCGGGACCCACTTTTCATCAAAACAGCCCCGGATGGAAGTTTTGACTTCTCCATTGAGTTCGAAATGTCCAATTTGATGGAGTAGCATAGTTCGTTTGCGTTCACGGGGTCCCGAACAAATCCCGAGGACCCGTCGGAAACTTGGCAAAATATTGCCAAGAGCTGATGCAGCTTCAGCTGGTGCAGCCGCTTAAGCGGGCTTTTGGCCACTTAAGTGGAAGCCGCTTTTGCGTCTTGGGCGCCGCTTTAGCTGCTAGCCTTGGCCAGCCAGTCCGCTTAAGCGGTACCTGCAGCCTCATTAAATTCCAGTTCACCTATTTTTCTCTCATACTTTTCCAAGAGTTGAGAGCTCAAAAAACCTAGAGAGATAGTGGGAAAGAAGAGGAAATCCTTGGGTGTTCGAAGAGACTTGGTGAGTCCGTTAACATCCTCTTTTCCTCGTCTAAATCTTGGTAAGTTCCTTTAAGTTCTTGGTGAATTCCCTGTTTAGGCCCTAAAAACCCTCAATAAATAGCTTTGTGGGTTGATTGTTGGGTGTTGTAAAGCTCGAAATTCACCCAATTGTGAGGGTAAATGATCCTTGATCTTGGAGGGACCTTTTTGATGGTTTCAAACTTGCGATTTCGTAAGCGGGCCCCGCATGAGATTTTTGACTTAATTTTTGACCCAATGCAAGTATATACAATATGGGCATTGTTGTTCTCATATTGACGAGTAGATTATTATTTTTATAGCGTGGCATCGTGCGGAGGCTTCTCATAAAGGAAAAACTCCATTTTAGCAGACTCGATTGGGTTTTCTTCGGCGTCCAGGTAGGCTAGGTTTACCATATTTACAGATTGAGCTTAATCATTGTATTAGTAATATATTGTTCTGGTATTGGGGTTGGAGTTTATGGTTGGCTATTTAGTTAGCAAAAGTTGGATTATTTGGCCGATTTGAGAGCCGTTTGGACGTAGAATCGATCCATTTCCCCTTCCCTTAAGTGAATTGATGCGTTGGGTTGGGATATCGCACCTAGCTCCTTGTAGACTTAGGATTCCTTCCTCCATAGTATAACCCTCAATCTTGATCCTTGGACTGCTTGGCATCTATATAGCTCGGGATGACCTTATTATATTGATTTAAGACCGATTTGAGTCCGGCACATTGATTTAAGACCGTTTCGAGTTTGGCATATTGATTTAAGATTGGTTCGAGTCCGGCATATTGATTTAAGACCGATTCGAGTTAGGCATTATGATACTTAAGGGTTACCCTGATTTGCTAGTATATCGAGACCGATTTGAGTCTAGCGAGGGGTGGTTCGGAATGAGATTCATAGTTGTAGTATTGATTCATGTGTTGCTTCCTTCTAACGGGCTTATGGGGGTCCGATTGGATTTGTTCTATTGTGTCTATCCTCTAGGCTTATGGGGGCCTAGTTGGGTTATAGTTACTTACTTTAACCTTGATGCTTTATGTTTCCTTAACTATTTACCTATGTTAGCACTTGATTCAGGTTTGCCCTTTTTCCTTGATATACTTTAAATCCCCGGCTTTATCTTACTTGTATTATGCGTTAGCTCAGTCGGTCGATGATGCCTACTGAGTACCCATTGTTTTGGTATCATACTACACTTTTGCATCTTTTCTGGTGCAGATCCGAGTACTAGTCGCAGTCGTTGACATTCCAGCCGGACATTCACAGATTCTGGAGGTAGGGTGAGCTTTTCGAGCCGGAGTTGATCCCCTCTCCTTCCTCCACTTTTGGGACAGTCTTTCATTCTGAGACTACATGTATATTGATACTTCAGCACTCATGCTTTTTTGTTAGTGGCTCTTGTACCGGCCTTACTAGGTCGTGGGATTCATTTTGGTTACTTCTCTCTCGTTTATATAGCCCTATATTTTATGCCTGTGTTGCGGGCACAAATTATCATATGATGGTGTCTTTCCGCCATGGCGCCCATTACTTGTCATTTCAGGCTCAGGCTTGGCTTACCTACTGGAAGGCATAGTAGGTACCATCATGACTCCGAAATTGGGTTGTGACAACTTTCTTTTAGTCACGGTTTGAGTTTGTGCACTTATTATATTATGTACATTCCTTTAGTCACGATTCGAGTTCGTGTACTTATTATAGTATGTACACTCTTTTAGTCACTGTTCAATTTCGTGCACTTATTATATATCTCTCTCTCCGATGTTGGACAGAGTAGATTGATTGTGATGGTTATTGAAAGTCCTGGTTCTGGACCAGGCAGTGTATACAGATATCCCGAATTCCCTATGGGCCCCTTCGTCCCTGAGCCGCAGTGCCTAAGAAGGATGGTCATCGTAGGTCCTGCCTTTATGAGCTACTGAGCTGGAGGAGGTATATACACTTGTTACGTTATGGTACTTGGCACTTTATAGCACTTGGATCGGATATGGTATTTATGGATTTATTGCATTCATTCATTTTTATGCATCGCCTATCACCAGTATGATTGTTTGGCGTCTGTATCTATCGGTCTTATGAGGGGCTATATAGGTACAGGTTATGGTTGATGTTTGTTGGGTGCTTCTGTGAACCTTCCGGGCTTATAGGGGTTCGATTAGGTATTTGTGTGTCCGGACTAGCCAGTTACTTTCTTATTGGTTATTATGGTTAGTTCGTGGCAGGATGAGTATGGACTGGTACCCGGGATTGGTGGTACGTTTCTGATTCCTTTCTTTATTATGGTAAGTTATATTGTTGATAAATTGCCTCATGATTAGTCACCCTTTGGTTAGAGGTTTGAGTATGCTAGCATTAGCTCCCTTACTTGTTTATGATCCTCGAGATGTTAGGTTGACTCCTTGGGGTATTTACCTCTGAGTTAGTCCTATATGTATACATATATGTACGTTACTACCATATATCCCTCTGTTCCTTGATCTAATAATATTGTATATGTATCCTTTGGCATTGTATATTACTATATATAGTTCTTTCTCTATTTATTCGTATATTGCCTAGGGATATACAACATTGCACTTTAGTTTCTGAGTGTTGTCAGGATAGGGTAGTTATCCTTATTGCTCCATTAGCACTATATGCCTAGTTCCTTGGATAATTGTCTGTAGTTGCATTCATACCTTACATGTCATTTTATGCTTACAATTTTTCTAAAGCTCAGTGGCCGATGCCTATGTCACGCCCCGAATCCTATCGGAACAGATTGGTACTCGTAGCCGACATGGCCTGAGAGAACCAAGCTTTGCTTCTATTCAGTCATATGCATATCATAAGCAACACCACCATCACGTAAGGACATTAAAGACGAATAATGAAAAAACATGAAACATGGGACATATATATATACATATGCAAAACTTGGCCATTGAGGCCATCAAGTCAAAACGACATAAACCATCTTACATCCATACACCCAAAAACGTCTACAAAAGCCTCTATCATATGCATTGACCAAAACAAATTAAAAGTCGGGACTAGTGCTCGCTTTATACAACATGTACAACACCAAAACATATGTACAACTATGACTCGAAGAAGCCCCGAACTAACTGGAGCTCACCAATGATCCGCAACAAATGGCAACCTACTGTGGAGGCCTACTAGTACCTGCGCCTGCAGCAAGTAAGGTAAATCCCCCAAGAGGGGTCAGTACGAAGAATGTACTGAGTATGTAAGGCCATATGAAACTTGTATGATATGTAAAAATGTCAGTGAACTCAAATACAAATGAATGAGCAATATGGATAAGTCACAATATAGATGAGTCATCATTCTGTGTTTTGGGAACCATGAACATTGTTTTCATTACTTTCTTTGCTTCTTTGATTCTATGATTATTCATCTTTGCCTGTGACCTGTGATACCCGGGCCCCGACTGAACAGTGGGTTTTAACATAACATATCGTTATGTTGGGATCGACTCGAGCTAGGCTTATGCCTATAGAGCTGCCACCCATGAATTAGAATATATCGGTATCGGCTCGAGCTAGGTTATTACCCGTAGAGCTGCCACCCATACCAACATATCAGGTTCGGCTCAAGCTAGGTTATTACCCCTAGAGCTGCCCCCTGTCAGGATCGGTCTGAGCTAGGTTTATGCCTCTAGGACTGCCCCCTGATCCAACAATCTCGGGATCGGCTTGAGCTAGGCATTTGCCCCCAAAGCTACCACCCATACTTGATCATTGACCACATATTTGCATTACTTTGTTCATTACTTTGAGATTGACACAATGATAGTCATAACTTTATATGAAGCTTTGGATCATTAACCAATGAGTGAGATACATGAGAATAAACATTATGAGAAACATAACATTATTAGCACCATAACACCATTGGAACCATTGGACAATAATACATGAACAAGGGACATGAGTATAATCACTATTGGAACATTGGAACACAACCTTGTTGGGCTTTTGGAACATTATTCATGAATATGAGACATGAGATTCACAATCGATCAATGAGTAGGAACTATATGATAATGACCATTGATAATTGCGTATAGGATACCCTAGCACATTTCGGGATGGGACAAGCATAATGTCAATGTGAATACTATTTGCCGCAGAAAGATACGTACAGAGTAACCTTACATACCTGATATTCTCAATACGAGTATACAATCTTAGATGCGTATACAATAGTCCCTCTCCTTCTTTATGTCTCACTCTACAACACAAATATATAACAAAATTCACATTAACCACCAACTACCTTACAAATGCATATAACGTCAATGAGTTACATGTTTGCCTTTAAACATGCCATTTCCCCTTGACAAAACCATTGATGAAATTATTATTCCAAAAATCCCCCAATATTTCATACATTGACCAATACATGATAATCAATACATTTCACCACAACACTTCTCCTTTACACTTTCTTACCCACACCATATCGCAATTAATCCATCAATTCACCTTAATACATTTCATAGCACATATCGGCCAAAATCCCATAATGGACACTTATAGAAAAATAACAAGTTTAATAAGAAAATCACACCATACATGTTCATATTTTATCCATACCATGCTCTTTCATCAAAGTCACAAGTCATAATTCAAACATGAATCTCATGGATCACAAATCTTTTATAAAAACACAAAGTACCATGTTCAACACTTCCAAGCATAACCAACATGATTTACATACTCTCTCATGCATATAATATATTAATCCATAACAATAATCACTTACCCAAGCTTGAAAAAAGATGATCTTGCTCCAAAAGTTGGCTTTGAGTTCTTAGGGTTTGAGAGCAAATATCTTATCTTTTGGTCTAAAAAGTCATGAGACTTGTGAAGAATAAAAATCAGATTTTTGGTCCCTTTTATAAGACTTGAAGTCCATCCTCATCCACTCTTATAGCATTAAATGCTTGGTCTAGAAGGTCAAGGCAAGAATGGGTCATTTGACCCATTTTTGGCCCATGTCTTCTTTCACATTTTGGGCCCTTTTTGAGTCCAATTCACTTAATCCAATAAAATCAATAATTTATCGTGTTTAAATCATCTCATACATGTTACAACAATATTCCCACTCACGCTATTCATATCCGTAGCTTCAATCCCCAAAACAAGTGATTCTAGCCACGTACGGCTCATTTTGACCACAAGGGTAAAACCGTCATTTTGATGCCAAATTTTTTCACGAGTAATTTTATCATACCAATATAATATTTCATTCATTTTATTTATATACTCGTGGTTGTAGAATAAACGTGGCAAAAATCAGCTCGGTACGTCCCCGGGTACTTTTGGGACTTAGAAAATTTCCAACTTTTGAAAAAGTGGCAAAACCAACCTGGCACGCCCTTGGGCACGCCAGCTTGCTGCCTCTGGGAACAAAAATTTGTCCCAAAGCGGCATGGTACTCCCTCTGGAGCGCCCCAACCTTATTTTTTTGAAAATTTCATTTTTTGACTTTTCTTCGCGGGTTTGGTTAGATACTTCAAGTCCTATTCTTCAACTTACTTCTTATCCTTAATAAACTTTGTTTAGAGGTCCTCTTAGCCTCATTTTGAACCCCACAAATGTTCCACGAAAATCACAAAACACCTCCTACGAAGGGCTAATCACATGTACGAGGCCAAATTTCAATTTTCTCATCATTAACATTACCAACTACATGCTTATAGCTCTCGAAACCTAAGTAAACATTATTGAATGTCGTCAAGTAGGGTTGGGAAGGTACGGGGTGTTACATTCTTCCCCCCTTAGAAACATTCGTCCTCGAATGTTAACACTATCGCTTCAATTACGACAAATGTATCTCTATACTAGCATACATACACATAAATACTTAAGGCTCACGGATACTTAATTTTTATTGCTCCACTTCCGCGCTTTGAAATTCTTGGTCCATTTGAAATAGATGGGGATACTTGGATTTCATCATTTCTTCCGCTTCCCATGTGATCTCCTCTCCTTGTTGATTTCTCCAAAGGACTTTCACGAAAGCTATGTCTTTATTCCTCAATCTTTTCACTTGTCGACCTAGAATAGCAATGGGTACCTCTTCATAAGTAAGATCCTCTATAACTTGAACATCTTCAATTTGAATAATATGAGATGGATCTCCTATGCATTTTCGAAGCATCGAAACATGAAATACTGGGTGGACTGAGGAAAGTTCCTGGGGTAGTTCTAATTCATAAGCAACTTGCCCAAATCTTCTAACAATTTCATATGGGCCTATGTAACGTGGACTCAATTTCCCTTTCTTTTCGAACCGCATTACCCCTTTCATCAGTGAGACCTTTAAAAATACCCAATCACCTATGGCAAATTCAAGCCCTCTTCTTCTAACATCGGCATATGACTTGTGGCGACTTTGGGCCGTTTGTAACCGCTGTTGGATCACTTTAACCTTCTCCATAGCCTGATGAACAATATCTGGCCCAAGTAAAGCAGTTTCACCCGCTTCAACCCATACAATTGGTGATCTACATTTCCTTCCGTACAAGGCTTCATAAGGTGCCATTTTAATACTTGAATGATAGCTATTGTTGTAAGAAAATTCAATAAGAGGCAAATGGTCATCCCAACTGCCTTGAAAATCTAACGTACAAGCTCGTAGCATATCTTCAAGTGTCTGATTAGTACGTTCTGCTTGTCCATCAGTCTGAGGATGGAAAGCCGTACTCAAATTCACCTGTGTACCCAAACTCTGATGAAAAGATCTCCAAAAGTGTGCTATGAACTGTGCTCCTCTGTCTGATATAATGGAAAGTGGAATACCATGCAACCGCACTATTTCTCTAACATACAATTTTGCATAATCCTCAGCTGTATAGGTGGTTTTGACTGGTAGAAAATGCGCTGATTTGGTAAGCCTGTCCACTATAACCCAAATAGAATCATATTTCCGCAATGTACGAGGCAAACCTGCAGTGAAGTCCATATTAATCATATCCCACTTCCAGACTGGAAGATTGATACATTGCATGTAACCTCCTGGTTTCTGATGTTCTACTTTTACTTGTTGACAGTTCGGACATTGAGCGACAAATTCTGCAATGTTCTTCTTCATATTTCCCCACCAATACACTTCTTTCAAGTCATGGTACATTTTAGTAGCACCACCCGAATGAATAGAATAACGCGACTGATGCGCCTCTGTCATAATTCATTTTCTCAGTTCATCTACATCCGGTACACATAATTGTCCTTGACATTGAAGTACCCCTTCTTGTGTAAGATCAAATACCTTTGTCAGATTCTGTTGTACATTTTCCTTTAGTTGCAATAACATAGCATCCGCAAACTGCTTCTCTTTCACTTCACCTATTAAGGAGGATTCTGCTGCATTTTGCACAATAACCCCTTCATCTGGAGATTCAATAAGGCGAACTCCCAAGCTGGCTAGTTGATGTATATCTTTGATTATCTCCTGCTTTCCAGTCAACTGGCCACTAGTGCTTTCTACTGCCTTGCGGCTCAATGCATCAGCTACTACATTTGCTTTGCCTGGATGATAAAGAATATCAATATCATAGTCTTTTAAGAGCTCTAACCACCTTCGTTGCCTCAAATTGAGTTCCTTCTGCTTAAAGAGATATTGCAAACTTTTGTGATCCGTATAGATATCCACATGAACTCCATATAAATAATGACGTCATATCTTTAAAGCAAAGACCACCGCTGCTAATTCAAGATCATGTGTGGGATAATTTTTCTCATGTGGCCGCAACTGTCGTGAGGCATATGCTATGACATTACCGTGTTGCATCAATACACATCCGAGACCAACCCCGAAAGCATCACAATACACTGCATAACCTTCGGTACCTTTGGGAAGCACTAAAACTGGTGTGAAGGTTAATTTATCTTTTAACTTCTGGAAGCTTTTCTCACACGCATCATTCCACTGAAATTTTACTGCCTTATGTGTAAGCTTTGTTAACGGTGCAGCAATAGAGGAAAAACTTTCCATGAATCTTCTGTAATAACCTGCCAGTCCAAGAAAACTATCGATTTCTGTGGGTGTCGTAGGTCTTGGCCAATTTTTCACTGCTTCAATCTTCTGTGTATCAACCTGTATTCCTTCATCTGACACAATGTGACCCAAGAATGTGACTGATTTTAACCAAAACTCACATTTGGAGAACTTTGCATACAACTCACGCTCACGGAGAATCTGTAACACCTGCCGTAAGTGATTAGCATGGTCATCTAGTGATCTTGAATAAACTAGGATGTCATCTATAAATACCGTGATGAACACGTCCAAGAATGGCTTAAACACCCTATTCATCAAATTCATGAACACAGCTGGAGCATTTGTTAGTCCAAATGACATAACTAAAAATTCATAATGGCCATACCGTGTTCGGAAAGCTGCCTTGGGTACATCTTCTTCTCTAACTCTGACTTGATGGTAACCCGACCTCAAGTCAATTTTTGAAAAACACCTGGCACCCTGTAACTGATCAAACAAATCATCAATTCGAGGGAGGGGATATTTTTCTTGATCGTTACCTTATTCAACTGTCGATAGTCAATGCACATTCTCAATGTGCCATCTTTCTTTCATACAAATAGTACTGGCGCACCCCACGGGGACATACTAGGCCTAATGAAGCCCTTATATAGCAAATCTTTCAATTGCTCCTTCAATTCACGCAATTCTGCTGGAGCCATTCTATATGGAGGAATAGAAATAGGCTGAGTGCCTGTAATTACATCAATGCCAAATTCGACTTCTCGTTCTAGGCCCAAGCCTAGAAGATCCTCTGGAAATACATCCAGAAATTCATTGACCACTGGAACCGACTGCGGAGTTAGTGGTTCCACATCATTATCTTTTACTCGTACTAAGTGACCTATGTAACCCTTAGCAATAATCTTCCTATCTTTCAGAGAGGAAATAAATCTTCCTCGTGGTGCCCCTACATTACCTTGCCATTCAAGAACATTTTCTTGCGGAAAACAAAAATGCACCTTCTTGGCCCGGCAATCTACCGTAGCATAACAAGAGGTCAACCAATCCATTCCAATGATCACATCAAAATCCACCATGTCTAGTTCAATGAGATCGGCCAATGTATCATGACCACACACAGTTACCACGTAGTCACGATATACTCTTTTTGCAACAATACATTCACTGATCGGTGTAGACACTTCAATTGATTTAATTAATAATTCTAGTGCCTTTGCAAATTTCGCAGCAACAAATGAAGTAACATAGGAAAATGTAGAACCTGGGTCAATCAGTGCATATACATTATATGAGAATATGGATAATGTACCTGTGACGACATCAGGAGAAGCCTCTGAATTCTGTCGGTCCACTAAAGCATAAGTACGATTCTGGACCCCACTAGTACTGGCTGCTCCTCTGGTACCTCTACCTCGGCCAACAGACTGCACACCTCAGCCCAAAGAAGGGACCGATGATGATGACGCAACGGCAGATCCTTACGGTCGTGCTACACCACCCATACTCCTCTGGGGACACTCTATTATCATGTGTCCTATCATACCGCACTAGAAATAAGCATTTGTACCCACTCTGCATGTACTTTCATGAATACGCCCGCAGTGCAGACACTGCTGACGAGGAAAACCTGTTGCTTGTGATCCGTGACCTCCACTACTCTGCCCTGATGGACCACCCCTAAACCCTCAAAACTGAGAGTGAACACCTGATGTGGAGTGAGAAAATAATCGTCTAGGTGGTCTCGAAAACATAAGAGGCCTAGGTCCTCCTTGATACATCGCATATGATACCATAGGTCTAGCCCTTTTGGACTGTGCTCTATCAAATTCATGTACCCTTCGTCTCTGTCTTTGATCTTCCATTTTCTGGGCGAAGGCTTGTATTCTAGCTATGTCTATGTCCTTGTTCAAGGAAGCAATGGTGCAATCCCTTACCAAATATGGCTCTAGTCTATCCACATATCGATGGACTCTATTTGTCATCGTAGCCACAATATTTGGCGCATATCGAGCCAAGGAATTAAATTGCAAACTATATTCTCTCACGCTCAAATTTCCCTGACAGAGATTTAGAAACTGATTCGTACGTGCCATCATGGATCTCATAATGAAGATAATGATCAAGGAAATCCACTTTAAACTCTTCCCACCTAGGTGTATTTGCACCAATATCACGGGATTTCTTCCAATCCTCATACCACAATATCGCTTCTCCTTTCAGTCTGTACGCAGCAAGTTCAACTGTTTCTACCCCCGTCACGTGCATAACCTCTAAAGCCCTCTGAATTTGATCCACGAAGTCCTATGGATCTGCTTTTGGATCTGACTCTGTGAATATAGGAGGGTCCAGTTTCAGAAAATCCTGTGTTCTGCGACTCACCACTCTAGACGCATCATCATCATGTGTCATTGGACCAGCTCGTCCTTGACTTTGGGCTGCCACTAACTGTGTCAACATATGAACTGCATTTCTAAGATCCTGATCTGTGGCATTCATTGGTGGTTCTACGGGTACTTCTCTACCAACTGGCTCATCCGGAGCTGGAAAATTAGACGAAGACCGCGATGAAATTTCAGCATTTGCTCCACCTTGACTAACTTGGTCAGGTGGTAGTCTACTCATTCCTTCTTCAGCAAGCGCATCTACCTACTTTCTTTTACCTCTACCTCTTCTCGTGATTGGCATTTTAACTATACCAAAGAAAAACAATTACCATGATCAGATATAATTCAACTTACAACACTGGCTCTATTGCACGATCTAGAAGTGAAGAACAGAAACAACATCCTAAATGTCCCGTAGCCTCCTACTTATAAATGTGGTGCACAACACATCGATAAGTAAGACTCTACTCAGACACGGCTTTGTAGACACCCTTAGAACGACCTGCTCTAATACCACTTTTGTCACTCCCTGAATCCTAACAGAACGAATTGGCACCCGTAGCCGACATGGCCCGAGAGAACCAAGTTTTGCTTCTATTCAGTCATATTCATATCATAAGCAACACCACCATCATGTAAGGACATGAAAGACTAATAACGAAAAAACATGAAACATGGGACATATATATATACATATGCAAAACTTGGCCGTTGAGGCCATCAAGTCAAAACGACAAAAACCATCTTACATCCATACACCCACAAATGTCTACAAAAGCCTCTATCAGATGCATTGACCAAAACAAATTAAAAGTAGGGACAAGTGCCCGCTTTATACAACATGTACAACACCAAAACATATGTACAACTGTGACTCGGAGAAGCCCCGAACTAACTGGAGCTCACCAATGATCCGCAACAAATGGCAACCTACTGTGGAGGCCTACTAGTACCTGCGCTTGCAGCAAGTAAGGTAAATCCCCCAAGAGGGGTCAGTACGAAGAATGTACTGAGTATGTAAGGCCATATGAAACTTGTATGATATGAAAAAATGTCAATGAACTCAAATACCAATGAATGAGCAATATAGATAAGTCACAATATAGATGAGTAATCATTCTTTGTTTTGGGAACCATGAACATTGCTTTCATTACTTTCTTTGCTTCTTTGATTCTATGATTATTCATCTTTACCTGTGACCTGTGATACCCGGGCCCCGACTGAACAGTGGGTTTTAACATAACATATCGTTATGTTGGGATCGACTCGAGCTAGGCTTATGCTCCTAGAGCTGCCACCCATGAATTAGAATATATCGGGATCGGCTCGAGCTAGGTTATCACCCATAGAGCTGCCACCCATACCAGCATATCAGGTTCAGCTCGAGCTAGGTTATTACCCCTAGAGCTGCCCCCTGTCAGGATCGGTCAAAGCTAGGCTTAGGCCTCTAGGACTGCCCCCTGATCTAACAATCTCAGGATCGGCTTGAGCTAGGCATTTTCCCCCAAAGCTACCACCCATACTTGATCATTGACCACATATTTGCATTACTTTGCTCATTACTTTGAGATTGACACAATGATAGTCATAAATTTATATGAATCTTTGGATCATTAACCAATGAGTGAGAGACATGAGAATAAACATTATGAGAAACATAACATTATTATCACCATAATACCATTGGAACCATTGGACAATAATCCATGAACAAGAGACATGAGTATAATCACTATTGGAACATTGGAACACAACCTTGTTGGGCTTTTGGAACATTATTCATGAATATGAGACATGAGATTCTCAATCGATCAATGAGTAGTAACTATATGATAATGACCATTGATAATTGTGTATAGGATACATTAGCACATTTCGGGATGGGACAAGCATAATGTCAATGTGAATACTATTTGCCGCAGAAAGATACGGACAGAGTAACCTTACATACCTGATATTCTCAATACAAGTATACAATCTTAGATGCGTATATAATAGTCCCGCTCCTTCTTTATGTGTCACTCTACAACACAAATATATAACGGAATTCACATTAACCACCAACTACCTTACAAATGCATATAACGTCAATAAGTTACATGTTTGCCTTTAAACATGCCATTTCCCCTTGACAAAACCATTGATGAAATTATTATTCCAAAAATCCCCCAAATATTCCATACATTGACCAATACATGATAATCAATACATTTCACCACAACACTTCTCCTTTACACTTTCTTATCCACACCATATCGCAATTAATCCATCAATTCACCTTAATACATTTCATAGCACATATCGGCCAAAATCCCATAATGGACACTTATAGAAAAATAACAAGTTTAATAACAAATCACACCATACATGTTCATATTTTATCCATACCATGCTCTTTCATCAAAGTCACAAGTCATAATTCAAACATGAATCTCATGGATCACAAATCTTTTATAAAAACACAAAGTACCATGTTCAACACTTCCAAGCATAACCAACATGATTTGAATACTCTCTCATGCATATAATATATTAATCCATAACAATAATCACTTACCCAAGCTTGAAAAATGATGATCTTGCTCCAAAAGTTGGCTTTGAGTTCTTAGGGTTTGAGAGCAAATATCTTATCTTTTGGTCTAAAAAGGCATGAGACTTGTGAAGAATAAAAATCAGATTTTTGGTCCCTTTTATAAGCCTTGAAGTCCATCCTTAGCCACTCTTATAGCATTAAATGCTTGGTCTAGAAGGTTTAGGCAAGAATGGGTCATTTGACCCATTTTTGGCCCATGTCTTCTTTCACATTTTGGGCCCTTTTTGAGCCCAATTCACTTAATCCAATAAAATCAATAATTTCTTGTGTTTAAATCATCTCATACATGTTACAACAATATTCCCACTCACGCTATTCATATCCGTAGCCTCAATCCCCAAAACAAGTGATTCTAGCCTCGTACGACTCATTTTGACCACAAGGGTAAAACCGTCATTTTGATGCCAAATTCGTTCACGAGTAATTTTATCATACCAATATAATATTTCATTCATTTAATGTATATACTCGTGGTTTTAGAAGAAACGTGGCAAAAATCGGCTCGGTACGTCCCCGGGTACCCTTGTGACTACGAAAATTTCCAACTTTTGAAAAAGTGGCAAAACCAGCCTGGAACGCCCTTGGGCGCGCCAGCTTGCTGCCACTGGGCACAAAAATTTGGCCCAAAGTGGCGTGGTACACCCTCTGGCGTGCCCCAACCTTATATTTTTTGAAAATTTCATTTTTTGACTTTTCTTCGCGGGTTTGGTTAGATACTTCAAGTCCTATTCTTCAACTTACTTCTTAGCCTTAATACACTTTGTTTAGAGGTCCTCTTAGCCTCATTTTGAACCTCACAAATGTTCCACGAAAATTACAAAACACCTCCTACGAAGGGCTAATCACATGTACGAGGCCAAATTTTAATTTTCTCATCATTAACATTACCAACTACATGCTTATAGCTCTCGACACCTAAGTAAACATTATTGAATGTCGTCAAGTATGGTTGGGAAGGTACGGGGTGTTACAGCCTACTGAGTTCCACGTGTTTGGTGCTCATACTACACTTCTGGTTGTAGTATGAGTTATCGTTGTTGATGTGTGTATCGTACGGAGCAGCTATGGATCAGAGATTCGGGGTGAGCTCCTGGCATTTTGTAGTATCCTTACTCTCCCTCTTATTGTTAGACTGTTCTCTAGGTTGTATCAGAGACGCTTGTATATACACTTTTCCCATATTTACTTGTACTCCTGTTGTATTAAAAGCTCTTGTACTGGCTCCACCAGGTTTTGGGACTATATTAGTCTTTTTATTTTATTTATTCCACAGTCTTCTTTATTTCTCTTGGTAGTCCGTTACTAGTTGTTCCAGACTATGGATTGGCTTACCTACTGATGGGTTATAGTAGGTGCCATCATGACCTGAGAAATTGGGTCATGACATTATTAAAGCTAAATAAAATAAAATACCAATATCAAAACAAATATTAAAAACTCATTCAAGACCTTTCGGATGCAAATCAATAGTGCAAATTGATCATAAAACACGTTCCAGGCCTGTTGAAATCATCAAATTGCCCATCCAGGGTCTTCTTGACTGAATATTAACCATGTTCAACTCCAAGCTTTTTAAAATCTAAAAATCCAACCTAAGGCTTAAAACACTCCCAAACACCTCAGAACGTGTACCAACTATCTAACAAAGTTAAAAATCACCTTCCTAACCCAGCGAAACTGTCAAAATTCAAAACCGACCTTGTTAATCCAAAATGCTAACTTTTGTAAAACTTTTCAAGTTTTCCAACTTTCAAAATTGAAAATCTCCTCCAAACATCGTCCAATCAGTTCGAAAATCATGTCACTCATTATCACAAGTCAAAAACAATATAATGAAGATACATAAAGGTTCAAACTGAGGAAACAAGTTCACTAGAAGAAAATAACAATGCTAGTCATTGCAACAAAAAAATACAAGTCATGAAGAAAGGGTTATATTTAATAACAAAAATTGATTGTATTATTTCTTTCTCTATTTCTTTTGACATTAATTATTTTTGTAGTGGTTTTGTATTATAACACATTAATATTGTCTATGAATTGTTTTAGTTTGATGGCAACTCTTGTAATGCTTATTCTTTGAATGATTCTTATTATTAATTAACTAATATTTCGTTAATTAATCTTGTTCTTGAATGTTTCTAACAGGATTAGCTAACCCTAGGACTCACCCATAAACTTCAATTTAAACTTAGGAAATAAAACTTATGGTTGAAGATTATTTAACAATAGTTTGGTGCACTAACTGTCATCTAATAATTACTTATTAGGGATGATAGAATTTACTTGGAACATAATCAATCATTCTTATTTAAATAGCTTATATAGTTATGGGAACATCGTATCGATATAAAATCACTCAACTCTTGGGAAAAATTGGGTGATGGTTGTAACACCTTGCATCTCGAAGAATGTTTAAGTCATCAGTACACATGTTAGAAATTACATATCAAGTTAATTGACCTATATATGGATTAGAAATCAATTAGAACTAGTTCTAACAATAAGATAAAATTCCAAATAGGCACGGAGGATAAGACTCCACCTCGTGCAATGCCCTGTAGGACAAGGTTGTGGCAACTGCGCTGCCCCAGAAACTTTGGAAAGATGAAATCCAGTAGGTCGGGGATATAGTCACCATGGTGCCCATGCCATAACTCGGTAGGGCAATGCCCCAAGGTTGTTTATAGATAAAATTTTCCCACTTTATTTCATTAAGGGTGTTTTCATCCTATCTTTTTCATGTAAGCTCATCATACGACTAAACCCTTCCTACAACAAAAACACTTATAAATAACACCATACTACTCATCTCCTCTCTCAGAGCCTCAAGGGTTTCAAGCACTACAGACTCTAGGTAAGGAAATGTCTCTCCAAAGTTATTCCATCTTTAAAGGTATGTAAGGCTAACCATCTGTGTGGGAATCTTGTTCTTCCCCAAAAGTATGTTTTCAATTTCATTCTCTTTCATGAATAAAGTTTGGGTTTTTGAATCGAAGCCTGGAATTTAGTTTCTTCTTTTTTTGATGATACTCCTTACATTCTCTATGAAAATAGTAGAACTTCATAATTTGAGTCTATATCTTGGTTGTATACATTATTTCATGTTCATGGAGTCTATTTCATTTTTTATGAAATCTATCTCATAAGTTATGAAAGTCATCTCATGTTTTATGAAAACTATTCTATGATTATGAAAACCTACTTCATGAATGTTTAAAAATTAATCTTATGAATCTTGATATGTTTTTGAAAATGTTTTTTTTCTTGACAACTCAGACTAGTATGTTTTCACAAGATTTAAATCACAAGGCTCAACAACAATATCTTTAAGATTATTCAGAGCACAAGGTTCACCAGTTGTATGATTATATGATAAGATTTTAAACTAAGGCTCCTCGGTATGATTTTTAGTTTGCCTAAAAAAGGTTATAGTATTAGCTTATTATATATTTTAGGAGGATCATTGCTAACCGAGAAGGGTAAGATTTCAGATAACACATACCTTAAAACTATGTATGCCAGCATAGGATAGGATTGTGTCGTAGGTTCAAGCGACTCCTATTTAAGCCATTGGTAATGGCTCAGTATGGATCCACAATTTAGTTCAGTTATGCCCTATGCCCTGACAAGGCATCGGATGGCTAGACAATCTCAAATGATGTTATTCAATTATAAGAAACTTCCCAAATAGTATACTAAGTATTTTCATCAAATATGATTTACGGCACAACACTGCCAATACTTAGTTGCTCATGATTTAGATACTCAGTTTATCCTATTATTCAACTTTTCAGTATTATTTATTATTCAGATAATCAAGATGCTTATTATATTGTTTAGTTATTTCATGATCTTGATGCATATCATATTGATGTACAGTTGTTCAGTATTATCATATAACGATATAGTCCATGTACTTATCCATTTGGTGTTGTATCATTTTATGATGCAGATTCAAGTACTTAGGGTCATAACCAGACGCTCTATTAGATTTCACCTCCTCAGCTTGTGGTAAGTCCTCCTTGCATTCATAGGGCTCAGTTTATGTCTATTTTAGTAGTTCAGTGGTTAGGCAGTTCAGTCTTGCTAAATGAAGGTGGATCAGGGGCCTTGTCTCAATAGACAGTACTCAGTTAGGACTTGAGGCTTCATAAATAGTTAGTTAAAAAAATATTCATTTTGGCATTAAGTAGCTTGATCTTACTTTATGTTTTCAGAGCTTCTGCTTATTTATTCAGAATGTTCTCTGGTAGTATGCTAGGCCAAGGGTACATTTGGACTAGTAGTGGTTTCGGGTGTTGGCCACACCCAGGGTGTAGGCTTGGGGTGGGACAAACTTTGTTTCACAGAACTAGGTTCAAGTGTCCTAGGAAATCTATGAAGTTGTGTCTAATAGATTCTTTTTTATGAGTGAAAGTACTCATCACTTATAATAGAGAAGCTATAGGATATTAGGAAGTACTACCCTTCTTTCATACTCTAGTTCGTGCTATAAAGTTGAACTCTTGAAACTTATTCAAACTTGTGTGTTGTATGTATTTCAAAAAATGCCTCCTAAGAGAAAGACAACTGCTAGCTATAGAGCTACCACCAGTGTTGAGGTTCCTTCCAAGGTTAATGCTAATGAAATGCCTCTATCTCAGGGAATGCAAACCAGAAATAAAGATCACTCTTTTTGTCAGAATGTTAGCATTGAGTCTCACCTATGCATTAAGTCCAAAGAGAGGTCCTATGTCATGTAATACTCAACCACCTCGTACTTTAGATGAGAGTTTTAAGGGAATTATCTAGATTCTCACTCACTTGTTACAACTTAGTCACATTATTAAAATATAATCCTCACTAATGTTAGCTACCACGATTCATCTGACACTTCTAGGATTCGTGGTTCCTCCAAATAAATCCTCAAATTTTCACAAGGTCCAAGGTTGAAGAGGACCCCCAAAACTTTATTGATATGATGCAGAAGATTTTGAGGGTGATGGATATTAGTGAGATATAAGGAGTTGAACTTACCTTCTATCAGCTGAAAGATGTTGCAAATATTTTGTATGAGCAGTAGGAGTTGACCCTAAAAAGATGCAGCACCAGCAGTTTGGGATAACTTTATGGATGCCTTCATCAATCACTTTTTTCCTATAGAGTTGAGGGAAGCTAAGGCTGATGAGTTTATGAACCTCAAGCAGGATACTATAAGTGTGAAGAAGTACAACCGTAACTTCGCATAGCTCTCTAGATATGCTCCAAAAGTGGTGTCCACTGTAAGGGCAAGGATGAGAAAGTTTGTGTCTAGGGTTGGAAGACACTTGAAAAAGGAATATGTTGTAGCATTTCTACATAATGGTATGGACATATCCATGTTGATGTTCTATGCCCAGGAGGCCGAGGAGATAAAGTAGGAAAAAAGGGAAGAGAACCAAAATAAGAGAGCCAGGTCAGCTGACAATTAGGTAAGTAATCAGTAAACAACAGCAGAACCTTCTTCCCTAAGTGGTCATCAGGACCTGCTCCATTTTTAGCTAGTGTGATAACACGGAGGATGGGAATCCCAAAACTAGAGTATTAACTTAAAAGAAATGCGGAAGCAAAACTAGAAAATAAACTGAAAACACTAAACAAGATTAAAAGATATGATAAATTCAAGGAAATTGTTTCAAGAACTTCCAAGAACATAAGTTCTTAGGAATTGACAAGATCCAATTAACAATGAATTGGCATTGGATAAACCAAACGCCTTTACTGGAGAAACTAATCAAGTTTGGAAAATGGATCTTGACCGCTTCGTGAGTAACATTAGACAACAATTAGTATTAGTACTAATCGCCTTCTAAGAATACCAAGAAAAAACTAAAGATGTGAAAGAAAGAAATTATCTTACTACTTTAAACAATGAACTAGTTAGGTTGAAAGATAAATCCCAAGGTAATCTACCTCAAAGGTTTAAAAGAACTCTCAAATATATTAATCTTCAAAATATGATTTATAATAGAATAAAACACCCCTTTATATAGTAGTAAGAAAGGGGTTTGTCAAAATAACATTAAATAAAAATAATACTTCCTAGGGATTAGAGAACACTTTAAAGTCTTCTCCTATTTCTTCCCATAATGATAGCATCGATGGAAGCTCAACATCATTAAAGACCAAAGAATATCAAGACATTTTTAATGGCCTCAATTAGCAATGAAAACAAGTCTTATGACGGAAGAATAAGTCCAGCACAAATGTGTATATTTTGAGGCCCAAATAAAAGTCCAGTATGAGGTGCAATGAGGCCCAAATCTACCCATAAAATGAACAAAGTGCAGCAGCCCAAAATTAGTTTTCTTTTAATTAGTTTCTAGAACCTATATTAAATAATTATTTTATTCTATGTTGACATCCTAGGACTTTGTGTGTGGCAGCCTTCTATGCCATTTAATAGTTGTTTTGTTCTATGTTGACTTTATAGGATGATGTGTGTAGTAGTCTTCTAGGCCCTAGGAAGTATTATTTTTATTTAATGTTATTTTTACCAACACATTCCTTTCTACTATATAAAGGGTGGTTTATTTCATTGTAAATCAGATATTTGAGAGTTCTTTTGAACCTTTGAGGTAGATTACCTTGGGATTTATGTTTCAACCTAACTAGTTCATAGTTTAAGGTAGTTATATAATTTTCTTTGATATCTATGGTTTTTTCTTGGTATTCTTAGAAGGCATTTAGTACTGATACTAATTGTTGTCTAACGTTACTCACGAGGTAGTCAATATCCGTTTTCCAAACTTGATTAGTTTCTCAAGTAAAGGCGTTTGGTTTATCCAATACCAATTTGTTATTACTTTGATTCAAAACCGTATATTTAAATTCTAGTTAGTCTTTTTTTAATTAGTTTCTTAGGTTTTATTCCACTTTTGTTTTAAGTTAATACTCTAGTTTTGGGATTCCCAACCTTCATATTATCAAAGCGTGCCTACTCAGAGACCCCAGAATGACAAGACGTCCAAACAAAACAAGGTTTCATAGCACTAGGCTTGTCGTTAAAGGGTAGTGTTGCATAAAGGACTCCATAGTACCCCACTTGCAATAAGTATGGTAAGAAACATCTGGGAGAATGTCGCTTGGGTGTAAATGGGTGTTTTGGGTATGGCCAATAGGGCCACTTTCTGACGAATTATCCCTCAGCAAGGTAGGGGAATAGAGGGAACAGAGCCCTAGCTACTACTTCATCCTCTCCAGTAGGCCAAGTTTCACAGAAAAGTACTATTTCATGAGTAGGCAAGGGTAAAAACCATTTGTATGCATTAGCCAGACATCAAGAACTAAAACATCCCCATAGGTTATTTCATATATATTAAAACCCTTCTCTACTGATGTATATGTTTTACATAACCTTGGAACCACTTTGTCTTTTCTGACTCTTTATGTTGCTGTGAATTTTGATATAAGTCTTGGACAAATTTTTTAAACTTTTGTTGTTTCTACACCTATAAGTAAGTTTGTAGTAGCTAGACGAGTCTATAGAAACTGCATAGTAACCATTCATTATAAAGACACTGTAGCCGACCTAGGTGAGTTTGATTGGTTATACTTATGTTATGCCTCAGATGATTGTAAAACCAGAGTTGTGAAATTCCAGTTTCACAATGAACCAGTCTTGGTGTGGGAAGGACGTCCAGTAGTGCCAAAGGGCTTCATAACGTATCTTAAGACCAGAAAGATGGTTTCCAAGGGGTACATCTATTATTTAGTTAGGGTTAGGGGTTCTAGTACTGAAGTCCCATCCCTTTAGTCAGTTGTAGTTGTCAATGAATTTCCTTATCATCTTTTTAGAGTCCCTCTTGATAGAGTGATAGACTTTGGAAATGAAGGCTTTCCTAATATTTGGATTTAGACAAAATACATGATTTCATATTCAATTCAAAATTTGTGCATAATTCATAAAGAAAATCATAAAATAGATGCTTAAACATGAGATAGATAGTTGTTTTTAGAATTCAAATACATTTCATGAAGAATTCCTATGGTTTATCAATAGTTAAAAGGAATTAAACATTTGTGAGTTCTTGATCTAATCCTACCTAATGCATAGAAAAGGTTGAGATAATAAGGGATGTATTTGTAGGGAGGAACTCAGGTTCCCACATGTGAGGGATAGCATTACATACCTTAAACGCTCCAAATCTTGAAGGAGCCTGTGTTTCTCATTTTTGGGACTTAGAAAATGGTTTCTTCAGAGAACCCTTAGATTTTGAGGCAGGGGATCTTGTTAAAATTCATAGATTAGGAGTAAAAATCCATAAATTTACTCAAAGTATGATAGATAAGACTTACTTAACCTTATAAGGGTGGTAGAGAGATCTTATGTCTTTTCAAGTCGATCTGAAAGTTAAAAATGGGCAAAGAAAAGCAGGATGCGTCTTTTATTAAATTTGGATTTATGTCGTGCGGTCCATTCTATAGACCTTTGATTTGGTTTATGGACCATAACTTTGACCTTAAATTCTTACAACCCAACTAAACACCTCTATGGAACACAATACGGTCTACGTACAAGGGATTTCTAGCATACTGGTAAGGTAGAACGGCTCGTGTTACAAACTATACTCACTAAGTATGAACTATGCACAACTCCTTGTTGACTTGGTTATGCTGATGCTCACTGGTTCAAGAACATGGTCCACTTCAGAGACCGTATACTAGTTGTACGATCAGTAAAGGTGCCTTTGAAAACCTAGGTTTGGGTCTGAGTTAAACTAGGGACAATTTAATCTCTAGTTTGAAAGTATTAGGTATTATAACCTAAGTCATCGATTGTGGAGCCCTATAAGTTAAAATTGAAGTAGTTGCCACCTTGTTTTAAATATGCATTCTTAGGTAGGAAAACACTCTACTCATCATTCTTGAAGTAGAGTTATCTGACGTAGAAGTTGAAATAACACTAAAAGTGCTAAGGAACAGGGAAAAGCAATTGGTTGGTAGATGTCATATATTCAAGGTATCAGTCTAGCTTTTACATGCACGGGCTATTGATGGAGGAGGATCATAAACCAAGTGTTAAGAAGCATCATAGGCTCAATCCAATCATGAAAGAAGAGGTAAGAAAGAGGTTATAAAGAGGTCATTGCATCAAAGACATATTTCAAGTCTCCGCAATAACATAAATAAGATCCTAAGAGACGACGTCGACGACAATCACATAAACAATAATAATATACCAAGTGAGGCTTAGAATTAATTAATTCATACAAAGATGAGTATGAGGTAATCTTACTAAAACAAGAACAACACAGGGAGAAAGGACACCAAATAAACTCTAACACGATACAACAACTTACATATTGGACAAGTTAATCAACAAACTCCTCTAAATAACATTACTTCTTATCAACCATTTTCGTGCATAGCCTTGGGGAAAAACAAAATAACCAAATGGATCCAAATAGGCAGAGTCGAGATAAATGAAAAAAGCTATTAAACAGTTATATTTTTATTTCTAGAAGAAAAAAAAACAAAAAGCAAAACGTAAAGATGGAGGCGATTACTGATCTTGTGTGGAGCAGTGAACTGGAGGACTTTTAGATCGCAAATCCACACTCGAAACTTGACAATTTCGAACTAGAATCACGCAAAGAAATCCCAAAACTCAAAGAAATATGAAAGGACTGACTATTTGTGAAAGAGAGAAGCTTTTTGTCATATTGTGATCTAGAACTTGAGGCTTAGAATTTTGTGGCTTCCATCCAAAAACCTCCCTCCAAAGCCTCCCCAACCTTTGGTATTTATAGAGGGGAAATTCGGGTTCATGGGGGTTCTTTGGGCGGGAGGATTTTAAATTGAAATTCAAAGTCTTGGTCAGCAAATCCATTCAAAAATCTGAACGTTGGGAGTTGTTAGACGTGTTCAGCAGCTTTCACATGATGAAAAGACCATAGCACGAAAATTGGTACCTAATCCCTGTCCATGGTTGACAAAGTTTGCTTCTTTTCTAAATAATGAAGGGAGAGAGTGAAAAGAAAGGTGCGGCTGTAGAGGGGAAAGAAACCCTATCTGATTTAGAACATAAAGGGGCGTTTTGGGTATGTCATGTAGCTAATTTGGGGGTAAAATGGGTAGTTCAAAATATTTTATGAGGGCTGATGGGTTTAGGTATTGGGATTATGTGGGTGAACCAATTTTGGGCTCGTTTGGGCTTCAAATATGGGCTGCTAATGGGTTACGAAAGTTTAGTTGGAGTCAAGATTCGGGCTAGTTTGGTTGATGGTCTTTTCCTTCTTAACTTAATTCTTTTGAGCCTCTAATTTAATAACAAGTACAATATGTACTAACAACTAATAAGATACCAAAAATAAAGTACTAATGTTATAGGTTCCCGCTAATAATTTAACATAAATATTGAATACAAAATATTTATTTATAACTAATTTAGTAAGAAACTTGAAATAAAGCGACGATAATCGAAGGTTTTAAAAACGAGGAGGTATTAATTAAAAATAGTAATTTTGGTAAAGGTGTCGCTTTGATGATGATGATGATGATGATGATGATGATGATGATGATGATAATAATAATAATAATAATAATAATAATAATAATAATAATAAAAGAATACAACAATACAAATAGTAATTATCTTCGCAATAGTCATAAAAAATATTGATGAAAATAAGGTATTTGATTTATCAATAATTAAGAAGCTAGTCAAAATAATTTGGAAGAAAGGAAGGTCAAAATTGGGTGTCAACAGCTGTCCCTTTTTGACCGGAGATGATGAAAGAGTTTTCGGACAAAGAAGATGACGAAGTAGCCAATTTTGTCCCAACCAGCGAAGTTGAAATGGAGGAAACAAAGGTATAGGGACAAAGAGAAATTTTAAAATATTTATGACCGCACTTTGATTTCTAAGTTGCCTACATATATGGGGTTGCACGAGAATCAGGTCAAATGTAGTTCAAGAGTTATAATGAGATAAGGTGGAGTGAGTTTAGAACAACATACTCCATAAAGGTGTTTAATATCGGTGAATGATAAATATGATGGTGGAGATGAATAAGTAGAAGATTACGGTCGAACATGGAAAGATACAATTTGAAAGTGAAGCGAATTAAAAAAAAAATTTAAGAGGATAAAATGTGATGATATAAAGGGAATTTGAAGTGAGTGAAATTCCAAGCTAACAAAAGCTGAGGATTGGACGAAATAAAGTAAAAGCATAGCCAAAGAATGATATTTTTCTAAGAACTGTCCCAGTATCGAGTTCTGATGAGACTGGGTTCTAATTTGGTAAAGAGAACAAAGAGAAAAAGGGTTGAAGATAGAAAAATGTTGCGGGATTTAAGATTCGGTTATTGAATATGGAAAAGGTTTGATGTGAGTTTTCCTACACGGCCCGAATGTGAGACGTAGGTTGAGTGATGTTCGAGAGTAGATCCTTGACCATTGTTGGTGAGCTTGACTCTCCAACAAATTGCCCCAGTTCACTGATAAGATGAAGTTCCACGTTGTGTTGTATCTATCATTGCTGCATGTGGGTTGTGCTTCCTACCAAGTCTTGATAAAATTGTTAGCAAAATAGAGTAAGCATGAAAAAATGTAAATAAAAGTTTCACGACAAATATCGTAAGACAAATGCATCCATTCTGAACTGGTTCTCTAGATGCGATTAGTCAAATGTGTGATATTTCTAAATAATAACTTCAAATTATATGCCCGCAAAATTCATCAAACTAAGTAGATATATTAACAAAAGCAATGCCTAAAAATAATTAACTAAGCTTGATTTTTAAGAAGTTCAAAAGATAGCATGCAGTGCGTAACTAATTAAAAATAAATAAATAACTAAGGCATTGCTAAATGTTTAACTAAAGGCGAACAAGCATAAATATCCAATTGAAAGCAGACATGCATAAAATGTCTTATTAGAGGGCAGACTAACCCAATAAGTCCTATTTTAGGATGGACGGATCCAACATGTCCTATTTTAGGGTGGACGGACCCAACATGTCCTATTTTAGGATGGACGGATCCAACATGTCCTATTTTAGGGTGGACGAACCCAATTTGTCCTATTGTAGGATGGACGAACCCAAAGTATCCTATTTTAGGACGGACAAACCCAACATATCCTATTTTAGGGTGGACGGACCAATGCATTAAATTATATGCCTGAAAAATTCATCAAACTGAAATGCAAAGCTCAATAAAAGACAAATGAGTAATTAAGCTTGATTTTTTCAAGAAATTCAAAAGATAGCATGCAGTGCTTAACTAATTTAAAAAAATTAAGGACATTGCGAGATGTTCAAGTAAAGACAAGCAAGCATAAATATTCAATTGAAGCCAAACATGCATAAAATGTCTTATTAGAGGGTAGACTACCCCAATATGTCCTATTTTAGGGTGGACGATCCCAACATGTCCTATTTTAGGATGGACAGGCCCACGTATCCTATTTTAGGGTGGACGAACCCAATATGTAATGCAAACTTACGAATATTGATGCAATGCGGGGAACTTGGTGCAATTTTTCTCCTAGCAACGAGTATTTATAAACCAATGCAAAAATCCTAGTGCAGTGTCTTTGCAGTAGTAAATATCCAAGGTGCGATGCTTTTTCAATAGCAAACATTAATGATGGAATTCCACATTAGTGACTATTCATAATGTGGTACCCATAATTTGGGATCTTCCACTTTGGAAAAATTTGTTATGAAGGAAGTTCCTGCACTGAAAGAAATTGTATTTTTGCAAATTTAAATCGCATTGATATTGCCTCATTTTGTGCTTCATCTTAATCTTATGCTGCCTTTCTTGAGGTTTGAGCTTTGTTTGAAAGTGTTATTCTTTTAAGAATAACTAAAAATCAGTTCTGCATTACTCAAAGAAAAACTTGTTAGTAATAAAGAAAAAGGTTTCCTTCCATTGAACCATAAAGCTTTGGAGGTGAATTTGCGCTTCTTGTAGCTATGGCATTGTTGCGATTTGATGATACGAATATGACTTGTGCACTCAAACTTTTGCTTTGTCAAAATAATGATAGGCTATCAACAAAGCTGTCCCGATTTTGGCTATGGGAGAAATGATTTTTTTATAATATCATGACCGAACCCAAAATAGGCGCCTACGTATCCCGCTACTAATAGGAATCAGGTCAAACGTAGTTCATACAAAAGGCTAGGAAAGGACTGCAAAAATAGTAGCTAATCATAAAGAAGGGAAAAAGAGAATGATAATCTCAAGTTACAAAATGATGCTCTTGTCAGTCCTCTAGACTTGTTGCACGCTTTCTTATCAAATGCCTTGGTGCCAATTTTAATGGATCACCCTTAACAAAAATCGAGCCCTTGTTTGCCTTATTACCATTGTTGGTTGGAGGCTCTTGCTGCAGTTTTATTTTGTCACTTTCAATCATGCTTTGAATTTTGAATCTCAATGCTGGACAATCTTCAGTGTCATGTCCTTGAACATTTGAATGATAACCATAATTTTTGAATAAATCAAAGTTTGAAGATGGATACTTAGGTATGAATCCCTTTTTTGGTTGCAGAATTCCCTTAGTTCTCAATCTCTCAATTATATTGGCTAATGGCTCCTCCAAAGGAGTGAAAGAGAAAGATTTCAATTTCCTCTGTGGTTGCGAGCTAGATTGTGCTTGGTGAAACTGTTGCTTGGAACTATTTTGAAAATTTTGCTGGCAAGGAGGTTGGAGATGCACATTGAAAAGGTCAGAAGAATAATGAGATTGCAAAAATTAATGATTTTAATGGCATTGAGATTGGTGCATAAAAGCTGATTTGTTTTTGCTTTGAGGATTTCTCGACATCTTTGGTTGGAAAACTAGATAAATAATTTGTGTTGCTAAGTTTTCTAAAATTCTTCCTTCTTGAATTCCACTTTCTATCTCTTTGCCAATTCGAATCAAATCGGAGAAGTTACGTGCACAAGTTCCAAACAACTTATCATAATATAGGTCTTCTTGAATTTAGATGAAGGCTGAGATGAATTCCCCCTCGGGGAGTGGAGGATGTATCTTTGAAGCTTCTAACATCCATCATGTGACATATGCTTGAAAATATTCATGCGGCATTTTCTTTACTTTGAGCAAATCGGTCATGTACAGGTCGCTTCCAATATTAAACTCATATTGCTTCACAAAGTTGCGAGCCATATCTTCCCATGTGTGCCATTTTCTAGAGTCTTGCTTGGTGTACCAAGCGAGTGCCAACCCTGATAAACTTTGAATGAATAGTCTCATTCGTATGGCTTTATCATGTCCAATTCCAATTAACCTGCTGTAGTAGTCCTTTAAGTGAGCAACGGGATCTCTTTCCCCGCTGAAAGTATTAAATTTTGGTAGCTTGTACCCTGGAGGAAGCTCAACATTTGGGTGCACACATAAGTATTCATACTTTAGACTCTGGTACTTTCTTAAGTGCAACTCTTCATCAAGTGCTTTTCTCAAATTGTGGAGTTCTTTCCCTAGATTTTCTTAGTGAATTGACTGGATTGCCTTTCCACCTCTAGCATATTAACGAACTGCTAGCTGGTCATGCTTATTTTCCTTGGAAGGAAGCACAATTGTGGGAGGGTGGATATTTGGCATCATGGTAAGCTGAAAATTTTTGAGATTGATAGCATATATTGATGGCATTTGCAGAGAGATTGCATAGGTAGGAGTTAGGCAAGGAGATATGGTTAAACAAATGTTTTTGGTTGAGATGGAAGTTGTGGTAATGGAAGGAAGAAGGCTAAAGGTATTTGGAAGATCGACCAAAATATTTCTTCGAACCACATTCTTTTTGCCATTATCATTCTATGCTTGCAGTAAACCCATATCGGTATTGAAAGCTTCAAATTTGTTTGCCATTATAGTATCGTCCTTGATGCAAATTCACAACCAAAACAGTGTTCAATTCTAGGCAACCTTTAAACAAAAAAGATAAAACTATAAACACAAAATAAAGTGTTAGTGTATGAAATAATAATAATAATAAATAATAAAATATTTGATAAAATAGATTAGTCCATGATTAACCTAAATAAGAGCTCTAGACTAGAAGATATGATCATAGTTACGGAACGAGTGGATCAAAAGACTTCTTAGTTAGTAGGCTCTAACGCTTGAGATGTAAAAAGAAAGTAAAAAGTGTTTTGGAATAGTAACTAGAAGAAAGGTTGACTCATGTTGAACACCAAATCTTGTCTCTAACTTGATCCTTATGCTTTGCTAACTCTGGCGTATCCCAAAATTTGCCTCAGTCTTGAAGACAAACCTAATGATGATTCCTCATCTTTGCGTGCAAAAATTCTTCCCCAAACTTCCTTCTCTATTTTGAGGGGAAAAATAAAATTTTATAATAAAGAGACCGAGCCCTATGTAGGCTGCCTACGTATCCTGTGTCCAACAGGAAATCAGGTCGAACGTAGTTCCAATTACATGCAAAAAGGATGTTAAAATCCTATGCTAATATGACCGAGTCCCTATGTGGGCTTCCTACATATCCACCAAGGAAATCAGGTCAACCATAGTTCAGCTTACATAAAAGGAAATTTAAAAACATACAAAAGATTGATAATTTAAGTTCACAAAAAGTACATAGTTGCTACCAAAAAGATGCTGCCCCAAAACTAAACATCCTACTACATACTTTCGAGATTGCATATTTTAAAAGAGGTCCCATTGTACTCTAATCTTCATGCTCAATGAAACCATTGCTGGAGTTCCACCCGGCTACATTATAAGTGCTTACAAAAGATACGGGGAAGGAATAATTTGGTTCTTTTCCTTTTGTACCCTTAGGAAACTCTGTAGATTTCCTTTTCAATGAACCAACTCCTTTAGGGATATTGCTAGAAGGATCATATTTCTTGACAAAATCATCGACTAGATCGCCCCAAGAAGACCATTTTCACATATCTTACTTTGCATACCACATCAAAGCTGGCCCCGTACGCGTCCTAACAAAATGTCTCATCTTCAGTTCATTGTCTTGCCCAATATTTCTCACCCAATCAACATATGCCTTCAGGTGGTCTACAAGACTGCCTAACCTGTTATACATTGGAATATTTCCATACTCCGTCTCAAAAGGTAAAGCAAGCTCATTTGTAAAGGAAATTTGATTAGTCTCAACATTGAAATATCTTCCACCATTTTCTCCATTCTTGCTCGTCTCTGCCAAATTGTTGAATGTCTCTTTTGGAAAAGACGAGTGCATGTTAGAGAAAAGTGGGGCATTAAAATCAAATGTAGGAAAGGATGTAGCGCGAAGGGATGAGTATGCTTCTGAATTTCCAATGTATGAGTTCTTAAGGTCGAAAATCATTTCTTTCATGTTGTCAATTTCTTGCTCCATTTGTGACACTTCTGTCTCAAGATTAGCAACTTTATCTTGGTATGACGCTGGTTCTTCATGGTCAAACTCATCTTCAACTAGGTCAATCAAAGTAATTTTAATCGGTCATATCATCCTTGAATTATCTTTGGTGCTCAACTTAAGTCAACCTTTGGAAGAGAAATGAAACACTTGGTAAGAATAGGTATATGGAAGGCTAAGAGTGAAGTATTTAGAAATGTGATTAAAAAAGAGCCTAATGGATTGAGTCCTATAAGTGATATAAGCTTAGGATAACAAAAAATAATTAATAAGGAAATAGAGCGCACGAAGATTAAACTTTAATAAGACAAAGGATCGTGAGTGACTCAAAATTCTAATTTAACATTGGCGGGTTGAAAAATTATCGAGGACGAAAATAATATCAACTATTAGGATTATCCTCGATTTGCATGCCAAGACTTAAATTTAAAATAAGTACAAAGAGATCAATTTTAATAACCCCAAGATAGGAACGACACAAGCATTTTGAATGAAGGAAACTTTTGAGAAATAACAAACTTGAAATGTCGCTCTTGAATCATTTGATTGGGAAAATCGAATACATGTTGTCAAGTGCAATTTAGTAGTTTGCGCAAATAAATTTGGACATCTACCAATTTAAGAAGCAACAAACGATGCGAAGATCAATAATAAATTGAAAGAATTTGGGAGATCAAGCAAAATCTCCATGACGTAGATCGACGCTAAATAGATACTACGAAGCGTGGAACTAACGGGATAAATGTTCTGTTGTTAGAAACAAAAGATTACACCCGTAAAGGAGGAATTTGGAAGAGCTTGAAAAGGTGAAAAATCTAAAAGTTTGAAGCTATCACAAGTCTAGAAAAATTGATTTAGAAAAAACATAAAAGGGTAAAATATTACACCTAATCACGACGAATTATGCCCTTGTTAACAGAGTAGAAGGAAATTCTTAAAGCAAATTGTGGACATGAGTATTGAAAAACTCGAAGCAAGAAATTTAAAATAATGATGAATTAATCTCGTTTTAAAAAAAATCGACGAAAGAAATGTGAACCTTATAGAAAATCTGAAATTGAAATACTAAGAGTTCGGGCGAGCTTAAGATAAATTCCTAAATAGTGCTCTAGAATCTTTTATGTGCGCTAAGCGTGGAAATATTATATTATATATATAAAAAATAAACTATTAACATGATATAAAAGCATATAAAAATTGCAATATGAATGTAATTCTCTTCTCTGAAATTAAGGAGAAACAAAGATGAAGTTAGTAAATATCAAGTAAAATATGTTGCAAATAAAGTTCACATAGATCATGTAGCAAGTAAAAGAGCAAATAACTTTCCAAAGCACATAACACAAGAATAAAACGTCCGAAATAAAGGTGGGTCCTTTATGCCGGAGGTAGGCCTAACGCGTATTTGAAAAAATAAATGTGCCATAATATGTCATTCCATTGCTTTCAATTAATTAAACAAATCTATCCCAACATGAAATATAAATATGGCCTTAAGCGTACATGCCGAAAAGAAATAAAAGAAACTAAAAAAAGAATTATTTTTTTTAACAACAAAATATTCTCTAATATGTGTATTTCTTCGTCGCGTCTAAGTTTCTTCATCCCATGACATTTTTGAGCTCCATCGACCAACCAACGCTCGAGATCTTTATAATTATCTGCATACAAAAGGTTAGTCGTATCCTCCCACCTAATGTTTAATTAATTTATAGCAAATGGTCCACATTATAGCACAAGCATTCTTCAAATAATATGCACAATTAAAATGACAAGTGTCACTCGGGGTTGTGAACCCAATTGGACATTTGGGCAAGGTTGACTAATGGACTTAATATACCGAGTATATTAAGCCTCCTAAGTTTACATGATGCATGTTACCTAAAAGGTTTTGACTCAGCTCTATCCTAGGTATACTAAGAGTTGGCTAGATACGAACTTGATTTTCATATATGAGAAGACATGTAGTTCCACGGTAGTAAAACTCCCGCTCACAACACGTATGCACCGACTCTCTAAAATAAGGTGAATTGAAAAAAAAATTTGGGAAAGTGCAATGTACAATCCGCGTGTACGATGTGTGTGAGTGTCAGTTTTCTAAAAGTGGAGGAAATATGAACGAAATGCCAATTTATATACAGCGATAAACAAATAAGCAATTTATACAAAATAATAGCAAACAAACAATTTATGCCACATAAACATGATAAATCAAAACAATTAAGGTGAAACAAACAACTATATAAAAAAAACTTAAAAGTATGTTATGATTGAGAACCTAATATCCCCAGTGAAGTCGCCAAGCTAGTTATATCACATTTTAACGCGAGGTCAAAATAGGGTACAACATATTGGAAACCTCTTATTAAATTAAGGAAGTCGCCACCTAATTAGTTCTACGGTGAATTAGGACACCTATTTTAAACTAAGTGATTAAAACAATTAAAGACTTCATTTTAAGGTCTACGCAACTTATGTGATTCTAGGTAAGGGTTCTAATTTATCCTAAAGGGAAGGGGTTAAGCACCCTAAAGGATCCGCTAAACTACGGTTAACCGACCAAACTTAGGTTGATTAATCTTAAATATATTACAATTGGAGCAAAATAGTAAAGACATATTATAAGAGAAGTACTTTATAACAAAATAGTTTAGGCTTCAAAATTTCAATAAATAATATGTAGATTAATGAAGGCAGCAACTTATATGTTTGAGTGCGAAAACATTTTTTCACGATTTTTAGACTGTAACCAAAGGTGCAATTCCAAAACTTTTCTTAACACTTGTACAAAATACCTCAACCATTTTTTTATTGAAAACTAAAAGAACCCCAAGAATGGGCTAAAATAAATTGTTTCAAAATAACGTTATTGACAATGTAATACCTATGTAGAAAGTAATTTGCATATAATTAAGGTGAAATAATATTATGGCATATTTGGATTTCTCAAATAAACTAATGACAAGTAAAAAAAAATGTTAAATATCTTATTACATCTTACTTGGAAATAAACCTTGATCCATTTTTAGAGAAAAAAAAACTCTATTCAAAATCTTCATCTTAACAAAGTGTTTTCAAAAGACAAAAACGCAGATTATCCAAAAAAGTGATGATGATCGTCTACCGCAAAATTTAATATCTTTAACCATTTGGTATTACTAACTAGTGAAAAACTAATTTTAAGTCTAAAGATAAGCCACTATTTTATATTAAAGAAGCGTTAAAAGGCTCCTAACAACTCGGTCATTTAAACTCTAAAAAGTATGTTTACCTACCAAACTTTAGACTTTTAACAATATAAATTAAACACTAAGCCTAGCGATTAAGCTAAGTTAAAAAATAAAACTAAGATGGGCGGGAAGAGAACGATTAATTCGCTATCATACTTAAAGGTTTTACACTAATTCAAGTAAGAGCATACAAAACACAAATTCCAAATATGATGTGCAAAATGTTAAAAGAAAAATAGTAACAAGTGTCTACAAGGAAGAATAAAGTTTGGAAGAGTGAAAGAAGCACTAGACTGCTGGACAAAAATACATAATACATCTATTATCGCTTCTCTGATTTGGACAGAGATAGAGTCAAGCCATGTGACTCCAAATGCGCTCCCAAGTGTACATGTGAAATAAAGAAAGGAAAAGGATTAGAAATATATAAATTCTTGATAAGGGAAGGATAAGGATATAACTATATAACAATATGCTAATGTGAAGGAGACTTAAACTCATGAATACGAATATGGAGAGATTTAACTTGACAATATATGGTACCAAGAATAATAGTTATGGCCGAACGTCGGGTTGGCTTCTAAGTTTGAGAAATAAATTACAACTACCCTACACACAAATACACATTACTCTACACATACAAATGCAAAGAATATAAATGGCTTGAGCACTTTTTTTTCAGACATTAAATGGTCTATTTTGGAATCCAGAACAAAGAGAAGGTAACTCTAAAGCATTTTTTAATCAAAGTTGAAACTTAAACGTACACTAACCACACTTAGCGCAAGGAAAAGGGCAATGTACCTACATTAACATGGGCAATTGGTTTTACACAATTTGACTACGTCTTAACAGGTAGAATGCTTTCTTAGCATGCTGCTTGTATTAAATGCTCAAGTTACTTCTTAAACAAAATTAAACTCACAAGCTTCACTAAAATAGCACCTACTTTGCCAACCACATTTTTTATAAAGCTACAGTAATCACAAAAAATGCTTCTGTCACTAGCTATTTGGTCCCGGTCATTGCATCAAAGACATATTTCAAGTCTCTGCAATAACATAAACAAGATCCCATGAGACGACGACGACGACAATGACATCAACAACAACAATATACCAAGTGAGGCTTAGAATTAATTAATTCATACACAGATGAGTATGAGGTAATCTTACTAAAACAAGAACAACACATGGAGAAAGGACACCAAATAGACTCTAAGCACGATACAAAAACTTACATATTGGACGAGTTAATCAACAAACTCCTCTAAATAACATTACTTCTTATCAACCATTTTCATGCATAGCCTTGGGGAAAAGCAAAATAACCAAATGGATCCAAATAGGCAGAGTCGAGATAAATGAAAGAAGTTATTAAACAGTTATATTTTTATTTCTAGAAGAAAAAAAAAACTAAAAGCAAAACGTAAAGATGAAGGCGATTACTGACCTTGTGTAAAGCAGTGAACTGGAGGACTTTTAGATCGTAAATCCACACTCAAAACTTGACAATTTCGAACTCGAATCATGCAAAGAAATCCCAAAACTCAAAGAAATATGAAAGGACTGACTATTTGTGAAAGAGAGAAGCTTTTTGTTATATTGTGATCTAGAACTTGAGGCTTAGAACTTTGTGGCTTCCCTCTTAAAACCTCCCTCCAAAGCCTCCACAACCTTTGGTATTTATAGAGGGGAAATTCGGGTTCATGGGGGTTCTTTGGGCAGGATTTTAAACTGAAATTCAAAGTCTTGGTCAGCAAATCCATTCAAAAATCCGAACATTGGGAGTTGTTAGACGTGTTCAGCAGCCTTCACGTGATGAAAAGACCATAGCACGAAAATTGGTACCTAATCTCTGTCCATGGTTGACAAAGTTAGCTGCTTTTCTAAATCTTGAAGGGAGAGAGTGAAAAGAAAGGTGCGATTGTAGAGGGGAAAGAAACCCTACCTGATTTAGAACATAGAGGGGCGTTTTGGGTATTTCAGGTAGCTAATTTGGGGGTAAAATGGGTAGTTCAAAATATTTTATGAGGGATGATGGATTTAGGTATTGGGCTTCTATGGATGAAACAATTTTGGGCTCGTTTGGGCTTCAAAATATGGGTTGCTAATAGGTTACGAAAATTTAGTTGGAGTCAAGATTTGGGCTAGTTTGGTTGATGGTCTTTTCCTTCTTAACTTAATTCTTTTGGGCCTTTAATTTAATAACAAGTACAATATGTACTAACAACTAATAAGATACCAAAAATAAAGTACTAATGTTATAGCTTCCCGCTAATAATTTAACATAAATATTGAATAAAAAATATTTATTTATAACTAATTTAGTAAGAAACTTGAAATAAAGCGACAATAATCGAAGGTTTTAAAAACGAGGAGGTATTAAGTAAAACTAGTAATTTTGGTAAAGGTGTTTGATGATGTTGATGATGATGATGATGATGATGATGATGATGATGATAATAATAATAATAATAATAATAATAATAATAATAAAAGAATACAATAATAAAAATAGTAATTATCTTTGCAATAGTCATAAAAAATATTGATGAAAATAAGGTATTTGATTTATCAATAAGTAAGAAGCTCGTCGAAATAATTTGGAAGAAAGGAAGGTCAAAATTGGGTTTCAACACCTATCATGTTCCAAAGGTACATGATGTTGATATTTGCAAAAATGGTGGAGGATTTCATAGAAGTATTTGGATGACTTCTCCATCTTTGAGAGATCATTTAAGAGGTGCTTGAATAATTTAAAAAAAGTATTATCACAATGTGAAGAGACCAATTTGGTGCTCAACTGGGAAAAGTGCCACTTTCTGGTTAAGGAAGGTGTTGTATTGGGGAAAAAGGAGACCAAAGCAAATAAAGAGATGGAAAGAGCAAAAATTGAAGTTATTGAGAAGTTGCCACCCCTATGTATATTGGCGGAATTCGAAGCTTCTTGGGGCATGTTGGGTTCTACTGTAGATTTATCAAGGCTTTCTCAAAGTGTTAAGGCTCATTTGTAGGTTATTGGAAAATGATGTTAAAATCAATTTTGATGCAGGTTGTTGTTGCATCCTTTCAAACATGCAAGTTCATATGGTAGTTCCAGTAATAAAGGATGTAAGTCTAGATATCATACCCACAAAGATTTGACGAATTGAAGTTCTAGTTTGAATTCTTACTTTAACTATTCAGTAGGTGATAAGTAATGGAGAGTGTTTGAGCTTTAATGTAGACAAATATCAATTCTAAATAAGAAGGAGAATTCATGTTTTGTGATTTAGTTGAGCAAAAAGATCCAGGGTTGTGGTGTTTGACAATCCAGTTGAGCTATCCAATCATACGCCTAATTTGATTTCCTGAGTTACTAGTTGTAGGTTGATTTTAGTTATCCGGAGTGTTTTTCCAACAATTCCAAGCCAACTCAACTAACCCCAAAGCCAATATTTCTATGATCATCGGTTAATAGTGAAGTGCATTAAGATGTCATTTGTATCAACTAATCTAGGCAACAAGGTATATTTTTATCCTCTGTAGCAAATGGATTCCCTTTCGCTAAAAGGTTCACGAACTAGCCCTATTTCCTTTTTTTACACTTTTAGTTCCCATTTTAAAATCCAACAAACAAGCTCTAGAGAGTATTAATAAGGTGATCAAGCAAACAAATAATTACAATCAATAAGAAATACATTTGATGGAAATTGAAATCGACACTATGATATTCAAGGCAAAACATTGATGTTCAACCATAACACTAGAAACTAAAAGGTTTAGCTTGTCACGACCCAAACCCATCATGAGTGGAACCCACACTACTCACCCGGTGGGCGAACCAGTAACCCCAAAAACATTGATAAACACTCAAGTAAAAGTACGAGAACTATCCCATAAATAGTGTAATAACCATTCAATCTAACAACTTAAGAATGTGCGGAAACAAAATACCAAACAGAAATCCCCTAGAACTCGAAAATTGGTGTACCAAAACATACAAAGAATATCAAGTAGGGATGCAACCCTGAAACTGTAAGAAGTAACAAGTCCAAACAAAGGACAATGTCTAAATAAGAGAAAGATCTCATAGTAGCCCGGATGTGCTGCTCACCCTGAAATCCAAAATTGACTGCTGAAATCACAAGGTTTCAATGAATCCGTTGGAATATGTGCTGCACTTACAAAAGTAAATGCATATATAGTATCAGCACACAAATAAACCACAGTGTACTAGTAGGATCATTTGAATAACCAAAGATGGAAATATGGACACTTAACCAAAATATAGTACAATTAGCTAACACATGCTTACACATCAAACATTCAACATATATGTACAAGTATCATTCAAGAGACAAGCCAACAAGTCAACAAGTGTCATTAAGGAAATGATACACAACTCAATTCAAGACAACCAACAAGGACAAGCATAGCAATACAAATTCCCAGGTTCACTCAAGGAGCCGTCATACTATTACATACCTTGAAATCCGTACATACATGCTAAGGGTTATATACCCACCCTCTAGCAAAAACTCCAGACATGAATGCTTGTAATCCTTAATCCAACAACTTGTGAGAACGTCTCAAATGCCAAAATATTCCATAATTTACAATATAAAGAGGCCAAGTCATAAAATAAGTAGACATTGCAATGACCAAGCACACCACACGAATTAAACAATCACACTACAGAGTACTTAATATGCATATATAACACAAGTTGAATTAAATACACCCCATTACCTACCTCGAAGCAAGCTTGCACAACTCTAAGTCGGAGCATTGCCCTTCTGTGCCCTTTTCGCTGGCTTATGGTCTAAAAGATGCATACAAACACCACATTAATTAAATGACCTAACATGGAGGAAGTTATAATCCACCCCCAACCTCTTAAGGTTAGTTCATAATCATTTATTAGCCGTTCTAGGGCTATTTCCCTCATAATTCAGCTAAAACTACCAATTTCATGGAATGATTAGTGAATTAACAGAATGCAAGGCAAATTTCATGGCTAATAGACAAAACCCATTAACCTAATGCTCAATTCCACCCTTGCACCAGAAAACATACCAAAATCCACCCTAAAACCCTTCCCAAACTCCGTAATTTATGCCTTCTAAGGATTAAAAAGTAATTATTAGTCTAAGGGAGTGAATTCCTTACCTTAACAAAGTTAAATGGAGGTAAACCGGTGATTTTTGCCCTAAATAGCCTTACCCTTGCCCCAAAATGAGTTTATAAAATAATAAAATAGTTTGGGGTTTGATCCCTTTAATCTGCGGTTTCTACTGCTATAGAGGCCTTGACCGCTTTTAATGACCACTATAGCGGTAATTATTCTGCTATTGCGGTCACCACTATACCAGTGTGTCAACCGCTATAGAAGTGTGTCAACCGCTATAGCGGTGTTGATGGGACAAAATATCCATCTTTACCCAAAAATCCCCCTTTTTTACCACACACCTTGATCCTGGGACATTCCGAACAATACCATTATGCTAATGTCAATTTCGGTTAAACTAACCCAAATTTTGTTCCGTAAAATCCTACGGGTTCCTTATCACCTTAGCTAACTAAGAATCAACACCGTTCCGGTCAAACCGGTCTAAATTATTTCCAAATTTTCTAAGACTACCCCTCGCTCTAAAACAGAGTGAAACTAGCCTACCCTGAAATTTGTAACTTCCAAACCGAAAGGAATTTAGGCGCAAAATTTGGAACATAATACTTTTACATAACGACTAAGAGGGTCGTTATAATAGATACCAATTTACCCATCATTCATCCCCGAATGATCAAACAAGAAAAATAGGCCAAAATGAGCAAGGAAAAAAGTACTTGTATCCTCGAACAGCTGAGGGTACTTATCCCGTATGTCCTTTCCGATTTCCCAAGTGGCTTCCTCAATTCGACGATGCTTCCATTGAATCTTCACAGAATGAATTTCCTTTATCCTCAACTTATGAACGTCACGATCAAGTATCGCTATTGGTTCCTCCTCATAAGTCAAGTCCTTATCCAAAAGCACCGAATCCCACTTAATAATGTAGTCTCAATCTCCATGGTACCATCTCAACAAAGAAACATGAAATACTGGATGAACCCCCGATAAACCTAGTGGTAGGCCTAACCTTTATGCAATTGGACCTACTTTCTCAAGAACCTAAAAGGGACCAGTCTATTGAGGGCTGAGCTTGCCCTGTTTACCAATCATCATGACTCCCTTCATAGGAGACACCTTGAGCAACACTTTCTCCCCAACCTTGAAGTACATGTCCCTCACTTTTCAGTCTGCATACTCTTTCTTTCTACTTTGGGCAGCCAACATCTTAGTTTGAATAATTGTTACCTTTTCTTGAGCCTCTTTCACCAAGTTGGTACCTAAAGATTTGACATCTCCCACCTCAAACCATCCAATAGGTGACCTGCACTTTCTACCATAAAGTATCTCAAACGGAGCCATATCAATATTGGAGTGGTAGCTATTGTTGTATGAAAACTCACATAATGAGAGGAATCGGTTCCAATGACTACCAAAATCAATCACACAGGCTCTCAACATATCCTCTAGCACCTGAATTGTCTACTCTGACTGACCATCAGTCTGAGGATGAAAATTCGTGCTAAAAGAAAGCTTGGTGTCCAACTCCTCATGCAACCTATCCTAAAATTTAGAAGTAAACTTTGCATCCCTGTCTGAAATAATAGAAAGTGGCATCCCATGAAGTCTGATGATCTCCTTGACATATATTTTTGCCAACTGCTGAGAGGTGTAATCTACCCAAACTGGCAAGAAATGAGCTGATTTTGTCATTCGATCAACAATCACCCAAATAGAGTCATACTTTCCCAATGTCTTAGGGAGCCCCACCATATAATCCATGGCAATATGCTCCTACTTCCACATAGGTATAGGCATCCTCTGAGGTTAGCCCGCAGTCCTTTAGTGTTCATTCTTTACATGTTGACAGTTATGACACTAGGACACATACTCCACTATGTCCCTCTTCATCCTCGACCACTAATAAAGCTGCCTCAAGTTTTCGGTACATCTTGGTCGTGCCCGGATGAATAGAATAATGTGAACCATGGGCTTCTGAAAGTATATCACTAATCAAGTCACCAACCCGAGGAACACATAACCTTTCTTTAAACCATAACACCCTTCCATCATTGAGAGTGGTTTCCGCCCTATCCCCTCTCACTACCTTATTTCGAAGTGCATTCAACTTCTTATCCTTGAACTGTTTGGCCTTAATCTGCTCCACAAAGGTTGATTTTACCTCGACACTAGCTAATATTCCACCCCTGTTCGAGACCCCAAACTGTATGCTCAAGTATGTCTGAGTCTGAAACTATCTAGCTAATGGTCTCCTGGAAACTCTCAAGAATGAAAAGTTTCCCATACTTACGGCCTTACTGCTCAATGCATCTGCCACCATATTGGCCTTACCCGGATTATACTGAATGGTCACATCATAGTCCTTTAATAATTCCATCCACCGTCTCTGCCTTTGATTCAAATCCTTGCCTTAGATTCAAATCCCTTTTGAGTAAACACATGTTGTATACTATGATGATCAGTGAAGACCTCACACTTGACACATAAAGATAGTGTCTCCAAATTTTTAATGCAAATACCACCGCTGCCAACTCTAAATCATGGGTTGGGTAATTCCTTTCATAAGGCTTCAACTGCCTTGAAGCATACGCAATAACATTCTTATCCTACATCAACACAGCACCCAAACCTAAAAGTGAAGCATCACAATACAAAATGAAATCTTTACCTTCAACTGGCACCGAAAGAATAGGTGTTGTAATCAAAAGTGTCTTGAGCTTTTGGAAACTCTCTTCACACTGGTCTAACCAAAAAAAATGGCACCTCCTTTTGAGTAAACCTTGTCAAGTGAGTTGCAATGGATGCAAAGTTCTTGACAAACCTACGATAATAACTGGCAAGACCCATAAAACTCCTTACCTCGGTCATTGAACTAGACTGAATCCAACTCTTAACTGCTTAAATTTTTTAAGGGTCCACCATCATTCCCTTCTCTGAAACCACGTGCCCCGAGAAGGTAACAGAAGATAGCCAGAATTCACATTTGGAGAACTTAGCAAATAACCACTTTTCCCTCAGAATTCACAAAACTATACTGAGATATCCTGCATGCTCTTCCTTAGTTTTGGAGTACACTAAAATATCATCAATGAACACAATAACGAAAGAATCCAAAGAGGATTTAAAGATGCTAATCATCAAACTCATGAAAGTTGAAGGTGCATTAGTCAATCCAAAAGACATTACCAAAAACTCGTAATGTCCATACCGAGTTCTAAAAGTCATCTTTGGAATATCCTCCAGTCTAATCTTTACCTGATGATAACCCAACCGCAAATCAATCTTTGAGAAAATGGTTGCACCCTAGAGATAATCAACAACCTGTAATCGATGCACATCCTCATACTACCATCCTTCTTCTTAACATAAAGAATCAGAGAGCCCCAAGGTGAAACACTTGGATGAATGAAACCCTTATCAAGCAGTTCCTGCAACTAAGCCTTGAGTTCCCACAACTCTGCAGGAACTATTTGATATAGTGGAATAGATATGGGGCGAGTCCTCGATTCTAAGTCAATACAGAAGTCAATATCCCTATCCGGAGGCATACCCGGTAATCGAAAGAAAACAGATCCTGGAACTCAGAAACAACTGAAACCGACTCCATAGAAGGGGACCCCACACCCACATCTCAAAGATGAGCTAAAAATGTTGAACACCCCTTCCCAACTAGCCTCCTAGCCCATACATGAGATATAATCCTTATTGGTTTGTCCTTATACACACCCTCCCACTCGAGTTCCTTCATCCCAGGCATAGCTAGAGTCACTGTTTTAGCATTACAATTTAAAACAGCATGATACGAAGATAACTAGGTCATACCCAAGATTATATAAAAGTCTAACATATCCAAGATAATTAAGTCTACCCAAGTCTAAAAACCCAAAAATAAAATAGGACAAGACCATAAACATGGGTAACTACCACAGACTTCCCAATTGGAGTAGACACATGCGCAGGATAGTAAAGAATATCACAAACCAGACTCAGAACCATAGTAAACTGAATAGACACATAAGAATAAGTAGACCCCAGATCAAATAATATAGAAACCATTCGATCACAGAAAGAAATAGTACCTGTGATCACTGCATCAGAAGTCTCGGCATCAGTCTTCCTCAAAAATGCATAAAAATGAGCCCGATTATCAATCTAAGCTAACTCTCTACCTGGTTGTGCTTTCGCACTGCCATTACCATGATCGCCTGCCTGATTTCCCCGTCCACCCCATGGACGACCCTTGCCATTACCCCCTCTTCTACCTGCTGGAACCACTACCCGAACCTGTTGTTGTGCTTGGACACTCGCCTGTCTCACCGAACACTCCCTCTTAAAATGACCAACAATACCACGATGATAACATTCACACTCTGGAGAAGGACGACTAGTAGAAGAATAAAAATGTCCTTGGCCTCTAACAACTTGAGTCTGAGAAGGTACCTTAGCCGGAATCATAGTAGAGGTTGGCATAGTTGACTGAATAGGGCAACCTGGAAAGGCCTGCTAGCCTTTAGAATAGGATCCACTGAAATTCCTAATATTTCAAAACTTCTTGGCTAACATCTTAGTCTGTCCCACCTGTGCCACACCTTCCAACTTCTTCACATAATCTGACACATCATTAAACCCCTTTCCCACAAAAGTCATTTGTACAGTCAACTCCTGAAGGTCATAGTTCAACCCCTTAACAAAGATACGAATCCTTTCTTCCTCCGTAGACAACAACGGAGTGGCAAAATGAGAAAGGGCATGAAACTTAGACTCATAAGTTTTAACTAACATATCATCCTGCTCCAAAGCCAAGAACTCATCCTTCTTGTGATCACGGAGGGCACAAGGTGCATACTTATCCAAAAATAGAGCATGAAACTGCTCCAAAGTCAAAGGAGGAAAAACAGGTGACCGACACTCAACATATGCTCTCCATCATTGCTTAGCATCCTTCTCTAGAAAAAAGGTCACAAACTCAACCCTATGTTGCTTCACAATACCCATCTTGTGCAGCCTCTTGTAGTAATAAATAATAAACTCAAAAGTATCCTCATATTCTATACCTTAAAACGTAAGAGGTTTCATCTTCAGGAACTTAGTCAGCAGGTCATGTTCAGTACCATTCATCATAGAACCCAAAATTGGACTAGAAAAAACATATGTGCCTGAAGTCTTATCCATCTTAGGAGCCATAGCAATAGTAGGGTGCACAATTGGAGCCTGATAATCCTGAACAGTAGGGTTGGCTCCAGTCTCAGTCGACCCGCTTAGAAAAGACAACACTTATTGAATTACCTAAGCAAACATGGGAGGTAGAGCTACAACCCCAAATAGTGCCGCCACCTCGGGCTCCATCTCCTACTCCTCTGCTGCTTTCCTCTCCTTAAAATGATCCTGGGGTAGGGGAGGGGATGTTTCCCTCTTATTAGCCTGACCCACAGATGCTTGATCTCCACCACTGGCAGGTGTGGCTCATCCCCGTCCTCTTCTTTCTCTCCCTCTCACTCGTCCTCTTTCCCTCACTACTGGCTCCTCAACTGGAGTGGCCGATGGGCTACTTGGGTTTTGTTCGACCTAGAATTCACCACCTGCGGACAAAAGAGTGAAGGATCAGATACCAATTTGGATCACCAGATACCAATTGGAATTAATCATAGCAAGAAAGAATCAAGAAGGACATTTTTTTTCTAAAGTCCTATAGCCTCGCAAAGAAAAGTACAGACATCTCCGTACCTTTCCACGAGACTCTACTGGAGCCATTTTGGTACAATGAGATAAATAAAACATAGGCTCTGATACCAAGTTTATCACGACCCAAACCCATCAGGAGTGGTACCCATACTACTCATTCGGTGGGAGAACCAATAACCTCAGAAGCATTAATCAACACTCAAGTAAAAATACGAGAACTATCCCATAAATAATGTAATAACCATTCAATATAACAACCTAAGAATGTGCGAAAACAAAATACCAAATGTAAATCCCCTAGAACCCGAAAGTCAGTGTACCAAAACATACTAAGAACATCAAGTAGGGATGCAACATTGAAACTGTAAGAAGTAACAAGTCCAAACAAAGGACAATATCTAAATACGAGAAAGATCTCATGGTAGCCCAGATGTGTTGCTCACCCTGAATTCCAGAATCAACTGTTGCTCACCCTGGTTTGGGTCGGTAGCATTCATGAACGCGAGAGGCTGACCACATTTACAAAGAAGTTATTGTTTACCCGTGCAGTATTTAAATCCCTTTTCACATTTTAACTCTATTTTTCCCTATTTTCAAGATTAGGGAACATGGTTTTGGACAATTTCAAGAGGGTTTTTCATCAACATTGATTTGGGTAAACTTCTAAACCTATTTTTATTGATTGCCCATTGATTATATTGTAAAAATATTCAATACTTGGATGTTAAACTTAGAATTTTGGGTTCTACCTGGCAAAGTGAAAAATGAGTAATTCGATGATTTCTAACCCAATTTCAACTCATTTTTTGATGGGATTTCAGATTTAGAACCCTTAAAGTATTGGTAAACTGATTATTTATTAAAATTCTAGTTTTACCCTTTTATTTTTAAGGTCAATTTTCAAAGTGATTTTGGACCCAAAACCAAAGTATGCCAATATGGGTATCAATAGACTCTTAATTATATTTAGAAACTATTTTGATAGATTGGGATCATTCCAAAGCCGCTTAAAAGGGAAAGGATTCTTGTTGAGGGGTTCAGGATCGTGTTTTGGCTTTTGAAGTTGATTAACTTTCTTTAGACCAGACTGGCAGATAATCATTCATGTAAAGTATGATATGAGTTGGGGACTTTATCATTGTTCTCATCTTTTGAAATCATTATTACTATTGTGTTGCCCATGTGGGGGCTTGTGTAAACCTTACTATTAATTTAGGAGATTATTATCATTGAGATGTCCATGTGGGGGATGGTTTTGATCTTGTCTAAGCATTATGTGTTCTTTATTATTATTGTGATACCCGTGTGGGGACTTGGATTGATATCATTAAAGTCTTATATGATTCTTCACTATTGTGTTGCCAAGAGAGAGTGTATATCTTGGTTAATTGACATTTGGATGATTTGAGTTTATTCATCCCATTATTGAGTTGGTTATTGTATTGTCACCACCCGAATCTACACCTAGGATGTAACACGGTGCTTAGAACCATAAGTGGCCCCAAGTTAACCATTGATATTGGCATAAGTAATGAGCAACTGAACTGAAAAATAAAAACTGGAAAATAGATACTGGCAACACAGTGTGGAAGCAAAGTTTTGGATAACTTGTTCAATACATCATTATTAAAAGTTTACAACATCTGTATTACAAATAGAAAAGAAACTAAAACTGAATACGGTAGTTCTGACTAACTATCTATGAAGCCTCTACTAATAATAAGTACAGTTAGCCGGAACATGACCCCCAACAATCTCTAATTACATATGAACTAAAAAGACTATTATGACTACTAACTGATTGGAGTTCCTGAATAAGAAGAACACATCACCTGCTGATAAGTCGATATTTTACCCAATTCTTAATACACTTGAGTTTGGATTATCTTGGAATTCTCATTGATTCGATATAAATTTTAAGTTATATGGCTCTTGTATGCAGGTAATGGATGAACTCGAGCCCGAGCTAACCATACGAGTCAATGGGAGTTTGAAAAGTGAAGAAAAGATGCTGGATTTAACACCCTGGGAGATTAACAACCACCTGCGCACGCAGGTCAGGAGATGCGCACGCAGGTAGCTGGCTTAGGAGTGGAGCAGCACAATGCAGTGCCATCTGCGCTAGCCTCCTGCGCACGCAGGCTAGGAGATGCGCACGCAGGTGGCCAATTGAAGGGACTAGGCAGCGCAAGGCAGCTTCATCTACGCCAGCCTCCTGCGCGCGCAGGTCACCCGTCTGCGCTGGCGCAGATGGCTAGGCAGGGGCACTTTTGTCATTTGTCTGGACGCGATTTTTTTGGTTATAAAATGTAATTTTTCCAGTTCTAAGAGGCCAGCTTTTTCTTTTGACATTCTGAGGGAGAGAAAAGAGAGGAGTGAACCCTAAAGAGAGAAACAAGCTATATTCTTAGATTTTTGCATTAATTCCAAATAAAAACTCTTGTAAGGAATTGAATTCCATGGAAGTTTGGGAAGAGAACTTTGGTAATTATCTTCTATCTTCTTCTATGAGTAGCTAATTTTTCTACTTGGGGTTATGCTCGAATAAGGTGTGATAAGTGTATGGGTTTCGTTTGATTGAGTATTGTTAGATATTTGCTATGGGTTTTAAACTCATTCCATGTTTTCATTCAAATTAGAGGTTGCAAACTCTAATTACTTATAGAACTCTTATCATCCTTGACAAAAGGGGATACGAGTGAGGAATGGGTTTGAACAATAACTTGATGTGTTTCATTTAATAGTATTTCTTAGACGTAAGGATGTTAATTGAGGTCATGGATTGGTTGCATAAGCTGCACTTTTGAGGTGTTCGAAAGAACCCAATCGTGAAACCCTGGTGTGTGATTGACAAATCGACACTAAGCACCTGTAATCTAACCTACCCATAACTCTTAGCTAGCTATAGTCAAATATTCGACGCACCTATACATAGATTCTTTCTTACGATGGCATAACCCCAAGTCTCGTTATACTCTTGGTTTTAACTCCTCTACTCAATTCTCGAATTGGTGTGTCCTGAGTTATAAAAGTCTAAATAGTTACAAATTAACAGAAAATAAAACCCCCATTTACTTTTATGTATTATTCTTATAGCATCACGTGTTAGCACTAGTTGCTTCTGACACTTAGAGGTGAAAGCTATTGCATTCATTCCTCGTGGATTCGACCCCAACTCCAAGTTGGGTAATTATATTGCTAACGATCGCTTACATTCTATTCTGGGGTGTATTTGAGCGTTATCAAAAACGGTGCCGTTGTCGGGGAATGAAACGTAGCGTTCATTTCTTTTAGTGTTTTAAGTTACTTGTGTTTACCGTGGTGTAAGTTTACTTTATTTGTTGTTTTTGTTCTTCATAGGTGGCGACCAAAGTCTTCACGATTCAATGAGTCAACATGGCAGACATACCGCTTCATTTGACAAAAATTTTGCAGATGAAGATCATTTGGGAGATGCCGGGAGATCGAGTGCCATCCGCATCCCACCCGCGGAAGGCAATGGAGTGTTCCATGTCACTAGTGTGATGCTTCACCTCCTTCAAATGAAGGGGTTATGTGGGGGTCAAGCCCATGAAGATGCAAATCTTCACTTGACAAATTTCATTGAGGTGTGCATGCCATTTGATATCGCCCACATATCACAAGAGTCTATCCGATTGAGGCTCTTTCCCTTCTCACTAACGGGCGAGGCTGCATTGTGGTTGAGAAAATTGCCCGCGGGTTCAATCACCACATGGGAGGAATTGACGGAAGCATTCTTGGACCGGTTCTTCCCACCATCCAGGATGTTACAATTGAGAGATGAGATTATTAACTTCCGTCAATTGAATGGTGAACCTTTACATGAGGCATGGCAAAGGTTTAACACGAAATTGATGCAATGCCCAACTCATGAAGTTCCGGATAAGATGCTCCTTCAAATATTTTATCGAGCATTAGATCATTTGAACAAAACTGTTGCGAATAATGCAGCTGGGGGATCGTTGGTGAAACAAACTTATGGTGTTGCATCGACAATATTGGACCAAGTTACCAAACAGAGTCGTGGTTGGCATACAAGAGATTTGGAGGTGGCCGTGGGGGCTCCCTCCGCATCTTTTGTAAGCCACGAACAAAGAAAGAAAGATGAGGAGAGAGACGAAAGTATGGCTAAGATGATGACACAACTTGAACTCCTCACTAAACATGTAATGGGTTCAACACCAAAGGTGGTTAACGCCGTCGCCTCCAAGGATGATAAGAGCCACGATGATGATGAATCTGAAACTCTTGATGAGGAAATCCGCTTTATGTCAAATCAAGTGGGGGGTTCCCGCCCCACCTACCAAAGGAAGGGCGGGAATCAAGGTTGGATGGATAAATACCGCGATTGGAAAAATCGTGAGTGGAAGGATCGTGATAGAGATCGTGAAAGAGACCGAGATTGGAGAGATAAATATAGAAACCGTGATTGGCGAGATGCAAATCGGGACTATGATAGGTACGTTCCTCCACTTAATAGGTCCAAGGGTAAGGAAGCAACCTCTATTGATCCGGAGAAGTATAAGAATGAAGATGTGCTTGCTCGTATCCTCATGGGAGTTGAAGGAAGCGATAAGATGTTAAGGGAAATAAAAGGGGATTTGTCGCATCTCAACCAAACTGTCACCTCACACTCGGCTTCGATAAAACAACTTGAAACCCAAATGGGTCAACTCTCCTCTCAAATGAATGCGAGACAAAGAGGGGGCCTTCCAAGTGACACGGTGGCGAATCCCAAAAATGACTCACACGTCATGGCCATTGTTACTAGAAGTGGGAGAAGCCTTGGAAATGATGTTGAAAATCTTGATGACAACCTTTGTGATAAGGGTGTGAGGGGCCAAGTGAGCAAATCAAGAACTCGGCTTGATAGGGCAAAAGATGAAACTCAAATGTCACAAGAGCAAGGTGTTGACAGGTTGGAAAAGATGGAAGCAAAAGAAGTAAGCCCACAAGTGGTTGATGGTGGTAATGGAAAACCGAATGAAAACTCGGTTGTTTCTAAGCCACAAGTTAAAATCCCTACTCCATTCCCACAAAGGTTCAAGAAGAAAGAGGATGATTTGAAATTCAAGAAATTTCTTTCTAAATTTAGCAACCTTTCGGTAAATATACCATTGTTGGAAGCCCTGCAAGAGATGCCCGGGTATGCTAAGTTTATGAAAGAATTGGTAACAAAGAAGCGAGTCATGGACTTCGAAACAATTGAAGTTACGTATAACTGTAGTGCTATAATGTCTAGTACGATGGTTGTGAAGAAGGATGATCCGGGGGCATTCACTATCCCATGTACTATTGGGGTGTATCAATTTGGTAAAGCCTTATGTGATCTTGGGGCAAGTATTAATTTGATGCCACTAGCCGTATTTCAAAAGTTAGGTTTGGGAGTTCTAACACCAACAACAATGAGGCTATTGATGGCTGACCGCTCTATTAAAAGACCCGTGGGTGTGTTGTGTGATGTACTTTGTGAAGGTGGATCGTTTTATTTTTCCGGCTGATTTTGTGATCTTGGACTGTGAAATTGACCATGAAGTCCCCATTATTCTTGGTAGGCCATTTTTGGCTACCGGCCGAGCTTTAGTTGATGTTGAATGCGGTGAAATAAAATTTTGAGTAAACAATGAAGAGGTGTCATTCAATGTTTGCAAGTCCATGAAACAACCTATGGATTTACAAGTTGTCTCCGTAATCGATGTGGTTGATGATGTAGTGGCTAACACTATGGAGGCTGAATTTTTTAGAGAGCCTTTGGTGGGAATTTTGTGGAATCTTGAAAGTGAAGGGAATGAAAGATATGAATAAGAAGTTGCATCATTGAAAGGTTTTGGGTCTTACCCGAAAAATCCTTGTAAGCTGGATCTTACTTGAAAAATCGAGAAACTCCTCCCGCGAAGCCTTTAATTGAAGATCCACCACAAATCGAGCTCAAGCCATTGACACCTCATCTCCGGTATGTGTTCTTGGGGGAAGGGGAGACCCTACCCATCATTATTGCAAGTGATTTGTCATCTAGGCAAATTGAGGTGTTGAAATCAGCGGTGAGTCGTTATATTCGGGCGCTTGGATGGACTATAGCGGATATTATTGGAATTCCACCTGGCATATGCACTCATAAGATCAAGCTTGAGCCCGAGTTTGTAGCAAGTGTAGAACACCAAAGAAGGTTAAATCCCCCAATGCAAGAAGTTGTGAAGAAGGAAATCATCAAGTGGCTTGACGCGAGTGTAGTTTATCCTATCTTGGATAGCACTTGGGTGAGTCCAATTCAGTGTGTCCCAAAGAAAGGTGGTATCACGGTAGTCCCAAACAAGAATAATGATCTCATACCAGTCCGTCCGGTCACAGGATGGAGAGTGTGCATTGACTATAAAAAGTTGAATTCATGGACTGAGAAGGATCACTTCCCCATGCCCTTCATGGATCAAATGCTTGATAGGTTGGCGGGTAGGGGTTGGTATTGCTTCCTTGATGGATATTCAGGCTATAACCAAATCTCCATAGCTCCCGAAGATCAAGAAAAAACTACTTTCACTTGTCCCTATGGAACTTTTGCCTTCAGGCGTATGCCTTTTGGGCTATGTAATGCACCGGCCACTTTTCAGCGGTGTATGCTTTCTATCTTTTCTGACATGGTAGAGAGTTCTATGAAGGTATTTATGGATGATTTTTCAGTGGTTGGTGATACATTTGAAAATTGCCTTGAACACTTGGAGAAGGTGCTTGAGAGATGTGTGGCGAATAATCTTGTGTTGAATTGGGAGAAGTGCCACTTTATGGTTAAGGAGGGGATTGTTCTTGGAAACAAAATATCAGGCCGAGGAATCCAAGTCGATCAAGCCAAGGTGGAAGTCATTGCTAAGCTACCACCTCCAATATCTGTCAAAGGGGTCCGGAGTTTCCTTGGCCATGCGGGTTTTTATAGGAGGTTTATTAAAGATTTCTCTAAAATTGCTCATCCGATGTGCAAACTCCTTGAGAAGGAGGTCACCTTTGATTTTAATGAAGAGTGCTTGAAGGTATTCAATTGCCTTAAAGAGAAGCTTGTTTCAGCCCCAATTATCGTGACCCCAAATTGGTCACAACCATTTGAACTCATGTGTGATGCTAGTGGGCTGGCATTGGGAGCTGTGCTTGGCCAATGAAAAGAGAAACTTTTTCATCCCATCTACTATGCTAGCAAGTCCCTAAATGATGCTCAAAAGAACTACTCCGTTACAGAACAAGAATTGCTAGCCGTGGTGTATGGGTTTGAGAAATTTCGTGCTTACTTGTTAGGCACAAAATTCATTGTGCACACTGATCATGCCGCCCTCCGTTATTTAATGGCAAAGAAAGAAGCAAAGCCCCGATTAATAATATGGATTCTACTACTACAGGAATTTGATTTCGAAGTGAAGGATCAAAAAGGGTGTGAAAACCAAGTAGCTGACCATCTTTCACGTCTTAAAACAAAAGTGACCAGTTGGGGGAATATTGATCTCTATGATACATTCTCGGATGAACTTGTCATGAGTTTGAAAGAGAGCACTCTACCATGGTATGCTGATTTTGCAAATTATATAGTGAGTGGACTCCTTCCGGATGACCTGAGTTACTATCAAAGGAAAAGATTCTTCCATGATGTGAAGCGGTATTTCTGGGATGAGCCCTATCTTTTTAGGGAATGTGCAGATGGAATCATACGGCGCTGTGTCATGGATGAGGAGACAAAAGCCATTCTTGGAGCATGCCATTCTTCTCCTTTTGGTGGCCACCATGGTGGTGTGAGAACCGCAGCAAAAGTCCTTCAGTGTGGATATTATTGGCCTACCATTCACCGTGATGCTCATGAATTAGTAAAGACTTGCACTCAATGTCAAAAGCATGGTGGTGTCTCAAGGAGGCATGAAATGCCTTTAAGACCCAATCTTGAGGTGGAGCTATTTGATGTATGGGGCCTTGATTTTATGGGTCCATTTGTGAGCTCATATGGTAACAAGTATATCTTGGTGGCCATTGACTACTTTTCCAAGTGGGTTGAGGCCATTGCCTTACCAACCAATGAAGGTAAAAGCGTGACTCTCTTCCTAAAAAAATGCATTTTCACCAGGTTTGGAACTCCTCGAGCTATCATTAGTGATGGAGGGTCACATTTTTGTAATCGGCTATTTGAAGCATTGCTTGAAAAATATGGGGTGCGGCATAAGGTGGCGACTCCATATCATCCTCAAACGAGTGGTCAAGTGGAGGTGTCCAATCGGGAGATCAAATCTATCTTGGAGAAGACCGTAAATGTTGGGCGTACAAATTGGGCAAGGCAACTTGATGATGCCCTGTGGGCATATAGGACTGCATTCAAAACTCTTATTGGCATGTCGCCCTATCAGCTAGTGTTTGGAAAAGCTTGTCATCTCCCGGTTGAGTTGGAGCACAAAGCTTTGTGGGCCTTGCGAAAATTGAACATGGATTGGGTGGATGCCTCAAAATCAAGAGTAGATCAACTTCATGAGTTGGATGAGTTCCGACTTAAGGCGTATGAGAGATCAGCCTTATACAAGGAGAAAATGAAGAAATGGCACGATGCCAAGATCTTAAAAAGAGAGTTCCATGCAGGTGATAAAGTGCTACTCTTCAATTCGAGGCTAAAACTCTTTGGGGGGAAGCTAAAATCCAAGTGGTCTGGCCCTTTTGTAGTAGCTAATGTCTTTCCTAGTAGTGCTATTGAACTCAAAGACCATGAGCAAAGGAGGTTCATGGTGAATGGGCAAAGATTAAAACATTTTTACGAGGGTGGACCGGGAGCGGCTAAGGTTGAGTTGCTCCGTTTTAAGGATGCTTGATGATGAACAACGTCGAGCCACGACGATAACCAAGGCGCTTCTTGGGAAGCAACCCAAGGTTATTTATAGTCATTTCAAGTTTGTTTGATTGCTAATTCTTAGTTATTTTGGTGAATGCAGGTGAATAATGCTAAGTGTGGGAGCTTGGGTACTGTCTTGAGCTAAATTAATCACCTGATAGCGCATATGCCCACATGCCCACGTATGTTGGGATGCATGAGGCTAGAAGGTGGAAAGCAACATTCTGCCAGGGGCAAGAAGCCACCTGCGTGCGCAGTCCAGGAACATACGTGCGCAGGCTAGCAACACAGGAGGCTCTGCCTCATGCCTCCTTCGAAGCCAATTTCCTCACCTGCGTGCGCAGGTCCCCACATGCGTGCACAGGTGACCCTCTGAAGGTGCTATTGCTGTCCTCCACACGCCCAGGTGCACTGCCCAGGTAAGGATTGCCTACCTGCGTGCGCATCTCCCCACATGCGTGCGCATGGTGGGGCGCAGGTGAGGTGCCTCCGAAATTTTTTTTTTAAAATGGGTTTGGGTCAACCCGACCCGGGTTGACCCTTTTCTTTATTTAACTTCTTTAAAAAAAAAAAACCATACCCAAACCCACTATCTTCTAAACTCAACACACTCAAAAGAAAAAAAGGGGTGAGTTTTTTGGGGGGGGTTTCGGTTATACACCATTGCCATCGGCGAGTCTTTTTCGGTTAAAGGTTGCTCGTGCCTTCTTCTACCCTTCACTCTCAAAGGGGATTGCACTCATTACTTCACCTTAAAAGATTCCACTCCTCCACTTCTTCTCTTAAAAGATTGGTATGTTCATTTGGTTTATATTTTATAAGAAGTTTTTCAATACATAAGGAAACTCATGCTTTGTGCTAGTTTTTGGTGATTCATGGAGTCATGTGGACTCCCTATGGTGTAGTATTATTGTTGTTGTGGTTTGATTGAGTTGGGGGTGATGCTCCATATTCAAATGGGGAAGTCTTGAGTACCCAAAAGTGTATGCACACCATGTGTTTGATGAAATTCCAACATGAGTATTCCCTTGTCTTTTCTCTTGTGCATAATTTAAGTGAACTTCACATGGCTCTGTGAACTTACCATGAGCTTTATTCCATCTCCAAATGATGTGTTGCACTATTATAGAGAAGATGTGTAATTTACATGATTTTTAGGATGCCATAATTCTTGCTATATTTCTTCACTTTATAAGGTACAATGGGTGTTCCTTGTTGATAAAATGAGTTGGTGCGCACACTTGTTCATAACATAAATGCATGCCTTACCCTATGATAGATTAGGTGACACCATTCTTAAGGGTAAAACATCATTTTTGTTCTCCTTCGGGTTATGATGGATTTTGTTTGAGATATAGTGCTCCAAATATACTCCTAGGTGCTTTCATACAGAATTTTGCTTTGCATTCACATTAGTTAACATAGTTTTCATTTCTTTTACTTATTGAAAATCCAAAAACATGTTTTACCTTTGGTTTGTATGGTTTGTTTTGTTTCTTGGTTCTTTGTAGGGGATGTCTCCAAGGAAATCAATGCCACGAGGAGCAAAGAAAGATCATCACAAGGACAAGGGCAAGGCCATTGCCACTACTTCGCAAATAAAAGCTCCCCCGCAACAAGGACACTCCAATACCCCTGATGTGCAATACACACTTGACATCTCAAGGGAGCTGGCCAAAGATGTTGATAAACTCAGATTTGCCAACGCAGAAATGCGTAACCTTTACAATGACTGGGTGTCTACTAGGGGTTTCAATCCTGAGAAACTGTTTAATGTGAAGGATGTTCGTGAACATTTCCCTGATATTATCAGCCAGGTCACTAAGTTTGCTTGGTAAATTGGCAAATGACAATTCTATTTCCCATTTGGTGGCCGATATTCCTCACTTCATTCAGGTGGCTATTGAGCAGAGCCTTGGGCCTTTACGTGCTCAGATGATAGACTATGAGCGGAGATTATCCGCGGTTGAGGCCCGAGAGGAGAGTGAGGCAGTGACTGCACTCAGGACTGATCTTGCAAGTCTGCGTGATGAGATGCAGTTGATGCAGCCCTCCATCTCTATCGATGATACCCAGTTCACTATCCCACCTGCAGAGACTGGCCCCATCCTTCCATTTGTGGACTTGTTTGGGTATTCTCCTGTGGGGGAAGAGACAGAGATCGAGTTTGGCACGGGGCTCTCTGAGGATCAGCAGGTAGAATTGGCCAAAAGAAAGTCCATTGAGGAGCTCCAGGCACAGGAAGTTGGTGTTGTCCCTAGCTCTCGGCCTTTTGTAGTGAGTCATACAGGAGCCCAGTCTGACGAGGCTCCTTCTGTTACAGCCCCAGCATCAGCACAGCCATCTCATGATACCGATCCGAGCGCCTAGTGCACCTCAGGGAGTCTTGTCTTTCACCCCTTTCCTTTTTGTCTTATATTGATTGCATTGGGGACAATGCAAAACTTTTTAGGGGGGGGGGGGTATAGGCAAATTCATTCATTGGTACTTTATGGTTTGTAATATTAATTCATGATTCTATTTGGGTTCCATCTGGTTAGGAGTTTTGATTCGGATATTGCCCTTGCCGGGCCATTTTTGTTGATTCAAATATTGCCCCATCTTTGTGATGTGAAGTTGTGATATGGATAGTGACCTTTCCGGGTTCTTTTTGCATGCTAGTACTAATGTAAGTTTGGGGAAATTGAAGAGATTCATAGGTCCCTCTAAAATTGTCATGGCAAACAAAAAAAAAAATGATTTGAGAAAATGATTTTGTTTTAGAAAAGAAAAGAGCAAAGTAAGTCCAAGTCTCCTCTTGTGTGTGACCTGTTAATTCGGTTTTTGGCTCATGCTTCTTAAGTCTCTGACTTAGAGTAGGTTGTCAAGTTCATTTGCTCAAAGTTGGGGGGAAAGACTAGCTCTCTATTTTAAAGAAAAAGTGCCTAGTGTGGTGAGATTGTTGATTAGTTCTTGTGCACACATGATAGTCTAGAACTTGCCCCGCGTGTATTCAAGGCGAAATTTGGGACCTAACTTGGTTTAGAGGATGACCCGAGGCCATTTTGTCCACCACTCGACCTAAATTTCCACCTTGACAGTTATCCCTAGTTAACCCAATTGAGCCTTTCACTACTTTCTTCTTGGATATAACCATACTATGACACCCCACCTTCGTCTTCGACAACCCTTTTTCTTGTCTATCACTCAATCTCTGGAAACACATCGCATGATTCTTAATGTGAACCAATTTAAGTAAAGGCCTGAGCTTGGAGAAGCATGATTGTGAAAATGGTTGAGATGGAAGTTAAAAGTTAAGAAAAAAAGGGAGATGTATAAATTTTTAAAAAAGAAGAGGTGTATGCTTGGTTGTTGCATAAGCAAATGAGTAAAGAAATATAATGGAGAGGCAGGAGTTTCTAATAAATGAATGAAAGGGCCTCAAAAGCAAATGAAGAGGGAATTTCGGTAGGAAGGCTATATATATAAAAAGAGAAAAGAAGAGAGAAGAATAGCGCAAAGACAAGGCAACTCAAAGGTGAATAAGGTGGAGAGCTTGAACAAAGTGGGCCCAAGAAATGTTAAGGCGATGGTGTCTAGAGAAATCTTCTAGTCAATTGATCCATAAACCTTTACCCTTAACCGAACCTTCGTCATTGCCCTCAAGTCCTTGGTGACTTAAAACCTTGTTGATCCCCATTAGTGGCGAATGACACAAAGGGCAAGCCTATGGTTCTACATGTGGTACTTGAATTTCTTTGTGAGAGTGAGAGAGAGAGTTCATTCTATCCTTACCCCCCCCCCCCCACTGAATCACATTACCATGTGGGGGTGGGGAGAACTTTTTCAAGTGAGAGGCAATGATATCTTGAAAGAGAGAGTGATGTCCCACCTTCAATTTGGGAAAATGAGCAAGACAATTTGCAATTTGGAGATGAGACAAGCTCTGAAGAATCTTGTGTCACATCTTGAGAAGCAGCCCAACCTGAAAATGAATTGTGTGAGGAATTTGCCTCCTGGTTAATGAGGATTGAGTTGTGAAAAAGAAAGCATGTTTTGCTTGTTTGTCATGACTTATTGGAGGAACCAATTGAATTTTATAGGTTTAAAGGTTTAATGATGTCCCTTGTGGTTGTTCATTGTTAAGAGCATCCTTTTCTTTTTCCTGTAGGTGTTTTTGATTACTTGAGGACAAGCAATAGTTTAAGTTTGGGTAAGTTGATAAGTCGATATTTTACCCAATTCTTAATACACTTGAGTTTGGATTATCTTGGAATTCGCATTGATTCGATATAAATTTCAGGTTGTATGGCTCTTGTATGTAGGTAATGGATGAACTCGAGCCCGAGCTAACCATACGAGTCAATGGGAGTTCGAAAAGTGAAGAAAAGATGCTGGATTTAACACCCTGGGAGATTAACAACCACCTGCGTACGCAGGTCAGGAGATGCGCACGCAGGTAGCTGGCTTAGGAGTGGAGCAGCACAATGCAGTGCCATCTGCGCTAGCCTCCTGCGCACGCAGGCTAGGAGATGCGCACGCAGGTGGCCAATTGAAGGGACTAGGCAGCGCAAGGCAGCTTCATCTGCACCAGCCTCCTGCGCGCGCAGGTCACCCGTCTGCGCTGGTGCAGATGGCTAGGCAGGGGCACTTTTGTCATTTGTCTGGACGCGATTTTTTTGGTTATAAAATGTAATTTTTCCAGTTCTGAGAGGCCAGCTTTTTCTTTTGACATTCTGAGGGAGAGAAAAGAGAGGAGTGAACCCTAAAGAGAGAAACAATCTATATTCTTAGATTTTTGCATTAATTCCAAATAAAAACTCTTGTAAGGAATTGAATTCCATGGAAGTTTGGGAAGAGAACTTTGGTAATTATCTTCTATCTTCTTCTATGAGTAGCTAATTTTTCTACTTGGGGTTATGCTCGAATAAGGTGTGATAAGTGTATGGGTTTCGTTTGATTGAGTATTGTTAGATATTTGCTATGGGTTTTAAACTCATTCCATGTTTTCATTCAAATTAGAGGTTGCAAACTCTAATTACTTATAGAACTCTTATCATCCTTGACAAAAGGGGATACGAGTGAGGAATGGGTTTGAACAATAACTTGATGTGTTTCATTTAATAGCATCTCTTAGACGTAAGGATGTTAATTGAGGTCATGGATTGGTTGCATAAGCTGCACTTTTGAGGTGTTTGAAAGAACCCAATCGTGAAACCCTGGTGTGTGATTGACAAATCAACACTAAGCACCTGTAATCTAACCTACCCATAACTCTTAGCTAGCTATAGTCAAATATTCGACGCACCCATACACAGATTCACTCTTACGATGGTATAACCCCAAGTCTCGTTATACTCTTGGTTTTAACTCCTCTACTCAATTCTCGAATTGGTGTGTCCTGAGTTATAAAAGTCTAAATAGTTACAAATTAACAGAAAATAAAACCCCCATTTACTTTTATGTATTATTCTTATAGCATCACGTGTTAGCACTGTTGCTTCTGACACTTAGAGGTGAAAGCTATTGCATTCATTCCTCATGGATTCGACCCCGACTCCAAGTTGGGTAATTATATTGCTAACGATCGCTTACATTCTATTCTGGGGTGTATTTGAGCGTTATCACCTGCTGACTAAAAGTTGTGATCTGTTTGACCATAATTCGATGAGCTAGAACTGATACCTACATTGTGAAACAATACAGCTTAAAGAAAGTATGTAGTCAGTACTTTGAATGTACTGAGAATGTGAGATATGCAATAATTATGAAAAATACTTAAACCATGCTTTTAAAACTGACATAAACCATATACTGTAATATGAATTAAATCATGATTGTACTAAATAGTTGTGAGACATAAATCAATCTCTGAATCATGAGATAAAACATTTTTAAGAACTAGAAAGTTGTAGAAGCATAAATATTTCATATGATTTAAAACTAATACTGAACATACTATAAAACTATATTGAATGCAAAGAGCTGAGTTGTAGTACAATGACCTCTTATGAAATGATGTAACTATTGATATGCAAGGATAGTCTAAAAAGTCATAATTTAAATGCAAGTAAACCTGAACTGAGGATCATGTACAAATACAGAGTCTGAGTCTGAGTATGTGGGAGGTGCTCGTAACCAATATACACCATGTGAGCAACATGAAAACCAACCTGTAACCTTAGTTAGGAGGGTGTTCTATACCTTGTCAAGGGTAAAAACCATGACTGACATGAATTCACTCATAAGACCATTGGGTGCTCTGAACCCCAGTCCAACTCGGTTCTAAGTACAACTCCCAACTAAATTATACTGATAGCTCATAAAACTGATATACTGAAAACTAAATTAGAATATAATTTATCTAAAAGTATCCTGAATGTCTGAGTTACTGAAAATATGTTGTAAATCTGTAAACTAAAATCAACTATGTTGTTCATGCTTAATTTAACAATATTGCGATCGTGTGTTCATAACACGCCAAACTTTATGAAAGATAAGGATAATTCATGCACAACTACTAAAATACCAAATTGATTATTAAATCATGAATCATTAAGTTTTGCAAGATACCCACACCATGAAAAATACATAATTGTGCTATAGAAATCATGAGAAAACTGAATAAATAGGGAAATCATGAATTGAATAAAAACCCTAACTTGATTTATAGAAAAATGGAGAAATTTTGAGTTTATTCGGGACTCAATAGGTGAAAGGATACCCATTTATGAAATTCCACATACCTGGAAGGTTAGTTATTACTAAGAACTTGAATTCTTGAAGCCCTTGGTGAGGAACCCTAGTTCTCTGAGTTAGAACTTGAATCGCTTATTTCACTAAGTTTGTCGTATGTTTAGAAGTAAATGAGGGATTAGGAGTAGTTTAGTACTATACATACCTTCTTAAAATACTAAAATGACTTAGTTTAGTGGTTAAAATAGTGGGAAAGGACTGAAATACCCCTGACAAAACCTTTCCTAAAAACTGTTGATCTAATCCTACGGACCAAGGTACGGGTCCTGGTAAGTGTTCATAGTATCTAACATAAAAATTTCCAACCTTCTTGACTTTTGGCTGCTCTTCAGGATGAACATATAGTACGATTAGTCCTAAGAAACCACGATACGTCGTATGGGTCGTGGTATCTGACAGCTTGATAGTGCTATACTAAAATGGCCATAACTTTTTACTCTGTAATAGGATTGACAAACGCTCAGTGGCATTGGAAAGAAGATTCAAATACCTTTAATGTGGTGGGTATTTGTTCACCTAACTCTTCATATACTAGGAGTAATGATTGTTTAAAGTTGACCCAAGAAGAATCTTACACTAAAACTTGGTCAGAAGAGGAGTTTTCAATTCAACTAGGTGTTAGGGACTTCTTATGACCTTAAATCACATCTCATACTATCATCTTTCTTATATATATATTCTTGGTAGTTGACATGTCATGGGATTGCGAAAAGACCATTATTAATTACTATTGGACTGGATAGGCACCATACGAGTCATAGGACAACTCGTAGATGGATACCATTACTCGTGGCTCCAACCTTCAGGAATTTTGGGCTGGACTATTAGGACGAGTCATGAAACGACTCGTGAGATCTAACCACAAAATGTCACTTAAGCCGTCCTGTGGCTAGAGAAAGTTAAAATTCCTAGTGGTTTTTGTTCTAAGTCTGAGATAGGATTATAGGGACATTTAGGGGTGTTACAATATCTCCCACTTGGGAATATCATCCTCGAATAAATACTAAGGTTGGCTGAAAAGGAGGGAACTTACTAGTACTGTCTGACTGATTTCTAAAACTGGATAACTAACATGATAACTGATTTCTGAATCTGGATATCTATCATGGTTGGGATGAATTATACTGGAAACAAGGAATCAACTAACTTTACACATTACATGAATGAAAATAAGGAACCACACAGGATAGGCACAGACATGAAACTTAGGAGAGTAAGACTAGAAGAAATGATGGAAAACTACTGGAACTGTCTGTCTGATCTATGAACTGTATTGCTGGCTATAAGGACTAATTCATACTGAGAGTTTAGAACTTAAATAAAAATGAGTATTTTGATGATTTCTAACCCTATTTCAATTCAATTTTTTATTGGATTTCAAATTTAGAACCTTTAAAGTATGGGTAACCTAATTCTTTATTAAAATTCCAATTTTACCATTTTATTTTTGGGGTAAATTTTTGAAGTGATTTTGGACTCAGAACCAAGGTATTCCAATATGGGTATCAATAGACTCCTAATTTTTTGTATAAACCATTTTTGATAGATTAGGAGTGTTCTGAAGCCGCTCGAAAGAGAAAGGCTTCTTGGTGAGGGGTTCAGACTCGTGTTTTGACTTTCGAGGTAGGTTATGGCTTAACTTTCTTCAGACCAAACTAGGTAGATAACTATTCATGTAAAGTATGCTATGGATTTGGGACTTTATCATTCTATACATATTTTGAAATCATTATTACTATTATATTACCCGTGTAGGGGTTTGTGTGAACTTTATTATTGATTCAGGAGATTATTATCATTGAGATGTCTGTGTAGAGGCTAGTTATCATTCTCCAAATCACGGATTGTATGGGCACCTACCAAACTCTACCCTAGATAGGAGAACCTTTACCATCCAACCTTTAATCATTGCAGAAACATTGATAAACCTTAAGCATTAGTAAATAACAACTCTTTATTTTAAAACAAAACTTATTATGACAACTCCCCAGAACCTAATCTAAACCGGTACAAGGGAAATAAACAAATGGAAGGATGACCCGAGACACATCATCCATGTATGAGTAGGATGATAGGAGTTCTTGAAGAGTAATAACCATTACACCTATAGAAACTCCAACTGACCTGCAACATGGATATATCCCCAAATGGAGATCTAGTAAGTGTAGTATCAGTACAACCATACGTACTGGTAGGTATCATCGGCCAATCGGGTTATAAACATATAACAACATAGCAAACAAAAAGAGATCATTACAAGCATACAGGTCTAATAACTGAACATAATTAACTTACTACAACTTCCAACCATACCACCTTTCTTTTATTATCGCATTATTAATTTATCCTCAAGGTGTAACTAGCTGACACTATTCTATGAATCAACCTAACCCATATTTCTTATGCACTCACCATGTTACAACAACTCTACACTTCTCTCTCTCTCTCTCTCTTTCTCTCTCACTAATCCTCTTTCGTAATAGCTCTCGCTCCTTATTCTACTACCATTAACCATAAGAACTGCAACAACTAAGACAAATAATAAAACATCAACAACTGTGCAAGAAGGGACACTAAAATACATATCACATATATAACTATACATATAGGAGAATAAGATTTATACATAATCCAGGACATACATTATATTCACACTTTGCTATAATACACAATCACAACCATCAACTTACAAACCTCCAGTTATCCTTTTGTATCATTCCATTACAAGTTATCCATATTAAACCACTCACACTCAAGCAGTCCAGTCCAGTCAACAATAGTCAATGAATGCATGTGCAATGCAACCAATGAATGCATATACAATGTAACCAATGAATGCATATGCAATGTAAGGTGTACACACATACTAGAGTCAGCAGGGATACACAACTATAACCTACAGCAGATGAGCTCAGTCCATGTACCAGTACTAGTGTGGCACCCGATCCAAATAATAGTGTCGACATGACACTCGATCTAAATAATAGTATTGGCGTGACACCCGATCCAAATAATAGTGTCGGTGTGACACCCGATCTTAATATCACAATGTATGAATGTCATCATCAAATGTCAACCATGATGAGATGAAATGTATCAATTATATAAGTGCACACCTTTCTAGGCATGTAGTCAACATCGAGTTTAGCATTCCATGTAAACAACAAATATCCACAAACACAAGCACGAAGGCCAATTCACACAGCTTATAATCTAGGACTTATCAAACTATAATCATCTGTAAAAGTATATCCGAAGACCAATCAATCAGGAGAGCACATTCCACCAAAATTAATATCTATACTCTACTTTCACATACCTATTTCATTCACCAATATAACCCTCTTTTATTCCTATTAAAATTGGTAAATTCAACTACTTACTAGTAACCCTTATGCTCAATTCATCACTAAGTTCAAGACATTATCCCCATTAGCCGATTAATCTACCACTCGATTCTATTCAACTTACAATTCAAGCTAGAGTCATACACCTTTACACGTCTTACTTCTAGCACTTAGCCAAACTTGAATTTAGGTTCTTAAGTTATGATACCACATCCTCCTATCACAATCAATTCTACTAACTATCTTCCACTAAAAATATCTCATACTCCAAACACACACAATATTGGATTCACCCTTTTTAAGGTATTAAGGACTAGTTGTATAGATTACAAGTCCATCTAATTCCTCTATTTTTACCCACATTCACATATTACACTTGTAAGTCAGCAAGTACGTCATACAAATACAAATACCCATCAAAGGATCCACACAAAAAACAACAACATGCAATTATATCTTTATTATATTAATTCCATGTTTTATCCATCCAAACTCTACCCATAGGCCTAGACATGAAATCTCCCATCAAACTATAGTAACAACACGTATCTAACCCAAGTCTACTACACATTAAACCATAACCTACCTCGATCAAAGATCTTAGAACAAGCAAGCCATGCCAAGGTTTCTCTTTCCTTTCCTTCATGCCTTCGTTAGTCCAATCATCTAGAAATCAAATAATTATTAGAGTAATTAACCAATTACTCTTTGAATAACTACTTTGGGAATTCAACCCACTAATTCTATTCTTAATCAGGGCTAAAATATAACCAAGGCCAATTAACTATTAACTAGTTCTATCATATGCAACCCATCTCCATTAATGGGGTTTTAAAGCTAAAGTTCCACTTTTATTGAATTCAAGGTTCCTAACAATCAAACTTCTTATTTTAGAATCACCAATTTGTGCTAGGAATCGTTAGTCCACAATCTAGAAGTAATTCTAGGTAATATTACCCCAACCCATAGGTTTTTACCCAAAATCTCATGATCTTAGGGTTCTAATCCAAAGAATTTACCATTGAAGATCATTATAATGATTCAAGGATGTTATTGGATTGATAAACGGAGAAGATGATGGAAGAACTTACCTCAATGAAGAATTTCCATCCTAGAACTTGGAAAATTGCCTCCTTAGGGCTTGGGAACAAAGTTTTTGAGTTAAAAACCCAAAACCCATAAAAAATAAGGTTATGTACTACCTATTTTCCACTACAGCGGCCTGTTAATTGTTGCAGCGATGACAGTTTTTTAGCACGGACAGTCTTCAGTAAAATGGTCATAACATTTTTCTTCGAAAATGGATTAACAAAAGGTCCGAGGCGTTGGAAAGAAGACTCAAAGATCTTTCATTTTGTGGTTATTGAGCCCCATAACTCTTTATATTCTAGGAGGAGTGCTCGTTTGAAATTGACCCTAGTTTAAACATAACTCAAAACTTAATCGATAAGAACACTTCCAACTTAACTTTGTGCTAGGGGTATTGTATGATGTTAGATCATGTCTAATGCACTTACATACTAAAGAATAGATCCTATAACCTATGATGATTGAGGTTCTTATGCCTTTACCGCAGCTATTTTCAGTAATGAAGGAACAGGTAATTATAATAGTTACCAATTTACCCATTGTTCATCCCCGAATAAACATTGGTGAAGAGGAGAGTTTTTAACACGATTCTGGGAACCCAGCATCTACAAATGGTAAAAGTTAAACACAATCTCCTATCTACTTATAAAACTGATTAGTAACACTTACCGAACCAATGTCCCATAAGTAACGCAAAACAGTTATCCAACCAGCCTACACATAATAGTCACTAAGCACTAGGCACAATCTTTTGTTCACTATAACCCAAGAAATATGATTCATAATTAAAATTATGTAATGGGTTATCTCTAATACCCGAAAGCCATACAATATTACGATGCTTGAAAATTTGAGGCAAAAACAAAAATGTTGGGGAAGAAAAATGATGTTTTCTTATTTAAAACTGATTTTTGTATTTTTCATCGTTGTAGCAACGGATTCATCACTGCAGCAACGGATTCATCACTGCAATGACATTCAGGCAAAAGTCATCTGTCGTTGTGGCAGCACTTCTGCCATTGCAGGATACCATTGCAACGACGGATAGTGTCGCTACAGCGACACCAAAATAGTAGCTCAGGATCCATTCCCAGCTTTGTCCATTTCACAACACACTTATTGGTTTTTCAATATTATGAATTGGTCCTTTTATGGTAATTGCTATTATCGGCGTTCTACCAACCCATTTTATGCACCAGAAGTTTCTACAACTTTCTAAACTTGTTTAATAACACATTAACAACTTAAATCCACTTGGTAACACACCATGATCCATGATTCAACACTAAACTACTAAACACTAGATTTTCAACCAAAACCCACTACTCTAAGGTATGTCATTCCTATACTAGGGAAAAGTTTAGTGTGGTACTTACACCCTAACCAATGCTATAACCAATAAAACACCACCAACACACCACTATGGTTTTTTATTTACACATATATTCTCTATAATAACTCACATTAGTCTACTCGACCCTCAACATACCTCAACCACTTAAGGAGTAATACCAACCAAGTATTATCATGTAACAATGAGAGGGACATAAATATGCTAGATATGAATATGCATAACACATCTATTAACTCTACTCCCGCGATAGACCCTACAACTAAAGATCATCAACTATAATCAAGCTAACTTATTTCGCCAACCTTATCAACTAAACTAAACCACATTCAAGGGATACTACTAACTAATAATTATTCCCATACGATAAGCATATACGTAATGTATAAGCCAACTATAAGATCAGTCTAGTAGCCCTGCCCCTCACTAAGCCTATGAGCATTATTTACTTATCACTTTATTCACACCCTTAAAACTTAACCAACTTTAAATCATTTATAGCCACATGGGTTTTGTACCACCAGTTAGTCTACCTTTAGGACATCAACGCCTTTACCCTCATAAAATCATTCAAGTCACTTAATCAAACAAGCTACATGATTGTCAATCACACAGTTAAGGTTTAATTTACCAATATCAAGTAAAACCATTATTAACATCTCCCCTTATCATATTACAGGTAACAACCAATTTTATATACCTAGTTAATTTATCTTGAATTAGTAATATCAACTACACAACTTACCTTACGTTCAAGTCACCAAGGTTGTGCAAAACAACTAAGTTCATCGTAGTTTAACCAATTACTTATTAACGCATCATTAGCAAGTCAACCCATTAACAGGATTATTCACACAAGGATGACCCAATAGCACTTTGAGCCCGAATATAGTAGCCAAAGGTTGGACCACACAAGGATCCAAACTATAATCATTAAAGTTTGTCCCACATAACGATCCCAATTATAATCATCAAAGTTCAGACCACACAAGGATCCTAAGTATATTTTCAAAGACCAAATAGAAATCAAGACATACCTCAAATCACGGAAATCAAGACATACCTCCAATCATGAAAATCAAGACATACCTCAAAATCATAGAAATGAAGACATACCTATAATTAGGGGACTGCAAAAACTGACTTAACCAATAAACCAAAATGATAAAATGTTATTGGTTTATCAATATCGGGTTATTGTCTTAACGATTTTTAAATGGTTTTCTAATTTTTTTTATTGGGTTATCGATTCGATTTCGGTTAATATTTAGTTAACGGTTTAACCGATAATCCAATAAGATTATATTAAAATTATATTTTTATCCTTGATTATAAATAGTGGCTTGAGATTTTAAATATATACCCTATTGTTTTTTGCATTTTATTGTTGTTGTCTTAGTGTTGTTATTTTGTTTCTAAAGTCGTTGTCTTGGTGGGTTTCTACCCATCTGTGTAAACTATGAACTGACCTTGTTTTTGTTTTTGAGAGATTGTTATCATTGCTACTACATTCAAGTTTGCTACTTAACTAGAAAAAAAAATAAGTTTGTTTTAGTAATAACGTACTTGAATTTGCTTATGCTTGTAATTTGTGTATACTTTTATGCATGAAAGTAGTGGATGAAAATAAGAAAAAGTAAAAAAAAATTATTGAAGCATTTTCTTATCAGTTAAATCGAAAACCGAACCGTTAAGGGCCAAAATCGATTAACCAAAAACCGATAACGTATCTTATTGGTTTGGTTATCGGGTTTACATGTTTATAAATCGAAACTCGATAAAGCAAACCAGTAATACACAACACTGAACCAAACTGACTGATGCACACCCCTACCTGTAATCACAGAAATCAAGACACACCTCAAATCAAAGAATGAAGACATACCTCAAAATCATGGAAATGAAGACATATCTCAAAATCACACTCACCTTTACGATTCATGGATATTCTTTTGTAACAACTCATCTCATATCACTCATAATGATCACTTACATTTAAGATATTCAGTCAACAAATAGTAAAGCAATAATATAGTCAATGCAATAACAATCCACGTAAGTAATACACGTAGCATTCTATTATAACACAACAAAAGCATTTAAAACACAAGTAATTTTCCAATAAACATAACCAATCAATTAACAAAAGAGCTATGCTTACCAACTATATTGACAACTACAATATTCACTACATAAAACAACATAACCACCTAAAGATGCACGTATCACTAATTTTAAACATAACTCACAACATTAGAATACAAGTCCTATGCCTTTTATTGACCTCTACCAATTAGAACAATACTATTCTAACCTTTTGAATATTACCGAGATACCAATTGGGACAAACTAATCCCGATTGTGACTTTTAAGATACCAACCAGACTCAACTCAGGGATACAACACTGAAATAGCAAGATAGGAGAGAAGAAAGTGAAATAGATTCCTAGACGACTCGTAGTTTCCTAAGGATTTGATGTGGACGTCAACACACCAATCCGCAGGACTCTACTCAATATTTGCTCTTGTACTGGGAGACTGGTAACCTGGGCTCTGATACTATCTAGTCAGCACCCAAATCACGAATTGTGTGGTCACCTACCCAACTCTATCCTAGATAGGAGAATCCTTACCACACAACCTTTAATCATTGTAGAAAACATTGATAAACCTTAAGCATTAGCAAATAACAACTCTTTGATTTAAAACAAAACTTATTATAAAGTACATTGCGGAAAATATATTACACAGCTCCCCAGAACCTAATCTAAATCGGTACAAGAGCATTAAATAAATAGAAGGATGACCTGAGACACAACATCCATGTATGAGTAAGATGATAGGAGCTGCTGAAGAATAATCATAGTTATACCTATAAAAACTCCAATAGACCTGCAACATGTATATATCCCTAAATAGAGATATAGTAAGTGTAGTATCAGTACAACCACACGTAATAGTAGGTATCATTGGATGCTCAGGGTTAGAAACATATAATAACATATAGCAAATAAGAAGAGATCATGATAACCATACAGGTTTAATAACTGAACATACATAACTTACTACAACTTCCAACCTTACTGCCTTACCATTATTATGGCATTATTAATTTATCCTCACGGTGTGACTAACTGACACTATTCTATGAATCAACCTAACCCATATTTCTTATGCACTAACCTTGTTACAACAATTCTACACTTCACTCTCTCTCATTAATCTTCTTTTCTGATAGACCTTGCTCCCTATTCTGCTACTCTTAACTATAGGAATTGCAACAACCAAGATAATTAATAAAAAATCAACAACTTCTCAAGAAGGGACACTACAATGCACATCACATATATAACTATACACATAAGAGAATAAGATTTATACATAATCCAGGACATAACTTATATTCACACCTTGCTAAATGCATAATCACAACAATCAACTTACAAACCACCAATTATCCTTTTGTATCATTCCATTACAAGCTATACATATCAAATCACTCACACTCAAGCAGTCCAGTCAACAATAGTTAATGAATGCATGTGTAATGTAACCAATGAATGTATATGCAATGCAAGGTGTACACACTTACTAGAGTTAGTAGGAACTCTCAATTATGACCTATAGGAAATGAGCTCAGTCCATGTACCATTTTTGGCATGACACCCAATCCAAATAAAAGTATCAGCATGACACCTTATCCAAACAACAGTGTAAGCATGACACCCGATCCAAATAATGAAGTCAGCGTGACACCCGATCCTAATATCAATATGTATGAATGTCATCATCAAATGAAAACTCTAATAAGATGAAATGCATTCATTATGCAAGTACACACCTTTCTAGACATTTAGTCAATATCAAGTTCATCATTCTAGGTAAACAACAAATATCCACCAACACATAAAATCACAAATAATCCTAAAGGCCAATTCACATAACTTATAATATAGGCCTTATCAAACCATATTCATCAGTTATAGTATGTCTAAATATCAATCAATTAAGTATCCATTTAGGTGTGAATATTCCACCAAAATCAATATTTATACTCTACTTTCACATACCTATTTCATTCACCAATCTAACCCTCTTTTATTCTTATCAAAATCGATAAATTCAGTTACTAAATAGTAACCCTTATACTCAAGTCATCACTAAGTTAAGACACTATTTTTATTAGCCGATTATTCAACCACTCGACTCTATTCAACTTATAATTCTAGCTAGAGTCATACGCCTTTACATATCTTACTTCCTAGAACTTAGCCAAACTTGACTTTTGGCTATTAAGTTATAACACCACATCCTCTTAACATGATCAATTCTCCTAACTATCTTCCAGCAATAATATATCATACTCTAAACATACACAATATTGGATTCACCCTTTTTAAGGTATTAAGGACTAGTTATATAGATTACAAGTTCACCCAATTCCTCTATTATTACCCAAATTTGCATATTACACTTGTAAGTCAGCAAGTAAGTCATACAAATAAAAACACCCATCAAGGGATCCACACTGTAACATCCCGTCTTTTGTGTGTACTTGTTCTTTTGATATAGGACTTGAGGTAACCTTGTTGTATAGGTAAAGAACCAAGTTTCTTAAGTGATTAGCAGTGATTTAAAGAGGATTTAAAGGATATTATAATGGCCCAAGCATTTCAGCATGTATACGCCAAGTTAACCCAAACAGAAGTGCTTAAACGCGAGATAGTAAGGTGGTATTCTACCTCAAGGATTAAAATGGCCAAGTGTATATAAGTATAAAGTTAACATAAGGGGTTAAGACTTAGAATATGGAATAAAATAAGTGAGTTGCTTGCTTGACTTAAATTGAGCTAGTAGGTGACAAGTAGATGCATTACCTACTTTGACTTATTGACCAATCTAAGAACCAAGTAGGTGAATCACCTACTAAGACTTATTTGAACATGTTATTGGGTCAATTACACTACCACCTACTTGAATTAATTTTGGCCCAAGTTAAAAGAGAGAAAAGGAGAAGAAAGGGCAGTCAAGGCCCAATAGTTTCAGATCCACAAAGGCCCAAGTATAATGGGCAAGTAGGTGCACCAAATATTTGATAAAATATGGGCCAAATTAGCCAAGAAATTCGGCCAAGATATGCTCCCTTTAAAGGGATTGAAACCAGCTCATTTGACCCATTTTAACTTAGACAAAAATTTAGCTTTCTAGAGTTTCTCTCTTGCTTTCTCTTATCTTCTATAGCAGCCCTAAATTTCCATTAGGGTTCTTGGGATTTACCTTACTTCCAAGATAAAGGTAAGTGAAAAAATCATGAGCTTATCTTAAAAAGACTATGGGAATTATGTTCTTCATGTTTAAATTATAAGGCAGCCCTTTATAAGTTTGGCAGACCCATTTTTCTTGGTTATTAAGAGATTTTTCTCTTATACTTTGGTTTGTGTGTGAAGGAACCAAGATATTGAAGAAATACAAGTTAAGAGAATAAACTATCACAAAATTTAGGTAAGGTTACTGCCCATTTTTGCCCCTTCCTATACACATGTTTTGGTGGAGAATTGTGTATATATTATTGTTAAGAACTCAAGGGATGATGAGTTCAATATTTGGTTGCTATGATAAAGGATATTGGGGATATTTTAGGAATTGTTTTATGCGTATATGTTGGGGACAGCTTGGTTGATGTTGGGAAAGGATGTAACTGACTTGTATTGAATTATAGACGGAGGATATAGTGATACACCACCGAAATGAATATTATGTAAGCCTACTGCCCACTCCACTTTGTATATTATTTTGAGGGTGTAATGAGGCTAAAGTTGTTTTGGGGGATTTTATAAGGATTTGTATGGTATGTGAATGTAATTGGAGGAGTAAGGGTTGAAAGAACACACTTGAATAAATTAATTCTGGTTTTACTGCCCGGCTACTATTTTGGTGAGGTTAAGTGGCTTAAATGTGTTGATTAGATACTAATACTAGTTTTACCACTTACTTTATTGTAGATACTTAGTCCGAGGGGTAGGAGGTTAATTTGGGGTAATATCGGAGTAATACAGCAAAGTATGTAAGGCTATTCGATTCTATGTTCTTTGGCATGAAATCTAATACATTATTGTTACATTTGCTCCCTATGTCATTGTTACCACCTTAAATACGTATTCACATGTCTCTCACTACTGGTCCATAGTTTAAAACTCAATAATGTTATGACCACCAAAAGAACTATCTCAAATATTAAAGAAATGATGTAAAGAGAACTTGTATATTCTTGGGTGGTATCCCAGGGGTGGAAGGAACACCTAGCATGGGTCGATCCCAATATCACAGGTGGTATCCCAGGGGTGAAAGGAAATCCTAGCATAGGTTGATCCCAATTTATGTATTTATGAGGACCGATCCCAGGGGTTAAAATACCTAGCATGGGTCATCCTCTTTTACCACTGATCAACTGGTCATTTGTATTATACGTTTTATAATTTCATAATGCAAAGAAGGAAAAAGTAAAGTAAAAGATGTAATGTACATGATTCCATAAATATGAGGAAAGGTGGTCTTTTATTCTTATCTATACAGTTATATATTAATATCTAATTTTATTAAGATCTTGTCTTACCTATGGTCACTTTATGCCTTACATACTCAGTACATTCTTTCATACTGACGTCCCTTATAGGGACACTGTGTTTCATGCCACAGGTATAGGTACTCCAGATAGTAGACCTCCTCAATAGGAGCACAGGACCCTCAGCTGTGATTGGTGAGCTACAAGTTGATTCGGGGTTTTACCAAGTCTTTGGTTTATATTTTGGTATTGTATAATAGTTAAGGGTAAGGTGGGGTCTGTCCCAACCTAGAACATGTTTGTAGATCTTATCGAGGCTTTGTAGACTAGTGTATAAAGTGCAGTTATGTTTGGTTCCTTAACAGTTGTTGCCTCAACGGCCAAGTCACATATATATTTTTTGGGCCTATCTTTATTTTAGTCTTTTATCATTTCTATAGCTTGTACATATTTTTGAAAGTCCCACTACTATTATAGTTATTTGCTTGGACAATGAGATTATAGGTTGGTTCTCTCGAGTCTTTAGGGCGTCGGGTGCCTGTCCATTTTAATAGGATTTGAGGTGTGACAAAAGTGATATCAGAGCAGGTCATCCTAGGGAGTCTATGTAGAGTCTTGCTTATGGGTGTGTTGTGCACCACATCTATAAATAGGAGGCTACGGGACATTTAGGATTTATTATTTTTCTTCATTTCTTAGGTCATGCGATAGAACCAATGATGTAGGTTGATTTGTATTTAACCTTGAATAAAAAAATTTCTCTATATAGTGAAGATGCCGATTACAAGAAGGAGTAAGAATAAAAGTAAGCAAGTGGATATGGATGCCGGAGAAGGGACCAACAAGTCACCACCTAGACAAGCTAATCAAAGTGAGGCTCATGATGAGTTTGCAACAAGGAATCTTCTACTCCACCATCTCCAGAAGAACTAAGAAGGAGAGGAGTACCCCCAGAATCACCTATTAATGCTACTGAGCAAGATTTAAGAAATGTGGTGCAATTATTGACTCGTATAGATACTGGACTAGGTCAAGGACAAGCTGTTCCAACTATGGGTACTAGTGGTGCGGATAGGGAAGCTAGTCTACAGACACAGGATTTTCTTAAATTAGACCCTCCCACATTTACCGGGTCAGATCTTAATGAAGACCCATAAGACTTTATTGATCAAATCCAAAGTGCTTTGGATGTCATGCATGTATCTGGTAAAGAGACGGTTGAGCTAGCAGCGTATAGATTAAAAGGGGAGGCTATATTATGGTATGAAGACTAGAAACAATCTAGGGGTACAGGTGCACCTTCAGTTAATTGGGAAGTGTTCAAAGTAGCATATCTTGATCATCACCTTCCATTTGAGATTCGAGAGGCCCGGGCATATCAGTTTTTAAATCTTCACCATGGAAATATAAGCGTGAGAAAGTACAGTCTTCAGTTTAACTCTTTGGCCAGGTATGCTCCTAATATAGTAGCTACTATGGAAGATAGAGTTCATCGATATGTAGATAGATTGGATCCGTATCTAGTTAGAGATTGTACTATTGCTGCCTTGAATAAAGACATGGATATAGCAAGGATACAAGCTTTTGCACAGAAAATGGAAGATCAAAGACAAAGAAGAAGGACACAAGATCCAGAAAGAGGGTACTCCAAGAGGGCTAGGTCTGTGGGGTAGTTTATGCCATCCCAAAGTGAGTTCAGGCCTCGATTTTAAATAGACTGCCTAGGCCACCATCTTCCTACTTTACAGCAGGTGCTCCACCCCGATTTCAAGGGTTAAGGGGCAATTAATTTGGACAACGAAGTGAGAGCTAAGGTTCAGCTGCGGAAAACCAAGAGCATGGAAGCATGAGTCAATCAAGACCTCCTAGACAGCCTTGTAAACAATGTGGGAGACATCATCTAGGTGCATACTGGTTTAGGACAGATGTTTGTTATTGGTGTGGTACACCGGGCCATATGATGAAAAATTGCCCTTGAAGGGGCATGGGTGGTATGGAACAAACTACTGGATCATCTATTGTATCATCATCATCGGTGACTCCTTTAGGTAGAGGTCAACAGATGTCTGTTGGTCGTGGTAGAGGAGCAGCTAGTTCTAGCGGAGTCCAAAATCGTACATATGCTTTAGCGGGTCGACAAAATTTGGAAGCTTCTCCTGATGTGGTTATAGGTACATTGTCCATCTTTTCACATAATGTATATACATTAATTGATCTGGGCTCTAAACTATCATATGTTACTCCATTGATTGCTGGTTAAGCCATTTGAAGTGTCTACACCAGTTGGAGAGGCTATTATAGCTAGAAGAGTTTATCATAATTGCATAGTAACTGTTTGTGATCGTGACACATTGGCTGATCTTGTTGAGCTATAAATGGTAGATTTTGATGTTATAATGGGTATGGATTGGTTGGCTTCTTGTTATGCCACAGTAGATTGCCGAGCTACGAAGGTGCATTTCCATTTTCCAAAAGAGGCAATCCTTGAATGGAGAGGTAATATTGGAGCACCAAGGGGTAAGTTTATTTCTTATGTTAAGTCAAAGAAGATGATGTCCAAAGGGTACATATGTTATTTAGTGAGGGTGAGAGATATAGAAGCGGAGCCACCGACTCTTCGATCTATTCCAGTGGTAAATGAATTTTCTGATGTGTTTCCTGAAGAACTTCCTAGTTTACCTCAAGAACGAGAAGTAGAGTTTGGTATTGATGTGATCCCAGGTACTCAACCTATTTCTATTCCTCTGTATAGAATGGCCCCGACAGAATTATGTGTTTCTAAGGAACAATTAAAAGATTTGTTAGAAAAGGGATTCATAAGGCCTAGTATGTCTCATTGGGGCGCACCCGTGTTATTTGTACGTAAGAAGGATGCACGTTAAGAATGTGTATTGACTACTAACAACTGAATAAGGTGACAATTAAAAATAAATATCCCCTCCCTAGAATTGATGATTTGTTTGATCAATTACAAGGTGCTAAGTGTTTCTCAAAAATCGACTTGAGGTCAGGTTATCACCAAGTGAAAGTGAAGGAGAAAGATATACCCAAAATAGCTTTTCGAACACGGTATGGTCATTTTGAGTTTTTAATTATGTCATTCGGCCTAACCAATACACCAGCAGCTTTCATGGATCTGATGAATAGAGTGTTCAAGCCATTCTTGGATGTGTTTGTGATAGTATTTATAGATGATATTCTGGTGTATTCAAGATCAAAATAGGACCATGCTAATCATTTACAATAGGTGTTACAGATTCTTCGTGATCGTAAATTATATGCAAAGTTCTCTAAGTGTGAGTTTTGGTTAAAATCAGTGGCATTCTTGGGGCATATTGTATTCGATGAGGGGATAAGGGTTGATTCTCAAAAAATAGAAGTTGTGAAGAACTGGCCAAGACCCACAACACTACGAAGGTTCGTAGTTTCCTAGGCTTGGTAGGTTATTATAGAAGGTTCGTAGAGGGATTTTCTTCCATTTTTGCACCAATAACCAAGCTAACACACAAAGCAGTCAAGTTTTAATGGAATGATGCCTGTGAAAGAAGCTTTCAAGAGATGAAGAATAAGTTAACTTCCACGCCTGTATTGGTACTTCCAGAAGGTACAGAGGGGTATGTAGTGTATTGTGATGCTTTAGGAGTGGGTCTAGGATGTGTATTGATGCAGCATGGTAAGGTAATAGCCTACACCTCAAGACAATTGCGTCCACAGGAGAAGAATTACCCAACACATGATCTTGAGTTAACAACAGTTATATTTGCTTTAAAGATATGGCCCCATTACTTGTATGGGGTTCATGTTGATATATATACTGACCAAAAGAGTTTACAATATATCTTTAAGAAGAAGGACTTAAATCTAAGGCAGCGAAGATGGCTTGAGCTATTAAAGGACTATGATGTTGATATCTTGTATCATTCGGGGAAAGCAAATTTGGTAGCTGATGCTTTAAGTCGTAAGACAATGGCAAGCACTTATGGGCAGTCCATGGAAAGACAAGGGATAACTAAAGATCTACACCAACTAGCTAGCTTGGGGGTTCGCCTTCTTGAATCTCCAGATGAAGGAGTTATTATGCAAAATGCGGCAGAATCCTCATTGATAACTGAAGCGAAAGAAAAGTAGTATACGGATCCTATTCTATTACAACTTAAGGAGAATGTACAACAAAGTATGACAAAGGCATTTGAGCTTACACAAGAGGGAGTACTTCGGTGCCAAAACAGATTGTGTGTACCTAATATTGATGGACTAAGGAAGAGGATTATGGCGGAAGTACACTATTCAAGATATTTTGTCCATCCAGGGTCAACTAAAATGTATCATGACTTGAAAGAAGTGTATTGGTGGGGAGACATGAAGAAGAACATTGCAGAATTTGTAGCCCAATGACCAAACTGTCAACAAGTTAAAGTAGAGCATCAAAAGTCGGGAGGTTATATGCAGTGTATGCAGCTCCCAATTTGGAAGTGGGTTTGATTCCATATGGGTAATAGTTGATAGACTCACCAAATCAGTACATTTTCTACCGGTTAAGACCACTTACACAACTGAAGAGTATGCAAGGTTATATATTAAAGAGATAGTTCGGTTACATAAAGTCCCAATTTATATTATATCTGATAGAGGAGCTCAATTTATCGAAAGCTTTTGGAAATCATTTCAAAAGAGTTTAGGAACGCAAGTGAGCTTAAGTACAACTTTTCACCCTCAAACGGATGGTCAGGCAAAACGTATGATCCAAACACTTGAGGACATGCTACGAGCTTGTGTATTGGACTTCAAAGGTAGTTGGGATGATCATTTGTCACTCATTGAGTTTTTATATAATAATAGCTATCACTCAAGTATCAAAATGGAACCTTATGAAGCTTTATATGGGAGAAAGTGTAGATCACCAATTGGGTGGTTTGAAGTGGGTGAAACTGCCGTATTTGGGCCAGATCTTGTTCATCAAGCTAGGGAAAAAGTTAAGGTGATACAACAACGGCTAGAAACATCTCAAAGTCGACATAAATCATATACAGATATTAGAAGAAGAGGGCTAGAGTTTGCCATAGGAGATTGGGTATTCTTAAAGGTGTCATCAATGAAAGGAGTAATGAGGTTTGGTAAAAAGAGAAAACTGAGTCCGTGCTATATAGGGCCATATAAGATTATTCAAAGATTTGGACAAGTTGCATATGAGTTAGTGCTTCCCCAAGAGCTTTCAATAGTACATCCAGTGTTTCATGTCTCAATGCTCCGAAAATGCATAGGAGATCCATCTCATATTACTCCTACTGAAGATATACAAGTTACAAAAGAACTTACTTACGAAGAAGTGTCTATTGCTATTTTAGATAGGCAAGTCAAGAAGTTAAGAAATAAAGAAGTAGCTTCTGTAAAAGTACTTTGGAGCAACCAACAAATAGAAGAGATCACATAGGAAGCCGAGGAAGCAATGAAATCCAAGTAACCTCATTTATTCGAATCTGAAGTGAAAGTCCAAGATGCTAAATCGGAGCACTAACAAGTAAGTATAAATGTGTAAGTGTTATGTGGGAACATGAAGATTAAACTTGGTCTTGAATTTCTTTAAGCAGGCTAATTATGCTAGCATTCGAGGATGAATGTTCCTAGAGGGGGAGGACGTAACACCCCGTCTTTTGCGTGTACTCATTCTATTGATATAGGACTTGAGGTAACCTTGTTGTATAGGTAACGAACCATGTTTCTTAAGTGATTAGCGGTGATTTAAAGAGGATTTAAAGGATATTATAATGGCCCAAGCATTTCAGAATGTATACGCCAAGTTAACTAAAACGAAAGAGCTTAAACGCGATAGAGTAACGTGGTATTCTACCTCAAGGATTAAAGTGTCCAAGTGTATATAAGTATAAAGTTAACATAAGGGGATAAGACTTAGAATATGGAATACAATAAGTGAACTGCTTGTTTGACTTAAATTGAGCTAGTAGGTGACAAATAGGTGCATCACCTACTTTGACTTATTGACCAATTTAAGAACCAAGTAGGTGCATCACCAACTAAGACTATTTTGAACATGTTATTGGGCCAATTACACTACCACCTACTTGAATTAATTTTGGCCCAAGTTAAAAGAGAGAAAAAGAGAAGAATGGGCAGCCAAGGCCCAATAGTTTTAGATTAACAAAGGCCCAAGTATAATGGGAAGGTAGGCGCACCAAATATTTGATAAAATATGGCCCAAATTAGCCAAGAAAGTCGGCCAAGAGCTTCTCCCTTTAAAGGGATTGAAACCAGCTCATTTGACCCATTTTAACTTAGACAAAAATTCAGCTTTCTAGAGTTTTCTCTCTTCCTCTCTCTTATCTTCTACAGTAGCCCGAAGTTTCCATTAGGGTTCTTGGGATTTACCTTCCTTCCAAGATAAAGGTAAGTGAACAAATCATGAGCTTATCTCAAAAAGGCTATGGAAATTATGTTCTTCATGTTTAAATTATAAGGCAGCCCTCTATAAGTTTGGCAGACCCATTTATCTTGGTTATTAAGAGATTTTTCTCTTCTCCTTTGGTTTGTGTGTGAAGGAACCAAGATATTGAAGATATACAAGTTAAGAGAATAAACTATCACAAAATTTAGGTAAGGCTACTGCCCATTTTTGCCCCTTCCTATATACATGTTTTGGTGGAGAATTGTGTATATATTGTTGTTAAGAACTCAAGGGATGATAAGTTCAATATTTGGTTGCTATGATAAAGGATATTGGGGATATTTTAGGAATTATTTTATGTGTATATGTTGGGGACAACTTGGTTGATGTTGGGAAAGGACGTAACTGACTTGTATTGAATTATAGATGGAGGATGTGGTGATACACCACCGAAATGAATATTATGTAAGCCTACTGCCCACTCCACTTTGTATATTATTTTGAGGGTGTAATGAGGCTAAAGTTGTTTTGGGGGATGTTATAAGGATTTGTATGGTATGTGAATGTAATTGGAGGAGTAAGGGTTGAAAGAACACCCTTGAATAAATTAATTATGGGCTTACTGCTCGGCTACTATTTTAGTGAGGTTAAGTGGCTTACTGCTCAATCGGTAAGAACACTTCCAACTTAACTTAATGTTAGGGGTATAGTATGACCTTAGTTCATGTCTAATGCACTTCCATACTAAATAATTGATCCTATAACCTATTATGAATGAGGTTCTTATGCCTTTACCACAGCTATGTTTAGTAACAACGGAATGGATCGTTAGATTGGTGTTGGTTTTGTCTGAGGATTATGAATTCTTTATTATTATTATGGTACCCGTGTGGGGAATTGAATTTATATAATTAATGTCTTATATGATTCTTTACTATTATATTTCCATGAGAGGGCTTATATCATGACTTATTGAGATTTAGGTGATTTGAGTTTATTCATGCCATTTTGAGTTGGTTATTGTATGTTGGTGATTTTTCTATGATCATGCATGCTCATTCATCACTCATTTTAATGGAACTAATATTACAATGGAAAATGGATTTATTTTCAAAAGAAAATTGTAACACCCCGTACTTTCCCAACCCTACTTGATGACATTCAATAATGTTTACTTAGGTGTATAGACCTATGAGTATGTATTTGGTAATGTTAACGATGAGAAAATTGAAATTTGGCCTCGCACATGTGATTAGCCCTTCGTAGGAGGTGTTTTGTGATTTTCATGGAGCACTTGTGGGGTTCAAAATGGGGCTAAGAGGACCTCTAAACAAAGTATATTAAGTCTAAGAAGTAAGTTAAAGAATAGGACTTGAAGTATCTAACCAAACCCGCGAAGAAAAGTCGGAAAATAAAATTTTCAGAAAAACTAAGTATGGGGCGCACTGGGGGGAATGCCACGCCGCTATGGGCTAAAATTTTTAGTCCAGAGGCAGCAAGTTGGCTCGCCCAAGGGCGTTCCAGGCTGGTTTTGCCACTTTTTCGAAAGTTGGAAATTTTCTAAGTCCTAAGGGTACCCGGGGACGTACCGAGCTGATTTTTGTCACATTTCTTCTACCACCACGAGAATACACATGAAATGAATGAAATATTATATTGGGATGATAAAATTACTCGAGAACGAATTTGGCATCAAAATGACAATTTTACCCTTGTAGCCAAAATAAACCATACGTGGCTAGAATTGCTTGTTTTTGGAATTAAGGCTACGAGTATGAATTTCATGAGTGGGAATATTGTCGTAATGCGTATGAAATGAATTAAACATGAGGAATTATGGATATGTGTTATTGGGCCCAAAGTTAGGCCCAAAATGGGATAAAAATACATGGCCCAAAGGGACAATTGACCCATTCTTCCACTTTGACCACATTTAATGCCAAGGAATGGCTAAGTATGACTTGGGGTATATATAAAGGCCCCAAAATCAGATTTTTTTTCATAGAAAACTCTCATGCCTTTGAAAGATATTTCTCAAACATTTCTCTAGTTCCAAACCCTAAAGCAAATATTTCCTTTGGACTCTTTGGTAAAGATCATCCTATTCCAAGCCTTGGTAAGTATTTATTCTCATGGATTAATATATTATATGCATGAAAGAGTATGTAGATCATGTTGGTTGTGCTTGGAAATGTTGGACATGGTACTTTGTGTTTTTGTATGCGATTTGTGATCCATGAGGTTCAAGCTTGAATTATGACTTGTGCCTTTGATGAAAGAGCATGGTATGGTAAAATATGAACATGTATGGTATTATTTTTTTATTGAACTTGTTATTTTTCTATAAGTGTAAATTGTGGGATTTTGGCCGATATGTGCTATGAGGTGTATTAAGGTGAATTGATGGACTATTTGTGATATGGTGTGGATAAGCAAGTGTAAAGGAGAAGTGTTGTGGTGAAATGTATTGATTATAATGTCTTGGTCAATGTTGGGAATATTGTGGGATTTTTGGAATAATAATTTCATCAATGGTTTTGTCAAGGGGAAATGGCATGTTTAAAGGCAAACATGTAACTCATTGACGTTATACATTTGTAAGGTAGTTGGTGGTTAATGTGAATTCCGTTATGTATTTGTGTTGTAGAGTGACACATAAAGAAGGAGCGGGACTAACACATCTAGGATTGTATATCCGTATTGGGAGTACAAGGTATGTAAGGTTACTCTGTCCGTATCTTTCTGCGGCAAATAGTAGTCACATTCACATTACGCTTGTTCCATCCCGAAATGTGCTAAGGTATTCTATATCCGGTTAGCAATGGTGATTATCACACATTTCCTACTCATTGATCAATTGGGAATTGTATGTCTCATATTCGTTGGTCAATGTTCCAAAAGCCCAAAAAGGTTATGTTCCAAAGTGTCAATAGTGGTTATACACATACCTCTTGTTCATTGACTTGTGTCTAATGGTTCCAATAATGCTATCTATTGTTAGGTCACATATTCTTCATTCATTAGTCATGGTTGTGCATGAGTTGCATAATTATGGACATGCTCCAAAGGTCCTAATAATGTTGTGTTCTTAAGCTTCCAATAATGTTGTGACTATGTATATATACGTTAATTTCTCATAACTGATTGTATCAATATCTCATAAGTGGATGAATCAATCTCTCAAAAGTAAGAAATAAAGTAATTCATATCTGTTGGTGGTCAATGATCAAGTATGGGTGGTACCTTTGGGGGCAAAAAGCCTAGCTCAAGCCGATCCCGAGATTGTTGGATCAGGGGGCAGTCCTAGGGACATAAGCCTAGCTCGGACCGATCCTGACAGGGGGCAGCTCTAGGGGTATTAACCTAGCTCGAGCCGAACCTGATATGTTGGTATGGGTGGCAGCTCTAGAGGTAATAACCTAGCTCGAGCCGATCCCGATATATTGATATGGGTGGTAGCTCTAGAGGCAATGTCCTAGCTCGAGCCGATCCCAACATAACGTTATGTTATGTTAAGACCCACTGATCAGTTGGGGCCCGGGTACGTTGTGATATGAGCGATGAGGAATAACAATAAAGTGAAGAACTTAATTTATGTAAGCTACATGGTTCCACATATACAAATCGATGGGTTATTCATATTGATTATCCTATTACATTTTGATTCTATTGATGTATTTATGACAGTTTCATATGGCCTTACATACTCAGTACATTCTCCGTACTGACCCCTCTTGGGGGATTTACCTTACTTGCTGCAGGTGCAGGTACTAGTAGACCTCCACAGTAGGTTGCAGGCCTTTTGCCGACTTTTGGTAAGCTCCAGTTGGTTCGGGGCTTTCTGAGTTGCTAGGTACATGTATTTTGGTATTGTATATGAGTTTAGAGCGGGGTGTTGTCCCGACTCTAGGTTTATCATAGCTATGTATCTGTAGAGGCTTTGTAGACTTATGTGGGAACAGAATGTAAGATATGTATGCTCATTTTGGTTTGATGATCCTAACAGCAAAGTCTCTTATATATATAATGTCTCATGATTTTCGCACTAAGAATCTTATGTCTTTACGAGTTGGTGATGAGCCTTATGGTGTGCATACGATTGGGCATGAGTAAAGATTAGTTCTCTCGGGTCTTATCGGCTTCGTGTGCCAGTCCGGCCCGAATGGGATTTCGGGTCGTGACAGAAGTGGTATTAGAGCAGGTTGTTCTAAGGGTGTCTACAAAGCTGTGTCTGAGTAGAGTCTTACTTATCGATGAGTTGTGCACCACATTTATAAGTAGGAGGCTACGGGTCATTTAGGATGTTGTTTTGTTTCTTCATTCCTAGATCGTGCAATAGAGCCGGTGTTGTAAGTTAAATCATATCTGACCATGGTGATTGATTTTCTTTGATATAGAAACTGCCGATGACAAGAAGAGATAAAGGCAAGGGTAAGCAGGTTGTTACGCTTGCTAGAGAGGGATTTAGTAGACCACCACCTGACCAAGCTAGTCAAGGTAGAGCTGATACTTACTCTGCATCATGGGCTTCTTCTACTTTCCCAGATTCGGAAGAGCTGAGAAGAAGAGAAGTATCTTCAGAACTGCCCGTTAATACTATTGAGCAGGATTTGATGAGTGCAGTACAAATATTGACCCGTGTAGTTGTTGCACAAGCTCAAAGACAAGCTCTTGTGCAGCAAAAGGAGGGACAGAGACAAAGGAGAAAGATGCAGGAATTGGAAGTAGGATCGTCAAAAAGAACTAAACCCATGGGACAGGTTATGGCATATGTAGAAGGATTTGGGCCTCGGGTTTTATACAAACCGCCTAGGCCATCATTTCCCCATTCCGCAGCAAATACTCCTCCTCCATTCCAAGGGTTTAGAAGCAACCAGTTTGGGCAAGGAGGTGAGATACGGGGTTTACGGATGGTGGGGTATCAAGCACAAGGAAGCCGGAATCACCCAAGGTTTTATCGTCGATTGTGCCAGCGCTGCGGGAGGTTTCATGCAGGTGAATATCGGGTCGGAACAAATGTTTGCTTTTGGTGTGGCGTGCCAGGGAACATGGTGAGAGAGTGCCCATAAAAAGGTATGGGCGGTGTGACACTGCCTACGGTAGCTGCTGTTGCAGTATCATCGTCAAATGTACAACCTGCTAGTCGTGGCATAGGTGCTAGGAGGGCATCTAGTTCTGGTAGCATTCAGGGTCGTACCCACACCGTGGTGGATCGACAGAAATTTGAGGCTTCTCCTGATGATGTGACAGGTATATTATCTGTCTTTTCACGTAACGTATTTACATTGATTGATTTGGGTTTTACCCTATCATATGTTACTCCATTGATGGTTGAAGAGTCAAATTTTGTAAAAGGACACTAGAATTTTTAGTTAACCTATTTGGGGAATCTACACCAAAAGGTGAATTTATTGTAGCTAGAAGAGTGCATCATGATTGTGTGGCAACCGTGTGTAGTCATGATACATTAGTTGATCTTATTGAATTGAAAATGGTAGATGTTGATATTCTAATGGGGATGGATTGGTTGGTTTCTTGTTATGCCACCGTGAATTGTCGGGCTAAGAAGGTATATTCCATTGTCCATAAGAACATGTTCCTGAGTGGAAGGGTAATATGGGGGCACCAAGAGAAAAATTTTATTTTTATCTTAAAGCGACGAAGTTGATAGCCAAGGGGTATGTATGTCGATTAGTCTGAGAGTAAGATACTGATGTGAAACCACCAAGTCCTCAATAGGTTTTGGTGGTCAATGAATTTCTTGATATATTTCCTGATGCATTTCCAGGCTTACCCCCAGAACGGGAAGTAGAGTTTAGCATTGATGTGATTCCAGGCGTAGGGGTACATAAGATCTAGTATATCCTTTGGGGCGCATCGGGCACATCCGTGTGAATGTGGAAAACAAAAATGAAATTATATTTGAGAACGTGTGTTGATTATTGGCAACTGCACAAAGTAATGATTAAGAACAAATATTCCTTCCCTAGAATTGACGATCTAGTCAACTAATCACAAGGTGTCACATATTGACAAAGATTGACTTGAGATCGGGTTATCACCAAGTCAGAGTTAGAAACAAAGATATACCCACGGCAGTCTTCCGAACACGGTATGACTATTACGATTCTTAGTTGTGGTATTGGGACTAACAAATGTACCAACTGTTGTTATGGATTGGATTAGTAGGGTGTTCAGACTATTCTTGGATCTATTTGTGACCGTGTCCAGGGATAATATTCTGGTTTATTCGAGACCACAAGAGGACCACACTAATCATGTGCAGCAAATGTTATAGAAGGTTTCGAAATGTGAATTTTTTTCATATCCATAACGTTCTTGGGTTACATTGTATAGGATGAAGGAATATAGATCGGTAAGAAAAAGATAGAAATGGTGAAAACAAAGGGGAGAGAGTTTACACACAAGACAATTAAGTCTCAGTAGGAAGATTCATGTGAGCAAAGTTTCCAAGAGCTGAAAGATAAATTAATTTCTACACCAGATTTAGTATTTCTAGTATTTCTCGAAGGCACAAAAGTTATGCAATTTTATTGTGATGCTCTCGGGGTTGACCTCAGATATGGGGTTAATGCAGCATGATAAGATAGCAGTGTATGCCTCACGACAGTTGTAGCCATATGAGAGAAATTATCTCACACATGATTTTGAGATAACAAGTTGTGGTATTTATTTGAAAGATACGACACCACTACTTAGGGTTCATATTGATATATAAATATCGATCATAAGAGTTGGCATATATCTTGAAGTAGAGGGACTTAAATCTGAGGTAGGGAAGATGACTCCAATTAGTAAGAGATTAAGATAAGATACTGAGATCACATTCAGGAAGAGCAAATGCGGTGGTTGATGCATTAAGCCGCAAAGCACTAGGAAGTACTAATGGTCGGTTCATGGGGACACAAGCTCTACATATTAATTAAACAGTTTGGTAGTGCATTTACTTGAAACTCCAGATCAGAGGGTTATAGCGCAAAATGCGGTAAAGTCTTCATTCGTAGAGATGAAGGAAAAGCGACATGCGAATCCTAATTTTTTTTTGTTTGGCAAAAAGAACGTATCACAAGGTTCAATGAGATTTGACTTTATGTATGAGAGAGTATTTCAATATCAAGGTAGATCAGGTATGCCAAATATAGATGAACTAAGGAAATGAATTATGACTGAAGCACATCATTCACGGTATTCTATTGTATTCAGGAGAAACCAAAATGTACCATGGTTCGGTCAGAAGGCATTGGTGAGGCAATATAAAGAAGAAGAACATTATAGAAGTTGTAACTCCTTGACCAAATTGTCAATAGGTAATAGAAGAGCATCAGAAACCTAGAGGCTATATGCCATGTATACGTTGTTCCGTTTAAAATAAGACATGGTTAACATGGATTTTATCGCAAGTTTGCCTCGTACACATAAGGGTTGTCTCATACATTTTAGGAATTTGATTCCACATGAGAGATAGCTGATAGGTTCACCTACATATCACACATGTTGCCTTTCAAGACCACTTACATGGTTGAAGATTATGCGAGGTTGTTTATTAAAGAGGAAGTACAACTATACGGAGTTCTGAACTCTAGTACATTAGGCAGGGGAGCTCAATTTACTACACATTTTAGGAATTTTCTCTTCAAAAAAGGTTGGGCACATAAGTGAGTTTGAGTACAGCTTTTCACCCTCAGAACGAATGGAACAACCAGAGTATACTATCCAAACACTTGAAGGTATACTACGAACCTGTACGAGAGACTTAAAAGGTAGTTGGGATGATCATCTACCCTTATTGAATGTGCTTATTATGATATATAATGGTTAAGTATCAAAATGGTATCTTATGAAGGTTGATGTAAAAGAAAGTTTAAATTATCTATTGGGTGATCTACACCGAGTGGAAATGCTTTATTTGGGGCTAGATTTTGTTCACTACGCTATAGAGAAGGGTAAGACGGTATGACAGTAGCTACAAGCTAAAACAAGTCATATGCTGAGATCCGTTATTTTTATTAAATGTACAAGCTATGCGGGATGTCACCTATGAAGGGATATATATAGCCATTCTATATGGATAAGTGGAAAGAGGGAAGAAAATAATAATAGCTTTGGTAAAGGTACAGTGGAGAAACCGAATCACATAGGGAGCCAAAGAAATAATGAAGTCAAAGTACCCGTGACTATTTTAAACGGGGGAGAAAGCTCAAGGTATGGAGTTGGGATAATAGCAAGGAAGTATCCATAAGTATTATGTGTATATAGAGATGCATGGGATGTACATGAAACGATGTTACTAACATTCGAGGATGAATGTTTCTAAGGGGGGAAGAATGTAACACCCTGTACTTTCCCAACCCTACTTGATGACATTCAATTATGTTTACTTAGGTGTAGAGACCTATGAGTATGTATTTGGTAATGTTAACTATGAGAAAATTGAAATTTGGCCTCGTACATGTGATTAGCCCTTCGTAGGAGGTGTTTTGTGATTTTAATAGAGCACTTGTGGGGTTCAAAATGGGGCTAAGAGGACCTCTAAACAAATTATATTAAGGCTAAGAATTAAGTTAAAGAATAGGACTTGAAGTATCTAACCAAACCCGCGAAGAAAAGTCAGAAAATAAAATTTTCAGAAAAACTAAGTATGGGGCGCGCTGGGAGGGGGGGGTGACACGCCACTCTGGGCTAAAATTTTTATTCCAGAGGCATCAAGTTGGTGCGCCCAAGGGCGTGCCAGGCTGGTTTTTCCACTTTTTCGAAAGTTGGAAATTTTCTAAGTCCTAAGGGTACCCGGGGACGTACCGAGCCAATTTTTGTCACATTTATTCTACAACCACGAGTATATACATGAAATGAATGAAATATTATATTTGGATGATAAAATTACTCGAGAACGAATTTGGCATCAAAATGATAATTTTACCCTTGTAGCCAAAATAAGCCATACGTGGCTAGAATTGCTTGTTTTTGGAATTAAGGCTACGAGTATGAATTTCATGAGTGGAAATATTGTCGTAATGCGTATGAAATGAATTAAACATGAGGAATTATGGATATGTGTTATTGAGCCCAAAGTTAGGCCCAAAATGGGATAAAAATACATGGCCCAAAGGGACAATTGACCCATTCTTCCACTTTGACCACATTTAATGCCAAGGAATGGCTAAGTATGACTTGGGGTATATATAAAGGCCCCAAAATCAGATTTTTTTTCATAGAACACTCTCATGCCTTTGAAAGATATTTCTCAAACATTTCTCTAGTTCCAAACCCTAAAGCAAATATTTCCTTTGGACTCTTTGGTAAAGATCATCCTATTTCAAGCCTTGGTAAGTATTTATTCTCATGAATTAATATATTATATGCATGAAATAGTATGTAGATCATGTTGGTTGTGCTTGGAAATGTTGGACATGGTACTTTGTGTTTTTGTATGAGATTTGTGATCCATGAGGTTCAAGCTTGAATTATGACTTGTGTCTTTGATGAAAGAGCATGGTATGGGTAAAATATGAACATGTATGGTATTATTTTGTTATTAAACTTGTTATTTTTCTATAAGTGTAAATTGTGGGATTTTGGCCGATATGTGCTATGAGGTGTATTAAGGTGAATTGATGGACTATTTGTGATATGGTGTGGATAAGCAAGTGTAAAGGAGAAGTGTTGTGGTGAAATGTATTGATTATCATGTATTGGTCAATGTTGGGAATATTGTGGGATTTTTGGAATAATAATTTCATCAATGGTTTTGTCAAGGGAAAATGGCATGTTTAAAGGCAAACATGTAACTCATTGACGTTATACATTTGTAAGGTAGTTGGTGGTTAATGTTAATTCCGTTATGTATTTATGTTGTAGAGTGACACATAAAGAAGATCGGGACTAACACATCTAGGATTGTATATCCGTATTGGGAGTACAAGGTATGTAAGGTTACTCTGTCCGTATCTTTCTGTGGCAAATAGTAGTCACATTGACATTACGCTTGTTCTATCCCGAAATGTGCTAAGGTATTCTATATCCGGTTAGCAATGGTGATTATCACACATTTCCTACTCTTTGATCAATTGGGAATTGTATGTCTCATATTCGTTGGTCAATGTTCCAAAAGCCCAAAAAGGTTATGTTCCAAAGTGCCAATAGTGGTTATACACATACCTCTTGTTCATTGACTTGTGTCTAATGGTTCCAATAATGTTATCTATTGTTAGGTCACATATTCTTCATTCATTAGTCATGGTTGTGCATGAGTTGCATAATTATGGACATGCTCCAAAGGTCCCAATAATGTTGTGTTCTTAAGCTTCCAATAATGTTGTGACTATGTATATATACGTTAATTTCTCATAACTGATTGTATCAATCTCTCATATGTGGATGAATCAATCTCTCAAAAGTAAGAAATAAAGTAATTCATATCTGTTGGTAGTCAATGATCAAGTATGGGTGGTACCTTTGGGGGCAAAAAGCCTATCTCAAGCCGATCCCGAGATTGTTGGATCAGGGGGCAGTCCTAGGGGTATAAGCCTAGCTCAGACCGATCCTGACAGGGGGAAGCTCTAGGGGTATTAACCTAGCTCGAGCTGAACCTGATATGTTGGTATGGGTGGCAGCTCTAGAGGTAATAACCTAGCTCGAGCCAATCCCGATATATCTATATGGGTGGTAGCTCTAGAGGCAAAATCCTAGCTCGAGCCGATCCCAACATAACATTATGTTATGTTAAGACCCACTGATCAGTTGGGGCCCGGGTACGTTGTGATATGAACGATGAGGAATAAACAATAAAGTGAAGAACTTAATTTATGTAAGCTACATGGTTGCACATATGCAAATCGATGGGTTATTCATATTGATTATCCTATTACATTTTGATTCTATTGATGTATTTATGACAGTTTCATATGGCCTTACATACTCAGTACATTCTCCGTGCTGACCCCTCTTGGGGGATTTACCTTACTTGCTGAAGGCGCAGGTACTAGTAGACCTCCACAGTAAGTTGCAGGCCTTTTGCCGACTTTTGGTGAGCTCTAGTTGGTTCGGGGCTTTCTGAGTTGCTATGTACATGTATTTTGGTATTGTATATGAGTTTAGAGCGGGGTGTTGTCCCGACTCTAGGTTTATCATAGCTATGTATCTGTAGAGGCTTTGTAGACTTATGTGGGAACAGAATGTAAGATATATATGCTAATTTTGGTTTGATGGTCCTAACGGCCAAGTCTCTTATATATATAATGTCCCATGATTTACGCACTAAGATCTTATGTCTTTATGAGTTGGTGATGAGCCTAATGGTGTGCATACGATTGGGCATGAGTAAAGATTGGTTCTCTCGGGTCTTATCGGCTTCGGGTGCCAGTCCGGCCCGAATGGGATTTCGGGTCGTGATAGAAAAAGTACAATTTTATAAAATGCCTTAGTCGAGAGAAGTGTCAGTAAGGTTGATTGATGAGATTATGACTAGTATATGAGTTGAGAGCACACCATGGGTCCTCTCTTGGAAGCTTAGACTAGAAGGGTGTATAGGATGTGAACATTTGATCATTGTATACATATCATATTGTTGTTTGTACTACTTTTTATCTCTTTTATATGAATGATACTGTGAATTAGACTTCTTTATATGTAGTGTTGATATCCTTATACTGTTGTGAGATTGTATTAGTATACTATTAGGAGACGTATGTCTTGAGTCATTGGGACTTTTCTATTTGCAGGGTGGATGTGTTACTCGTAGTTTACTTTACTTTTTTAGTTATCTATTTTGCTTGGTAGATCTATGATGCCTACTGAGTACAAGAAGACTGTACTCACTTCTACTTTTCCATAACCTTTTGGTACAGATCCTAGTTTGAGTGCTACCTGTGAATCATGATTTTGTACAGCTTTGGGATTTCAAATTTAGGGTGAGCTCCTCATCTGGAGCATGTTTCCTAGCTTTATGTAGTTCTCTTATGTCTTTACTTTAATTTAGAGACATATATTATGTATTTGTACTTTATGTTGGTTTTAGGGTTACTTACTCATGATACAAGATCTTTGGGATTTGAAGTTTTATTATTCAGATATTTGCCTTGTTATCATATTGCTTGACTTTATTCTAAAGTCTAGTATTTTTCTTATTATTTACCTTCATTTCATTATTCTTTTTCTTGGGAGTTTGGATTACCTACCAAGGTTATGTTGGAGTAGGTACTATCATAACCTTGGATTCTGGGTCGTGACAAGTGGGTTGTACTGCATCCCTGTATACCACATCATTTGGATCATTTGGGAGGTTTGGGTTGTTCGCGGTATCACTCATCGCTATCAACCCTCTGAGAGTACATTAAAATTTATGGTTTATGGAAATCAATTGCCTTGACTTTGGGTGTTTAGCCTAAACTAACATGTACCCTTAAAAAACAAAAACAACAATAACAAGTGAGATTTGAATAATTCAATAAAAGCTCAAAATAGTATCAATTTCAAATCAAATCCCCAGAAATGGTGCCAAAAACTTATTGCATCTATTTGCACATGCAACTTTACATAGTCGTATAAGTAATAAAGGATGTAAGTCCATATTTTGTACCCACATGGATTTGATGAATTGAAGTTATAGTTTGAAGTTTTACTTTAACTACAGTAGGTGACAAGTAAATGAGAGTATTTGGAGTTTTAATATAGACAAATAACAATTGTAAACAAGTCAAAGAATTCATGTATTGTGATTTAGTTGAGAAAAATGATCTAGGGTTGTTGTATTTTGACAATCCAGTTGAGATATCCAATCAAACGCCTAATTTGATTTTCTGAGTTACTAGTTGCAGGTTGATTTTATCTATATTGAGCATTTTTCCAACAACTCTAAGCCTACTCGACTATCCCTAACGCCTATATATCTATGGTCATCGATTAATAGTGAAGTGCATTCAGACGTCGTCTATATCAACTATGCTAGGCCACATAGTATGTTTCTATGCTCAGTAGCGAATCGAATCCCTTTCCCTATAAGGTTCATGAACTAGACCTATGTACTATTTTATACAAGTAGTTCCATTTTTCAAGTCCAACAAACAAACCCTAGATAGTAATCATAAGGCTATCAAGCAATCGAATAATTACAATCAAGAAGAAATAAATAACTTGATATATTGAAATAGACATGATGATATTCAAGCCACAACTTTCATGTTCTACCACAACCCTAGAAACTAAAAGGTTTAATTACTCATGGATCTCTTTGGAAGAAGAGATTTCGTGAATTTACAAGAAAATAACACAAATAACATAAAAATAAACTAGACCTTGTTCTTGAGCTTTGCCCTTGCCTTTGTGATAAGTGATGATTTTACCACTTATTTATATCTATTTTCTTATAATTTTGCATTGTTAATCCATCGTATGAGGCTAATTCTCATTTGAATGGTGTTTATTTTAGGTATTTTGAGATTTAAAAATGAATTTGATGAAAAGAAGTGGAAACGAGGTAAAACAAAGCTCAAATGAAGAAGACATATCTGACAGTGCAATTGTGCTTCACAAACGTGGTCAACTGGATGTGAACGCAGAAGTCAAAGTTTGTCAACCTTCACGAACATGGATGTCTGACCGTGAATGCAAAGAAGAAATATGTTGGGCATCCGGGGCAGTTCAAGAATTTCACATTCTCAATCCCAATGCATATAAAACCCATTCCCAGCTCTTCCAAGACTATTTTTGGCTTATTTCTCAAGCTTTGAGGCTAGGGTTCTTCAACCAACACCATAGGAGTGAAGATTTGGAAGCTTAGTGATAAATATCTAAATCCTTTCTTCAACTCCTTGTTTCATAGAGATTATATTTGGGAGTAGTTGTTACTTTTGATTTTGAATATTGATTTGGAAACAATATTTAGGTTTTGATTTTATCTTATACTTTTGTATTGATAGGATACTCTTTGATTTATAAATGGGTTTTCCTTGTCTAAATTAATCTCATGCTTTAATTGATTTCCAAAGGGAGCAGCTAAGCCTAGGATTTGCCCATTCACTTTGATTAAGGCTCGAGAGAGCTAATTGAGATTGGGAAAGGTTAATTTTGTGCGATTTGGGATGTACTACCCATCTAATGGAATTGATCTAGAGATGGAAAATTCCTAGCATAGCCTAAAATACGAACTATTTGTGTTGGCACTTGACTAATATTTGAGAGAATTTAGCTAAGAAATATTCGCTTTCGATCAAGAGATGTGGCGGATGCTTGAGGTTCCAAGGCTAATTTGCTAAATGTGTGATTAGTTGTGAGTACTTGATTTAAATACAATGGATCGTTGATAGAATTGATTCCCCATTATCAATCCCCTTATTCTCCCTCGTTTGTGAAAGCCATTGATTAAATTAGTCATATTATTATTGGTACTATCCTTGTTTCATTTTTATATTGAAAACCTTCCCTAAAAACACTTGTATCCTTTGTTTGGTTAGAGTGAGTTACTTTTATTCCTCATTTACTCAATCGTTAGTCATATTATTCCTCATGGGATCGACCCCGACTCTATAGTTTGGTAAATATATTGATAACGACCATGTACATCTTTTTATTAGTGTAATTAACCATTATCAAAAATAGTATTGTTGTCGGGGAATAATTTGGCGTATTTTCACGACCCAACCAGTCAAGATTGGTACCCACCCTAACCTATGGCGGGAGAACCATACTAACCTCACCCTCACTAACTCAAGTATTACTTTTATGTTCACTTATATCAATACCCAGTTTTAAACAAATGCAAATAGGAAGTTGTTCAATGATTAAAGTCACCCGTTAACCAATACCAATATTCAAAAATAATAGAGTGCGGAAATCTCTACTTATTACATCCGTGGGACCTGAAGTCACTGTACAAGAACATCTAAGAATGACTAGGTCTGAAACAGCTAAAAGATCCAAAAACACAAAAATAGAAAATCGTCTTAGTCCCGAACAAAGGACATCAACATCAACAAGAAGATTCAAAGGTTGCCCAGTCATGGTACTCACCATCAAAAATACAGTCTGAACTACTATCTAGAGCCGAGGTCGTGTGTCAGCCGTTGGAAGATGTTCTGCACTCAACAAAAAGAAGAGTAAAGATAGCATCAGTATGCCCACAAGTATTGGTAAGCATCATAGGTCGGCTAACTCAACAATGTACAAGTAAGCAAGCAAGACAAGTATAAAAGCGATCATAACAGAACTCATAACCGAAGACATAAACAACGATAGGCATCATATAAGGAAAAATTCATAAGTTTACTTTCACAAGCTTTTACACTTAGTCACTGCAACCATAACTCATCATCACATGTAATCATTATAAAGGCACACAATTCATATGAATGAGTGCATGTATGTAAGATGTGCGCATCATCTCTTACTCTTCTCTTCAACATCAACAACACCATAACGTACCAGCATGGTACCCAACCCTTTTTTTCACAACATATCATATCCATACCGGCGTGGTACCCGACCCATCATCACAATATATCATCCCAATGAAAATGAAATGGAATGCAATCATTAAATCACAATTCATGCTAGAAGGGAATCACAGATGCTTAGCTTACAAACAAGCACAAAGCTAAGAAAGTCTAAGTGCTACAAAAAAACCATAGCCTACCTCAATTCTTTCACTAAAAGTCACCTTTAAGCCACACTTTTGCCCTTTCAATCTTGTACAATCCGTTCTTGATCTAAAACAACAAGAATATGTATCCATTTCAATAATTTATCCCATTTTTAATTATTAAGGATTAAAACCACTGATTTTAGTCATAATTTTACCCTATTTTATCATCTTAGGGTTTTGTATCTCTTAAACCACATGAATTTCACTTGAATCAGCATTAACAACCATAATTCTAGTCCCATTAGTGTTTTCTAACACCCTAGGATCGTTATATACCGAATTTATACACATTCCCACCACTTTTCATCGATTTCTATGAACCAAGGTTAAACCCCAATTTCCACCATTAATCCCATTTCTAGTGATTTTGTAATGTTAAACGAGGTATATTCAAGTCTAGAAAGCAATTACTTACCTCCAAAGATGAAAAAACTTCAAAAACCCTCTGAAAATCGCCTTCCCCAGAGCTCCCTTGCATTTTTCGAAGAAGTGGGGAATGAAAGCATTTTATGGTTTTTAAAACTGTAATTTTTTTACTGCGCATTACCACTACAGTGGATAATTACCACTATAGTGGTACCACTGCAGCGGTTAAAGTTCTACTACAGCGGTTTGTGCCTTTTACATGGAGGTCGCAGCTGCGGTTCCCATTACCACTGCAGTGGTCTGAGGCAGAAACACTGGACCTCTTCTAAGTTTTTCTTATTTTACAACACACACTACGAATCTTCACATCGCATACCAAACCCTCCACAGTAAGTTCTATAACCATATATCTATAACTCTGTTTCAAGTGTCAAAAGTTGCTATGGCTTCCTAAACTCATGACCTATCCAAATATCATAACAAACATCACTATCAACTATCATATTAGTACCAAATTTCATTTCACTAACAAACCTCGAAAATTGTCCCATCTTAGGCTAGCCTTAACTTTTTTAAAACTCGACTAAGGTAAGACTAAGTGAGAATTTTACCCCCTCTTTCAACGTAACGACAATTTGGTTCATTGCATTAGATACCAATTGACCACTCGATCTTCCCCGAATGACAATTGGCCCCAAAAAAAACATAGCAAGGTAAAGGAAAGTATTTGCATCGATGAATAAGTGTGGATATCGCTTGTGCATGTACGCCTCCATTTCCCAATTAGCCTCTTCAATGGTATAGTTCCTACATTGAACCTTCACACATGGAATGACTCGGGTTCTCAACTTTCTCACATCCTTAGCTAATATAGCAATTAGTTCCTCTTCATAAAACAACTCCTTATCAAATAATTCAGGGTCCCAATAAATGATGTAATCACCATCCCCATGATACTTTTTTAGTATAGACACATGGAATATCGGGTGAACCCCAGACATACTAGCGGGTAAGAACAGTCTATACGCCACTGACCCCACTCCCTTCAAAATTTCAAAGGGTCCAATGTATCTTGGGCTCAACATTCCTTTCTTTCCAAACCGTATTACACCCTTCATGGGTGACACCTTTAGAAGTACCTTTTCACCTTCTGTGAACTTCACATCTCTTTTTTTATTATCTGCATACTCTTTTTGCCGACTCTGGGTGGCTATGAGCTTTTCCTGAATAAACCTCACTTTTTCCATTGAATCCTTAAGCACATCAGTACCCCAAGACCTCACCTCAAATACATCAAACCACCCAATTGGAGACCTACACCTCCTACCATAAAAGGCCTTAAAAGGGGCCATGTCGATACTAAAGTGGTAACTTTTGTTGAAGGCAAATTCACACAACGGTAAGTATTCATCCCACTAACCCCTAAAGTCCATAAAATAAGCCCAAAGCATGTCCTTAAGCACTTGGATAGTTCGCTCTGATTGACCATTAATTTGTGGATGGAAGGTTGTACTTAGGTCCATTCTGGACCCCAACTCTGACTGGAATTTCTCCCAAAAATTGGAGGTGAACTGAGTACCTCTGTCTGACACTATTGAAATCGGTACCCCGTGTAACCTTACAATCTCATTCATATAAATCTTGGACAACTTAGCCGCATTATAGTCTACTCTTACTGCGATGAAATGAGTGACTTGGTCAACCAACTACGATGACCCATATAGAGTTGCACTTCCTCAATGTCTTCAGAAAACCAACTATAAAATCCATCGTTATTCTTTCCCACTTCCACTCTGAAATGGGCATTCTCTGAAATGTACCACCCGACTTCTGGTGTTTGTACTTAACATGTTAGCAGTTTTGACACTTGGTTACAAAATCCACAATATCCCATTTCATTTTTTGCCATAAGTAGTGTTGTCTCAAGTCCCTATACATCTTGTTGGCGCTTAGATGTATAGAATAATTAGAATTATGAGCCACCGCTAGAATAGTAGAGAACAAATTGCATACCCAAAAAATCATCTGAAAACACTTCTAAAAACTCACATACCACTGGGACTGACACGATAGAAGGGACCACTGATTTATCTTCCTAAAGATGGGCCAAAAATGCCCTACACCCCTTCTTCACTAGCTTTTGGGCACGAATAGCTGACACAACTCTCACAAGATTAGGATTAAAAGTACCCTCCTACTCTAACTTATCCATCCCAAGCATCGCTACAATAACAGTCTTAGCATAACAAATAAGAATGGCACAATAAGAAGACAACCAACTCATCCCTAATATAACATCAAACTCCTCCATATCTAAGATAACTAGGTCTGCCAGGGTCTTAAACCCCATAAATATCATAGGACACGCACGATACACCTGAGCAACATATACATACACCCCAATTGACGTAGATACATACATAAGAGAATCAAGATACTCACAGTCTAAGTCCCAGCCCAAAGCAAATTTTGCAGACATATGAGAAAAGGTAGAACCGGGATCAAACAATACAGAAGTCATACAGTCATAGACAAGAATAGTACCTAAGATCAAAGCATCAGAAGCTTCTACCTTAGGATGTGTCAGGACTATGTAAATATGTACCTTATCACCACCATAAACACCACATCTTCCACCCTGAGCTCCATTTCTACCAACTTGTCCTCTACCTCGATTGGCCTAGTTACCACCCCTAGATTGGCCACCACGCCTATCTTGTGGACGAACCCTACCATTTTATCCGCTACTACGACCTGTTGGAACTAGAGCAATAGAAGACGATTGTTGAGTCAACTGACCTGCAGATAAGAAGTTAGGACAATACCTCCTAATCTGTCTTAAACCTCTAAACTCAAAGAATTTGGGTCCCAAAGTAGGCCTCTAAACTAAATAGGATATAGGTGTATAGCAGCAGCTCAGGAAACCTGATAACTAACCCTAGAAGGGTCCCCTAAAGATACTGGCATGGTTGAATAGTAGGGCTTAGAAGAACCACACCCCTTTGAGAAGGTACCACTGAATTGGCCTGAGGTCCGATCCTTCCTTCTCTTTTGCTTTCACCTCTCCATATTTCTCAAGTGCTTCAGCCTTCTTGGTAAATTTAACAACATCCTGAAAAGACTTACCAGACACAACCATAAATAAAGTAGCCAACTGAATCCTAAAATTTAGAACCTTCACAAAGTACCTAATCCACTCCTCCTCTCAGGTGATCAACTGCAGTGCATAATGAGACAAGGTATGAAACTTGGTCTCATAGGCTGCCTCGGACATATTACCCTATTCTAAACTCAAAAACTCATCCTTCTTCTAATCACAGTAAGTGTGGAGAACATATTTCTCAAGGAATACATTCTAAAATTAAGCCCAAGATAGTGGAGGTAAAGCAGCTCTGCACTCTACAAAGGACCTCCACCATTGCTTGGCCTTGGCCTGCAGCTGAAAAGAAACAAACTCCACATCATACTTCTCAATAAAACCCATCTTATACAGATGTTCATGACAATCTATCAAAAACTCAAATGCATTCTCAGACTCTGTACCTTGGAATACCGAAGGCATCATTTTTATGAACTTGCAGAACAACCCATGTTCATCATCCGTCATCACTAGTCCAAGTAACTATTGAGAATACACCCTTGTCTCAGAGCCTGCACCTATCCTTGGTGCTACAACAGCTACATGTTATAAGGTTGTGGGAAGAACAGTCGGAATAACTGGAGTGTAGCCAGTTCCAGCCAAGCTACCCAAGAATCCCAACATTTGTTAAATCACTTCCATAGACAAAAGCACTGGGTTGCACCATTTAGTGTTGGCACCATATTCTCTGGAGCTACCATCTCCTCTTCCTAAACTACTTCCTCTTTATTTTGAGCATGGTCTGGGGAATCCTGTTGTGGGGGGAGGGGTGATCTCTTTCTTGCCAGTCTTCTGACTGCTTGGGCTCCTCCCCCAACAGGTGTTGCCTTTTGTCCTCCCCATCTAGCTCCACCCCTAGTTTGAGGCCTACCCCAAACTGTGGCCCCAGAGGGTACTATTGCAGGTGCGGCTGCTACAGCTGGTGCTGCTCAGGTAGAACGAGTATTGACCATCTACGAATAAGAGTGAAAGGATTAGATACCAATTTGGATCACCAGATATGAATTTGGATCGCCAGATACAATTGGAATCAATTCATAGAATGAAAGAAAGAACGAAAGAAAGGAATTCATTCCTAAAATCCTATAGCCTCTCAAAGAAAAGTACAGATGTCTCTGTACTATTCTACAGGACTCTATAGACCTGTCCTTGTATAACAAGATCTACGTACCTAGTGCTCTAATCCATCTCTGTCACGTCCTAATCAATCATGATTGGCCGCCACCCTAACCTATAGCGGGAGAACCATACTAACCTCGCCCTCACTAACTCAAGTATTACTTTTATGTTCACTTATATCAATACCCAGTTTTAAACAAATGCAAAGAGGAAGTTGTTCAGTAATTAAAGTCACCCTTTAACCAATACCAATATTCAAAAACAATAGAGTGCAAAAACATCTCCTTATAAGTGAAGGGAGCTTTCCTAGAAAGGTTTGTTCCACCCACCAGGATGTTTCAGCTAAGGGACGAGATTAGTAATTTCAAGCATTTGCCTAGTGAAGCATTACATAAAGCGTGGTCCATTTTAAGAAGAAGCTGAATCAATGTTCCAACCATAATCTGATGAATGAACATTTGATAGATACTTTCAACATGTCTTTGAATTTAGTAACTAAACTGGTTATTGATAATGCCACTGGGCGAACCTTCATGTCCCTCACTTATGTATATGCATCTATAATCTTAGATAGGCTCACGAAAACCAATAGAATTTGGCATACTAGAGACTCTGAGGTTGTAGGTGGTACATATTTTATGGTTATATCTTCTGAACAACTCTAAGAGAAGAAGAACGTGACCAAGATATAGACCATATGAAGACACAGATGGACTTACTCACAAAACACTTATTGGCAAGTGGTTTTGAAAAAGTAAATGTTGTAGGTTCACATGGTAAAACAACTTAATCAGATTCTGAGGAGGAATAAAGCTATCTAAATAATCTGAAAAAGGGTTTCCAGGCTAAAGTCCAAGAAAACCAAGGTCAGAACTATCAGAAGGACGGTTATTATGACAAGGCTAGTTATAAGGATAGGGATCAGGGAAATTAGAAGAGCAAGACTGACAGAAGTGGTCTTTATGTGCCTCCGAGAAATCGTGATAGAGCTAGTAATGATACAGGGAGTTCGAGGATAGAAGATATGCTAGCTAAGGTGTTGCAAAGGGCCGACTCTATCAACTCCAGTGTTAAAGAAATGAAGGGAGAAATCTCTAACATTAACCAACTAGTGGATTCATATTGTACTTCCATTAAACAGTTAAAATATCAAATGGGTCAAATGTCTGCAACTTTGAATCAGCAGAAGTGTGGGACATTGTCTAGTAATATTGTCCAAAATTTGATAAACGATGGTCAATGCATGGTCATCATGACTAGAAGTAGGAGAATGTTACCAAATCCGATAACTATTATTGATAAGCATGAGGAGGATATTATTTCTGAGTCCAGAATTGTAGTGGATTCTATTATTAAAATAAGAGTTCTGGCTAGTGTGGAAAAGCTGGCGATTGTTGATGATACTGTTTTAGATGCTGTGAAATCTAAAAATGTTAAAAATATGGAAATTCTGAGACTAAAGAAAAGGAGAAGGTTGCAAAGACTTTAACTTCAACTCCTATACCTCCACCTCTATTTTCTCAAATGATGAAGAAGAAAGTGAAAGACGACAAGTTCCACAAATTTTTCTCCATATTAAAGAAGTTGTCAGTAAATATTCCTTTGGTGGAGGCATTAGAACAAATGTCAGGTTACGGCAAGTTTATGAAAGACTTGGTCACTAAGAAGAGGGTAGTCAGTTTCAAACCCGTGGATAACATACACCATTGTAGTACGATTACTTTGGTTCAGAAGAAGGAAGATCCTAATGCTTTTATCATTCCTTGCACCATCAGAGCCTTTAATTTCACTAAGGCATTGTGCGACCTTGGTGCAAACATCAACTTGATGCCACTGCTATCTATAAATAGTTGGGCTTGGGAGCTTCCAAATTGATGACAATATGGCTATTGATGGCTGACCATTCGATCAAGAGGCCTGTTGGGTTCCTACGTGATATGCTAGTAAAGGTGGAAAGTTTTATATTTCCTATTGATTTCATGATCTTATATTGTAAAGTTGACTTTGAATTTCCCATAATCTTTGGAAGACCCGTATTAACGTTTGGGAGAGTCTTGGTTGATATGGAAAGTAATGAATTGAAATTTAGGTTGAACGATAAGGAGGTGAAAATTAATGTGTATCAGTCTATGAAGCAACCACAGAAAATAAATGTTGTGTGAGTGATTGATATTATCGATGAAGGGTGATTGAGGTGCCCTTTTAATGAAAGGTTTGTGGTTGAAACTTTAGCTACAGTGATGATGAAGTTCTATGGTGATGACATCAAAGATTATGATGAGAGAGTGCACGCAGTGATTGGGATGGGTTCCTATTCCTATGATCCAAGGAAGTTAGACTTGGATTTGAAAAATAGGCCTACTCCTCCATCTAAGCCTTCGATTGAAGAGCCACCAATATTGGAACTGAAAATATTGCCTGGTCATCTATGATATGCTTTCTTCAGAGAAAACAGTATACTACCCATGATTCTGGCAACTGATTTGGTTGAGTGGCAGGTTGAGGTACTTGTATCAGTGTTGAGATGTTTCAAAAGGGTAATTGGGTGAACCATTGCTAATATTATTGGAATGCCTTTAGGGATTTGCACTCACAAGATTTAGTTAGAAGAAAATTTCACCCCAAGCATAGAGCATTAATGCAGACTTAATCCACCGATGCAAGAGGTGGTGAAGAAGGAGATTATTAAGTGGTTGGATACATGGGTAGTGTATCCCATCTCGGATAGCAAATGGGTAAGTTCGATATAATGTGTCTCCAAAAAGGGAGGCATGACTGTGGTACCAAATGAGTGGAATGATTTCATGGTGAAGGCGGGCATTATTCTGGGATACAAGATATCTAAAAGAGGTATTGAGGTCGACAGAATAAAAATCGACGTGATTAAGAAGTTACCTCTACCAATCTCTGTAAAGGGTATTCGGAGTTTTCTTGGCCATGTAGGTTTTTATCGGAGGTTCATAAATGACTTCTCCCAACTTTCTAATCCTCTTTGTAACTCAATGGAGAAAGAGGTTATGTTCATATTTGATGATGCTTGTTTGAAGGCATTTCATTTCCTTAAAGAAAAGCTTACTTCTGCCCCTATTATTATTTCTCTGAACTGGTCCAAACCATTTTATATATGATGCAAGCAAATGGAACTTGTTACTATTTTAGGTCAGAAGCGAGAGAAAATCTTTCACCCAATTTATTATGCTTGCAAGACATTAAATGGAGCACAGAAAAACTTCACTGTGACTGAGTAGGAATTACTTGTGAATGTGTATGCCTTTAAGAAATTCCAGGCATACTTGATTGGCATAGAGTTGTGGTGCATACAGATCATGCTGACTTGAGATACCTCATGGCCAAAAAAGATGCAAAAAGTTGGTTGATTAGATGGGAGCTCTTGCTTTGGAAGTTTGATTTTGAAGTCAAAGGTCTGAAGGGCAGTGAAAATCAAGTTGTTGACCATTTGTCTAGATTGGAAAATGAGAGGAAAGTGGTGGATGAGTTAGAAATTAATGCCTCCTTCAGAGATGAACATGTATTAGTGGTTTTTCATGATCTTGTACCTTGGTTTGCTAACTTTGCTAACTATCTTGTTAGCAATATGATGCCAGAAGATCTAAACTTTCATCAAAGGAAAAAATTTCTACATTATGTGAGAAATTACTTTTTGGATGAGCCATATCTGTTCGGGCTCTGTGCTGATAAATTGATAAGAAGATTCATCCCAGAAGTTAAGATGATGAGTATACTTGAAGCATGTCATTCATCCCTTGTAGGGGGACATCATGGTGGTGTGCTCACTGCACAAAATATATAGCAATGTGGGTATTACTGGCCCAAAATCCATCAAGATGCACAAGATTTTGTAAAATCATGTGACCAATGCCAAAGGCAAGGAGCTATTTTGTGAAGGCACGGGCTACCCATGACCCTTGTTTTAGAAGTTAAATTGTTTAATTTATGCGGCATTGACTTTATGGGGCCTTTCATGAGTTCTTTTAACTAGAAATACATATTGGTGGCAGTATATTACGTGTCTAAATGGGTGGAAGATGTGGCACTACCAAATAATGAGAGCAAGAGTGTGACTGTGTTTCTGAAAAGGAACATATTCTCAAGGTTTAGTACTCCAAGAGCGATCATCAAGGATGGGGGTTCGCACTTTTGCAACAAAGTATTTCGTGCTCTGCTAGCAAAGTATGGAGTAAAGCAACACAAGGCGGCTACCACCTATCATCCGCAAACCAGCGATCAAGTGGAAGTGTCCAATTGGGAAATAAAGATGATTTTTGCCAAAATAGTGAACGACAACTAAGCTAATTAGGCTCAAAAGCTTGATGATGCCCTATGGGCATATAGGTTTTCATACAAAACTCCTATCGGGATGCCACTGTATCAGTTGGTCTTTGGAATGGCATGTCATTTTCCAGTAGAGCTTGGGCACAAGGCCTTATGGGCAACCAAAAATATCAACCTTAGTTGGAGTGATGCCTCTACATTGAGGCTTGAACCATGAATAAGATGGATGAGTTTCGGTTGAGAGCATATGAAAGATTGATCCAATATAAAAAGAAGATGAAGATGTATCGTGATCATAGGATTAAGAAGCCAGAATTTAGTCTAGGGGACTTGGTATTGATGTTCAATTCTAATACGATCAAAAATACGAAAGTTAAAATAAACACGAAACCTAAGAGAAATGATGGAATCAAAATGTGGAAAATAAAAGATAGATAGATAGTGGTAGAAAGATAGACATAAACAAGGAAATCCAACGAAATTTAAGGATATATTGAATCAAAAACCCCCAAAAGATTAATCCAATGCAAGCACCTAACTCTAAAGAATGACCTTAAGGGAATCGTAATGCCCTCGCAACCACCATTTCTAAAAAAAAGTCAACCTAAGCTTTTCCAAGCTCTCCTGCTCCATAAGGAGTCTCATAATATCAATATCATAAAAAACTAAGGACTAATGACCTAGGGTTTTCTATTTATAGTCTAGGGTTAATCTATTACAAAAGGCCCAAAAGTGACCCATGAACCAACTTAAGAAAATAGCCCAAACTAAGGGACTACTGAGGGTTGACGAACCACCCAGTGAGCCATCAGTGGCTTGGTGGTTCACCACATGAGCTGTCAAGGATAGGCAGAACCCTTCATTTTTTGTCCACTCTTGATAAGCCATCAAGTGAATCGCCAATGGCTTGGTGGTTTGCCTCATAAGCCGTCAAGGCTTGGCAGTAGCTTGCTTGGGCTTGTCTTCTCTTGACGAGCCACCAAGTCAGATATCAAGGCCTTGGTGGTGAGATGATACAAAATACGAAAAGAAGAAAAAACTATGAAAACTAAGATAATAAGGATAGAATTGAAAAATTGATAGATAGACACAAGATGATAAAGAAAGGACAACCCAAAGATATATTAAATCTGAACACCTTCCTTTCGATTACCACAAACACCTATCTCTTACAAAGACTGAGAGGGAAATTAATCCACTCAAGACCAGTGTTTATAAACAAAGTCAACAAAGCTCCAAACAAGCTTAAACACTCCCAAGTGTAAGTTTGATCCAAAATCATCTAAGTCTAAGAAAAGAAGAAACCTAGCTAATTACAGCCATGGGCTATTTATTACAAAATGGGCCTAAAAGTGATCCTAAATGTAAAATAGGCCTAAAAGTAACCCAAGGTGCCAAATACTCAAAGAGTGAGACTCCTCTATGGCCAAAATCATCATGGTGGGTCGCAATACTCCTCTTCATCACTAAAACGACACCAATTACCTTGAGTGAGGATCTTCGAGGTAATTCTGCTTATATCATCCTCTCCTTCTTGAAAAAAATTTGTCCTCAAATTCAAAAGATCATCATTTTCAAGATCAATATCATCGGGAAATCTTTGGAGTTGAGAGGGTTCATAACTCACTTAACCAAAAAAAGTGGAATGTTAACCTCTCCTTCTTGAGGCAAAACCTCTTCAAAGGGCACTTTGTTGGCAAGCATATTTGGTATGGTGACATTTCCATCACATGGATATTCTACACCCTCCACATTCTCATCAACGTTAGCAACCCCTTCTATGTGTTTCTCTTCTTGCTCCATCTTTTCCTTATAGTAGGGTTCACCTTCACGAAGTATAATTGCTCTTCGGGTTGGACACTCACACATTTGATGACCCCATCCTTGACATTTAAAGCATTAAGTACCCTTAAGATTAGGATTACCTCATTCTCTTTAGGGATACCTGTAATACCCTGTACATTTCCGAACCTAGTTGATTACCGAAACCTTCATGGAATTATTTGGACATGGGAGTTTAGAGGTATTATACATTAATTTAAGTGGGCTGAATTAATCTAATGAATTGGGCTCAATTAAGGCCCAAATATTAGGCAAAAAGACTTGGCCCAAAAAGGGAAAAGTGACCCATTCATCAAGTGACCCAAGTAACACCTCATATTTGACTTAAGTGGATAAGGATGACCATATGATAAGGCCAAAAATCAGATTTTATTCACCATATTACATATGCCATTTTCTAGACATTTCCACAACATTCTCTCAACACTCAAACCCTAAGCTATCTTCTTCTTGGGACAAGATCACTCCTTGGAAAGATTTGGTAAGTGTTTAATCTCATGGTTTATTATATTATATGCATGTAATATGGTGTAGATCATGTTGGTTATGTTGGTGAAGTGTGAGAAGTTTACTATGTGTGAAACAATTTATGTTTGCTTAATCGGTGAAGGTTTCTGCCTTGTAAACTTGAAAATGGACTTGTGGTCTTGAAGGAAGTGAATTTTATGGGTTCAATATTGACATGTGAGATGTTATTATGGCCTTAACTTATTTTATTCTTGTACATAATGTTTGGAATTGTTATTGCAAAATTGAGCATGGATTTGGTAGTGTATTGAAGGAAAAGTGTGGTTTTGGTGATGTTTATGTGCGTTGTGAAACCATGATAGTTTTTTGGTGTCCACGTGACCTAAAATATGTAAATAAAAGCTTACTTATGGCCTTGGACCATTTATTGCTCAAAAGACCCAAAAGAGACCCATTTTGACCAAAACGGGTATCCGCCCCCGCAAACGAGGGCACCTGCGGGCGCAGATGCCAACGCAGGTACCTATGGCTGCTTCCAAAGTCCAACTGCGGGTGTACCTCAGCCACCTTCGGGTACAGGTGGCTTCACAGGTCACCCCAGAGACTCGTTTTATATGTTTTCGTCTCTCTTTGATCCCCGAAGACCCCCATACCCTTCATGGATGTCATTATCAACTTATGATACCTTTTAAATGACATTAAAGGGTCGTATGGAGGCATTTTGGATTATATTAATTATGGGTTGTTTTTCATATGTTGTTACGAGGCAATTTGATGGAATAGTTGTGACGGAATGATAATGAGAAAGCATAAAGGGTAAACGTGGTGTAAAATGTTATTGGTTTATGCTGTCTTGGTCAATGTGTGGTATGTTATGGTATTGTTGGTTTGGTGATGCACTAAATGTTAACGTAAGAGTGTGAAATGACGTTATAGGGTAATCATGTAATTTATTGTCGTCTCATGCCCTTGTAAGGTAGTTGATTATTAACGTAAGTTCCGCTATGAACTTGTGATGTAAAGTAACACGTAAGGAAGGAGCTGGATTATCGTAATCACATATAGGACTATGTATTCATATTGAGAGGATAAGGTATGTAAGGTTACTCTTTTTGTATCCTTCTACAGCATATTGATCATATTGACATTGTACCTATTCCATTCCGAAATGTCCAAAGGTATCTCATTTCAGGTTGTTATCTATTGTTGAGTCACATATTCCTCATTCATTAGTCGCTGTTGTCATGTGTTACATAATTATGGACATGGCTCTAAAGTCTTAATAATGATATGCTCTAAAGCTTCCAATAATATCATGACTACAAATATACCAATCTCTCAAAAGAAAGAAAGTACGTTACGTATATTTGTTGGTTGCAAAAGTGAAGGAAAATAATAGATGTAGGGTGGACACGATTCCAAAGTTCCAACAATATTATGACTCCAAATTTTCGATAATGTTATGTTCCAAGTTCTAATAATGTTATGACAATAATTATATCAATTTCTCATTAGTGAATGAATCAATCTCTCCCAAGTAAGAAATGAAGAACTGTGTAAGTATTATATTATAACCTACCTATAAGGTGGATGTATGTTATATAATATAACCCACCTATAAGGTGGATGTATGTTATATATTATAACCCACCTATAAGGTGGATGTATGTTATATATTCTAACCCACCTATAAGGTGGATGAATGTTATATTGTGACCCCCGATAGAAACTAATAATAATGAGGAGGAGCGCAAAAGCAACGAAAGAAATCTCTTGGAGGCAAGTCTCTTGAGTGAAGGCAATTCTCTTGAATGAAAGTAATTATGAAAGATATTATATAAAATATAAGGAGATGAGTGGATGATCGGCAATGACAATAATAGAAGCAAGGTACATATTTCCACACATTTAAAACGAGGGTTTATCCACATTGAATATTCTCTCATATTTTATTCCATTGACATACTTATGAATGACGTAGTTTCTTATAGCCTTACATACTCAGTACATTCTTCGTACTGACCCCCTTGGGGGCATACTTTAAATGTTGCAGGGGCAGGTGCCAGTAGACCTCCACAGTAGGTTGCCGGTTATTTGCAGATCATTGGTGAGCTCCAGTTGGTTTGGGGCTTTTCGAGTCACAGTTGTACATTTGTTTTGTTGTGTCAAATGTTATATAAAGAGGGGACTTGTCCCGACTTTAATTTGATCTTGTAGATGCATCTGTTAGAGGCTTTTGTAGACATATGTGGAAAACTGAATGTAAGAGATGTATGTCCGTTTTAATTTAATGGCCCTAACGGCCACGTTTCGTATATATATATAGCATATGTTTCCATGACTTCCGCATAGTTGTATGAGGTATAATGAGGTTCATACGAAGACATGCATATGAATGGACATGAGCAAAGATTGGTTCTCTTGAGCCTTATCGGCTTCGGGTGCTAGTTTGTCCCATTGGAATTTGGGGCGTGACAAAAGTGGTATCAGAGAAGGTCGTTCTAAGGGTGTCTACAAAGCCGTGTCTGAGTAGAGTCTTGCTTATGAATGTGTTGCGTGCCACATTTATAAGTAGGAGGCTACGGGACATTTAGGGGTTGTTTCTTTTCTTCATTCCTAGATCGTGCAGTAGAGCCAATGTAGTAGGTGGAATTATATCTAACCATTGTAATTGGTTTTCTTTGATATAGTAAAATGCCGATGACAAGACAAGATAGGGGCAAAGATAAGCAGGTAGATATGCCTGCCAGAGAAGGAACGAGTAAATCACCACCTAACCAAGCTAGTCAGGGCGGGGCTGAAACTGAGTTTGCAATGCAGGCTTCCCCTACTTATCCAGCTCCAGAAGAGCTTGGAGGGAGAGAAGAACCTGTCGAAACACCTGTTAATGATACTGTGCGGGATCTAAGCGATACGGTGCAAATGTTGACTCGTATAGTTGTTGTATGGACTCAAGGACAAATTGGTCCAACGGTATGGAATGATGATACAGATAGGGCAGCTAGTCGGAGGACACAGGATTTTCTGAAATTGGATCCTCCCACCTTTATCGAATCAGAATTGAATGAAGATCCACAGGACTTCATGGACCAAATTCAAAGGGCCCTAGAGGTTATGCACGTAACTGGTATAGAAACAGTGGAGCTTGCAGCATATAGATTAAAAGGAGAGGCTATATTATGGTATAAAGATTGGAAACGATCTAGGGGTATAGGTGCACTTCCACCTAGTTGGGAGGAATTTAGAATGGCATTTCTTGATCACTATCTTCCCTATGAGATCCGAGAGGCTCGTGCGGATCAGTTTTTAAGTCTTCATCAAGGGAACATGAGAGTCAAGGAGTACACTCTCCGGTTTAATTCCTTGGCTAGGTATGCTCCAAATATAGTAGTCACTATGGTCGACAGAGTCCATCGGTATGTTAGCATATTGGAGCCATATTTGGTAAAGGACTGCACTATTGTTGTGTTAAATAGAGACATGGATATAGCAAGAATACAAGCATTTTCACAGAAAATGGAGGGTCAGAGGCAACGGAGAACGACACAAGAATTTGAAGAAGGGCCGTCAAAGAGGGCTAGACCGATGGGACAGTTTATGGCATCCCAAGGAGAATTTAGGCCTCAAGTTCTTTCTAGACCGCCTAGAACATCATGTTCGAACCCTACAGCAGGTACTCCACCTCAATTTCGAGGATCTAGAGGCAGTCATGCTGGGCAAAGCAGTGTGGTTCGAGGTTCACAGACAACAAGATTTTCTCGTCAGTTGTACCAGCACTGCGGGAAGTTTCATCCAGGTGAATGCTGGTTTGACACGAATGTTTGTTTTTGGTGTCGTAGGCCAGGACACATAATGAGAGAGTGTCCACAAAAGAGCACAGGTATAGTATTCGTATTTTTACATAAAGGTTTAAGCATTGAGTGACCTGTATTTGACATTATCATATGTTATTCCAGTGATTGCGAAAAAAAAAAGGGGGGGGGAGGGGGGGGGTTGAAAGAACACCAGATTCATTAGTTCAACCAATTGACGTATTTACACTAGTTAATGAATCTAGTGAAGCGAAGAGAATATATCGTAATTGTGTAGTAATTATTTATGGTGGAATGAAGGGAAAATGTTAGAGCAACGAGAGGTAAGTTTATTTCCAATCTTAAGGCAAGGAAAATGATCTCTAAGAGGTACATATGTCACTTAGTAAGAGTGAAAGATATTAGTGTGGAACCACCAACTCTTCACTTGGTTCCGAGGGTAAATAAATTGCCTCGATGTATGAGTTGGTATTGATGTGATGTCAGGCACTCGGCCTACTTTTAGTCAGTAACTGAGTAAGGTGAAAGTTACGAATAAATATCCCCTCCTCAGAATTTATGATTTAATTGACTGGTTATGGGGAACTAATCATCCGGTAGGGATTAGAGAAAACAAATATACCAAAGATAGCCATCTGAGCGAGGTGTGGTGATGAAATTCAAAATCACAAGAGAACCATGCTAATAGGTGTTATAGAGCGGTGAAACCTTGGCTAAGGCCTATGATGCTTACGGAGATTCATCATTTTCTTGGGTTGACCGGCTAGTACAGGAAGTTTGTTGGAGATTTTATCTTCCATTTCAATACCCTTAACAAGTTAACACAAAACAGCCACGTTTCAAAGGAAGGATGCATGTGAGAAGAGTGTCCAAGAGCTGAAAGATAAATTAACTGTATTAGTACTTCCCGAAGGCACAGAAGGGTATGTAGTATATTGTGCTGCTTCAGAGGTCGGCTTAGGATATGTATTGATGTAATACGGTAATGTAATAACTTAGGCTAGACAATTATGTCCATATGAATACGGAATTAGCTAACACATGATCTTGAATTAGCAGTCGTGATATTTGCTTTAAAAGTATGGTGCCGCTAATGGTATGGGGTTCACATTGATATATATCGTGATCACGATAGTTACAATATAGCTTTAAGCAGAGGTACCTACTTTTGATACAGCGAAGGTGGGTGATACTACCAAGAGCTTAGACTATTGATATCGTATACCATCTGAGAAAAGTAAACGTGATAGTCGATGTGTTAAGCCGCAAAGTGTTGGGAAGCATTGATGGTGAACTTACGAAAAGGCAAGGCAGATTTTATGTATCAGATATATATATGAGCTAAGGAAATACATTATGGAAAAAGCACATCATTCACGGTATTCTATTTATTAGGGAGCTACCAAAAAATGCACCATGACTTGGAAGGAATATATAAGGTCTATATGAAAGAAACATTACAGAATTTGTAGCTCAATGTCCAACTTGCCAACCAATAAAAGTAAAACATCCGAATGTATCAATCCTCCAGTAGAAATGGGACGCGATTAACATGGATTTTATCAAGTCTGCATAGTGTCTACCACTCAAGACCACGTATATAGTTAGAGATTAGGCCAGGTTGTATGTTAAGGATATAGTGCGATTACATGTGATTCCACTCTCCATTAGATCAATTTACTACACACTTTAGGAAACCTTTTCAGGAAAGTTTGGGAATCCAAGTGAAATTAAGTACGACTTTTCATCCCCCGACAGATAGACAGGCAGAATTTACTATATAAATATTTGAAGATATGTTACGAGTTGTACATTGTATTTCAAAGGTAGTTGGGATGAACATCGATCGCTTATTGAAATTGCCTACAATACTAGCTATCATTCAAGTAACAAAATGACACCTTCTAAAGCTTTGTATGGAAGGAAAGAAGGTTGGTCCTATATAAAGTACTATATGAGAATACCCGAAGATTTGGGTAAGTGCATATAAATTAGCACTACCCCAAGGAACTCTCCACAGTTTATCCAGTAATTTATGTTTCAATGCTTCAAAAGTGCATAGGAGATTCATTGCTCCCATTGAAGATATATAAGTTACAGAAGACTTCACTTATGAAGAGATACTTATTGTTGTACCGGATCGACAAATGACGAGGTTAAGAAATAAAGAAGTAGTGCCCGTAAAGGTACGTTAGAGGAAGCAATAAGTAGAAGAGGTTACATGGAAGCCGAAAAAGAAGAATGAAAGAAAAGTACCCATAGTTGTTTAAAATCGAAGAATGTATTTAGACTTACATTTGTTGGATTAAGTACTGTCATTAACATTCGAGGATGAATGTTTCGAAGGGGGGAAGGATGTAACACCCCGTACATTTTCGAACCTAGTTGATTATCGGAACCTTCATGGAATTATTTGGACATGGGAGTTTTCAGGTATTATGCATTAATTTAAGTGGGCTGAATTTAATCTAATGAATTGGGCTCAATTAAGGCCCAAATATTAGGCAAAAAGACTTGGCCCAAAAAGGGGAAAGTGACCCATTCATCAAGTGACCCAAGTAACACCTCATATTTGACTTAAGTGGCTAAGGATGACCATATGATAAGGCCAAAAATCAGATTTTACTCACCATATTACACATGCCATTTTCTAGACATTTCCACAACATTCTCTCAACACTCAAACCCTAAGCTATCTTCTTCTTGGGACAAGATCACTCCTTGGAAAGATTTGGTAAGTGTTTAATCTCATGGTTTAATATATTATATGCATGTAATATGGTGTATATCATGTTGGTTATGTTGGTGAAGTGTGAGAAGTTTACTATGTGTGAAACAATTTATGTTTGCTTAATCGGTGAAGGTTTCTGCCTTGTAAACTTGAAAATGGACTTGTGGTCTTGAAGGAAGTGAATTTTATGGGTTCAATATTGACATGTGAGATGTTATTATGGCCTTAACTTATTTTATTCTTGTACATAATGTTTGGAATTGTTATTGCAAAATTGAGCATGGATTTGGTAGTGTATTGAAGGAAAAGTGTGGTTTTGGTGATGTTTATGTGTGTTGTGAAACCATGATGGTTTTTTGGTGTCCACGTGACCTAAAATATGTAAATAAAAGCTTACTTATGGCCTTGGACCATTTATTGCACAAAAGACCCAAAAGAGACCCATTTTGACCAAAACGGGCATCCGCCCCCGTAGACGAGGGCACCTGCGGGCGCAGATGCCAATGCAGGTGACTCTGGCTACTACCAAAGGCCACCTGTGGGTGTACCTCACCCACCTTCGGGTACAGGTGGCTTCACAGGTCACCCCAGAGACTCGTTTTATATGTTTTCGTCTCTCTTTGATCCCCGAAGACCCCCATACCCTTCATGGATGTCATTATCAACTTATGATACCTTTTAAATGACATTAAAGGGTCGTATGGAGGCATTTTGGATTATATTAATTATGGGTTGTTTTTCATATGTTGTTACGAGGCAATTTGATGGAATAGTTGTGACGGAATGATAATGAGAAAGCATAAAGGGTAAATGTGGTGTAAAATGTTATTGGTTTATGCTGTCTTGGTCAATGTGTGGTATGTTATGGTATTGTTGGTTTGGTGATGCACTAAATGTTAACGTAAGAGTGTGAAATGACGTTATAGGGTAATCATGTAATTTATTGTCGTCTCATGCCCTTGTAAGGTAGTTGATTATTAACGTAAGTTCCGCTATGAACTTGTGATGTAAAGTAACACGTAAGGAAGGAGCTGGATTATCGTAATCACATATAGGACTATGTATTCATATTGAGAGGATAAGGTATGTAAGGTTACTCTTTTTGTATCCTTCTACAGCATATTGATCATATTGACATTGTACCTATTCCATTCCGAAATGTCCAAAGGTATCTCATTTCAGGTTGTTATCTATTGTTGAGTCACATATTCCTCATTCATTAGTCGCTGTTGTCATGTGTTACATAATTATGGACATGGCTCTAAAGTCTTAATAATGATATGCTCTAAAGCTTCCAATAATATCATGACTACAAATATACCAATCTCTCAAAAGAAAGAAAGTACGTTACGTATATTTGTTGGTTGCAAAAGTGAAGGAAAATAATAGATGTAGGGTGGACACGATTCCAAAGTTCCAACAATATTATGACTCCAAATTTTCGATAATGTTATGTTCCAAGTTCTAATAATGTTATGACAATAATTATATCAATTTCTCATTAGTGAATGAATCAATCTCTCCCAAGTAAGAAATGAAGAACTGTGTAAGTATTATATTATAACCTACCTATAAGGTGGATGTATGTTATATAATATAACCCACCTATAAGGTGGATGTATGTTATATATTATAACCCACCTATAAGGTGGATGTATGTTATATATTCTAACCCACCTATAAGGTGGATGAATGTTATATTGTGACCCCCGATAGAAACTAATAATAATGAGGAGGAGCGCAAAAGCAACGAAAGAAATCTCTTGGAGGCAAGTCTCTAAAGAAAGTACGTTACGTATATTTGTTGGTTGCAAAAGTGAAGGAAAATAATAGATGTAGGGTGGACACGATTCCAAAGTTCCAACAATATTATGACTCCAAATTTTCGATAATGTTATGTTCCAAGTTCTAATAATGTTATGACAATAATTATATCAATTTCTCATTAGTGAATGAATCAATCTCTCCCAAGTAAGAAATGAAGAACTGTGTAAGTATTATATTATAACCTACCTATAAGGTGGATGTATGTTATATAATATAACCCACCTATAAGGTGGATGTATGTTATATATTATAACCCACCTATAAGGTGGATGTATGTTATATATTCTAACCCACCTATAAGGTGGATGAATGTTATATTGTGACCCCCGATAGAAACTAATAATAATGAGGAGGAGCGCAAAAGCAACGAAAGAAATCTCTTGGAGGCAAGTCTCTTGAGTGAAGGCAATTCTCTTGAATGAAAGTAATTATGAAAGATATTATATAAAATATAAGGAGATGAGTGGATGATCGGCAATGACAATAATAGAAGCAAGGTACATATTTCCACACATTTAAAACGAGGGTTTATCCACATTGAATATTCTCTCATATTTTATTCCATTGACATACTTATGAATGACGTAGTTTCTTATAGCCTTACATACTCAGTACATTCTTCGTACTGACCCCCTTGGGGGCATACTTTAAATGTTGCAGGGGCAGGTGCCAGTAGACCTCCACAGTAGGTTGCCGGTTATTTGCAGATCATTGGTGAGCTCCAGTTGGTTTGGGGCTTTTCGAGTCACAGTTGTACATTTGTTTTGTTGTGTCAAATGTTATATAAAGAGGGGACTTGTCCCGACTTTAATTTGGTCTTGTAGATGCATCTGTTAGAGGCTTTTGTAGACATATGTGGAAAACTGAATGTAAGAGATGTATGCCCGTTTTGATTTAGTGGCCCTAACGGCCACGTTTCGTATATATATATAGCATATGTTTCCATGACTTCCGCATAGTTGTATGAGGTATAATGAGGTTCATACAGAAACATGCATATGAATGGACATGAGCAAAGATTGGTTCTCTCGAGCCTTATCGGCTTCGGGTGCTAGTTCGTCCCATTGGAATTCGGGGCGTGACAATACCATAGAGTAGTCTTCTCAATAGGCTTCTTCTCAAAAGAACTCTTGAACTCGGAGCATTGAGCCCGTGTTAATGAAACTTGATTTCCTGCTTTAGGATTGATGGATTTCTCCACCTTGATATCTCTCTCAATATCAATAGCCTCTTCAAACCATTTGGGCTAACTTGTGTATAGACATTCTAGAGGAAATTTCTTGATCCAACCCCACTTTAAACCAGATCTTGGTGTGCTCTTCATCCTCGTTGTAATCAAGCTTCAAGAGTAGGTTTTGGAATTCATCATAGTATTCTTCAGCACTCTTTGTATTCTTAAATCAAATTGTACAACTTTGTAAGAAACCCTTATCTATACCTCTTCGGCACATACTTGGCTCTCATAAGGGCCTTCATTATTTCCCATGGTGGATAATGACCTCCATGAAGATCCCCTTGCATCCTCTTAGTCGATTCTCACCAAGTCAATGCATATCCTTCAAATTGAGTAATGGCATAGGCTGTCTTCTTAACATCGGGTAAATCATTAGTTTGGAAGATCCTATCATATTGCGACTCTTATTTGAGGTATCCTTCAGGATCACTACCTCCTTGAAAACTAAGAAGAGTGACCTTGATAGAGTTGAGGCCCATTTCATGACCTCCATATCTACCTTGTCCCCTTGGACTATTTCCTTGATCACCATATCCATAACCTCCTTCTACTTGTCCCTCAAACTCTCCTTGAACTCCTACGGCTTGGTTGGGTGGCATTTGGTTAAGTGGAACTTGGTAAGGTGGGTTTAGGTTTTAGGGTATTTGGTAGTGTGGTACTTGTACTTGCATCACTTGATAGGGTAGCTAGTAGGGTGGATTGAGACCTTGTGGGTTCAATCCTAGTGGAATTTGATAGTTTGAAACTTGGTTTTGTGGTGTTTGGTAGGGTGGAGTGAGTATTTGTGGAGCTTAAGCTAGTAGTGAGTTAAATTGTAGGGGTTAAGCTACATTTCGTGGAGTTTGATCAGTAGTAGTAGTAGTAGGTAAGGGAGCATTACCTTGTTAGTAAGAAAAGAAGAACAAGCTATGAAAACTAAGATAACAAGGATAGAATTGAAAAATAGATAGATAAATACACACAAGATGATAAAGAAAGGACAACCCAAAGAGATATTAAATCTGAAGACCTTCCTTTCGATTACCATAAACACGTATCTCTTACGAAGATCGAGAGGGAAATTAATCCACTCACAACCAACGTTTCTAAACAAGGTCAACAAAGCTCCTAACAAATTAAAACACTCTCAAGTGTAAGTTTTATCCAAAATCATCTAAGTCAAAGAAAATAAGAAACCTAGCTATTTATAGACATGGGCTATTTATTATAAAATGGGTCCAAAAGTGACCATAAATGCCAAATGGCCCCAAAAGTGACCCAAGGTGCCAAATACTCAAAGGGTGAGTGATACAAGCCAAATCGGCATAAACCTTTTAAGGACTCTAATTCAAGGCCGACACAAAGGGATCCTAGCCATGATAATCTCAAGGATACATTTGTAGGACCCTTTTCAAGCTTCCAAGAGTTCAATACCATGAGTGGAGGGTAGCTTGGAGTCAAGAGAATCAAATCACCTCGAGACCTCTACTAAAAGGCAAGCACGAGAACTACAAACACTCTGAGGTTTATTGACGAAGCCAGATGTGTTTTAAACCATCTTGACACCACCTAAAGAGTGTTGTGTGATGCCCAATGCATTCAAGATAGAACGAGAGCCATTGGAGAGGTCGTCGGAGAGTTAAGAGGAGCCAAATGGTGACCTGGGGCCACCTGCGCCCTGACCTGCGGCCGAAGGTCATCCACCTACGCCAGCAGATGGCTTCCAGTGGCATATGCGACCTCACATGCGCCAGCAGGTGCCCCATCTGCATGGGCGGATGCCCCAACTTGATGAAATGGGTCACTTTTGGGCCCATTAAATGTAATAAAAGTCCCAAGGCTATAAATACTAGTTCCTAGCTTTATTTTCCTTAGTTTTTGATGATATTGATATTGTGAGACTCCTTATGGAGCATGAGTGTAGCTTTGAAAAGCTTCGATTGACTTTTGCCTAGAAATGGTGGTTGCGAGGGCGTTATGATTCCCTCGTGGTCGTTCGCTAGAGTTAGGTGCTTTCATTGGATTAATCTTTCGAGGTTATTGGATTCAATATATCCTTTAGTTTCGTTTGAATTGCTTGTTTGTGTCTATCTTTTTATCTCTATCTATCTATCCTTTACTTTTCGTATTTCAATTCTATTATTCCGTTCAGTTTTCGTAATTATTTTTGACTTTCATATTTTGGGGGTTATCATTTGGTATCAGAGCCGAGCTTGAGTTCGTACACACGAATTCAATCTTGGGTTTTGTTATCCTGAAAATCAAAAAAAAAAAATGAAATTTTCGTTTTTGAAAATTTCCCAAAAATTGAGTTTTGATTATTGAGTCATTTCTGAAGGTTCAACACTAGATTTGTTTCCTCTAGTGTTATTGGAGTCGAAATCTTGAGTTTCGGATGTGTCTTGAGTAGATTTGAAGAAACCCTAATGTTGTGTTCTTGGGTTTGAAGAAAATTGAATAGGGGTTTCTCGATCTAGTGATTTTGGTGTGGATTTGAGGGTTAAAAATAGTTGGAAAGAGATTCTCATATCAAAGGGACCCTTGATCTAAAATTTGGAGTTGTTTGGAGGAGTTTTGGAGAATCCACCATTTTTGAGTTTGAAGCTTGAAGAAGCTTCAAATGGGTTTGAAAATCTGAAATATTTGGCTTGTAATTGAGGGTTATAGAGTATTGAGGATTGTTCCTCATATCAAAGAAAGCCTTGATTTCAAATTTTATTGAATTCCGAGCTAAAACAGAGAAGATATGGAATTTTGAAGTTCATCCATGTTCTTGGTGTTCTTATGACATTCATATCTTGTTGAAGGGGAATATTCAAAAAGGTGTGTTAGATCCAAAAGGGAAAAAATATAAAAGTGTTTGGGTGTTAGTGCAAAAGAATATTCAAAAGAAAAGAGAATATTCTAAGAGAGAGAACCCAAAAGGACCCACAGAAAGGACAAAATTGGAGCATCCAGCGAATCTGTCCAGGGCATCTGCGCCCGCAGATGGGACCTGCGGCCGCATGTGGCAGCGCAGGTCACTCCAACAAGGCTCTGTCTCCACCTGTGTTGGCCCATCTGCGTGGGTAGGTCATGGCCTGCGTCCGCAGGTCATTCCAGTACACCAAAACAATCCGAAATCCCATCTTGCTCAGGTTCCATTATCCTAGTTTCAATTCTTGATTCTTTACTTCAATTTTTGATTCCTAAACTAATTTTCAACTAGTAATTATCCTACTTAGTTGTTAATTAGTTCTTGAGTCCTATTTCTTTCTTCGTCTTTTTTCCTTTGTGTGCTTTTTTAGTTTTTTTGTTTCGTAGTTATTTCTTGATTCAAGTACGTTAGTTTGTAATCGAGTCGTCCGTCCTTCCCTTAACAAGAATCTATTCCAGCCAAGAGTAGCAATCGACCCCTCGTGAGCTACCAAAGTATAGGCAAACGACAACATAAGCCGCTCCAATTGTGAGGCAATTGCTAGTGCTAATTCAACACGAGTGGTTGTGCGCTTTTATTTTGCTAACGCTAACATTGTTTATTATCTTTTTTGAGTGTCTTAATTGCTAGGTACAATGGCTTCGGAAAAAGAAACTCAAATTCCCATGGGAAGTGACACGTTGAAATCTATATGGGAAAAGGTTGAGTGCATGAACCATACAATGGGAGCAATGAAAGGTCGTTTAAACTCCATGGTTGGCATCATGTCAAGCATGGTTGGTGAAATGATGAACATTGAGGAATCCTTTGATTCCATGGATTCTACTACCCAAACCAACTCACAAGTATCACCAGATGGGCAAGTCCAAAGTTCCCCAATCCGAAAATGTAATTTGGTGATCTTGGAAGAAGATGGTGATCAATTGGAGTTAGATTGGAGTTTATCTCGTGCATTAAGGCACGTAGTGTGGGAACCTTCGAAAGGGGAACTTGACCAAAGTAAGAACCTATGTCATACAAGGTTCGAGATCATGGGAAATGCAAGTTCTTTGGTCATTGATGGGGAGAGAAGCATTAATGTCGTGTCTTGTGCACTTGTTGATCTAATGAAACTCCCTACACAAAGGCACCCCAAACCTTACAAGCTACAATGGTATGAAGAGAATGGTTCAATAGAGGTGACCGAGCAAGCAATCATTAACTTTAGAGTAGGCAAGTATCAAGATGAAGTACGATGTGATGTAATGCCCATGAGATCATGTCATATGTTGCTTGGTAAGCCATGGAAAGTTGATAGGTCGGTTCAATAACGAGAGAAGTCTAATAAATACGTACTTGTACTTGGAGGACAAAAGCATATTCTTGAACCTTTGACACCCAAGCAAGTGATTAGGGACTGTGAGATAATGAAAGGGCTCCGGGAAGTATTGAAGAAGGAGAAAGTAGAGAAGAGGGAAAGAGAATTGTCCCTTGTACAAGGAAAGAAAGGCTTGGCTCAAAGAGGAGAGTTGAGTAAGATTGATTAGCCAAGTAGTTGCTTGAAAGATGGGGGCAAGGAACACTTAATTGTGGGACTTGTCAACACCAATCCCTTGCTACTTACTAACCATGATGCTAGCATTTTACCTAGTATCACCCCTTCTTTTGTGCAGGTTCATGAACTTCTAAAGGAGGATCCAAGGAGAGTTCCTTATGAACATATGCTTAAAGACCTAACGGAGTTCTTAGCTAAGAATTCCAACTTTGAGAAGAGTGATGAGGAGTTGACTTAAGGGAGTAGAATTGACAAACTCCCTTGTGGTGAGAACTTCCCAAAGGAGCAAATGAGCTCCCATGTTGAACACCAAGGTGAAGACCAAACTTTGTATATGCTACAAGGTAACAATGCTAACCCTTTCACTTCTCTAAGCTTCAAATGTCATGATGTGGCTAGTAGCCAAGTGAGTGTAATTGGTGGCTTGTCCAATGTAGAGTCTCATGAGTCTTCCCTTTGTGATACTCTTGGTAGTGCTAAGTTGCATGATGATCAAGTTCTTATTGTGAGTTTGCAACACTAGTTGATCCTTTAGATGACCGAATTGACTCTTCTAGCAAGATCGATTTGTGTCCACCTAGTGCTAGCACTTGTAACTTGAATGAGGTCCCATTGCCATATGATAAGAGTATTCACACACTAGTTGACCCTTGTGAAAATCAAAGTGAGTCTATGTTGGCATGTGAATTGCCTACAACTAGTGAAGGTGTGTGCACTGATCAACTTGCTTATGAATCTAATCCACTACTTGAGCATATTTGTTGTATGATTGAAGAGCCTCAAGGTAGTGATGTTGTTGATAGAGCTGATCATGTGAATAAGAATGTGGTGAAAGATGACATGTATCTTTTTGAGAGTGAACTTGCATGTTCTAATTCCTCACCTTTGGTTAATGATCCTCTCTCAAAGAATGATGTCTTGATTGATAATTGTGAGATCACTCCTAGTGTGACATCTAGTGGTGTGCATTTTGATGTGCTTGAAAAGATGGGTGGTATGCTTAAGATTCACTTGTTACCTTATTTCTTGAAATCCATTAAGAATATAGGATTGAGTGAGGATTGTGCTAACTATCCAATTTTTGATAGTGATCTCTCACTTGAGGAAAAGAATGATCAATTGGGTGAAGATAATCTTGATTTGCTAGAATATTTGAGGAACCCAACTAATGATTGTTCTTATGAAAATGATTTTGAAAGTGATCCTTTGTATGACACCTCACCCTTGTTTGATAAATGTGAGGATGAATTGTGTGATTCTTGTAATGACTTAAGTCATGACCTCATTGATGTTGGTAATGGTTTGTGTCTACTTGAGGATTCCTCCCTTGAAAAAGGTGTTATTTGTCTAGAAATTGCTTCTACTTCTTCTTTGTGTGCTTCCTTTATTGAGGATACTCATGGTGATGATCTTGAATATAATAGTGAGTACATGCATGAGGACACCTTAGTTGAAGTTAACTTGCGTGACACCTTTCTCTACCCTCTCTTTGATTATGAAATTGTCAATGATTGCGAAGAGGGTATGTATATTTGTGAGGTTGACACCTTTGGGGAAAATGGGTATTGTCTTGACCCATGTTCTTGGATACTTCTCCCATTTGACCCCGGTGACCTCTTGGAATGTGGTGGTTGTTATACACCCAAGTTGGTGCTTGGTCAAGATGACAATCCAAATTTGATTGAGGTTGTTGGTAGCCTTCCTTACAATGGAAAGTCTTTCTTGAGGGTTTACAATCCACTTGATAGACCCAAGTTGTGCATGGGAGACATGTCCAACAACTATGAGTGTTCTTTAAAGAAGGGGAGTAATGAAATGGTTCAAGAGAATTCGCCATTGTGTGTTTTCACCCTTGACTAAAGTTTTATGACTTGTAGGTCAAAGAGTGAGTCTTCTCTTAAAAACACTTTGGATGAATTGCACTTATGTGATATCTTTATTTCTTGATTGAAATTGATAACCCCTTTCTCAAAGGTGGTATTATTCTTGAGAACCCTAGGGCAAATGTGTCATTGCCTCTTTGGGGTATTGCTTATGTACTTGAATCCTCTTTTGACACATTTGTGCTTAAGTTGTGTAGACCACAACTTTTGGATGCTAAGTTGATTACTTGTTTGTGGGAGAGTCCATGGATGTTAAAGACTTTTTTGTCACCTTTATAGGGTTAGACAATTTGAAGTACCAAACGGGACTCTTGGAAGTTGTTTGGAAAAGAGAGGTTCTAAGTGCTTGAAATGCCTCTTTCTCTCTTTGTGTGTTACTCATGAGCACACCTTGGATGAGATGAGTGTCCTTAGCACCTTTCTTTATTACCTGTTTGCATATGATGTTATTCATAACCATGTTGAATCAACATCCTATGTAGGCTTGAATTACATAGAAAGGAAAAGTGTTGTGTGCCTCAATGATTTGAGTCCATCCTTGAGTGTATTACCTACTAAATCTCTTGAGCCATGTGGCCTTCTTGTAGATAGTAATACCTCAGATGAGATTTTTATGCTTGATTCCTTTCTATATTACCTCTTTGCTTATGATGATGTCCATGCTAGTTGTGGAATTATTTTATTTGGAGGTAGTATGTCCTTTGGTTGGTCCACTTGTTTGAGTAATGATGCAATGTGGGTCTCTCATTTCTTTAACGCCGGGAAACTCTTGTGGATTTTGGAACCAATGGTGGCACCACCTTTGATGTGGTCTCTTGGAGAGGTATTGAAACAATTAAACAATTGTGTCTTATGGCTCCTAAAATGAGTGTGATCTTACCTCCTTGGTTTATTGATGCCATTATGACCTTTGTGTTTTTCTTATCTCTTGGTATTGTTCATAGCCGGTTCCTTTGTACCATTTTTAATAAGCATTGTATGTTAAACACAAGGGATCCTTGGTTATATGTTAAGTGTGTTCCTACTTGGCTTGGTGATAAACTTGTTGTTGCTAACCCTAACCCTCATGCCATGAAGATATTGTGCTTGCTTGTTTTCCCTATGGTTTTGCAGGATTTGGATTCGAGGTCGAATCCTTTTCAAGAAGGGGAGGATGATACAAGCTAAATCGGCATAAACCTTTTAAGGACTCTAATTCAAGGCCGACACAAAGGGATCCTAGCCATGATCATCTCAAGGATACAAGGATACATTTGTAAGACCTTTTTCAAGCTCCCAAGAGTTCAATACCATGTGTGGAGGGTAGCTTGGAGTCAAGAGAATCAAATCACCTTGAGACCTCTACTAAAAGGCAAGCACGAGAACTACAAACACTCCGAGGTTTATTGACAAAACTAGATGTGTTTTAAACCATCTTGACACCACTTAAGGAGTGTTGTATGATGCCCAATGCATTCAAGATGGATCGAAAGCCATTGGAGAGGTCGTCGGAGAGTTAAGAGGAGCCAAATGGTGACCTGCGGCCGCAGGTCATCCACCTGCGCCAGCAGGTGGCTTCCAGTGGCACCTGCGGCCTCACATGCGCCAGCAGATGCCCCATCTGCATGGGCGGATGCCCCAACTTGATGAAATGGGTCACTTTTGGGCCCATTAAATGTAATAAAAGGCCCAAGGCTATAAATACTAGTTCCTAGATTTATTTTCCTTAGTTTTTGATGATATTGATATTGTGAGACTCCTTATGGATCATGAGTGTAGCTTGGAAAAGCTTCGGTTGACTTTTGCCTAGAAACGGTGGTTGCGAGGGCGTTATGATTCCCTCGTGGTCGTTCGTTAGAGTTAGGTGCTTTCGTTGGATTAATCTTTCGAGGTTATTGGATTCAATATATCCTTTAGTTTTGTTTGATTTCCTTGTTTGTGTCTATCTTTTTATCTTTATCTATCTATCCTTTACTTTCCGTATTTCAATTCTATCATTCCGTTCAGTTTTCGTAATTATTTTTGACTTTCGTATTTTGGGGGTTATCAGTGAGACTCCTTTTATTACCAAAATCATCATGGCGGGTCGTAATACTCCTCTTCATCTCTAAAATGATGCCAATTACCTTGAGTGAGGATCTTTGAGGTAATTCCGCTTATATCAGGTGGTTTTTCACTTGAACCATCACCCTTGGCAATAGCCTTTTGGGTCCTTTCAAATGTATCCCAAGCTCCAAGATATTAACCACACATGGTATTGCTCTAGTGTAAGCTCGAAAAAGGTCCTTCAAGCATGTTCTTATGTCCTTATGAGGATCATGGCTTGGATCTCCATGTGTTAACCTTGAATTATAGGCCTCAAAGCATTGACGCTGATTTGGGAATTATCATCCTCCCCTTCTTGAAAAAGATTCGACCTCGAATCCAAACCTTACAACACCATAAGGAAAATAAACAACCATAATATCCTCAAGGCATGAGGGTCAGTATTAGAAAAATCAACCCAATCACCATGCCAAGGTTGCACACAGTTAACATATAATGAAAGGTCCTTTGTGTTTAATATGAAAAACTCATTTAAAAGGTTGCAAAGGAACCGACAATAATAAATACCAAGAAATAAAGAAACCACAAAGGTCATAATGCCATCAACAAACCAAATAATTAAGGTTAAATTCATTTTAGGATTCATAAGACACAATTGTTTCATTATTTCTCCAAGAGACCACACAAAAAGTGGGGCCACCAATGGTTCAAAAATCCACAAAAATTTCCCAGTGTCAAAGATGTGAAAGACCCACATTTCATTATCACTTAAACAAGTGGACCAACCAAAGGGCTTCCTACCTCCAAATAAAGCAACTCCATGACTAGCATTGATATCATCATAGGCAATGACGTAGTATAGAAAGGAATCAAGAATAAAAGTCTCATCCAAGGTGCTACTATCTACAAGAATGCCACTTGGCTGAATAGATTTAGCATACAATACACACAAGGATGGAATCAAAGCATTTAGGCACACACTACTCTTCCTTTCTAAGCAATTCTGGTCACATAAGATGTTGATTCAACATGGTTTTGAATAACATCATATGCAAAAAGGTAATAAAGAAAGGTATCACATAAATGGAATTCATCCAAAGTGCTTTCAAGAGAAGACTCACTCTCTGACCTACAAGTCATAAGAACTTGGTTAAGAATGGGAACACACAATGGTGAATTCTCTTAGACCATTTCATTTCTCCCCTTCTTTAAAAAACACTCATCATTGTTGGAAATGTCTCTCATGCATAACTTGAGTCTGTCAAGTGGATTGTAAATCCACAAGAAAGACTTTCTATAGTAGGGAAGGATACCAACAACCCTAATCAAATTTCACTTGTCGTCTTGACCAAGAACCAAGTTGGGTGTATAACAACTACCACATTCCAAGAGGTCGCTGGGGTCAAATAGAAGAAGTATCCAAGAACATGGGTTAAGTCAATACCCATTTCCCCAAAGGTGCCACCCTTATAAATAGACATACCCGCTACACTACCATTGATAATATCATAAGCAAAGAAAGGGTAGAGAAAGGTGTCACACAAGTTAACTTCAACTAAGGTGCCTTCATGTATATACTAACTATTAGATTCGAGATCATTACCATGAGTATCCTCAATAATGGAAGCACACAAACAAGAATTAGAAGCAAGTTCTAAACAAATAACACCTTCTTTTTCAAGGGAAGAATCCTAAAGTAGACACAAACCACTACTAACATCAAGGATATCATGACTCAAGTCACCACAAGAATCAAAATTTTCATCCTCATATTCATCAAACAAGGGTGGGGTGTCTTAAAATGGATCACAACCAAAATCATTTTCATAAGAACAATCACTAATTGGGTTTCTTAAATAGTCAAGCAAATCAAAGCAATCTTTACCCAAAGGATCATTCTTTTTCCAAAGGGAGAGATCACTATCAAAGATTGGATAGTTAGCACAATCTTCACTCAATCCTATATTATTAATGGATTTTAAGAAATAGAATAACATATGAATCTTAAGCATACCATCCTTCTTTTAAAGCACATCAAAATGCACGTCACTAGGTGTTACACTAAGAGTGATCCCATAATTATCGATCAAGACATCTTTCTTTGAGAGAGGATCATTAATCAAAGGTGATGTTTTAAAGCATGCAAGTTCACTCTCAAAAAGATATATCTCATCTTTCACATCATTTTCATTCAAATGATATCTATGAGCAAAACTAATAATAAGATCATCATCACATGATATGCTCAAAGAATCATTTCTATTCACATGATCAACTCTATCAACAACATCACTATCTTGAGGCTCATCAAGCACATAACAAATATGCTCAAGTAGTGGATTAGATTCACAAGAAAGATGATCAAGGTACATAGCTTCACTAGTTGTAGGGAATTCACATGCCAACATAGACTCACCTTAATTTTCACAAGAGACAACTAGTGTGTGAATACTCTTATCACATGGCAATGGATCCTTATTCAAGATATAAGTGCCTATATTAGGTGGACACAAATTGATCTTATTAGAAGAGTCAATTCGGTCTTCTACAGGATCAACTAGTATTTACAAACCCACAACAAGAACTTGATCATCATGCAATATAGTGCTATCAAGAGTATCACAAAGGGAAGACTCATTATGCTCAACATTAGACAATCCATCATTTACACTTACTTGGCTACTAGCCACATCATGACTTTTCAAGTTTAAAGAAGTGCAAGAGTTAGCATTGTTACCTTGTAGTTCATAAGAAGTATGGTCTTCACCTTGTTGTTCAACATGGGATCACATTTGCTCCTTTGATAAGTTCTCATCACATGGGAGTTTGTAAATTCCACTCTCTTGAGTCAACTCCCCATCACTCTTTACGAAGTTGGAATTCTTAGATAAGAACTCTATTAGGCCTTAAAACATGTATTTATAAGGAACTCTTCTTGGATCCTCCTTTGGAAGTTCATGAACCTGCACAAGAGAAGAGGTGATATCAAGGCCTTGGTGGTTCTTCACTTGAACCTTCACCCTTGGAAGTAGCCTTTTGGGTCTTTCCAAATGCATCCCAACCTCCAAGCTATCAACCACACATGGTATTGCTCTAGTGTAAACTCAAAAAGGGTTTTCCAAGTATGTTCTTGTGTCCTTATGAGGATCATGGCTTTGATCTCCATGTGTTGACCTCGAATTATAGGTCTCAAAGTGTTGACGTTGATTTAGGATGTCTCAAATTCTATGCTCCAGTTATTTTCAGGCAAACTCAGGTCCAAGTGGTCCAATCCATTTATAGAGACACAAGTGTTCCCTTTTAGAGTGGCCGAACTAGAAAATCATAAAGGAGAACGCTTCAAAGTTAATGGAGTACTCAAGGAGGTAAAGTTGATACAAATGGTGCACCTTGATGAAGTCTGAGTAATCAAGGTACCCGAGTCATGCAGCAATGTTAATCAGGCACTACTAGGAGTCAACCCATGATTGTTGTGTGTACAACTAGTTTTGTATTGAGTTTCATGCTTTGGATATGGTTGATGTGTGTGTTAAAGTGTTCAGGTGTAAACTGTGAAACTGGATAGAGGTTACAGCAAAGGTGATAGCCTGTGCGTAAGCCAACGGTCTGTTGATCTAACCATTACTTTGGGACTTCTAACAGGGTAATTATGGATAAGGAGGATGGTACCACTGGCCCACTATAGCGGGAATATTCCCACTATAGCGGGAGTCAGAGTCGGTCAATTCCACCATAGCAGTCGAATCCTGCTATAGCGCTAACTGTCCCACTATAGCGGGATAAACATTTATTAATGCAGAAAATAGCCCAAAAATGTACTTTTCATTCCAAATATGTTCAAGGGCTGGAGAGGACGAATTTGGACGATTTCCATCAATTTTCCACCAAAACTCTTCGTTGAGGTAAGTAATCCTACCCGCTTAACTAGTTTTTTGATGATTAATCCTTAGAATCACTAGGTTTGATTATGGGGGAGGATTTAACTTGACCTAGAATGATTTTCTGGTGTAATTTAACGAAAATAAGGTGTAATCCTTGGGTTTTGGGTCAAGGGTTAATAATTTATGATTGCATGTTTAGAATTCATTCTTATAAATATGAATTTGGCAGAATCAAGGTGGAATGATGATATAAAAATCCTAGAATGAGGGAATGATCATGAATTTAACATTGGGATTATGAGATTAGGTTATAATCCTTTAATTTGTCATGTCATTGTTTGAATTATAATTGCATTATTGTTTTTAGGCCACAAATAAGCTGAGATTGCAAGAAAAGGCAAGGCTCAAGTTCGTTAGAGTGGTTCAAGGCTTGGATTAAGGTAGATGATGGTTAAATGCAGTTGAAAATCCAATTTGGTTTATGTGTACATATTAACTGTCTCTTTGTGTACTTGTTACAATGCATGTTTAAGAGGTGTAGTTGTTGAATGATATCCTAAGTGTGTAATCATATCTAATGAGGTTGTATTAAAGGCTTGTTGGTTGTACAAATGTGATCGTGTATTCCTATGGTAATTGTGTTATCCTCATTATGATTGTACTTGTTATGATATCAGTTGTTATTGTGAGATGAACCTGTAAAGGTCATCGTCACAGAATTGGTGAAATTCAGGGAGTATAAGGGTGAGAATGTTGTAATAAGGGTTTTATCACATTGGTTTGGGATGATGATGGCAGACACTAGATGTCTGGGATGTTTGGTACATAGGCATGGGCTCGTCCCCTGCAGGTTATGGCTAGTGGGCAACCATAAGACCCTTAGCATGTGTGTACAAAGATTGGTGAGTTTGATGATTCTTTGAGTGGACCGGATTTGATTATTGATTGATATATATTTTTGGTTCCTTGAGTGAACCGGTGGATATTATTGTTGTTATATTGGATCCTTGTATGGTCCCGATTATTGACATATTGAAAGGTATAATTTCTATTGATGTCTATTCGAAGAAGTAATTGAGACAAGGTGGAACTTATTATTAATAGTCATGGTTGTTGACTTGGTATATTGTTGATAGTCATGGTCTTAACTTGGTATGTGTTTATATTGACTTACACTTATTTGCATCTATTTGGTGTTGTTGTAAAAGGTTAAGTGGAAACGTGCTTAAGGTAAAGGCAATTGTTAAGTATTCATGATTGTACTTTTTTACAAGGTTATAGTTATTTGTTCACATTTATTATTTTGGATTGGCCAATGACCCTACCAGTACATAGTGGTTTTGTACTGATACTACCTGTACTTTTCTTTTTTTGTTGAGTGCAAAGCATATTCCAGCGACTACATCAAGACCTCAACTTTAGACCATGACATGTATCGGCTCAAGGGTGAGCTACATCTTTTGATCAACCTTGAGGCACTCTCTTAGTTCTTGTCCACTTGTTTCAGACATGGATATTTTTCATTTTGTTTTGGGTTGAACTCATTGTTGACATTTGTTAGGGTTCTGTTTGGAAAGCCACCATGTAATTGAAATTGGTGTAATTACTAGGGTAGTAATTACTAACCTAGTAATTACACAGCCTAGTAATTACGGCGACCTGTTTGTTTGTCATAGTGTAATTACAAGTGTACTATTTGGTTGCACAAGTGTAATTACATGGTTATATTTAATTTTTAAAATAAAAGTTAATTATCAAAAACGAAAAATTTATATTAGACAAAAAAGTGCCTTTATAAATGATATTAAATTAAATATTATATATATATAGAGTCTTTTGAAAGATATTAATTAATAAACATATGTTCTTATAAAAAATAATGGATTTATATTTTTCAAACTAGTATATTTTAATTAAATTAATCATAAAAACAGAAAATACATGATTTTTAAGAACATCGTGAAATTCTTGTTTGACAAAAGGATTAATATTATAAATATAATGTCATAAAATTATTAAAACATTTGATAAAAAGATAATCTATCAATTCTAACTAAAAAATGAATGGCTTGCAATGTGAAATATCATGTCAATACTAGTAAAACAAATAAATTAAAAGTGAAAATATAACATAAGACTGAGAAATATCATGTCAATACTAGTAAAAAAAATTAGATAATACGAAAAAATGTATGAGATCACAAAAAGAAAAGGCTGGGAAATGAGAAGGAAATGAAATATAAATAATATAAAATAAAAAAATTTTAAAAAAATATTAGAATAATAAATCTAGAAAGAATTTAAAATAATAAAAATTTAAAATAAATTAAAACGGAAAAAAATAAAAATAGAAATAAAAGAAAGAAATTAAAAAGTAATAAGCTTGTTATTACACCATGTAATTACCAGCAATTCACAGCTCCCCCCTGTGAATTGGAGAGTGTAATTACCCACTGTCAATTACACCCAATTACCTGCTGACCAAGTAATTACCTGGTCAACTGAACATGCCAGGCAATGATTACACCCAATTACACCAAATCCAATTACCGGGGTGGCTTTCCAAACAGGCCGTTAGTGTTTTCGGTACAATGACTTTCAGTTCTTGGGAATGTTTTAGACATTCGTATATTTTTCTCATTTGATATTATTGGTTAGAATATTTCGACAACGTCGGTTTTATCAATGGAATTGTTAGTTTCTTTTGAAGTCTATTAAGTGCAATGGTTGGGTATTTGGGTTAATGGCTCTCTCACTAGAGGAATCGTGTGGGTACCACTCGCGACAGATTGGATCGTGACATTTAGAAAGGTTGATGCCTGGTGTCTAAGCTAGAGACATCATATCGATAGTCATTTTTTGGAATAACAATAAGTCAGTGATGATTTGATCTAAATGAGGAAATAATAATGGATCAAGATGCTGACTACTTCTAAATGATTTAGAATGTAACGTGCAATAATGTTGAAAAAAGTTAATGGACATGGTTATAGACCATAGCAATTGTAATAGTCCACTTATTGTTCAATGTCTACAAATAGGTTTATAACTATACATTACATTACATCTATGTCACTTGCTTTCAACTTATTAATTTTTCATTATTGTTTTTTCAATTATAATTAGTTCAATTCTCCATTAATTCGAAAGTAAACAGTTAAGACGGGAGATGACATTAAGCGCAACAATATTTTTTCGATGATGTCATATCAGTGAAATTCCAATTAAGATGATCATTTAAGCTTCACTCTTTCAAAACAAAGGGGGTCTAATGACTGATGTGCCCTATCAATATGGCAACAATTATTTCAAATTGAAATAAATTAGAGGTGATAAAAGGGATTACCTCATACAAGTAAAAATTTCACATTCCTGCGAATTCTCTAGCCAACATTCTAACTCGATGTTTTAGTATGATCTGATCTTCGCATTAAAGCCAAAATCAACCCGTTAACCTGCAACCATCAATTAGTGATAGAAATGATAGAGAGCATTAATCCATTAATAGGAAAAAAAGTGGACACACCCGCAAGGAAACCCATCTCGAAACCAGCGAGTTGCCTAAAACCTCCCTTGTTGTCTTGCTTGCTTTCGGATAAGAAAGATTAGTCACTTTAACCTACCTTCCTAGCTTTAGTTGCCTTAAGGCCTGTCTTTCTTTCAGAACCTTGTTACTTTGTTGCTGTCTTTTCGCCTGAGGCTTTCGGACAAGACTGTGAACCTTAGAGATAGAGAGATATTTCTATAATTAGTTCGTTTCTCTTCTATTTTTCTATCTCCCTTTCTTTAGTTATTTACTAGAGCAATTATGATCTGGAAGTCGATCCGGGGCAAGTGTTCGGGCCGAGCTACAAGAAAAATCCCCGCCGCTACCATAGTAGCAGCATGTATAAGAGCCGAAATAGGAGTAGGCCCCTCCATGGCAAGAGTGACCAATGCTTTAGTTACCCCTTTATGTTTAATTGCACCTCAATTAAACTTATAAAAATCAATAATGAAATCCATTAATTGCACCTCAATTTTCAAGTTGTGGAAAATCTATCAGTAGAGTTTTTTTTTTTTTTTTAAAAAAAGATTAGAAGTATTCAGTAGTTTTAGCCTTTTAGCTATAGTGCCAACCACCATCGTTGTACCAATGTGTAAATCAGGTATAAAAATGCACATGCATGTAGAAATCCAACAAGAACTATCCATACAATCGGAAAAAGTACTACCCAATAAACATTAAAATCTCATTAGCAATAGCCGAGAGCATTAAACCAAAAAAAAAGAATAGGGATACATGCACTCCACAATTAGAAAGTCTAAGATCAGCCGCATAATCCCGATGAAACAAATAGTAGGGTTACAATCAGAGGCGGAGCCAGAATTTGAGGCTTGTGGGTTCTGAATTTTAAAACAGACCAATGACCTCAAGCTAATGTATAACAACCGTCAAATTAACGAACAAGTACCATATTTAATATATTTTAAAAAGCAATAAACTACTTAAACACTATATAAATATAAGCATTTTTGAGTGAGAAAAATTTAATATTTAGATTTAAATTTTTTTTTTTTTTTGAGTATGATGATGCTTTTTTGAGTTATCGATTTTCTACTTTATTTAAAAGAATATAGAAAAAATATCTATGCAGCAAAAGGTGGAAGAAAAAAAAAGGCAAAGAACACATAAGGCAAAAAAGAAGCAAAGTAGTGATGACAGTGGGTTTTGAACCCACGCACTGCGCAGGCTTAGGCAATGCTGGCCGCGTTCAAACCATCGGACCATCCGCTTCTCCTTTCACATGGGTTCAAATGCTTTATTTATATACATATTTCTTGAATTTTTAGTATAAATATAGAGTCTACGTAAAAGCTACTGGGTTCGTCCGAACCCCCGAATAACATTGTAGCTCCGCCTCTGGTTACAATTAAGACAACAAGGAGGAAGAAGAGAGACACTAACCATGAGGAAACAAAAAGACACTTTCGATAGCAGAAGTATAATGAATGAGTCTCAAAAAAGAAGAGAAACACTTTTTTGATTGGGAAAATGGGATTTTATCACTACTGAAGTGAAGTCAAATGCTGCTACAAAAGGGCATAATGGAGAATTTAGTCCAAATTTTATCACTATTCCGAGAATACCCTTTGTCATACAAAAAAGCTTCACTTATTAATAGTTTAAATTTAAATTTAAATTAAATTAAATAAATACTCTCTATATAGATTTTATCAACTTTTTTTTTTTTTACTTCACAAGTCATTTAGGTTGGGACACCTGTTTTGAGTAAGCAAGTCCCATAAATTTAAAAGGCCCATTAATAAAACCCGTTCTTCTATACTACAATAAAAATAAAAATAAAAATAATTGCCACTATTACGCCGCTTTGAATGGTTCAGTGCTGCGTCGGCCGACCAGTGTTGGGTTCTCTGCGGTTACCACTAAGCTCTCAATCTAAAGGTTCTTGTTCCATTTTCTTCCTGCGAGGTATGGAAAACACGACGCCGTCAATGAGGAAGGGACCGCCGGCGGCAAAGAAAGTGAGGCACGAAATGGAGTTGTTCGGGGACGTTAGAGTAGACAACTACTACTGGCTCCGTGATGAATCTCGCTCTAACCCAGACCTCCTCTCTTACCTCCATGAAGAAAATGCTTACACACATTCCGTAATGTCTGGTGCGTATTCCTTTCTTAAATTTCTTTCCTTTCATGTCTAATACTAGATATTACCATGGGCCTAATAATTTAAAACGAATGATGCTTTTAATTTGCACACAGTTCGGAAAACTATTCATCGGTAGGAAAAAAGTGTTTTTACTAATTTTTTTAATTAAATGTCTTGAAAAGAAGTGCCTAACTTTTTAATAATTTTTTGATTATGTAAACTCTATTTATTTAAATGCTCCCTCCTTTTCATTTTATTTGGCTCTATATAGTCATGTTCTATTTAAATTTCAAATTTTCAACTATTTAGGAGTATATTAACCATTAGTGGAAGATATTTTTCAACCTTACATGTGATTTTAGAGGTTCGGGTGGATTCTTAGAAATCGATGTAACGGATCAAATTAAACTAAATCGGACCAATTATTAGGTTAGGTAAGTCTTAGTTTTTACAAAAATAAATTGGAAAAATATCGCAGCGACCGAATAATTTGTATGAGTAAAATATGTTTTAGATATAAAGTTTGAAATAATGAAACATTAAAATTTTCATTTTGGATTCGAGGTTATGGAGATGATTACAAGCCGACAAATGATTAACACCCAAAGTTTCTTCAAAACCTATTATATTACTCCTATTAAAACTAACATAATTTTAGCATCAATAACTAAAAAGAGTAGTATACTTAATCAAATATGAGATGACGGGAATCTATATTTAGTAAATTAACTTTATTAATTATATTTAAAAATTTAAGTTTGAATATTTTAATATATATATAATACTGAATAATAAAGGTAATGTTAGACGAAAATAATAAATTTTTCTTAATTTGTTAAAATAAATAAGTAAAAAGAAAAAATAATTTTTTCTATAAGAGTCAAATAAAAAATAAAATTTGTTAACTTTATATATTTAGTTATAATTAATTTATATGAATTATCATCTTATATAGTACTTAAATATATTAAATTTAAACAATTTAATATAAACTTAAACAAATTAAATGGGAAATATATGAAGGAATGACTAAGGGCCCACATCTTATGTCATCTATGGCATATTATGTAATTAGATTAAAAAAGATGGACTTTTTTCTAAGGCATGATTTGTAATTAAATTGAAAAAGAGGGATATTTTTCTAAAGCTTTTAATGTGGTTCAAATAACAATACTAAAAGGACAAATTTTCTAAGGAAGTTAATCATATAAAATTCTTTTAAATGACTTTAATATCCTTAAACTTTTAGTTAATAGCCACAAGCTAAACATGTTGAATCTCCCTTTTCTAATATATAGAAATTATACTCAACTTTTTTACTTTTTCTCATGAAATATATATATTAGAACACTCTTGAGTATTTTAGCTCATGGTATTGAAATGTTTATGAAACACAGGTTCTATAAATTTGAATGTCAGTTTAGATCAATTTTAAAGTTAATCATTTCTTATAGGTATACTTTGTAAGTTAATAACTACCAGAATGGTAGCTGACACCGTTCTTTGACTTATTTCTTTCCCGAATTATTCTTTGATTAATTATTCATAATATTTTTTGATATTGGAATTTAGTTCCACGTCCCATATACTAAAGATGTCTTTGGATTGACGGATTTAGTCCCGGTATTTCAAATTCGTAGGACTAAATTCTTTGCACTTCTTTGGATACTAGTTTCTGACATGTGCGTTGCACGGGCGTGCTCAACTATGTTATACATGACTTTGTAGAATAGTATCAGTATAATTAAAACAGATCTTTAGTTAAATAATTATACACGAAAGGATAACATATATATTTCTATGATGGATCAATGTGGATCATCTGAGCCGGGGGCCTATTGGAAACAAACTTTCTACCTCACGTCTGAGGTAGAGGTATGAACTGCGTACACTTTATCCTCCCAGACCCCACTTTGGTGGAAATACACTGAGGATGTTATTGTTGTATCAATGTGGATCATCGTATGACAACTTATTTTTCAAAGTTAATATGATTAGATATTTTTTGAACATTTAAAGACAAACAATGGAGGTTGAAATGGAGGCTCGCTTCAGGAGTTCTGTGTGATAAGAAGGTGCCTCCGAAGCTTAAAGGTAGGTTCTACAGAGGGGTCGTCCGCCCGACTATGTTATATGGGGTGGAGTGTTGGCCAGTTAAAAACTCCCACATCTAAAAATTGAAGGTAGCGGAGATGAGGATGTTGCGATGGATGTGTGGACTTACCAGGAAGGATAGGGTTAGAAACGAGATTATTCAAGAAAAGTTGGGAGTGGCTTCGGTGGAGGATAAGATGCGGGAAGTGAGGTTGCGTTGGTTCGTACATGTGACGAGGAGGTGCACGGATGCTCCAGTACGGAGGTGTGAAAGGTTGACTGTGGATGGTTTTAGGTGGGGTAGAGGTAGGTCGAAGAAATATTGGATGGAGGTAATTAGGCATGACATGGCGCAGTTACAACTTCCAGAGGACATGACCCTTGATAGGAAGATGTGGAGGACGCGTATTAGGGTAGAGGGTTAGTGGGTAGGAAAGAGTCTGTATTTGTAGGAAGGAGTGTTTGTTTGTTTCTGTGCCTGTTGTTTCTTGGGCATATTCTTGTTCGTGTTGTTTTGGAGATGTTTGTAACTTCGAATAAATAGTCTATAGTGATACGTTGTGGGTGTCTTGCCTCTTTTAGTATATAGCGATGTGTTATCTCTTCTTGTTGTTCGTTTTTTTATGACTTTTGTTTGCTATTGTTAGCTGTTCTAAGCCGGGGGTCTATCGGAAACAGCCTCTCTACTTCATCTGAGGTAGTGGTATGGACTGCGTACACTTTACCCTCCCCAGACCCCACATGGTGGGAATACAGTGGGTATATTGTTGTTGTTGTTGTTATTGTTGTTAAAGACAAACAATCAAAGTTTAATTAGATATAATGGTGTTAGTAAAAAAATTTTAACTTTTTGGGCACGGAAGAGTGAAGAGTAGTTGGATTAACACTATCTAATCCAACATTAATAATATAATACTCCTTATTTTAATTTGTCTCACTTTTTTTTAGTTTGTTTCAGAAAGAATGTCTTTTTTCTCTTTGGCAACTCTTTAATTCTACCTTTACACATGGCATATTTAAGATCACAAGATCCAAAATTCTTCTTTATTTTCTTAAACTTTGTACCAAGGTAAACCCAAAAAACAAATTAAAATAAGGGAGTAGCTCTTGTTTGGTTCTTCAACTTTTGACATGATTATTGAAAAATGTTACTTTGATCTTTGTTGTTAACCAACATTTGCTGTCACTAATAAAGGCAATATAAATAAGTAAACAATATAACAATTAAAAATAATATTATCACTTTGTAAACTAATATTGTGTGCATAAAAACACCTTAGTGCCTTGAATTTTCGTATGATTTTACTAAACCTTGTCAAACTAATAGTACTTTTATCACCTTCAAAGGAATATTTTGTACCCTGTTAATAAATACACATGATTGAGTTTTGGATCAAAATGGTGTTGAATGAGGGACAAATCCAACAAATGGGTTTGTCAGATTTTTCATAACCAAAATGGTGAAAACGCATGGATGGTGGATCACCCTCAGTATGCAATTTTCACGTTTAAAAATAGACGGTCCGTTAAATATATTTACACTGAAGGTGCTCTTTCAGTCATGAGCCTTCAGTGAATCCTTTACATTTTGAGGAAAGGTTCATACCCTATAAAACACCTTCAATATTAATTTTACTATCAAAGAATATGAAAAAGCTATCATTTTCTGCACTGATGTGACAATGAGGGACAACCTTTTCACACCCTAAAGGCTCGTACCCTCTAATGCACCTTCAAGCAAATTACGAGACGCCCTTAAATAGAGAGTCTTCTCCACAAATGGTCTACTTTGCATCAAATATATAGAACAATAAGCATTTCTCTTGAATAAGTCGTACATGACACGAATTCAAATTAGTCAAATTTCAACACAATTATTGACAACCAAATGATAAGCCAAAAAATCAAAAATAAATTCTTTTTTTCTATGTCCACGTTACAAAAGGCGGATTTTTGCTTATGAGCAATGATAGCCTTTTCGTAATATCATTGCAAAGAATCATTTATGGAGAAGACTCTTTACTTAATGATGTTTTCGTAATTTGTTTGAAGGTGCATTAGAGGGTACGAGCCTTTAGGGTGTAAAAATGTTATCCCCTATTGTCACATCAGTGCAAAAAATGACAGCCTTTTCAGATTCTTTAATAGTAAAGTTAAAAATGAAAGGTGCTTCACAGGGTATGAGCTTTTCTTCAAAATGCAAAGGATTCACTGAAGGCTAATAACTTAAAGAGCACCTTCCGTATAAATATATTTAACGAACCGTCTATTTTTAAACATGAAAATTGCACATTGGAGGTACTCCATCACCCATGCGTTTTCACCATGTTGGTTGTGAAAAATCTGACAAATTGTTTTTATGTTTTTATATTGTTATTTGTCCTGAGCCGGGGGTCTATTGGAAACAGCCTCTCTACTTTGTCTGAGGTAGTTGTATGGACCGCGTACACCTAATCCTCCCCAGACCCCACTTTGTGGGAATATACTGGGTATGCTGTTGTGTTGTCATCTTATCTAAAGATGAAGTTTTTTTAATTAAAAGACCTAAAGATGAAGTGGTTAGGTTCAACAGAGTAAATTAGTATAGCAGTAATAATCAAAAGATATGTTTTATTTTTTGAAATATATAATAATTTTAAAAAATTTAATATCTTTCGTTGGCATAATCTTATAACAAGAGTTATCAGGCGAGTATAGGCATGCCACCTTTTGAGGCACTTTATGGACGCAAGTGTAGGACTATAGTAATCCAAATAAAATTGTTAGAAGAGTATAAAAATATTCATTAGATGCAATATTAAATAGGTAAGGAAAAGAATAACACTATTATTCAAATAAAAGTTCATGTCAACACAAACTTTAAATTTTAAAATTTTGTTTGGCCAAACAAACATCAAACTTAAAATTCGTACTACAAATATCAAATTTAAATTTAATTCTAAACAAACACTAGCCTTTATGGTTTGCTCCAAACAAAAATATTGTTTCCAGCTACTTGGACCTCCTGAAAGTAGCAACACGATGGGCGAATTAGTCACACAAACCGGTAAAGTTGAAATTTTTCAACGTTAGTTTCAAGAAAAGTTGGCTAGGGCTGGAATTGGATAATTTAAGGAGTTCTGGATGACTCCCTTGAAATTCGAGCTTGAGGAGAAGCTCTTCAACGTGAGGGGAGTAATGTTCTGGATGCGTGGAAGTAAAATTAATTAAGTTTTTAATTATATTTTAAGTAGCTTTATTTATTATTCTAGAATAAAATTTATGTTAGCTATCGTTATTAGTATAAAATAGGGTTTTATGTTTCCTACTTTCGTAAGGATTAGACTTTCTATAATAGGGTTTTATGTTTTTTACTTTTATAAGGATTAGACTATTGCTGTAACATGACTCCTATTTAAAGAGGTTTTTGGAGAATACATAAATAAGTCGTATTTCAGCAAAAAGCAAGAGATCGGAGTTCTCTCTTCCATTGAACTCTAAGGTTTCAGTCTCCCGTTAACGAGCTGAAGAGATCGGTGTTCTCTCTTCCATTGAACTCTAAGGTTTCAGCCTCTCTTTAACGAGCTGAATTTATATATCCTGTGAATCGTTCCTTCCCCAAAGAGCCTAATGGTCTCAATAAGCAAAGCCGAAGAAATGATTCTCTGATAGATTTTCCTTCACTTTTAGGAAATAGAGTAGCAAGACAACTAAAATGGTCTAATATATATGATCCTATAGAAACCCACTACAATTAATAGCTAGTGAACACAAGAAGTTGCAACAGATAACATTGTCTAAGTAAATAAAAATGATATTACATGTCGATTTTGATGAAGATAAATATCGTGAAGGATTAAGCCTAAAAATAGATGGAAAGAATTGTAACAACATTGATACTTAGACAATCAAAACAAAAACTGAGATAGGACTATGATCGTTTGGACATTGGAGTGGGTAAGAGAAGTGAAGGGTAAAAAACAAAGAAACTAACAGGTGCAACTCTTTGTCGAGATGCCTAGAGACGTGACTTCTAGGGCGTAGCGTTTTTCCCCCGTTTGAGCAGTTTGTTAGAGTTAAATCTTTTAAAGCAGGGTATATTTAGGTTTTAAAAGGGTATTTTTGAAATTTAACTTTTAAGTTAGGGGCTTCCTACTTTTAATGTAGTATAGATATAGATTAGTGTCATGCCCCAAATATATAAGATGTGGTACCAGCAGATGACCATCTAGACCCTGCCGAGCGAACCAAAATTTAATACACCTTCATTAACACAGTAATTCATTTTAAAGGTTTTAAGGAAGATCACGTAAGTTTGAGATAAAATGCTCCCTAGCAATTTTCCCGAGGATATTAGTTTAACCTTTCTTCAATAATAATTACCTTTTCAAAGGGATTTTCCGACAGCCTAGGGCGAACACGCATCAACCCCAACAAAGATTCTTAGCATAAGTGGTGGTGGAAGGCAACACAAAGAAAATCCCAATAGCTATATTAGACCGTCAAATCAGGAAGCTGAGAACAGAGGTATGATATGACTGGATAAACGAGGCAAAAACATGATTAGAAGAACTTATTTCAACCAGAAGACAGTGGAGTGGCTATGCTATGCTTTGAAGGAGGCCTTGAGAGTGAAGGGGAACTCGGTGAGATGATTAGAAGTTTCAGGATCACTTCTAATAGTGGCGATATGTAAGCATCATAAGCATTCCAGGGAAATGGAGGGGCTATATGTAAGCATCATAAGCATTCAAGGGAAATGGAGATCAGTAATCATTATCCCTGAAATGACATTCAATGCAGGAAAGTTAAAATAGAAAACATTTATTACTGGGAGAAATAGAGGAGAAAAATATTATTAAATTGTATTTTACATTATTACACTGAGCCCTATTTATAGATATTGCATTACAATCTTTTTCCATGTAGATTACTATACACAATCCTATTCCTATTTCTATTTTCACAATTACAAAGCCTAGAGGAGAATTACACTTATTCCAAAAAATACAGAGTAAGATCTTCCATATTCAAAAACTGTCAGAAGAAGTAAATTGAGGTACGGAAAATAAATGAAGCTTCAGCCCAGGAAAAGAAGGGCACCATTCACATCTCTCCAGGATCCAGTCCAACTCGGTTTGAACTTTTGAGCTGGAGTGTTGTTGGTAATCTTCCAATAGAAATCACCGATATCCCATTTTATCAGATATTCGTCGGTGGGCCAGAAAACTCTGCTTTCCTTTACTCTGTTATTTTTTTCTTCAACTGTACACACTTTTTAAGGTCTTTGGAAGATGAATTTGCATCTAGCCATTTTCATCTTTGCTGATGTGCAATAAATATATGTAAAACAGTAAAAGAACATAATTCCTTTTGTAGCATACTTGCCTCCATCTCAAAGCATTTGTTCGCTGATTTGTTCTCAATGTGCCTTTACTCTTTCATCAATTATTCTCAATTGCTTGGCGAAAGGATTATAAACTGTCTGATCACTTCATTAGGGACCAAACAATTAGAGGATCGTATTTATACCGAGATAAGAGGAAGAATTAAAGAGGATGATATATCTGCACCCATTCGAAGAGGATCATACTACTACTACAGGAGGAACTTGGAGGGTAAGGAATATGTCCAACATTGTAGATGCTATGCGCCTACAAGTGGAGCTCCAACATCTGTTTATGATACAATGCCAACTGGACCTGATGCTCCTTCAGAGCATGTTATCTTGGATGAGAATGTGAAAGCTCTAGAACATACATATTACAGCATTGGTGCTTTCAAAGTAAGAACATGTTTTCTGTGCAGATGCTTATTGCTATTCTATGTCTCTTGTTGCTTTGTAGCTTATCTTATTTCATCGTAATTCTCCTCTCTTCAGGTCAGCCCAAATAACAAGTTAGTTGCATATGCAGAGGACACAAAAGGGGATGAAATATACACTGTTTATGTCATTGATGCAGAGTCTGGAATGCTGGTTGGGAAATCTCTGGTTGGTGCCATTACATCATATCTTGAATGGGCAGGTGATGAAACATTGGTTTACGTCACAATGGATGAGATCCTTCGACCAGACAAGGTTTGGATTTCATTGGATATAAGTGATTTATTTTCCTTTGTAGCATCCAGTGTCCAACTTTTGGCTGGTTTTTGATAATGATATTGTTTTTATGCTCCATAATTGTTATTCAGTTTGGTTAAATGTCTTGGGCTATTAATAATGTCAAGTGCTGTCAAAATGGAAGGTAATCCTCCATCCAAAAAGGGATTCTTAATAGAGGAAGTTGATTGAAAAGATCTAATAGAGTTGTCTTGTTGTCTTCTTGTAATTATTGAGCATATTGTGTTTTGGCTTGCTTATCGTGGTGAGACATAAAACTTATGTTTTCTGTGTTTGCCAAAAATAAGTACCTCTACCTACATGTATGTTCTACTCGCTAAATCATTTCTGTTGGCTTTATAACCAGTTTTATGGATTCATCTGGTTAAAATTCATCTTACTTTTGCTTATCCAGGTATTCTTTCTCTTGATTTATATTAGTTTTGACAGGTTTGGTTGCATAAATTGGGAACTAACCAGTTAGATGACTCTTGCCTTTATCATGAAAATGATGAAACATTTTCTTTGGATCTTCAAGCATCCGAGAGCAAGAAATATTTATTTATTGCATCTGAGAGTAAAATTACAAGATTTGTCTTTTATCTAGACACTTCAAAACCTGAAAATGGATTGGTGGTATTAACATCACGTATGACTGGCATTGACACATCAACTAGTCATCATGGAAATCATTTCTTCATCAAGAGGAGAAGTGATGAATGTTTCAATTCAGAATTACTTGTGTGCCCTGTGGAAAATATATCTGCTACCACTGTTCTCCTTCCTCACCGTCCAAGGTAATTGTTAAAAAGATGACCAATTTATTGACATTTCAAACAACTCTCCAGGAATTGTTTTTTTCTAATGAGATAAGCTTAGTGAATTTAAGAGGAATTCCGAAATGTGGAGATACTGTAAATGTCTTCTAATATTGTTCCTTAACAATTGAATCAAAATGCCAATATTATTTGGTAATTCACACTGCTGGTTGGATAACTTTTCCCCATAATTCCCTATTGGATAAGCTTTGACCGACATAGGTCCATTTGGATTAGAAATGTTCCATTGTGGATTCACTGGCTGAACCTGATAGGTGTACTCGGGAATACTAAAGTAAGTTCTAAAGTCGGTGCTTACTAAAGTAAGTTCTAATGTCGGTGCTTGCTTCAGTCTGGATGGGGCATAAATTTTTACCTTGCAGTAGTCCTTTTAGTTTTATGTTCTTACTCTTCAAAATTCCAATTGAAAGCTTTTCTGGTATTTTGAGGTTTCGGGTATGTTGGTGATTTTTCCTAGCAGACTTGTAAAGCTCCTTTATCCTAGACGATAGAATAATCTAGGATCTTGTAAATATAGTATAACTTGATTTACTCCTGTAATTATGTATTTTGTTCTCTTACCTTTCTTAGAATATGTACACTTTGCTATTTATATTTTAAGGCCCGAAGGAATTATCAATTGCGTTCTCTCTCAATTTCTCTTCCTTTTCATATGGTATTAGAGCGTTTGTGAGGTATTAGTCACTGTGAATTTACCGGTGACCTCGGGAAAAAGAGAAATTGTCGTTGTTTTAAATTTTCTGACAACTGTCCATCCATACTTTACATTTCTTGAGTATTGCACTACAATCAACACCACAGACGGGCTTGGGAACTCCTGCGAGCAAAACCCTGGAAGTCATGACCCCATCAGAGCTGCCATACACCGTCACACGGAATGCAAGAGGTAGTGTTGTCAAAGGTGAGCTCAAAGCGCGCTTAAGCCCTGAAGCAAGGTGCAAAGCATGTTGAGTGCTTTGCCTCGCTTGATAGACGCTTCAGTGTTGTCATCGAAGTTCCAAGACATATTTTCCTTGCCAATAAGTGTAATTCTGAAGATGCAACTCTAAACATCAAAACTCCGTTGAGGCTTTCAGCGCAAATAAAGCGTGGGCCTTAATTGAAAAAAGCGCAAAGGGAGAAAAAAATACAAATATATATGCTTAGTCCAAGATTAATAATTATAAGCATGAATGACAAATATATGGACAAAAAAGTTGAAAAAATTACTTTAAAGTGAAATATCAATTGTTTAGTGCCCCCCCCCCCCTCGGAAGAGGTTCATTGGCAAGGAAAAGTATGCCTTTATTGCCTTGATGACGACACAAAAGCACGCATTAAGCGAGACGAAGTTCTATATACATTTTGAGCCTCGTTTCAGGGCTTGATCGCGCTTTATGCACGCCTTTGACAATAATGGTCTTCTATACATAAAACCGGCCCTGGGTGAAGGATTGGTTTTTGAGGATCTAGGTCATGAATAGATTGTTGGATACAAAGTTGATTGGGCCGGATAACATTCCAATAGACGTTCTTCGTTTGGATATTGGTTTTGGTAGGAGGTAATTTGGTGTCTTGGAAAAGTAAGAAACAAAATGTGGTTGCTTGATCTAGTGCAAAAGCTGAATACCGAGCAATGGCTGTGAAAACTTGCAAACTAATTTGGATTAAACATTTGCATAGAGAATTGAAATTTGGAGAAATTAGTTTGATGGAATGTGTGATAACTAAGCTGCTCTTCATATTGTATCATATCTAGTGTTTCATCAAGAGTGGCAACGGACCGGACCAGGTCTACCGGAACGGACGGTCCGCGTTTCCGAACCGTCACCGGTGGCCGATGACCGGAGTTGGTCCGGAAACGGGCCTACCGGGAAAAATCCTATTGTCCGAACCGGTCTGCTATTAACCGGTCCTTGGCGGGCCGGACCGGTTGCCGGACCAGATTTCGGTTCCGCCCAACTTATTTTTTTTTTAAAAACTTTTAATTTATAATTTAAATTCAAAATGAAAAGAGATTTTCTAAAATATTTTTTAAATTGTTTTTTTGTTTGAATTTAAATTAGTTTTCAAATTTTATTAAGTTTTAAAACATCTTTTTGAAAACTTTAATTTTCAAATTTAAAGTTTAAGTTTAAATTTCAACTTCGAAAACTTTGATTTTTTTTAAAGTTGAAATTTAAATTTTCAACTTTGAACTTAAAAGTTTTAATTTAAATTTTCAACTTTAAATTTTATTTTATTTTTTTAAGAAAATTGAATCTTGAAAACTTTATTTAAATTTAAATTTTCAACTTTCAAGTTAAAATGTAAATTTTCAACTTTAAAGTTTAATATTTTTTTTGAATTCTTTTGAATCTTGAAGTTGAAGATGTAAAAACTTTGATTTTTTTTAAACTTTGAACTTGGAAGTTTAAACTTTAAATTTAAATTTTCAACTTTAAAGTTTAAATTTAAATTTTCAACTTTAAAGTTTAAATTTAAATTTATAACTTAAAGTTTAATTTTTTTTTTTTTTTTTGAGTTCTTAAAGTTTAAATAAAAGACAAATTTAAAAAGAAAATGAAGGTGAATAGCCTATAATTTTATTCAAATCAATAAAGAAGTACATGTATTACAAATATTAGAAGAGCACCTAATCTACGCAGCCACTTTCTAGGAAGGGTTCTGTTTCAACTAAGTCTCGATTA